>CM056466.1:16473622-17872076 GCA_029783895.1 Triplophysa bombifrons
ATGATCTTGGACCAGAGGCGAATACCAAAGTACAATCCCTCGCTCTGGCGCCAGGAGGAGATCATCTCTCACCCTCCCAGCTCACGGATGTTGCGAAATTACAGGCAGAGTTTGCCGATGTGTTCTCACCCCTACCCGGTCGCACGAATCTCATAGAGCACCACATTGAGACAGAAGCGGGTGCAGTAGTACGCACTCGTCCATATAGGTTACCTGAACACAAAAAGATTGTAGTTCAGAAGGAATTAGAGGCTATGCTGGACATGGGAGTAATAGAAGAGTCCAATAGTGACTGGGCCAGCCCGATAGTTTTGGTACCAAAGACCGACGGCTCGGTCCGGTTCTGTGTGGACTATCGCAAGGTGAATGCGGTATCGAAGTTCGATGCCTATCCAATGCCTAGAATTGACGAATTACTTGACCGGCTGGGGACGGCTCGTTTTTATTCGACATTGGATCTGACGAAAGGGTATTGGCAGATCCCCCTATCTCCCTTATCCAAGGAGAAAACAGCCTTTACTACGCCGTTCGGTTTGCATCAATTCGTCACGCTTCCGTTCGGATTATTCGGGGCCCCGGCTACATTTCAGCGTCTCATGGACCGAATTCTCAGACCTCATGCGGCATATGCTGCCGCCTACCTGGACGACATCATCATATACAGTAATGATTGGCAGCGGCATATGCAGCACGTGAGAGCGGTCCTGAGTTCGCTGAGGGGAGCGGGGCTGACGGCTAATCCGAGGAAGTGTGCGGTTGGGCGAGTAGAGGTAAGGTATCTGGGCTTCCACTTGGGTCACGGGGAGGTACGTCCCCAAATTGATAAGACGGCAGCGATTGCGACCGCCCCGAGACCCAAGACCAAAAAGGAGGTGCGGCAGTTCCTGGGGCTGGCGGGATATTATAGACGGTTTGTACCAAATTATTCGGACCTCACCAGCCCGCTGACTGACCTCACTAAAAAGGGGGAACCAGATACCGTCCAATGGACGGAGCAGTGCCAGCAGGGGTTCACCCAGGTGAAGGCTGCCCTATGTGGCGGACCGTTATTGCACTCTCCCGATTTCTCACTCCCTTTTTTGTTGCAGACTGATGCCTCGGATAGGGGCGTGGGCGCGGTCCTGTCCCAGGAGATAGACAGCGAGGATCGTCCGGTGCTGTACATCAGTCGAAGGCTGTCTCGGACTGAGATGAGGTACAGCACCATCGAGAAGGAATGTTTAGCGATCCGATGGGCGGTCCTCACCCTCCGTTATTATCTCCTGGGGCGGGAGTTCACGCTCTGTTCGGACCACGCGCCCCTCCAATGGCTCCACCGCATGAAGGACACCAACGCGCGGATCACTCGTTGGTACCTTGCGTTACAACCATTCAAATTCCAGGTGATCCACAGGCCGGGGACCCAGATGGCGGTGGCCGACTTTCTCTCCAGGAGGGGGGGGGAGAAGGCTGCAGGCCGGATGGAGCCTCGGCCTGAGTCGGGCGGTGGGGGTATGTGGCAAGGGGGGCGTGGTTTGACACGGTCTGCGGCACGGAGGCGTGTCGGGAGAATGACGGTAAGTAAGCAGATCAACGATTTAGTGAAAACACCTGATTCTCATTCTAGTAATTGGCGAGGAGACGCATATAAGGCGCAGCAGAAGGAGCAAAGGTGGGAGAGAAACCAGGCTGGGAAAACAACAGAAAGAAGGAATCTTACCCGGACGCAACGTCGAGGAGTATCCGGAGGAAAAGGAAAGATTGACTTTGTATCCGTCAGTGATTGAGTGAGCGGGTCTGCAACCCGGAAGTATTGCAGTAATAAAAGTATCTACGTTTTCCCAGCCACGCCGACCCCGCCTCCTTTCTTCCTTAGACAAGTGAACCTTTTTACACATGATTTTTTATATAGATAGAGTAGAAAAGATATAGAAATCAGAAATGACCAGTCAGATGCTGACGGAAGAGATGTGTTTTCACCCCATCCTAAAGATTGCTACAGAATCTGCTGATCTTGTAGCAGCAGGCAGATCATTCCACAAATGTGGAACCGATCCAGAGAAGGTTTGTGAGAGTGATATTTTACCTTTTTGGGATGGCACCACAAGACATCGTTCGTTTTCAGAACGTAGGGATCTGGTGGGTAAATAAGTCTGCAATAGTTTATGAAGATAACGGGGTGCCAAACCAGTGGTGGTCTTGAAGGCCAGGAGCAAAGTCTTGAATTTGATGCGAGCGACTCTAAGGAGCTAGTGTAACTTAATGAACAGAGGACTTTTAAGCTGTTGGGGATGAGCTCTTGACTGTTTGCTCCTGAGGTCAAACCATATTTAAATAGTCCACTATTCTGTTTGACATCTTTTCATACTTCAACACCAAAATGTTCACTGTTATTTCTGCAGAGGTTTGCATTCATCATGGTCGTCACACAACTTTTTGCATTCATTACAGGATCTCCAGGGAAACCTTTCCCTCATGGTATTTCAAATATGCACAGCCTCAGCAACGTCAGCACCCCTTAATGTAATTCACTGGATAGTTGCTGTATTACCGAAATCACATTTTGACGTTTATATACGGAGCCTGCATTCTTCAACGCTTCAGCACCTTTTAAAGTTTGCCTACGATTCATCTGTTTGTGACTGTCTGCATGGGAAAACTCTTCATAATGCATAATGGAGAGAATCCATATATCGGATGGCCATAGATGTCAAGTCCTGCAGATGAATAGACTTGTATTTATGAAGTCATACATTAGCTGATCTGAGCTGGCAGCTGTTTTCACTGTACAAGTTTAATGCTCATATTTATTCACAACTTTATTTACTGTTTTGCCGCAGTATGCTTAACGTATTCAATACAGCTTAAATTACTTTGACATTCATGCATCTGGCAGATGCTCTTATCTGGAGCAACTACAAATTAAGCAACAGGGTTTTGTTTTTCAACCCTTTCCACTTGTTTTTATCAAGTTTCGTATTTCAGTTTCAAACCGTTCCCCCGATTTGCAAGCTGAGAGCTGTTTCAACAGTTTGTGCAAATGTCAGGTTTGCGTCTGATAACATTATCTGTTGTCAGGCTTTGTAGCGAGTCTCTCCCGTGATTCCGCTCACACTTATCCAGATTTGTCACAGGCTCATTGTTCACATAACTTTGTGTGGATTAGCACCAGAGTACATCACAGAACGGTTAAGACCAAACTCCTTTTCTGACATCCATGGCTTGACATCTTTACCGCGTTGCTCTAGCGTTACACAGATATCCATCTGCTTCTCTTTGATGTGTGTTTATTAGGTCTCATTTAAGCCAAGCTGACAACACGTGACTGTGAGAATACTTGAATTGCTATGCGCTTACACTACACAACAAGGTTTCTCGTAATTCTTCATCTTCTTGTTGCAGCAGCACGCACACTACACAACACAATATAGACAAACTGCACTAACAACAAGACCATGGTCAAGGAGCAGATGCGACCAACAGTGAAAACGTATAGTTTGATGGTGGATGGCAAACGAGTTATTGGTGCGTTTACGCCATCAATTGGAGTGTTATTAAAGGCTTTACATATTCTATTGTAACACAGTAAGGAAGAAGGAGGCGGGAACTGGTGAACGTAGAACCAACTTTATAATAAAATAAACAAATAACTAAACGAAAGTCACACGAGCCGGTCACACAAACATAATAAAACATAACATAAAATCCAGGCCTGGTCCTCTCTCGTCATATACTCCTGTCGCTCGTCCTTTAATGCTTGCGATCTCCTTTGTGAGAGATGTGAGACCGGTGCAACGCACAGCTGACACTCATTATCACTCACATCACTGTGATTGGCTGGATTAGTTCCACAGTGTCGCACACAAAGAGATCACTTGCCGATAAAGTCAAGCTGGTTTAAAAATATCATAGCGTCTGGAATAGCTCGAGGCAGGTTCGGATCACGTTGATGACCTGCTTATAATTAACAAGCTTCGGTGACCGAAACGAGCACTGATTTGGTCTCGATCCTGGGGTTTTGTCGCAGACCTTGAAAGTCTGTCCGCGACAGTCCACCGTTAGTTATTTTGAACAAGAGTTCCTTCGTTCTTAATGTGCAGGAAAAGTTCTCATAAAAAAAAAATTTGTTCTAATGTAAATCTAATTGTAAAGCACATGCTGGCAATAAGCATTACTCCAGTGCCAACGCCAGTGCTACAGGTCCAAGATGTTCAAATAAAGATTAGTATCCTGGTCTCAAAGCCACTTGACCACTGCTTTGATCTGATGATAAACAGCCTACATGCTGATTCTCACCAACACTCTGCACTGACCTTTTGGCTTATTAATCTGCATATTCCTAATAAAAAATGGTATATGTACTAGTAGAAAACATGTTGTAAAACAAATAGATGATATAGGTACACACTGGGTAAAAGTAACAAAGCAAATGTTAGGTTAAATTCAGTGTTGGGTGTAACTAGTTACTAAGTCATTTGTTTTTCCTTGAAAAAGTAATTTGGTATTTTACAGTGCCCTTGTTACACATGCTTGATTACAGTTACTTCTGATGTAATTTAAGTTAATACAATAGTGGAATTGACATCAAAAGGACAAATTCAAAGTATAACTGTAAAATGCAGGCTTTAATGTATCCTTCTCACATTTGTAATACGTTGGTCAGTTAAAGGTACAGTTTGTAAGAATTTTCCAGTAAAATATCCATACACCACTAGGCCAATGTTATATCTTTTTTTCAGCTGAGTACTTACAATATCTCAAATGTTTCCAACTGCTTTTAAATCCTGAGAAAATCGCCATTCTAAACAGTGGACCGGGGCCGTTTAGTCGCCTGTCAATGGCGTCATATCTGCATTACCCTTTGTTACGCCTTCACTGACGTAGCAACCGCGTGACACTGTCGTAGACAGATGCGAAAGTAGTTTGTGCCGTCGGTCCGTCTAGCATTATTGCAAATGATGTGGGTACGTTCAAAATAACTTTTACTATGATTGATTTGGGATGAAACAATGCAATATAGGTTGTTTTACATTTCATTGAAATTTGAAATAACACAACATTTTAGTGAAATAGTGAAATAATAACCTATATGGAAAAAAAACAAAAATATATAAAAACATACAATCATAAAACCATGAAAAAAATAAAATACACTGTAAATGATAAAAAAACAAATCTCTTATATACATATTCCATTTTTTAGCTCTATTAAACATGCATATCAAATTTGATGTAAGTTGTAGATTAGCGACAGTAACTGTAAGTGTCTGTGAGATTGTAAATGGACTATTGTATTCACATAATGAATAAACTGTGTACATGAATCTATGGAATATGGTACGCAGTAGTTGCTTGACAGACAGTGTTGATGACAAATTTAAGGACAACATTTGTAAGGTATGAAACCACACCATCTAGAACACATTTTTGATCAGTAACACTTTGATATGTATAAAATTCTAAGTGTCACAATATTATGGAATGCTCATATCATAATTTTTCTACAGGTCTGTGTCAATGGTCAGTCTAATATCCTGTCTGCTGTCACCAGTTTTATTGTTATGTATCTATATGAAAGTATCAATGTATATTCTAAATCTTTGTGTTAAGAGACAGCACAGTGTCAAAAATCCATCTTAATACACTGTTCTGTTAAACAGCTGTGTGACTTCTTAAAAATTCCTGGGGCAAAAACAGCATCGCTGCGTCCTCTGGGTCTAACATTAGTCCCATTATATCACAGAGAATGAGACCACAGCCTCGACCGGGTGCCTGAGCTGTCAGTCATATTACACTATAATGGACGAAATTAGGACATGTAAAAAGAAATGGCCAATTCCAGCAGTACGGATGTGACATTTGCAGTCGAAACAAGAAAAATAACTTCTCAGAGAGAACGCTAATTACCCAAATATCATGCTCTATATGTGTGTGTAATGATAAACCCCTGCCAACTCCAAACAAATGTCCAGTTCAGATTGGGAAACATTCTTATGGAACTGGCAAAAATAAACAGAAACAATTTACGTACTCGGTGGTCGGTTTGGGTCGATTTAGATTATTATCATTCGATAGAGGACATTTCTGTGAAATTGCATGAATGTCAGATAACTGAAGAGACAAAGAAATGTCCAGTACATTATAAATAAATGTATGTTTCACTCAACAATTGGATCAGTAAAAATCAGACTGATCAAAATACAACTTCTTATTTAATTCAGCTTTTCTTTATACTTTATTCCATTTTTATTGATGCACAAGCTATTGAAACCCATTTTAATGCACAACATAAAGTCACAAGAACATTTTGAAATCCACATCAGACGCATATGCACATAACCGTAGTTAAAATATATGCATCAATTATACATAGGTTGTGAAAAGCGAAAATTAGCAAATATCAGAGGTTCCTATATCTGTAATTCTTTGACCCATATAAAATTGATGTAGAAATACTAGAAAGGAAAATGTTCACATTGGAATCATCATCTTGAAGTTTCTATCTTACTTTTTGTCAAATCTGAGTCATTCAAATATTCTTATTCAGTGACACATTTTTTACATGATATTATGTCTTTATCTTCTGTACATTTTTGGACTTTGGACATTTTTGGAAGTAGGTTCTATCTACAAGGTCGAATGGAATGAAAAATCTCAATATCTCAAAACTGCTCAGAATGCAGATAGAACCTTATCATTCTTAATGAAATCCTACAACAATAAAGATTTAGCAAAGAAACACTCAACCAATGATTGAAATAACATAAGAAATGAATACGGGTCATTTTAGACCCATGTTGTGCATTTGAAGGGTAGTTTCACAAAAACTATTTGTATTCAAAAAGTTAGAAAGGAAACTGAAGAATTTGTGATGATCAAAAACAAGTTAATTGAGGAATACATGGAATACTAAATGATGAAATTCATTTCTTGCAAATAAAAACATAGTTCGACTTTCAACGCACAGATTCTGATTTCAAAAATGTATAAACATTTAAGACGAATAATATGCGAAGTAAGGACGATTTTGCGCAAACCTACATTTTTCGCAGCATCAAGATGTAAATAGCTAAACTTTACAGTGTCTACGTTTGAAGACACGAAATGTGAATCGAGGCGTTGGATGCAGCTGTGCCATCTGTGTGCCTATCTTGAGCATTCAGAAATTGGACCTCTGGATGCTAACTTGTGGCCAGCTCACTAGGTTTTAAATTGGAGCTATTAAGTGAAACAAGGTCAAGAAAAAGCTTGGCAGACGGATAAAAAGCAAAGCACTTATGTGGCAACATCATTTGCAGATTTTCCAATCGACAGACCTTTCTATCATTCTGCCTTTCTTTCTTTCTTCAGTACAGCCATTAACTGCTGGTTATTTCGGCAGCTTTAAATATAGAGGATGAACTGTCGCTATGTTCTCAATGGCTCTGTCGTTTGAACCAGTTCCACTTTCACCTCTGTCCTCCATCTCCTCCTGCAAAATCCTCGTTCTCGTTGCTCATACGAATCTATCTTACATTCTTTCAGTGTCCTTTAGTTTCATATCCCCCGTCTCTATTTTTATTTCTGCCTAATGCCTCTTTTTCCACCTGTCTTGTAAAAGATTGCGCTGTTCTGTCCCATTTGTTCGCTCGTCCGCACTGTCATTGGCCATTTCTCTCTTTCTAGGCTTCATCTGACAAGTTGTGTGCTTTGAAATTTAGGCCAGGCTAATCTGCCCCAGGTGATGTGTCAAACCTTGCGCAAACCGAGGATGACATTGTTAGTCGGGGGGCTAGTCCCGTTTCATAAAAAGTCCTTGTGTCAATTTTGAAGCTCAGGAGACCATTATCTGCCACACTACTAACCAAGAGCTTGAGATTTCTTGTCATAACCTCGATTCAAAGCCCATATGAGCACTTTTGTACGGTTACCAGAATTCTTCGACAGAAGAAAGTCAGCTTTAGAAGGATATGAGGGTTAAGTGAATCATGAAAACATTTTTATTTTTGGGATTTACTAACCCTTTAAATAATAGTTTAAATAAAAATATGAATACGTTTTAATATTAATGATAACAAAACCCAAAATTATATTATGTAATTATTAGGGCTGTAAATGTTAACGCGTTAACGCATAAAATGTTTTTTTTTTAGATTAACGCATTAAAAATATTTAATGCAATTAACGCAGCATCCGTTTTTTGTGTCATCCTTTGTCTAGGTTACATTATATAATCATGTCAGTGAATTTCTACCAGAATCTGTCAGACAGCGCACCAGTATTAAGTTCTCTTTCGTGCTTGAATGAATAAAACCAAGCAAGACTATGCCAGAAAACCCATTTTGTCTAGCATTTTGGTAAGCACAGACTTCAACGTTTTAAAAAAAATCTTAAATGAATGCAAAGAGTTGCGAAGATGGGAGTGGCGTCATCTGCTTTAAGAGACACATTCTTAAACCTGCTGCTGTGACTCCTGTCATAAATGTAAATCAAAGAACAAAAGAGAAAAGGAATTCTTCTGTATTTAATTTACAATCTTTCATTAAATACTGTATTAGTGTTTGAGAACTTCTTTTCAATTTCTGTATATGTCCTACCTGTTAGACATGATAGCTCTCAATTATACTTTTGAATGGCTATAATTAATGTTAAAATAAATAAATAATCAATGATATAATCAATTTAATAGAGACATCAGTAACAGTACTAATATCAAAATGTTGGCTTTCATTCATTAAATGATGCGGTTAAAATAATCTGTTATTTCTTTATTAATTTGAAGATTAAATGTGAAATTATTCGATTGTAAAAGTATATTTTAAAATATTAATGTTATGTGCGATTAATCGTGATTAATCACAGAAAAAACGTGTGATTAATCAGATTAATTTTTTTTATCGATTGACAGCACTATTAAATAATGCAATTATATTTAGCTTCTCTACGCCAAGATTGCCGCCTTAGATATTTTTCATCTCTCATAAATTTGTGAATTTCCAAATGCTCACTGGTTATATTGCTCACTTCACACCTCAATACGTGCGTAAGCACACAGTGCCATGTGCTTAGAAGAAATCTAAATCGTGTATTTTGGCTAAAACATTTAGATTTCTCTTGCTTTCTAAAAATAACTTTTATGTAAAAATCTTCTTCTGGTGCATTTTGGGTTATTGGAATCGGAATGTTAGCTGTAATAACATTAGTAAGCAATTTTTCGTGCAATGCCATGTGATTATACTTTCAAATCTGTGTTTTTTAACCCTTTAATACTTTCAATTGCAAGTGGGTTATTCTCCTCACTATTTTATTTCATTTTATTTTCCTGCGGGAAGAGACACAAGCCTAAGTCTTCTGAGTGGTTTGGGTTGCTGAGTTACAGTACTGCATGTGTGGGCTGTCCATATCAGTCACTCTGTGTCCTCGCTTAAGGGAATGCAATAATCAAATTAAGTTTCCAAGAAGTATCAGATGAAAGTTAAGTGAGGCTTACAGCCATTGTTGGAGTGATTCTTTCAGGAAAAAAGCATTTTAAGGAATGTGCACCAACCAAACACAAGGTCTATAATTTGATTTTACAACAATAACTCATCTTTCTCCTAGCATGTTCATGCGCTTTCTTATAATTTGCTGCAGTGTTAAATGTTTCCCGCGCAGTGTCTAGAAGAGCACAATTTGCATCCTTAACGGGGGGCACCCATGAGGGCTGGTATTGTGTTTCCATAGATACAAGTCGTTACGACAGTTTGCACAAATCCATGCTGCGTAATTGCAGGCGGAAGAAGAACCTGGTTTGCCAAGTCTCAGTCTTTAGATACTTATTCTCTCTTACATTTTGTTTGTTGCTATTACTCAATCTTGGATCTCTAATGAGCTTTCATTCGGATGGCTGTGATAAATCATTTTGTTTGATTGCAATCAGGAGATTGAATAATGAGCGCTTTATGATTTATTAACAGGGCCTGACTCTTGGGTGAGCATCTTTGTCATTTACCTTTAGACAAACTTTTTGACCTTCATGTGAAATATTCTGCAGCGTCGTAGAGGCAATACTCTGGGCTCAAAGGATTTCATCCGACATGTCACATAATCAATAATAATTATAAGTGAGGAGAATGTGACAGTTCGCTAAGAAAGCTAGTTAGAGGCAGAGGTAAGCAGCACCTGTTGAAATCACAGAATGCAAATGACGCCTGATCTTTTGGGATGGTTTACAAAAAAGTGCAATCTGGAAATAATTTATGTTTATTTACTAAAGATACTGAAAGTAAATAAATTAAAAGTTATATAACTATTCAAATATAACCACTTTATTTTCTGTAATGGGCAAATATCGACACCTGTGCTATCAGTAAGGAGAAATCTTTGGTGAAATCTATTTAAGGTTTACTTTAGAGATCTATTAATAGCCAAACTGAGATAATGCAGTTATATTCACTTATCTTGTTTTCAACTGACTCGCTTGAATTAAAAGATCAAAAATGAAAAACTTAATTAATTAAAAAATTACTAACAGTTAAAGTGAAAGTTCATCTCAAAATGAAATTTCTGATTTAATCACCCATTTTAAATGACTTTCTTTCAGCAGCACAACACAAACGAAGATATTGTGAAGAATGTTTGTTACAGAATAATGTTGCTACCCATTGACTTTTATTGTATTGGAACATAAAATCAATGCAAGTGAATGGGTGCCGCTGTCAGGTGAGTAAATTATGCCAGACATTTCTTTTTTGGTGAACTATCCTTTTAATTGAATTTTTTTAATTAATTTAGCACCATATTGGATGGTAAAAGATGTATTGGCTATAAACTAAACTGTATGTTTGTGTTCCACTACCAGACATGTTTTAAGAGTCTTAAGGAACGATGACTGCATTTGCTGTTACCAAGTGCAGGTGCTTTGGAAGGCATTCTGTCAAAAATACTATGTATAGACTATTGATTCAATTGTCAATCCGGCAATCATTTACTTCCAGTTGGATTTGCAAAGACCAAAGATAACAATAATAGACTTTTCAGCGCAATAACTCAATAACATTAGTCTTCCATTCCTAGAAAAACGGATGAACTGACACCACTATATTTTTTCTTATATCAGTGCCCGCTTCCATTTTTAAAACCCCTGCTGCTCTACCCTCGTCTTTGCAAAAATGCTTTCTCATGACTGTGTTTTGCCCATCAGTCAAATGCAAAGACCTTCCAGTAGAAGTGGCAGTAATGGATGAGTGACAGCCAATCACATGCTGACAGGTCAGAGAAAGCTTTCAAAAGATGCATTTGAGCTTATGTGGAAAAACCAGAGCGGAGGAGAGGTGGTCACTAAGGTAGGAGGGAAAAAGCAGAAACTTTGAGGTTCGAGAAAGGGAGTCGAGGCAGTGTGAGACAAAGAAAAATAACAAACAGCCTCATTTGTTCCTATAACTCACTGGCCCATTTATCTCTGTCTGCTCTGAATAGAGACATTCCAGATCGCTCGTATTTTTAGTTGCTTGTAATTCTCCTCAGTATGGCAGGTGATTGTAACCAGCGCACTTAATGTCTGCAAGTAATACAAGCAGGTAATTCTGAAATAATCAGCAATCAGGCTGAAAAGACGACCTGTTTGAATATATGATATTATCATACCTCTTTAATAAGCGAGAGCTGTTCTTGAGTGTGAATAACACACATTCATATGTTAATGAGAGAGTGTGCGGGGTTAGCGAAGGACTGTAGCCCACCAATGCGCTGTGTTTTAAAAATCCTGTTATAACACTGCTGTTTAAAACAGCGACTGTTTTAACTTTGAGGCCTTATGAGAGCTGCATTGATGTAGTAAAAAGCATAAAATAGAGGAAAAAATCATATGGAGGAGAGTGTGCCACGCACTGTATACCCAAATGTTCAAAATAATCAAACAGATTAAGTAATGTAAACTTGATTTTATAAAAAAGTTTTTTTTACTTTTGAGTAAAGTATAATGATTATTTTTGATTAATTTGAAGTTTTGACAAACTCAAAAATGTATTTGCTTCTTGTTCAATTTACTTAATTTAAACATGTTAATTCAGCACAATTGGTCAAGAAGGATTTCCAATTCCCAGCATGCTTTGCGTCATGCTGCATTAGGAGAGTAAATAAAACATATGATTATTTAATATGGTTTTCGTAAAGTTAAAGATTTGTTAGTGTTTAATGTTCACTTCACTTAGAAGAGTTTGATATATTTTGTCAGTTTTGCGGTTACCATTGTTTAGAAGAGTGAAGTATCTGCAAAGCCACATTTCACCTGTAACATGTTTAATGTTGCCAGTTCTGAGATCAGTCTCTTCTTGCTCATTTTTGGTTGCATAAGTCAAGGTGTTTGATTTATGCATATTAAGTCTAAGGAATATGCAAAATTAAGAAACTGAATGAATTTTGTTTAGTTATCTTAAAAATGCAATTTTGGTGAACTTACTTGTTTAAGTTCTGTCTACTTAATTTCATTAAACAGTAATCAAAATTGGAAAGTTCTGCTTACTTAATCCAAGAACCTCTAAAATTCAATAATATTTGAGTAATGCCAAACTATCCGGGTTTACAGTGCGGTTGTGGGCTTGATTCCCGGGAACACACTGATACAGTACAGATCAAACTTGTAGCTTGAATGCACTCTAAGTTTCTTTGGATGAAAGCATCTGACCAGTGGAAGTCAGTGTCTACACTGCAAACAAATTCATGTGGAGGTCAAAGCTGCAATCAGACGTTTGTTGAGTCACGTGACAGGGACTTAAGCTTTCATAACGTCGCTCTTGATCATTTAGCATACAGCTTAAAATGGACGAATAAAGGAGGGATGTCACAGTCTCATCTTTGGGGTTTTTACTTGTTGTGGGTTATAATCTGATAGGCATTATGCCTGCTCAGGAATCACAGAAAAGGGGCCGTGTTGCTTCCGCTTTGATGAAGTGCTTTCCACAAGAGCTGCTGGAGTACGAGCCGGTCCAATCTTACGTAGCAGCAGGGAATTAGAAGCCACAGATTGTGTCGCAGGCCACTTCACTGTGACATGGCCATGAGTAATCGACACTTCAGAAGACCCAGTACACTAAAGCAGCCTTTTGAATACTAATGAAAAACGAAACTGCTGGTTTTCGTATTTCTTTTAACCCCATTCTCTTTAAATGGCATGTTTAAGAAACAGGCGATGGTTTTGAAAAATTTGCAACTAAAAATAAGATGCACGCTACAAGGCATCATTACTAGATGCAAAGAGATACCAGCTTCATAGAAATGTGCTGTTTTCAAGAAATGAAGACTTGTAGCATTCCTCATAAAGTCCAAGCAAGCACAAAAAAGTTCCTGATTTCACACCCATCGAGTTTTCTTCACTTCTCCTGAAAAAAAATCTCAATCTGATCGCATTAGTGGATTGAAGAGGCTCGGCGAATTGAAGTGAATTAAACAGATCATTAGATCGATTGCTCCGTTGGATGCCGTTCCACACAGAAAACAGTACAAAATACTCAGCCGCCTGACTGTTGTCTATGGGCGGTCTCCGAGCAAACGCATGTCTGGCGCTTGCCTCCTGAGCCTCTAAGCGCGATTTAGGTGAGCAAAAATCTTTCAGGCAAAATTCGCGCAGTAGCTAGCGTCCTGTTATTTGGCAGCACGCTTGCTCGTGTCAGACATTCTTGTAGAGCCTGCGCCCTGCAGATAAGCGCCGGGACGTGGATGACTTCACAGCCCACAGAAACAAGCGAGCGGCTCAGCGGCCTGGTTCATCCTCTTCAGCTGCTCAGACAAACATATTCAAAGTGGCTTCAATTAGGAACTAAACCAAGGTGGCCTGCCCACAAGCTTGTGCTCTCAGATACAGCCTATATCTACAGAAATACAACTGGAAAGCTTTTCGTTCGTTTGAGTATTTCTGCTCACCAAAAATAGCATTCGCAGAGTATTAAATGGACGTTCTGGTTGTTTAAAATAAATGGTTTTAATAATTAATTGTGTTAATTTGCAGTAGACCAGAACGTAGTAATGACTCATCAATGGAACGTCATGGAAAATCAGTCGTTCATTTTTCTGCTATGCTTTTATTATCATGTGACACAGATAAAGATGAACACAGCTCGTCTTAATTTAAGATGTACAACTATAAAATGAATCAGATCAATGTCATGTGCTTTACAGAAAGCTCTAAAGTCAACATGTAGTGAAATTTGCCACATACTTTCTTAATACATTAAGAAAAACCCTGAAATCTCATGTCCCCCTTAAAGATTTAGTAGAGATCGCATCTATGTCACAAGTCATAGTCTGTAATCAGAAGTCAATATTATGTAATATAATTTATAGTTTTAGACTTTTTGCTCTGATACCTTGCTGCACACACTATTCAATAATGTTAACAAAGAGCCAAAAATAGTAATAAATCACATTCAGCTTTGGATTTTATATTATTTGTCAAGGTTGTGGTGGAAGTACCCAAGCGCGGGCAAACAAAATTGAGACTTTAATAATACTAAATAAAAGACCCACAATGGGGATAATAACGACAAAACATGAACTAGGAACACAGTAAACAAAAAGAAGAATTCATAGCCAAACACTTCCCGCGAAGGGCCGAAAAATAAACTAAATACAAATAACGACAACCTCAAACAATCAAGGCAAGGCAAGGCAAACTAACAATATGCAATGAAACATGCAAACACTCAAAACGAACGAGCACAGGACAATAGTCACAAGGGTATAATATAGGGGAACTAACGAAGGGTAATTAACAAGGGACACGTGTAGGTAATGAAATACTGAAGAGAAGCTAACGAGGAAACGAGAGGGGCGGGGCCAAAGACGAGACCGGAGGGAACACATATTATGTCTTGACCGACAATAATATGTTTCTCTTCACACAAGGCTTTGCCATGACTCTGCCACAAGATCAAGAAAGACATGACAAGGAGAGGCAGAATCATGACAATTATTGTCAAGTCCCTACATTACTTTCTTTGTTGAATATTTTATCTCTTTAAATGCAATGTATGTCCAACCTTTTTCATACTGCTCATCGAATTGGTTGTTTTGTTTTCTCTTCTGGTGATACTCAAAAATGAAAATTATGTAATTATTCATTCACCCTCTTGTCATTTCAAACCTGTATGACTTCCTTTCTTCAACAGAAGCTTCAGTTCAAAGGAGTCATTTGTTTGCGAGTCGTTCTGATCACAATGTGCGTTCATACTGGCGATCTCCCTCTGTACAGTATAATGATGATTAAATGAGCCAACTTCACAGCTACACACATAACAATGATGTACAGCATGTTAATTTAAGAAATTGAACGTAAAACACCTGAACAGCTGTAAAACACAGCTAATACAGCTCCTAATAGCTCTTCTACTGAACTCTTCAGCACCTCACTGTGCTGATATTGAAACAGCACCTCCATTGTGGCTTAATGCCGTATATGCAGTTACAAATAAGTTTTTTTAAAGCCAGCAGTGTTTTTTGTGACACTCGACATAATTTCACAAAGAGTCGGAGGCGGCACGGAATTTGACTGAGGCGGCCGTCTCCAATTTCTCTATGCAGGAAAAACCCTGACCAAGGAAGTGTTTCCGAATAGTGTTTCTCAGCTCATTACCCTGAAGTGGTTGCATTGTCCTCTTTACACATAATATTGCCGAGAGGCTAAAAACTAAAATCTCTCTTATGCTTGTTTTTATTTTATTTTCGTTTGAAGTTGCTCAGCATTTCAACACCTTTCATTTGGGGTTGACAAATCCCTCCCTTCCGTCTTACAGCTCATTAGCTCAACATGTTATGCAACAACCCAGTGCCCATCGCCGCTGTGTGCACCAGGAGCTGTTGCTGCTGTAGTGTCTTCAGAAGTCATGGACTCATGCAGAACACGCTTCTCCTGAGGTCTTCTTTATTTACCTCTCCTCCATCACTTCAAAAGTAGGCCAAAACCCAGTGCCCCAGCTGGGCAAGTGTGAGGAAAACCCCAAACACTGTACTGTATCGTCCGTGGCTCCACATGGATCAACCAGACCGTGCAAAATTGTTTTGATCTTTAAATTAATCTTGTTTTGGCAATGCGCTTCCCCTACTGACTTTCTTTGAAGAAAGACTTGTGTGCTTCTATGTTCAAAGAGAAGAAAGAGTTTGCTGGTCCCTCATATTTTGTTTTATGAAATTGGTCCTTTGAAGATACCGTGGGAAAAGTTATCTGGTGAATATACTGTTAAGCTTAAACCTGGGGTATTCTTTAACTTGTTCCTACTGTTATGTATCATATACGGTTTATGATTCTAGTTAATCAGATAACACCCTGTATGTGATGTATTATTGTGAAACAATAATAACCAGAAAAAAACACATTAGAAATAGAGCAAAGAAAATGTGTATGTTAATCATAAATTACAATAAACTCACACAAGAACCCTAATGTGTTGATCAGTTCTCGATTAAACGACCAACAATATGTTCTCACTCATTTTTTGTTCTCTACAGGGTCTCCACCGGGCTTCTTCTGCTATTATGAACACATTCCGTGTGCGATAATTAATACAGAGGACTTAAAAGGGATAAAGCAAGTTCTTAGGAATGTGGAAAGGGCTGTGGGAAAAGAACGTAATTAAACCGCTAAAGAAAGCTCGCTGAATTATTTTCACAATTAACTGACTGAAACATTTACCGCAAGTCTTGTTCTTGCAGAAGTTATACATGGTTTGTTTTGTTTGTGATTTTATTCTTTATGAGTCAATGAAAGAGGCCTGAAACATTTATGTGGCATGTAGTGAGTTATCAACATCATTTATTTTAAGCTGCCACTTTGTTTGTCAAAATGATCAAGAAATGTTTTTAACAGTAATGCATTTACAAAGGATGTTGACAGAGACAAGATTTTGTCATATTCCGTTTTCTCCTGCACTGCTCGCACTGTAGTCTAGATTATAGAAATAAGACTGTTGAATTATACACACTTGTGTAACCTACCGTTCAAATGCTTCGGATCACTTGACTGAAACGTATTTTTTGATCTTAAAAATCAGTTGATCTCAAAGCATGTGCTTATATAACTGCAGAAAAAATGAAGAGCCCATTTCCAAATTATTTCCAGTTCTTTATTGAATATTTATAGGTATATGTTTAGGTATAATTATCATTTTTCTTCGTTCTTTGAAGTAGGGAATTCCAAATAAAAATATTCTTTCTATTTGTTTTTATTTGCTATAAATTTAAGCTGGAGAAACAGGTCAAAATAACAGAAAAGAAGATCTGTATCGTTTCACACCTACTGCAGAGAAAACAAGTTCATATTCACTTTTGAGCAATTAAGCAACAGTAATATGCAATTTGGACAGTAAATGTTGTTGTAAATGCAAATGTATTTAGAAAAAAAACATTTATCACAGCTTCCAGGTGTCTTATCATGCTGTGTCATGTCTTTCACATTACTGTTGGATGACGTTATGTCACTCCTTGATTTTGTTGAAATTCAACAGACACTTGACTGGAATGGCCACAATACATCTAGAATTAGATTGGTCTCTTATTTTTTTCTGCAGCTGTTGGTTATTTGCCCAGTTGCATACAGATACTGTTCAGTGGGGCATGACAGGATTGACTTCCTGTGAGCAAGTTAAGATCAGAACCCGGGAGGAAAATCCTCTGAAGAACAAATACAATTACAACATAATGCATGGACTTTTGAACCATGAACTGAGATACGGATGAAAGAGGTTTACATTAACATCAATGGGGGACCCGTTCACACCTGGATAACTCACTGCTGTTCTCTGTTGCTCTGTTAGAAGAGAATGTAGTCCATGTTGGACACCCATTGAGAGCTACTAAAGCTCAGGAACAGCAGGATTTGCTGCTGCATATAGGCGTGCAATGACATTATTTTCAACTTCACAATTATTCTTTTGCTCACACAGTCTTGCAGATGTGCGGTTTTCAGATATGTGAAATAGCAGTGCATTAAAATCATGTCATTAAGCTGAGAGCTGTCATGGTCTTGCTGGCAGTTCAGGTCTTATTAAAACTCTTTGCATGGTGCCACACAGTTGGATCGACAGTTTGCATTCTGTAACTTTATTCCTGATATCAGGACTCAATCCCAGCTACTGTGATGACTTTCTAACCTTCTGAATGTCCCCCATAGTCCACCCAAACGTGCTCTTGGGCTTATTTACAATGAAAATGTATTCTCATTGTCAAAATAGTTAAATCAGTATTTGTCCGAAGTAGAAATTTCAGCTATGGTTCTCAGAAGTAAGCAAAGGCGTATTTTGCTGGTGGGACGGGGGGACATGTTTCCACCACTTTTTGGAAGAAATGAAGAAATGATTGCGATTGCTTAAGGTGTGTATTGTTTAGGCCCATTAACTTCTAAAACTTGTGGAAAATGCAGAAACACGGCCAGTATAAAAATGCGTTCATCCTCCAGGCTAGCAGTGCTTGCTTGTACATCCAGTGACCAAGCACAAAATCGCGTAAACCAACGAACAAGTGACAGTTTTAGTCAAAGAAATAAATAGATTTTAAGTGTAATGCACCGCAAAAGCCAAGTCACCTTCCCCAAATGACAGTTTGTGAGAGCTGAAGTCGAAAAGCGGAGTAGCCAATGCGGACCGCCCACTATATTGCCTATGATAAATATTCCGAACAAGTTATTGCAGAAACAATATATTAAAGGATTGTTTTTCACGTCTTTGTCCCGTTAAGAAGAAGGATTGCTGTGAGATATGAATGACAGATTTTTTATATACTGTGTGATTTTATTAAACTGGAATATGTTCCAGGATAGACATTTGCCAACTGTGAACAGAGCAATGATGACCCCATGTACAGATACTTTATTTGGTCACCCTTACAGCATGTTGACAATATCTTGTTGATATGTGAACAGAATGTCACCTGCAGCATTGTTTCGCACATCTTTTGTTTTCATTTGCATTTCAATATGTGAGACTGTTGATTTTACTATGGGGTTTAGGGCGCCACTGTTTTGTTTAGTCCATTTTTTATGTTCGTTCTCTGTTTTGTTTTATTTCATCAGTTTGCATATCTATCAGTGGCTATAAAAAGGCACAGCATCTGTTGCTATCCATCGAGTGCCGTCTCTTTTTAATTTTGGGTTGGGATATGATATCCCATGACACTCATTTATCTGACCAAAGCTACAGTTTTAGGCCATTTCACTAAGTCTTATGAATAAAAGCTTTAGGCAAATGACCTCCTCATTTGGTTTATTTAGGGAAGCATCTGTGCTTGTCTAATCGCATTAGGAAGCCAACATTTGCCATAATGCAATGACAAATGCTGTCAATTAAATAAATGTTGATGTGCTGATTTTTACTGTCATCTCTCGTGACGAATACATGTAGGGGACTTGTAGACACGTACCGTAAACTTTTTGGCCTACATAATTATATACAAAAGAGAATTTAAATACAATAGAAACAAAAACAACACTTTTTTTAATATCTGGAATAACTCCCAACCATTTACGACCATGCTCATAGCTCCCTGTAGTATTCTCAGGCAACATCATTTTTTAGCTACACATGACACAAAACGAAACATATGTAATCTGTCCATTTTTAGGACACTTGCTAAGAAGGAAAAAAAACATCCATTAAGAGCCAGACATAAAGCTTCATCGCCATGGGGTTCTGCCATTGTTTATGTGCTATTTTAAATGTGCATGCCCTTACAGCTTGCTTGTTAAAAAAACATGCTGTTTTCATCAGACGTTCATATTTAAGATTTTTAGTGCATTGCTTTTGTATTTTCTTCAATCACTGTACGCATAATATCACAAAGAATGTATTCTTACAAATTTTACCTAGTCTGCTTATTTGTATGCCTTCTGAAGTCGACGTCACCTGATGTTAACTTTCACTTTGTTCCTCGCTTTCCACGAGGTTCTGGCGATAGACTAGCCCGCAGAATTTTAATCCGAAAGCAACTTTATATAGAAGTCTGATGCTTACTAAATAAATGATGTACAGAGACACACATGAGCAGCATACACATTTTATTGCTGCAAACTCAAAATGGAAACTGCCATTCGTTATACAGCCTAAAATATTTTCCCTGTCAATTTCTTGTCAACGCAGCTAAAGTGTACTAAAGACTAGAAGGCATTTGTAATGAATGCTTTTATCTGACTTGTTTTCTGCCTTCGTTTTGAGTGCGTCTTGACATTTCTGATTGACTGGCCAACATAGATTTCTGTCTGGTGCTTCGCAAGTATCTTTCCAGCAAATTGAACCTATTGGAGCGTAAAAAAAACCTCATAGCACTCAGTTGGTAATGCAGAAAATAAAACCACCAAATGGCACATCCTATAATTGTTTGCTGTCACGTACTCTGTTACAAGCTACAGACCTTCTCTGTGATTAATGCGATGCACAAAATGTTTATACAGATTGGGTTTGATCTCATGCAGAATTTAGCGTCAAGCCTCTATTTTTATTCACGACTTAAGCAGCCAATCTGAAATCAAATGACTCGAAAATGAAATGCAAACTTTAGCGGATAAGATTGCGTTTGATGTGCTGTGGAGAACCTGTGGAGAATTGTGATGCTGCTGTCATACGGCAGATCTCAAATCGCGAGCGATACTCAAGCCTGTAGAAGATAGTGTGGTTTTTAGCAAAGGTTTACTGAGGACAGTGTCCCTTGTTCCATGATGGCAATATGGTCGGAGAGATAACTCTCGGAGAAGGCTTGTTTTATCCCTCCAGCGACAGCTGTGAAAACCCAATCATTCGAGTTTGAACTTTTGAAGGAGCCTTAAGGATCCCGCACCAAGCCAGGCTGCTTCTCTCTTTAAAGTGCAATAAATTATTGAAATGTACAACTGAGAAAAAAAACATCTCGACCAATCAAAAACAGCCAAACAGAAAATCTGTTAACTACAAGAACTGAGCAAAAGTCTTTTCCCGCTCTTGAGTCATTTGGTGAAATTGGAGAACAACTTCAAACACCACCGCAGGCTTTCTTGCTGAGAGGGCGGTAGATCAGATGAGTGGGGAAACTTGAGGGGATGAAGTGAAGTTTTAAAAGGCCTGTCAGAGAATCTTGACTCAATCTTTCTCTTTCCAACAGGAGTACACGATTGATGTGTTCTTCCGCCAGAGCTGGAGGGACGAGAGGCTGAAGTTCGATGGGCCTATGCAGGTCCTTCCACTTAACAACCTTCTAGCCAGCAAGATTTGGACTCCTGACACCTTCTTTCACAATGGGAAGAAGTCAGTCGCCCACAATATGACCACACCCAATAAACTTCTGCGACTGGTGGACAATGGAACGCTTCTCTACACAATGAGGTACGACATGCTCGGACCAACTAAATGATTAATGGTCATAAGAGTTTGAATGGATGTCAAAATTGAACTTATTTTGGTGATTTCAAGTTTCCACATTCGGTCTACATTGGAACCGAGTGGCAACGAGTGGCAAACGTCCTTCACGTTTTATAACTGGAGTGATCCAGTTTTTTCGTGTTGTTAGGTGTCACTTGTGTCCGATGAGGCTAAGGTGGTTCATACAATGAAACACTGAAGGGTTACGGTCTTCTAGGCCTGCGACAATATCATGTTTTTTATATCACATTATTTGCTGGCATTTTATCGCAGTGAACGATAACCGTGTATTATCGTACTATTTGATAAAATCTTCATTCCATTTCCTGTTTTAATTTTATATTGTTTCAATTACTTTTAATAAACAAAACGATGAAGAAAAAATATCTAAATAAACATTGAAACAATTGAACAAATAATTATTTATATGTAACTAAATAATAATAATTAAAGAATCATTTTTAGACTTCTTTATATGTTGTTTGATAGAAATATTTTTGTAGTTTACTTTCATTCAATACTTTTGGGGTCATTCCAAATTCGGGTGGACAGTCGTTTGTCAGTCCCGCCCCACTTCTTCAGCAAAGCTGGCAAAGGTACATGAAGTCATAAAGTAGTGTCTTTTTATCGACGGAGCTTAAGTAGTAATCAGGGGTGGCAGGGAGCTGGCCTTGCTTTTGCACTACCCTAAACAACCCAATTGCTTGATGAATGATTTGAGGGATTGAATTGTGACTGGCTTGGCCAGGAGCTGTCCAGAGCAAAGTGTCCAACTGCCAGAGAGAAAATAGACAATTCCACCAGCCATTTTGACATAGCACCTGGCTGCCAGTGCATAGCCGCTGTAAGAGATGGTCCTCTTTATCTCTGCCCGGATAGAATTTATACCTCCAAAACTTTAACCTCATCCTGAATGTTATAAATGGCCATCACACTACAGGAAGATGGTACTATATCATCATATTACTTCTAATTTATCAGACTGCCATAACCTTGAGGTTTCCCATAACCTAAAAAGAAAGTGCTTTCTCTCTCGAATGTATGAGGAATGGTGATTTTGGAATTGCTGCTAAAATGATCGCGAGAAGCCGCTATGTGGTTGATAATCTTCACAGATGAGATCAATGCTAAATATATATCTAAGCCCTAAGGAACTCAAAGCATTTGGTTCAAGTAGTAAAGTCAATGCTTACATGCTGATGCATTAAACTGATTTTCACATATGAACTACATATATAACTTTGCAGGATTCATACTTTTGCCCTAAAGGGACAGACTTTGTCAGCGAGCGAGACTATAAAATTAGCACAGCGGCATTCATCCTGTACAGTAGTTCCAGTGTGAATTCATTGCATTTTAATCGTCACATTTTGCATTCAAGACACGGTGTCAAAAATGTTTCCATTATTTCTTTTTCACTCATGTAAGGTGTCGAACCTCCGGGAAAACTAATTGAATCACTTATTCACCCCATCTCTAATCTGTCGTGGTCATTCGAGCCTTAACCAGAACTGCAAATCCAAGTTAAACTTTAAAAATTCAAAGTCGGGCATTTGCACAGGGATCGAGCTGATAATGAAGGTGACATGATATAGTCCCTCTCCGGTGGCATTTTCGGGCACACTAGATATTTTGCTGGAATGGCGATGCTGATCCGTTCTCTTGCAGGCCGAGTCTCTTATGGATTCATTTAATATGGCTTCAGCCCTCCCGGGGCTAAGAATAACATTTGAATTTGGATGCTTTAATGAAGGCTTGTCGCTCTTATTGTGTTCGCCCCGTGGGGATAGCGTGTTGCATGGAAGTTGTTAGCTAGTGCTTCCAGGGACGAGAAAGTTGATGTTTCAGGAGGATAATGGCCAAGGACATAATTGCGTCGTATAAGTGTGGGGTTTATTTGCCAATGTTTCCTGCACTGTATCTGAATTTAACAGAGCCTTATTCACAAATAAGACCATAAAGTATCGGGTGCCTCCAGGCAATGGGGCCGTAATTGGCTCCGACTATCTTTGGCTATTGAACATAGCATGCAAATACCCAATCTTTTTGTCGTCACCAAATTCATTCGTTCTCCTCCAAGGAAATCAAGAAGTTATTGTGATTTGCTTCGGCCCGTATGGCCTCACAGGCCTAATGTAATCGCAAGAACGAGGTTTCCAAATGAACCACTACGCTGTGACTAGAAACTTAGCGCCTTTGCCGTCCTCTAAGTATGTTTTGTCACAATATCTCAATGGATATCTAGCATGCTGCCATCATGGAAAACAGAAGCTCTACTCCAAAGCTTTTAAAAATAATACAATGTCTTATTTTGTTCTGGCAAGCACTGCACATTGTAAAGCCTCATTTGTGTCTTTTGTGTTGAGTTATTAGGAAGCGAAGCTCAATTATTAATCACCGCTTCCTTACGACGACAAGTCCGTTTCAGGCTATGTGCTAGCCTAGCTGATGTCTTCCCGAGTGAAGTCAGCGCCAACACCTTTTTTAACAGTCTACAATGTATTTTCATGCATTAAAGAAGAGCTTGTCCAGGGTCAGGCGATAGAGAATGTGACTTATACCAATGTCTGCTGCTCGGAAAATCTAAGTGGCGGGGATTCAGATTCAGGGAGATTTGCTGGGGAGGGACAGTGTGTGTTTTGTCTGAAAAACAAAGTCCTCCCTTGTATTCACCACTAAAAATGGAGGGTTGAAAAAGGTCCATGCAATCTAAAAGACAACAGTGTAACCGTCAAGTATCCTGATCATTTTAGAGCGTATTAAAGCATGTCAGGAGAAGTGCTAAGACAACAGTTTTTGTAAATGAAGTTGACATACAGTAGGACTGCCTTGGCTGTTATAATAATCTGTTATGATGTACTGGGTCAAGGGTAAAGCTGTATAAATGTTGACGTATAAACTATTTGATGTTAATCTGTATTCAATTGGGAAGTGGGTTGAAACTCATCTGTGTGCTGTTTACTTCCTGTGTTGATACATCCAAATTATTATAATAATCTGATAAATATAGTTCATAAAATGCAAATATTATCTACAGTATGATAGTGTTACGTGATAGACCTGCTATTAAAGGGACAGTTCCCCCAAAAATGAAAATTTTGTCATGAATTACTCATTCCAAATCTGTGTAAATCTCTTTGTTTGGTTGAACACAAAGAAAGATATTTGGGCAAATGTTTGCAACCAAACAGTTCTTAGACCCCATTGACTACCAAAGTATTAAAGATGACAATGTTAGTCAAAAATATCCCAGAACTGTTTCCTGTCCTACATTGTTCACAATATTTATTTTGTGTTCAACAGAAGAAATAAATATTTATAAAAAATTGTAGTCAAAGCATTTTTCCAAATATTTTTCTCCTTAACCTACGAACAATTTTATGCAGATTTGGAACAACTCAAATGATAAAAGATTTTTTTGATTTTTGGATGAACTATCCCTCAAACCAAAAATCAAAGAGACTTTTTATGGAAACAGGATATTTCTTGCTCCACATTTCTCAATAGGGTTTGGGTTAGGTTTCACAACTAAATACTTATTTCATTTTGGATCCAAACTCTTCATCATATATTTGTGGTTACATGCGGAATAAAGTACTGCATTGCACAACTGAAAAACACCCTCTCGCTTTAAAGCATTCCCACAACATTTTTTCTTTCGCCTTTGGAAAGCACACATCGGTGCTGCGCCTGTTCCAGTGTCCTGGAGGGATAATGGAATGTTGCGTGTCTGTTTGCTTTAATGTTAGAAACACCGAACACCAGCAGTGCTCTTTAATCTTTTAATTCCATAAATAAGTAGTTAATTGAAACATGGGGGTTTTGCAGCTGTTTTGGCCTACAGCATTCTGTTTCAGTGATCCTAAACTACTGCGGTGCATGGACTGGAATGGAATGGATTTTAATTGGTAAATTCAATCTCAAATACCTTTCCTTCCACCCTTGTGGCCTTGAATCAGTTGAAATCGCTTTAACATCACAACCTGGTGCAGGTCTGAAATGTCTGTGTTCTTCATTTTTGTGGCATTTAATTTGATTTTCTCCATGAGATCCGTTTGTATGTCAAAATTTCTTTCAACAAAAAAATGTCCTGCCTCTCTGATATGCTTGGATTTAAATGGGCTGGCCTTGTTACTGTACCTTTAAGTATGTAAATTATGTAAATTACCTCCTCAACAAACTGTGCGCCTTTCATAAACCGTCTGGATGGGCCGAGGGAGGACTGTGTAGAGTATCTCTACGTGCTAAATCAAAAGAAAAAATGCTGTTTTTCTCCATATCTCCCATTTAAATGATAATTTGATGTCTGCATGAAAAAGTTTTGCAAGTTATTTCATTTATTTCTACATTATGAAACGACAGAAAATCCCATAATTGCTGGAGATAATAGTACAGTTGCAAAAACATAATAGTGTATCAAAGGCTTTGTACGTGTTTTCATTTAATTGCTGGATGTGCAGCCGTAGGCTCTCCTCTTGGACAAGGAACAGGAAATATGTGGCAGGAAAATCAATATGCCAAGACACAAAGAAGTACGAGGATCTGATTGTTGTTTGGTTTTCTCAGACAACCTGTGTGGCACAATCTCATTAAATCTCGGACCAACATCACTTTTGCGATGAAGTACCGACCTCTAACATCCCATGGAACTGTGATGAGGTTATTTTGCCTGCTATTTTTGGCCGTGCATGGCTGAACATTGACTGTGAGACTACCTAAGGAAATCTGCGGCAGCATTCTTGAATAACAACAGAAGGCAAATAAACATCCTCCTCACCTCATTTGAAGAGCACAGTTTATCACAACATACAGCGAAAACTTGTGGGGGAAGTGAGGGGGGTGTGAAAAGACGCTTAAAATCGTGTTATAATGTATTTGTTCTTGGGTGAGGTATGAAAAAGAGGCTCTGTTGAGTGTTGTGGAAACTCTCTAGAAATGCCCAGGTCAATTTCGCTTCAAATTCAGGACAAGAATAATTCAATTGCTTAGCATGAAAAATGAAGCCTATTTTTTGTCGTTCAATTTTTTTGCAATGTGAGGTCCCATAAGAAAGAAAAATCACAGATGAGATCTGAATTGTCACGGATAATATCTGATGTTTCACCTAGACAGCAATGAGACTTCATGTAAAGCACATGGGAAATTCTGTCACCTGAAATTTTTCATCGAATCCGATTGATACAATTCCAGATTATCATTGCTATGCAATCTTTATTTATTTTGGTAAATGTATTTTAGCAATGGTCTCGTTTGAATATGTTTCTATACATTTTAAGCAGTTTTAGTGTTGGAAACAAAGATAATACTTAAAACTTAAAATCTCATGAGCAATAAACGTGCAACTTCTGAGCATTTACATTTTCCTCCAGCATTATTTTCATTATCATCTATTTTTTTGTTGCTTTTTATTTTTTGTCATAAATAATTATTAATAGTAACCATTTATGTTTGTCATTAGGTTTTGCAAAAATCGAACCATTAAAAGGTATAAAAAATGCTTGTAAACTTGGACAACACAGTATTTAATCATTTAAAAAATAAGGTGTTTTCTCCATTTTCTTAAAAACAGCGAATCTGGACACATAGAGGGTTTCCTATGAACAGCGACGATTTCTAACATGCAATTAGCCTTTTTGTATTTTTTGTTATTCCTCATTTCTCAGGTTGTAAAAGTACAATGTTACTAACAATTGGTAGGATTTACATAAGTTTTTAAGTTAACTTCACTTTAAAATATTGTGTGCAAAAACTTGACACAATTTTTTTTGTAAAATTTGCTTTTTAAAAAGTACATTTACATTTTCATGTAGAGATTGATACACCTTAATCCAAAGTGATTTACAGATGAGGGAAACAATGGAAGCTATTGAAACAACATAAGTACAACAAAAAGCAAAAGTGCAATAAAAACTGGTCTCATATAGCCTACCACAGTATATAGAGCTAAGTATTTTTTTAAAGAGTAGAAAAGAGATAGAAGTCAGGACTGATCGGTCAGGTGTTGACTGAAGAGATATGTTTTTTTAGACAATTCTTAAAGATGGCTACAGAATCTGCTGATCTTGTAGCAGCGGGCAGATCATTCCATAAATGTGGAACCGATCCAGAGATGGGAACCTTTTTGGGATGGGATCACAAGACGTCGTTCGTTTGCAGAGTGTAGGGATCTGGCGGGCATATCATTATTTTTTCAATGTATTGCATACAGTTTTCCTGTAGCTCAGTGGTAAGAGCATTGCATTAACTAGGCAAGGTTGTGTGTTCCATCCCTGGAGTTTGCAAATACCTATCTAAAATGTATAGGATAAAGCAATGTAAGTCACTTAAATAAATGCGATGAATGCTACTGCCAAATACGTAAATTAAATGTTTTGAGGGGCAACTCATACACAAGCGACATCGGTGGTTAGCAGACATTGTGTCCTGTAAGATCTGCATAAGAGATCTTCATCCATTACAGGTGCAGGCTAAACTGACAAGGTGGGGAAACACAGGTGACATTGCTCAAGCCCCTTCTCTTCCGGTTGGTGACGCATATGTTGTATACCGTACAGAGCGATGCGGTTCCTACCATCAGATGAGTGACGGTTAATTGAACAGTTGTAGGGGCGAGAGAGTCAAAGACACGAGAGTTTGATAAAGTGTTATGCTCATGTCCACGAGCCCATGCTGAAAATGAATGGGGGGAGGGATTCAGCGGGGCTAGTGCCAGATCGCTTCTACATCCACCCATGTCAAACAGCAGTAACGGAGAGCATTCCTAATGAACTTGCTGATGGCAAAAGATTATAGATACATCTAGTCCATGTTTTCTTTGATCGTTTTTGACACCGGGACCCTCTTAAAGGAACAGTTCTCCTATTCTGCTGTCATTTACCTCATGTTGTTCCAACGACCTCCTTCTGTAAAACACAAAGGGAGATCTCAGGCAATAAGATGTATGAGCTTTTGTTGGCCATACAGTGAAAACTGATAGTAAATGATACTGCCAAAAAAGCTCCACAAAACTTTTGGAATCATAAAATATCTTTGTGTGAGAAACTGAGTGCAAGAGTTGGGAATTAAATGAGAAAATGACAGAAGCCAGATGCAAAGTTGCTGCAGACTATCTGCCAACTGTTTGATTAAGTTTTTTCATAGTCAGTTATTCCAAATTTGGTTGATTTGTTCTGCTTATTCTAACATGGAGGTTTTCATATTATAATAGTGGAAAATGGTAGCATTTCTCTTTAGTTGAAAACACCTAATACTTAAACAAGTAATGCTTGACCAATGCATTGTACAGGAATACTTGACTGTTGTACATACGCTGTAAAAAATTCTCCCTAAAAATTGAAGGCAGCTTTTGAACTCAAGCTTTTAAGTTGAATCAAACTGGCTTCACAAGTCACTTGAATTTAAATTTAAATCACTTGAATTTAAATTACAAGAAATTTTTATTCTAAACAAAATGCAGCGAGAATTTTTAATTCAGTTTAATATAATGTAAATTCACCGGAAATTGTATTGCCCAAAATTTTTAACTTGAAATTTTAAGGTTAAATCTGTGTTATAAATTTAAAATTGCACTACATTTGAAGTACTCAAATCGTGACATTTACCTTCAGATTTCTTTGCCATTAAACAGTGTATGTAATATAAAATTATAATATAATAAATATAATTAACGTAAAAAAAATATAATTTTATGGAACTGTATTGTTTTATTTTAGAGAATTTCTAAGTGTTTTAGGAAAGTGCGGTAAGAAATGTTAAATTACACAAGTAAACTGCAAATTTGTTGGTTGTAATATAACATTAAAAACATGGTATTTTACTTGGTATTTTACTACTAAAATGGCATTAAAAATGCCATTTTATGTGTTTTTCTAGTACCCTAGCTGCCTTTTTGTGGGTATCTATGATGAAAATGCAACTTTCTCTGGAAGATTTTTCGGCTAGAGCTCCCTTTGTGGAATCTAATGCAGTGTGTGAGTTTCTGCCTTTACACCTGATGTCAGCCATGAACGAAGCAAGCCATTTAAAATTGAATCTAATGTATCAGCCCAGCCGGAATAAAAGAAACGATTCCTCTTTTCACCCTCTGTTTGAATTAACGTTATCTGACCTCCCAATGACATACGCATCTTACTTGGGAATCCAGCCACGACGGTTTGTTAGTTTAGGATTAACCGGCGGATGAGTTCACAGAAAGAAGCCTGGCTTTCCTTCACAGCTTCCGTCCCCACGCTGGCTCCAACCCA
This sequence comes from Triplophysa bombifrons, assembly GCA_029783895.1. NCBI lineage: Eukaryota > Metazoa > Chordata > Actinopteri > Cypriniformes > Nemacheilidae > Triplophysa > Triplophysa bombifrons. The sequence goes on from CM056466.1 coordinate 16,503,174, forward strand.
GGACTCAATACCAAGCCGCTCAGGTTAGTATTTAATTGCGTGTTCGGAGCCCTAACAGGTGCTCTCTTTGGAGAGAGTTGGCGGATTGCCATCAGGGAGCCAATACTGATTTCTAACCCCCTGCACCAGGGGAAAAGTCACCGTGGCGGTGGGCAGAGAAGCAATACAGTGAGTTTGTATTGGGAGAAAGAGAGAATGGATGTCCCATCATGCTTAGGTGACTGACACAATGGCTTAGTGCTAGTTATTAATTGCAGCCTTGGGGTCTCAAATTGGGGTCTTTTGCGCTTTCAAGGGCGTCAGGTTGAAGAGAGGGCACGGTGTTTGCTTGCTCTTGCCCTGTGTGGTCCTCAGTGTTGATAACCGAACCCCATATTTAGCGTAACGCGTGCATGACGCTATGAAGGGTTCCCATGGCGACCATGACATTTGAAACTGTAGGGTACAGCAAACCTGCCAGCATAATGAAATGTCGTTAAAATTTTTGATTATCAAGTGATGGCGAACGCCTCCTACTGATGTCAATACTATCTTTAGATTCAAAAGCAAGATAAAAATGACATTGTTATATGTAAAAAAGCTAATATTTCACCACCATATGAAAATCATTGAATTCAGTTCACAATTAAAATGAATATTTACAGCAGTCATATTTGTATAACTATTTTAGGGCTATCAATTCTAAAATAAATTTTGAAGTTTATTTAGCTGTACATTGTCTTTGTACTTTTAATCATTCAATTTTAAATCACTATACTGTTGGCTTTAGTAACCACATTTTTTGTGTCTTATATGTTGTATTCATGTTTTTCTGCATCATCATGAAGGTGATTTATGAGTATTCAGGTGACATTATGATGTACCCATTTCTCCCTATTTGTGGTACCGCTGTATAATCTTGAATAAAAATGAACCATCAACCTGTCAACTATCAAGACATTTTATTTTCTAACAGTTTTAAGCAATAGATTTAAGCAAGAGCAAACATAGACTTTTACAAAGTTGTGTTTTCAGCCAGCTTTGAAATCCCTGCTCAAGTCAGCACTATTTGACAAATGCTTTCTCACTGCATTCATCTCCAGAGGTGAAGACACTTAATTGATCTTTACTCTGCTGTTTTACAGACTGAGACTTTATGGCAAGCCAGTAATAGAGTATTCTGTGCAGAGCTGGCGGCTAAATATAAAGCCATCCATAACACTTTATAACTTTCTTAAACGAGCCAGCATTATATGACACTTAACAGACTCGTAGCTGATATACTTTTGTGTATGACTACAGATAATATTAAGAAAAATTGATATAAATGAATCGAAGTTTCACGGGACTGTAGCTACATTTCCCAGATTTGCAACGGCAAGCTTATAGTGAGTCGTCAGTGCCATTCAGTGGAAATTGTCAGTTTGACTTGATGTGAAGTTGGTGAAGTAACCTACAATTTTACGTTTCTAACGGAGACGGTGATTGAGTGTTATTGTTCGAACTTTAAATGTTTAAGCATCATGTAATGTTTGTTATTATTCTTAATAAAACTGTTATCGGCCTGTTTTGAATTCATGGTAACCGCTTTAGCAGAGAAAATCTCATAAATGAGCATTCAAGGTATTATTCATACAGAATGAGAAAAACTAATGTTACATTCAAAGGCTATCTGACTGCTTCTGTATTAAAAAAAGGGCTCAGGGCTCAGTTTAATGATGTTTGTATGCTCTAACTCGAACAGCAGGGGCACCTAAATCACATTCCGTGATTGCAATTAACAATGCCACAGCTGTTTAGATTGATGGTCTGAGCGTACATTCACATCTCTGCAGTGTGCCTGATATCTCACTAAATCTCTATGTTGTCATTCAGATCTGTTTTAGCTCATCTTTATCTAGACTGCAGTCAGAGAATGCCACTGTTTTTTTGTTGTTCTGTATCTATACTGTGCACAGTATGCTACATTTTTCGTGTATGTGGAGAACCCAGATGGCACTGTGATAAAACAAGCCGCATACCACCGAGCACCCTGCATGGGACACTTTATCCCAAAATGCAATGCCTTTGACTTTCCATTCCTAGTGAGATGAACCGGAAGTAGTATTGCATAAGTTTGTTGTTGTGCACATTCTTGTGTTAATGATTTAGGGGTTTGTGGTTTGGGAATATGTCATTTTTGTGTATGCGTTTATTACATTTTAGTATACAAGCTATGCTTACATACATATATGCCGTTTGATTTTATACCAAACCAATAAATTTGTATTAGGGTTGGGCCGAAAGACAATTACATTGGCGATGCCTGACAGCCATCACTATGTTGGGCCAGCATCGTGATTCTCCTGCATGACGCAATTTTCGTCTTCAGGAGGGTCCGCGGTCGTCCGCAAATCCCGTCCGTGTACGATTATGGCACATTCCTACTCTAAGACAAAGTAATAGCAAACAATGAATTTTAGTATTGCGTTCACGTTGTGTGTGTGTAAACTTTTCAAAGACAACCTGAACTGTGCGCATCTTCGATGGCAGCGGGAAACATCAGTGAGGAGAGAGACAAGCGTAGATGACTAATCACACACACACAGAATACAAGTGGGCTCAAAATGTATTTGGCTTTCCATATGAAATAACAACTGGAAGAAAATTCCAAATTTGCAGGTCGTATATGCGCGAGTACTTGCTCATGCTATCTTGAAAATTGGTTGCAAAATGCGATTTGGTCGCAGTCTGGAACCCTGAAATAATTGTTTTTAATGTTTTGGCAAATGGCCATTTAGCAAACTGATATACCCGCAACCCCCGCCTCTCCCCTCGATGTCATCATCCATTTTGATGTTTCACTGTATTCATCGTCCGATGCCAATTGGCTAGACATCGTCCAACTCTAGTTTGTAAACTAAAGGCGAGGCTTACGTTTTAGTAGAATATATTGGTTGAAACTGGACGTTCACAATACAATACAATATCAGAAACCTCTAAATATTGCATCCAACAGGTCAGACAAAATGTTCCATGTTTTCTTAAAACGTGTTTACAGATGTTGAATGACGATGTGAGCGCAGGATTAATTTTATTAACTAAAACTATAAAAAAATTGTTTTTATTGAAATGAAATAAACATATGCATAAATATAAGCCTAGACTTAAAAGAAGCAACAATTAGAAATGTTTCATTAGAAATTAACTAAAAAAGTTTGCGGCACCAAAAATTAAAAAACTTAACAATGACAAAAGTACATGCATTACAAAATGGATTAACAGGAAAACTTAAAATATAAAATAAAAAGCCATAAATAAGGAAAGCTAATTCAAATATTAATAAAATAATAATAAAACTTGGTAAATAATGTAAAAATCGATTTTCTATATGTTACAATCGATACAAATATTGTTAGACGTTTGCTCGATCTATCTTTATGGGCAACATATTTTGTTGACCTAGGGAAAACAGTTAAATCAACCAATCAGATTTCAGAAATAGGTTTACAATTTATTTCAAATTTAATCTTACAACCAGGATTAGATGCTTCCATTTATTTCACGTGTGATTTCCCTCTGATTTTAGGGGTAAGTTATGGTTTAGGTTTTATTTATAAAAATCTTGTTGTCAAGAAAATATGTTGCCATGAGGACATCAAGCAATTGGCAAAATCAGGTGGAGCATGAGACCCAGTCTTGTTATAAATAGTTGCTGGCATGCAGTGTGTATTCTGAGTGTTAGTGCATTCTTTTCAAACACAATAGGCTTCCTGCAGAAGGCCGGCAGAAGAGGTCACAGTGCCTTTCTATCTCTAACTCCAACAAAAGCTAATCAGTAGAGTCTCTCCTATGTCGACCTGTTCTTTCATCAGTGTTCCTGTTGGGGTTTTGTTGAAGATGTGGTGAGCTAATGAGGCCTTTGAGAGAACAGAACAGCGGAAGTCATTATGACGTGGGAGATAAGTGTTTGGGATTGTACTGTTTCACCTCATGGGGTTGAATGAATAACTGACATTTACTTCAACAAAAGATTCTTACATGCCTAATCAACCCTCAATGAAGGTGTCAGACTATCAGATTTTCAAACGATTATGAAACAACTAGACAGAGATCACAGAGAAAAAACCCACCTGTCATTTTCCTCTCAAGGAATGAGAACAGTGCATGATCTCTCAACAAACTGACTGAGGTTATTCATTTTCGGTCATTGCCAGTATCAGTGGGTTGCTAGATGGCACAACAATTTCTCTGAAATATGTGACACCTGCTTATAGTTTTTAACCTGTAGCCTAATGCACTGAGAAGTTTGTAAGAAACGATACTTCATCAAACTGCTTTGGAATAAAATGTGTAAAGTTGTGCTATACAAACAAATACAAACTGATTGTTTTTTCATTGTCAATTAATTCAAAACATCATGTTGAGAGTAAGTCACAACCCTGCAGAAATCAAAGCAGCAATTTATATTCTAAAAGTAGATGTTGACATTTTGTATTTGAAAAAAAAGTGGCGCTTGCATGTGCAATTTTCTGACTGAGCGCTGATCTGCTTCCTACTGGATGCACTTAACAAAAAGTATTCTATTTTATAAATTTTGTTTCGTTTTTTTATGTCTTTGTTTATGCACAACTTACTGCAAATTTTTAATTCCATTACAGTTGATGCTGTGCACTGCTGTGCGTTTAACTGTTATGTTTTTTGCACTTTGTTACGTGGCTACCATGGTGTTCTCTTTGGTTTCTTAGTGATAACCCATGACAAATCAAGAGCCCACCCCTGTCTCTGATAGTGTTCTTATCTCTAGATATGGCTGGGATCCCTCTTTTATGGCCATATTTACTAAACATTAAAAAACACAGACGCAATATGTCATTCCTATAATGACAAACCTCAACACTCCTGTTTTCCCATCATTTTTCCCTGTAATATCAGAGAATGCAGGCCGCAATCTATTAAACATTGCGCAAATTAACGCAAGGGAGTGATGCTGATAATCCGCAGGTTGGGAGCTGTATTGGGTGTAACTAGTTACCAAGGAATTAGTTACTGTAATTTAATTACTTTTCCCTTCAAGAAGTAAAGTAAAGGATTACTTTATTTTTTTATGTAATTTCATTACAGTTACTTTAGATGTAATTGAACTAAATACTTTGTAATGTATAAAATAGTGGAATTGACAAAGTCTAACTTTGAAATGCATGCATTAATGTATATTTTTCACATTTTAAATAATTTAAATTAGTCACTAAGATTATGTTATGTAGTTTTATATTGTTTAATTGAATGAATTAAGAGTTGTTTTGTGTCTATCCTTGAATCACTTAACTAATCAAGGTTGATATAAGATATAGAAAGTAATTAGTAAAAAGTTCTTAAATACTTTTTGGATAGAGTCATTTGCACAGTAATCAAATTGCACTATTGAATATGTTATTAGTAACTAGTAATTAACTTAACTCTTAACTGATAAAAACATTGTGATTAGGTGCGGAGGGGGTTGCGATAAGATAAATTATTAATGATGAAAAAATCAACACTATCTAAAATGAAAAACTTGTTTAAAACCTCATTTTCGCCAAGCATTGTAAAGTCTCTGGTCAGACTGTGAAATTGTTAGGGGACTGAAATCACGCTGTCACTCTCCCCTGCGCTGAATGAATGAATCCTCTCTTCAGGTTGAATAAAGCGCAATATGGCTGTTTATCTGTGTTTAACCATACCTGTCAACATATGGGTTAGAGAAACTGAGAGACCTAAGCATCCTTTCCATCCATTCGCAGACGCCTTCTAGGGGAGTCCCCGTCTGTTTGCTTGCTCCGCGTTCTCTGATATTACAGGGACAAATGACGGGAAAACGGGAGTGTTGAGGTTTGTCTGTAACTATAAACGATCCAAAAAGCAACCAAGAGCAATGTGGAAGTTTGATGCTCAAAAGCAAATTAAGCTTCTCGAAAAGGTTTCATTAATCTACTAATATCGGAATCCAAAATGACACGCGCCGCTGATCCCAATCTCTCCATCGGAGCAGCTCAGATTCATTTTTAAAAGCAGATTCAGGTGACGTTAGAGCTCATCCATGCATCACTTGAAAAGGGTTTAAGAAGTGCTTTTTTGGGCGCCAAAAAAGACGTTGCGCTGCCGCAAGGTGTTAGTAAATCTGGTCTTTAGTGTTAACTACAGAGCTTACCTAAAATAGTGATGTTTGCTCAGAAAAGCAGCATTAAAAACATTTGCATTTTTGACTGTGTGTGCAGTCTCGATGTATCCTGTTCCAATTAATATCTTAAGAAACAACAAATACAGCCCAGACAGAGCTTTCATTATAATAAAACCCCAATACGCATCTGTTTTTCACAATCCTCCACGTTAGCTTGAAAGCACCAGCTGTTTTTCTTCCAGCACGGGTACATGTACAGTAGCATTTTTGGAGTGCATTTAAATTGCATCTCATTCAAACATTTTCTGCTTTTACTAGACAGGATATTTCCACGAAACTGCCTTATGTGCGTAAAGCCTCTGCGGCAAGAAATCGGCAGGCTTGCATTGGATCGTAATTGCTGCCTTTCATTCATTGCTCATTTCCTTTTGTACCAACCCATTTCCAGGACCCACCGTACACACAATTCTTGAAGCACCTATAATCAAGACCGGCCCCTGGCGCAGATATTTTTCATTTTTTATCACTAAGTTTAAATTTAAAGGAACAATATGAGGTTTTATTGTGAGGATCTATTGACAGAGATGCAATATGATATACAAAACTATTTCTTCAGAGGTGTATAAAGACCTTACGTAATGAACCGTTAAGGACCGCGGGTCTTCTGTTAAATCTTTATAATATTTACGAAGCCCTAGCTCCTGCCTGAATTTTATTCTTTTTTCCTTCTTTTTATACTTAAAATCCACAAACCTTTTATTTTATGTAATAAATAAGACATCGCTCTTTCTACAGTCTTTCTGAAGCAGGCATGATCTCTTCCCTGCATCAACATTAGAACACATCTTTTTGTACTATGGTGGCCACCATCATGTTTGGACTGAGCCTTTTCATTGCAAATCAATAATTCAACGCTAGTGGTCAATGTAAATCAAAAACTGTGCCTTTAAACACTCTTATTGTAAAAATGTACATAGTTTGAACTAAAAACAATTCTTTCAGCTACGTTTCCAAGCAACAGGCTTTTGACACAGATTAACAGAATGCTCAGAACGGCCCTGAACCCTGATGACCCTGATATGTTCCTCCACACGTCCTCCTCTCCCTGCCGGATCATGGAAGACCCCCTAACCATGAGTGATTATCGCTGCTCTCACCGGTGCCACCTCTCCAGTTGAGCGCTTGCACCAGATAATGACAATTTCCTGAACGTGGAGGAAAATTAATTGTTTGGTGTGAAGCTGCCTGATATTAAAGCATTCCTACCAGTCACTTCTAATAATGGTAATTACTAAGATCGCTTTCTGCTAATTACCACGCAGTATTGTAACTACAGAGGGCTTGTTTGTGAGACCCACCCTCGACAAGTGGACCAGAGAGCGGCGCTACGATTCTTCCTAAAAAAAACATCACTAATTAACTTCCATTGTACGTTTTGCGGAGAAATACTTTGGAGAAATCGTTTTTTCTCACTGTCAGTTGTCCTGTTATGCTTTTAAATGTTATTCTTTGCTTTCCCCTGATATCACATCAATGACAGTGCAGTTGTTATTGTTATTGTGGAGAGTGCAAAGTGCAACATTCAAGTCTGGCTAGTGTCTAATAATAAAACTAGTTAATTTATATTATTATTTTACATTATAATAATTGTATTAAATAAACGATTTGTTGAATTTTGTTAATTGTTTTTTTTTAAACAATCATTTTGTTAAATGGGACCTATAGTTTTTGAAAAAACAATCAGTTTTTTATTTCATGATTTGACGAATTGTCACAGTTAACAGTTACAGCCTTCTGGTTATAGTCTAAATGTGTAAAAACGTTTTTCTTTAAAGGGCCGCAATACCAGGTGTACTAATACAAATGGGACCTGTAGTTTTTGACGCATTTATAGAAACCGTATGGTACATTGACATCTAGTGGTTGAGCTTTAAATTCAAAATACCGGAGAGGTAAGTTTAGCCAAGTGATGGTTCTTCTCGGTTTCTTTTGATTGTTATCAGAAATGTACATGCCGTCTATTATTTGTGGATGAGTACCGGTAGTTAAGCGCAGTTATGTTGTTGCTTTGAAGCCGTCTATAGCAAAAGAAGTCACACCTTCCAGTAAAGACTTTCGAGAGACTTTCAAAATTTGAAGCAGCTGGAAAAACCTGAAGGTCAAATTTTGCTAAAATGAAAATAGGTCTTAACGTCAGGATACATTGTTGGTTAGAAATGTTGAGTTTCATTGTGATTCTCGAGCAATTTCAAACATATCAGTCTTTCTGGTCAACTTGGACTTGTAGCCCCTTGGCGTTGCAAATATGACCATCTGGTGCAGGACTTTGATAACATGCAACTATAGCATGCCTAATGCATATCAGATATTAATTCACTTACTGTGTTCTGGATTATAATGGGTATAATAACATTGCACTGATTTATTGTTGCGCGTGAGGAAGAAGTAATTTAAAAAGTATGCGACAAGGTGACATGATTATTGTCCTCTAATTCAAAAGAGAATTGATTTTTTTTCTTTTTGGTATAAACCTGATAACATTGAATGCAGCTCTTTTAATGTGGGTGCTATTTAAAGGGCTTGTAGGAGGGCCGTCTTTTTGTGGTCTTCAAGAATGTGACATCAAAATCCAGCCAAATCTAAGCTAAACTTCTGATTAATTTAATGTAGCACCCGGATTGCAAGTTCTTAAGTCACTGTGACTCTGAAGTCACGGCATGTATTTTGGCAAAATACAGCAGTCAGGCTTATAAATGTAATAAAGTCAGGTGTTGAAAGTTCTACCTGTTGAGGTGTGGAAACAGAGAACATCTGAGATCTCAGTGTATAATCACGCTGAAGTAAGACACAGTTGACCTTGAGAGCTTGATGAACTACTGAGAAACTGTTTTCATTTTGTCAGCAATACAACATGGTCTGTCGCCCAGTGCTGGAAACTACAGCTTTATTTTTCAATTCATTTTGGCAGTCCTTGATCCAAGGACCCGTGAGGTGGGTGATGCCTATTTTCAGGTAACTGCTCTGAATACAGTACATGTGTACATGAGGACTTTATCTCATTACGCACATGCACAGTTAATTCCCATCGGCACAGCAAACGTTCAAAAGTTTGGTTAAACTTTGTGAAAAAAGATGAATGCATTGCCACATGCAATACGTGTGGTAAAGATATTTTTTGAAAGGGATGAAGTATCACTTATATAATGAAATGCATCATTAATCTGAAGAAATGCACCGTGTTTTAGTTTCTCAGCCTCGAGTTCTCCTGCTACAACGCACAAGATAACTTACAGCTATTAGCAGCGTCTCACACTCAGGTACAAAATACAGATAGAGATGAAAAACAATTAGTTTTGTTTAAGTTACTTAATTTTTTTAAATAATGATCACAATTAAATACATCTGGGAAGCTACATGACAACATGTTCTAGTTTATTTTTAATTATATTAACTTGAATTATTAATTCAATCAATTTATTTATTTTTATCAATTCAGTATTTTATTCACAAATAATTGCTTAGATTATAGACGATCTAGCAACTGCATATTATATGTTGTATTTTTGTGTTATACTTAAATAGTTTGGGTTTGTCATTGCTTCTGATTATTCCTTAATGGAAGTGTTTTTTATTTCATTATTTGACGAATTGTCACAGTTAACCGTTACAGCCTTCTGGTTATAGCCTAAATGTGGCAAGAATAAAAGGTAAAATCTTTTTTCTTTAAAGGACCGCAATCCCAGGTATTTTCTGCTATGTTAAAATAGTCACAACATGTGTCTTTGAACCAATGTAAAGGCTCAGGATTAGCCGCGAACATGAAAACAACAGCTACTATATGCTAAACATATTATTTTAGAAAGGCTATTTTAAATCGATTTGTAATACTTACTTCTTCTGGAGATGAAGCTTGATCGCGAACAGCTAGTACTGATCCACTCTTGAGATTACTGACCCACGTTGACTCGCCGCAACCCCAGGAGCCGGAGATACATTCGGAGGAAGGCGTCTGGCCGGAGCCTGGTCTTCTGGGCGCTGGGCCACCATGTACCGGAGCTTCGATTTTTCAACCTTTCCGGCTACTGGGGGCTCTAGTTCCAGACTTAGGGGTCGTATCGACTCGACTTCCTCCAAGTCCTTGCTCATTTCTGTAAGTCTTTCCGGACCAGAGATACGAATGTTGGTTTGTTGATCCCAAAAAAGTGTTTCCTCTCCGGACGCAGAGTTTTGGGACTTTATACTGTTTATAACTCCAGCCGCCAAGGTCGCAGCGGGACAAATCCGGGCACGTCGTAAAGGTCTCCTCCTGGCCTCCTTTTATGTTCCGGTTTACATCCAACAACAGCACACATTTGTTGTTTCTTAGACATTGTTGTCGCTGGCTAGTGGCTATATCTGCTCTTGCCTGAAAATGGCAGACAGCATGTCTCTGGCGGATGGTGGAACTAGGCGCTAATAAGGTGGAGTCTGTGAGTGGTAATGGGCGGGCGTAAATCAATGTGACATCAGATTGTAAGGGGATCGATAACATCCTGTTTTGTGTCACTACATATGTGTTCTACATATCATCACTTTAGGATTGAAAGCTTGTATCCCAAAACTACCCCTTTCACTTGAAATGAAAAAACACTGCATTTTATTTCAATAATTAAACACTGTGTTGTCAAAGTTGACAAGCTTTGGTCAATACTTTTTATTGGTTAAATAAAACACGAAGGGGGATCAATATGAATGATTTCTGGAAAACAGTATGAGGTTTCAGTCTGACAGCGACCAATATCCTACCTACATTCCTCTTTAAAGTGTGCGTTTGCAATATTTGGATCACATGGCCATCCCAATGCTATTCCTATTTTGTGACACATTTAGTTATATTATATAACCTAGTTCAGTCTTGAAATTCTAGAGGTGTGGTCTGATATGTTTTGCAATGTGCCACCTAATCAGGTTGCACATCGGACTCAATTTGATTGGCTTTTTCAGATTACCAATAACCATCCGCACTGCATGCTTCTTCTATCTCTACATTCAAATAGTCTCACCAGTGTTTTGTAAGCAGTATGGCACTTTCAGAGCTCTAGCAATCACCTGCCTCCACCCCCAGTTCCACAGTCTAGATCGGTTTACAGGATATTGTAAGTAACATTGCAAGAGCATAAATGTATCAATTTGACTAAAAGACAAATTTACAGTGGCTTTGTGGAAAAAAACCTTTTGCATAATGCTGCATCCAAGCCTACAGGTGTCAGTATAAAGTCCAAGAACACTGTAATTTTGCGCAGTTCTTACACTCGTATGAAACGCAGCATACAAATTATTAATTTACAATAATTCATGTTTCTTCTTTGTGTATCATTTGACATGACTTGTGTCCTATGTTTGGCTGTCCTTTAGCAACTTATTGGGATTACCTTCTGTGTGTGAATGTTATAAATTTCTATACAAGGGATCGGCTACAGGCGGCCCGCAGGCCAAAACTGGCCCGCCAGCAATAATATCTGGTCCGCGCCAGCAGCATTATTTTGATTATTTTTCCCGCAGCTGGCTCTGAAATAGATCTGTCACAATCATGTCTTTAGTGAATTTGCCTTCAAAATAAAAGTTTTTTTTTCAGCAATGTATTATTTTGAAATGAATTGAGAGCTTTTAATTTGAAAAGTTCTGAAAGATATTCTAAGGAGTTTGTCAATCGCTAGACACACTTCTAAAATAGCCGTCATGAAATATGTGGTATGAAAAAACTAACAGTGAAGCGTTGAAACATTTGTGTCAAACGCGGGGCCTCAGCACCAGAGCATGTGAGCAAAGCGGAGCAACAGCGCAGCCTTAATAATTCTCACGGAGCAGAGATCGCCTTCTGAAAATTCCGCCCAGTCACTCGCTCAGCCCTCTTGGTGATTTACTTTTTTGCCATGGATTGTTGTCCCATGTATACTGCATGAGCCTGAATTCTGAATAATAGCACAACGGCAACAGCATGCACGTCAACTACAAACACCTCGTTCATTTGCAGAGGTGCGTGGGCGACAAGAGGTTTGATACAGGCTCAATTCAGTGAAGAAAACATTATAACATTTATATTTACTTCTTTTTAAGAAGACATTGTGTCACTTACCCAATGTAACTGTTGCTTTTCTGAAATAAAACCTGAATAAACCTCAATGTCCTTTTGTGCGTTTATTTTGAATGTTGCACTATGGCAACTATATGTTCACGGAAATAAATAAAAAAGAAAATATTATTTACTTTATCAGTTATTATACAGTTATTTTAGGCACTCTTTAAATAAAAAATGACAAAATATTGACTGAAATGTCACAGAATGTCGGACTGAAACATAACTGCCCTTTTTCAGCCTACTACTTAAACTGAGACATTTATTCAAGAAGTTTATTATACACTGAAAATAATAAGGCTTACTTGACAAATTTTATGTCAGAGCGAGATCTGAGCGGAGCATTTGCTTGGTCTGTGAGCGACTAAGTGAAGCGCACAGTCATTGAGCAAAAATTCATATCCGCTTTGCTCCCATGCTCTTCTCAGCACCAACACGTGAACATTAACCAAGCAAATTTAGCTTCCCTTTTCTTTAAGTTTGTTTCATAGTGCCGTCTAATACTATATTCTTTGCAAGCAGCGACAACTTCGTTGCAGATAAGACACATTGGCTTTGCATTCACAGAACTAGGTAGGATGAATGCATAGTTGTCTTTCCATTCCTCTTTGCATGCACTATTTTCGCTGTAAACTTCCTCTTTAGACTGATAGTGACATTTTTTCTCAGCATCTAGCTTGCTTTAATATTAACATCACTCGGCATACGACGTTATAGCGTACCCCCAGCGGACAAAAAAATGCAGTTTAGTTTGTGAGGAGTGTAAAAAATAAGCTATGTTGAATAATGATATAACTATTATGTAATTTATACTGTATATAATAACTATATTTTTTAAAGTAGGCAATTATTATAGTTGTATTTTTCATCAATTAATTTTTTTAATTATTGTTTGACTATATCTGGCCCCCATTCAAGCGGCTAACTTGTTGTTTTGTCCAAACTTATTTGGCGACCCTTGCTCTATACCATAGTTAAGAAGTCTAAAATCACTTTAAACAACCCTTATCTCCCTGTTGACCCAAAGGTTTCATTTTGTTATATTCCTGACCTTCATATCTTAGTTTTCCTCTCCGGGAACAAGTTTAATGGTCCTTGCTCTTCGTCTGTGTTTTTTTCATCCCGTATGTCCCTCCTGTGACTGCAGACTGGCCGAAGAGTCTCAGAATCAAAGTCCTACATCCAAAAGCTGTCATCATTAAGTACAGCAGAAACAGTGCAGTGGGAATCTTGTTTTAGCTTCTGCAAACCCTCATTGATCGTCCTCCGCATCCAGGGATATGATGATAAGTGTAACAGACAGCGCTTTGCTGGTCTGACGGTAGAATTGTCACACATCAAGAATGCTTTCCACATCTCATCAACGGTGCAAAAATCCCAAAGGCCAGGCCGGAGGTCAGTGTTGACGTTTTCTCTATGAAGAGTGAACTTGGGTAGGAATGAACCCCTAGCGGTCACAATAGTGTTGATGGATCGAGTGACACCTGTGAAGCCAAAGAGGCAGACAGTGAGAGATGAGACCTTCAGATCGGGATTATAAAAGAGAGTGAGATTACGGGGAGTCGGGGCGGCACACAGAGTGAATACCAAGCGGTATTCATTTAACCATAACTCTTTAACCATTTATGCTATCAAAAGAAATTGAATCGCTTCTAAAAGTAGACAAATTGAGCTTTTGAACATGTATTACGGTAATCACTTGCGTTTCATTAGCCATTTGCTGCAGTTTTTGTGGAGAGCTGTAGAGGGCAGATATGAACATGGAGTGATGGAGTGCGACAGATTAGAGAGTTTTTGAGCAAAGAAAATAAAATAAAAATAGGCAACATGGCGAAGAGGAAATTTACAACATCAGAGGTGATTGAGATGCTTTTTGAACTTGAAACTGACGGTGCGCGAGACTCTTCTGACCCGGAGTCTGCATATTCAGAATATGCTGTGTGTGTCGTTTCAGACGTGTATGGGCAAGTAAATGTTGGCTCATGAGAAATGTCCGTAAAATAAGCTTAGACTTACATATCTCGTGTTGTGTGGGTATGCCTTCAAGCACATGCTTGGATTTGTATGGATGCGTGTGTTCGAATATATGAGTGTATATACGCACAAGTAACGTTATGCGTGAGCATACGCAGTGCATGTGTATATCTGAGTGTGTGTGCATGCATATGTTGAAGCATGTGTATTTGTGTGTATGCATGTGTATGAGTGTTTGTATGCATTCATTTGAGTGAATAATGTAAAAAAACACCCCGGAAACTGGTGTCCAAAAGGCTCCTGAATGAAAACTACGTACATGAGTGACACGAACTTTGCATGTACTACAGTATATTCTTCATGTCTGAAGTGCTCGATTCTTTCATTCTTTAGTTTTTTGAGAATGTCTGAAAAAAAATCAGTAAAAATGTATTTCCGTTTTTTTTTTTTTACTAAATCACAACACACAAAAACAGTGAAAACACTTATGTTCTTGAAAGACAGTTGTTCCAAAAAAACAAAACCTTTCACATGATGAGGACTTTGTGTTAGAATTTCACAGTCAAAAGAACAAAATGTGTGAAAAAAACATATTTTCCCTTCAGGCTTTAATGGCACAGCATATAAGGTTTGATACGAGAAAATATTATCAATAACAAACATTTTACTCAACCTTTGCAAATAATGATGTATGTTGGTAGCCAAACACGCTCTGAAGCAGCCTTGAGGTTCTTTCCCAGGGGAGATTTTTATCATTGTGGTTTCCCATAGAAGAGAAGGTTTCGGGACCTCTCCGGATGCTCATCCCAAGAAGTTTTCCTCTCCATGCAACTGCAATTTAATTTGCAGGGCCCAGAAAATCATAACCATTATGTGGGCCAGATTACCCGGGAGGCGCCGACTTTATCTCATTAAACTGTTAAAGGTTCAAAGATTTTGCCGAAGACAAGTACAAGAAAAAAGACACAGAGGAAAAAGCGCAGACGCCATGACTAAGCAATCTGTACGTGCTGCAAACTCTAGCACTCGGTCTATTGCATCTGTTGGGAGCTTGGCTGAAATATCACTGTCAGCTTCTCAATTTTTTCCCTTGTGCTTCACAGCTCAGCGTGTCAAACTGCATTATGGTTGTGGATAGCAGATATGATCCTGAAAATGTAAAATAGTCCTGTCCGTGCAGTTGTGGTGCACCTGAGCACCAACAGCTCAAGAAATCAGCAAGCCCTTTAGATTATCTCTTAAATTGAATGAAAACTCCATTGCTCCATTTGGCTCCGGTGTACATATTGAGAAAAACCTGTACACGAATAATGATGCTGTATATTGCCGCTTGGTGCAACTTGATGCGTGAATATAATCAGGGAGGATAGATACGAATAAAAAAATAAAGTTGCGAGGGATGGAAGGACTCAGTGATTTCAACAGCAGTCACTTGGCTTTCACAATCATGACTTTTCAACAAAATCTCACGGCAAAAACCTAATTATTTTACAATGTGGCTTATTCGTTGGAATTCTTACAATCGCATTCGTTCATTTTTGTAGAATTTACTTTCGAGCCATTGACGTTGGTGGTTGTGGCGGAGTTAGGGGGTTCAGTATTGCTTTTTTCGGTAACACTTTACAATAAAGGTGGTATTTTTTAAAATGAACTTACAATGAACAATACTAATACCGCATTTAAAATGTTAGTTCATGTGAATTTCAGCATTTACTAAAACATTATTAAAATCAAGCGTTGTCACTGTTAACATTAGTTAATGCACCATGAACTAACATGAACAGGTTTTAATACATACTGAAAAACTAAATTGTTCATTGTTAGCTAATGTTAGCTAAAGCATTTCCTACTGTGACTGTTTAACTTTATTGTAAAGTGTTATCTTTTTTCTGGTAATCATACGTTTTTGTATGATTCACAACATATACATTTTTACAAATAGTTGTGCTGTGAAATCAGATTGGACTTTTTTATATACCAATGTTCACTGCATAATATGCAACTGAACAGCTTATTCTTCTATTCCACACAACTTAATTTTCCTTAAAAAACGCTAACATTCAATAAGGTCCATTAGAAATTTAGCAACGCAAAAAGTGGAAAATGTTTTACTGCAAGAACTACCGCAAAATACTAACACATGTAACATGTCTCATGAGTTCTGACAGAGGCAGCTTACACTTTAAACAGTTCACCAGTTTTCTACGTTTTTCAGACAGCTCACTTCTCCGGCCCTAGGGTGCAGTTAGCTGGAGGTGTGGGATGGACAGATGGTTTCACTCGTCCTCACAGGCTGTAGGGGCTTCTAACCTTAAATCAGCACGGAGGAACGTAGCTGGAGGAGAGACAGCTGTGTGCTAGCTGCTGTGCTGCTTATACAACCAGCCCCCCTTTGACTCACGGACCAATAGAATATAGCATCCAATGTGTTTGATTTTAGTGTGTAACTGAAAGACAACACATTAATAGGAGATAAAAGGCTTTTCCGGCTTTGTTAGTCTTGGGAGGAAACCTTGTGAATGTCAAGCGCCATATGCAAGTTAATAGCTTTGTCAGTGGTTTGATGGTGTTTTTGATGTGCACATAAAATGATACAGGCGGCCTACTAAATAAAAGGGACTTTTGCACTTGTGTTTTGGTGGAATGCCAGTAAAAAAAGAACTTTTGCATCAATCCAAACTTGTGCAGCTACGATGTTTGATTTCGTGCTTTTATCCTGCTACACATTGAATGTTGATAGTAATAGCATATCTTTATAGCCAACTAAATTAGATTTATAATTGCTTCTTAAAATGAAATTAAAGACCAGCTGAGATGGATTATTAAATAATTAAGCCCTTTCATATCAACAAAATTAAGGAGAAATTTCGGTCTAGCTAAATGAAAGCAAATTCATGCCAGTGCACTACATGGCACCGACACAAGAAAATAAAGCTAAAAACAGCGGGCGCTTCTCAATACTGTTATTGATGCTTCGCCATTTACTCGCCCCTCCAGCCTATGACCCGAAATCAATCGATATCTGCCATCATAGGAACACATCAATTCTCTAAATGCATCACAATAAAAGAGAAAGCAAGTGAAGGTGCAAGCAAGAGAACACGGGTGCATACTCACACCTGAGATACACATATATTCTCCAACATTCACATCCGGCACATTTAAAATACTCATTTAATCTCCGCTGTTTAAAAACTTCAAGAGCACATCCTGTTTTATTAGGACTTATAAAGGTTGTATTGTATAATCAAGGTTCACTGATAACAACAGGGGCCTTTGAAGTGACTTTGGAATGAGTGAGCGAACACTTCCTCACGTCTCATCCTCATACAATTTATTCAGAAGACGGAACCCATATGGGACCTATAACAAAAACAAAGTCCTTCGCTGTTTTATGTGCTGGAATTCAATTCTCGAGTCAACAGTTAAAACATATTTTGTAAATAAAAAAGATTAAGTCCATAAAGTGCCGGGAAATTGGCCCACGATGTAAATAAGAAATGTGTTGCTCCATGTAGACAACCTCATTCATTAAACGGGAAATAAAGTCTATAACTCAATGATCTGCGCTGGATTGTAAGGCTCATGTGAATCTATAAACCGTGTAAACAGTGATACGGCAGTCAGAGTGATTTATTCTTTTTGTGATTTATTTACTTTCTTGTGTTTAAATTATTTGAGATATTGAGTACAATGTTTATTTATTTATCATTATTGGTACATTTTGAACACAAATATTTGTGTAGGAATTTTCTGTTTTCTAGTTTTTGGAAGAGTTTCTATATCTACAAAGCAAGAACTTCTATCTTACAACCTCATATAAAACTTCATCTGGATTTTAGCTTTAGAATTCTCTTTTATATTACATTACTAACTAGTCATTGGAATTTGCTTTTGACGTGAATTTTAAAAAGTAAGAAGAACAACTTGCATTCCATTTCCAACCAAACCAGAAACATACATCACATTTACTTCAAAGTTCGTATGTTTGTAACTGTCTGGCGTTTTTATTTCTTCCATTTTGGATTGACAGGATATAATCTATCAATAATTGATCAGTGGTAGCATAGGTGGATGTTTCAGTGATGTTTGCTGAAGCAGCCATATATCAAAGAGACATGGTTTGTCACTAAGCGACTACCCAACCACCTATAGCAGTTCTGTCGAAAAAAAAAAAGAAACAACCATGACAGTTGTGTTTGCACAGGACAGATCGACAAACATTTATTATATAATTGTGTAACTCCATGTACTGACAAATTCTTTACACACCAGCCAACATCTAAAACTGAACAAACTAAACCATATTCCAGTGTTTTCTGACAATGGATATCGCACTGTTTGCTGCAAATATACAATAGAAAAGCAGCGAAATCGTTCTTTTGCTGTAGAAACAAAATCAAATTCAACCAAACAATGTTATTGTGATGCAAATAATGTTTCCTATCCAGTAAGAAATCCACTATTCATGGCAGGTCATTTTTCTCAATTCAGGCAGGCGAGATAAAACGATAATTTTGTACCCTGCTTGGATGTTGCTATGCCCGGGGTTGAGACTTCTCAAAGCAAGTCCCTGCCGTTGGCTTTGGCAAAGCTGCTTTGGGAACAGGTAATGTGTTGGGGACCGTTGGGTCGATACGTTATTGAGAAAGAGTCGCAGAAGCTCAGAGAACCTGAGACAGAGCGCAGAACTGAAGGAAAGCCCAGGGGGACCTGCCTGCCCAGGAGAGCTGCGGCGCTCGCTGACCGTGAAACTGACAAATGGGCAGTAAAGCAGCCGCAGCAGCGTACATGCATGTTGACAGGCCAGCTGAGCTACGTGACTATGCGCACACATGTGCTCATCGCATTAATGATGTATTGCAAGCATCCTGTCACGCTTTTTGTCAGTCTAGAGTATGTACAGAAACAAAATATGAACAAGCATTGAAGTTGCCATGTGTGTGATTAAGGAGAATCTATTGACAGAAATGCAATATAATATATATTACAATATCTTAGGTGGTGTATAAAGACCTTACATAATGAAGCGTTTTGTTTTAAATACCTTAGAATCATAGCCGCAGGAAGTGCGCATGCAGCGGGTGCCGCAGCACCCCCTGACGTCGAGGAACAGAAAAACTGAAGCAGGGTAAAAAATATATAAAGGTAGATACTATTTGCACTAGGTCCACCCACCAATATGGGATTAGAATAGAAAAGTTTAAGAACTGTGCCATTTCAAACTACTCCAGTGGTGTAAGGTGTAAAGTCTGTATAGCGTGGCACAGGAGACCTTGGTTCCAATCCAACTATTGGTGAAAACTCTCTTTTACCTTACATATATAGTATATATATATAGTAAGGATTTACACTCTGTTATTATTGCATAATTTTAAATGCACAACAAGGTGCAAATAGTAGAGTTATTGCGGCTATTTGTATATCAATAGCATTAATAACTTAATAATTTTTTTTGGGTTGTAAAAAGCATTGCTGCAATTTGTACTCAGGGTAAATGAGATAGAATACATTTTCTTAATGTGTCTATTGACTAAAATCCATTGAAAACATAAATAACGTTTATTGTTTTTGTTTTAAGAACATTTCTGTTAAAATGACAACACAAGTGTCTCATGACGTCACAGGGTAAGTGAAGGTCAAGTGTCACGAGTAGTCTTGTCTAAATGCCGCAAAACAAATTTCAGAATTTTTTTTCTAAACATTAATGTCCTTATGCAGGGCTTCATCAACGTCAACTCAGAAATTGTGGCTAGGTCTACAGGCAGAGTGTGTAACATTATGGGTTGATTTCTATGTGCTGTCACTGTGCAGCATGCAGTTGTGTTGAATTGGGTGACTTGTTTGCCCCGTGGTTTATTATAGGTTGATGTTTGGGTGTTTAAGGTGCCGCCGCGCAGCTAGTTTCGTACAACAAATTGTTCTTTGGCTATAGGCCTACATATAACTTGTTATATACGTGTTATAAGTTGTCCATGCATGTATTAGACGCGTAACATTGTAAGAGTTGGAACAAAAGATGCATTCTATCTAAAAGCGTACGCTCACCCAGACCTGTTTGAAACGTCTCTTGTAACCACACCCCACAACTCTGCCTCATTTTGAGGTATAATTTGACTAAGACCACCCAAGTAAGATGGGTGTAGAGCCATTAGAGAGAGAGTCGCGTCAACTCCATTGACACCAATGGAACAGTTTTTTAACAGACCTACTGTGGTCAACTTCTAACCCATTTAAAGACGAAAGAAAAATTAAAGAAATAAAGCATTTGAAGAGAAAACATAACTTCCTGGAACCATCTGAGGGCTCCATGAATCACGTGACGCTCCAGTGTTTTGGACTTGCGTTGGCCGAACTCTCTCTCTCAATGGCTCTTGGTGGGTGTATCTGTCAGTACAATTGCTTTGGAACCTGATGTTCCAAATATGGTAGGAGGTGTTATGTTTCCATCACACGCATACAGTATTTAACAAATCACTACCCACTGGTTAACTGGCCAATCATAGCACACCTCGCTTTTCAGAGCGATGAGCTTTGTAAAAAAACTGTGTGTTTCAGAGAGGCAGAGCAAAGAGGAGATACAAACTTGCACGGTATGAGGAAAATACAGCGTTTTTTAACCATAAATCGTGTATACACATTGCACTACATTTAAAACAAACAATAGTATTTATTTTAGCCGTGTGATATGACCCCTTTAAACCTGTGTCCTATAATCACACTGGCATCCTTCTTTATTTGTTGGGTCCGCTAATATGGAATTCGCCATGTTGTTTCTACAGTAGCCCTAAACGGAAGGCAGAGCGCATTTCATTAATATTTAATCTCCTGACATTTTTGTCCTGTGTCACCCAACCTGGTGCTTTGAAAGGGAGGGAGGAGCAGTTGAGTGAGTCGTGCAATTTCCAACATTTGCTAGATTGGCTCTTCGATTGGCGGCTCTTGCCTTTCATCAGTGGAGAGGTCAGAGATCTTGGACTTAAAAGGTTGGTGACCTCTAAGTTACAGTATTCATCAAGTGATGAAAAAAGCTTTACACCTAGTCATATGGAAAATGCAAACATGAATTCAAATGGATTTTTTGCCTTATTAAAGAACAGTGGCAGATTTTCTTACACCCTTGACTGTGTTTAGAGCTTCCGACACTCCGTCTAATGTAGTGACCTATACCGTTCTCTCACACTCATTCACTCTGGCACTCGACGCACATTCTCCTCTCTGTCCTCTTCCGAGAAAATATATGTAACATCCGTCCTATCGCTTTGTCATCCAACACGACGGCAGAGTTTCACCCTCGGTTTCACAGCCACGGCCTTATAGCCAGGAGAACTGACGCACATTCAGACGAGACTAAATCAATCTGCGGAGGAGAGAACGGAACGAATTACCACCTGTGGTTCTGCGCAGACGTTCGCAGAGTGAATGAGAAACAAGCCAACGGCACCTCGCAGCTATTAAACCGTCTGAGAGACGACTTTGATTCACCTCAATGGATCAGACCTTGATATTTGCTAATTAAAAGCTTCAAAGATCTATTTATAGGTAGATTTACTCAACGCCATAGGAGCTGTCGGCTTGTGACTCATCTCATTTCCAGCGAGAGCTCATACTGTGTACTCACACAGGACCTTGCTACGTAGCTTGTTTGTCTACTTATTTTTAAACACTTCAGTTAAGATAATCGCTTTTAAGCAATTACGCCTTATTCATGAATGAGCATTTAGCTGACTTTTATATAAACAGTTTAAAGGTAGATTTTTTCACAGAAATTGGGTGAATTAATGGAGCTGTATGTAATCATTTTACTGTATTAAATCCAAACAATACCTTAATATGTTCGTAGACATTTAGGAAAGCTGCTAAATTCATCAATTGGTTTGACCAAAAAACATTGCTATAGCCATTTATTCCAAATGTGCCGGAATGTCTGTTTTTTGTTTTGGTCTATGAGACACCGCATTTACTAACTCACAGTATACACTACAGTCTCCAGGCTCAAAGAATTTACCACATCAATATTTGAATAAATTATGAAAAATTAATCCATGTGTCCTGACTGGCCATGTGGGATTTTGTTACAAAGAGAAAGGATAGAATCGTGATTTTCCGATAGCTTTACAGCTCGCCATGAGTGTATATAAGCATTTTTTGTTTATTTGCTATTGCATCTTATTGAGCGTTTGGACCCGAAACGAAATTGATCACAAAACCAGTCTTAAGTAGCATAGGAACATTTTTAGTAAAAGACAAAAATATATTGTACTATTTTTTTCTTTAATGCCAAAAATCATTAGGATTTGAATTAAAGAACATGTATTCATGATATATGATATTCATGAAATATTCATGAAGATATTTTTTCACAATTCCTAACGTAAATATATAAAACTTTATTTTTGTGAGTGGATGGCCTGCCACAGTGCCCCTTGATTTACAACTTTATAGGCAATTTTCTCAATTCTTTTGCACTCTCAGATTCCTGAGATTTAAACGATTGTATCTCAGCCAGATATTGTCACATTCTTACAATTCATACATCAATAGAAATCGTATTTAATCAGCTTTCAGATTATGTAAAAATCTAAATTTGAAAAATTGACCCATAAGACTGGTTTAGTTGTCAAGGGTCACATATGGTGGTGCGTGACGTCAGACTAAACAACCAAATTGCAGCGAAAAATTTGATCTGGGTCAGAGATAGCAGATTCCAAGCTTTGGGTACTATTACATTGCAAACTAGAAAGAATATTACTTAATTATTTTACAAATTACGAGGAGTAATATACCATTTTATTACTGTTATTTAAACGATACAGAAACATGCCCTCCTGAGGATGCGGATTGTGAAACGAGCTGCTGATTGAGTTATATTTGCAAACTACAAAACCACTGCAAACGTATAAATTATCAGAGAAACTTACAGTGTGATTTTGTGTTTCCACCAAACGTGAATGAAGCGTTAAGCGCGAGGGATTTACATGTTAAGTCATTGCAAAGACTCGATAGGACATCCTGCGGATCGATTCGTGCGAATGATGCTTCGCGAATTGATAATTTCTTGCATTTGACGCAGGCAGGGGTGCCGCCAGAAATTCTAGGCCCTATGGAAACCAAATTTTCTGGGCCCCCTTCAAATTGGAAAATAAAAAGGGGGTCTGCTCTTCTGGGCCCTAAATCAGCCTGGGCCCTTAGAATCGTCCTAACCTTCCACCCCTTTACGGCGCCCATGGACGCAGGAGTTGAAAAATCATAATTTTGACGAAAATTCACGCCGCTTTAACAAATAAGGAACTTGCTCTAGCATTGACGTGATTATGACTTAGAGAGCGGAGGCAGAAATTCGAATCATCAATGGAGGACAAAATTAACGTTGCAGTATGTGGCTACATGGAGCTGTACGATACATCTTACTTTTATCGAAACAGGCATAAAAAGGATCTTGCTTGGAAGATGGTGAGTCAGGAGGTCTGACAATCTGATAAGATGTAAAAAAACGCTCTTCACTCAATTTGAGCTATATATATATATATATATATAAATATATATATATATATGAGACTGGAGCTGCCTGGCAGAAGCCCGTCCCATGACGAGAATTTGCAGCTGTAGTGAAGTGAATGCCACGCGCGAATGAAGCGAGTAAACTCAAAATGTTCAAATGTCCAATTATGTACGAATAGCGCATTTTGTTTGCCCAAGATGCGTTTGGTGGGTTGATGCTTCCCATAACACTCCTGGAAGTGTGTTACAATTTACGTTGACCATCGGAGGAGAGGGTACCCGCAAGTATTTAGAATTTGGACTACGATACCAAACTCAGTCGCTAGGTGTCAATGTTACATACGGATCCTTGAATGCCTTACATTCTTGTTTAAATTAAGAAGTTCTTTGTCGGTCTAATCGTCTACATTTAAGCCAACATACAGAAGTACTCAAGCACTTGAATAACTTTTTTAAACAGTATTTGTACCCTTTGGAGAAAGTTTACTTCTCCACATTACATTTTTTGGTTTTCTCTTTTTTACTCAAGTCAATTTTTTGATTAATTAATGTGAATGTACTCAAGTATTAAAACTGCTCTACTTCCTGTAACATCAAGGTTATGGGTTCGATTCCAGGGGATTGCAAATATTTAGAAACAAATGTATAGGATAATGCAATGTACGTCACTTTGGATGAAAGCGTCTGCAAATGCATGAATGTAAATCTTAGTTCTGTTTCAGCCATCGTTGTGTTTAGTCTATGTACGAGCTTATTATGTAATCAATAAAATGTTGCATCGCAAACTAACCGAAAATTGAGGCCTGGCTCATACTGTATGTGGTATATGAGCATCTGATTAATTCCTGATGGATAAAATCACATTGAAAGTTTGCTTAAAAAAATATCTGGATTGCAAATACAAATGCTGATGTCAAATCTCTTGTTCTCTGTCCACACAGATTAACAATCCATGCTGAGTGCCCTATGCACCTGGAGGATTTTCCCATGGACGCCCATGCCTGCCCACTAAAGTTTGGGAGCTGTAAGTGTTCACCGTATAGTTCTTTTCAGTTAACTTTTATTGATTTTCACAGTATCTGGTCTGATTTTCTGGAGCATGTGGACATGTATAACTTGTGCACATGTGAGCTCAGTACGATTAGGCCGGTGATGATCTCAACATGTTAATCTCTCGTGAATCTTGTTTTCTCTCAAAGATAGTCGAGTTTATGCTGTAGTTTACGATTTTGGGCACATCTCACACGACCCGACGACACAGTGCATTTTGTAAGCTTCAGAATTATACAAAATGTCACGCCCACCTTATTACCCATCTGCATTTTCTTCTTACCATAAACAACGTCGTCCTCTGAATGCAACATTAAGTTGTGTCATCAGTTGTGAAACAAGGCGAGCACGTTTCGTAACTCTCCTCTTGTGCAATATGGACCTTAGATTAATAGCCTGGCCAATGACAGCAAAGGTCACGGTGACGCAGCAGTCACGCCTGCATGAATAAAACATCCCACCGGGCAATAAAACAAAAGTCCTCCACTCATACATTTTCAGCAGTACATCCTTTCCCAGAATGCTACATTCTGACAAGCACAGCACGGTGACCCTGCGCTGGATCAGCATCGCATGCGACAGAATTGGCTCCTTAACAAGACTTTGTAAAGTGAGCTGAGTAATTACAGACTTTGTTAACAGCACCCATTTATGAGTCGCCTCAATCCCCCAATCAGACAGTCATTTGCTTTTATGTATTTGTTGATTTTTTTATGGTCTGCCTTTCATCGCAATTCCGAAGTTCGTCTCTCTCCGTCTCTTTTTAAATATGTGTCATATGTTTCCAGTTCTTTTTTTCTCACTTCAGTTTAAAGATCTGTGATATAGTAAAAAGTGCTGATTTAGGACGGATTTGATTTTGATTTCGTTTTGCGCCTTCGGAAACATTTTTATCAATATTGATAGCGTCTTGTTTATTCTCTGTAAACCAAGCACGGATGGTATCCAGGAATTGTGGATGATATTTGATGAATAGCTCCGAGCCAGAACGTAAGGATGTGAACATATGTTTAGATTGATGTTAGTTAAATGTTTCCCTCTCTTTTTTGTCTGTTTTTGTCAAGACGTCTGTAATTTTATAGCAGTAATTAATCACTCAATTGTCAAAATAAGGCATGTGACAAGTATCGCAGAGCCATTATGACATGACTCTTGGGAATACTTGATGCTGATTGGTCAGTCTGCATCGTATAGACCAATTTGCACTGGTCTAGAATTTTTTATTTTATTTTATTATTATTATTTTCATACAATATATATAAATACATTTTCAATATATTTGTTTAAAATTGTGATTGGATTATAATTGTTCTGTTTGTTGTATTTTGTTTAAACGTGTGCATTTTCCAAGGTGGTCTATAATGAGCACGTAACATGTATTTTCTGAAGGACTTTGCTATATTTTGTTTTTTCTCATATATTTCAACCACGTAACAAGTGGAAAAACTACGGATAGTAGCTTATTTTTATTACATATACTAAGTGTAAAAGATTTTAGTTTTATCATTGTAAAGTAATTAGTGATAAATTGGTATAAGTATATTGCCTTTTTTTTGGCATTTTATTTTTACAAATTTACATGAGGTTACACAACAACGCAGACATATCTCCTTAGAATATCGTTTTGTCTATCTGTTAGTATTTTATTTGGTTGTTTATCTTGAATGAGTCATAATAGCAGTGCGTAAACACTCCCATTGTTTACAAATCTTGTTACGGTTTCTTCCGTTGTTTTGTTTCTTGTTCTACTAATTATTATTTCTTTTCCATTAGTTGGTCTAGTAAACAGATAAAAAGCTCATTTCACACTAGCACATTGAGTGCCCGGCTTTTGTATGGCTGTCAAGCGCGATGATTTATAATCGAGGCTGATGCAAAACGGCCAAACGAGAGCGAAATCTAAAACAAAACAAGCTCGTTCCTTCAGTTTTAGGGACGGGAAATATCCACACTAGATTAAACAAGATGTTGTGTGTTTTGTGGGGCATAAACAGTATTTTAACCCAGAAAACACCTTAAAACCTACAACTGTTTATTAATTTACTTACACAAGGTCATTCAAGGGATTAAAGATCTGCGTTGAACAGGAACGTGATGGACAAAAAATTCCTCTTCCAACCTAATTCGAGTCGTTTCAAATTCCTTACCACCCTCAGAATGAATTGAGTTTTAGTCCAGAGAATAAATTTGAGGCTTTCCGTATTACACGGTGAAAGCCTGTGACACAGCTGACCTTTTACAGTCTGTAACATCATACGCCCGTCCGGTCGTAAATAAGAACCAACCGCCTTCAGCGCAACGCAAATACATAATCGAACGCGGTATAATGCACTTCATTATCAGTGACGATCCATAATGGATGAAGTGGCATTAAAGTTGATGTGCTTAGCTTTTGATGAATGGCCTTCCAACAGAATAAAACAATAACACTTCTCTCTGGCCATCAAAATTTAATTAGCAAACCCCTGCCGGCTGCGTGAATTATACTTCTAGCTCTAAGCCTGCCAGCTCTGCCCCCGCTTGCTCTGAGAAGCGTGTGGGCGCACAAGCGTCTATCTCCGTATGCGTGTTGTTTGTTTCTTCATCCGGTCCTTGGGATAAGTGTTTTTTGTTCCTTATTAAAGTTCGTTCTCGAGTATTCAAACACAATAAGTCTTAAGTTACATTCGCCCATAAATATACGTTCAACTCGATGAACCAAAACCAGAGGCTAATGGAAGAGAGCAGCTGACCCATGGGCAGTCGGCTTTTATTAAAGTTGCATTCAAATTGCTCTCATTGAGATACATTTATTCACACTAATGCCCTCCGTTTCTTCTTCATGAGCTTTGTTTTGTGCTAGCGAGTGAATTTACTATTGTATTTTCCAACCCAGTGACTGAATCTTTCATGGAAGTTGAGGCTTTATATCACAAGGCAACCAGACCGAAAGAATCTGTGTAACCATTTGTGTTCCTAGCGTTAAACAACTGCATACCTTCATATTTTGATTCAGTCACTAGCCATCTACGTCTCACAGCTACAATCTTTTGGCATTCTTGGCCTTCGTAAACAAGTAAAACTTTATTATTTGAAATATCTAAGCTTTGGTCTATGAGCAATATTACTTTTGTATTTTTATTAAAAGCATAATTTCTCATTGTGTTTCATTAAATCTCTTCATCATTATGTGTGTATTGCTCGGCATAGTGGACGTTTTTTGGTGCCAAAGTAAAATCAAAGGGAAAAGCTAATGTCGAATTGCAATGTACATTTGCATTTTCTTTTCTCATAGCTATAATCATTCATTACGCCACAAATTTAAGTGAATCGTATACCGAAATACATCTGTGGCAACACTGTTTATTCCTAAAAGAAAGATTTTCTTTTTTCTGTGCAGTTTAACCCTCTGAATGAGCTAATATTCGCTATTGCATTTCTGTACCTTTGGGGCAGTTAAGATGACACAACAGAATGCAATGCAAAACATTCAACTGAACTAACGAATAAGTCAAAATAAAATAGGTTTTTTTGCAGGGTCATCACAGTGGGCATATGGGAGAAAACTTCCACTCACTATAATGCTCTGCAAAAATGAACACCATGTTCGGGTCATTCTTACGAAATCATTGAAACATGGCAGTAATGATTTTAAATGCAAAACATATAAGTCAGTAACACAAAAAATGATCACAATGAAGTTAGTTGTTTTCTCTACCTAACACAAATGATCATTTTAACATAAGAATTTTGTTGTATTTTCTGCTGAAAAACTCATTACCGTAACACGTCCTGCTCTGTGTCTGAATGAATTTAAAACAAAAATATTCTGAAAAAAGTTGCTGGAAGTTCTACTTGATTTTCTCCAATTTTTAAAAATAAAAACATAACAGAATATATACAGTATGTGTAATTAGAAAAAAGTCTCAATAATTTTTTTTCTCATTAACTTTTAAAGGACTGTTTTCAACATAACAAAATGTTACATTTATCATTTTTTTAAACAAACATATCAAATTATATCATATCATAATCAAATATATCATAATCAAATTATTGTCGAATTATGCTACGGTATTGCCATTTTTAGGCTGTTACGGTAATGACATTTTAAAGGTCTTTTAGGGATGTAACAATATTATCAAGATATTTTCAAGTTTTTTTTGTACTAACAAAATTGTCTCAATATTATCATTTTCACATGACTTTATGAAACGACAGGTCTTCTGTGCCTAGAGAATGTTAGAAAAAAATGATAGGTGTTACCTTTGGCAATGTCTGTCTGGTGCAATTTTTTATTTTATAAAAGTGAGTTTTAGGTCATTTGACCCATCTCATACCATAACTCGTACCTCTAAGTTATGATTAGAGGATAAAGAAAAGAGGATGCTCATGGCATGTTTTCAAGTCATCATTGGTCAATAAAAATACTGCAAAAAATACCGTACTGTGGACTTCATACCAAGGTATTATTGTATAGTGAGATTTTGATATTGTTACATCCCCGAGGTCTAATAAAAATAAAAACATGTTCAAGGTGCCCTCATCCTCTAAGGCACCCCTCTCAACCCCACGTCCAACTCCAGGCAGGCATCCGTTCAATATCCCTGCTTATAGAGGTAATAAGTAGAAAGACATTTCTAAGAGCGTGTGCTGTCTTCTCCTGCCCCAAACCTTTTTTTTGTTTCGGTCACTGCCCCTCAAAACGTTTGTGCACGCTCCTGCTTTTAAGTAGGACATCTAAAATGGAAATTTGTTTTGTGGAAACCGAGATTTTGTGATAATCAGCCAGTCAGACCAAACCAATGCCCCATCTGCTGTGGTTTGTCTTCCTTAGATGCCTACACTAACAATGAGGTTGTCTACATTTGGACGGCAGATGATGAGAAATCTGTTTCTGTGGCTCCTGATGGTTCTAGACTTAACCAGTATGACCTGTTGGGACATGTCATTGGCAAGGAGACCATCAGCTCCAGTACAGGTAATTACTTTTCTTCTTGTAGTACATCGTCTTAATGTATATCCATAACTGGGTAGACATGGAGTGACATGATCAACATTTGGATCTTTAAATAATTTATCAATACTTTTCATTTTCAGATAATGTCAATGTTTAGGTATAGTTTGGTAAATTTCAATGAGACACTAAATTCTTGTATAATTTTTGTCAGTTACTCTTTCGGAGGTTTTGTGGTAATTTGGCTGCGTTTTTGTCTTCTGGTTTATGATTAAACAATATTGGAGTTCCAATGGCTGCTTTTCTTTACTTTCCAACTCATCCAAAAGTAATTTAAAATGTGAGTTTATAAAAAGAAATGCATATGTAAGCACAATTTATGTTTGTCTATAAAATCCCAGGATGCACTTTCAAAGATCAATCAGGGATACATTTTGTTGTGAGAATGCCCATAATAATCAAAGGTCTAATTTAGACAAAGAATTGCTTTAAAGATTCGCCCAACATTTTTGATCAGTTTTAAGGATTTTCCAATGAAATATGCTCAAACTTTTGACTGGTAGCATGTGTGAACATTCATTTTATACAGTCGGATTAGTAAAGAATCTGTAGTCTGTTGTTTGAAGAAGCTCAAAATGTAAAATTTGGTCATTTGCAGATTTGGCACAGTTTCAGCCTCAATCTGATTGGGCGATTCACAGCCCTATTTATTTTTCATTTTTTTGTACACCACCATAATAGTTGTATTCATACTAAATTCTGCAGTCACTCTTTTGAAAGGTATAAAGAACACATCTGCCTCTCTTTGTCGTTTTTGAAGTGTGTGGTTACAGATGCATGCTGGATAATGAAAAAAACTCTTTTTGGATCTTCAGTTTATACGCATGAATCTATACTCTCCTGTACACATTCACCAGGGCTTCTTTTGTGAAATCTCTCATTTTGCACCTGACAACCTGAATGAATTAATTTCGATTGCTTCCCACTCAAAGCATTTTTTCAGCTTGGCATTCGCTTACAAATTCCATTTTGCCTGTTTGTAAAGTCATTTATCTGGTCTGCTTTGCAAGCTGCAAGTTTATCGATTGCATTCTGTCACAGTTATTGGGGTCATGTGACCTCCGTGAAGCAGGAAGAACCTTCTTGTGCGAACGCACGAGTAAAGTCTGTGTGGAATATGACAACGTACACAAGTGAAATGAAAGAGAGGTGAAATCGACCCTAAACCCCAGTTACGGAAATTTTTTTTTTACACTTTAAACAAATTGTTACAATTTGAAGTCAGCCATTGTAGGGGTTGTTGCCAAACTTGAATAGTCAAACACCATTGAAATTCCTTGTTTTATTAAACATTTTTATTTCACCTGAAGTAACTTTTGCCTCTTTATCACCACCTATGTTTGAAATGTAAATTTGCAGGTTAGATCGCATAATTATCTTGTGGGCTGGAGTCTCATTAAGTCAAACTGATGCGGAATCGTACCCAACACCTCTTATAAATCATTATTAAAACCAAATTTTAACCCTTTTTCATGCACTTGCTCAATAATTGGAATATTTTTAACCCAAAACTTTTCCTTTTCAGAAGTTACATATTAATACAAATTCAAGAAATAATTTAAATATGAACGTTTTTAAGATTCTGAATCTATTTAAGGCATGATCCCCAAAACATTGTCATTTACCCATCCTCATGTCCTCTGCAGAACGCAGAACAAGATATTTTGAAGAATGTTGGTAACTAAACAACACTAACTCGCAGTAACTTCCATTGCATGGACAAAAAACACCGAGACATTTCTCGAAATATCTTCTTTTGTGTACCACTAATAAAAGAGTCATATTTTGTATTTAAAGAAATGTACGTGAATATATGATGACAGAATATTCATTCTTTACATGTACCCCACAGTACACAAAAGAGGCCTCTCTGACTGACAGCGCGTCCACTTTTTTATTGTGTGAATCATCAAGTTTCTTCTTGATCGAGCTCGGAACACTTGATTTAAGATTCTGATAGCTGCGCTCACCTGTTAACCTTTAACCCCTGACGCCCACAACCAAGTTTCTTTCCATCAGTCTTCTGCCTCATTCATATTACGGCTCAATGAAATTATTACCAGCAGTTGAGGTGAAATAGAATGGCGTGGTGCAGGATAACTTTTTTACACCTTGTTTCCATAGATAAAGCCGGCTTTGATTTGCCTTGCCTGATCTCACGACAAACCTCTGCATTAATAGAAACCATATGTCAAGGCTCTGTTCTGAGGCAATGATTATTTAGAGACAGACACTGTTACGATAGGTTCAAACAGCCCCGGGTGTACGCTGGCTTCGGTGAAAGGGTTTCACTTCGGCTTGCCTGTGGATGAGACGCGTTTTACCATCTCCCTCAGCTGAAATGGAAAAGACTAATGTTCTCGTGTTTGTTTGTAGAGCAGGAGAAGCATCTGTTTGTTCCTCATTTTGTCCTTTTAATTGTTTTCTGCTCTGCCTCCCAGTGCTGCGAGATTGTTGACTCAATTAAACTCTGCTTTTCAACCTTTGGTCTCTTTTAAAGGGATAGCTGACCCAAAAGCGTAAAGTTCAGTAATTATTTACACGCCCGCTCGCATCTTTCTTAACCCGTATAATGAGTTTTTTTTATTTTAAAGTGTAGTGTCACTATATGGCCAAGAAACACAATATATTTTTCTCAATTCGTATAAAATGTGGAAAAAATCCATCTTTTCCGTATGATGTCAGCAGTGCAAATTGGCTGTTCAACCTCTGATTTGAATGAGATAATCACGTACCCCTCGAGGCCCATCAGAGGTTCAGCGAGAGGTGAATGTTTGGATTGAGCAATTGTCTGTCTGGTTCTTCCTGCTGCTAATGCAAGAACATCCACCCCATGTTTAATTCCCAACCATGCACGGAAAATGCTTGATTCCTTCATACATCCGTGCTGTTATATACAAGTAGCATTCTGTTAACCTTTCTCACAAACACAATGTTTTTCTACGCTCATGTGACTGTTCGTCAAAAATATCTGAATATTTCAGTCAGTGTGTTGTGCGAGCGAGGCGTATCAATAATTCATTCTGTCTCTTATGGTTTCTCTCTTCTCTTCATCATTTCTTGTACAGGAGAATATGTGGTGATGACAACGTATTTCCATCTGAAAAGGAAAATTGGCTATTTCGTGATCCAGACGTATCTCCCCTGCATAATGACCGTCATCCTCTCTCAGGTGTCCTTCTGGCTGAACCGCGAGTCCGTGCCGGCGCGCACCGTCTTCGGTGAGGATTTTCATCCCTGTTGTTTATTAATGCGCAAATGCAATCCTCAAGTAAAACTGTTTAAATTATGAGGCTACATCAAACCGTGCCGCTGTGCTTTGTATAGTCGTAAGAATGCTTTTGGTTTGTTCTTTCCTTGTTTTTATCCACCATCATGAAACAACAGGAAGCGTCGAGTAAATGAGAGCACCAGGGATGGAATTAAAAGTTTGTGTTCTGAATGAAAGTTCGTACAGTTTAAAAAGTTGGATTTTAACTTCTTTTTAGGATTTTGTAGAATGTACAATTTGATAAAAGAACAAATATTATTTGGAATTGAAAACAATTTATTATTTCTGTTTACCTCATTGCACCTTGTAAGCAACAGCAGTTCTTGCTTTCATTAAAACTAGCTTACAAGCAAGAGGGAAGTGCTTTCGGTGAATACAAAGGTTACTTGCCTATTGGCCGGAAATATTTTATAGGATTTTCATAACATTATACATGCTTTAAATGGAAAATATTAATTCGAAGGGTTACCTCTAAAAAGTAAGGAGACTTTAAGTGTTATTACATTTTAAAAAACCAAAATGCTTTATAGCTTTACAGATCATTGTGTCAACACTTACATTTAGTCATTGTGCACCAGAAAATGTGCAGAATTGGAGATTAAAATCACTGGCAGAGGGTTTATATGTTGTACGTTTAATTCAACTGGGCGGTGTGGGAGCAGGGCATCAACCTTCCCTCGTGTAGGTGCTGTTAAAGTGGTGCAAAAGCACTTGAATTTCACTCTTACAAGTCTGTCCAAACCCTGGGCGAGTGCGGTCACTGAGCAGCCCTGCGGCTGGACAGTGATGGATTTTGTTTTGAAACTGTGTAAGGATCACAGGATTGACTTGTAATTACCTAAGCCACCGCGCAAGCACATAATTAATTACAGATTAGTCCGACCCAAACTTGGAACGAAATGAAGTCGGGGAAAGTGAGGATGACGGGCCTCTCACGGGACGCCGAATGGAAACATAAACCCAAATGCATCGGATCTGAATCTCCCCCCGACAGGCTTTTCACATCCAATCCGGTGGTAAGAGATTATTGCTCATTGAGCTTGCATCAACTTCGCAATGGCTCTGGCCGGAGCCTCAGGTGCAGAGCAGGGCTCATCCTGCCAGCATTACTCTGGAAGGCGTTAGTCTTGATGATGCGAAGATTTCAGCAGATGGCAGTTGAAAGAAATAAGAAAATCTGAGCCTTTCAAACACAACAGCTGATCGAGTGCGGCAGGGTTTCCTGCATGGTCTCTCACCGCTTCCAAATGTTCAACACCACGGTTAAAGAAATCATATTTTGATTAGTTGTGAAATGTAAACAGTTTAAAGGACCACGCAGCACAAAACAAACACTACACCAGTTTCTCCCTCAGGATTTTGTGAGAATATGGCGATGGATGATGTTGCCTTCTAATTAGCATATTTGTGACATTATTGTGTTGTATTTACATCCAGGCTTAAATGTTGTTTAAAAGTATTATGAGTAAAGTTATTTTGATTTTAAAGGGGTCATACAGTTGTGCTCAAAAGTGTACACAACCCTTGCAGAATCTGGAAAAAGCTGAAACATTTGGTTGAATAAGAGGATTTTTGAAAATGAAGGTTTAGTTTTAATTTAGTCCTGCCCTGAGCAAGTTATTTCACTAAAGAAATGTTAACATAGAGTTCACACTAAAGAATAATATCAGAATTTCTAAAAATAGCCCTGGGCAAAAGATTAGACAGCCCTGATTCTTAATACTGTATGATGTTACCTAAACAATCAATGACAGTTTTTATGTCCAGTCATAGTTGTTCAAGGGTTTCTTGTTTGTCATGATTCATTAGACTGTCCTCTGATCTTCAAAACAATCATCCAGGTTTCCCAATTTTTGCTTTTTCAGCAAAGGTTTCAGAAACATTCAGTGCTGCCCACAAAGTCAACACCATTCATTTAAAGTCAGGTGGGTGTAAACCTCTGTAAATGGTTTTGGTGTAAAAATATATATATATAATTTCCTGAAAAACATTTATGTATTTTTAAATCTTCTGAAAGACATTAGTGAATAATAAAATAAGATGTATAAATGAAACATTAACAATTTACACCAAAACCATTTTAAGAGGTCAAATATCCAGAAATGCTAAAAAATAAAAGATTGTGGAGGACCTGGTTGATTGTTTTAAAGATTAGGGGACAGTCTAATGACTCATGACAAGCAAGAAAGCCTTAAACAACTATGACTAGACATAAAAACGGTCATTGATTGTTTAGGTAACATCACACAGTATTAAGAATCAGGGGTATGTAAACTTTTGCCCTGGGCTATTTTGAGAAATTATGTTATTATTCTTTAGTGTGAACTTTGTTAACATTTCTTTAGTGAAATAACTTGTTTAGGGCAGGACTAAATTAAAAATAAACCTTAATTTTCAAAAATCCTCTTATTCTTCCAAATGTTTCAACTTTTTCCAGATTCTGCAAAGGGTATGTAAACTTTTGAGCACGACTGTATTTGCCTATGTTTCGATTTTCAAAAAATGCTTTATATATGACATGTTTTGCCTGTGTTTTACACCCTCACCTCGATTCTCAAAAACAGGCTGTTGTGTTAGTTCTATGAAGTCCCTCCTTCAGAAACGCTTTGATTGGTCGAGCTGAGCAAGTCTTTTGGGATTGGACTACTTAGAGTGTGTGTTGAGGTATCTCAGAGAGTTGAAATCAGGTCAACTTTATGGTAATGAGCTATGACACGGTTCGGCGGCAACCAATCGGAGCGTAGAAGTCCAACGTTTAAGAAGATTCCAGAAAACGCGGCCCTGTAAACTTTGGTTCCAACCACATTAGTTCCTAAGCAAAATTGGAGGAGAGGTTGATTACTTCTGGGGGCGGGTTTCCCAATTTCATGCTAACTTCCACCAAACTAGCTTTTTAACTCTATACCAGAACAGCCTCATAGACACTCCTAGCAAAGACAGGACAAGATACCTTATCGACATCTACCCCAAGTCAATGCAAACATGGCCACTGAGTGGGATAACATCTCTTCAAGGTACTTTGGCCACACTCTATTGTTATCAAAAGTGAACCCAGAGACCTCCAGTTTAGTTAGTATGCACACTAAGAGAGCATGGAGTTTAGACAGCGAGGTAGCTCACCAGGTATTGAATCAGAGCTCCTGTCATGTATACCTGGATTCCTCCTCCTGTGCCTTTTCCCATCAGCCCCCTTCAAAATCCCCACTGTTTCTACAGCTACCAAATATAGTATCTACCTTCAGTAAATACTGAATTACATCGTGTTTCTGTTTTGCCTCTGGCACCATCATACGCCTCTAGTGTTTTCTCTTTTATCCTTTGTTCTTCATAATTCTTTGCTCTGCTGTATTTGTCGTTGTCTTTAAACCAGAGCTATCTCTATCCTTTTTAAGCTTTGCGGCACGGTTCGCTCAGGTGTGTGGTCATGGATTCATCTTAAAAACCCTCATTTTTTGCTGACCGGCCTCTCCATTATCCCTTGCACACCCAAAGTCTTCAAAGGAGATTTGCTAGAATTAATGTTCCACCCACACAGATATCTCCCCATATATCAATACTAAGCTGTATTTGATGGAGTAAACCATCCTATTACTAACACTCAAACAAACCCTGAGTATCACGCATGATTTGTGATCAAATTGTGTAGATTATTGAGGTTTAACGTTTACATGGCGGATGATAAAATGGATTACAAAAAAGGGCTTAAAATGAAGTATCATCCTAAAGATTGGGGCGATAAGCAGCCATCCAGGTCACCTTAGCAACACGAGCAACCACTCAGGACACCATAAAAGCTGCATCACAATGACACGAGAACCAACCATCATTGAGAGCATGGACAACAGCGGCTACATCATAACTTTTTGTTTGAGAGACCTTCACATAAATATAACACCAACATTAAGACTCGAAGGCCTCCAGTTTTGAT
The DNA here is from genome assembly GCA_029783895.1 of Triplophysa bombifrons. Taxonomy (NCBI): domain Eukaryota; kingdom Metazoa; phylum Chordata; class Actinopteri; order Cypriniformes; family Nemacheilidae; genus Triplophysa; species Triplophysa bombifrons. The sequence goes on from CM056466.1 coordinate 16,540,127, forward strand.
CAAAAAAGTGTATTCTGATATATGAGAACATAAAGTATACAGTAGTTTGAGGCGAAACAGTTAGATCATTTATAATAAGCACAACAGACTTTTGTCAATCAGAAAAACACAGTAGTATTCCAGCAGTTAAAGGGACGGTTCACCCAAAAATGAAAATTCTGAAATCATTCTCTCACTCTCAAGTTGTTCCAAACCATTGGGCATTTTGTAGTTCTGTAAAACACAAAGAAATGTATTTGGAAGAACACTTATCTGGGGTACCATAGACATCCAGAGTGGGGAGGGTTTCTATGGTAGTGGTGCCCCAGAACTGAATAGTTTACCACACTCTTTGAAATGTATTCTTTTGTGTTCAACAGAACAAAGGTTTTTATACAGTTTTGGAACAACTTGAGGGTGAGTAAATGGGATACCTAGCCCTTTAAGGTTTGTATCCCCTCCATCAATAGGGCCCTATGAAATCAGTTTTTTTTCCATTTCAATTCTCTGTGTTTTCTGTTTTTTACTATACAAAAATAACATATTTGCCCACATAAAAAAACCTCTGTGTACAATAGTATTTACTCATAAACTGTAGTAAAATAGCTGTACACTGCAGTGTTTTGGAAACTTACGGAAAAAAGGTAAATAGAGATATAGCATTATGTAGATCTATGATAATAGACTAATGTATTTTATTTCGTTTTTTTAGTACTTGTCTAAAAGTGTAGTACTTTTTTAATCATTTTACTAGCACATTTTCTACAATTTACAAAAGTATGAAATAAAAAATATTTTTTTTTATTTATTGTAAATAATACTACTTCTAGTGTAAACTGACAATTCCGGAAAAAAACATACTCACATAAACTGTAAATCATTATTTTAAGAACAGTTTTGAACACTGATTGTTTATGTACTAGCTCAATAACTGTTTATTTTTTACCCCAAAATCAAGATTTGCAGCTTGAACATTGAAAAACAGACACACTTCAAGGTAAACACTAGGAAACTGCAAAGATGCATGTGTCGAAAATACATGAAGATGTTCATTTTCATACCAATCCACTTATGTGGATTGAATAAAAAGCAGTGACTGCAGTGAATGATGCAGTAATTAGTATCATATCATACATCATTTCATAAAGACAAGAGGGAGGTTGTATCCAACTGATTTCACATTAGCCAAGTCGAGTCCCGAGTCTATAAACGGGACTAATCAGCGTTCACTCTCTGGGTAAGAATCGCATCATTAACCGGTCGCCGCTCTCACGAAGAAGCCCCACCAGGCGTCCTCTCCACCTCTCAGAAACGCCACTCCATCTCATGGGACTGTATCTCTCAGACCTCCTTTTCATATCGTTCCCTCCTGTTTACCCTGTCCAGAAAAGAGGCGATGAAGAGTGTGCCATAGCAACCCTGAGTGTCTCCCTCTGGGCAGCGTATGCGCGGGCTAATCAGCGATCCAGAGCCTGCTGTTGTTTAGAGTGCAAACACATGCCCAGGAGGAGCAGCTTTAGCTGGTATGAAATGTAGCAGCAAGATGTCATTGTGTCACAGCTCATGGAGAAGAAAAGAAAATGCGTTGGGAGGGATCATCTTCAATTCTGTGGCTTGTGAACTTTTGCAGACTGTGAACGTATAATATATTGACACAAAGCCCAGATCAATGAAGCGACGTCTTGGTGGTTTTAGTGTCCCAGTCCTCCAGTGCTCCAACACCATGATTCCTATTGAGCTTAATTTTACATGAATAATACAAAAGTGTCTTCTAATATAAACAAACTAAGACTTTTTAAATGAAATAGGCCTACAGCATTTTTTTAAAGAAGTTTCCAGTAGACAAAGCCTGCCCCTGCTGTACAAAACATGTATCACGATTCATTTCGATTCATTCACTTTTTATGTGTAATTTAACCGGAATGGGTATAAAAATAATGTTTTCATATGATTCAGTAAACATACTTAATACTAAATTGTGAATTTTTATCTTTATACTTTCGGACAGCATAGTATTGTGCATATTACAAATTGTTAGTGAATTAGCAGTTAATGATCATTTGTAAAAGAAATGCAAAAGAGAACTGTGTACCTAAAATAAAAATATTAAGATTACTTTTTTTTTAAACCGTAAACCTTGTCAGATTATGGGCCTTGTTCCTGACAAAATTGTAAATATATGTGTAAATTCAGAGTTGCACGTAAAACAGACCTTCCCATAAACTCTCCTCCGAATTCACAAATACTTCATAAACGTCAGATTTAAGAAGAAGTCAAATGTGTGTGTGTCAATGAATTCCAAACCCTCTAAACAGGGCGCGCATAAACACTCATTCACAATTACCATAATCCCTGACTTTGAACTACAGCTACGCGAATTGTGTATTTAGGAATGCTGGAATCCTCTGGACTTCATTCTCTGGTTTGGCTACATCATATTGCATAACTGCATAAGAGACTAATAGGCTATATGCTTACCAATAAATTCATCAATTAAACTGTCCACCAAAGCGTTTTTAGCTAGCTAAAATAATAGTACCTGGTACTTTTCTGAAAACGTCCATCTGGTGGCGCCTCAGAACGCTTTGAAGGCACTGCGTGTTATCCTGTAGAAGCGTTGGTTGGTGTGATTTAGAAAATTCGCAACAGTTAGCATACTTGTTACTTGTATCTTATTTCAAAGAATATTACTTGAAACTTGAATATGAAAATGCGGTAACCGTTAATATTAACTTATCCATTGTAGTGCATGATGGTTTGTCAATGGAGTGTTTTTCTTGTCCACTGTGATTAGAGGGCTGTGTGAAAAAGGACAGTTACAAGCAAAAAGAGATAAAAGACAGGGCAAAAGAACTCATTATGATACATAGTGCATCAAAATGCTGTGTCAACAATTTGTCTAAAAGAATACAGAACATAACGTGCGGTTTTACTCACTATTTACACATGGTATGGAGCAGTAGTACACTTCTTTTGGACCAACTAACATTTTTAAAGTTCCAACATTTTCATGAATCCGAAGATTTTCGTCAAAACGACTTTACGAATGATTTACACGAAAAAATGTTCTACTCTTGTTTCTTGAATGAGGCCCATTGTGTGCAAATTAAATCTGCTGTTTTCTGAGGTTCTCTGCTGCGTCTCTACTGGTTGACAATCATTGTGGATATGTTGGTGGTCTCTAATCGAAAGGTACTAATGAGTTTCAGAGCGGACCCTTATTGATATTCTACAGTGCTCTCACAACAGTGTCTGCAGACCTGATAAAGCAGCACGAGTCTGAGGCCGCGGGCTAAACTCTGAAGCAACAGTGCAGTCAGGCTGCTACACAAGCCGATCTAAACACAGTGTTTTCCAAAACGCCTTGAGCTTGTGAGCGCCGCATCCAAACCAATCTCCACTAAAGTAGCAGTTTTAGCCCACCTGCCCTCTTTCTGCTGCCTGTAGAACTGACACTACTGCCTGTACTCTTCAATTTAAAGTTTCTTGATGTAATACGATGGTCCTTTAATGTTATAGAAGAATGTCAAACCCTGATAGCACACATACATCTTGGAGACGTCTGCATTTACATCTGCAATACGTCTCTGAGACGTTTCCTGTCAGATGTCTATGATTTAAAACCGCTGTTTCTAATACGTTTATCAGACGTTTTTCCAAAGCAGATTTTTTCAGATCTCCAGGGCCCGTATTCTTAAAGCTTCTAAGAATCTTCTAAGAAAGCTCTTAATTTAGTTTAAAAACTTCTACGTAGGAATCTTAGCTTAAAAGTGATTCAGGACCAATCTGTGAGCAACTTTGAGCAAGGAAGAGACAAAAACTTTTATCTTAGTGTGGAGGCGGGGCTGACCCCGTTGCTATGTTTGACACTGTCTTTTAAAGACTGTGATTGGTTGGTTGAGCAAAAAGGAAAAAAGGCCACTGTTAAGATGGGGTCGTTAGTTTGAAATTGCATAACTAACTTTTGTCAGTTTTACCATACTCACGCACACACATGCACTATATATACAGTATATGTGTGGTCGTGTGTTTATACATATAATTCTCCATGCTGTTAATATCAATGTACAGTATTTGATAGAAAATGAACAGTGACACAGTAAGTTTCTGTAACTGATGTAATTGTTTGTGCGATCAGATTGTGACTGTTGTGACAGAACCAAATCATCTCTGCTGCAAAGTTGCATTTATCCAGTTGCCAAATATTAATATGATTACTCCTATTCTGGCGCTATGGAATTTCTTCGCTGTCTTGGAGATGTTAGCATGTCTCTAATAGGATCGGTCACAAACATGAAACCTTCACGATCTAATGTGATGTGTCTTATTTACTCACTGTCAATCAAGTTAATTTAATGAAGCGCTTTAACATTTTGCATTGCATCAAAGCAGCTCTACAAGAAAACCAAAAAAAACTAAAGTCGAACACACAAAAAACAATAAAAAATCAGATGAACCTTAAAAATAATATGTTAATTGTCATGCATTGCAACTTTTTATGTTTCGTTCATTTTTCTCTGCTGCTAAAGAATCTCTTAAGTCTCTTAAAAGTCCTCCTCGCTACTACAATATTTTTGACCTCAAGAAGCTCTTTTAAGGGTTAATGAACACTTTTCTTTACTGGGATCATTTTTGTAATTCTAAGGGTAAACGCCCACATTTCTAAGAATTTGATTTAAATTTGTCACTAGGAGCACTTCTTTGCGGCAAGATTTATCATGAATACAGGCCCAGATCTTAAGCAGACATCTTACAGACGTACAGATGTATGTTTTTGATTGTTTGCTCATCTGCGATTCTTCTTTGCAACGTCTGCTGTCAGATGTCATATAGACATCTAGAAGATGTCTATTAATGTAAATCTGCTCTTTCTAAGACGTTTTGCAGATGTTTTTACACAGCAGAGGTTTTCCAGACCTCCGGATCTTTAGCAGACATCTTACAGATGTACCTGTGCTATCTCGGTATCTGCCTTGGCGATCCAAACTAATCTGCAGAATGTATAGAACCATAGGACCATTTGAAAAACTAGATGAAGCGAAAACCTTCTTGATAAGATTATTTGCTTCACTATTCGCTTGTTTTTTTTTTAATTGCCCTGATTTTGGCCACCAAAATTATTCAAATCATTTAGAAAGGAATCTGTTAAAAGTGGAATCCCATTTCAAGTCTCATGGATCTTGTCACACGCTTTGAGACCTTGAGACTGATATTTAATCAATCTCTTATGTCTTGGATGGCTGCCAGTTTATGTGATTTCTCATGATGGCTCCGACTTGACATTTCACACAGAGAATCCTGTTTTGTCATTTTCATCATAGCTCCACCCTGTAATTCTCAATTTATGGTTTCGGCACACGCGGCACACAATGGGCATCTGTCTCCGCAGAGACAATAGCTACTCGTGTGCCATTCTTTCTAATGTCCCTCAAGCTTTTCTCTCAATTTCCAGATGGAGATGAAGCCTAATGAAAAGTTTAATGAGAATCTTCACTGCCATTTGACTTTTTGACACACTACAGCTCCACATCAGCTGTAGATTTCAATTTAATTGTTTTCCGCTGACGTTTATGGAAGCAAACGGCGCTCGCTATTTATTTGTAACAGCCAACCGTATATTACACCTAAACTTGTTTTATAAAGCGCTCTTTTTTTGTGCGCTATAACTGCAGTGTGTTTGCACCTCAATCAACACGTCCCCCTGGTAGCGTTTCATTGTTTTTTTTAATTGCGTCATCTTCATCAGCCAGTGGGCACACAGTTACAAACAAACTGAAACTGTTACATTTATTTAGCTTTGATTGACATCCATTTAGAAAATTTCTGGAGTTTCCTTTGGCGTATTTAATTATTTGCAACAAAACTCCAGGGCCTGTGGAACATTCTGATTTCCTAGCACAACTAAAATGTTTTTTACGACTGGATTTCTTCCGCACTTCTTAGCACTGTGATAACCGAACACTACCCCAGCGGCTATTCCTCTTCTCTAAGGAAGACCTCACCCCTTTGTTGGCGTATTCCTGTGGGCGGAGGTTATTAAAAGCACTCGGAATGGTGACATCATGTACCCGGGAAGGAGAGGGGTGTAGTCCGATCCAGCCTTTCTCTGTAGTCCTGGAAAAGCAAATTCTGTTAAAGACAATATCTCGCTTTGCACTGAACTCTGAGCTTTATCATTTATGCTCTAACAGCAACATTACACACTAACTAAAGGTTGAAAAATGGGATCGCGGGGAACGTGCTCTTTAAGTTTAGATGTGTGTTGTCACCAGGGCCCCAGAATGCCGGTCCACAGCGAAGTCTGTTGTTGCCAACATTCATCTGTTTACATAGACAGTTTTTTAAATGCTTTAAGCAAACCTCATTTTGAAAAATTGGTTTAATCACAAAGAATGAACAAACTGAGGATTAAACAGAAAATATTAGCACAATGAATGGCAGCTGAACAAATTTAGAGCAACATTATAAGTACAGAGACATAGCAACAGCGTTTAGATTTTTTTTAAATATACATTTTGAATTAGCTTTTATTTTTATATATTTTTTGTTTATTCATAATTAAAGTTCAAATTGGTTTTAGTTAATGACTTTACCATTTTATTAGTTTTTAATTTTGTGATGCATTTATTTATTTTTATAATATTTTCAGATTATGTTTATGCCAATATTTTATTTGATTTCAATAAACAACATTTTTTTTATAGTTTTGGTTTTATTAAACTATAGACCATATTGCACGAAGAAAACAACAATGGTCCAGAAGCACTTCAAACGGAACAAAATACAACTAATGGAACATTTAGAACTATATGACCATGTTAAAGTGATTTTATATGTAATTTTATGTGTGAAATAAAAAACAGGAAGTGTTTCTGGACCAATGTTGTTTACATTTATCAAAACGGTCTATAATAACCTTGATTCGGAACAGGAAGAAAGTACTTGGGCGTTGTTTTGTGCATCCCGTGTTTTATTTTTACTGTATAGTTCAGCGTTTAGCATTGTCCTAATATAGTTTCAACAGATAATACGATGGAATGATACAAAATATATGTTTGGGACTAAATCAGCACTCGCCAGTTAACTAAATTGAACATATATAGAATGTATACTAGTAAATAAAATGTGAAGGACACCTTGTTTAATGAGAACATGTTGCGATTTAAGTGCCGTGTAGTATAGGCTTATGAATCTTATTGTGGTTTCAGGGGAGAACATTTCCCTGGGGAATGTTTACTCCGCTTCCCTTTAAAAGCTCCCATCTATTACAAGGATGCGTCTTTTTAACCTCTGACACTCGAGCGCATTGGCATTCACCCCAGATCTAAGAGCTTATTTCGAAGTCCACTGTGATGCTTTACACAATAAAGTGCTTTATATCATAAGTGTGTCTGTCCTTGAATGTTCCGACAACATTATCGAATGCAATTCAAACACCACTTCTTTGGCTCACTTTATCCTCTTGCATGTATTTCCTCTTTCTGGTTTCAGGTGTTACAACAGTCCTGACAATGACAACGTTGAGTATAAGTGCCAGGAACTCACTTCCGAAGGTTGCCTACGCCACAGCCATGGACTGGTTTATGGCCGTATGTTACGCCTTTGTCTTCTCCGCCCTCATTGAGTTTGCGACGGTCAACTACTTCACCAAGCGCAGCTGGGCCTGGGATGGTCAGAAAGAGGCCCAGGAGCAGAGGGTAGGTTGAATTTTGTGCCAGCCTAATAAATGAGTGTATCTGGATACCTAGGGTGTAAAGATAAAGTGTGCAATTCAAATGAAATTAATGCTTGTTTTGAAAAAGGCTCTATTGTTCTATTGTTTGTGCTGTTGGCCGCTCGGGATTTAGACTAAATGCTGATCCAGGCCGCTGTTAGATATTACAGCTCTTAAGTAAAGGACGTGTTCGCACAAGTGCCTTCTTGCATTCAAACTAGATTGAATGCTACAGAATGGAGCAAAACGCTCTCTCGTGGCATCATGCAAAAAACTGCGAGGCGCGGAATAGAAAATAATACAAATTCACTACCTAATAAAATGGTTGTTATTTCTAAGAGCATAATTTAAGTGAGAGTGCAGGGGACTGCAGACTTTCAGAATCCAAAAAGCTCAAGTTTAAAAGTACGTTCAGTTCCGTGATCAATCACTGTTTAATATTCCAGCAATTTCTTACAGCGTACATCACAACGCACAATAAACATTCAGCACATAAATCCAGAACAAAAGCGGGCTTTCTTGTTAGCAAGCTCGTCACCATTGTAATTTTCACTGAGGTTGTTCAATAGTTGGATGCTGCCGGCAATCTTTCTCTCTCCAGCGCCATTGCTTACTCTTGATTATTGCCAGCTTCTGTCCTGGACCTGATAACCTTTGAAAAATGAAGTGCTCAGAGCTAATGGATGGAAATTGCAGTAGAGAAAGCTGAGTGAGTTGCTGTATCGTTCGCAGGATGAAGAGATGCTGTACCTGCGAACCAGTAATATAAATTCCTGTTTTGTCCTGCTGTAGTAACCCATGTGTAAGTGCCGAGAAAAACTTTACTCATTCATTAACTGTTCGATAGAAGGGAAACTTTGTGCATATGTAGGAAGTTTTGAGAGCAGCTGTTGTGTCTCTCAAAAGACAAGAGAGAACACTGCAATACGGATAGCAAGGCTAGACTTGGACAATAGAAGTTGAAGCTGAGAGGAAAAATTTTGATTTTAAATGCTGTTTTAATATAACAATGAAGTGAAACTTTTTCAAACTTGAAATTCAGTGAAAAATCATCTTCTTTCAATTCTAAACCCACTTATTTTAAACGTTCCATCACCAAATCGATATTTCAAACAAATAAAAATGCTCTCATAATTTACTCACTGTACATTACTTGTTTTATATTGACAATGATTTCATGTTATCTTAAATGGAATCCGGCATTAAAGTAATACATATGAGGGGAGCTTAATACATGTATTTTGAAGCAAATAATTCTATTGAGGTTATTAAGCAATATTGAAATCAAAACACGTACATTTGAATGCTTAAATTAAATATGGAGCCACTTTGATAACTTCAAATCTCATCTGTTCTTGCGTGTCTCATAACTAGTTGTCATAGAATATACTGCACTGTCATGAGACACACAAGAACTAAAGACATGAAAAGCTTTCAATGTATCATAATTGAATTTTGCATTTTCTGGTGAACTATTCCTTAAAAGGGATAAAAAAAAATGAAAATTCTGTCATGAATTACTCCCATACAGTAGTTCCAAACCTGTATACATTTCTGTTGAACACAAAGAAAGATATTTAGAAGAGTGTTAGCCACTGAAATTTTTGGGGTTTCCTAAATTCTTCAAAATATCTTCTTTTGTGTTTTACAGAACAAAAACATATATAATTGTTTCTACTATGGTAGTCAATGGTGCCCCAGATATTTCAGTTGCTAACATTCATCCAAATATCTTTAGTTGTTTTCAACAGAACAAAGAAACGTATACAGGTTTGGAACAACTTGAGAATGAAATGACGGTCAGAATTTTCATTGTTTGGGTGGACTGTTCCTTTAAACGTGTTTTCCAAAATTGCTCAGCCCCTTGAAGTGCATCTGAAATAAGTAACAAGGATTGTTTACCGACAGGGTGATCAGGACCACGACGTGATTTTTTGCGCAGAAATGAATTAACATGACAGCAAGAGATACAAAGTCTGTTTTTCAGAACAAATATTTATTTGAAAACCATGGTTCTTTTTTCACATTGTGTTACAGACCGGTGTGGTCTCCGGGTGGGCTGCATGAGTTGAGCTGGTAATAATTGGTTACATGCGACAAGCTTCAGCAAGCTCCTCTAATGACAGGCCCCGGGCCTCTTGTGTCGGTGGTCCGCCCGAAACAGAGCTATAGGAAGAGACAGTTTGAAATTGCTGGACCTTTGCGATAGAAGAAAATTGAATGGCTATTTATAGCCAAAAAGAGAATGATAGAAAGCAGAAGAAAGCACACAGATGAAAGATAAATTGAAAACAGGCTCACCGGGGTCTATGGTTAAAAAGAAAGCCGAAAACTGATTTGCTATAGTTAGGAAGAAAGGGCAGCACAAGTGATGAAGAAACTAGATGAGACAAGCAGGAAGAAAAAGAATATGTTTCGAGAAAAGAGCAAAGAGAAGGATGAAAAGAACAAGAAATGGGTTGGTATCGAATGTTGGGCCTGTAATGAGAAAGCAAACCGGCTCTCGCTTCACAGGAAGGGTGATGAGGTCGCTGAGCGATAGGGTGTGATCAGAGCGAGGTGAATTGTTCCTTTTCTTGGTGTGTGAGAGCTGTGTAACTACTGACGTTACTAAACATCACTCGACACTAACTGGAGGCCGCTTACTACACTCATAGTAGACTGTAATTTCCCAGCACTGCTTTGAGTAGGACACTGACCCCTGTGCCCTACAGGGTTCACTCGTCTTTAAAGCATAGAATGACATTACAGATTGGGGTCAGTGTGATTTAACCTAGCGGGAACTAGCCGTGGTAGTCTCTCAAAGTATTGCTAACACTATTCCCGTATGTTGATCAGGGGAGTATAACTACGGATACTGTGCCTCACACAAAATTATAGGGATATTTTAACCAAAAAAATATTTTTACCCTCATGTTGTTCAAAACCTTTATGGCTTACTTAATACGGACCACAAAAGAAGATATTTTGAGAAATGTGGCAGAAGATTTGTGTTAATAGGATGGAAGTCAATGGAGTCGATGCAGTTTGGTTACCAAGGTCCTTCAAATATGTTCAAATAAAAAAGTCATGCAAGTTTGAATTGACATGAGGTCGAAAAAATTATAAAATAATTTTCATCCCTTAAAGGGGTGATTTCATGAAAAACCGACTTTTTCATGTTTAATTGCTAATATCGGGTCTCTTGTGCATCTGCCAACTCATTAAACGTGAAAATAGACAAATCATTCACTTTTTTTATGTGATCCTATCTCTGCAAGCCTGAGAGAAAAAGAATTTGCTTAAGAAATCACTCTCTTAATAAAGTAAAAGTTGTTCTTATTATAATAATACACAGTGTGTAAAAATATTGATCGAAAATCTTACTTGTGAGTTAGAATAAACCCTCAGATTAGATGTATATAGTATAGATTAACAGCATATAGATTTATTGTATAGATATTTCCTTTTTATATATAGCTATTATTATTTGTATTACTTATTAATTCTCTGCCTGGACATATACATACTATATATTTTAAGCTAGTACCCATAAATCATGCCATCAGTAACAGTTTGAAGAGTGCTGTTGTTTCCATTTGTTGTTTAAATTTGGGTTTGTGGAGGGATTGGGATGCATTTTGACATGGGAAATGCTAATTTCGATTGTTGCATCTATGCTAATGCTTACCCAAATAAACACTGAAAATAGGTTAAGCATGTGAGACAGCAGAAGGGGACTAAAGGGAACAGTCATGCAGAAGAGACAGCGGTTACCTAGATGAAAGACTCAAAGCATGTTTAATTCATTCTGCCTGACAAACAGTATGTAACACAGAGCCTCATAGTGAGGAAACGATACATTGTCATCCCAGTAGCCCACTGAAGCTGTATACAAATGTTAGCATAGAGTTGAGCCTGTGCTTTGCCACATTTCTTAAACTCAATATGCAGGCTAAATGCACAACTGTAAAATTAATGGGTGCCACCCACTGGAAAGAAAAATTGCAAATGTTGAAATGCTATTAAATTGAGAGCATATTGAGACTCATTCTGAAATGATACAATACCCCAGTTTCAGAAGAGTTTGTCTCAAAATGTCTTCTGGTGAGTTTATTCACACAGATTTCAATATGAACTTAAACATGTTTTATTATATTTTCAATGAATCAATAAACATCTATATACAATATACCAACCCAAAAGTAGATGGTTACTGCTCGGATGTTACTCTTTCATAACTTCAAGTTTCAGATTATCAACGTAGCCTCAGATGTTTCTTTTAAAATTGCTTAGGAGAAATAAAAAGCTTTGCTTTTTGTCATCCATGAATTTAAGTTTATATTCTTCTGAGCAATGTTCTTGTGTTCTAGTGTTGTTCTCACAAAAAAATCTGAAATCAGTGACTGATAACATGATTTCATGATTCTTAGATAAAACCCAATCCTAGAATAGACGTGTGTGCTGTTATCCAATTAAATAGATTTTATTAGCAATCCATCAAGATTTGAATCAACTTAAAGAGATTCTTCTCCCTCTGTGAATATTGCGATCTGTTTTGCAGTGATCTGCCTGTCACATCACCAATGACTGTCAAAGCTGTCAGGAAAAATGAAATGCTAGAAACATGTATCAAAGAGTAATTATATGTGTAACCCGGCTCAGCGTCATAAAGTTTCATTTCTTTCGAAGATGTTTGGCCTCCTTAAGGTTTAGGCAGGGTTGAAAACCCTGTTGGCACGATCTTCACTTAATTTAAATTGACTGGAGCATATTAAAGTGGTAATATATGAAAATGTGATATTTCCCCAGTGACCGCTTATGGGGTTTTATCATTAGAAATACACCCCTACAGATATCTTCAGCATTATATTCAGCTACTATTACCAGTGGCCTTGTAGATGGGGTCTTCACATGAGAAATTTAACAGATGCACATGGAAATAGGGGATATTTCTTTGCACAGCAGGAATGCAGAGTCTGCCTGCGTTAATCTAAGCATGTCCTCAGGAAAAACCAGAGATGCTGTTAAGACAGCGAGGAAAACATTTTGGATATTTGATGAAGCGAATAACGAATGGTGATATTAGAGGATTGCTAATTGTACACCAACCAGATATTTTTCTGCATTCAATTATGGTATTAGGAGAGTATAAACCGTATCAATTGCTCAATAGGGGAGTGTATTGGAAAAGGTAAAGATCTGGTCTGGTAGACAATAGGATGCAGGTTTAATCTCTATTATCTCCATCTTGCCCTCTGCAAGCCACTAATCCAAGATCCCTCCGGGGAAAGTGAACTACTAGCTGAAGATGGTATCATTGTGTTTCACACAAAGACTGAATAGTTTGCTAAACAAATAAATACCATGTAAATAATATTTCATGTTGTTTAATTTTAAATAAACAATTTTTTGCCAATTTAAAATTTCTTATAAAAATGTTATTATATATTATTTGATAGATTGCAAAATTATTCACATACGTTTAATTTGTAATTTTTTTTATGAAACAGATATTTTCCAGTCCTTGGTGTTAATAGCAATATGTCATAATTGTAGAATAGAAATGTTCTAATTCAATTTTTAAGGTAGTGGAAGAATGATGATAAATCATGATGATGCATGATGAATAATCAAAAATACAGCCTTGAAAAATTTAAGAGACTACACCAAAATTATTATCATTTTATTATATCAAATATATCAAATTATTATTTTTCTGAAATTGCTATTTGTAGGTTGTAGAATTTTCAAAATTATATATTTTTTTCTTTCGATGAACTAGTGACAACATTTCTACCAAATTCCGAATGAAAAAATGTATTTGCATTTATTTGCAAAAATAAAAATAAATTTTAAACCAACACAATACTGATGTTTCTATGTTAATCTGTATTTCAGTTCAAAAATGGAAAAAATAAGGGAAATAATCCTGTTTTTTTCACTGCTTTCACGTGTCTTTGCATTCTCCTGTTCTTCCACATTGCTGTTGAATGACTTTATGTCATTCCTGAGTTTTGTTTCTGTTTAAATTCAACACACTGTATTGGAATTGCCACAATACATGTAAAAATGATGATTAAATGCAAAACTGGAGGGATCCATTATTATTTTTCTGTGGTGGTATGGCTGTATGTTATTATTATATTACAGCTGAAGTGGTTGATTCTAGCACCTCTCATCCTGGAATAATATTCATTCTAATGTATAACACAACCTCACTGCTTACAGTAAATATACAGTACTTAGTACAATGTTGTGCTTAACACATGCCCTAAAAACAGAAGTTTTGCTTTACATACAACAATATGATCAAAACCATCCATAAAAACACTGCATTATGTATGCTAGGCAGTAGATTGAACATGTGCATGACATCACCATTTTTTATTTTATGTATTCAAAGAGAAGTTTTCAAAAGTTGTCCGGTCCCCAAAACGTTATTGTTTTGTTAATTATATTTTAAAAATAGTTTAAAGAATGTAGGACTGCATAAAGTTCTGGGGCACTTTTGACCACCATTGTCATTTTTCCTACTATGGTAGTCAATGTTTGGTGACAAACATTTGTCCAAATATCTTTCTCTGTGTTCAACCAAACAAAGAAATGTATACAGGTTTGTAACAATGAAAAGTTATTCATGACAGAATTCTCATTTTTGGGTGAACTATTCCTTTAACTGGACCCCATTCACTTGTATTGGTTTTGTGTCTACATTTACATCTCATTTACATCTATGCATTTGGCAGACGCTTTTTTCCAAAGCGACTTACAATGCATTATCCTATATATTTATACTCAGGTTTACGCAATCCCCTGAGATTGATCCCAAAACCTCGCATTGTTATCGAAATGCTCTTACCACTGAGCTTCAGGAAAAATGTTCTTGGGAAGAAAGAAACTTCACCTTTAATTGTTCAGATGTCCCATACATTTTTTAATCTAAGCTTTCTTGGCATCTTTGTACATTTGCTGCTTTGTGCATTGGGTAAATTATACTTTTAATTCAATTTTTAATAAGGAATTTTACAATCCAAAGAAACATCTTAGCACTTGTATGCATAATTAAATGTTCTCTCTCTCTCTCTCCTTATTGTCTCTCTGTTGGTTCTCACAGAACAAAAGTGCTTGTATTGCAGCATTTGTAGTGACGAACACGTATTTATCCTCATCAAAGTATGTTCTCAGTGTACTCCGGGAGCTTATCTTGCCAATACACGATGCAAATGAGACCTAAGCCAAAAGTAACAGTTGAATCAGTGCGGCTCGTGTTGGACTTGTACCAGGGATCCTCTCCTAATGCTGACATAAGCCCAGACTGTGATTTAGAGACTCAGGTGCTGATGTAGCAGCAGGGATCGATGGCATGTGATTGAGGAAGCAGCGTGCTCCAGTCCTCACTGTGAGATCCCTCGCACAGATATTGGCGTTAGAAAACAGACCCAATGGTCTGGCATCTCCCACTGCAGAATGCTGAGCTGAGCAGTTTCTTTTTGTTTTTTTGTTCTTCCTTTGCCGTAGCGCTTTGTCAGTCCTGCCAGAAGATGCAACACAATGTGTTATGAAGAGGAATATCTGGACTCTGGCCACATTGGACAGTTTTAGACGAAAACGGCACCTCGTAAAAGTTGCGGTTTTCTGTAAGATCACGTCGTATAATGCGATTGTTCTTATAACGGTCAAACAAGCAGCTTTAGTAACTTTGTCAAATCACTCATAAAGCTAATCTCTGCATACTAAATCTACACTGTGGATTCAGCTTCTGTTATCCGCTGTGCTTTTCCCGGTTCATTTCTGAACTGATCAGAGGCTTAAATAGGCATTAAAATTGATGCACGCAGTTACTGTGCCATGGACGATGATTATGCCATTTCAAATACTCGCCCATCAGATTCTCCTATGCTTCTTTAACGGCAAAAAAATCCTTTATTGTGTCCTAAGTGTGTGACTAAATGACACATTTAGAGATCCTTATTGAGTCAAACTCATCAAGGCTATGAGAAACTGTGAAACCAGCATGTGAAGACGATATTTAGCTTATTCATACCACGCTATTCTATGCAGAGTAAAGGAATAGCTCTGCAAATAATGGAAATTCTTTTATCATTTATTCATCCTGATGTCAATCCAAATCCATATGAATAGATTTTTTTCTGTCCAAAATGCAGCACAATGTTCATGCTGTTCTCTTCCATACAGTGAAAGTGAATGGAGACTCCAGAATTCACAAGTCAAGTACATGTAAAACTACTACATGAATGGCTTACAAAATCAGTATGCAGTGAAAGTATTTTTCTAAGGCCTCATATAAACCTAAAACCTTTATTACTGCACATAGAGGTAAATACAGTGGATAAACACACAATAAGTTAATTCATGTATATGAATGGGTTTGATCAGAATTATTATAGTTTTGAGTTCAGTTTTATTCATATTTTAAATTAGCTTTAATTAAAGATGTTTAGTTTTCATAATCATTTTAGTGAAATGTTGTTTTTGTCATTTTATAATTTATTTGATTTATGATGCTATATAAGATTAATTATTTTTATTGTAGTTTTATTTTTGTTTACCATTACAATTTAAGTTTATTTCTGAGGCAACATTTACATTTTTCGTTTAGTTTAAGTTTTTCCAATCATTGTTAGGTCAATATTTGATATCAGTAAAAAGAAACACTTTATTTAAAAAAAAATGTTTATCACTTTTAATTTTACTAATAGAAATAAATACGTAATAGTGATAATAGTATCAGTAATAGTAATAGTATTTAATAGAAATTGAAATAACCTTGCTTTAATGGCATAGTTGCACATCAAACACTCCATTGCTATATCCTATAAACTGTTGTATAGTGAAAATATGTGCAAATATTGCAAACATTCAAATCTCGTTTTTTCATGCTTTAAAAGCAATAAGAATGCATGATAAAAACATCCCGACTAAGGTTTTTTAAGTTCCCCGCATAAAAGGGATAATGTATGGAAAATAGCTTGTTTTGATTTCCATCAAAGACAGAAAATCATAAAGGTAAATAAGCCTAAATATACATTTTTCTAAACCATTTCTTTAAAAACATTGTAGATTCTCAAAATATAATATGAGCATGCATGGTTACACTGGACAGTACATCAGTTTTGTGTTTATTTCTCCTGTAGGTCTGCTTTTTAAAGACTTACTGGCATACTAAATTTCCTGTTCTGCCATCCATACAAATGATCGTGACACAAAAATTGAAGCTCGGTTAGATAATCTCAGAGACGTGGGAGCAGCGACTACCCAGACCACCAGTGTGTGTGTGTGTGTGTGTAACTGTATGATCTTTTCCGGGGCTTATTTTGCTTATTGTCATATTTCAACAAAAACAGCTTCAGTGATTTAGCAGGAACACGCATTTATTTAGCTTCTTCAAGCTGTCTGATTCGTCTCCGCTTTGAAATAACAAGAAAAACAATTCACTTTTGGGAATTGACAAAGAATGAAATGTACCCGCTGATAGCGTTATCGGCCCCTCAGGAGCTTTATGTGACTGTACGGCATGGTTCCACCCCAGAGGCCCAGGAAACCCAGGAAACCCAGAGCCATTGTGAGAGTTTTCACAGCAATGGAAAAATTTGAAGAATTTATAGAATTAAAAGAAAAAGCATAACTGAAGGCTCCATGAATCATGTGACACTCTAAAAATGTGAACATTCGTTGCTGCATCTCACTCTCTCTCTCTCTCTCTCTCTCTCTCTCTCTCTCTCAAGGCTCTGTGGAATCTGAATCAGGTCTTTAAAATGCATAAAGTGTGCTCGACTACACCCCCCATCTGGACATATGCCCGGTTACAATGCTGTTCTTCATTATTTAATCATCATTTAATGAATTACTACTGCCATAATCAATAGGACATGTACACAATGTCTCTTTTAAACCAAATTTCTTTCAGCACCTGCCCTCTGTATAAGCTCTCTGGCTTCTTGGGGTTTATCACTTTAATACTTTCAGATGGATGTCTGACCATATTGGAACTATATTGTGTATAGATTTCATTTTGTTTTAATTATTAATAATTAGGAATATTCAGCAGACATTTACACAGGTAAACGGATACGTCACCCAAAATGAAAATTATACATCATCATTCCAAACCTGTATGACTTTCTTCATTTTGTGTCACAATAGAAGAAGAATACAGCTTTTGACAATATAGGGTGAATAAATGATGGCATAATTTTTATCTTTGGCATAGATGGCATATACTATCCTTTTAAAAAAGTTTGTTTTATGAGCCTTTTTTATGTCATAGCCAAATTGTTAACAAATTGATCAAGCCAATACATCTCTATTAAATATGCATGTGGCAGGACTATGTCAGCGTTGCTAGTTTTTGCTTAAACTGGATTACAGGTGCTTAATAAAGAAGAACTACTCAAGGTTTTGTTCATAAATTGTCCTATTGTGTGGAAAAATACTGTGTTTAGCCGAATGGAAAAGCATGTCACGACGCATGTCAACTTTTGACCCGCACGCTTGTTATAAGCCTCCGTGATGGCTTTGGGATTCTTCGCACTCCTTTTGATTTATGTACAAACCGTGGGGGACATTGCAGTTATTTTCCACTTTCATTTACCTACACAAAATCTCTGGCCTTTTATCTGGAGTTTGAGGATGCCCACGGTTTCAAGGATGAATCCCACCATAGCCTTGGCCAATGAATCATAGCAGTTGTCAAAAGCGAACTGAAAAAGCGCTTTTATCGGCCTGCAGTCATAACATAACAGTACCCAGATATTTGCCCGATTGGAGAAGTGGATGAGCACGTCGGGATTTAGCTTGAAGGTATTTCCACACAGTAGATAAACGTCAGTAAAGCAATAGCAAACAAGCAAAGCCTCTGCCACGGGGCAGGGATAACAGCATAACACAAGCCAGTTAAAATATCACAACTAAACCATTGTGTATCCTATGAAATCAGTTATATACATGTTTATAGCTTGCTGCAGTTTTTTTCCCAAAATGTCATTACTTTAAATACGTTATCACCAAAATGAATAAAAAGTTGCTTTGCCTTTCAGGTCAGATGCTATCATGATTAAATAGTTTCTTTACTCGATTCTCTCTCCAATCAAATATAAAGTAGATAAATTGTACATGCTTTACCCCAATTTGTTCAATTTAATGTATTTTGTGCAGTAAGAGGAAAAAACAATGAGCTGTTAGTAAGACAAATAATGTTGAACTTTTCACTTTCCCTTTTCTCATCATCATCGTCCTCATTTTTTCCACAGAGACGAGAGTCTTCTTCCTTCTCCAAAAAGACAAACAACACTTTCAACATCGTGGGAACCACCTACAGCATGGGCGTGGCCAATGACCCAGGACTGACCACCGTCGCCAAGAGCGCCACCACCACGTCCACCCCATCCCAGCCGGTCCGAGAGATCCGGTTGCCCAAAATGGATGGCGAGTACGTGCCGGAGGGAGTGAGTAAGTCGTACAACCGCGTCAGCAAAGTGGACAAGATCTCTCGTATCATCTTTCCCGTCCTCTTCTTCATCTTCAACCTGGGGTACTGGGCCACATACGTCAACAGGAAGCCGACCATCATCCGATCCAGCCCTCAAAAATGAACCAAATCGCAAAAAAACTGCCAGTCCAGTCTTAGCTGGCGACGTGAGGCTACTGCTTTCAAAACACATGTTTAATTTAATTTTTTTAAATTCATAGGTTTGTCCTGGTTTACTGGTTTGTTGTTTTTGTTTTTCCAGTGTCATTTCCTTTGTTGCATGAGTTCAAGTATGGTTAAGGTTTTTGACCGGTCTTGTACGGATGATCATTACATACCTGCTGTATCACAATGTGTATCACCGGAGGACAACTCCCGTCACCATTGGCTGTCGGTCGCCCCGGCGAGCACCTTCAGCCTCTCAGCAGCCAGTAGCGATGTCTGTAAGCGTCATTAATAACCGTCCTTTCCCAGCACACCGCAGACGCAAAGCAAAATCATCTAGAATCATGTTTTTTCGGGCTTTCTCTGTGCATTTACCTGTCCAGTGACTCTTATTGTTTAAACAGCCTGAGCAGGCTGCGAGATAAAGAAACTGTGCCTTTTTTAATCTCTCGCCCGCAGAGATGAATAGTTTGGCACATGCTGACATTGTCTTCGAGCGTACGCCTACCTAATGAAAAACGTCAGCGTTGAATGAACTCTCACAGGTAGGTATTAAACTCGGTGTTCTGCTGCGTGCGAGTTGATTTAATGCTGACGGCTAACTGTGAGGCGCTGGGCCGGTCGACGTTGTTTTGATCATGGCCGACGGGATGGAGAAAGTGTTCGGTTTCAATTATTTCACCGTAGGAGGGTGTAAAGTATTTCAGTTGTGAGGAATTTCAAGGCCTGACTTTAGACCCGGGTCCAGTGCCACACCAGGAGGTACATGCTTCGAATTCCATTACCTCATGCTAAGGTGTTGCTGGCTTTGATCTTTATACCGATTTCTTAATTTCTTTATCGAGCAATCCAGTATTCTTCTTTGGGAATGCACTTTTTTTATTGCTGTTAATATTTTAATTGTATAAACTCATTACTTTTGCAACGGCAAGCCACCATCGCTGTTTCCGCTGTATGATATGTCGATGTTTTTGCGAGTAGTTTTCTTAGTGTTTTTTTTATATGTTAATCTGAGAACATACACACAGAGTGGATGTGTGTACATATTTATGAGTTGGTCCTCTATCAATGGATTTATTTATGAATATTTTTTATTTATTCGTGTATTTATTTGTTTCACATAGTGTGATCGACTTTCTTATGGAACTTGAGTTTGGACAAATATATCCTTTGCATTCACGTAGAAAGTGCCAGGTTTACATGTGAATTTAAAATCAAGACATTTTTTGTAGATAAACAAAACAAGTCGCGTAAAGTATGTACTTATGTGACAGCAAGCTATATTAAGCAAAAAAGCATTAACTTTGACATTTCGTTCATTTCATGAACCATTGACGTAGCTGTTGATCGATAGCTTTAGACACACTACGTAGAATCTCACTCGTCATTGTTAATATGAATATTTATGAGCATAAGAAAGAATATGACCTGTGTTTATTTTAAAATCTTACACTCTAAAAAAATTGTTGAGTTGTTTTAAAATATGGGCTAACTCAAACCTTGGATGTCCATTTTTGACCCAACAGTGGGTTGAAACAACCAAACTTTTTTTTTGAGTGCAGGTAAGACATGAGAAGGCTGTTTCCATAACATAAAACATGGGATGTATAAAGAATAAATTAATGCATGACAATCTCTTCATTAGCTACATCAACTCCACAACGCTAATGTGTTATCTTTCTGAATTACGGTTCATGTTTTTGTATCTTGTAGTGGCCCTTAAAATAGCCGTGTATCTGGAGTGCGTATGTGTAGGCTCCTCTTCATCCTATATGAGCTATGGTAGGGCTAGATCCAATGGTGGTTCAGTATTGATTGTCTACGCAATTAGTGCTAAACATAAAATAAAGCCACATCTAAGATGTATATTTATATAGGAGTTAAGGCATTTATGCTAACTGCATATAAAATGGCATACATGATCTATGTTTTTTACCGTAAAAGATATAACCTTTATAGCATCAGTACAAAAACAATATTGGCTAGAGCTATGTAGTGGCATGATAGTCGAATCAAATATAAGAAGTAGTAATATTTTAGATATCGTCAGCCCACTTGAAATCCGAAACTTTGGAAACATTGTCGTGTCCATTACCGTAATCGTTCTGTAAACGTCAACGTATTCGTCAGATATGTAGGATTTCTCACACACAGATCAGTGAAATATTACGTGTTCGAGAGGGTGACAGAAAAATGTACAGTACAGTGATGTTAACGTTTATAAGCGACGTTAGCTGTCATTTGAGTGAAGCTTAATGGAGTAAAAAATGCTAATTGGTCATTTTATCACTGCCGGATGCTAATTGAAAAACTGCTGAAAATTGTACTGATCTATTCCATGTCTTGCTTTAAAACGTGCATCTTACTGCCCCCTTGTTCCAGAACTGACCCGGATCATTCTGGATCATGTTTATCGCATCGGCTAATAAGACTACTCTGCCAGATGTACCACCTTGTGTGCACTTTTCAAAAGTTTACTGTGAAGAGGCAGATGTTCAATCTGCCAGGCTCCCTGTACATACTGTATCAAAAAAAATCTTCAGCAATTTTACTGCATGTCCCAAAGCGTCAGAGTCGAGATGTCTGACTCAACCTTGCGGTTTCATAGACAAGTGATTCCTGGTAGATGTTATCTTATAAAAGTTGGCGGTCCTTCCACACTGTCTGGCTTTGATAAGCGAATTATTCTTTGTGAGAAGCCTCCTTCTTGACAAGCTATAATAAACGACAGTGGAGAAACCCAGAGGACGTCGTTTGTACTTCTGTTAATGTAAAAAACGGTACGAGATGAACGTTATCAACCGAGGACGGTGGGTTTGTTTTGACGACATCAATTTCGTGCCTCTTGGTGGTTCGTCACGTCATGTGAGTTGTACTCTGGCGCATGCTAGCTATTTCGTTTCGTCGTGTTACACTGTGATTTAATACCAAAAGGCTGATAGGACAAGTGACCTAGAACGTGTCTAGGAAACGACTCAAGTCTTTCTAAATCTTGTTAGTGCGACACTTCTCCTCTCGTGACTCGAGTCATATTGAACAGTGGAAATTGCTCTGACACGCTGGTTGATTCGATGTCCTTGATATAAATGCGGTTTTGAGATGAGACGCACAGTTGCTGAGATTTACGCCGTGAATACAGTATGCCTTCGCAATCAAAACCGCGCCGCTGCTGTCGGAGAAGTCAGAAGGAATCTTAAGAAAAATGCTGTGCTGGAGCGAAAGTGAATTGATGAAGCCTCCTGCCTCAAAACAAACTGCTATGTTTACTTGACTTGCTGCCTGGGCCATACATCATGATTATTGCCAAATTATCAGCTGTGCCAAATGACCTTTAGAGATAAGTGAAGGAGGGATGATTTGCCCATGGATATTGCATGACATGTGTGGGTGTATACTGTATACACACACCAACACACACACACACTGCCGTCGTTTACTCCGCGCTTTAGTTTCTTGCATTAAAATGTCAAGAGGGCATTTGTGATTGGACAATTTGAGAAACGCTAATGACACAGATCGCATTTGCATAGTGTGTGATTTGCCAGCACATTGGGGGCGGACCGCAATGATTGAGACATTCCCCAACTGTGAAACATCTGATACGTTTGACTGCATTACCGATTCAGGTCCTCAGATCGGCAGCCAAGCTCGATGCTATTGAATCAAACACATCTAATTGAATTGATCCAAATGCCCCCTTTTGTTTTATCTTGTCTTTTTCTGCCCGGCGGACACCGCAGGAGTTTGGTCGATCGGTGTTTTAGATCCTTTATATGCATTTTTGAAACCGACCCCAGTGTAACTTTTTAGTTGATGCTGCAGAAATGAGGTTGCTTTTTGCTAGATTGTGCTTTTTGTAATTTAATGTATGTTCTGTTAATTATTAAGAGACTTGGAGCTACACAGGACACTAGCGTAAAATCGTATTTCTCTGTGGTCAGTTTTCAGGTCAGGTATTGCCATGGCTGAGCAACAGTTGGAGGAACTAAATTGAATAATAAGGTATGTGTAGTGCCCTTCGGAGATCAGCAACGATGCCAGAATGCATCGGTGCATAATTGAGTTGGCCAAAGATTTGCGTCTGCGTTCTTGTACAGACTGTTTCTAAGTAGGTTCCTCTTACTGTGATGATAGTTGCTGTTACTATAGACGGTTTAAAAAGCAGCAATATAAATGAACATTATTGAGCATTAACGTGTTCGTGGACTGCTCTTAACTTTTGGTACACATTTGCAAATTATACATTGCCTATAAATTATTTCTGAAAACAATCAAAAGAAACCGAGAAAAAACGTTACTTGGCTAAACTTGCCTCTCCAATTATTTTGAATTAAGACCGCGATACCAAGCTCAACCACTACCATAAAGTTTCTTTAAATGCAATGAACTACAGGTCGCATTCAACAAATAGTTTTTTAAAGGCGGGGTGTCCGATTTCTCTTAGCCCTTGTTGATGTTCAAGTCATCCAAACAAACACAACTACTGTGCCCGACTTTGTCTAAACAAGCATAAATCGGATATTGGACACCCTACCTTTCATAAAATGAACATACAACAAAATTCAACAAATCATGTTTTTGATACAATTGATGTACACTACAATAATAATATAAATGAATATTATCCGATATAAAAATAAAATAGTTTTTATAATTATTAGACCCTAGCCAGACCGATAAAAAAACACAGTCCAGAAGTTTAATGCAGTCCAGGCGTGCCTCTGATGAAATGGTCTATAAGCTTCTTGCTTACCTGTTTTTAAAGCTGCATTCTGTGACTTTTCTCTCTATCGCCCACTCTGTTTGAAACAAAAAACTAATTTATGCACTTACCTTTACAAGGTTTGAAGTCAAATGGCATCTGACGTTTCCTGTGAAACATTGCAAATAAAACTTTACTTTACCTTAGTTTTTTTTAACCCCCCCAAAAAAGTTACAGATTGTAGCTTTAAGTACCGGCACATTAAGTACCTTTGTCACAAGGGTGTGTGTGCATAGAACTGTAAAGCAGGAAGAGTTACTGTACAATACAAGTTACAATATTCCCAAAATGTTTAGCACACCCACATTATACACAGAGAAAAAATATTTACTCTGATTACAATGTTGTGTTGTTATTTTGTAACATGCATGTTGCAATTTAAGCAAACTGTTGTCAAACACATCTGGAAGCCAATACTCAATGAACCCTGGGAAACGATGTATGAGATTGTAAGGTAATGTACTTGGCTTAAGTGTGCAGATTTCTCTGAAATATAGCATTTTGCTGTGTCTTAAACAGTATTGTAAAAAAGTATTGTGTTGATGTATGACCAGCGTTGGAGCAAAGTTTGTGAATGCTAGAGTTTGTTCGCTCATTTGATTGGTGGTTTTCTCTGCCACTCTGTAGCTCTAAGACAGACAGTACAAGTAAAAAATGTTGCTTCTGTTAAATCTTGAATTCAAGGTGTTCCTTTCTGTTGTGGAAGTTTGTTTGTTGGGCTAATAGCAGTATCCTAGTGTTGTTTTACATCTTTACGTGTCCCGGTTTGCTGTTCTTTACGTTGAATAAAGATTTGGTCGTTTCATTCCTTCGCTTTCGTCTTTTTTCTTGTTTCAGTTGTGATGGTGCAGAGTTTGTATGTGTGTCCGCCTGTGACCTTGGTCCTCTTCTTTACACTCTTTCCATCTGGACACTCCACAAATATCACACATACATTAACATTTTCTTTGTGATGCTCGCCTTGTGAGCAAATGGAATGCCGGATGGACCCCACAGACTGGATTCAGGCTTTAGATATTTCAGTCTCGCATCACTTGCTCCTTTTTTTCGCCTTTTTTTGCAACCTTAGCAACTGAAAATAGACATTTTTCTAATGAGACTTTTTTTAACAGATGCTTTTACAGATCTCAACATCTGTACTGTAGATTATGTGCAGCACATGCTGAGGTTTAGATGTTCTTTTAGAATGCGACGTGATTTGATTTCTTAAGACGGTGCCTTATGGATCTGTTTATCTCCTACTGAGCTTAATAAAACACTGTAAACTTTGCTGTAATTTTGTAGCAGGTTTCCTAGTAATTTCCTGTAGATTTGATTTACAATTTTGTTTTAAAAATAAACTTACCTAGTTTTTACGCTTTCATTTATAAAACAAAACTAACTGTCTTGAGAAGTTTTTAAGAAGTTTTCAATATTTTTACTAAAAAAAAAAAAAAAGCTTCGGAAGAATGACATTTTTTGCAGTGTAATGCCAGTAATTAGACCAGCCTCTTCTTGCTCATTTTAAATTTCAAAAGTAAAAGTGTTTTAATTTTGATAAAGCTTAACTTCAATTCTTCAAAAAATATGAATTCGAAATCAAATCTACAGTAAGTTACTGGCATGCCTGCTTCAAAACTACAGCAAAGTTTTACAGAGCATCTTACCCCATCTCATTTTTTTATTTATTACAATCAATTGCAAATTTGAAAGAGTTTTCGTACATGCAAATGCATTCATGTATTCAAAGGAATAAGTTCACATTGTTTCGGACACAAAATATGTTTTGCAGATTGTACAAGCCGCTATTTTCCATACACTGAAAACTAAAAAATTACAAAAATACTTTTACAGTAAAACACGATTCAAACACTGATGTATAGTCTATGTTTCCTAAAGCCATACAATAACTTCTAATTAGCCAGGTTTCTATTACAGATTTACTCTATATTTTCTAAATGTCGATTAATAAAGTAATGCGCAATTACTGCGTTTCAATTAAACAATGTTATGCAATTAAAGTGTAATTTGTTTCTTCTTGTGATCAGTCATTCTGGCCACACTTCTTCTTTGTATGTTTTATGGCTGGTTGCAAGCCAACTTTAGTGCTTAGTGCCACCTACTGTAATGAGAGAGTGAAGAAAAATGTCTATATTTCCTTATATATTTGCCTATTAGGTAAGTTGGTTTCTAATAAATCTCCATACTGCACTCACTCATTTTCCTGCATTTGGGCCATCATATAAGATATTACCTAATGTGAATTCCTAACATCCTATCTGTCCAAATGTTCTGCCAAAACATACCCCGAATGGTCATGTGGCTTTTTTTGTACACCATGTGACTTGTAAATACGACAAAAAGTGTTTCCATTGCAGTTTTGCGAAATATGCCTTTTTCGTAATTACTTTTTTGCGATACCTAGTTTTTGTTAAATTGACGTGTTTCCATTGGGCGTATTGTCAATGCGCTATCTCAATTTGCGCATTTTGAAGAGTAATGGAACTATAGCTACTGATAACCTTTCTCTCCCTCATGACTCTCAAACTTATTTTTGGAAGCATTAAGCTGATTTTCAGTGAGAAACCGACACTTCATTGTTCAAAAACAGCAAAAACACAATCCAGTAATGACGATAAATGAATGATGACAGAATTTTTCCATTTTTCAGTGAACTATTCCCAGAAGATATGTGGGTAACACTTTTCTTGAAGCATGTATGTATAATGCATTATAAATAGTTATTAAAGTTTTAAATGCATTAAAATTCTTCATAATGTGTGTTGTAATGCATTATATGTAGTTGTAAAGAATTATAACCCATTTAAAATGTGTAGTGTAACAATGAATTACTAAGTGTTATAATGTATTAACTGTAATAACAATTATTTATAAGATGCATTAAAAGGTGCATTACAATGTTTTAAAGCTCCTTTTATAAAGCATTATACATACATGCTTCAAAAAAAGTGTTACCAATATGTCTTCAACTGCAGAGTTTAAACCTACAACCTCATGGTTTCCCGTGCGTTCTTTCCAGTCTTTCCTGTAGCCTCCTCCACTTTCATCTCAAGTCGCTTTTCACATTTTCTGAACGTTGTTCTGGCAGCCTTTGAGATCTCCGAAGTTAAATAATCTCCTTGTTCTGAATTTCCAGCTCCACCCTTTGAAATCACCTGGCTAATGTCGTTCACCCTGCTTCGCTCAAGCCCTCCTCCCTGCCGCTGCAGCTATGTTGTGTTGCTGCGGGCCTCGCCTTCATGAAATATGCATTATTGTGATGTTCTATTCTTTTTGAGCACCACATGCTGGCATCGAATGGAGAGTGAAGGGGCAACATGCACATGGAGACCGTATCCATCATTTACAGGACTTCAGACTCGCCAGCTCCTTCCCCTGTGATGCCGGGTTCAAAAACACGCCGCGAACATGAAAGAAACAGGGCAGTCGAGCTCCTCCGAGCGATCAGGCTGCCATCCTTCATTATGTTGGAAAATCAATATGACGTACAGACAAATAGAAGAAGATGAACATCTTTCAGTGATTGAGCCGTCGATACCTGGTGATACAGGGTGATGTGAGGTGAGCAATTTTTTTTATGTTGTTTTTTAGTTGTGATTGATGTTTTCTGTGAAACGTACAGAAAAAGAAGTGAAACAGCCCACACTCCTGCCACACGTAACCACTGAAGTACTTTTCCATGAAATAGAAGTAATACTGTAATGCCGTTTGTCTGGATTGTGAGGTTACAAGATATTACTGTAGAAACAGTGCATTTCATTTTATATCAGAATATTTAAAAAATATTATTTTACAATATGACTTACTTGTAGATGACAAAAATATGTTTACGGTAATCCACTTCCAATGGATATCTATGGGGAAAAATATCAGTCAAAAACAGTAAAAATGTATAATCGCTAAATTTATTTGTGTTAACATGAGACATACAAAATATTGAATTATAAAAATGATATTGAATATTTTGTCTTTATATTTTGCATGCTTTCTTGTCCACATTCTAGCAGATTCTATTCAAATGTATACACTTTTCACATTTTTGCATTGTTCCTAACCACCTTTATATTTTAGAACAAAAAGTAGGGACAAAACAGTATAGAAATGAGAAAAAAAACAAAATAAAACTAAATGTATTATTGCACTGTTTTTTACAAGACGGCCATTAGCATTACTACAGCTAGTGCATAGGACTGTAACCACACGTTATATTCATAGCAAGTCTATGTGTCTTTATATACTGTATGGTCACATACTGCTTCCAATATCCATGCATGCTACATTTAAAACATTACCCACTAACTTTCTGAATAGAGAGATGGCTAAATTGATGACATTTAAATAAGTGAATCATGATAAAAAATACATGTTATCCATCTGAAGGCTATACCGCCCGAAGAAGAGAACAATGCATTCTAAGAAACTAAAGTGCAAAAAACAGAAAAATTATAAAATACTTCAATTTAAATAAATTTGCAATAAAATTACGAAAAGTACATTAGCATTAATAACTGATCAAATAATTATAGTGTCCATACGGTTGTAATCAGACTGTTATATTAAAAGTGATATTACCAAAGTATGCCTCTTAATATATTACAATCTCCCAGTAAGAACGCCAAAGGCGACAGAAACCAAGACTTCAATAAAGTAGAGGAAAAACTGGCACATTAACAAAACACTCCTGCAACTAGCAAGAAGATGAACACTGTTCAGAGAAGCTATCCAAGCTGTAAGAATACACAGAACACAGTCGACTAGCAGGTTAAGCAGGCAGATAAATATTAAAACATTATAGTGTATCTCATGTTTACAAGTGCCACATGTTTGATGTGTATGGCAATGATGTTGAGCTTCTGGCCAGATACAATTAAGGTCTGCCAGTGTCTTATATGGACGCAAAGTTGCAGGCCATAACCACATAATTGCCCTACATATCATTAAAGTGATAGTTCACCCAAAAATGAAAATTCAGTCATCATTTACTCACCTTCTTGTTATGTCAAACCTTTATGATTTTCTTTCTTACCCAGGACAAAAAATATATATATTTTAAAGAAAGATGGTAACCGAACAGCACTGGACCCCATTCACTTCTATGGACACAAAATCAATGCAAGTGAATGGGCTCCAGTTAAGAACATTTTCTAAATATCTTCTTTTGTGTTCATCGGACAAAGTAAGTCATGCAACTGACAAACGCAAATAAAAGGAGTAAAAGATGACAGAATTTTCATTGATCTTTCACTTTAAGCAGCTCAAGAAGATACTGACGACCATACTATTGAATGCTTTATCCATGGGCGTAGGTTTGGTCTCAGCTTTGGTGGGGACATCCCCCCTCCCCCTGGAACTCTTTTGTTGTAAGATACCAGTGCTTTAATGGCGGTTTCCTTTTATATTTCAGACTGTTGTATAATCTCAAAAATGCATTTAAAAAAAAAAAAAAACCTGAGACTGTGAAATGCTTAACAACCAAACGTTTTATTAACAAACGAACATAATTTACTATGTACGTTAGTAGCCTATTTAAACTTACAATTTCCGTTAATCACGCTTTAATATTTCATAGTTCATAAAGACTTTACCTACGACGCTGGTGTGCTTCTTTCCGGTTACGCATTCAACACATCATGTTTACAGGGCTGTCAAGTTTTGAAGACAGGCAAGAGTGACAACACCCCCCAACCCCCCCCCCCCCCCCCGGGAAGAAAATATCTGACACATGATAATGACAATTTAGGCAAATACAAAGTGTTTATTCAATTTCCATTTATAGAATTTGTGTGTGTTTGTGATCTTTGATAGCCTTCTAAATTGGTTCAAGCCAGTCACCTTTGAAAAAAGAAACAATTCCAGGATGCTTTATTTACATTGGTTGTTGCGTTAAATCTTACCCAGATACAATAGTGCTATTTTCTGATTGGCTATTGTGTAGCCTATTTCTTTTTTTGATTGGTTGATAAGTGGCAGGCTCGATTAAAAACTCCACGGGAGACGCGCTTGATTCCTGCCAGTTTCCATAGTGAGAGCGGCGCGACCAGATAGTTTTTGGGCGCTGCGGCATATTAAATGTATTATAAATAGTTTTTCAGTGTGAGAAATACAATGTGTGGCGGGAGTGCGTGACAAAAGACCGAAATGAGTGACTGTCACGCTTCAATGCGTGACACTTGAGATCCCTGTGTTTAAATATATAGTTTTTAACATTGCCAACACGTTTTTCCAGCACATGTGTCTAGAAATGACAGAATAAAACCTTCATTAAACTGTGGGTGATTTCCCTTGTATTTCTCTGCATGTTGGGTAGGCTACAAACACAAACGAAAAATGTCTCAGATCCACTGTTTATGTTGACAGCAAGATTCTAAGTTAAGGTAGGTTGATTAACATTCAATGACTTTCTAACGTAGCCATCCTGGGTGACACATACTATCACCAGTTAATACTTTTTTCCACAGTAGAATCTGCATTTGAAAGCCTAATCAGTCACTACTACTGCTAGTTTATTTGTGTGGCTATTTATTTTGACTACTTACACTCTGCTTTATGAAAAAGCTTCGTTTGTCCCCTTTCTTCTTCTTGGGTGGCATAGCTGATCTTCAAAGTACAAAAAACGGAATTTAAAATTGTTTTACTCTGGCCCTAGCCACTTTCCTTCGGCGTCGTCAACACGCACTCACACCAACCGCTCGCTCGCTGCCAGTACAAGCACAAAAGTAGTCCTGGCCCGCGCGTGTAGCCTGTCAGATACCCCGCCGCCAATCAAATTACGGCGTTTCTTGTACTGTCGTCGTCCTGGCAGTTGGAATTGATCCAAATAACAGCGCAAAGATCCAAATAGCAGTTCAAAGGAGCTTGCTAATTATTGGTGGGGACAAATTTGTCATCTCAAAATATTGATTGGGACTAGTACCTAGCGTCCCCCCCTAAACCTACGCCCATGGCTTTATCAAATATAAGAAAGATCTTACAGAACTTAATACACTGCCAGCACAATTGGTGCAAAATGTGGCTGGTTTGATCCTTTTAATGGATGCAGTAAGCACTCTTCTGTGTTTTAAAAGACCTGAAAGAGCCCTGCTGGACACACACCCATAATTGAATTACAAAGTTATCTACTCATGACGTCATAAAGTCATGAATACGTTTCTCAGCATCTAAAACAGAAAATGTACTGCACTATTTATATTTGTAATGTCTATGATTGAAATTTTTTTAATACTAAAGTGGAAATTTGACAAATCACAGAAATGTGATCATTTTCTATGGTACAGTAAACAACAACATGTCACAGATGTTATAAATGGAACACAGACTATTTCTTTATATAAAATAAAAATGTGAATGCTGATGTGTCTATTTAGAATTACATTTTTTTTTTGTAATTCAGCATATTGCATATTCACATTTTCTCCTTATCATTTGAATTGATGCCTCAGCTAATATCAGATGGCAGACAAACCAACTGCAGCCAAATGTAAATGATCAACTCTGAACAGTAATAAAATCCATCTGCAACATACTGTATATGCTAATAAAAGAAAACAGTATTTCTAGTCCCTGGTGTGTGTTGGCTCCTTTGCCTCCTGGCCGCTGACGTTGATCACTGGCTAACTCATTTCAACGGTACTTGCTGTTATATAAGCACTCAGTGTAGCTCACCGAACTGTGATTTCCTTTCATGTTGCATTCATCCGCTTTAGACAGGACACATTCACTGGGACTCTAAGGCCGGCAACATCAATGTGACATTAGCTCAGATTTCCTTCGACTCTAGGCTTAGCGAGAGGGCGTACATATACTGGATGGATGAGGGATGATAAGGTTTCAAGCACCCAGCAGCTAAAGGTCACGGTGGTGTGAAGCACAGCATCCTTTTGTTCAGTATTGTACCGGTGATGGGAAACATCAAACCATGGATCAATTACAGCTCATCCGGAGATACAAACCAACTGCGCCGTCCACGTTCCTTGTCAATTGAAAAAATATATATATAGGAAATTGAAAGTGAAAAAGTAAATTACAGTCACCTGTCTGACCTTTTACAAGCAATATTTCCATATTAAAGTCAACATGAAATTCCATTTCTTCCATAATGCGACATGCAAGATTTTTGAGAAAAATATATAATCGACAATTCATAGAGACATACCGTCACGCTCGTCAAGAGAGAGAACTCAAGTGCCGGCAGCGGTACAATAACTCAAAACTTTTATTAATAAATTACAGATCCAGGAAGGGGGAACACCAAAACAGAACTAAATGACAAATGCAAAACAAAGACTTCCCACCAGGGGGCAAATACAGAGAAGCAGGATAAGCTAAACAAAACACCTTTTACAAGAACTTGACAAGACTGAGAATTCTGAACAAGGACACGAGGCAAGTACTTCAAAAACCAAGACAGGCAAAACGAAACAGCACTGGACAGCAAACACAAGGGCAATAAATATGCGAACTAACAAGGGATATTTACACTAGGCAGGTGTGGGGAATGAATCACTGGCAGGAAGCTACTTGAGGAAACGAGGGGGCTGGGTCAAGAGACGAGACAGGAGAGCACATGGCCATCATAAACAAACAATGACCATGCGGTTCCACACAAAACATTTGGGACTTCAAAGCATCATGACACATACCCGTTCACACATGTTTTTTTAATTCGCCTCATTGGTTCCCTTATGACTACTTCTGTCCTGATTGCTTCGAAACATGCAAGTTTGCATCAGGGTTGGGCGACCAGTAGATGTCTACAGTAAAACATTGCGATGGACGATGACATCACACTGCGGCATTATAAAGTGAGGCGCGTCTTTATACAATGCGAGAGTATGCGCTGACGTGAGTCTTCTTTAAAACAACGCGGGCTATGCAGACACTAGTCTTCTTTAAACAATGCAAGATACTCGAGTCTTAAGGCCTGTCCACACCAGAACGATCATCGCACGCTTATCGGCAGCTTTTTTCGAGACATTTTTCATAGTTCATACCCAAGCAATTTTCACTGCCGATGAGCCAAGTGAACGTGCAAATTCACTCCTTGACATAGATGTCGCTTAATGAAACACAGAAATAACCCGGTACACAAGGTGGCGCTGCGCAAATTTATGCTTCTGACACTCACTTGCCACACAGAAGAAGAATTCATCTTGCTTCCTCTTTGTCAATGTGTGCTCGGCAAGACGGTTTTGTGCTTGAGCGCCACCAAGTCGTGTTTTACGCTTTTACGCCTGCCGTTTTGCACATCGAAGTGCAACCTCACATTGGCGGCCTTTGTTTAGTTACGAGGCATTAAGCATTGACGATAAAGATGCTTGATTATCGTCCTGGAGTGGCGATTACAGTTATACTGTATTTTTGTCTTCAATCAAACTTCAGAGTCTTCAGCCGGCAAAGTTAAAATCCTGTGTGGCTAGCGTGCTTCCCATAATGTTTACGCATTATGTCCAAAGCTGCAGAGTACACTGTCTTTTGTGGGTGTTCGAACCCATTCGACCGCATGAGTCGCAAACAATCAGGCAAGATGCG
The DNA here is from genome assembly GCA_029783895.1 of Triplophysa bombifrons. Lineage (NCBI taxonomy): Eukaryota > Metazoa > Chordata > Actinopteri > Cypriniformes > Nemacheilidae > Triplophysa > Triplophysa bombifrons. Next base: position 16,573,745 of record CM056466.1, read on the forward strand.
TTTTCAACTAAGTCCGGAAGTTAGTGGACAAGTGTGTCGTCCACTTGTGATCCAAACATCCAAAACATATCTTAATACCAGATGTAAACCTTGGTTTTGCCAATTCACAGTACTTTACATCACGCTGATAAAGTTCCAAACTGACTAAACATCAAATGTTTTCCTTCATATTTCTGAGTGAAACAGGATTTGATTAGTTCATGAATGTAGAGCTGAATGTGACCTGAAGATCACAGCATCTATACAGATCAAAATGATGACTCATTTTTTGAAAAAGTTGTCATTGCTTGCCATTGATTTTGGTCGTCATTTTCTAAATACGCTGTAAGAAGAAAGTTAACCTTTTTTTGAATTGGGGCTTTTTAATTATTGGTTACCATTAAGTGGTAAGCCTGGGTGACATCATCTGAAAGGAAAGTCATTTCTGGTGCTTTTATTACGTGTTAAAGACATACAATTCTTTGCAATAATGTGTATTGATGAATTAAGCACAATAATGCCAAGTTTACATTTATGCAAAAGTGCCAACAACCAACACATTTTACTGTATCAGCCTGTGAGTTTCCTGGGAATCAAACCCATAACCCTTGCACTGCAACACAATGCTTTACCAATGGAGCCTCAAGAACACCTGACTTCATCTTCGATATCGTATTGACTTAATTATTATCCTTTCCCAATCCATACAGATTTGCAAGTTAACACACACCATTTGGTCATTATAAATATGGTAGCTGTTCAAAAATCGTCTCTCTTTGCTTCATTTTTTCCTAACTGCAGTGTGATTTATTCAAGGCATTACCTCAACACGAAGTCTGAGAACAATAGCCAATCTTCCAGATAATTAACAACAGCTATATTGCGGCCTATAGCAGCTCTAATACCTCAGTCATTGTCGTTGCTCGGTTAAAGAGATGGATACCAGGTGACGGGCGTTAAGAAAAAGATGGATGTAGCCCCAAAGTTAATCCTCGCTTTAATAAGTTCTCCAGAAACTTGATCAGTTATTGATGCTAGTCACCGTACGATAGTGATCATTCACACTCACAAACTCACACATACGCTCGCAGTCCCTTTTGGCCTGCGGGAGGGTGTCTGATGAATTGGATTAATAGATGAGAAGGTAAGGTTATAGAGTTTGATCGACTCTGATGTAATAAAGATCTACTCCAAACTCAATGACTGCAGTCTTCACGGTGGGGTAATATAAGGTCGTACACACACAAACACACAAACTCACAAACCAGCCTTCAAATGAAATAAAAGTGTGTACCTCCAAACTGCAGTCAACAGTCTCCGGGAAATAGATCTCATGATTTATACTTGTTTTTCTATTGCAGTAAAATCAACGTTGCACGTAGCATGAAAAATCGTTCCGTATTTTTCAGCCCAAGGTCACCATATAGCAATAAATATTTACTGAAACCTTTCATACGCCGCAGTTGGCGTTTATTTTTCTGTTATTAACCATTAGCCACAGGGAAAAGGAGACTGACGTGTACTGCTTTGAAAATATCCAGTCTATTACTTTCTATGAGCGTGAAAGTCAATTATAATGTAAATGTCTACGCATTTATCATGCATTGCCTGCCATTATCTCAATTGCTTGTGGTTTTACATTCGTTTTCCATGCCTATGTTCTCGAATGAGATGGGAAACACTCCAAAACAGGGGAGGCAAAATGTCAAACGCATAACTAGAAGAAGAATCATCACAATCATAATAATAAAATCAATATTGAAAGGTCCTGCATTTCTGTGCTGTATTGATTCGTTCGTTCATATCGGTCCTGCAGCATCTAAAAGACTACAGTTTTATTGCTGGACCATTTCAATCGAGCCCACCGTTGTGATTTTTCAACCTTTTAATAGATTGGAGGTGCTTATATGGTTTATCACCCTGTGGCGACTGATGCCTCTGAAGAAGTGAGGATTTAATGACTTGGAGACGTATGGAGGTCGAAAAACAAGCTCAGAAATGAATACAAATGGTTTCATTTCATTGTGTCGTCTCCTTCTGCTGTTCGAGATGATCTGTCAACAAACAGAGCCAATAATCAGAGTAAAACAGAAGTGGGTTATGCATTTTGCGTTGGATGGACTGTTTTATAAACGAGCTGGAGAAATGTCAAAATGTTTCGTATGTCAAATGTTGTGCATTTCAGCTTATTTATAACTCCTGGATTCAACGTGACGCTGTGCTTTGTGCCGTGAAGCTTTCCACAAGACATGAGCAGAAGCATAGCCTTCAATATTTGCTGATGTGGCCGCTGAGTTAAGCACCCTGGACTGAGAAATGACTGGAACGGAGTGATAAAATAAAAAGAGGAATAGAGAGAAATTTAATGGGAATTAGCAATACAATGTGAATGTATGAAGATTAAGAGGAAATATTTCACACTTACTGCCATCTTGTCTTTTTAATGACAAAGTCCTACAAAAGCACGGAGTTCAAAGGTTCATATCTGGATTGTCTCTCTGCATGGTGGACCACAAATGCACAGAAAATACATGACAAAAAATGTCTAATCTTACGGGACTTTTTAATTACTTAATGAAGTAGTTTTGTTAAAACACTATGTTATTTGTGCAGATCCAATGTCAGTGAAGGTTGCATCCCGGATGAAAATGTTATTCTTCAGAGGTTGCTCTTTAATAGCTTGGGAGATGTCTGTGTTGTGTTTCATTTAAATGTCAACCAAAATTGCTAGAAAAAATAAATACAGTAACAATAGAGACGATTGTTGAAATACATGAATGTTATGCAGGTGGATTTTGGATGGCAGACTTGGCAAATCTGGGCTTAGTCTGTGGCATAAATGAGATCTGTTCTGAAACGGAATTTGTAAAAATTTCAAGACTCTCACTCACCACCGCAAAATACAAATGCGACAATTAAAGTGTCTTTCGCAGTAGAAATATCTGAGATGCAGAAGTTTGCTCTCCATCTATTCTCATCGATGTCTAGTAGCAGTAATTGAGATATTTAAGAGATCTCATCGGGATTTTTCTTGTGGGATTTTCCTTTTGCTAAATTAAAGAAGTTAATTAAAAACGAAAAACTATGGATAAGCATTCCCATTGATCAAGTCAGTCAATTGGACCAATCACCTGAGCCATTAATGCCATGTGACTATTTTCTATAAAGCTGATAATATGACCACAAGAACAGACACATGTTCTTCTTTACACTGTGTTCTATCCAAACGCGATACGACGCCGCGATAAAAGGAAAATTTTCCATGTTAATCAGAAGTTTTGTCCAGTAAGTTCTGCACCTCATGAATATTAATCGGCAAACATGATGAGGACGGGGGCCATTGAGAGAGAGAGTTCTGCCAACGGAAGTCCAAAACACTGGAGCGTCACGTGATTCGTGGAGCCATCGGATAGTTCCATGAAGTTATGTTTTCTCTTTAAATGCTTTATTTCTTTCTTTTTTTATTCATTAAATGGCTTTCGTCTTTAAAAAAGGTTAGACGTTTACCTCAGTTGGTCGGTTAAGTCCATGCATTACTAGTAACTTCCGGGAACTATTGAAACTGTGAAAAAATTGTTCCATTGGAGTCAACGTTGAAGACGCGACTCTTTCTATCAATGGCTCTGATGAGGACAGGCTATATACGTTTGATAACATATTGATTTAGATTCTAAAAATCGAGATTTGAGAACAGAACGCATCTCTCCACGTACACTCTTCGGGTGCAGCGCGAGAGGGTGCGTGGACAGAGTAAAGCTGTTTTGATTGGCTGTGTTTTGTGATTGATTGTGGCGTCACGCCCCCTTTTGTGTTCAGAAACGACAGACAAATTGCTTATCTCAACTCAACTTTATTTATATAGCGCTTTTTACAATTTTCGTTGTTACAAAGCAGCTGTACATGAGACACAATAGATTACAAGTAAAACAACTAAAGGCATATACCTGTAAAAACAAGAAAAAGGTGGAAAACAACAAAAGACAGACATACAAATGCTCCACACACACAATATGCATACATACTTACACACATTGACATAGAATCACACACACAACACACTTACACAAACACACTTGCACAAAAGGACAGTGAAAGGACACATTTGAGATAAAGGAGAGAGAGAACCACAGGTCAAATATTAAACGGACTATAAATTCTTATATATTAATTATTTCTAATTTCTGAATTCTAAAGCAGCCCCCCCGGCCAGGCAGATAGTGCAAAACAATATGCAAACGGTGGCGAGGAACCCAAAACTCTAATCGAGAAAAAAAACCTCAGGGGAACCCAGGCCCGACCGGGGGATTCCAGTTCCCCTCCTGCAAAAGCTGCTGCCTCTGCACAGGCACAACAGTGCTTGCACAACAAGGCTAAATAAAAAAAAATAAGCTTAATAAGGTAAATGGTAGATTTAAGATTATCATTAACAATCTAATAGCATTTGAAATGTTGTAGGAAAATCAAAGTTGCCACGTCCTTTATCCAGCTCTATCCTCTTAGCTCTTGTCAGGTCACCGCTTCCCATTCTCAGGAATCTCCTCGCGTCAGGATGCGGTGTTAAATGGTGCACAGACCTTTAGACCTTTAGAATAATTTGTGAGAAGACTGCTTCATGCTCTTTTGCAGTATTTTGATGTCATACCTCGATCAGTGTGCACAGTGCTCCATGAAGTCAAACAGACTTTTTTTACTTTCATATCAAATAGCCAGCACACAGAGAAGCGTAACTGGGAAAGCATTTAATATTATTTTGACAGTGCATGTTGCCAACTACCTTCTCGAAACTGCTTTGCATCGGGATCGCATCTCATTTGTCTTTAAAATGTGTCTAGTTGGTTATCTCAGAAGGTTTTGGGACACAGCCACACACACAGTTTGGAATATAAAGGCAGCAGTCTCACTGGACCTGTGGGTCACAACACAGCAATGATTACCACACACTCTCGGCTTACGCCCTTGACTCACAAAAGGACAGGTTGTCATTTGATAATTACGGCCCAAGTGAGATGGGATGTACCATCGTCTGCCTGCCACGCTCACCTCACCGTGACTTTGCTAAAAAACCCAAGCTGCTCAAAGGATGCGATATAAGCAGGCGCGGTGTAAGGTTATAAACATTTCACAAGAATCTTCTCCAACAGTGTTTTGTGAATAACTTGTTTACCCTCTGCTCTTCTTCACCTCCTTTCATCTCTCCCTCAAGGGCTGTGTTTAGAGGTCATGTAATATATTGGCATCATGTTCTCACAGACTCCCGTTTGACAGGCCATCAGCTTTTTCTACAAAAGACCTTCTCTACACCAGGATAGTATGTGTCGCCCAATTAAAACTTGACCCGTGTGCCGATGTCCAACCCAAACTGGCTTTGTCAGAAAATAGAGATCTTGATTAGCGCACGTCGTTCTCACCGTGGACTTTGAAAATGGCTCTGCCCATTTAGAAAAGGTGCCGGTCCAGCTGTCGAACATGTTTCAGCGCAGCTGCTCGGTTTGTCACCTCGCCAGCGCTGGTGGAGATTTGACAGCTGTCACTGGCCCATGTGACAAGAGAAGGTGGTTGTGTCCTTTTGCACTCAGAAAAACAAGCAAAAAAGTGAAAATTCAAGTTCAAGAGAGAACATTTTCCACAAATAATCATGTTAAAGTAATATGCGTCGCGATAACAAAAAACAAATGATAAATAGGCTCGTTTTAATGAACTGACTGTGGTATTAGCAACCTTGTAGCCAACAGTAAATAAAACAAAGATTCTGGATCTCCTGTCTACATTTCAGTTCACCCTTAGTCGATCGGCGATCGCCTTCCTCAGAGTCGTTTCGGTCGGTTAGTGATAGCGTTTTCCCTCTTGTTTCTGGGTCCGATTAGTTTGAAATTCCCCATGGGGTCCCCAAAAGTGTGTGGGCCCTTAAAATCGATCTAAGCTCCTCATCCCTCCCTGTCATGAAACTCGGTGTGGAAGAACCCAACTGCAGGCAGCAGTTTAGGAGGTATACAAAAGGATTAATTATATAAACACAAAACAAGGATCCACGGGGGGGGGGAGACTAACTAAACACTAGACTAACAAAATATAAACTAAACGAAACTAAACACTTACTAGACTTGACGGAACATCCACAGGGAACGATAGCATGAAGCACACATGTAGCCACAATGAATACAATGCACGAGCACAATTCAATGAACATGAGGTCTATTTAAAGGGGAGGAAATCAAGGTGTGGGGCATGAACTAATTAACAATCCAACTAAAGAGAAGAAAAGGCGGGAACAGAGATGAAACCATAGAGAGCATATGGAAGACCGAAAGGGTCAAAATGTCTCTCTCCACATAAAACAAGAGATCCTGCAATGAAACAAGAAACACCTCCCAGCCTATCCCTTCACATAAATAAACCACTGTTATCTCCTGTATGCTTGGTATAACAACACAAGTGAATCTGTTTCTAGATTATTTGACCACTTTGTGTCCTGCCTCCCGTTCTTTACCTCCATCTCTGTGAGTATTCACTCACAACAGAGTTTCACTATCGTTGAGTAACAAAGTCATTTTCCTTACATGGAAATTTAGTGAGACCTAGTGCAAGAACTGGTGAACCGTTTTTATTTTTGCTTTTTTATTGATTAGAAAACATTAAATTGTATATGTATAAATTCGTTGCACAGCCAAAAAAGCACCTTACAATTACACATTTTAAAACAATTACTTTAGTTTCACATTTAAATTTTGCAGACGCTTACATTAAGCGACAAAGAGTTTAAGGAGCAATTAGCGTAATGTCATACAGGAGTAACAATACAATAGGTGCCAATACAAAGTGACTGGTTTCAACAAAAACTAGACCACTACTTGTTGAGAGAAAGAAAGAGTTTTTTGTTTGCTTTTCTCATTTGTCTGTCAAGTGTTCACAGAAGGGATTTAAGAAGTTTTTAAAAGCAATTCTAATCCTGATAGTTATCGATTTTCTTACTAATTGTTATTGCAATCTTTTTTATGTAACTCAGTCCTTATCACTGTGATGCCGTTACTTGTGATCAGTTACTCCCCAACCTTGATGAATGCTTAGCACAACACTTGGATGTGTGAGATTTTGAGTAGTACACGGTAAAGCCTTGCCTTCATAATCCAACGTGATGGAAACAGCCATGTGGGAAAATGTCAGTCTCTAACCTTTCATGCAACGCACACACGTCCCATTTCATCAAGCACCCGGGCACTAGCATGAAGATGGAGCAGACGGATTATTTTGAAAGGATGTGATAAAAATGTAAAAATATGAAATGATTTGTCTGTCATGACTGATTTGCCCCTCCACGCGGTTTTGCATAATTATGTGGATGCTAATAATAAGGACATCGCTCATTCAGTGCTTTTGGCAGTGCTATTGCACGTGGAAGGTAGAAGTGATTCTGGGTAAATTAGTTCCAGCTGAAGGAGTAGCCTTTCATGGATTTGGGCCGCAAATTACCTTCAGTTAAGTTACTGTACTGTGAAGGATGACGGCTAGCTACATCTTGAGAAATAGCATGCTCTTAGCACTTGCAACATTGTGTGAGTTGTTGCCTTAAAATAAAAAGGCTCGGACATTTAAAATGTGAAACTGTAGCATACCAGCTTAGAATAAACATAATGTTATCGTCTGAATTCAGTGAATATTGTTTTTTTTTGCTTGAAATGAATGCATGTTTAGTCACCATACAAACAAATTGTAGCTAGTGCATGCATCACTACGTTTTGTTTTTAACCCCGGACAAAAATATCCGAGGCGGGCATAATAACGGGTAAGTGTGTCCTCAGCATCTGCTATCTACAACGTTATCTGTCCTCATAAAATGAATATAAAGTGTCAGTCTCAGTTCGAATTTAGCAAAGTGAGCTGTTAGCAAACATGCTTACTGGATCTTGTTGTTCAGGGACATGTGCATGTGGAGCCACGGCATAATGGGGTGTTTCCTAGCGCATCAAATTTCACCCATGAGCAGTGAGGAGCATATTCACAGTCTTCACGCAGATGTTGAAAACAGGGCCATTGTGAATAATATCTGCACGTTCTCGGGATAAATAAATTTCATCTCATGCAGAAAATTAAACAAAAGCTGTTTGCTTTGGCACAACGGGCAGATTAGCTGAGAGGAACAACGAAAAAAGATATCAGGGGGCTTGTTTCCTGCCATCCAAAAAAGGGGAAAAATAAACAAGTCTCAATTCCTTATGAACATGGCCTGTGAATCTCCACGGCACAAATGGCCCGCTGTGCTGACAGCTAAGCGTATGAAAGAGCACATCGGGTGTGTTGGAGCCAGAAGCCAGAATGGAGTAGAAGTTTATGGAGTGCAGATGTCAACGATTTAACACCATCGCTGGAGCCATTACATGCGCATGTAGTACGCAAACAGGCCAGCATCGCTATTCAGTTTCTTAGCAACAACCACATGGAGGGCTCACCACACTTATGGACTTGTAGCAAAAATGCACTGATGCCGAGAACAGACTTAACAATGATTTTATCTGCTACAATAGTCTAATAGTCAATATAGTCAATAGAGAATTCTTTTTTTGTTGTGTCATGGACAAGAAACATGCCAGGCTAAACGTTGCTTTCTGACCAATCAACCATCGATCGACCGACTTATATAACTGACTGAGCATAGGCAAAAAACAGCTAATGAAATGTTGTGTTACGAACTGACTGTCTTGTCACCATAAAGAAGGAATTGCTAGCTTGAAGGGGTCGTATGAGGAGGTTTAAACGAATATTATTGTTTGTTTTAAATGTAATGCAATGTGTATACACGATTTAAGGTTCAAAAATGCTGTATTTTCCACATAAGCTGCATGTTTGTATCTCCTCTTTGCTCCGCCTCTCTGAAACATGCAAACTCATCACTCAGAAAAGCGAGGTGTGCTATGATTGGCCAATTAACCAGTGCCTAGTGGTTGGTCGAAAACTGCACGCGTGTGATGGGAATGTAACACCTCTTACCATATTTGGAACATCAGTTTCCAAAGCAATTGTACTGGCAGGTACGCCCACCTTACTTGCGTATCAATGTTGGCGGTCTTAATCAAATCATACCACGAACTGACGTAGATTTGTGGGGGTGTGGCTACACGAGGCGTTTCAGGCAGGTCTGGGTGAGCATTCGCTTTATTAGAATGCATCTCTGTTTTCCGAGACCATAATTTTTGCAATTTTATGTATCTTATACATGCATGGCCAACCAAAGACAGAAAACACTTTGTCATGGTAGTTGCTCGAGCAAACATCATAAAGGCAGGAATATTGTCACAATAGAACCACAAGTCTTTCAACAAAATATTACCCAGCAGCACCAATACCATTATCTCTTTTTTATTTTTAAGCTGTTAGCTTCTGTGCTCCTATTGGTCGACGTCACAGATGTCACAGAAACTAAAATAAGCTTCTATTATGATAAATTATTATATGTAGCCTAGTCACTGTTCTTCCCTCTATTGTATTTTAGTGTTAAATTTGTTATTTTTTTAGTTTTAAAGTACTTATTATTTAAAATAATCATTGTTTTATTACTTACATATTGTTTATACAGTGGGTTTTATATGTTGATATATGTTATATTAACATTACTTTCATATATTTACAAATGATTTGTGTTTTTAAGAGTTATTTTGACTTTTCCACAGAAACTTCATCTGCCCAAGTTACTGGCTTATGGTTCTTATTTTCGAAGAGCATTTCTGAGATACCTTTTCCACAAATCTTTCATGAAGTTTTAAGTTCAGCACCAGACCAGAGAAGCCCGCGGGCACTCTGCGTTTATTGACAAGTGAACCGCAGTGGAGTGTGATAGCTCTGCTTTTCACTGTAATATCTGCAAACGACAGTAAACACATTGTCAGTTTTGAGGTTTGCTCCAAACTATGAAGCATTGCTTATATAGGGAAGCACGTGTATTAACACTCATTGTGTAAGCAATATCCATTCCTGGCTTGCTCATTCTGCTTTGGAAAAAAGCCTCCTCTGTCTACCCAAGAAGATACAAATATTCCCAGGCAAATAAATTCCATTAGCGAATGCCACTCTGGTCAGGGTTTCCAATAGTGAGGGTAATGAAATAACAGCAAACAACGGCAAACTGCACGAGTGAGGCAAAACCTTCTGCTGAAATAATTTAACTGTCAACAGAGGGACATAATATGACCTGTAAATATTTTTGCTGTCACAGCACAGCCACAGCAGATTAAAAAATTGACAATTTATAGAGACTGTATGTAGATAGAAATGTGTCAGACTTTATACTGTGTACAGAAAGAGAGAACTGTCAGGATTGTTGGTGTCCAATCCTCCCCTGAGCATAGGATATTTGGGTTTGGAAAAGGATGATGGATATACAGTATGGACTGAAATTATGAATTTTAATTTTTACATGTTTTATTATTTTATTTCAAACAGTATTGCAGTGCAAGGTTATTTTAGTTCATTAACATTTTTAAAGTTTGAAAACGTTTCTGCTAATTGAAATGAAATATTAACCTAACTAAACCTTAACTAAAGGAAAATTTGGAATGTTGCCACAAAAATAAACTGAAATTAGTTTGAAGTACTAAAATAATGATAATAAACAATAACTTAAATTAATCTTATATAGCAACATAAAAAATAAACAAATAATTGATACAATGACATAAAATATACCAAAATTGCTCAAATCTTTATGTAAAATTTGCAAATTTTATATATACTGTTCCGTATATACACTCACCTGAAGGATTATTAGGAACACCTGTTCAATTTTTCATTAATGCAATTATGGTGGTGGTGGTGTAATGGTGTGGGGGATGTTTTCTTGGCACATTTAAGTCCCCTTAGAGCCAATTGGGCATCGTTTAAATGCCACGGCCTACCTGAGCATTGTTTCTGACCATGTCCATCCCTTTTTGACCACCATGTACCCATCCTCTGATGGCTACTTCCAGCAGGATAATGCACCATGTCACAAAGCTCCAATCATTTCAAATTGGTTTCTTGAACATGACAATGAGTTCACTGTACTAAAATGGCCCCCACAGTCACCAGATCTCAACCCCATAGAGCATCTTTGGGATGTGGTGGAACGGGAGCTTCGTGCATCCCACAAATCTCCATCAACTGCAAGATGCTATCCTATCAATATGGGCCAACATTTCTAAAGAATACTTTCAGCACCTTGTTGAATCAATGCCACGTAGAATTAAGGCAGTTCTGAAGGCGAAAGGGGGTCAAACACAGTATGATGTTAGTATGATGTTCCTAAAAATCCTTTAGGTGAGTGTATATATAAAATGAAAATCAAAACTATAACAACTCTGTTGCAGTGCTCTGTCTATTTTGGGCATTAAACTTCAACACTGTACATTTCCACTAAAATGTCTAAGTACAACAATATCTTATTGTATAATTGTATAAAGTGGTAATAAATGATTAAGGACGGTATATTCTATTGGTGAAATCTATAATGTAAGTCACTATGGATAAAAGCGTCTGCCAAATGCATAAATGATGTCATATGTTTGGGGGTTTGGTTTGCAAAAAATGACTGTCATCAACTCAAAACATTTTATAGAAAGAGCAACTGCAAATCATTTTCACTGTCCTCTAGGGAACTTTCAGACTTGGCTTAAATACCTAAGATTTATTAGTGTTATTAATAGAAAATCGAAAGAATTTATGTTATTGCTACTATTAATCACATTAGCATAAATGCTTTAAATTGCACGTCTTTAAGAATTGAGAACATTAGTTTGAAATCGACTCTTGGGAGCAATGAAAAATAATCGTAATCAAAGAACCCTGATGAGATGCAAGTTTGGTTTAAGAGATGTGTGATTTATTACACAAAAGTACATTGACATCTGCTGCTGCTCATTAGTAGTTTAACCTCCGTCCGTCTCTTGCGTTTCAGGTAGGTAACAGAGATTTGCTAAATCCATTTGCCAGATGTTCTTTATCCATAGGAATGAGTAAAACAGCTGTTATAGCCTGGGCACTGGCTGATGGTAAGAGAATGGTACACATTTGTAAAATGTGTTCATTTCACAAGAATAAAGGACTTCGCTATTAAACCCCCAGGTAACGTTTCCCCAGCATGTCAATGTCTCGTCCACAGTTTGTTTATCAGTTTTATCCCCCCAACCAAAGTTTAGTGGTGGTTGCAGAGCTTTACACTGAGCACAAACAAGACAATCTCACTCGAAAAATACAAATAAACAGCAGACTGCAAAAACCAACAACAATGCACTGGTTTCTACTGTTTGCTCTGTTGTGGTTTCTTTTCTTTTTGTGGTGTATTTGTGAAGAGTGCTTTGCACATTCAGGATAAGTAGTTAGTCATATGGTGTGTGTCATCCTGCTTACGTTAGACTGGTGTTTGGGTCTCAGGTAGTGTCTTTACCAAGTGTGTCCTTCAGGTTAAAAAAAGAATAAGACATTACATTAGCAGAGCTGGGTAGTAACCGATTACATGTAATCTGGATTACGTAATCAGATTCCAAAAATCAAGTACTTGAAATGAAAGTAAACTACAGTTTAAAATCAGACTACAGTTGCTTTTTTATGGATTACATTTTATTCACAGAATGGCAGTAAATTTTTACAGTTAAGTGATTCTCCTACATGTTCTTATTTTTTATTTCAATTTCAAAATGTACATTTGTTTTTTAATAAACATAACTTCCACGAATATACAGTATGTTTGCGATTCTTCTATCTTTTTCCGGCAGAGAGGGGAGGGGTTTGGAATGACACAAAGATGCAAAATGGAGCAGCTCTCAGCATTTGATGACTGGACGTAAAGACACTAGGGGGTATGACAAGACTCTTATCCCACAAGATGAGATGAGACACAAGATTGAGTTCACGATTTTTACACTATTTTTAAGTAATCCTCATGATTAAATATTTTTTTTTATTTTTTATTCAACTAAACATCTTAAAATGCAAAATAGGTGGATTTTGAGAATGTATCTTAAATGAAATGTAATTTTACGTCTATTTTTATTCATTACAATATGATTTAGAAGTTGCAGGGCATCGTCAATACTAATTTGACCATCAAATTCCATCGAGCTGATATCACGAGACCTTGAGGAGAATTTTAAGGAAACTCATGTGAAAACTATTCAGTGTTATTTCCGTACCGTACTTTAAAATGTCAAGGCTCTTGTTGGTAATAAAAAATAGAAAATTTGTCCTTGTTTTCTGTTAAAATAGTACAAAATCATCCTTCTTCAATATATTTAACATCAAATAAGATTTAAATCAAAAGTAATATAAACTTTATCCAATAGTAGTCAGATTATGTTACCAAAAATCTGTAATCTAAGAGATAACGTTACTGACTACAAATGTTGTCATGTAATCAGTAGATGATTACAATTCATAAGTAATCGACCCACCTCTGTACTTAAGTGCAGAAATGCTGTTTTATATATTGTATGAGCACAACACTTTCACTTCTAAAATGATTATTCTAACCGCAGGTTTATTCTTAGCCAGACAGGCTAAATAAAGTATGCTCTGTTTTTTTTCCTGTGCTGTCATTGATTTGGAAAGCAAATGAAAACCTTCCAAGTGATCTCGTATTTTCTTTATAGTGGAAAGTGTTCGGTAAAGCCTTGGTCTTGGAAATACCATACAACTGAGGATTTTAAATTAGATTAACAAAATAAACCCCATATCAGCTACTGCATTCCCGTTATAATAAATAAAACTGTGTGAGCGTGAAAGCACTTTTCATTCCTAAGAAACAGCAGACAGATGTTCTGCATTGAGTCTATCTGTCAGTCTCTTTCTCCTTTTTTACATTTGCTGCTTTTCTATGATGAGCTTCCTCTTTCAAATCAACTACAGAGCAACATTTTGAAGACAATCTTTTCAAATTAGTTTTAGGTTGTCGTTTTTAGAGCGAGAGAGCTACCTGATTCAACATTTTTTTTAAAGCCCCTTACTGAGTACTGAGAATTGTTTCAGCCGCAGTCAAAGTACATCGGTAACTTCTTTGACAGATTTTCAATGACATCAATTAGACATCCTTGAAAGGCGGATCTGAAACTGTTGAGCTGCGCACAATTTCACGATCATTTGCCATGCATCATTTTATTGTAGTTTTTTTTTTTTTTTTTTTTCATGCAAATTTTTGTTGAATGTACTATTGTTATTTTTATCATTATATTCCTATTTAATTAATTTGAATAGATATTGTTTTAAGAATTTTTTTTTTTATTGCTAGTTCCTTAAATGTCTTTTATTTTATTCTTAAGACCGTGTCTACAACAGACGCGACAGGCCGGATCCATTGTGGACAAAATGTATAATTTATAATTGTCATGATTCTGCTGCATCATGTCATGTTTCTCTTGATGTAGTGGCAGAATCATGACGGAGCCTCATGTTTTATGTGGAGGGAGTTTTATGTGGAGCAATTATGGCCCTTATGGCCTTCCATACACTCTCTCTGGTCTCGTCTCTGTTCCTGCCCCCTGGTTTCCTCATTATTGCTTGTGAATGATTTTTTTGAGTTCCTGTCTTGTCAGTGTGATTTAGTTAATTGTAGTCATGTCTAGGAGTGTATTTTAGTCTATTTTAGTGTAGTCAGTCCTTTGTACCCTTCCTCTTTCTTACCTTGCTGTTCCTATCTTTTACCCCATCGTGGGTTTTTGTTTCATGTGATATTAAAATCCTTGTTACACCACGCGGGGGGGGAGTGTCTCGAGCACAGAAATTCAAACATCCAACTCGTTTGACAAGGTGACCATGCAAGTATGAGAAGACAGAAGTTTAACATTGTAAAGAAGTCAGAACGCATGAAACATTGTGGCACCCCACCTTTAACTTTAGGGTGATGGAACCATAAGTAGGTTCAGTACTCGCTTTTGGGTTTTGTATACTAAAATACAACATCCCCTGCTGTACTTCACAACGTTTTGTGAACAAATTTAAAATGTGTAAAAACTTCCATGTTGTAGTTTTATCCGAAGGTACAATCTTAAAAAAGATGCTATAGATTACTTGCATAGAGAACCTTTTAACATCTGAAAAAGGTTCTTAAGATTATTAAAAAGTGAGAAAGAGATGCTTCTTTAAAGAAGCTTTGGCTGAATGGTTCTTTGTGGAACCAAAAATGTTTTTTCAATAACATCACTGTGAAGAACATTTTAAATGGGTCTTATAAAACGGTCAGTTCTGGTCCTTGACTCTGATTGGCCGAGCGGAGTTCCAAGCCGTTATAATCAATCATAGCACATCTCGCTTTTCAGAGTGATGAGCTTTGTCACAAATCCTGCACGTTTCATACAGATACGATACAACCATGCACAGTATGTGGAAAATACAGGGTTCTTTAACCTTAAATCGTGTATTCACATTGCATTACATCTAAAACAAACAATAATATTCGTTTTAGCCATGTCATATGACCCCTTTATTTTAAGAGTGTACAGTAGTCTTCAGACAGGAGCGTTCTTCTTTGTTGTATCAACAGCTTCCAGCTTAGACACAGTGTCAGCGTTCACATTGCCAATTCATTTCACTTAAGCTGCTGGCATATTCTTGTTCATCATATTTGAGGCGGCAAGTCTAGTCGGAGATCTCTTGTTGGTAGATGTGAAATTGCACACCGATCTGCTCTCAGGAAACAAACGTCATGGTGTGTCACCAGCTGTCACCTAATAGTTTCTGTCATCAGTGATTGATTCCACTGCACCAGCAGAGATGGCAGTTTCATTTTTATTGAACTGTGTCTCAAAAATGATCTGCAGAGATACGGAAAAATAGGGTTTTGGCCACTTTCCTCATCCAGCATTCCCATTTCAAGAAAATGATTAAAACTTAATTTTCAAATGTATTTTTACACATTTACCGTACACATTCTAGAGTGCTTTCACACCAGTGCTGGTTACAGGCATGGAAAGGGGAGGGGCTGAGCCCACCTAAATGTCTGTCTTGCCCACCCAATGAAAATAAGTATTTTTCTATTGGCTGGAAGCAACGCCACTCTTCACTCACACGGCTGCTTTAGTTTGTAACAGAGAAGCATGCATGCGATGGTGGAAGCAAAATACTGTGAAAGGAATTTTAGGTGCACTGCTCGCTTGCTTGAGTTTATTATAAACTGCATGTAAAAGTAATAGTGAAGTAAAGTCTGATACAATTATTATAACGGTAGTTTTTGCAGTCTTATTTTGTGTTGTTAACAAACAGCTATTATTTGCGTGCAATAGGCTAGATTTACCTGTTGACCGTCAGTAATGACTGAAATCTCCATCTTCCGAAGCTCCCGCTTTAGAAATTAATTTCTAAAGTCTCCCTCCATCTCAAACACCCGATTCATGTTGAAGGTGGTTGCGAAACACTGTGCAAAATAGTTTAGTTAAGACACGCTGCACTCTCATGACCTCATAAACAAACAGCAAAAATTATGTAAAGATCATTGTGCGGTGTTATTAAATTAATTCATTAAAATGGGAGTTTTTTTCAAAATTAAACAGAAGTCAGCAATCGTTCAGTGATGGGGATTGTACTCAGCCTACTTTATAGTCTTCTATTTATGTCTAGTTTACATAAGCGCTTTATTAATCAGTAAGATCAAACACAATTACTAAATAAAGGGAAATAATCAACAATATTTTTTTTTTTATCTCTCAGTCTTCTATAATGAATGCGGTTTTTTTAATATTTATAACACAATTATTCACTTAAATCCTGCATGTAGTGCAGTCACATATTGGAGTATTTGTTGAATTCCAACAAAAGCAAACTTAAGAGTGACAGTTATCATTTTTTTTTAATCAGGGTTATTCCATAAATTTTTTTTTACTTTATCATACATTTACAAACATTAGTTTTGCTTAAAACTAAATATGAACTTGTTTAGTTCTTTTTGTGATGTTTCTGTTTTAAAATCGTAGATCATCTTTTCTGTGGATTTGACCCCTTTTTTTTTCTTTCCAAAGGTTTTATATAAAATTTGTGAGAAAGGTGTCAGAAGTTCACAAAAATAAACAAAAATGAACATTTTACCAAAACACAGTCTTATCAGAAAAAAAAAACTTTTAAAAATGGTCTCTTAATTTATGGCGCTATATACTGTGTGTATATAGGATATCTGCTAGCCCACCCTTTTGAACCTGGCAGGAACCGGGTCTGTTTCACACCTGACTTATTTAGCACTGTACAGTTGAATCGCAGTTCGTTCGTTTTTCTTCTTGGTGCGGTTTGTTTGGGCAGTTGTGAATGCATACGGAGCCAAAATAGGGTCATATATATTTGCAACAGAAAAAAAAGATTTGTAAACAAAACATAAGTTTTGCAAATAAAAATAGGCTATTAAGCAAAAAAATGCATCTTCGCAACTAAAACTTATGAATCTGCAAAAGAAAAGTAAAGCACAGAGAGAAAAAATTAAGTTTAGCAAAGTAAAAATTCAGCAGCAATAATTTTGCAACACATCTTTTCCTTTGCATCACTCCTTTAATCCACGTTTCAGCTAATCGCTCCGTTGCGACACTGTTTTCTCTTTGCTCTTCACTTTTCGTTGCGCCTCGCTTTGTGTCCCTGATTTGACATGGCGGAGGAGACAAGAGATTGGGGCGTGTACAAGCGACCTGAACCTGCCTCGGATAACACGGATTATGTGTGGCCTAGGCGTCAGTCTGCACAGCAGTTTACGCTGATGGCGTAACGTAAGGGGAGGCAGGTTCAGGTCGCTTGTACACTTATGTTTTGTTTGCAAATATATTTTTTCTGTTACAAATATATATGACCCTATTTTGGCTCCATAAATGTAGCAATCGCACTCGAGTGCGCACCAAAAGTGTGCACCTCTTGAAGAGGTGGTCTCGGTATGCTTCCGTAGTCAAAAGGGGGACAAAATCGGCAATGATCCGGTGCGAATGATGCTAGCACAGTTGACCGGGCTAATGTAACCACATCTGACATGCATTGTTGGCAGTGAGTTTATTTAGTTTAAAAAAGGATTTTACACGTTTTTCGCCAACGAGTGATGTTGTCACGTGACTGCATTCTGGTTCGTTAACTGTTTCGGACCAAATCAATCAGTGTGGTGTGAGAAGGAACCAAGTCCGCTGAAAAATGCTACAATATATAATTTTGTGCCATTGGTCTGGATCAAATGAACCAAACTAAGGGTGAGAAAGGGCCCTTAAATGACGCCGGGCGAGGTACAGATGTTTTCTGTCAATGGTGTCTTTACCAATATGGGAACATAGTCAATATAAACAGCCAAAGCCAGTATACGAAGTACAGAAATGTGCAATCCTATGCAATGATGACCATATACTATGCATTACAACATACAAAATATCAAGGTTGGCATCCACAAAGTGCCAATTTAAACGTTTTATCTATTGTTTCATAATTTCAGACATTTTTCTTGGCTGACAGGAGGGCCACCTATGTGGTCTTCTGCTGCTGTTGCCCATCTGCGCATACACCAATTGTAGTGAGTGGTTATTTGACTTACTTTTGCCTTTCTATGAGGCAGAATCAGTCTGTAAGAACGGTCCACTTTTACCCACAGGCCAACTAGATATATTTTTTTGCAGGACGATTCTCAGTAAAACCTAGAGATGTCGAATCAAAGTAGATCAGCTGTTTCTAAAAGACTCAAACCAGCCCATCTGACACCAAAATACATGCCCCATTAAATCACCTTAAATCACCTTTCCCATGGACTGTCTAATTGTTTAGTTGAATTACCAAGCAGTAAGTGTATACTTCTTCATATTTATTTCGTTCCCTGGGTGAATGGTGAGTATACAAGTATAAATTAGACTTTATAATAATTTGATTTAAAAAGGTTATGGTCCACCTCAGGCTGCAAGTATACAATATACAGTATACTTAGTCGTTGGCACTAATTAAACAAATTAAAGGGTACTCCACCCCTGAGGTGGTCCACCAAGTATACTTTAAGTCTGAGGAGGAAAAATGGATTACTACCCTTTTTAAATGAAATGATTCTATTTTTACTTTTATTTTACTGAGATAGATAATCATAATATTGTCACAGGCTGAGTTAATCCTTGAAAGGAATGTTTATATCTTGAAAAATTACACTGGGAAATGCATCAGCAGATTTTTTCCATATTTATCATAAATTAACAGTGATGAATTTAAATACAGCTGAAACTGAACGCACAGATCGAGGGTCACAGAGGGTAGGAACCAATATTAATGGCTGCAAAACATCAAGCGTCAAATTAATGAGATTATGACCATGCTTTAATGAATATAGCAAATATATGACGATAGTGATCTGCATCATAATTTGTGTGTTAAAAAACCCCCAGAAAACTCAAGCAAGATTACCGGTCAGCTGTTCTGTGTCATAGCACACCTACAAATAAAATAATAATCTGATCATTAGCTATTTTTGACAGATGAGGTTTCTGATGAGAATTATACTGTCTTAATCTAAAGGATCCTGTTTCTATGATGAGTCCAACACAATGTAGACGTTGTTTGGCTGTGTGGCACTGCAGATGTTCTCAATCATGCAGCTGTGGCACTTTAATCAAACACAGTTGTTAAGCGCTGGGATCAGTCCCAGCAAATCTACCACATCTGAGCCATAACTTAAACATAAATTCTCTATAATAATGCTTTTTACCTTCACCTTATTGCACTGGCATGGACAATACTTGCCTTTTCACCGCTAGGCATTTTAGAGCTCCGGTTATATTTTAAAACAAATTGATGAGCTGAGGTTTACAATCACACTTACACTCTAATGCTGTTCAAACGGCGGGTACCTTTTTAATATTGTACGCAATCAGCACGTTATATGATATGCTCTGAAGCAGACCCAACACAGCATTAATATTGAAAGAGCTCATTGTGTCCGAATGCAGAATAAAGCTGTATCTTTTGTGTAATGTAAGTCAGTTAAGATAAGTCAACATTACTGCGGACGGTGCAGTTTAGCTCCAGCCCCTTGATCATTTTCATGTTATCTACCCTCTCGTGTGCCTGGATTGACTTCTCACTATCGGTATGAAGTCACGTCCTTTGTTTTATTTTTTTAACTGCCTATTAAGACAAGATGAGACCATATACCATCATACTATACAATACAATACATGTAAATGTGCAATGCAAATACACTTTACAATAAAAGTGTGATCCATTATGCATTTGGAAGATGCTTTTGTCCGAAGCGACAATATTTTTATTCAGGATGTTCCTTGCTAGCACAAAGCTTGTCAATAGAGCACGAACATCAGCAAGGATTATATATGGTAAATATATTAAAAGACATTCAGCCTATTGACTAATTGATGACTTTTCTTTTGCTGTATGAAGTATTTGTCACCACAAGTGTTGTTGTCACAAAACCCCCAGCATTCTGGTTGTCAGAATCAGAAGAAATCGGGCAGCATTTCAAAGCTGAAGTGTCCCAATTCTCCAAATTCTGACTCGGTGGGAAGCGTGTCGCCTGCCAATCCATCAATACCTTGCGCTGAGTTAACATGTCACGCAGCCTGTCAATGAGACAGCGATTTGTGTCAAACCGTTTCCCGCAGAGCGCAGAAGAGCAGAATTACCCCATCCCGCTTTGAAATGATTTTCTGCGTCCCACCGAACTCTTCCGTGTTTTGATTGAACACATTCTGTTGATTGAGATGCATTCTGGTTGCTCACTGAGAGCATTTTTCATCATCGCTTGAGGAGAAAGTGTGTTCCGTGTGTTTCAAAGCTTCAAGGTGAACATCACAAACACTGTTAAAGAATAAATGTAGCCGTGGGCCCCCGAGCAGAAATCAATGCATACACGGATGTCCAAACTGTCTTGTTGATGCTTTACTTTCCGAGCTTTGATGTGACAACGTGTGGAACATCAACCAACCACAGGATCCAACATCTCTCGCAAAGCTCCCTTGGCAATTTCAGGTGCCCGAGAAGACAGATCTTTAGCCCGCAGGACTTTGATTTGAATTGCTGTCACCATGGCAGACAATGAGAAATGTAGCAAATCGCTGGTGTGTCTAAACTGTCCATTTAAGACCAGCTTAAATACCATCTACCATTA
Source organism: Triplophysa bombifrons (assembly GCA_029783895.1). Lineage (NCBI taxonomy): Eukaryota > Metazoa > Chordata > Actinopteri > Cypriniformes > Nemacheilidae > Triplophysa > Triplophysa bombifrons. Next base: position 16,594,788 of record CM056466.1, read on the forward strand.
GCCTAACCATCTGACTGCTCTTTGCCATTTACTTTCCCTTTCCATGGCTTCTAATAAGCCTTTGAGAAACAGAGAAAAATCACCCCTGGATGTGCATTACATACCAATGGGGTTTCCCAGCACTTGTGCAGTTAATGCATCTGCGAATATTGTCCCTGTTATAACCCTTGAGACACTGAAAATGAGCTGTTAGTGTTTATCAAGCACATGAAGGTAAATACAACCTGTACTTATGTTGGAATTGCATCATTTCACACATTGAGTGGGCTATTTTAGATATTAGGTTCAAATTGCTAACATACGGAACCTGTATAGATTTTCTTTTGCTAGTTTCTTCTTTTCAATTAAAAGTGCATATATTCAATAAAAGCTCTAAATTAATATTCGGTCTCAAAATTGCAGGTTTTTGCAATTACTGAGGGGAAATCTGCATAAAATAATTTTTAACGGTAAGCATTTCAGACCGCAAGACTTCCCGGGAGTATCTCATGTCAAACACCCAATTATATGTATTATATTTTTCTCTTTAACTGCTCTTATATTCATTTTAACATTAACTTCTTGGCTTAACAATTGTGATTCTGTCTCCACTTTCGCTCCCTGGAGCTTTCAAAGACAACATTTCATTTCCAGCAATTACTCCTGCATGCTGTGTTGCTGTGCCTTTGATAAAACTAAGACTCAACTTTGACTTGATAATCGAGCTTTAACTTTGCAATACTTTAAACACACAAAAGCAAAGCTGGTGTTGGTTGACAGTAGATTAGCGGTAACCACCCATGGCTCAGTTTGCATTGAGATACAAACAGCTTTGTGGTTGGGAGGTATTTTTCCCAAGGCTAAAACATTATTCAGTCGGAAGATGTTCAAAACTTAATTGGAGTTAGAATTAATGTGACATTGTTCTCATCTGTGAGTGATAATTTACATGTTTCGACCCTTATAAAACCAAAGTACGTTTACTATATCAATCATCGCAAGAGCATAGTCCTATCTACCTGAATGGTGAAGACAGTAATTGCTTAAAAAATCACAATTTAATATCACGTTTCAGGCCAACAATAAAACCAGACATCAGCGGTTCCATAACTGTTAATATCTAAGCTTAAATTGCTACCTTTTTTCAGGGTTGCTTCATTTACGGCACAAGCTCACCAGTTTGAAAACACAAGACTCTGTGAGGATCAATATTCTTTATCAATTGACGATTGTTTTTTTTTTTATATTTTGACCATTGCATTCCCTCCCCAATCATAGTAATGTCAATAAGAACATCTTCAGTATAAAAACTAAATTACATTTACAGAAGTTTTCTGTTAATTTTACAGGTTTTCCATGGAAAATATGAAAAACTGAATATGTATTTTAAAATATGGTCAAAGAAGTGTAAAATTACAGGAAAAGACCGCTAATTTACAAGAAAAACAGGCAAAACATGTAAGTTTACAGGGAAACCCGTTATTTTACAGTTTATTTCTGGCACACACACCTGCGCCCAGCAGCCAGAATATCTTGTTTTTTTACAACATTTTATTTTTTACCGTTTATTTGTGAAAACGGTCATAAACTGTCAAATTGGGATTTTTTTATGATATGTCCGTATGTCCTGTTATTTTACAGGAATAAACTTATATTTTATGGTATATTTCTGTCAATCTGTCAAGATAGAAAAAACATGAATTTTTGATAAGTGTTGTAAATATCCATTGGTCGAAAAACCATCTGGTCAAGTCTATTTTACAGTATGCTTTTTTGTGCTGGTCTAGTTGGTGTACCACCAAAACTGATCCCCTATCTAAACTGGTTTACCAATATCATCTTTCTGGTGAAACTAGATGATAAGAATAAGCTTTTCACAGCAACTCAACAGACCACCTTGAGATCTAGACTGGAGGTGAAAATTTACTCCTCACCCATCATGCTACAAAGTGCATATTTTGAGTTTTCACAGATGTATTTTGGCAGTCCATTCATCTCCATTTTGCACCTTTTGAACCGCCGCCGTAGGTAAAGCAGAGGCAAACCTTGTGTAACCTCATGTCTGGTATTGTGCTGGATTTTTAAAGCCCAAAATATTCTGCCTTAGCGTTTCATTTCAAGATGGCTTTGAGGAGAAAGTCAAAGCTGTCACAGCACTGAAAAGAGCGACAATCAGTAGCATGTGATTACCCTTGCCCGTTGTAATGTGCCCAGAGGTGAATAGCTGTAGGGTAGGTATTGTGCATCACTTGAAAAGGAAACGGCGCGGTGGTGTCTGATGGCTCTATAGCATCTGATTAAGGTCTCCTCCCTGACTCTTAATACAGTCAGATCTGTCAGCGTGAACCCCAATTTCCTCTCTTGTCCTTTACTGAATTTATCGTCTCTTGTGCTGATTGCTTCTGTTCCTGTACTGTAATCTCACTTTAGGGGCTGCTGGAGAAGAAGAAGGGTCCTTTTTTACAAGACGGCTGAACGGTGAATGTGTTTGCGCAATTGGGCAACTGAACTGTGGGTGATGTTTAAGGAACAGAACAGAGCATGGGAAATTGTGAAGAGGCATGCCGTGCTTCCAGCATAATACATAGATTGATTGTAGGTATGGTGGCGCGATGTGACCATGGGGGGTAAGATGTGCCACGTTGTACTTTGTTTATTTATTCTGGGATTAAGTGGCCTAAATTCTGAGAAAAACATTATAAAGAGGGTCCCTGCAAAGAATCAGATTGAATGACACGTTATGTTCAAATTTAACATCAACTCATCATTTATTTGAAAATAATTGTAGTGGACATTTTTCCGTTATTTTTAATCTTCCTGTCTAGTAAGTTGATCTCAAGGGCTGAAGAAATGACATCAGGGATCATCATCTTAAAGTACTCGTTCCAGACCGCTAGCCATTAGCATGAACGATGTGCACTTGTTTTATTTAGTGGTTTATTTCAGAAATGTCATTTTCATCTGCATGTCAAACTTTATTTTAGCAGCCTGCTTTATTGAGTTGTAAACCATATGGGAATATAAACCATAAGTGCTCTTCAAAGTGGATACATTTTTTTCTTGAAGTGTGATGTGGGAAAACTGAGGCTGATGCATTTGTTGTCATGTGACCCTTTTTGCATAGACCAAAGTTATCAAATATAAACTTCTATTACTTTATTTATGTATACAATTTTTAGGAGCTTGTTTTACCCACAGCAACAACTTTAGCTCATAGTCTGTCAATGTCTATGTCTACTCATGTTGCGACGAAAAAAGCAATGAGAACAAGGCAAATCCCATGGTTCATTTGTACTCTGCTGTAATTCATTTAACTCCCGTATGACTACATTTACATTGAAATGTTCTCAACGGTTCATTAGAATGCCCTCAATACTCGGAAAGATCCATCACATATGGCCTATGCCGACAGCGCCACATTTAGGGCCCTAAGGTGACGTAACAAATTCATGATGCTTGGCAAGACTTTGTGGATGGCTGGTGACGAGTAAAACTGTTGTGACGGTCATTAAGTGTAGAGACGGCAAAAAGGAGCTGGCAGTTAAAGAAAAACGCAAGGTATGCATAAATCACATCCACCGACTGTGTAGCGTGTCACAGAAGTTCGTCTCCGGAAGTGAGCCGGAAAGAGAGACAGTGTTGAGGAAGCGCGATTAAGATCCCGTGTTGCTCGGCTGCGTTACGCTTCTGTGGCATGTATCTGTCAGAATGTGATTAATAATGGAACATGTGAGAGTCTGGGCCAAAAAATCACAGACTCATGGAAACGGATGTTCGGAAGCAGAGAGAAAAGAAGACGGGTTGTCTTCTTCAGTTTTGGGATTGTCAAAGAGAGGAGAAGACGGACTGAAGGAAAAGAGCATGACCGCAGGGGCTTAACTACAAGCGATCTGCACTTAATGCAGATGGCAAGAATCCAACCCACCAACCTACATGAATCTGGTGTGCTAATGACATCACCCCCCCCCCCCCCCCCCGCCCAAATAATTACTTACAATAATTTATAACTTTAAAAAACAAAAAATCAGTTATACAATGCTGGAACATCAATTATTTTTGGTTGGTGGTCATATTTTTCTGATGTTTGATTCAATAAAATCTATGATAAATGTCTGTATTTCTAAAATCCATCTTGGGGTTCCCCAATTTGAGAACCACTGCCCTACAGAGTGTCCTTTTGATTCAAGCAAAGGCTTTTTTGTTGAGGTCTCACTGCAAAATTCAGCATCACTCCATGTGCTTGGAAAGTGATTGACAGGACTGTACCGAACCGAACGTCTTCTTAGAATTTTGTAAAATGATTGACAGGCTATACAGGGGTGCTCGTTTAGATCCTTTGTTAATAGAAATACTTATACAAAGGTGAGGTTAATAATTCAATGAATTCAGTTCATCAGAGTGTACTGTGTCAAAGCACAGACGTGATCCCTCTATACTCCTGCTGGGCAGAAACAGGTGCAATACTTCTCCCATGGCTGTCAGAGCTGGAGAATTTGTTACACTATAAAAATCTGTGAGGAAACCAACCATTAGTGCCCTTGATTCCTTTCTTTATTCCTCTCTTGCTCTCTCTGACCTGTCCCTCTCTCTCTCTCTCTCTCTCTCTCTCTCTCTCTCTCTCTCTCCCTCTACCCTAGGTGATATTTGAAACCATATTAATCAAAAGATTCATCTACTTTGTAGCCTACTGTGGACAGTGAGCGCCCCCGAGGAAGGAGTCCATTTCACAATACTGAGAGAAACCTGTTCATTTCATCACAACACACAGATGAATTATGACCAGAGCGTAAGGTCCGAAGGTCTAGGTTGTACGTCTTGTGACAGATACTGGCTGGATCTGGATTCATGTAATCACAGCACAAATGCACTGTTGTCACCACTGTGATATATTTGGATGGATTTTGTTTGGGTCAGAGGTGTAGTTGGTGTTAATAGATCAATTCATTGGCCATTGATCAAGATTATTTACTGTCAAGACGCAAATGTGTTCGAGAATCATTTACATACTGAACGAAACCGTAGATCCACTGTAGCTTGTGCTGCACAAAATGTGCTACCGAATGCACATCTTTGATTTAGAAGCACAAAGCTTTTATGGCCACAATAAGTTGTGGCGGAATTTCTTGATACCTAACAGGTACATTTACTGCAAAAAAAAAACACAATGCTGTATGAAGGACAAGTGACAACAAGTGCAGAGATAGCAACCCTGAGACATTGGGTTTGATCCCAAGGGAGCATACAGAAAAAAAATGCATACCTTCATGTGATGAAAATGAAAGTTAAAAATTCCAAAAATTAAAATTTACTCATCCTTATGTTCTTCCAAACCTGTGTTTCTTTCTTCTGCAGTACAAGAATATTTTGAAGAATATTGCTAACCAAAGAATACTGGACCCATTGTCTTCCATTGTATGAACACAAAACCGCCGTGACATTTCTCAAAATAGAAAAAGAAACTCAAACAATTTTAGATAGCGAATGAAAGATGCCCGTATTTTTATTTTTAGGGAAAATATACCCTTTAAATGCAAAGTCACTTAAAAAACGAATAAAACTTGTCTCCCAAATGCATGAATGTAAATATTGATTTTATCTGTAAGAAATGTAAAAGTTTGAGCATATAAATCACTATCCCGGCTCTTAATGTCACATTGTAATGCTCATGCAAGCAAATTCGGTTTTACTGTACGTTTTACTATAGTGTACTTACAGTGTACTTACCTAAGAAAGTAACGGATAGTATAAGTTAACTGCATGGTATAAGTTAAGGGATAGGTTCAGGGTTAGTACCCAGTTATATTTACTATAATAAGTACACATGCACATGAGAAACAGGACTGTGAAATAAAGTGCAACCGCAAATTCACTCATTTAAGTGCACATTAGTCCATATGTATTTTTGAAGTGAAACATTCACATATATAGTGCTGTATATTTATATTTCTTTGTGTTTTAATGTACCTTGATAATTTGCTGACATAAAACGATGACTAGCTTATGGCTTGAGAACTTGCGTTTTTTCATATTGCTTCTCGAGTACTGTCAGACGGTGGACACGTTCCATAGCTTTCTCTGGAGCTGATAAGAGAGCGTCATATAAGACGCTAATTAACTTCAAAGGGAAATGAAAGCAACGGGTATTTATGGCAAATACTCCAGCCTGTGAGACAGCTTACAGTATCTGTTCTGTATATATCTGACATCCTTTCAAGCTGGCATTGAAAAACTAAGGGAAGCAGAAGAAATTTGACGGCAGACCTCGTCAATAAGTTCATACATGGGCGCATTTGAAAGTTATTGATTATTTAAAGAGTCCTCACTCACAAACACTTTCCTCACGTCTCTGTCAGGAAAAAAGCTCTGCATTGCATGTCTTTTTGCTGCATTGCGTCTGAATGGCTCGTACGCTTTCATGTTTGCGTGAAAATATTCATGGGAAAAAACTGCTTACTACGGACAGTTTATGATGAAATGACCTCATTATGATGGCAGTCGATGAGCATGATGAATGGAAAATGTTTGCGCAGTATTTTACCTATTAAGATTAATAATGCATATACGCATGCTCTCCGAGTAAGCGCGCACAGCGTGATATGTTTTAGAAATAAGAGGGTAGCACAGCCTTCGGTCAATAGCTGTGCTATATCAACTTCCAACTGGCTTAACAAATTGATTTATTGACCCATCAAGCTCTATTTAGGTGTTATTTATGGTATTAGAGAACTAATGAGAGTAAAAGTGCTGTTGAAAGGTAAAGTGCTGTAGGAATGTGTTGACTGGAGAACGACATTAGCCAGTGTAATTACAGCGGCTGGTGAGTAAGGCTTATATTTTACACTTTATTCCAAAGTAAATCCACAGTTTAAAACTGCTCAGTCACATAGGCCAAGCACACTTGAGACTGCAGCTTTTTTCTAGGGGCTGTAAGAATTTTCATGTATTAATAAATTGTATCGCCAATGTGTGAACAGCCTGTAGCACAACTTAAAGAAGAAGACCTTCCCTGACTTACTAGGTTGTCAATGAAAGCCTGTCGACTGATATTTATATGAAAAAACGTTTTTGCCATGACAGTTCAAAGGATTTGATGATAGAGCTTTGCGTTTATGTAAATTAACTTTATCTGTCGATAAAGTGGCAGAGAATCATGTCAGTCACTGTATGCTCGCTCGTGTCATATTGGTGAAGACCACCAGTGTCAGAAATAATAATAGTGTGGTAATAATAGTGTTTTATTCTACAAAAAACTCATTTAAAGATAAACATCCACGTAGTAAATGAAACAGTGTACTTAAAGATGGACAAGTGGCTAAAACATTGCATTGTGCTGTATGTTACATGCACTTGGCTACATGCCAAGTGCTTTGTAAAGATGTAATATGCATCATAGATATAAATATAAATATATTTCACATTGGGAGCTGTTTCTATTGGCTGGTCTATCAAACAGTGCTGCAAATTTCCCAGTTTTCAGTAGAAATTGGGTTACTTTTAGATGGTTGCTGTGGGTTATTTTTGCACAGGTTAAGGACGGACAAATGTTGTTATTCAGGTATCAACATTCATCGGATGCACACATCTCACCCCAAGTTAATTTCTGGTCTGTCTTTGTTTATCGGTCTGGAAAGTGGCTAATAATATAACTAGTTATATTTTAATCAATTTATATTAATATTTTATTGTATAATAATTGGGGATGTAACAATATTATCGATATCGTGTTATCTCAATAGCAAAATTGTCGCGGTCACATGACTGCATGAAACGATAGGTCTTCCGGACCTTACATAGAGACTGAGGCTAACTATCTGGTGCAATTATTTTATTTTTTTCAATTTGACCCATCTAATACAATAACTCATACCTCTAAGCAACAGTTAAAGAAAAGAGGATGATTCTGTTAAGTTTCCAAGTCATCATTTGTCATTTTAAATATTGCAATAAATATCACACCGTGGACTTTATACAGCGGTATTATTGCACAGTGAGATTTCCTAATGATAATAGTATTAAATAAACAATTTGTTGATTGAATGAAATAAACTATCTGTTGAATGGATCGTGTAACTTTCTTGCATTTCAGCTCAGCAAAGTTCTACTGGTAACCCCAAAAAATACTGGCTAGACATACTTTTAACTTGCTAGCTACTGTAATTAACTAGTTTTCTTTGCCATTGGGCTGTGCTTTTACCATTTTTTTGACTTTTAACACCATGATTTTGCTATTGGAGCGATCTATTTAATAGTCTTAGCGTCCTACTATTCTTTTGTGATCGTTTAACGAGTTTTTACTGTTGCGGTCTCTTTTTCATTTTGTACAGCACTTTTAGTCAACCCCGGCTGTTTGCTAACGTGGTTTAAAAATAATATTAGCATTGTGTCGGATTATATTGTATTTGGGTATGTAGATCTGGACAACCCTGCCAAACTGGCCCTTGGACACTGCAGAACAAGCTGACTATGCACCTGTAGTTCGTTTCAAGTTTATTTGTCATAGAACATTTAATTACACATATAAATATCTCATGTTACCTCCAGTAGTGTTAACCACAACGTTATATTTGCTAAACTAACACAATACGACAAAATAAAAGCGTTTAGACAACAACACATACGTTTTTGAAACCGGTGATACTTACACTGAGTTACTTTACACTAAAAACACAACATATTCTCAGCTGTGAATGAGTATCTAAATTCTTTGAGACTGTGCCATGTTGTGGCATCATGGTAAACTGTGTTACATCAGTGGACCGTTTCAAAATAGTGAAACCAATTTTACAAATTTGTCATTTTTACCAAAAATGGCACTTTGAAACCAGTTTGCATTTTCAGGCCCAAAGAACATCTTTGTTGTGTAAATGAACAGCTAAAATGCATAAATGGTTAAGAATGTCCCCTCAGCCAACTCACATCTGCCTTTGTGTGCACACAGACACATGACATTTTAAAGTGGTTTGTAATCTGGTTGCCATGTGTGTGCTGTACCCAAAGCGATTTTTTTCATATTGTCCAAATCACTTTTTCTTTTGCTATGGCTGTGAGTTTGTGAACAAATTAATTTGGGGATTGTTATAACGGTCTTAGAGAGGAATTGATTCAACTAGTTTACAATTGGGTTTAAAATGTGCTCCTAATATCTTAAAATGTTCACAGAACAATGAGCTTGGCAATGGTACAACACTGTGAGGTCTACACCATGATACATTGATGACGCGTAGTGGCCATGGTACATTCCTACATTTCACAAAATCATCTCACGGACTTCATCCTATGCTGGAACAAAGGCCGTCAGACCTTCACCTAACAGCTAATCCATTTTACAGTACGTATTATTTTTTTCTTTTTCCACATGATCCTCCGCTCAGCGATTGCACCGAGATCTTCTGCCCTTGCTGAGGGTCCATGTTCACGCATCTGCTAGAAGGATGATATATTAAACAGTAGTTCTGCTAAGTTATTCACAATATGAGATACGGTCCTGAATGCTAAAGATCCCTTTTCCCGAGAGCCCCCGTGAGAAGAAAGTCCCATTGGCACCATCCAGGTAGCTTTAAAAATGCATTAGGGTAACGGATGAGTGAGAAGCATAGGGATCGGTTTGAATCCATTAAAGATTGAAAGAGGTGAGTCGTGTTCCTGATCTGGGAACAGGGAATTAAAGAGCCTGAGGTGAACGTGCAGGTGAGAGACGAAAAGTAATTTGGGAGTTTTGGCTAACCGTGGTAATTTTACAGGGCAGATACTTTGACGGAGGATTTTTTATATGATAGTATAAGTTCTCTGAAAACCTGATTGTAATATTGGTACTTAAAGGAAAAGTATAGTGACAGTCCATGTGTATAGAATATATAGAATGAATGTTGGGCTGAACAATTCCCTTAAAATATTGATTAACATTTCGTTGTTACCTTATGAATTTCATTTCCCAAGCCTTGACTTTTTGTTAAAGAGTAAATAACTAGGGATTTTTAAGGTTCTACTTTGGTTTATGGAGTGTCCAACAATAAGTTTATGTACAAAGAAGGTGTGAAAACAGTATTATTTCGTAATATTAGGCAATTATTATTACCTTACTTCTTGACTGACCCTTAAATTATTTGTTCCGCGATTCATCTGTCTTATCCCCTCCTTTCAGCCAGCCTACTCTGATGTGATTGGTCAGATGGTCTAGTCTGCTGTGATTGGTCTACCTCGAATGAGGCTCACAAGCTACAGTGTTTGGGGGAGACGATAGAAGTTTTTGCGGACTGTCCTAGCAAAATATAGGCAGGGACTATATGTAGAGATGTAAATACGTTGCGATTAGCGAACTGGACTAGGAGCGACTTGTTTGCGTGATTCAGACTCGACTCCCTTTTTTCCAATCCAATAACTTTGTTATTCATTCATTTTCGGCTTTACAACTTGTCAGACCACTTACATCCACAAACTGCAACATTACACACTGAAAGAAATATCATTTTCACGATCTAATGTTATGTGCGTTTAAGTGAAGTCCATCACAATATTCTCCAGAAAATGTTGGCCATTCTCTAGACTTATTTGGCTGTCCTAAAATCACTTGATCACCCTTCACTAAACTTCTTTTTTAAAGGCTGGGCTAATGGTTAGAGAGTCGGACTCATGACCAGAAGGTTGTCGGTTCGATTCTCAGGGCCTCACGGCTAACTACTGAGGTGCCCTTGAGCAAGGCACCTTACAACTACTTGCTCCCCGGGCACTGCAGTCATAGCTGCCCACTGCTCCGGGCTTACGTGTGTTCATGACTTGCTGTGCGTGTGTTCACCACTCTCTGGATGGGTTAAATGCAGAGGTCACATTAGTGGTATGGGTCACCATTTCTGACTAATAGGTCATCTTCACTTATCCAGGCCAGACCCATGCTTTCATACCTGACAAACGTTTTGGTGACCGATTTCATTAAATCTGTCTAGATTTTAGTCAAGAGGAGGTGCGAAAGTCAACCCAGCATCCTCTTCGGCCTGCAACACTATGATTAGGGAGCACATTATTTGAGAGCCAAAGAAAGGCTTTATTCATTGTTACTTGCCCTTTGAGATAGTCAGAAATGGAGCGATTGCTTCAATATATTTCACCAGCGCCTATACCAAATGTATCAATTATAGGTGCTATTTATCTTTTTCCAGCACACAGAACTGAACCAAAGACACATTATTCTGAGGAGATTTTGTCAGGAATGAGTGAAATATCAGTAAATTAAACCATAATTTAGGATATTTCTTACTAAGACACTCATTACCGTCTATGTGAATTTTGTCTGATATCTAAAAAGTCCTAAGCTTACTGTTTAAAAGGAATAGTTCACCCTAATATTAAAATGATGTCACGTTTGCTTAACACTTCAAACCTGCAAAGCATGAGAGGTAAGACACACAATGAAGGTGTATAAATGTCAGCGTTCTGTGTAAATGTGGACATCAGCAAACTTTCACATAATAAACATCATTTGTGCACAAAATTGGTTTTCATTTTCTCAAAATGATGTGACAATAAAAACAATACACTGCTCTACAAACCTGACATACAAAACATTTTGTGCATGCAAAACATCATTTTACGCACACAGAATAACAGTGCTACCTGAACAGATATGTGGGTGAAACAGTTCAGATAAAAAAGACTAGGTTTTTATTTTTTGAGGTAAAATATTTCTTTAAATGTAAAAAGCGTCAGCATGTTTTGGATTAAATATTACCTCCGGCCCATGTGATTATCCTCAGAAGCAGCTCAAGTGTGGATTTTTAATTAAAGGCCAAAATTCTGATTCCTTATCCAGGGTTGCCACTTCACTGCAATTTCTCCTCCCAAATCTTGGAAATCACATCAATGCATTAACTATTCATCTATTATCATATTAACAAAGACTCTGAGTGAATCCAATATATAATATTACGCCGCAATTTGCAATAAAGAAAATTAAAATGTTGAAGCTGAACAGAGGCCCTCGAAGGGAACGTCACATCTGCAATGAGTCTGAAACTAAGTAGGCTAATTATGTGATCATAAGGAAAGCACTTCATCACTGAATTCACTTTCACTAGCCTTGTGAGTCACAGGACCGTATTAGTTTCATTAATTTACAATCAACGAAATATAATGTGCAAAATTGATCTTAATAAAATAATTGTGATAGTTCACCTCAAAGTGAAAATTTTGTCATCTTTTACTCAACCTTATGTCAAACCTGTTTGACTTTCTCTCTACTGCAGAACACAAAAGTTTCCAAGTCATTCCAAGAACAGTGCCCGCACCAATTCACCCAATGTAGAAGATGGGTTCTGGTTAACGACGTTCTTCAAAATATTTTTTTTCATGTTCTGCGTAAGAAAGAAAGTCATACAGGTTTGAAATGACATGAGGGTGAGTAAATGATGACAGAATTTTTGTTGGGCTGAACTATTACTTTAAATGGACTGCCAAGCAGTTGTATGGATATTTCACAACACAAATTACCTAAAAATTTGCATTAAATTACTTTGACTTTCTTTCAATGAACAAGGTCTAGGGCGCCTCTATTGGTGCATATATATGTATTAAATGACTACTAGTAATCTGCTGGTCCAGATTTACTAACAGCTCATTGAAGCGCAAACGCACTAAAGACACGCAGTGAAAATTAGCGATGAAAGGGCGTGGACTGACTTTATTGCATATGCATTTGTAGTAGTTAACTCTTCGGATGCAAACTTTATGGGAAGAGAATCTTTCAATGAATCACACAAGCCGATTTACTAAGGTTTGCGCTTGTCATTGTACTGATATTTGCGGCTTTATTTAACGGCCGAAACAGCACGTCAAAGGCCCGATTCACATTTCGCGTCTTTTCCGAAATAGCGGGCGATTTTATTCAGGATCGTCGGCTTAACATCGAGATGAAAAATGTCAACTTTCTGAAATGTGCAAGCGCTTCACATGTCATGTGACAAGAACCAATATAGACACACTCATTGAAAATGAAGACAAAGACGATCACATCATACTAAATCTAATAGCAGAGTTCTTACAAGGTATCTTCAGTGCATATAATCCATATCCTTTGTTTATACCTCCTCGTCTCATCGGCTATCGTGGCCCATGGTTGGTTAGCGACGACAGACGCCAGGAGAGTTCAAAGTCCAGGCGCTTCGGAAAATAAGAGAACGCAGTGAAGATAGCGTTTTCCGCGCCGTTTTAGACGCGAAATGTGAATCGGGCCTTAAACCCCGATTGAGCTCAAACTTCATCCGAATTTACTTTAAAAGATAAACCACTCATGGAGAGATGGGGATCTGTGGCGCAAGTCTGTTTGCATTCCGTTAGTGGTAAATTAATACGTAAAATCTCTTAAAGAAGTTTATTTTGCTTTTGAGCACACAACTTCCACATTGTTTTTGGTTGCTGTTTGGACCGTTTATAGTGAGCTTTATCATGTTATTTTGTCCTGTTTAGTAAATCTGGCACATAGGTTTAGGTGGAGCACAGATTTTAAAGCTATGAGACTGATTAGATTAAACACAAATCTTGTCGAAAACAGATGTTAAAACGTTTAAAAACTTCTTTGTTTCACTCAAAAATAACAGGATACTGGTTTGGAAAGACATTAGGGTGAGCAATATTGACCATCTTTTTAGGTTTTAAGTGAACAATTGCTCTACACCTCAGTGATTCATAGATATTTTAGAAATGATGCATGCAAAACACAAAACCCCTCTTTCGTGCACTTTTAAGGAAGCGCAAACTGCAGCAAGAAAGTTATTGCCGCACTGCCATTAATAAACTATATTAAATGTCATCCTTCCATTATTCAATACCTCCGCTTCATTTCACGCCTGTTACTCAACCTGCATACATAAAGTCTATCACGCCTTAAGAGCACACATATTCTAGAGATTGAAAAAGCAGACAAACGTAGCATCACCAGACTGAAGAAGTTTGTAGAGTGACTTGGCAAAAGGTTATTCATCTTGAGCGATGTTAAAACACTGTTAATTTCTTCACATTTGGCACCTCGCTTGACTCCAGCTATCTTTCACCATCTAATGATCTGTGGAAGGGTGACAAACTCACAGCACAAGCAAAGGTGTTTGAATTTCTCATTAAGTCTGGGTGATATAACAGTAATGTTTTTTATTTTGCTGTTTTGCAAACGTTTCGAAATTGAAAAAGCTGATCACGACGCAAGTGTAGCGTGATGCAGATCACTTTATGTGCTGAGAATGAATTCTGTGCGAGATCTATCTTTAGATGCATTTGCTTTTACATTACTGATGTCATTTTACTCTTGAACAAGTATAAACAGCTGATACATGGTGGTCATCTCCTTGTCTTACACATTGAGGTCTGTGTTCCTGCGGTAGATTTGTAGTGTCACATTTTGGATCCTGGTATGGGTCTGGGGGGGCATTGCACCACCCCCAGATTTTTCTTGGGCCCCTCCAGAAATATCCGGCAGACAATTAAAATAATTCAAAATCAAATTCATATTATCTATTAACTAAAGATCTGTCATTTAATCACAGACAAATGTAAAAATATTGCACGCAATGAACTATTTACGTATCTACCAAACAAGAATATGTGATTGACCCCCGCAGTTGAGCCAGCCAAGTATCGTTTATCCTGCCACCCTAAATCTCAGAAATGAAGGAGCCATAATATGTTTAATGCCATACACTTGTACATAATGTTGTCCATAACACGCATTCCCTTTACTGGGATAGAAATAAACAGTAATACTTAGATTGGTGACACCTGTGTGAATGCAAGTTATTAATTTGTTATTGATTTGTACAGTATATACAGGGTATGTAGACATTTCAACAAACTTTGCAAAATGTTCTTCACTGCTGCTAAATTCAGACAAAGAGATCCTGGTAGAGAAAACAGTGCATTGAAAACACAGTTAAGGTCACCATATAAACATATGGAATGACATTTCTTGATGTCCTTTACTACGGCAACTTGCAACAATTCAATCAAGAGCTTAATCATGTCCCAGCTTATTCCATATTCCTTTCCAGACATAGTGGGGGTGGTAAAATGTGGTTCAACAAACACATACAGCACTTTTTTGTTTTCATTAGAACGTGCTAAATACATTTCACAATTACAGTAGTCCTATCTACACATAGAAAAAGTATTACACTTTGCGCAAAAAGTATGTTAAACAATATTAAACAATATTTACCAATCGCACGCAAAGCGGGTGAATATAATTAGCCTAAACACATCGAAAACAAGTGCGTGCTACAAAACGAGCCATTGTATAAGGTGACATTTTCGCACCTGACAAACGGAGAGCGACTCGTAAGTAGCATTTAAAGCTTCCTCGTGCAGTCATGTTAGGTACATTTTTGGGGAACACACGTGAAATGATGACAAAAATCCATAAAGTGGCTCGTGCTAAGAGCTAACGTTATCAGGAAACTGGCCCAGTACGGTGCTATAGTTTAAAGGGAGGATTATGAAAGAGGAAAAACTCAAATTAACATCGGTTCAGCTTTTATACAATGGACACAGCTCCGGCAGGCAAAGGGACTGAAAGACGATACCATGGTTGCTCTCTTTCTCTTGAAAAGGTATGTTCATGCTTTGAGAATAATTTATTGCATTTAGTTTGTCATTTGTTACGTGGATTTACGAAAGAAATTCATGTGTTTGGAGGAGGCGTGGCTTTGGACGGCGAATCGCATAGAGGGTGGTAGTATAATTTCAGTGCTAGCATGCTTAAGTTAGCACCTTTCCACATCACCCACCCCACCTTTAATGACCGCAACTTTTTGACATATTCCACCACTAGTAAGTAAGGGTTTCGCATCAGGGTTTTACGTCCTGAACCGTAGAGTTGCCATTTCTGCTGCCTTCTATTGAGAAGTTCTGATGACGCTCATCTCCCATTTATTACCGGCTCCATATAGATCCAGCAGCATAGAAACTTATTTGAGGCCAATGTTGAGGTTATCACCCCACTCCACAGAGCTGACCACCTTGCTTTCAACCCCAGAGAAGTGTCCTGACAACCGTGTCCCATTCTCTCCCTCTGTGTTATTATTTCTTCTTTAGTGATAGCATCAGCGAAGCTCAGAGCAATCACCAGGGAGCTCATACACTTTGTCAAACCTTCATCTATCTGGAGAAGATAAGCGAGTCTTTGTTTACTAAGCACAAAGAGTTCTGGCTTCCTGCGATCCAACTGTTAGTTTTGATTTGAGTTTCCTTTACTGCTTTTAAAGCAAAGAGGATTATAAACAAGGTTCTTTTACGCGAGAAATCACTATGTTTTGAGAACAAGAACATGGTAGCGCAGACTTTAGGGAACTTATTTTATAGAATGTTTCACCCACTCTTTTCCAAACAATTAAAGTGGACAGTTGTTCACAAAGTATGATATAAGGACCGAAAAAGTAGTTCAAATGACTGAGGAATAGTCTGACTCTGAAATGGTACAATCTGCATACTGTCTCCATGAAAAAATCTGAAAATCATGTTAATATGTGAAACCGTTTCATATTTAGTACAGCCCTTTACATAACACACATTTACATTACATTTACATGCAAGACCAGGTAGACTTTTATATAGTACATCCCTTTACATCCCCCAGGTTGTTAATACTGTGTGTTGTTACCTGGATGATGGATGACTGTTTATATATTTTGTGAAAGTGTCCTGAGCAGTGAGGCTGCCCACTGTTCTTTAAGAAAATATTCCAGGCTCTGCACATTCTTTGATTCGTCAGCATCTTTAAGTTCTGTCCAGCAACGGCTCTTAGATCCAGCTTTATAAACTCGGGACAACTGAAGGAATCATACACAACTATGACAAAAGACAACAAAACATTCATTAAAGCTTGAGAGAGCAGCACACTATATAAAGAACCAATCTTCTATAGCATCTATACTTTTTTGAAAGTCACAAAATAGTCTTTTTTTGTATATTTTGCAAGGGGTTAATGCATGTACACAACTGTCTTTCCCCTCAGCCAATAGTGAAATTTCATGTGTAGTTGTGTGAACATTCACATATAAACATTATACCAGCTTTGATATTATCAGTGCAAAGTGGCATTCCTTCATGTGTGCCATGTAATTGATCACCCATCCTCATCTTTTCATGTGGAAAATATTTGAGATCTCCTAACAAAGGCGTCTTCAGTTCCGCCAAAGATATTAATATTAACAAGATGAGCCCCTGCCTTTACCATGAATGGGGAGGAATGCAACGCTCAATATGACCGCTTTAGCGAAGGATGTCTTGACTTTCAGTGAAACGAGTCAATAGTCAATCAATATTGACTGACGATTCTCTGAGATGGGGCTCTGGTGACATTTACATTTTACATTAGGCAGACGCTTTTATCCAAAGTGACTTACATTGCGTTGTACTATACATTTGTTTCTGACTATGTGCGATCCCCAGGGATCGATTGCTAGCGCTATGCTCTAACCACTGAGCAACAGGAAACGGGAAAGCAAATGTGAGGCACTTTCCAACCAGTCGAATGGTGATTTTTAGCGCAATTTAAGTTTAGCAAATGAAAGTTATGATACAGTTCATGTCATGTTTAATTATTGATAAGAAAAATGCTGTTTAATTGTAATTTTTGCCGGCGATTTAAAAAAATATGCCTTGCCCCATTCAAGTATATAGGACTGTGGACTTTCTACAACGTAAATAACTGCCCAGAGGCATTGCTAGGACACCGAGTGGCACGACCTACTTAAATGCACTTTGATTTCATTCCATCTTCACACAAAGGCAACGCATTGCTTCAGATGATTTGGAACCTATGGGGTTTAGTCGTATATGATAGTCTTACGGTCCTTTTAGAGCTTGGCAGTAAAAATCACTGTAAACTTTCAGCTTGCACTTCAGTCTAGGATCTCCTTTGGAAAAACACGTCATAAAGGTTTGAAACATGGGAGATTTATTCCTTTAATACTTCATTCCAATGGCCCAAGTGACTTGTAAAGCAAACACAGGTTGCTCTTATGTGAACAACTGGTCCCAGTTACGACCAGAGAGACAATGCATTTGGCCTCATTGGTGTCCTTTGTGCTGATGTAATCAGCTAATTTGATTAGGTGATGGAGACAGTGTTGCCATCTGGACTCGCCCTCTCTACACCATGCCAAGTGGCGCTAAAAATAGACCTGCCAGTCACTATAACACATGACAGAATTGGGAACACAACCAGCAATGAGAGAAAGCGTTTGCTAACAAGCCTCAAAATTAGTCTGGCACCTGTTTTAAACAGCCACGGCAGACTTGCATCAGCTGGTGTGGAGCGTTTCACCTAGAGACGATCATTTGTTCTGCACGTCAACATACCCTATCCTGACCCCTAACATACTTCACATATTCTGTTTTTGTCAAAGACTTAATTCTCAACAATGTTCATATTTGTAATAGCTATATGGTCATTTTCATACATTGGTTATCACTTTCCATAAATTATTGAAAACTGCTTAGATTGTTAAAAAGTGGTTGTGTGATCTTACTTCTAGGCTATTCTTGGTTATATTTATGTCAGTGTACTGCTAATGATATTTTGCCAGCCTTTTTCCTATATATACTCTTCTAAAAATAACAGGGTGTTTCTTCAAATGTTCGTCAAGTGATGCCCCAGGGGTTGATTTTTATTAAAACTAAAACAGATTTTTCTCTTTGAAATATGTAGGTCACATTAAAACTATTGGATTTTTACCATGGCCTTCATCATTTATTTTGCTTCTTCGGTGTGATTATTTTATCCAATGTCCCAGAAGCAGACTCAATTGTTCAATATTTTAATGTCAACAATTGTCATTAAAATTTTATTTTCAACTCATTGAAAATTTGGTGAAATAAAAAAGAATAAAACATATTGCAGAAAGCATAAATTATTTAAATATGAATTGTGCGGAAATGTTTTTATTTTAATTCATATACATAAATGCATAGCATTTATAATTTATACACAAATTATGACTGAATTTGGTCACCAAGGGGATAACAGTGAATGTAGGCAACATGCATGAAATATAATGGGATATGGGATATAATAAATTACAAATGTGATAAAAAATACAAAACACTGTAAATATCATCTGGGAATTTACTTCGATTTCAAACAAGCTGTAATCTTGACAAATTATCAAAAAACTGTACAAATGCTATTCAGTTGTCTGCATTGAGGGTACATAAAATGCCTAAGCGAGACAGAAAAGTCTGCTATCAAAAGTTTCAAATGTCATTTTCATCTTAGATGCCATAAACATAATATACCATGTGTTGGAAATGCCATTTGTATTGAAAAAACAACAAAGAGAGCATGAAAACTGCTTTTAGAGAGCCAACTCTAAACTAACGATGAGAAATATAACTAACAAAGTACAAAACTGGTAACATGAATTGTCCTCAAGTTCAAAGTAAAAGTGCTCACCACTTCACTGCTAATGTTTTACTATTTAATTAAAGTCGTCACACCGCACCGCATGTTGCATCGATTTAACATCATATCATCTGTTTAAGAACGATGTGCGACACAATCATCCGTTTAGCCGCTGAAGTCACACTAAATGGATTACCCTGTCAATCTCTGGCAGCTATACACTGAAAGCTTAAAACCAAATCAATTATCCTAATGTCACGCAGACTAATCCATACAAACTAATAAGAAAACAGGAAGCACAATTGTACAGATAACTTTAAATCCATCTTGACAGCCATCTTAAAACATATGGACATCTACTGATCTAAATAAAACTCACTATAGGAAATCTGTCCGAAGCTTCTGAGATTTTCTGAATTGATGGCTCCAATGTGCCAAGAAATGTCGGGTACAGCAGGAGTGTTTATCAGAGGATATTTGTCATCCTTCGGGGTTTTTACTCTGAAGCGAAAACAAATTCTGATGACTTCTTTACCTCATGATGTCCTAATCAATGTTGGATAAGTTATAGCAAAAAAGTTGTTCATTAAATATTACACTGTCGACTTTCTTTACTTCTATTTTACTGTTTAAGTAGTAATCAGTAAATACAGTCTAAAATTAACTATTTTTAAATTCATCTGTACATTATTTAACGGTGTTTTGCAAGTCTCAATACAAACTGTCATATAAAAAAAACATTTCGAACATGTGTCCAACTCATTTTAAAAACAAACTGAATTCAGATCATACTAAATTTTAAATTTTAAGTTCAACATTGCTTTGTGTAGAATTGTCAAAGTCCCAGCGAAAAATTAAAATAAAAAATATTTTTTTTCATGAAATATTGCATTGCAGTTTATAGTAAATAGCTTATAAATGTGGGTCATTTTCTTCTAAAAATTCACGAACCCTCAGAATCTTCAGTAAAACTATGAAAATGCACTTCCGCCCTGAAATGACAATCCATCTCAAATGACGTCAAGCAATGTTGAATTGTGTCAAAGCTCTTGGGGGTCCCCTAACCAGCCCTTAAAAAATTGCTATCGATTTGACTGTTATTTTTATTTTATTTTGCAATGTACGTTTTTTTATTCACAAAAACAAACTTCTTATTATTTAACCTCTTTGATGTCTGTCTTGCTGAGATTTCCTCCTTTTGCATAACATTTTTCTTACCAATTCAGATTTTCCTTTCCTTTATTCGTTTATTTTCTTGTCCTGTGATTCTTGTTCTTTATATGGTATTACTGTAATGGTGTGCTGTTTTCAAATATTAATACAACAATTCATTGGAACGAGTGGGGTAGAGGACACGTCAAAGTCAATAGTGGCTGTCAGAAGCATATGAGTGTTTTAAACATGATTTATCTCTTGATAATGTAGATCAAGTTTGTTAATAATCCATATGAACCAATGCAGAATAAGTAAAACAAATGTTATTCCTTTGGGTGAAAGTGGGAGTTTATGTTTGCAGAACTGAGCGCAAAGTAATCTCTGGGGAAACGCAAAAGTTTTCCAAGTGAACGCGATGTTCTTGGGGAGAGCAAAATATTTATTTGGGGTTTTTAGTAGTATAGTTTTAATGGAAAACCAGGGGACCCCCAAATTCATTATTTCAGACCTTTGAGGGTGTCCTTTAAGGCTTATGAGGGGTCTGGGACCACCCCAACCCCCCTTAATTCGGACCCCTCCGGCCGGAGCACCCGTTAACTCCTCCCCTTCATTTGTAAATCTGCTGCCAGCTTCACTTAAAAGTACACTTTAATGATGGCAATTCATTTTTCCAAAATTAAGATTTCTTTTTCATGTACAATATATATATTCTTTTTTTGATAATTTAGCGGGGAAAAAACAAGGAACACAAACCCCTTAGGCACATTCGGTTGACTGTCTGTAGAATACACTAATCAAGCTCCCTCACTAGTCACCTCATTGTATGAGGCACTATGTAAATAATGAATACAGCCAAGACCAATCACATTCAATTTCATGGCCAAACATGAGAGCAGAGACTTCCTGTTTGCATTTCATAATGAAAAAAATGAAATATCATTCCTCCTTTCTCAAATCGGCTTGTAGAGTGTTAATTATTAAAGCCACGCTTGTTAACATTCACACTTCCTCTATTGTTCCATGAGAATACAAGCTAAATATGAAAGATGGAAAATGAAAACCGCTGCTGTGAAGCTTCCGCCACAATGGAAACGTTTATTGAAATATAATCCAGAGTAAATCGCGCTGTCACTCAAGCGACCGTTTCAGCGAAGTATCGTTAAGCTTGAAAAAGTGATTATGAAGCGCTACCCAAGGCATGGGCCGACATGAGGACATTTATATTTGCCGTCTTTCAAACTCATTTAACAAACGAGCTTGAATGCTTGGAAGCTTTCTGTGAATTTGATCCAACTTCCCATAAAATAGGCTCATAGTGTTTTTATCTGAAGCACACATAGCCGCATACAGGACAAGCATCAGGTCTTTGATAAATTGAATCAAAAGCTTGGCTGTACCCCAGAATGCATTTGCTCGCTTGAAAGACTTGTGTCCTATTGATCATATCACCGGCCAAACTCTCTCGGTATATACTGTAGATCCTGTTATAAACATAAAAGCTAGTTGCTAGAGGAAACTCGGCTCGCTGGTGACCTCTCATTGACAGATTGTCCTCTATGACATCAGCTGTGTGCCAATAATATGTGTTCCCCACTGTTGGAGTGGTGTAGCTTCAGTAGCCCTTTTCCACCAAGCAGACCTTCTCCTTGAAGTTGGGTAACCGTCTGTTTCAGAGACCAAAAAAACGATTTAGTCAACATTACATTGATCCATATATATATATATATATATATATATATATACTGTATATACGGTATATATTCCAGTCCAGTGTCTGTTGAATTTCAACAAAATCAAACCTCAGTAGTGACATGACGTCATCCAACAGCAATGTGTCAGACTGTGAACTGTGATTCACTGTGATAAAAATCCACGTTATCACATAAAAATATTTTTGAACTTTTCCTAAATGTATGAAGATAACTGTATTACTTAAAAGTTAATATTAACTTCTTTCTTTGCAGTATTGAGGTAAGATCAGTATTCAATCTTTTCTGTTATTGACCATGTGTCCCTAGCTTTCATTTTCTGTGAACAGAAAACATTTTTTTTTGCAATTTGGGAGAAATGTTATTAGTAGTTCACAGAATAAAACAAAAATTATAATTTTACCCAATCACATACCTATAAATTGCCCTGTGATGGGTTGGCACTCCATCCAGGGTGTATCCTGCCTTGATGCTCGATGACTCCTGAGATAGGCGCAG
This sequence comes from Triplophysa bombifrons, assembly GCA_029783895.1. Lineage (NCBI taxonomy): Eukaryota > Metazoa > Chordata > Actinopteri > Cypriniformes > Nemacheilidae > Triplophysa > Triplophysa bombifrons. The sequence goes on from CM056466.1 coordinate 16,617,507, forward strand.
GCTCCCCGTGACCCGAGGTAGTTCGGATAAGCGGTAGAGAATGGAATGGAATGGAACATACCTATAAATAGTAATTTCAGGAAAAAAAATGACTGAAATGACCTCTTAATTTTTTCCTCCGCTGCATACAGCATATACAGAACTATTCAAATGTAAAATTATTTATTTACACAACCAGTCAAAAGTATGGAAACCTTTACTGTTTATTTCAGAATTTGGTTTACTTTCTGTTTATTTAAAAGAACAGCAAACTCATCAAAACCATAAAATAATAATTATGCTGTGAATAAAAGCAAATTAAATTAAAAATAAATTGACACTATGTTATATTTTAGCATCTTTAAAGTTGTCACTCTTTGTCTAGAATTTGTAAAATCACATTCATTTTATCATCCAGCTGCTTGGGGTCTTAACCTGGAAAGCTTTTTAAACAACAGTAAAGGAATGTCTATGCTGGACTCTTATTGGCTGCGTCTTATTCATTATTTCATCCAAGTAATCATTTCCAGAATATGTTTTAATATAATTGTAATTTCCTATAGTTTAATGGAAGAAATGAATAAGCAATAATTAACATATTTGTCTAGGTTTTGCTTTTTTGATGTGATAATTCAAAGATGAAATATGATAACATATACATAATAAAAAACAAAGACAAAGCACCACAAAAAAAGCTTAAGAGATATGATGGAAGTGATATACAGATAGTTTGGTGCAATCTGATTTTCTTTTAGAAACAGACTTTGCACACTGTGTTGGTTGCCCAAAACTGAATATGACCTTTTCCACATTTGGAAATGCATGAAAGAGCATTATTTTGCATTTTTTGTGAAATTTGTTATTGTCCTGCCCTCTGCTGAACACAGCCCTATTTTAAGCTGTATTTTAGCTTTGCTTCTTCCACAAAAAGCAATGAGTTGAATTGGTGACTATATTTATCACTGATCATTTATTATATACTATCTGTATATAAAAACTGTGCTCCCTTACAGCGTGCAATAGCCTACATTCATGTGTACACCTTGACTTATGATCACAACCTCAACATTCTGTTCCATAAATTACACATGAAAACGAATACATATGAATGCAATAATTAACAGCCTTGTACTAAATAACAGGAGTTCTCAAGGACTGCATCAACTGTTCTTCTAGCTTCCCTGCAGCTCTGCCTTACTTCTCATTTCTAAACATAGGAAAACCCAGAGCCGATGCCTGCAGCATTAGCTCCACAAGCCACCCTGTACATTTAGAAGGCTGCGTTGTAGTGCCCTACATTTGTCAAGTCGAATTCATCAAGTCTCTTGCATTATCGCCACCATGTCAAGAAGTGCTACACAGACTCCCAACATGACAACCCGTTTAAGAGGAAGTTCTTCAGAATCATACAATCACCCAGATTGGAGGAGGCATGGTTACCTCTTATTTAGGGCTGGAAAGTGCGCTCTGAACAGTGCAGAGCGATGGACGTGTTTTCTGTGGCCTGCGGGGTTCTCAATTCACTGTTCCGTCTATACCAATTCATATTTAAACCCAGTAGCCATCAGGGAAGTAGTGTTTGGCTTCTTTCTGAAGTACAATTCACTTTCTATGGCTCTCCCACTGTACATCTCTTCTCGTGCCTTGACATGGCATCTTATTGGTCCCCCGGGGCCCAGGGCATATATTCACGGCAACACAGGCCAAAACAGCGGATGACAAATTGCTCTGAGGCAGTGTTTATTCGCTGCCTGCTTTTACAGCAATTCCGGCCAATTATTTTGAAAACTGACACTTAAAGCGCAATCAGTGGTGGATCATTATCTGGCAGGAATGATAGCCAGCAGCCTCCTTCCCTGGTTTGCCCAATTTGGCAGGGAGATTGCAATTAAGGGCACACGTCTCCAACTTTCTGCATGCAGTTATCGCTATCGAAATGTTTGAATGTTCTTAAGAACTTCACGCCATGAGATATTGCGTTCGATAGCGGATATGGCAGCATGAGCCTTCCGAGCGATCCATCTCGATGACACGCACAGTTGAGACATCAGATTCTAGCCGAGTTTAATGTTCTCTCTGCGTGATTTACGAGGTAGCGGCGACGTTCGGAACAGTCACAGGTGAAAGGGAAAAACGGCGTGGATTGGCCCTTCCACAATGTCAGAGTTACAGCTGGCGTTGGGAGAGAGATGCTAAATGTGTGGATTATTTGCGGAGCGATAACCTCAGGTGTCCCGCTGTCAAGACAGGCGTCCCTCATGGAGCAAATTAGAACAGCTGTGCGATGTCCTTGCTACGAAGTCAGGTGAGGACAACAAGGAGGGGGTGGGCCGTATTGTTGAATGAAGAACAAATGAATATTTACTGTTCTTCCGACCACGCCGCACTCTTCCACAGTTCAGTTGACACACACATTCGGCATCAGAATACCCACAGGCATTACGTAACGTCTTAACATAGCACCTGTAACTTTGACACCTCCACGAAGCAAAAACCGAAGATGACGAGTTGTGATTTAAAAATATTTAAATAATGAAGACACGTTCGCACCACTGACAGCAATTCTCAACTCGCAGGGTTCCCATAAACCAGTCTCCAATATTCAAAACAGAATGGAGTCAAAACTGCAAGGCTCATTACTAGTTTCTTATCGGAACATTAGCCCGTTGTCAGAGCTGACTAAAGCTTTTGGTAATTCAGATTACACATCGAAAAAGAGGCTCAGAAAAGAAAAGCAGTTCTAATGACGGAGGTCTCCCGGGTGGTGGTAGCATTGTCTGGATTGTTGGAGTCGCTCCAAGCATAGCTCTGTTTGTCGGTGACCCTCCTTCGTACATCTTCCCTCAGGAACGCTACGCATGAGTAGCTGAATTCTGCTCCGTGACTGCTTTGCATACATGACTGATGACCGGCTGACATTCCTTGACAGATTCCTCCGCACAAAACCTCCCACAAACAGCATTTTGGGGCATAACATTTTGGGGTTGCCCTCAGGTGTCCAGTTTTACCTTGGGAGGGTAAATGAGGACTGTGTTTGTAAGATACTTCAGGGGATAAACGGATATGGTCTACTTGGAGTCCTTAAAAGGATAAATCATTCTCAATGTTCTATTAAAGCGGTCCTAACACACTGGGTTTCTGCCAATATCACATTAATCTTGAGAACCTGTAGAGTAGTATTGCATACGTTGTATCTTCGAAGAGTATTTAGTTTGATCACATTCATAAAAGATAGTAACAGCTGTACTATTACTTCCGAAATCATAAGGAGTGTGCGGGGGGGAGGGGGAGGCTGAACTTATGACATTGTCATCAAAACATAGACATCAGTTTCACTCATCACATGCGATTCATGTCCGGCATCTTTTAGAGCTGGGGCAGCTCCATTTATATGTTTCAAACGATCTCCAAATCCAGCGTTATATTCACAGTTTATATAACATTCATCACCCAAATGCAATCAAACAAACACCTGAACTTTGCGAACATATGCTCTCTCTCTCCTCCACACAAGTGAAAGTGACGTCTGCGCATGCTCGTTCTCCTGCTCTTCCGGGAGAATTGTCCAATAAGGGACTAAGAAAAATTCTTTCAAAACTGTATTATATGTTCGAAAAAAACGTACCAAAACCTGTATGATGAGTGTATTGAGCACAGAAACTTGTTTTTTGACAAGTTGACCATGTTAAGCATGAGAAGACAGTACGTTTAACATTGTAAAGAAGTCAGAATGCATGACACATCGTTGCAGCACCCCTTTACATTCAATTCATCAGAGCATTTCAGACAAAGCATCACTTGAATCTTGGGAAAAACATTCATTTGTGAAAGTTAAGACCACACTTTAACTTCATTCCGAGAGCTACTTTGAATCTACTTCAGATACACTGGCATACAGCATTCTTTCGTGGCTGCAATCTTACATGACATGCCCTCTAAACTGCCATCCAAGCAAATAAAACAAACTGTCAGCAAGGTCTTGGATGCAAAACAGAGAAGTTCTCGATGCACCAAAGCCCTTTTTCGAGGCAACAAGACCAATTGGATTCGGACAGAAGGCCACAATGAATGCCTCAAGACAGAGCAACAGCAGCATCTGCTGGTGAGATGCGAAGCGTCTACTAGCCGCAAAACAGCACTGTGATCAATGACAAATACAAACATGTATGCCTTTAGGGATCAGCTGCAAACGCTCAGTCATTAATCAAAAAGCCCCATCAGCAGAGCTTTAGCTACATCTTCATAATTACCGTGCCATGTTTGTGGTACAAAACAGAGATATAAACATTGCCAATAACAGCTACGTTACACTTCACAGCGTAAATCCCAGACTGCTGGACATCGCATTTAGATTTTTTTTCAAAATCCTCTTTACCAGTGCCTGTTTATCAGTTAAATGGCGATAAAGGACTGCGAGTACTTTAACTACAGATACCCTTCCCAAGAGCGAAATTTGAACGGTCATGGCGAAAGTAAACCTTATTAATGAAACTGCCTCATCTGAGAGGGGTTTGTTGATAGTAGTGTGTGGAACGCTGATCTGGAAACAATTTCGCAAATGATAGTGCTGCTTTCTAATCAATATGTAATTACTGTCCCATAATCGTGCACACTTCACATGCTGGTTATTTCTGACATGGATTTTCCCGTTTAGTATTTTTCCTTTTTGAGATGGCAGGTTATTTTCATATGACTGATTCAAGATCGGTCTTGTCATGAGATATTACCCAGTGCGTTATGAACCCTATGAAATCAACATCATTCTATGACACGCTGGCATATTAAGTACATGTTGTAGATCTCCATGCTGGATTGTTTATGAGCGGTGTGTTGGAGGCGTTGCAGCAAATCTTTGGGCGATAAAACCTGCAGTCCCATCTCAATGGTCATTAAATGCCATGGCCATCAAGGTCGTAACTGCGGGGCTATGGGTCAACGGTGGTCTAAACACATGTCATGCAGTGCTCAACTTTTGCTCAAGTGATGGTGTGAAGCCAAACCTAAATTGTAACAGCAGATTATCGCTTTCTTAAATTTTGCTGCTTTTGAAGATTCATTAAATCATGTAAACTATGGTGCTTTTTGTCATTGAAAAAAGCTGATTGACAGCCCCTGGTAACCATTCTTGTCCATGACATAAAAGATCACCACCAACTTTCTGCTGAACTACTTTGTGTTATATGCTAACAAGAAAATCATGCAGCATTTCAATGACATTTGTGAATAATAACGGTAGTTCCATTTTCTGAAAACCTTACTGGTGTTTTGGGGGTTCACCATGCTAGTGCACTTGCCCTCAGGGTCTGGCTCACGACTAGGCAGAACTCTTAGAGCGCTAGCGGCAAGCTGTTAAGCTAAAAGCGCACTAGCCGCCAAAACCCCTGAGCAAGATGGCACGACCTGCTAAAATATTTATCAGTGGATGCCACAGTTGATATAATCCTTCGTATGATGTCAAACAGCTTACTTTCCAACAAAGTACTTTTCTTTTTGAGTCTGATTTCTGTACATTGCTTTCGTGGACTAAATGAGATATTATTAGGATATTAATAATATCTTTCTCATGCACTAGCATCAAATTCCAAGAGGGAAGGTAGTTTATTAAGTGGCCACTTTGGTCATGCCCCCAGTCAACCATCTGAAACATACAAATACAGCTTCTATGCACTCCTTGGACAAAACCTGAAATCTGCTTCTCAATATCATGTTTTATAACATTTTGTATGTATCAAATATTTCCTTTATCTTTATATGTGGACTTTCCAATACGCATGCTTTGTTTTGCTCCCATGCAGGTCCTTTATGATTGTTCTGACAAAATGTGTGCAGTGCACAACTAGCCTACTTTTTATAGTTCTGTGTTAAAGACCGACTGTTTTTTTTCCTTGTTTATAGATTAATTTTACTGCATTTGAGCAGATTCTTCTTCTTTTTGTGATGTATTAGCACTTATTTATCAGTTGATTGATTTCATAATTTAAGTCAACTGTAACTGTACAGTATATATTATATGTTATGAAGCTGTAATGTTACAGCGTAGAGCACTTTTAAGTACGCAAAATATAAAAGTAACATGATATTTGGACCAATTCAGATTGCACGATGGGTGGTGGAACCAAGAAATAAAAAAATAAAAAAGTGAATATTAACTGCGACCAAATTAACTTCGCTATATAGTATGTAAAAATAACAAATATGTTTGAACCCTCGGATTTCTAAATAAAGTTTGTGAAAATTACCCAAATGGTCTTCCTTAAAGATTTATCAGTATACATCAAATTGATGATTTTCCATGAGGTCATGGGAGCTAATGAGCGGCCATATTTAAAAAGTAAAAAAGTAAAAATACAGAAAATCTGTAAACAAGATGATTACATTGTAATGTCAATATCAAGTTTATTTATATATCACTATTTCATTCAACCGAGGTTGGCAATTTAAACAGATTTTAAATGAATAAATATTGTATGTGATGTGGACCACAAAATGTATTCCTTATTTTGTACTTGTTTAACAATACTCAAGTAATTTTTAGCCGTTATTTTTAATAGGTAAATGAACATACGTGTCAGATGAATTTGAAAACGTGGTGGATGTAGTACGTTCACTCTGTATGCATACTGCTGCTACATAGGCCATAACTACATAACATACTGCTAAAAAGATAAAGAATTACATACTTCATGTAATGCAGTACATACTTTCACAGTTCAGGGATTTATGGCCTTGTCCGCCTGTCAGGCACAAAGCAGGGAACCTTTCATCAATAGGAAATGGGACTCTACTAACATAAAACAGATTAGCTGTAAGCTAAATAACTTTAGCACATGGTGTGCTATCAGTAGCATGGTGAGATAACAGCTGCAGACAGTGAGATTAAAGGATGGTAATTTCAGCTCGACACTAGATGGTAAAGCTGCTCATATGTAACACTAAAAGCATTAAGGAAAGACAAGCATTTAGCAACCCTTGGGCCTTGAAGAGACACACTGGGAGCTGCATGCAATATCCATAGACTTTAATAATGAACACCTTTACGTGCCATTACAACACAAAAGGTCGTTATTATTATATTATATTATTATTATAAGTCTTAAAGGCTTAATATTAAGGAATTTATTATAATATCTTATTGTTCTATTGTCTATCCGGTTGTTAAAGGGATATTTCAGAGGCAAAACTAAATTTCCACATGTTGTACTCAACCTCAAGGCATCTTGACTGAATGTGACTTTCTTCTTGAAGAATAATACAACCGAAGTTTTAATACCACATATCGTTTTTCTTCCAAGATTTAGAATGAGTGAATGGGGGGCAATTTTTTTGATCGATCCATATGTTTAAGAGAAATATCCATATTGAGATCGTTATTAATGACTTTAACGTTACTAGCTAAAACTCTATAATATTACTTAGTATATGAACAGTTTGGTTCCAAAAGACGATAAACGGCATTTTAAAAAAATTGTTTCCGCCAAAATCAGTAGTGTATCAGGTCGGTATTTAAAAGTCACTTTTTAATCTTACACAATATGCAATATCCGCTGTGTTATTCTGTCATGTTTTCTCCCTTTCTTTCTAAACCGCAATATACGCCAGTCTCACTTCTCTGCAGAATGCAATACATCCACTCAACCAATCACAGCACAGCATTCCATGCACTGTAAACAGTAATGGCGGCGCTCTGATTACATTTACATTTATGCATTTGGCAGATGCTTTTATCCAAAGCGACTTACATTGCATTTGTTTCTGAGTATGTGCAATCCCTGGGATCGAACCCATGACTTAACGCCACGCTCTAACCACTGAGCTACAGGAATAATTAGTTCCCTTTCTGTTGGTCTCTCGACGTTGTGTCGAGAACGACAGATGGGGTTCGCCCTTGAGAACCAATCAACTCTGACTACTATAGAAAAGGCCAATGAAATTTGCCGAATGAAATTTGCATGCCGGTCTCTGCCCCCGGATGTCCGGTATAAAAGGAAGCCGGCGTGCAGCATTCATTTACCTTTTTTTCTTCAGAGCCATCGCTCATGAGTACAACTCAGAATTCTAAGAATTCATCTACAACTACACTGCCGGATCTACGACGTGTTGCAGCGGATCGTCCCTACCTGCAGCGACCTTCCCCTGGGCGTCTCGGCAGCTCCAGTGGTGTCAGAGAAATTTTCCAAAAAGTCCTTTTCAGGACTGAGCACTCTACAGCGCGGCATGTCCCGCTGTTCTCTTGGGTGCGGCACCCTCATCGAGGAGGGGGACGGACACGATCACTGCATTAGGTGTCTGGGCGTTCAGCACGCTGAAGCAGCGTTCGTTGACACATCTTGCCCGCACAGCGGCATTCAGAAGTTGCGATCACGGCTGGCTGTCTTCCTACGGGAACCAGCCGCCATTTTGTCTGCTACCCGGGCTATGATGTCGGTGGCTAAGGCTCCGAAGTCCACCTGTGTTAGCGGCGTTAGTGATATGAAGACCTCTGCGAACGTAAACCCGCCAGCCAAGTGCTCACGGCCGATCACACCCTGATTCGCTCCTCTGAACGTTCCCCAACCGGTGGTGGCACACCGTCCGGATCCTCATCCGCGCACTCGGAAACAATGCGTGGTGAAGATGAGATGTCACAGCATCGGAGGGAGAGTTGCTTGCATCCGACCATGACGAATCCGAGCTCCCCCTCCAGGGGGGGCGAGCTCAGGAGGAAGCAGAGGTTGAGATGTCGGCCATGCTAACCCGGGCTGCCACGAGTATTGGGCTACAGTGTACGCCACTGACTCTCCCCCAATGCTCGTGGTTGGAGACTTGGTTCCTGGGGTCGGTGCGCGTTGCAAAATCGCGGCCATCTCCGGTTCCATTTTTCCCGGAGGTGCATGAGGAGCTGTGTAAGACTTGGAGCGCGCCACTCACGGCTCGCTCCGGTCAGACCAGCTCCGCCTCCCTCACTGCCCTCGATGTTGGGGCAGCCAAGAGCTAGGTCAAGATCCCCCAGGTGGAGCGTGCGGTTGCGGTGCACCTGTGCCACCAAGGCCTGTAAGACTTCGGCATCTCTGGTGGCGAAGGCTTATAGTGCTGCAGGCTAGGCTGCCTCCTCTCTCCACGCCATGGCCATCCTGCAGGTCATAAGGGGGAAGACCCCGGGGGAAATATGGAGATGGTGGTCTTGTGGGTTAAACCACTGAACTGGTAAATCAAAGGTTGCTGGTTCGATCCAAGACACTTTACTCCATGTTTCTCCAGGGGGATTGTCCGTATAATAAGTCCACTGTATGTCGCTTTGGATAAAAGCGTCTGCCAAATGACTAAAAATGTAAAAAAAAAAAAAAATGAAATAACATCGGGCCCGACCCTCACAGCACCACCTCTGACCGGTCGGTACAGGACGATCCCTGCCTCGTCTCCAAAGCAGGGCCCTTTTCAGGGCCTGGTGCCCACTTGCTCACAAAGATGCAGAGCATCCCTGGATTACCTTGAATTCGGCCATGGTAACTCTCACATTATCTTGAGACCCAGGCCCGGATACGTGCCCAAAGTTCACGACTCCTTCACTACTCCTTTCCAAGTGGTGAACTTGGAGGCGCTCCCCATCGGGGAGGAAGACCTAACCTGATCCATGTTGTGTCCAGTAGGTGCACTGCCCCTCGGACCGCTAGCTCTAACCGGACCTAGTGCTACCGGACGTCTCTAACACCCCCTCCATGGGCTGTTCCGTCTGATGTATCCTCATGAGAATGGTTCCCACTCCTGGTAACCCATGAGCTTCCCCAGGTGGACCTCCACCTCGCGGTTAACTACTCAGTCCGCACGTTCCATTCATTCTCCTCCAAGGAAGAGACAATACCTATGTCCACCATATTCCTCCTCACGGGTAGGAGCGCATCCCTGATTAAGGAAGTTGTGCTTACCCGGTGTAAACCCGAGCCGGACGGCCTCTCGCCAGTAGAGAGCTAAGACCTCCGTCCGTGAAAGGTTACCGGTCAGAGCTGTACCCATCTTTCTCCAAGAAAGCTCTGTAACCCCCGACCATCACACTGGAAGGTCACAGGCCTGTTACCGTCGCTTCGCTAGAGATTGTGCGAGATACAGTGTTGTGCCGTTTTCCATAGGTAACCCCATCTGTCGTTCTCGACACAACGTCAAGAGACGTCGAAGACCCTTATGCCACAAACATGTATTGTATTCTGCTGCAGTTGTGAGAGGCTCTCAGGCTCTTCAGAACAAGAGGTAAATGAATGCTGCACACCGGCTTCCTTCTATACCGGACATCCGGGGGCGGAGACCAGCATGCAAATTTCATTCGGCAAATTTCATTGGCCTTGTCTATAGTAGTCAGAGTTGATTGGTTCTCAAGGGGGAACCCCATCTGTCGTTCTCGACACAACGTCTCGTTCCCTCCATCAGGGAACTGAGGTTACAGACGTAACCAAGACGTTTTCCTGATCTACTTTGTACTTTGTGTTCGACAAACAAACAAAATAATAATTTTGACAGCATTGATGAACCTGTGGTGGTTTCTGCGGGGGGGGGAGAAACGTAAGCCATCTAATCATTTACATGAGGAGATAAAGAAGATGAGGCACACTGGAGGAGGAAAAATTCTGCCTGTTGCTTGTGTTCTCACATGCAGCATCAAACTTATTTCACACTGACCAATTGACCCCAGGGAATCTTTTGAAAAACATTCAATTGTTTTAGTCGAAGTTATCAAAAACTGAGCAGGACCAAGCTATTTTTCAGCTAAAAAGATGACCAGTTGAAATCATTTTAGGAGCGATGACTGATTATATGTATTTTTACTCCATTGCCTGAAAGATTAGTATTGTATTGAGTTCAAAAGCTGCCATATGTGGATCAATTCATTTTGTTGTGTATTTTTCAACAGTTTCCATATGAAAAATAACTTTTATATTGATTCAATGGATTTATTGCATTTTGAAGAAAATGTATCATGGATATATTGCATTCATTTTTTATAATAAATCTTTAAAAATCTAAATCTGAATTTGAATTTCTTATGTTATTAGAATCTAAAGATGCTATGTGAATCTTCAAAATAGAAAATATTGGTTTTCATCTTGGCACTTTCTTTGTAAAGAAAACACATTTTAACACATTTATAAATTCATTGGGATTTTGGAAGTGATGAAGGTAAGGATCATGACTTTTCTGTATTTTAACCATAAACCTGTACTGTGTATTAGTTGTTTCCATTAAACTGCAAAAAAAACTTGTCTAATCATTATTCGTGTCTTGTTTAACAGAAAAATATGTAGTCATCTTCCTACACAAGATAGATACATTTACAGAGAACATACTAGACCTTAGAGGAACCTAAATAGAATTACCTAAGAATGTTGATGTAATGAGAATGTCATTCTCTCGCTCCATACATCAGCGCCGTCTCAAATATTGGTGATAGGAACATTTTATGTGACAGGGTGATATAGATTACATAATGCTTTCCTGTGGCAGCATCATTCATTCCGCACACACGCTGACGAATAATCCCAGAAATTGGTATTGAATCCATAATAATGGCCGTGATGTATTAATATGTGAAGTGCACATCAGCGGCAGACCTTAATCACTCAGATCTGATGGATGTTCTATAATTCAATTTGATTGGAATGTGTTTTTTGCGTTTGTGTGGGCGCATGCTGGAAAAATATATGTACCCTTTCAGACAATCTGCATTCACGCCCTCCCTTCTTCAGGCACTTTAAATCACAGCAGTGAAGGAGTCTACACCCAGGCCATTCAGGGCAGTGTACGGGCGGGTCGCTCGCAGATGAGATTTACGATTAGGGCTGCGCCACTTTAAATTTCCCCCTTACCCTGTTACTCATGGATAGACATGTAGATAATGGATGACTATAGGAGCCGAATCAATGCGAAACAGAGCTCCACACGTACACTTTCCCTCATTCTCATATGTCCAACAAAACAGAACAGGCCTGACTGACTACTCATGCGCTACTGCAAACATTCTGATGTACTGACCATGCAGGGCCAACGACATGGCCAGATTTCACGGATTACATGGTCTTCGGCCCAGAATCCTTTGCATTTGAGACACCAAGGAACTCTGTGTTCCACACGCATGTATCACGTACCAGCATTTCTCTGGCCGTCTATGATCTTTCAGGCAGCCCTGCTTACAAGACTTTAGCACAATGTCAGTGATCACAAAAGTTTTCAAAGTATTCTTATGAGAAAATAGATGTCACCGGAAAGTTTTAAAGATCACACTGGTTTCATCCATCATACATTTGGCCAACTGGTAAATAAATTACTTTTCCTGAAGTCATTCGATCTTTCGGCCATATAGTTCATTAGTCTAACTATAGACTGTTTGAGTTTGTAAACAACTCAAGAAACTGTCAAAGGTGACTGCAAGAAACAAAATGTTGATTAGAAATCCAACCAGGCCTCCAATCACTTGCATTGTAACTTTCTAAGTTTTAAGACCTTTTCACACCAAAAGCCAATATTTGCTATAAACCAAATTAATTTCATTAATTTTGATGGACTTATTTATTACATTTTGCATGGAGAGCAAATACGGGAGTAAATTTGTGTGTTGTAGCACCACCCTTTGTTCAAAAGCCAAACAAATATAGCACCATGTCAATGATTTATATGTAACCTCTGATACCACCTCTAGATCCACACAACCTTCATCATTACCTTACCTTCATACCTTCTTCCAGGTGATTATTTGTAGGGAAGAGTTGAGTTAGTTTTAGTGGGAGCAAGCTGGATCACCCAGAAACTAGGGCATTTTGATAACAGCTGGCAAACATGGGAAGCTGCGCTCAGAGCAGGGGAAAAGAGTGCTGAGGAGCAGAAAGAAAGTGTGGAAGAAGAAAAAAGGATTCAACCGACAGCAGCGAGACCCCGGGGAGCTGAGAGGGAAGAGAGGTAGTATCTGATCCAAGTCCCTGGCGGCTTCCTCCAACTTCCCCTTACGGTCTGCAGATCGGGGAGGGAACACTTGTCAGAAATGATTCAGCAAAACGGAGATGAATTGTTTGTTCTTTTTGAAAAGAAAGCCGTCATGTAGATACTTTGGTATAGTTTCAAGAAAAACAATAGGGAAAGGAAATATTGTGAAGCTATTTAAGGAAGGAATGCGAGCCCTCCAAAAAACAACTCTTGGGAGTGCCTAAAGTCTTTTAGTTGGACCCTTTTTGTTGTTTAAATAAGCATGGGTTTGTTCTTTACTCTGATGTTTAAAGAGAAATCGAACTCTCCTCTCATAAAATCGTTTATGAATATATACATCCTTGGTGTAATTTTATTATCTGGGACACTTGATAGTAAACAATTCAAATATTGCAAAGTCAAAATATGATTGAATAGAGATCACTAAAGTGTGGGTTTAATAGCTTTACAATACACATTAGGCACATTATTTAATATAATATAGTTTAAATTACTTTTACAGCCAATTTGACTATACTTAAAACTTACAAAATGCTCAGTTACTGCCTTAATTACAGTTTTTTACGATCGCTATGATAATTTCTTCAATACTTTTAACAATCTGTCTATGTAGACTATAAAATTATCACATTTATTGTTGCTTTGACACAAAATGCATACAGTTAAAACAAATTCAAATGCTTGAACTTCTTTTACACGCAATCTCATCCAAGACCAAAACAATGTAATTTTACTGCCAAATTTTCACATGCTTTCCCACACTATGTCAGAACAGATAACATCATGTTCTAAACCTAACTTGTAGGCTAAAGTCAAAGTGAACAGCTGTGTGTATATATATTGTGAACTGAAACACAAATACGCCCCCTGGATTTTATTCCATTGCTATTGAGAAACAGCTGATCAAAGTTATGCAAATATATACATTACAGCTGATTCCCTTATAGGAAACACACTCAGGTGTTGAGGTTCTTTCAATTACTTGAGCATATGGTATAAAGTATAAGATGACCTCTTTGTGCAGAATTTGTGTGGAAAAGGAACAATACAGAGCATCACACACACAGAGAAAACTGCACGAAGGAGAGGAAGACAAGTACCAGGACAAGGGAGAGGAGTGGGACAAGGGAGAGGAAGACAAGTACCAGGACAAGGGAGAGGAAGACACGTACCAGGACAAGGGAGAGGATTGGGACAAGGGAGAGGAAGACAAGTACCAGGACAAGGGAGAGGAGTGGGACAAGGGAGAGGAAGACAAGTACCAGGACAAGGGAGAGGAGTGGGACAAGGGAGAGGAAGACAAGTACCAGGACAAGGGAGAGGATTGGAACAAGGGAGAGGAAGACACGTACCAGGACAAGGGAGAGGATTGGGACAAGGGAGAGGAAGACAAGTACCAGGACAAGGGAGAGGAAGACAAGTACCAGGACCAGGGAGAGGAGTGGGACAAGGACTAGGTAGAGGAGTTAGAATGTGTGGTGGCGCTCAAAGAAGGGACAGAGCTAGGGTAACTGATGAAATAAGAGCTACTATAATAGATCATGTCATAAACCATAGGCTATCACACAGAGAGGCTGGTGAACGACTACAGCCAAATCTCAGCCGGGACACGGTGGCATCCATTGTTCGGATGTTTTGAGAAACCAACATGTAGGATAATGTTTGAGAACTTCTACTACTGCAAAGTGTAATTTTAACCATGTATTACAGTGACTGTATGCATCCTGTCTCTAATATGTAACACTATTTTGTCTCTCTAAGGATTCAACGTCTACCTCCCTCAGGGGGCAGAGGAAAGCTACTAAATGAAAAACAGGAACTTGCAATTGTCAACATGGTGATTGCTGACAATGAAATTAAATTGAAGGACATTCAATCGAGAGTTGTAGAAGACAACCTTGTCTCTGGGAACATTGCAGCAATCAGCATTATATCCATTTCTCTGACTCTAGCTAAACACAGAGTGTTATTGAAACAATTAAACAAAGTTCCTTTTGAAAGGAACAGTGAGCGCATCAAAGAACTCCGTTGCCAGTATGTCCAAGTAAGGTTATGCATTACAGTCATTATTGTACACTACATAGTGTGTTTTACAGTAAACTTCTCTATAAACCTGGAGTACAATAGGACATACAGTAAAGCATTTACACACACTGTGTCGGATTACTTTCAGAGAGTCATGGAGTTTGAGGCCAATACAGTCCCTCATGAAATGATCTATGTTGATGAAGCTGGCTTCAACTTGGCGAAAAGGTGTCGAGGCGGAAGAAACATAATTGGCAAAAAGGCCACAATTACTTCGCTGGGCCAGAGAGGAGCCAACATCACCATGTGCGCCGCAATCTCCAACAATGGTGCACTCCTGAATAAATTTGGGATTGGTCCATAAAACATGGACCGTCTTCTTCTGTTTTTAGAAGACTTGCATGAAAGACTTGTCCCAGAGGTAGAAAGTGGACAGGTGGTAGACCTGTTAATATATGTGATCACATGTGACAATGGGGCATTCCACCATTCCCGTTCAGTCACAGCCTGGTTTGATTCCCATCCGAGGATGATGTACCCTTTTTAGTTCTCCCTTAATCCCCTTTCCTCAACCCCATTGAGGAGTTTTTCTCAGCCTGGAGATGGAAGGTTTTTGACCACCATCCACAGGACCAAATGTCCCTCCTGGATGCAATGGATGCTGCATGCCAAGACATCACAGCTGAACACTGCCAGGGGTGGATAAGGCATACCAAAAGATTCTTCCCCAGGTGCCTTGCCAGAGAAGATATCAAATGCGATGTGGATGAGAACATGTGGCCAAACGCAGAAGACCAGGCCGATTAGATTACATTTATTTTTATTATTTTTTAAATTCTTCTGTGTTTTTTTGTTTTGTTTTTATAGTTAAATAATACAGTAAATGACAGCTATCTTGCATGTTTTGTTTTCTTGAATTCTTGTTTTTCTAATGCAAATAAAGCCTTTACTGCAGCAATTCTGTCTCTATCTCTTTTTTCCCACACAAACCATTCATTCTATAAAGCTACTCTGAGAGTGGTCATTCAATTTTTGTATTTAATTTCTGCAACAAATAAACCTTAATAGAAAAATAAAATCTACAGTAAAATATGATCAATGCAATATACTCTCTATTTTATAAGGTCAGACCTACCACCTAAAACAATGCAGATTCTGGAATTCGATTTGATGTTAGTGTTTTTATGATATTGTGCTATGATTGAATAAATGCTCCTGTTGGAAGATAAGATGTATTAGTGTTTTGGACTAATAATTAGATTTTGAGACATGTTTGCAGTGTTTTTGTAGACGTAGTGTATTGTTTGAGTATATTATTGTAATTTGAAAATTAGTGTTGGAGCTTTTTTTGCAATGTGTGATTTTGAGCATGAAATTAACTGTTTTATCAATTGTGTGTTGTAGGTGTGTTGGTGCGTTAAGAGTTTAGGAAAATTGTTAGAAGTATTGAAAAAATATGTCATTGTGACCGTAAAAAAAACTGTAAATATATGAAATCCTTTCACAGTCGCCCTCTTTTCAAATAAATGCAAGTTACAAAAAAATGTTTTTACCGTCTTGTGAATAAAAATAGGTCTTTGGTATTACATTTAACACCCTATATGGGGGGTTGAAAACTTTAAAAGATGGCTTAAAGCTCAGAAGGCCATATTTAAAGAAAAACATAAATAAATATATACATAAATAAAATAAAAGCAGAGGTAGATATCTTAAATGGTAGCCGAATTTGTCAGCTAATAAAAAAGCCAGTTTGTTAAATAAATAAAATTAGAATGAAGCTGAGCTAAATGAATAAATACAAATGAGATGAAATTAGATAAATAAGAGATTAAAAAAATGGAGACATTAGGAAAAAATGAAAATAATAAATATTTCACACTTTCAAAAATGATCAAATAACACATTATGTAATGAAAGCATATTACTAAACACAGTATTAACAATTTGCTAAACAAAGAAAACTGTTTACGACCTGTACTATCCGATATCACAGCTATCACAGTCCCTGTTAATAACTTCCACTAAGTTTGGCTTTCAACTTTGATTTAAGCAGACTGCACAAGCAGATCCAAGCCTCATATTTTGTATTCAACGTACAACGTATCTTGGTGCAGCGATAGTCAATGACATCACTCAGCATCCACCCGCTTCACGCCGTCACCACGGGAGCAGACGGTTACTGGAGATGGGCCGTTCCGCTATATTGAGTTTAATTTGTCGAAAAAGTGCCTGATACAGCAAAACATCTTTTATTTATTTGCTTGGTAAAGCCCCTATCAAATGAACCAGTGAACCTGAGAATAGCCTGCCACACAATCCCTCCTTTCACGCGTTCTAATATTCATTTTTATGAGCAGGATTCTGCCCTCGTGGGACTCGTCGAAAAATGCTGCTGGATACAAAAGCTCAGAAAGCTACAAAACTAATAGGTGTTTTCTGCATTGATTGTCATCGGTACTTTTACCGATGACAGACTAGTGCTACATCATTTCATGATGCACGGCCTATTTATCTGTTTTGTTGCAACACACTCCCCAGTGAGAATTTAGTAGTTTTGATAGTACAATTTTATGACATTTAAAGGGATACTCCATCCAAAAATGAACATTCTGTCATGAATTACTCAACCCTAAGTTGGTCCAAACTGGTGTACATTTCTTTGTTCTGTTGAACACAAAGAAAGATATTTGAAAGAATGTTTGCAATTTTCAGTTCTGGGACTACCATAGTGAAAAAATTGCTGAAAATTTTTAACATTATTTCAAAGATCGTTCTTTGTGTTCAACAGAACAAATGTGTACAGGTTTGGACAAAATAACAAAAGTAACTTTTGGGAATACAGTTCTTCATGCTTCACATAATTTTAAACATTTGCAAAAAGACTTTTCATTTCATCAGATGTACTGTGTTGAATAAACGATAGGCACCTTTTGTAAATTATGAATTAAACAATACACTTTTACAATTGTTGTCAACACAAGAAAGTCAGTTAATGGATGTGAACAGGAGTTTTAAGTCAACAGTGTTGACACCGCATGCATAAACACTTGCCAAGTTTGTATGGGAGGGTTGTGGAAGGCTGATAGCAAACCAATCCAAATAAAGAAGACCAGTGCTTGCCAAAAGATGGGAGAACCTATGAGAATCACGAACCAATACATCAATTCATTTATAAGGAAAATTAATAATGAAAGCACAGGCTTAGGGGCCATTCTAAATAATGTTCAAAAAGAAACAACCACATGTTTAAATCATTTCCATCAGGGTATGAACAAAATATGAAAATGTAACATTATGCTCTATTTAAAATCTATGCTTTTTGGAACACACACAAATACATAAATCAATAAACAGTTTTCTTTATCACAGCAGATCTGAGCCAAAGGCCGGGTCTCCTGTCACAGTCACCTGTTCCAACATACTATCTTACAGCGAGTCACGTTGAACATGATATTCACTCTTGTAAGCATTTGCTATGACAAGGGGAAGTCTCCTTAGGAGCTTAAACTGCATTAGCATGTAAGCAAAAATCCGCTTTATTACAATCAAATCTTTCAAGTGAATGCAAAACTATCTTTCATTTGTTTCATTTGTTAAAAAATTGCGTTTGCATGTTTATTGCACCTATAAACGCCTCCACGTGTGAATTTGATTCCTTTGCATTTATTTCAGGAATATTTCCAGTCTGTTAATTCAAAATAAAATGTGCATAATTATAGGAAGTATGTACTAAAAGGCAAACAGCATGTCAGTGCGCAAATTTTATGCTCTGTATAATCTTACTATAGACCTACATCAATGCATGTAATGTAAACCTGGTAACTTTCACATGCTCTGTGCAAGAATACAAGACCAGGGCTCTAGAGTGCGACTAATTTGGTCACACATGCGACCTTATTTTTCAATGGTGCGATTTTAAATTATCAGAGGTTGCACCAGTGCGACAAGCCGTTCGAGGGGAAAGAAGTCTCCGTAACTCTGAAAGTCTTCCTGTGATTCAATAACAAACCAATCAATGATAGTGAAGGGCGGACCCCCCTCTGATTGGCTCTGGTCCAGATATTCCTGCATGTGTGTGTACCAGAGGTCGCGTTAACTAAAAATGCTCTGTCATTGACAGATTTTTTACCCGTGACAGAAAAACCTGAATTTGTAAATCCCCGTTTCCCTTCAGCGTGATATGCTCGCGAAGTGACCTGCGTGTTTTCATCTGTCATTGTTACTGACTAGACATAAGATGCGATCTGGGAAAACCCGTCGGATGTCGCGCTGGGACGCGGGAAAGACAGTTCACCTATCAAAGTAAACCACATAACATGAAGAATCAAGGAGTATCACTGCACATTTCCCTCCTGTCCTGTGTAAACTATGTTACGCAAAGTTTTTTTATACAATGTTTTGGTGAGTTGACAGAGCTCCCAGTGTGCAGCACCAGGAGTTATCACCCCTCCGATGCTCACGCGAGCCGGACCGCGATCGCAAAACATACAAGGAAGGATAAAAAAACCAGACAGGCACATGATAAACAACGTAAATCTTGCTTCACTGCTTATTAGTTGTTGTCCGTAATGTTTGTTAGTTTCCTTGTGTAGTGATAATGACAGAACTCTCGTTCTTTAAGTGTGCGCTGCACCATTTTCATTACTTACGTTTTATTCAAACGGTTTTGTACAGTATTTTATAGACTTCAACACTAGGCTTTTTTTTAATTAATTGTTAATAGAGTAAGTCTCTCACCACTGGAAAGTGACTTTTACTTGTGATACTGGACTGTTGTGCTTTTAATTTCATCACTGAACTTTAAACACGATTTAATTCCGTTCCTAAAAATCACAGCGCTTCAGTCGACATCAGCCATGACTTTTGTTACATACACAAGATATGAGCAAAATAAAAAGTGATTTGGAAAGGGCTTGAATATGGTATCAAAAACTGTATCGGCTTTATTGGGCATTCGGTTGTATTACAATACAACAAGTTCCGAGACGCCAGTACAGCGTGATGACGTCAAGAACATACAAATTACCACCGAACGCCAGCTTGAACCATAGTGACGGGTAATAAAATGAAAAACTCTAGCGCAGCCTCTGATGTGTACGTTTGAAAATGCGTGTACTGTAGTGAGACACAGAGGTGAGGAGACTAATGCTGTTAGTTAAACAGGGTGGATGTAGCAGGGGATGATGAGAGATGATGAAAAGAACAATTCACAACTTTTTCGTGAATAGTGTTAAATTAAGGGCTTAACCGTCCGAAAATCATAAGCAATGCTCTGACACGGAGCCTTCAAGCCCTGGTCCATTTATCTTGAGATCTTTCTAGTTTAAATTTCACTTCACTGAAGCACTTTAAGCACAAACACTTTTTCAGTAAGTTAAGAATAAAATAAAGAACTTAATGTTGAAGAGTTTGTAAGATAAACATTTACAAGTAAAGTTTGCCTATATGGACATTAAACAAAAGTGAACTGGTAAAAGCAGGTTAATGTTAAATGCGATGCGGTCAAAAATTTGGGTGCACCTAACTTTTGTGCTGGTGCACCCAAGAAACAAAGTAAGGCGCACCAGTGCAACCAGTGCAAAATGTTAGTCTAGAGCCCTGAAGACACAGACTTGAATAGAGCAAATTTCATCCATATGCTCCCTCCCTTTTGCTCAGTGGCTTGTGGTCAATTATAAATGTATTGAGATTCTTTCAGTGAGATAAACCAAGCACGTTTATCTTCTCACAGTGAGTATTACAGTGCCACGTCTTCAACATCTCGCCACTATCGCTACATTTGTTGCACTTGATTGCTGAACAAGGCACAAGAAATGCACCCATTTCCAAAGATTGCACAGTGTATCCTGCAGGACACGCAGATGGTATCAAACTGAAGCTTTGTTAGCACAGATTAATCCACACAGGAAAAGTGATATCACTTAGAGTGTGGTTTTGTAGAGGTACACATACATTTAGTGTGGATGTGGGAACCTTTCCATTTCCAAAATTAAATTTTCACTGTGGGGAAATGCACAACAAACATGTTTTTTTATAGGTGTCAGAAAACACTGCAGAGAAACACATACAGCTTTTACTGCAGAATATTTATTAGATTTTTTTATGTTTGTCAATGTTAATACAAGTCTAGTTTACAGTATGTTCATTCATGTGAGTTCATTGTTCATTAACTAATGTTTAGAGATACAACTTATACAGAAACAAAATGTTATAGCAGGCCTACATGTTGAATTTAAAGTCCGAGGGGATTTAAAAATGGCAAATCTTGTTTTCATTAAATATTCAAGTGTTTATATACAGTATAAATAGTTTATCAATTTGGGTCATTTTCTTTAAAAAATGTATGTACCCTCATAATCTTCAGTTAAAATCCGAAAATGCACTTTTCCCCTGCAATGACTATCCATCTCAAATGACGTAAATTAGACGTCTTGATCAGAGCAGAGCCATTGAGAGAGAGAGTTTTGCCAACGGAAGTCCAAAACACTGGAGCGTCACGTTATTCACAGAGCCTTCAGATAGTTCCAGAAAGTTATGTTTACTCTTTAAATGCTTTATTTCTTTCATTTTTTTTATTCATTAAATGGCTTTCGTCTTTAACTGGATTAAAAGTGTACCTCAGTTGGTCTGTTTGGTTGCAGCTCCATGCTTTACTGGTTACTTCCGGGAACTATTGGAACTGTTTAAAAACTGTTCCATTGGAATCAACGAAGAAGACGCAAATCTCTTTCTCAATGGGAGCATCCATTAACACCTCCCCTTCATTGGTCAGTCTGCTGCCAGCTTCCTTTAAAAAGCCAAGCCACGCCCACTAATTTACTCCTTTGAAATTCCCTTTTCACGCGGAAATGAGTCAGAATACGGAGTAAAAATTATCACCCCTTCCGACTTTAACAATAATCCTTAAAAAATCCTCTAGAAGTAATATTAAAAGTTAGTCTCTATCAACTAATGGTTACTAACACTTTAACTTTATGCTCTCTCATTTCTAAATTGCTTTGTATAAAGTATCTTTTAAATAAATAATTGTAAAGTTATGTTATTCTTAACAAAATAACCTTAAAGTCTCCAGTTTAATTTATACATTAATAGTAGCTGCTTAAACAATGAAGGTCAGTAACTGAAGGACATGTTAAAGAAAGGTTTTATTTACTGTACAAAAATACGTTGTGATGTTATTAATAATTGAGCAGTGGAATATAACAACCTTGAATACAGAATATTTTACTGTAAGTGAACCCAAATAAAAATTCAGCCTGACTGTATGGTGACCGCTAGATGTCACGGCGCTGATACAGAAGAAAACACATGCAAACACAAAAAAACACGAGCAAATTCAGAAAGCATCTTCATTAGTTTGGTGACACATGCCCTGCAATTACACGAAACACAAACAAACACAGAAACGCGCTGCAAATACTCGCAACACTAACAAACACAGAAACGCGTTTCTGTTCAAATTCGTTAGTGGAGTTGTCTGCTACGTTGACTATGTCGACTAGAATAAGTTAACAAGTTTTTAATCATTTTTTTAAACCTTTAAACTTTTTTATAGAGACGCTTGTTTAAGTAAGTCGAGCAGCTACTACGTCTCATAGTTTTTGTTAAACTGTTCAAATCGACAGGCTAATAATATCCTACGGACCTACGTTAAGAAAGTTAAAATAAAGTTATAAAGCAATTACCTTCAATGTGGCTGACAACTCCACTAACGAATTTTAACAGTCAAAATGAAGCGCGTCCCAATCAGGTGCATCGGTTTTTGCGGTCCCCCGGAAACACTTCCGTTGTCGTCTGTGCTGCTTGCAGCGCGTTTCTGTGTTTGTTTGTGTTTCGAGTATTTGCAGGGCATGTGTCGCCAAACTAATGAAGAAGCTTTCTGAGTTTGCTTGTGTTTTTTTGTGTTTGCATGTGTTTTCTTCTGTTGCAGCGCAGTGACACCTAGCGGCCACCGTATGACTGGCTTATCACCGCCCAACAGCAATTAGCCAATCAGGACTCAGTATTCACTGCACTGCCTCTCCTCCCGCCACTAAATGAATTCAGCAGGTAAAAACCTCATTCATCTTTTCAGTATTCATGCATTTTATGATTTACAATATCACATGTAACTAAATTGATCCTAAAAAAACAAAAAAATTGGAATGGCGATGCGTTTTGTGATAGCCGGGGAAGCTGCTGTTACGATCGTGGAAATGAGAACTCCTCTCATAATAGACAAATAAATCTTCAAGCAAAATCACAAGTAAATACTTGGAGCGTGGAGGTTAGGAGCAGAACGTGAGCTATGAGACTGTCCGTCTTCCAGAGCGATGTTAATTGAAACGCTCCGGGAATGTTTGTTGAAATATGCGAAAAGACTGACAGCCATCGAACAGATCGCTGTTGCAGAAATATGAACTTGTTCGCTTTCATTTTATGATTTTTCCTATAACTCTCTCTTTGACATCAAAATTCGTTTTACTATTTCCTCTTGCTTTAACGACAACGTAAAAAAATGAATTTAAGGCTATTTCATATGTCTCAAGTCTGTGGTATTCTGGTTAGGCCTGTGGCTCCTTCAATGTAAGTCTGAGGGAAGTCTGTAAAAGTTTTCTTCTAGACAAAATTTGATCCCTTAGAAAGTAATAGCATACACCGGCTAACCTCCCTGCCCCTAACCTCAGGTAATAAACAAAGGTGAGACATGGTAGCTTTATTTGTGACAGGAAAACACCACCTTCCTTGCTCTTGTGTTTCTCATACCTTCAGTGGAGGGCCGAGCGATATGTGTGTGTGCTTGTGTCACCGTATGAACTTCATCCCGTCTATTTTGGAGGTGGTAATTAAACACTGTCTGCCTCTGGGACGTCATTGTCCACTGCCTCATCGTCCCCTCTACCATAAATATATCCAGAGGCCAACAGGCATCTCATCAAACAAAATGCCCTCCAAACACACACACCGAATCTCTGCGCCAGTCACTTCCTCCACACGGACGGACAGAGATACACACATACTGCACACACACACACGTACGATTTGTAGAGGTTTCGGCTTTACAGTCAGTGTGCCTTCACACTCGGCAGCATTCTGCCATGAGTAATAACCTGTAAGTTGATGTGCAAGACGAGAGAAACTGCTCTCTCTCCATCAGTCTCCGAGTGGGACTATTTCTGTCTCAGAACGAGCCCCGTTACACACACCCTAGCCGTTCGGTTTTAGTGGGGTTTCACACCAGACCTTGATACAAAGTGGTATAGGTTTATTGTCTGCTGTGTGCGGTGATAAATATGGGATGTTTATTTTACATGAGTATCAGCACTTCCAGATGTTAGAAACCTGGATCAAGGCCTGAGATCGCATTTCTGGGGGACAAAAATGCCGTAAAGCATGACGGTGTCTTAGCTTGCCGCTGTGTAAGGAGCCATAAACCTCTACTGTCACTGTGAGAACATTAAAATGGCTTCACAGCACGCGTCAGTGTATAATAGCTTCGTTTTTTCTGGTTGCGTTTTATGGCCGTAGCACAGTTTTTATAATTGTATTTTCCATGCATGCGTTTGACGCTTTTATCCAGGCGGACTTGCGTTGCAATTTCTTTTATCTACTTTTTTTATCAGTATGTCTGTTCTCACGGATTAAATCCATGATCTTTGTGTTACTTATGCTCTAACAATTGAACTAGTAACATAAAAAAATTCAAATCCAGATTTAGATTTTAAAAGATTTAATATAAAAACTGATAATTTCCCCCCCAAATTGCAATAAATCCATGACAATTAAAAAAATGCAATAAATCCATTGAATCAATATAAAAGTTATTTTCATATTGAAACTGTTGAAAAATACACAACAAAGTGAGTTGATCCACATATGGCAGCCTACGAACTCAATACAATACTAATCTTAAATACAGGCACTGGACTAAAAATACATTCAATCAGTCATTGCTCCTAAAATGAATTCAACGCGTCATCTTTTTAATGCGGTGCCCTTCTGCGTAATCATCCCGCACCCATAAGGAGGCGGCGTCACCACGCAAAGGATCATGGGAGCCCGAACTGACCATCTGTTGTAACCTTCGAAATCCTTAATTCTGAAGGGCCCTTTGAAGTGGCCAGTTATGAGCACTTCGGTTTGGAACGACCCTTCAGTATGGCGGCCATGATTGTTGTTGTGCTTTAATTGAAAAAAATATTGACAGAAGTGATTTAAACTTGATACAGATGTAGGCCATTTTGTAACTTCTGAAAGCCTTGCACACTTCTGTGAAGTAGAAATTCTAGAAAGTTATTTAGGCTAAAAAGTTTAAACTTCACTGTGTTGTATTAACTGCTGAGTGTTGTGGCTTGGGAAATACCCACAAGGCCGCGCAATTTAATAACTTTGCGTTTTTGATCAAAGCTTGGTGACAGTATTGGGACATGCTCATAATTGCTGTTTACAATAAACAGATGTTTTCACTGTGTTTCGCATTTTCATCCGGTTTTGTAGTAAATACGTTTGGGTTTTGTGCACAGTCACCACTAGAGTGATTTGTGGTCCCTTCTGTGAACTTTGACTTTAATCAAGATATTTTCTTACTCCATGAATGCAGTGTGTCACATGTATGTTTGTATTGCCTGCGGGAAAGAAAACACTTCATTAAACATCAAATTCATCAACCAGTTTAAAACTTTGTTCTATGATATGCACTGACTGAATACATAAATTGGCACACACCTAAAGGGAAAGTTCACCCAAAAACAAAAATTCGGTCAAAATTGACTCATTCTCAGATTATTCCAAACCTGTATAAATGTCTTTGTTGAGATGAGATCTGTTTGGTTGGCAAAATTTTTTAAGTATCTTCCTTTGTGTTCAGCAGAACAAAGACATTTATTCAGATTTGGAAAAATTTGAGCATGAGGGAATGATGACAGATTTTTTATTTTGGGGTGAACTATCACTTTAAATGTAAACTGAAGCATTTACAAAATTTAAACAATAGGGGGTGGTTTCCCGGACAGGGTTTAAAACTACTCCCAGACTAACTGAAACATTACAGGTGTCTTGATCGAAAACATCTTGCACTGACAAATCTTAAAAATATTAGTGTAATTGTTTTATCTCAATTTTGCAACATAACTGTATTTTAAATGAATGTGTTAACGTTATTATGCTTCAGAAAAATAGTATTTATTTTATGCTGCCTGGTGATGAAAATATCTGATTGTATGGTGTTTATTAGTTCTGCACTATTCCTTATTGTGAAAATCAAGCATGCCATATTAACCAAAAAGCTTACTAGATAAAATTATTCATTTAGTCAGCACCGCATGGCCAATTTCACAATCTGACAGAGATAAACGACTTCATTTCTCATGAAACTCTTGTTAAAACCACTTTACTGCATTTTACCAAGGGCTTATGTGGCCACCTGGTGGCATGAAATAAAAGAACATGTTACATATTTGATTAAGAGAACGGATTTTCTAATGAAATTTAATTTTAATTAAGAATATTTTGACGTCTAATTAAGATGGTAATTTTAAATCTGATGAAAGGTGTAATTATTATAGCCTAGCTATGCTTTAACACCTGTGACAGAACGGTCCGTTTGTTTCCTGACACTTTCACTAAAAAGGGTTCTGTTCAATTAAGATACCTTTACGGATACATTTAACAAAAACAAAATCTCCAGTTAGTCTTAAAATACATTTAACAAGCTACAAAAGAAAAAAAAATCAAGTTAACAATTAATTTTAAGTTCATAGCGATCTTTATCACACCTCTGCTACTTTTAGTTTAAGTGCCAGGCTGTTGAAGCAAAGAGCTACTTGATATTCACAGAAACATTCAGCACAGGTCTAGACAGCAGCTCAGAAAATTCAGCCTTTAAATGGGGATTTATGAATATAACTGTCTATGTGTCCTATGCATAGTATTATAGTTTAGGGTTTTGTGCTGGGATTTAATGACATATTTCAAACTTTAGTTTAGTAAGAGAAAACGCATAAAGAGAAAAAGTTGGATATTTATCTATTTATTCAACATTGTAATTTATTTGGAAAAGTTTGTACGTTCAGAGATTTACAGCTGTATGTGACGGCACAAACAAATCAATGATACAAACAATATACCTGCATTTCACGTGACACTGTCATCATTTAAAGATTTTCCAGTAAGTGTACATCCTACAACAGAGAACTGGGTTTTATCAAATATATATTAGGCTAAACACCAACAAAATTGAGTTAAACAAGTGGTTGTGAGGGCGGACAGAGAGAAAGGTTTCATAACTCAAATCTCCAAGTGGAAGCGCTGAGACGCGTGATGAGAAATGTGCCGAGGTCACACAACCGCTGAATTACAGACATCCTGTCTTTACCCGCTCAGAGATTTCTGGAGGTCAGAAACATTAGCGCTTTCAGTGCAACACAGCAAATAAAATTAAGGAAAGAAGCTCATTACGCCGTTCATAGTTATTCAGCTCATAATGAAGCCAGTTCTTGTGTCAGTCGCTCTTTCTCTTTCTGGAGTTCGATGATACTTTGTTTATTCTGTTCCAGACGGTCCTCCAGCCACTGTAGCAGCGGGCCGCTTATAGCGGACATCTGACTGCACAGGTTTTTGGTGAACACTGAACAACACACGGATACAAACTACATAAGTACACATGTTTACAAAACACAGATAATGATATATTTTTATTTTTCACTAATAAACAATATTTCCGAACTGTACACAGATCTTATTAACAAATGGTAAATGCAATTACATAGAACAATTTTTTTTGATTTTCGATTTTTTATATTATCAATACATTACCTGATCCATTATGTATCTTTGTGATCGGATCCAGATGAGTTAAACTATAAAATAATCGATGGAACACGGTCAGTACAAAGCATCTTTAGACAATTTCCATGACTTCCAGATTAGCCAGTGGAGAAAAAAAATCATATGAGATCCCAAGAAACATGGATTATTCTGGTAATGCCTCTTTACCTGTGAATTCTTCGATATGTGTCCTGTTCTTCTTGACAGAGAATTCTAGGCAGTTCCACGGCAGACTCCAGGCAAACTTTTCCAATAGCTTCATGTGGGACAACATGAATTGGGATCTCAATCCGCTCATACCTTATCGTATGGGAGAAAAATGTGTTTTAGGAACTCTGTAACAATCTGAATTATGAGCAAAAAAAAAATTTCTAGCACACTATGCATGTCTTAATAGCTCTGACTGGGTTGTATTAAGTTTGCTATTTTCGTCCCTACATAAATGCCATATATCAATGCATTCCTGTTATTTAATACTTCTAATATTCTCAAATGTGAGAATAATAAAGAATAAACGTTTGTCTCCAAACTTCTCACGCAATGTTGATTAGTGTAAAATAATAAAGTTACATTTATATTTAAGTCAAAATGATTTTAGAAAGTTTGTAACAGAAATACTATTCATTAAAGGAAAAATAAGAAATACAGCAAATAAGAAAAACGGAAAAAGACAGCACAGTGCATGGTGTTTATAGACCAAGCAAGATCATTCTATTAAATAATATATATATGAATAAATGAATGAATGAATAAATGCAGTCTCCCGGTGAGCAAGCCAACACTGCCCTGCTTTGGCGAGGAACCCAAACTCCAATGATGAATATTTGGAATGTTTGCGATTTTCAATATTGTGACATGATCCACGTCCATAGTAGGAAAAAAAATATTGTGTTTTTTGTAATATTGAACAAATAATGAGATAACTTGAAGAATTTAGTAATACAAAGAGTTCTCAGGCACCTTTGACTACCATGTAATTCATCCTACTATGGTAGTCAATGATGTCCCGGAACTGAAAATGTCTAACATTATTCCAGATATCTTTCTTTGTGCTCATCGGAACAAAGTCATTTATACAGGTATGAAATAACATGAGCGTGAGTAAATGAACTTTTTCCTTTTTAAAGAAAAAATGAGAAGTGCTTTACTTACTCAGAACCTTTCTGGGCTTGGACTGATTGAAAACATGTATACAGAACTCTACCAGTCTAGAAACAAACAAATCACAGACAAAATCACTCTACAGATAGAAGATGTAGAATAACGTGTTATTATATGTATTATAAGCTATTTGTTGAGTCAAGTCCCCATTAAACCATTGCATGACACATTATCATGAAAGAAAGCATATGCACCAGTAAATCAATAAACATGACACTAATTGGAGATCAAAACCAGCATTACTTCACTTTTCCACTGAGATGCACTTAACATACCTTTGTGTTCTTGTCTTCTATAAAGCATGAGAAGATGAGACCAACAAATCCCTGATCCATCATCTGGTACATTGCTTGAGTCCTAACATCTGCACAGGGCAAAAAATATATATTTAATATTAAAAAATATATATATATCCATTCGAAACTAAATAAAAATCTAAATGAGAGAGATGCGAAATGCGAAAACTTTATTTCCTCAAACATTCACAAAAATCAGAAAAGCTGTGACAAAAGGACTTAAAATTACATAGAGAATTACTTTTATTATATATATAGGACAACACGAACCGACATGTGAGGGCCACACAGTGATGTGCGGATGAGAGTGGTACCAGCCCACAACTCTCATAGGACGTCCCGTCATCTCAGCTAACCTGTGTCCCTCATGTTAAGAACAAATGTTATAAAGGTGGAAAAACAAGGTAGTACACTACTGTCTGGTCAAATCTGCAGTGTATGACACATGTGAATAAAGTCATTACTTTGAATATACTAATATTAATATGTTAAGCAGAGTATCATAATATTTTTCAAACAAGAACATAATCCCATATGTCGCATTTTATAATATCATCACTATATATGACTAGCAAATTATCTTATAAAGACCCAATGCATATATGACATGAAAGGATATCTCAGCTTCAGTAGATGCTGCTGACAGCTGCTCGGGTGAAATCTCCACTCTGTCTTTCCTCTTGTCTGACCGACGCAAAATAATGACGGAATGGATGTGAACGATGCGGTTTGTGTCCACCTAAAATGTACAGAGGTAAAGAGTTTCCTAACACATCTGATGCCGTAAACCACAACAGAATAAACTCAAGATATTCACCTCGCCAATGCACAATCCCATGACCTCCTCTTTCTCCGTGCTGAGAGCATGATTCATACAGACAAGAAACGCGTCGGACTCTAAATGTACCGCATTCACCGCCATGTTATTAGATGTAATATAATTAATAATGTTGTGCTGATTTCTTGTTTATTACTGGACAGCACTTCCGCATCTCCTTCTTCAAAGTTTCACGATGGTTGACAAACCAGTTTGTTCTGCACACATTGCCACCTACAGGAAGTGTGTGTGTTCCGCATCACAGACGTCCACAGCGCTGAAATAACAGTCCAGGAAAAACTCAAAAATGAAAATGCAGAATGTTATCTAAAAAAACATCAGTGTCAAAGAAACCATGGTACACATTTTTTTGTGACTGATACGTCACAGGGTTCCCCAAAAGACCAATGAAAATAGATTGCACTCAAAAACTGCATTGTCAAGCTGAAACAGCAACCACAAATATATATATGAAGAGTTTAGTTCCAAAATGAGATAACTGCGTTTTCAAAAGTTGTCAAAAATCATGTTTTGTATTGTTCATTCCAATTAATATTAATAAACTGCAGGTGATTTGATTGAGCCATAATAACAAAAGAATACAGCTTAATAACACAATCAAACACAATCAAAACATTATGTTATGAAAAATATTAGTTATTTCATTTTGAAAACGAACTCTTCATATATTTGCTATATTGTTATTATTATAATAGTAATGATAAGTTCTTTAGCAAATGAACACTGGCCATATCAAAAAGAAACCCGAGATGTTCCTTAAGAACTGAAATGAGGAGTTATCTCTTTATTTATTAGTCCTTTGTTGTGAACAAAGTGTTTTTATAAAAGTATCCATTTATCGCATTGCAGCGGATAAGCGGTCTTTATGTCTCGCGCTTTATGTTTCCGACCGGAAGAAATAGAGACGCACACATAAACAACACAAACTTTTCTTTTTCATCAAATTTGCAACTAAAACCTTTCAATAAGATGTCCCAAAAAGATCCTTGTCAAAAGCAGGCCTGTGCGATACAGAAATGTTTACAAGGTAGACTTAAATGTAATCATGTCGCGCATGAAAAGTGAATACAGTCTGGTGATGCCGAGAAATTCACCTGTGTTTGTTATGTTTTAACAGCCAACAAATACATCGAAAGTCGTTGTGAGGATGTGATCCGAGCCATGAAGAAGTGTTGTGAAGCGCATGCAGGAGAAAACTCTGTGTGCTGTTCTGGATTTACCAAAGACATCAAATCTACAAAGACAACAACAACATAGCATGCGTTGATATATCGGGGTGATCTGTGGAGTCTTTACCTCGTGCGTTTAAGCACATATAGAATATTTATCACAAATACGTTGTGAATGTGGATTCATCACTGTCATTCTCTACTCAATAAAAAAATGTATTATGATTTTTCAAATAAATCAGAAGCTGCTTTAGATGTAATCATTTTATTATACCCAGTAATGCATTGTAGTGCGAATGCTTTATTGAAACATACTGTACACCATAATTCATTGCCTTTGTAAATTTACTTATTTCATCAGCTTATGACCAAACTTCATTTTATGAAGTGACATTAATCACCAATGAGAAAACAGTTTACAAGTTCTCTTTAAGATCATATATACACCAGGGATTTGTGAAGGAAGCCAATGAAAACACATAAATCATTTTTAACACAAAGAAAAATTTTACTTTTGTTTTTTAAATCATGTCTCAATTTATTACAACAATGTACTTAAAGACGGGAAAAAAATGTGCACTTGAGTTTGAACATTTAAATGCACTTTCCTCTAAAATACACATTGAGTAAGGTTACATATGGATTTAAGGGTGTCGTTTTATGCGATTAACTTGTTTAAACAAAATTCGTTTAAAAAATGTTTTGTACCAAAATATACAGCAAACTGTTCAAATACGAGCATAACAAAAGTGTAACGGGGCAACAGTTACAAATGATAAAAACAATGCTTGTCCAAAAAAGTCATGAAAAGTACATACTAGCATGCTTAAATACACCTGATGAATACATTATAATACGCCTAAACCTATTAATTAGAGCCCAGACAAAAAAGGAGTGCAAAGTGCAATAAAAGCTTCAATAACACACTTCCAAAGCTATAATCTGCTGTATATGTAATCGATTTATATCCTTTGTTTAAAAGACATAAAGGTAGTATGAGAGAGAGCTCTATGAGGCCAGACCCAGCAGAAATCCACCAGCAAAGCCTCCTGTGAGAACAATGTTTTTCTTGACAAACACCTGCACCTACAGAAAGACAAAACAGGACATCCTTGTTAGTCATTAAGAAATGTCAACAAATTCAACATTTATTTACACGCTTGTTTGTTTGGGGAGTGAAATTTGACTTTTTGTTAGTTTACGCGGTGCATGTGTGTTTTCCAGCGTGTAATAAAAATAATATATTTAAATGTTTGCATAAAATATTTGGTGTTAAAACTTACCTCATTGAATTTTGATCTCACTTCTTTGGTTGGCTTTTCTGAATTTAGCTTCAGTTGTTTCTTGGCTTGGTTCACATCGTGCTCCACCCGTTTCCAGTCTATTGTAATGTAGCCGGTATGGTGAGCGATCTGAAAGTGAAGAACAGATTTTTTTTGTAGCTTTCCCCGTGTCAAATGAGGAGTTACAGCACATGCACCTAATTCAAATACAGTTTAACAGTTACCTGGAGCAAAAAGAATCCACCACCAACAGCTGATGCAGCAACCTTCCCGACTCTCTGAAACAAGTACCCTGCACACCTAAAAAAGAAATACACTGAATACAAGAAACAACCTTTTTGTCATCCTAAGGTACATATTTGTACGCTTACATGACTTTTTCAACTAAGCTCAGTACTCAAGGGTGCGACTGTGTTCTTGTTACATGTCAATCCTATCAAACAGATGTGTCCATGTAAATATCATGTATTACCAGCCAGTCACTCCTCCAATGGCCAACTGTGTTGCAACAGAGTACTTCTCAGCCACAGGTCCAGAGTTATTTTTGCCAAACATTTTGCTCCACCACCTTTGTTTCTTGACGTGCTCTGCCAATTCCAAAACATCAAAGGTTTCGCCGTCTGTCGAAATATAAAGATGTGCATTTTTTTTTAATTCCCAATTTTAACTCAAGACTCAAAATATGATGTCAGTAAGTACAAAACCACTATCAGTCAGCAACACAAAAAAATAAAGAGTACACAATTCGTTCCTGTAACTATAGCATTGTGTCAGCAGTTCATATGTCAAAGGTTCGAATCCCATGACACTGTACGTCGCTTTTGATAAAAGCATCTGCTAAATGCATAATTAGTAAGGATGTAACAAATATTATCGATTTCATGTTATCGCAAAAGCAACATGGTCTTTATCGTGGTCACATGATGGTATCGATAGGTCTTCTGAGCCTAACATAAAGAATGTTAGAAAAAATAATAGATGTTACCTTTGGCAAGGTCGATCTGGTGCAATTATTATATTTTCTAAAAGGGAATTTTTCAGGTCATTTGTCCCATCTCATACCATAACTCGTACCTCGAAGCAACAGTTATGATTAGATGATAAAGCAAAGAGGATGTTTATGGCACGTTTCCAAGTCATCATAAGTCATTTTAAATATAGCAATAAATATTGTGCCTTGGACTTTATACCGAGGTACAATGACAACTTGATATTGTTACATCCCTAATACTTTGATATCAATCAAAAAGAAATGATAACACGCGCATGATAACATTTGGATGACATTACAGTCAGTGTGTTGATACGTGTTGATACGTTGATCTGGTTACCCCAGAAAGTAAAGCAGCAAAAGTAAAACAACATGTAGACTGTGTGCTACTTTCATTTTCTGTTTTGTGTTGGATCACTTCCAAATTTACAAGGTTGCTCTAAATTACAGTTGAGATAAAGATCTGACTGGACAGTGAAGGTGTCCATTCAGGGCCTCATGCCTTGACAACAACCTTGTCCAAAGAAGTGACCTTGTTGGACTCCAGACATAAGCCTGACACAGAAATAGCACATACTGCAGCCGAGGGCCATACAGTATCGCTTTCAGACTGATCTGAAGTCAAGAGTCCAACAGAAGATTAAATCTGAGCTGTAACGCGATGAGGCCACCGCGGCGCTTACTGACAAAAACTTCATAGATTTGACATTCAACATGAGCTGGCACGTCATCAACACTGACAACTTTTCTTTTTAACTATGATATAACATGTTAATATGAAGATGCTCGTGT
The DNA here is from genome assembly GCA_029783895.1 of Triplophysa bombifrons. Classification (NCBI taxonomy): domain Eukaryota; kingdom Metazoa; phylum Chordata; class Actinopteri; order Cypriniformes; family Nemacheilidae; genus Triplophysa; species Triplophysa bombifrons. The sequence continues at coordinate 16,651,787 of CM056466.1, forward strand.
CTTTGCGTTTGATTAAATCCTTCTGAAGGGTCTGGCTGAAGTTAAGATGAAAGGGTGTGTTCCCTTTGAAGGAAAGCAGGTTTTATTATGCAGTTATTGTGGTGCTGCTTTTTTACATTTCCTCATAAAGGAAGAGCGTGTTGGTAACATGACTCGTTCACTACAAACATTGGCATTTACATGTGACTTTCTATACTCGGATGATCTCTGAATACGCTGGCAGCGTAACTATAAAATGTTATTATATTATAAATTGGGACACTTTAACACAAACACTTGGTTTATAACGTTACGCAGTTTCAATAATATAGTCCTGCTTAGAAACACATGGTATACACGAAATTTAACAGCTCTACGACTACTTTCACGAAGGCTCGTATTAAGACAGTGTCAAGTAGATAAAATAATACGCGTTATATTTAAAGGTTTAATGAGTGATGAGTAGAGAGAGCACGACGCTTACCTTTCTTGTCGGTCATTTTTCCTCGCGTTTTCTACCCGGACGATTATGCTGCGTGCACGCTTCCGTCAAGTGTCTGCCACAGTATGCGCTCTGCGCAGACGTGCCGCTGCGTGACCACATAGTAACTTTCCATTTTTTTAGTTTGATTCTCCTTGAAATTTGTAAAGCCATTCAGACTACTTTCTTTTATTCTGTAGATAGATTTTATGCTGAAACGTTAGCACGGCCATGTTGATATAAACATTTTTGTAATAAGAATCAAAATTTTTTGTGAATATTACAATAATCTGCAGAAGTATCTGTATCGCCTATTGTATGTGTATCCATTTTGTACAGTAAAAAAGAAGAAGCAAAATAATATATGGGATGACTAAATAACAATACACTGCAAGGTCTTTTAGGCTATGTGCTTTTATTTTGCTTTTTTCATCATTTCCTCTGTTGTGGACTGCATTGAGCTAATATGATTAGATCAGAGATTCATAAGATTGTGTGTAATATCCTATAGCATAAAACATTTTCACCAAAGCACCTATGATGTCTTACCTGTCCATAAATAAAATAAATTATTGCATTAGATGTATCGATTGAGTCAATCATTTTAAAATTTGCATTTCTGTCACATATATCCAGTAGCTACATTTCTATGAACATAGGGGCACACGGGGAAACCCTTATTATTCACTCGTGTCCCTAATTCACATTTTCTACATATGACCAGAGCTGGCTCGATGACTTATTAATTGTGATCAGTTAGGCTACTGATTACAGATTACATGACAAAATTTGCAGTCATTAACGTAATCGTTTAGATTACACATTTCAGTAACGTAATCGGACTACTTTTGGATTACATTTAGATTTGATTTCAATCTTATTTGATGTGAAGCAGGACAATGTTGACAGATACAAAGAGGAAAAATACGTGAAGTACATTGGTTAAAACCAAATTTTCAGATGCACCTATTTAGCATTTTGTGATTTTCAGTTTAATAAAAGACAATATTTTTCCAGATATTTCATCATTTAGGATTACTTGGGATAAGTGTCTCGTCAAAAAGGTAATTAGATATAATTACTTTGTATCTAATTAACATCATTTTCATGTCAAATTCTTAAATGCAATAAATGTTATTATTTTAATTATTATTAATTAAATGTTATTCATAATAATAATAATACATGTTACATGCAGTTTACAGGGCCATGAATCCATTAACGGTATATATGCAAGGTATCCTTTTAATTTAACAATTCAATTCTGCCAGAGATGTCAACGTCAGTAAATTCTTCTTTACGCGGTTAAATAAGGAGGATATGTTTGTCCCTTCATGGGTGGTTCGGATGTTTTAACTTTGTTTTATTAGTTATTTTTTATTGTTTATTTTTTATTTGCATGAATGGATAGATGGATGGATGGATTTACTAGTGTTTGCATATTGCAGTTATTATTCACAAGAACCCCCTATGGTCACAGTACGTGAGATATGAAAAATAAACTCTATATTACATGTTTTATGCAGAGTGGTCTCCAGAACAACACTCTTTTCATATCACTTTTTTGTAAAGTGTTACAACAACAGCTAATGTGGTGTTTAATCAGTTTTACTAGTTTAATTAGGCAGATGTCCAAAATTATTGTTACAGTAGACCAAGAGCAAAAACAATAGGCTACATAACAGACAGACATATACTTTAATAACTATTTAAATATTACCTTGGCAGACTGCAGATTAAGGACTAGCTATAATGTAATTTAGACTCAACTGCATCTAACGGCTATCGTTGGAACAATCTGTCGCGTCGTATCCAGTGAGCGCGCGGACACAGGCTGTGAGGAGAGAACGTTAAATGGAAAACGAAGGGTGAAATTTACGGACCTCTCCATAATCCAATTTGGTTGCCTTTAGCTAACTTGAACAATCACAAACAAATGAAGAGTTCTTTTCCAAAACGCATTAAGCGCCAAATTAAAAAAAAATGAGTTTGTCATGTCATTTTGCTGTGTAGCCTACACTGTAAAAAATGATTCTGTGTCGTAGTAGATTTCATGAAATTAATTGAGTAAACTTTACTCAATACAATTGTGATATTGCTTTTTTAACCAAAATTTAAGTTAAAATTATAGAAATATCTCAGAATTCTAAATGCACAAATAATTGAGTAAATTCGATTTAATTGTATCATGTTCAACCCACTTAAACTTGTATGAAGGATCTTTACTTCATTATTTTGTGGTGGAACTAGATGAATTATTTAAGTTAAAATCCCTAACTGAGCAGTGAATTTAGAGTTCCCAGCATGCTCTGCATGCGACTGCATTAGGAGAGTAATTTTTGTGAAAAAGTGCTATTTTATGTGCTTTAGAAGGAAATGAAAGACTTGATAGTGTTTATTGTTCCGTTGTCTTTAAGATTTAGAAGATATTCTTTTTGTATTTCTGATTTTTGAGTTTCGTGGTTACCATCTTTCAGAAGAGTGCTGCTTGTAATTAGTTTGTGGGATAGCTTGTGCAGCGTAGTTTTTCACACAGTGTGTTTTGTTCACGCAGTGAACAGCAATTCTGCTAATGTCAGTACTGAGTCAACTGTCAGCTAACTTGTACATCATATACTGTATGTTGTGAACAATAGTAAATGTTAAAATGAAGTTAAAAAAGATCAAGAAATTTAATCCAATGCTCAAATGAGTAATTCTTCTTCATTTTTTAAAGTCTATCATGTGACCTGCTTAAATATTTTAGGTAGTTTTACTTGATTTATTCATGGAATATTGCGTTAAAAATATGCTTCAAAGTACTTACAAATATTTTGTGTAATACTGCTACCTTAATTATTTTAAGAAAATATCTGTGTTATTTTTTACAGTGTGTGCCGTTGATTGAATAGTCAAGAGAATTTTACTTTATTTATTAAGGTAAAATCCACAAAAAAACACCTTAAAAACTACTTAAATAAAATAAGTGTAATAATGTTACCTAGATTTTTTTAAGTAAATAGCACGTTTTAATTTTTACAGTGTACTAAACCTATTCACTGCTCCATCAATGTTTCATGCCATATCGCTATATTTCCTTGTTTAAAATGTACTGCAAGATGCAGTTTCTTTCCAAAACGCTATAAATTCCGAACCTGTTTTTAGCCTAATTGCGATATGTCCTCTCGACCAATCAGAATTCGCTCGTTAGTGGCATTTGTAGGCGTGTTATTTTTAAATTTGTTGTATGTGGTGGAAAATATTGAAAATATTTTATTTTACTATTTAGTTTGTTACTATTTATTTTATTTGGCTGCTATTTATTTCATGCATTTGCATTTATTTGATTTATATGAATTTATTATAGTATGAGTCCCTAATAGAGAAAACCTTTAGAGTAGAGAAAACCTTTCTCTACTCCCTTTTCACACTCGACTGCAGGCCTGTGAATGGATCTAACTCCTTCATCAAGTTTGCAGACGATACAACAGTGATTGGTCTCATCAGCAACAACGATGAGACTGCTTACAGGGAGGAAGTACGGCACCTGGCCACATGGTGCTCAAACAACAACCTGCTCCTTAACACCTCCAAGACAAAGGAGATCTTCGTGGACTTCAGGAAGGCGAAAGGAGGCACACACGACCCCATCCACATTCACGGGACGGCTGTTGAACGTGTTTCCAGTTTTAAGTTCCTGGGGACCCACATTTCGGAGGACCTGTCCTGGACCACCAACACCTCATGCCTGGTCAAGAAGGCTCACCAGCGTCTCTTCTTTCTGAGGACACTGAAGAAGAACCAACTGTCTTCAACTATCCTGGTGAACTTCTATCGCTGCACGATAGAGAGCATCCTGACCAACTGTGTCACAGTCTGGTACGGGAACTGTTCTGTTGCTGAGCGCAAGGCACTGCAGCGGGTGGTGAAAACAGCCCAGCGCATCACAGGAACTGCACTCCCTTCCATTGAGGACATCCAGAAGAAACGCTGTCTGCGTCGAGCTCGCAGCATTCTCAAGGACTCCTCTCACCCCGCTCATAGACTCTTTACTCTCCTGCCTTCCGGTAGGCGCTTCAGGAGCCTCCGGACAAGAACCAGCAGACTAGGAAACAGCTTTTTTTCCAGAGCTGTTTCATTACTGAACTCTGCTCCCCACTGACTTCACTACCTCTCATAACTTTAACTTAATGCTGCTATTACAATGTTAACATTGCACTACAGGGCTGCCATGCATGACGGAACTGTACACACCAGTACTTCATGTATCTGCTCTACCGGACTGTTTACACACACACACAGCATCATTTGCACTCTATACTGCTCACTTGCACCCCAGGAATATTACACTGAATGCTCATTTGCACGAATGGACTCTTTTCATAACTGCATTAACTCATCTACTGCACTGTAACTTCAATAACTGCACTAACTCACCTACTGCACTGTAACTCATCTATTGCATTATTGCATCTATCGCATAACTAACTGCATCTTCTCATTTATTGCACTATAGCTTCAATAACTGCACTAACTCATCTACTGCACTGTAACTGTATATCTGCATCTACTCATGTATTGCACCGTACCTTTAATAACCACATTAACTCATCTACTGCACTGTAACTTTAAAAGCTAATGTCTGTAACTAATGCACACTCAGGTCACTTGCACTATTGTATAGTCTATATTGTTATCTGTTTATAACCTCCTGTACACTAATGTTCACAGTATATAGCCTTCTGTATATATTGTCATAGTACATTCCTTCTGTAAAGTATTTTCATAGTACATGCCCATTGTATAGTAATTTCCTAATATTGTATCTGTATTTATTCACACTGTATATCTGCACTTGCTAATTGCACTTCTGGTTAGACCTAAACTACATTTCGTTACACTGTACTTGTATATGTGTAATGACAATAAAGTTGAATCTAATCTAAAATCTAATCTAATGTCATATGTTGCATGTTCTCTTGTTTGTTTGGGATGGATTTGTAGCGTTTTGAAAAAAATAAAATAAACTTTGAATTTATAATCAACAATATTTTTGTTTCATTTAACAATCATTGTTTAGCATGTTCAGACTGAGCCAACAGACCATTTTAACAGGATAAATTGAATATTAACAAAATGTATGGGTCTAGGTAAAAAAATATATGCTCTTCATATATAAATTTTATGTTTATTAAAAAATTTGAAATAAAAAATGTTGAAGAATCACTGAACTGCAAGCGATTTATTGCCATTCTGTGAATAATGTGTAATCATGTAATCCATAAAAAAGTAACTGAAATCAGATTACAAGTATTTTCAAATGTTGTATACACTAGGCAATTTGATTGGTTACGTAATCCAGATTACATGTAATCCGTTACTACTCAACTCAAATATCATATTCAATATTATTTAAATTTATTTTATTTACATAATATTGTTTTTCAGCTTCAAGAGCAGTAGAATACTTTCATTTTGTTTTATTTCTTTTGTTTCATATTTTTCATTTCATGTAATTTGTTCTATGTTTTCTTCTTCAATATTTTATGATTATATATTCTTAAACTGTTTAAAAAAGCAATTTCTTACATTGAGATGCTTAAAATTTACAAAAACTGTTTAGCTGGTAAATTGTTAAAAATGTTTATACAAAACATCACAATGTACAAAACTGATTTATATAACTTTATTGAAGTGTCTTTATTTTGATATGTGCAACATTTTCACACATTATAAAACATAAAACAATCACAAAACAACAGTCCTGGCCCATTTATTAGTCAATGAATGAATCCTTCAGGTTGAAGTGTGTGAAATCCATACTGACCCAGTAATCAGATGTAGCTGCATTTTGATATCAAACAGATTCTACACTGAGTACTGAGTGAGCAAATGATTTCCGTTCAGTCCATGTCTCTTTCAGAAGAAAGGATTTATTGCCGAACCTTCCAGAATGATTGCATTTATGTCCAATATGATTAAGTAACACAAAAACCATATCAGTCAAGCTTATAAGTTATTAAACAGGAATAATTGGAAAGTCCACTGTTAAAAAAAGAATTTAATGTAGTGTCGTGTATTCTTCAGTGGCTGTTCTGCTTTGCTTTCTCTTCAGTAAAAGTGAAACTAATGGTATTTTTTGGGGGAATACCATGCCCTCATTATGCATGCATATCACTAGGTTATTTTCACTATTTATATTTTCCATGCTTGCTGGATACAAACTCTACAGACAAAGTATTCTTCTTTGGTTAGTCACAATATTTTTCACATGCACAGAGTTTATATTATTATCCAGAAAATGTCTTTGGTTTGGTTCATAAACGTAAATTTGTCTTCCAGCTGACATTTCTACACGTGTTAACAAAGACACAAATTCAGTTGCACAATTGTTTTAGAAGTAACATTAAGATTCAATGACACAAAATATACAAATAGTTTCATCACTTGCTCTTGAATATTACCTGTTGTTTCTTGATCTTGTTTAAAAAAGGTCACTTAGACCATCTAGAAAGTACTCACTTCATGTTTGAGCGGCATCCATTGTTCTGTGCATTGCCAAATCTTCCTGTACAACATCTAGGAGCTGCTCAACTGACTCGATCATGTACTTACAAAGAGGCTGGTCTACCTGCAGCACATATACCAATTTCCACTGAACTCCACACTTGACGCCTCACGCAAACAGTATGTTGCTCCACATCCTTCCTCCTGCTGTAGTTACCTCTGAGTTCTTAGAATACGGAAAAAAATGACTTCCTCGGTCATAGAAGATCTCCACAGCGCGCAGTGTCTGCACATGACAAACCTTTGTGCTCCTCTGTATGACTTTTCGAGAGAATGTTGGACTGTGCGGGTGGCCAGGGTTTATCAGTGGCCCTCGATGTATTTCCCCAGGGCCTCTCCCTTCACCTGGCTAGGAATTGTGTGTGTTAGTCAGCTTAGAAGGGGCAGCCCCTTTTCTTCAACAATCATCTCACCTCAGACACAGGCAATACCTTGGACAGGGACTCTTGCACCATTTTATAGTTGAATGTGTTTAATAAACATTGATAATAGTCATCTGTCATTTGTTTCTGTATGTTTAATGAGGTGCTGGGAAATGTCATGCTGTCAAAGCCTTTGTATGAGTCTTTGGTTGCTGCACAACAATTCTAGCTATTTGCAAGTTTGCAAATTTAGTCTTAAAATTAAATGGAAAAATGACAAATAATTATCAAGCTCTAATTCACTAGCAAGTTTAAGATATATAATATATGTTTTCTTTGTTACTCAATATATATGTCTGGATCATTGTGTAGCAATGATCTGCTGTAATGTGTATACCTAAGACGGTTTAAATAAATACACAAACAAATTACAATGTTGTTTGTAAATATTTAGTTTTTGTTCGGTTCAAATTTCTTCTGTGTTAAACATTCAGGGAAGCTGGTTTAAAGCTATTTAAAATATCAATTATGAAATCATTTTACTATGATATGATTGATTAGAATAAGTGCTAGAAATCTTTGTAGCAAAAAATGTGTTTGAGCACCATAATATTGACAAGTAGAAATCATGAAATTGTGTGACTATGATTCAAATCATAATTCATCTTTATATATTATTTTAACAACAAAAAGAATTGGTCACTGTAAATAAATGAATATATGAAAACAACACCGACATGTATTAAAATAAACAACAAAATAAACGAAAAGACAATAAGGAACAGAGTGTGGCATTACCTGTTTATGAGCTTTGTGATTTCATATGGACAAAAAATGGAATATCTGTTTATTTATTTAATAAAACAGTCTTAAGCAAAGAAAGAATATTTTACTGTAATGAAAAACTATAATTTTCTCGCATTCTCATCTCCACATGTGTAACAATTTTTCCTTTTATTATTGAGATCATGGTTTCATTATTGCAATGAGCTTCTTAATACTTTACTTTAATTTAATCAAAATTTTGTAAAAAAAAATGTCTTAGGGAAACATTGATTTCTTACATGATAAGGACAAACTTAATAAGACAAACATAAGTTTGTTGTCTAATTTTTATTTATTCATAGCTAATGAACCCAAACACACAGTGAACATGACAACTGAAAAGTACTTTAATAAGCGTCTTTATATTTAACTTTTATGTAATCCAGATGTTGAAAAAATGTCTTAGGGAATATTGCATTCATGCATAATGAGGACAAATATTATGAGACAAGCATTAGTTTGTTGTCTAATTTATATTTATTCATAGCTCATGAACCCAAAAACGTGATAAACATGTCAACTGAAAAGTACTTCCCATGCTTTCTCCACTGAACAGAAAGAAAAGAATATAAAACAGTTATATCTAGAGGAAGATGTCTCTGTGTTACACCATTACATAATCATGCCCTGTACTTATTTGACCTAATGTGGCTTTTGTACTGATGTCACAATTTTTCTCAAATTCAATTCTTACTGTCTGTCCCCTTTATGGCTTATATTTGCATAAACATTTTGGTGAATCATAAAGAACACTGACATCTAAAAGATGGAGGAAGTTTACGAATGTGGCGTACAGGAAGTGAGCGCGATGATCATCACTAACCGTCATACCTGTGGGCGGGGCCTTTTTTTCTTTACTTGCTTATTGTTTAGGATGTTGCCTTGGAGAATAAAGCTTGACGACGGATCATACAAAAACACAGATACAAAGTCTGCTGCTTACGTTATAATCATGTATAGACATGAGTGACGATATAAATGCATAACTTCAAAAGATCTTGATATCTTGCTTTATCTGATAAGCTGTGTTATCTGGGGCCATGTTAATATATCATATTCATGAAGAGACAACAGGAAAATGTCTGGGGAAAAATAACTTGATACAACAGCACAATGGTGAAATAAGTTGAATCCAAATGTTAAGACTCCTGATCAACTAACTTTTATTGTATGTATTTATTTATTTGTTCTTATTGGTATGATTGTTATACATATAATAATGTATTTAATTAAAGAGTTTTGCATGATTTATAATCATGAAGGATAAACCAGGACACCATATGCGGCATTCTGCCCCCAGTCTTTCACAGCTCCGTAGAGGCAAATTTGTGGTTTCAATAAATCTATATTGAAAAGCACAGAAGAACAACTGTGTATTCTCCCCACCCCAGTGGAGCCAATGCCAGTAACTCAATGAAGGTCATCTTTAAAGAATAATTGGCCTCCCACAACCTATGAAGTTACTGTATGTACTTGCTTTTCATTGCAAGCAAATTCACAATAGAGATGAGAAAGAAAATAGTGTTTTCAAAAGTATTTAGCAGGACATGCACCTACAGCAGTGAATATGAGTTTATTTCCAATATGCACAAAATGCATTAAAAAAAATCTCACAGGAAATAAACCATACACTTCATTTCATCCATTTTCAATATTTTGTTGATCTTCTCTTGTTTATTGACTACGATAAAAATAAGTTTAGCTGTAAGTGTTGTGTGTAATATTCTTAACCAAGCTTAGCTTCAGTTTACTCTCCAAGCACAACTATGCAACACACATTTTTAATACATTTACAATGATCATTTGTTTTAATAAATGGCGAAGACATTTATTTTCTAAAGTCACTTTTATGAAATAACAAAAAATGTAATTAAATTGAAAAATGTAATTCATTTTTCAAATGAAGTAATTTCTTGGTGGTTGTGTTCATAGGAGTGTTACTTGTCTGTTGTAAATTTGAAATAAACAAAAATAAATATTATATGTATATATGTGTGTATTCATCATTTGTACTGTATTGTCACATATTAAAGATATTACATCAGTGTAAAATGTCCAGTACATTCCTTTCTATTATGACGTCATCTTCATAATGTCACAAACACTGGTTTGTCATGAACTGGGAATTTCAGCAAACTTTCACCTCAGGCTTTTTCATGCAACATGGCTTTACATTTAATATGCAGTGTCCGTCTTATTCTGATCTTACTGATGCAAGTTGATGAAATCACTGCACGTCCCTTAAAAAAACTGAGAAATGTGAATCTCTTAAGACATCACAGGATGACGTCAAGACAACATCATTGTACAGATTGAGTAAAACTTCAAAGACTGGAAATGTTTATGATTTATGCAGATTCAGAGAGCAGGAATTCCGACAGTGCAAGTCAAATATTGAATGTGATGGGAAATATTCTATATAAAGACCTTTGAATAAAACTGTTTATTTAAGTAATGGAAAATCGAATCAAGATCATGTAGTCAATAAATATTTGTTGCTTGATGCTGTTAACAAGGTTTTAACTTGTTTATTTTATTTCAGAAAAGGGAACTTATGCAGTAATACTACACTTCTATATTCAAGCTTCCCAGTCCATTATTTATGTCTTTCCCATCATTATTGTCTCTTGCTCTGGTATCTCACATGAGTTTATTCACTCTGTATAACAGCTGCTTATAATAAATAATTAATATCATTGTCCACAATGCAATGTTGCAATCTCATTCAAGTTAGGATCAAAATTCTAACTACTTAACACAACACAGCTGTTTGTTTTTTTCCAGATGTGCAGTCCAGTGAAGGTTTCCACTAACAGACACTAAAATATGATCAGTAAAAATATTTAAGTGCACAAGATTTACCAGTGACCATGTTGTTTGCTTCCGATCAACCACGTTTATTAAGTATAAATTTTCTTCTTTAAACCTTACTGTAGGAGTACTAACGAAAAATCAAAGATTAGAGAGAACAAAAGATAACAGGAATCAGAATCAGAAAGAGCTTTATTACCAAGTATGTTTGCACAATTTGTTTTGGTGACAGGAGCATCCAGTACACAGAAACAGCAACAACAGTACACAGAGACCATAACACAATACAGTCCAGAGATGATTTAAATAAGGGCCTATGGGTATAAAAAATTTGAAATATAATACAATAAACATAAGATAAAGATATAGTGATTAAAGCTATGTGTGTATGTAAATATGTACAAGTAAAAAATAAGAATACACTATTGTAAAAGGTATGTGCTATATACAGCAGAAGGAATGAAATATAATTTACAGAAAAAGTTGTATAAAAATAGATAATGTTTTATCTAGAGGATATAATTTATATTATACTTAAAAAAATTAATTGTTTAAGAGGTAGATGGCCTGAGGGAAGAAGCAGTTTTTGTGTCAGGTTGTTTTGGTGCTCAGTTCTCTGTAGCGCCGACCAGATGGCAGCATTGTGAAGAGATGTTGGCTTGGATGTGAGAGGTCCAGGGTGATTTTCTGAGTCCTTTCCCTCACTCTGGATCTATACAGTTCTTGGAGGGTGGGCAGGGGAGCACCAATGATCTTCTCAGCAGTCCGAACTGTTCTCTGTAGTCTTCTGATGTCTGACTTTGTGGCTGAGCCCAATCAGACAGTGATGGATGTGCAGAGGACAGACTCTACGACTGCTGAGTAAAACTGTTTTAACAGAGTTTGTGGTAGGTTGAACTTCTTCAGCTGATGTAAGAAGAACAACCTCTGCTGGGCTTTTTTAGCAATGGAGCCAATGTGATTGTCCCACTTCAAGTTCTGAGAGATGGTGGTGACCAGGAACCTGAATGACTCCACTGCTGCCACAGTGCTGTTCATGATGATGAGAAGGGGGATTGCAGGGGGGTTTCTCCTGAAGTCCACATTCATCTACACTGTGTTAAGCGTTATTAGCTCCAAGTTGTTATGAATTCACCAGACAGCCAGCTGCTCAACCTCCTGTCTCTACGCAGACTCATCACCATCCTTGATGAGGCCAATGAGCGTGGTGTCATCTGCAAACTTCAGAAGTCTGACAGAAGGGTCCTGGGCAATGCAGTCATTTGTGTACAGGGAGAAGAGCAGTGGGGAGAGAACACAACCCTGGGGGGAGCCAGTGCTGATCATGCGGATGCAAATTTCCCCATTCTCACTAACTGTTGCTTGTCTGTCAGAAAGCTGGTGATCCACTGACAGATAGAGCCAGGAACAGATAGCTGGGTAAACTTCAGGAGCATCTTGTCTGCCTTATATGGTCAATAATACTTGATTCAAATGCATTATAAAACAAAACTATTTTCCCTTATACATAGAATATAGGGAATATAGGGTAAACAAAACTGTCAAAACATATTTTTTTCGTACCACAAAATAACATATAACATTATTGCATTTTGTAACTTTTAATTAAGTGTTAAACTAATAAACATGTATCAGTAAAAATTTATGCTTAGGTTTTTTCGTTAAATGACATTGCTATCAATCAAAAATGTATCTTAGTGCAGTTACAATTACAATTTTGCATCATGTTTGCTTCCATTTGGGGTTTTTGTAGCTCATCTAACGCATGGAACACAGAAATGGATAAAATGACATTGAATGCAACGAAATTCTTTGGATTAAGTTGTGTACCAATTCTGGATTTGAAAGTCATTATTTATTTCAGAATCTCACACTGACCGTGTTTCCACCATCGTACATTTCCTTACACACCTCAACATTTCAAATCATTATAATTTATTATAATAAATCTGTGTATTTTATTAAGGCCTATTTTCAGAGACTCCCAGCTGTATAATGAAAGTAATATGTCCGTAATTCCTGAAGAAAGTAACGTGCATTATGTTTGGCTGCGTTGCTAAACTTTGTAAAGGTATTTAAGTCTAAGTCAATGAATTTCCATTAGTAGAGAAATACAATAGCGTACATAGAAATTCAATACAAAAGAGAAATAAGAAAAAATGTAACTTCTAAATTGACCACAAGGGGTCGCATTTTAACAAGCGATTAGTTCATCTGGGAAATATGAAGCCGCAAAACACGTCAAAATACGTGTTTATAGAATTAGCAGTGTGTGAGTTAACCAGACTTCTCATTGATACTACATGCGACAATTAATAAATTCGAAAAAATGTAGTAAAACAACTTTTCTAATACTTATAATGTTTTAATATCAATACACGTAGTCTATCTAATCTCTCCTTGTTTTTTTTTTGCAATACTTAATATGTCATATATATATATATTTATTTGATTTCATTCCGTTCAATTCAAATATATTTCTAAAGCGCAGAACACATAAATTTTTGGCTGTTCAGATCCAAGAGAAGAACGACACAAGAAACAACAGCGTAGAAAACGTTAGTAATAGAACAACATTAAAATGCTCTTTTTAATAAGGATGTTTATGTTTACTTGACCCTCATGCAAATAAGTTTGTTCTCGAGTGGAAAAAGTAAGCTCGTACTTTCGAACTGCGGGCGTGGTTACCGCGTTCGACCAATAGGGTTTCAGGAAACGAGTGCACACAAATCTAAGAGGAACTGACAGCGGCGCATGCGCGTTGCGCTCCGTAGACTTGGGGGTGCCCGCGTGAACAGGGTGGCGTTTCTATGGTGAGAAGATCTTTAATGGGCCACATGGACCCGGACACATCTCACCTTGTGCGTCTGCTCTCAGCGCGTTTATCAACGCGACGCTTTACATCTACCTGGTTCTGTGTCTCACGTCTGTCGCGATAGTTTTTTACTATTTTAATGTCGTGTTTGACGCCAAACGGAGGGCTTTTGTGTAACGATCCGCTTCGGCGAAGAATAGTCCGGACGAAGAAAACAAAATTCGTAATACACCGACTGACGCCCAGTCGTGATCATAATCCGTGTGCGTTGTATCTCATAAGTGTCGTTTGAAATCTAGACCCATCGCTGTTTTTTTTCTCATCAAGGATCTTATTGTCGTTGTGGATCCGATGCAGCATCTCTCCGGCTGAGGTGGGCGCCTCCTGGATCATTTCATCCTTGCTCTGAATACAGATTTGAAGTTAATGTTTCGCCAAGAGGTCGGCGTCCTGTCCTTCATTCCGTCTTGTTCGTACCTTTTCCAATACGAGAAGAGGAACATGTCACGATATAACATTTGCAGTCTCCTGGACTGGATGTATGGCGGGGTGGACCCCAAGTTTGAGGGCAATGGAGGCCCCGACTGCGCAGCCTTCATCTCCCCGAAGCAGAGGATTGTTGAGAGTCTGATCATTGTGTTCATCTCTGTGCTGGAGGTGCTGCTGGCCATCAAAAAGATCCATGTCCCTAAAGATGTGGGACGCAAGGGCAGAGAAGACAGCTGGGGCAAGAACCTGTTGCTGGTGGCCCTTTGCATGACTTTTGGAGTGGAGGTCGGGTTCAAGTTCGCCACAAAGACTGTGATCTACCTCCTCAACCCATGCCATGTGGTCACAATGGTGCAAGTAAGTTTGTTTATAGTTCATTGTCTGATCAAAGGTTTTTCTGTGCTCCAAACAGTGGTGAAGATGTTGTGGCTTCTGACTGACACTGTTGGGCTCTTGGGGAAAAGATTGACCTTAGTCTGTTGGAAGTTGCTTAGTTTGGACATGGCATGTTGGTAAATGGACTGTTCGTGGTGTCAATGGTGCTGTGTCCTGAATGTGAGTAGGTGATTACAAGTTGTTGTTCACACTTACCACATACCTAAGAGCGAATCCAAACGTGTTACATTATTTCAGTTGCTCTTAAGTGTGTGTTGACAGTGGTTTTAGATGGATTTTTTCAGCACAAAGTTTTTTTTTAAAGAAATTATTCTACATACCTGGTTCAACAGTGTTTCGTTTCTATGATTCACCTATTTCCAGGCTTCTAGAAAAAAATGAACGTTAATTTACACACAATAAAAAAGTCAGGCCTCAAATTTTAGCAGTGACTGGTTTCATTTGCTTAAAATGGCACAGTTGCAAATTCAATTCAATTTGTTTGTATAGCGCTTTTCACGATGTGGATTGTTCCAAAGCAGCTTAACAGGAGCAAATAAGGAAAACAGAAAAACACAGAAAGGTAAAACACAGCATTGTGCATGTTATTTATAAACCAAGCAAGATCATTCTAATAAATAAATGCAGTCTCCCTGTGAGCAAGCCAACACTGACCGGCAAGCCAACACCGCAAATGATCTCGTGGTTTCTCTTCCTTAAATTTACAAAACTTTAACAGAGACACTCGCCAAGTAATCAGAATAGGTGTAATTAGTCACTAGGCTTTTCTTTCAATGTTGTACATGTTGAATAGAGAGGGAGGATATTCATGTTATTAGTCATCAACATGTTCAGTTGAATGCTTTTTAAATTTATGAATCAGGAAGAAGCTTTCCAATATTACATCATGAATATGTGATGTTTATTTCATTGTGAGGCACTTTGGGCAGGAAATTTTTTGATAGCAACTGATGGATTTAAGTCGCACTGCTGCCCTTCTTAGAGCTTCCTGTTAGTTTAATGTGTTTTAATGATGGGAGTGACGAAACATCTGGGGCTGCATTTACAAAACATGTCAAAACAGAGTATTTGGGTGGAACTACATAAAACACTCATTTGAATTATTTTTTAACAATATTTTAGCATAAATATCATATGAAAGGGGAAGGGTATAAATAGGTTATGAGGTCACGATAACCCTGTTTTCTGATATCGATCCCAAAATAAGCAAAATGACACCTAAACATCTTCGACAAATGAGATTTCTTAAATCACAGCTGAGAAGCTCTCCCTATTTTTCGTAAACATTTACTCCGCAGTACTCAGTGACTTTGATTAAAAGCAACTGTGACTCGCCAGAGGAGACCTGGCATTCCCGACTGAGACTGGTTTCTACCAAGGTTTTTTCTCCATTTATTTATCATTGGAGTTTGGGTTCCTCAGCAGCGGGACGTTTTTGCTTGATCACCCGGAGACTGCTGATATTAGATATTATTTGCAAGAATGTTCGTGCTTGTTCTATAAACACCATGCAAATTCATTTGTCAATAGCTTAATTTATTCTGAAACTATTAAAGTTTATTCAATTTAAAGGTTGACTAACCTGAAATCGAACATGCTTGTCAAAAAAGAGTGACAGGTTCAGTAAAATGTGATGCTTTTCATTATATTTAAAGGGATAGTTCACCCAGAAAGGAAAATTCTGTCATCATTTACTGACTTTCAAGTTGCTTCAAAGCTGTGTAAATATAACACATATGAGGACATATAGAAAGAATGTCGTAATCAAACCGATCTCCTCCCCCATTGACTCCCAAAGTATTTATTTTCCCTATAGCAGTAAATGAGGGATGAGATCTGTTTGGTTACTTGCATTCTCCAACTATCTTTTCTTGATGTTAAGCAAAAAAAAGACATTTATACAGGTTTGGAACAATCTGAGGGAGAGTAAATGATTTAAAGAGCAGGTTTAAAGGTTTTTGTAAACCTAATGTTGTATTAGTCCCCAACAACATGTTCAAATGCATCAAAGGTAAAAAAAAACCTGTGCTATTTTCTTAAAATATGCATTAAGTATCTATCCATTTCTCAAAGATCCCTAAACGATTCCTGCGAAGCGGTTCAAATTTTCTGTTTCTCTAAGCTCCTCCCTACGGCGAGTCCAGTGTGCTACGATTGGCCAACTGGCCCAATTAGTTGTGATTGGTCTTTCTTCATACACTGCGTGTCCGAATCGATACCCCCATTACCACAGATCTTATCTCAAGAAGGATTTTGTAAACAAAGACACTGTAAGTGTATAAAAATGGCATCAGTATTACCATATCACAAGTACTCCATCTATCCTCATAAACCATTCAGACTATTCTTTTTCTATCTTTTTTGTCATACACCCGTTGTTGTTCTCCCACAGCTATCCAAAAGTTGATCATTACTTTGATTATACAAAGAGGAGAAACTGAGCAAGTTAGCGAGAGCTTCCAAAGATAATGCAGGCACCTTTACATAATAGAATTATATAGTGCTGCAGTCCGTTTTTAAAATATAGACAAGCAAACGGTTTTGTTTGAAGGGGATCATGACCACAGCTAAACTTTGCACATTTGACAAAATCATAATGTCAGAGATGTTAGCAAAGTGCTACCGTGACTAAACGATAAAGGTATACACTGTTTGGGGGAGGAGCCTGAAGGTCGCAGCAGTCCCAGCAAAATGTAGACAGACTTTGTCTAGTGACATAGATACACTGCGGTTAGAGACTCGGACTAGTTCACGTCTTATTTATGTGATTCAGAGTTGACTTCCTTTTTTACAAGCCAATAACTTTGTTATTCGTGCACTTTCGGACTTACAACTTGGCAGACTGCTTACTTTCAAACACCGCAACATAACAGACTGCATGAAATATAATTTTTATGATCTAATGTTACTTACTCTTTAAGGAGAACACTTTGCTCTTTTAAACCCATAAAATAAAATACTTAAAAATAGTATATTTTAGTTTACTTTAACTGTGCCATTTCACAGTGTAGAATACCTCTATCACACCTTGACATGTCATAGCCTACACCTATAAAATACTGTACCTGGATGACCCTGTTTTATCCGGTTTAGGCGTTTGTTATCTGGAATTTCTCATCTCTCCAATCACAATCAAATATTCCAGAGAGTTGTGCAATAAAAAGGTATACAAATAAACTGATTTATTTCAAGACAGAGAACCTGTTCCTAGCTCTTTGTTGTCCCCTGCTGATGTCAGTACACATTCAGAGTTAACAAAACAAACTTTCCAATATCCCACATTTTAGGACAGGGTGCTGTCTCACGCCTGCTTGGATTCTCCTGGAGGTGAATGCAGTTTGCCTGTGGTGCACTCTTGAAGTTGCAGTTCAGTGCAGTCAGTTTTTCAGTATTTCCCTCATAACCATGCTGTGTTGTGCTGCGTAACATCAGGAAGCTTATCTCAACATTTATAATGAGTTTCCAGTCAAGGCTGTTTACAATTCACTCTGGATGACTTTAGCTAATATTTGCCAGAAAAGCGATAAGACTGCTGCGAGTGAGTTTGACACGTGAAGACGTCGGGTCCTCTACTGTATGATATGTGACCGGACATCATCTCTGCATCCCACAGGAGTTTGCCACCTGATGTGTGCAATTTTTATTATTAGTTCTCTATAAATACAAACTAAGTTCACCGTTGTTCTGGCCTTGGACAGTAAGAGCTGGTGTGATGATCAAGAAGTTCCTTTTGTTCAGTACGGGGTTTCTACATCTAACAGTATGGCCTTTGGTTATATGCTCAGATTTAGGGGCTGTTTTCAATTGAAAACGTAAAAAAAATGTATGCGTCTTGGGGGACTGAAAACTTTTGAAGACGAGTCTCAATGTGGAACTTTTTGAAAACGACGCCTTTTTCGTTTCCATGTAAACTGGAAGACGGAACTTTCTGAGAACAATGACATCACGCGCATGCGTATTATGTGCTCGGTCGCACGAGCATAGCCAAAACAATATGGCGGCTTCTCGTACTGTGAGTTCACATGGCTCGACTATGTATTAACGTTTCCCCAGCAAAATGTGGATTTGCTGCACCAGTTAGACCAGCGGAGACACACTATTTACATTCGCCAGACTTTAAACAGACATATACGTCAACCAACGGTATTAAAAACCTCTTTTGCCTAGCGGTGGGCGTATTGTCGGGCAATATTCTCTATAGTCAGATCGTTCTATCGCCAGCCTGTGGATCACCAATACACTATTGTATCGAGGGGCGGGGCAATTACGCATTCATCCATGACAAGCTGGATTTGTTGACAAAAACATAAGCTTACATGTCTAGAAAATGCTGATGTGTGACTGAAATTAGCATTCTATAAGAGTTTAAGTTCAGTGCTGTTGGCAAAATTGTTACTTATTGGTACCACCACAACCTTTTAAACGAGAGAAAGTAAAGTATTGCTATAAGCCATTATCATTCATCCAAATGCGTCATTATTACTTGATTGCCAAACGTAAAAAACTCATGCGCTGATTTTAAACACGCATAGCTCTTCCTGCGGAAAAAAGACAAAGCCGCGCGTATCGGAAGCTCTCATTTGCTGAAAACCCAAAGTTATAAACTCTGGCTTGTGGCAAAGCCCGAGATGAAACTCTCTCTGGCGCATCACTAGCTCTCTCGTGCTCTGAAAACTCAAGGGCTGCACATTATAAACTCTCTGGCGCGAGGAAAAGCCAGAGTCGCGCGCATCACAGGCTCTTTCATGTGCTGAAAACTCAAAGCCTGCACATTATAAACTCTCTCTGGCACGAGGTAACGCCTAAGCCACTTATTGCAAGCTCTCTTGCATGAAGAAATGATTTGCAACATATTTTGGCAAACAGTCAACTATCGTTTAGGGAATCCGATATCGCTGATAGGTCTGAGGATCGTCGACAGATAATAGTATCGTCAATGGGAACAACCCTAGCTGGTCGATATACTGTGCGATTCTTACGCTCACAGTTTCTCAATGACTTACGGTTAAATGCAGCCACATCCGAAAGCCAGAGGCTCCGAATATGGAAAACAGAAGAAGAACAATTCGTTACAGGAAATGCCAGTGGTCATATTCTATCACTGTTCTTCAAAGCTTTTCAGGTATTTTCATGATAATAAAGTATATTTATAGTAATGACGTTTGACGAGTGTTGCATTTTCAAATGTATGTTATAAACGACTCAATCTCGTAGTGATTTTAGACCGAGCAGTACTTCCTACTGATCAAAGAGCCGTAGTTCACGGAAGAGATGTGCATAAAACATCGAATCGATTTCAGAATCGATTTAGACATTTATAATTGGTGTGAACAACGATATATATTGCCCAGCCCTTCTTTTGCCTTATAACTGGGCATGTGTGTGTGCCAAGGTACGTCCCATTTCTTTACACAAATGGCGTGCATACTACAGCGTTTTTATCTGTTTTCCTGGATCCATGTAAATGCAGACAGTTTTGATAACACTATCATGTGTACGTGAAACTTTTAAAGGAGAAACGCTTCAGTTTTTTACCTTAATTTGTCTCCGCCTCTCTGAAATGCACTGATATTATACAAAGCTCATCGCACTGAAAAGGGAGGTGTGCTTTGATTGGCCAGGTCACTAGTGCGTAGTGATTGTTCGAATACTGCACGAAAATGTAACGCCTCTTACCATATTCGGAACATCAGGCTGCGATGGTACAATGAGATTTACAAGACCGCACACCTTACTGGCGTATACATTTGGGCGGTCTTAGTCAAATCGTGTGGTTACACGAGGCGTTTCTGGCAAGTCTGAGTTTGCATTCGCTTTTAGATAGAATACATCTTTTGTTCAGACACTTAAATTTTTCCGATTTTACGTGTCTAATACATGCATGGGCAACTTATAACACACCAAAGACACAGAAAAACATGTAAAGGGCCATATGACCCCTTTAAAGCCAGCGTTGTGGGTATATGTAAATAATGTCCAAAATGAAACAATGAAACAAATGCAAAAACACATAGAATAACATTGTTTCTGTACCACTATTACACCTGTTATGAATTGAAGTATCTTAATGTTTTTACATCCCCTTTTTTAGGTTGACTCAATTTATATATAATTGTAATTAAGTCATATACATATATATGCATGAGGGTGAGTAAGTTCGTGAACTGCTCATTTCAGTTTTAGATGAAAAGAGAAAATGATGATCACATTGTGTGTGTGTGTGTGTGACTTAAGTTTTATTACAAAGTTGCATTTTAACATCGTTTAAAAAAAACATGAACATGTCTTTTACATTTTCAGAAAAAATAAGTGTGAACCATTACAGTATTTATTTTACAATAGTTCATATGTTAGAACACATAATTATTCTAGCACAAATAATTTTATGTTAATTCGCTTTGTTCCTCATTAAGGGTTAAATGATGTCATCGCACTATGCTTGTGTGTAAAAGATCAGTATGGTGCACAGCATTAACCAGCAGGTGTAGTTTATCCAGCTGTTCATGAGATAAAAATCAAACACAATGGAAAATGAAATGATTAGCTCCTCAGAAACAACCAGCATAAAATTGTTTTTCATCTTACTAAAACAAGTCATGTGTTTATTCCTTTAACTGATCCAGACACTGTTTATGAACAGTAAAAGCAAAACTCGCTTTCACTTCCTTTTTTTTCTACTCTCTTACTCAAACTATGTAACCGTTTCCTTTTTCTGCCCAGCGGCACGTAATTCTAGATTGTAATGCACAGAATTTATTTCATCATCTGGTTGCATTAGTGGTACAGAAGAAGTTGAACAGGAGGATTTCAAGCATCTTTGGAAAATAAGGATGTTCATATTTACCGTTAACCGATAGTAAGAATTTTAACCAAATAATACTATCAGTTAAACGATTTAAAATATATGTTTTTTTTTCTTAATTAAATAATATGAATACTATTTTTTAAATAATAATAATAATTTAATATTAGGTTTTTAAATAACTATTAAATGCATTTTTTAATTTTTCTGTATGGTGAAAGAAAAATATGCTATACGGAGCGTGCAGACGGTGTGACCAGGTGTAAATGCCCTACGAAACGTTTTCGAGACAGATTAAAATGCGATAACGCAAACCACTTGACGAAACTGGACAAGTGTAATTCATCTGATTGTTGAGGCCACATATGTCAGAGCTTTACTCCTCGTAACAGAATGCACTGGCAGTCTTGCTCAAGTTCGTTCTTTTAAATGTAGACGTGCGACAATCGCACTTCCGGCGTGGCTTGTACAACGCAGCGAAATGAAGCTCAACAAAGCTGGTTGAAGCTCAGAGTGCTACTGCAAGGGAATTTCGGTGCTAGGAAACAATGTATCCTTTACAAAGTAAAGTTTACATAAACCTATCTCAAGATGCTTAGCATCCGCAACCTCCCGTGCACTTTGGATGTGAAACATGAATGATTTAAATAACAAATAATATTTGCAATTTAAGCGGGTATAGCAGATGGGATTTATATCTGCTATGCTAAAACACATTTATGTGCAAATTGCCCTCTTTGATATTAATCCTGGCTGATGGGAAGCAAATGAAACTCGCTTCCTAAGCATTATCTCTGCATTTCTGGGACATCTGTGTAATCTGAAAGGGTGTTTTCTGCCGCGGGTCTAACTGTCAACAGGCTCCAGACTGTCCCCACAACATGTTACCTTATTAAATAAAAACTCCAAGCTTTGGATTAAGGGAGGGCTGCAATTTGTATTTGATGAAAAAAACTTTCTGACGGAAATAAACTGCCGGTTCTTCTGTGTTTTCGTTTTGTCATAATTTGTTAATTATTTGTTATTTTCTTGCCTGTTTATTTTATGCTTTGGATTAATATTATTTTAGTTTTTCTTCATTGTCCAAAACGCTGCAGGTTCGTGAAAATGTGATCATATGTGAATTCAGGTGCTGCTGTTGATCTTTTCATTATGCTGCTGTTTGCATGTTAAAAAAAATCGGTGAAAAAAATGTTTGTATTTTGAACATGTCACAGACCCTCGTCGACTGTAGCTGTGTCTTATTTCGCATTCTGCGTCCTCCGAATGTCGCATGTGAAGGCGTATGAGGCTGATGCAGCCTTGAAATTAGACGCAGCATGTATTTTTATTGAATTCCAATTTTATATTAAAATCGTATCAGTTAACGGTTAATCTGTGTGTGCGCGTGCTTGTCAGTGTGTCTGCGCGTCAGTGTGTCTGCGCGTCAGTATGTGTGTCTATGTCTTTGTCTGTCAGTAGTACTATGTGTGTAAAGTAGCTTTCCTGTAGCTCAGTGGTAAGAGCATTGCGTTAACAACGCAAGGTTTTGAGTTTGATCGAAGGGGATTGCAGATACTTATGTAAAATGTATAGGATAAAAGCAATGTAAGTCGCTTTGGATAAAAGCGTCTGCTAAATGCTTAAATGTAAAAATGTAAATGTTAATGTAGTACATTTGCATATTGTGTGTGTGGAGCGTTTGTATGTAGGAATGTCTGTCTTCTGTGTTTTCACCTTTTTCTTGGTTTTACAGGTATATGACTTTAGTTGTTTTGCTTATAGTCAATATGTCTCATGTACAGCTGCTTTGTAACAATGAAAATTGTAAAAAGCGCTAAATAAATAATGTTGAGTTTAATGTTCGGATAACAGGTGTTGGTTCTCGGTTAGGGGAATTATCCGAAATGAGCACCCCTGTTGGACATGTCTCATACCAGCCACATAAATGACAATAGTCTGGTTTCTATTCAAAGTTGCGAATCCGTTTCCATCCAACTAGTGAACCATCACTTCTTAATAAACTGCCACTTAATATCAGTAAGAAAAGTAAGATAAGCCACTGAATATTATAATTTTCATATATAATAATACTTGCGCAAGCAAACTATTACGAAATAAATGCGGTGCTTTTGTGGTTGCCTTCTGTTTGGGAAACGCAGTCGTGAAAGTTCTAAGATGCAATTACAGAAATACTTTGATGACTTTGCTCAGGCATTTAAGAATGAGCATAACAACATCTCTGATGCTGTGTAGCAAGATCACTACTCTGGTAAGTCAGGTTATGCCATCTCAGTGCAGTTTCGTGACTTTGTGGTAGGAAGTTATTCAGCAAATGCGTTTCCATCTCCCATTATTCGCATTAACCCTTTTCTGCAAAAGCGAGCATAAAAGCTTTTTTGGAAATTAAGGGTCTTTAATTCGAAACTTTGCATTTCCATCACTCGTTTCGGATGCAAAACCTTCAAAATGTGTGACGGAAACCTGCTTATTGTCTCTTTAACTGCTATCGAGAAAATAGCACCTGTGGGGAGTAAGGGTTTGTACAGAACGTACAATTCATAAGTAGAGTCATATGCATGTTTGATGTCATCTTGAAGCTCATCGGTTTGCTTGTTGGATTTGAATTAATTTCCAGTAGAAGTAAAATCATCTCTTGTAAATGTTGAAGCGAAGGCAATCATCGCTGTTTTTATTGCTCTTTTCTCATATCATGAGACTTGAGGAAACGTGATATTACCTTTTCCAATTACTTTTATCATCCGATCTGTATGTTTTTTTGTGCAGTGCGTGGTAAAGCAGGTCAGACACTTGTAATCGATTTTCAGAGCCATTTTCTAAAACCAGATTATAGAGACTTGGGTAAGGATTGAAAAACACTTTAGCGTCATGGTTTGCACATGCAAGTAAATATACCAATCTAGGTTGTTAAAGAAACATTTTTTTATATCAATTGCACGGTTTTATTCTGCTGGGGTCCGTTCACCCCTGAGAGCAAGCGAGTGAAAGCCAGAGTCATCCTGTTACGCAACATGTCAGATCCTGCTGTAGTTCACCTGACATCTGCTGACAGGATTCTGCTTCCTTCCTATATCTTAGTCCAAAGCAGTGACCCCCTAACCCCTTCCAGCACATTACTGTTAAATTCATAAACTATACAAAAAAGAATAGATGTCAGTTTAATAAAAGATCTGAGCATTCCTGAAGTATGTCTCAGAAATCCAGGTGTTGAATGTAGCTTTCGAAACAACATCTGAATGGTCCAAAATGGTTTGTTTTATCTTTGTTAATATTTTTAAAGCATGCTTTTTGATTGTTTGATTTATACATAACCACTTATAACATGATAACTAGCGATTTTAAGAAGTTGACAGTTATGTGATTGTGCTTCCATTTCAAAGACAATGTTAAACCTCACGCAAGAAACAAATGTATTGCAAAGTTCATAACTAAACCAATGTATACATTTATGTATAGAAAACTGCCAGTATGAGTCGTTATTAAGCTTTCTTTCTTCTTTCGCAGATCATCCTGCTCGCATGTCCACCGAGCAAAATGGCTATGATCATCTTTAGGTGAGTATTTGTGATGGCCTCTTTGTCACCTTAACCCTTGGCTCATGTGGAATATGTGCTTATCACCAGATGTCTTTAAAAATAGCCCTTCGACCTGTCAGCACGTTTGTCTGTGGATGCTTAAGATAGTCATTAGTTGACGGTGTGAGAGAATCGCTCGCTTCATTCACACACTTTTACAATTCAAGTGAACGCTGAATTTAGTCTGACAAAACTTTTGCAAAGTCTGACTAAAATGTGATTGTAAGATGAGGTGTGTTAAACCCGGAAAGTTGAAAATTGCTGTCGATCAAAGATTGTAGACTGACTTCTTGTAGAAATGTGAACCCAGTTACTGGGTAACTAAATGTGCAGAGTATCGCCGATGTGTTGATAACTTATGGCGGAAGCCTGAGGTTTGATTCAGGGGGGACGTGACTTTCATCATAATCCAATTTGCATGCGGTCTTCAGTTAGCATTGAAGGTGTTAAATGGATAGTTCAACCAAAAATTATGTAAAATACTCACCTTCGAGTTGTTCCAAATCTGTGTTCTGTATAAATGTCTTGGTTCTGAAGAACACAGAGAAAGATACTCTGAAGAATGCTTATAACCAAATTGTTCTTGGACACCATTCACTACAATAGAAGGAAATATTACTTCATGATTTGTTTGTTTTGTTGAACACCAAAGAAGATATTTTGAATAATGTAGGACAGCAAACAGTTCTGGTGCACATTGGACGACTGTTGTAATTTTTCTACTATGGTGTCCAAGAACTGTTTGGTTACAAAGCATTTGACATTCAAATATCTTTCTCTGAGTTCAACCAAACAAAGAAATGTATACAGGTTTGGAACAACTAGAGAGTGAGTTATTCACGAACAGAATTGTTATTATTTGATGAACTGTCCCTTTAAAGCCCAGTGTTTAGGAGGCTGGACAGGGAACAGAAGGATTGAGGTTCATTCCTTCAAGAGTCGTTGTGTTATGCCTTTAAACAAAAACACTTGCCTTGAAGTTGCTCTTTGCTCTGGGCTCTGACATTAAAAATTCAATCTATGAATCGTTGGGATAGGTACGGCCCTGAAGCACTACTTTAAAGGTTGCATGTTCTGATATAGTTGTTTCCTGAGAGGTAATGAGCTTTCATTAATATAACGCCCTTGAGCAAAGCACTTAACCCCAGATGCTCTGTGTGGACCACAAACATTGTCGTTTATGTTATGTAAATGACCATGGATAACATAAAAAGACTCATCAAGTTGACTAACACTTCTGTACAGGGGTCATTCCTATGTTTAAGGTCGTGTGTTCACTGGCGACAGCTGTGGACGTCTGACAACGGTCACAACAATGTATAGTACTAGGGTCTTGTTTTTCAGAAAGTGTTTTTATTGAATACACAATGTCTAAAAATGGTGGCTTCTGAAGCACCTGTCAGATGGACTGGACTGTATCTTCTTTCTGTTGTCTTACAGGTTAATGATGCTAACATGGTGATATAATGGTACTAGAAAGGAAGAACTATGGTACTTGTTGCTAATTTGTTTTTTTCTTCATTATAGAGACGGTTCACCTAAAAATAAAACCTGTTCATTCACCTGTATGTGACTTTTTCTGTGAAACACAAAAGAGTATATTTTGAGAAATGTCTCGGTGGTTTTGTGTCTGTACAGTGGAAGTCAATGGGGACAAACGTTGTTTGGTTACCAACATCTTGCCAATATATTTGTGTTCTGCAGAAGAAAAAAGGTTTGTAACGACATGAGGCAGGATAAATGATATTAATAATTTTCCTTTATGGTTGAACTATCCCTTTTGTGTCAAGATTTGCTTGCGTCAGAGTAAATTTGGTCTCATGGAGGTGACTGCTTTAACAGAACAATGATAATTTTCCATTTTGACTTTTCATAAAAAGACACATGTTGGTGCTAAATTCCTCACAGGACTTTCTGAGTTCTGCGAGACATATTTTACTGGTGATGTTCCCAAATGAGAATAAATAATAAATGACCTCAGATAACAGTCCATAGAAATGGATTGTGTGAGCTTGAATCTAGCCCACGTGTTCCCTACTTTGCCATTGGAGGAATTTGTGTCCTTAGTGATCGATGTAATTAAACCGTCTTTGTTTGTTTTCTTTATATATTTTAAAGTAAAGCAGCTGAAGGGCTTAGAAACTCTACTAGGTTACAAACCAGCATTCAACTTAGCATGCGGGCGGTGGCGACTTCAGATGTCTCAAGTTAGCGTTTCTAATGAGTACTAATGAGGGGCCGTAAGCACAGTAATGGTCTTGTTTTTTACGGATACAGGGGTATTTGTCCTTCAGTCTGTTTTTCAGCCTGGTCTGTGAAAGTGTTCATGACCGGCATGTTGGAACAGGCCTGAAGTGAACTCCAGAGATTCACTTGTTCATGTGGCTGACGTAGCTCCTAAGCAGATTCATGGCATCCGTTTCAAGTGACATGCAGTTTACATAAATATATGTTGAATATACTGTTTTCAATTGGTTAAAAAAAATATAGGATTATAAACCATACAATACAGAAGACAGTTGGTTACTGTTTTGTTTTCAGTGTGTGTAAAAAGACACCGAAGCATGCTAGAGGTGTCACAAAGTCAGATTCATTGGAAAGTTTGACTCATAAGGAAAAGATACGACACATGTACGAGTCATATGGACTACGACTATTACAACATTTTAAAGGTTGCTGCTTTTGTGTCTTGTTTTAAACTTATGAGCTGTCCTTTCATTATGAAAGATTAACCCCAATAAGCAACATTTACTCAAAATATATGATAGTATTAATATATTTGATATATTTAATAAAATATCCCTATTCCTCTGTGAAATTGATATGTCGGTGATCCTGGGGTGTTGTTTATAGAGGAATGTCTTTTTTAAAACTTCTTTTAACAACAAATTGCGTTGAGTTTTCTGCCATGATTTTGACCGTTTTCTTCTGTTTTGAAGGCTTCAGGTTCACATGCTCAATGGGGCTCTTCTAGCGCTTCTCTTTCCAGTTGTCAACACCAGACTGGTGAGTGTGTGCTTAAAAGAAATCCTCTTAATATGCTGTAATAATTCCTTTAAAGTATGCTAGGACAGTGTTTTCTCAGTGTGATTGACAAATCCCATGGACCTTCTTAAAGGGATAGTTCACCCAAAAGTAAAAATTTCGTCATTGTTTACTTACCCCCAGGTTGGGTGACCACTAGTCGAGCTTTGCGTTGTAGCGCACAGCAATTTCAACCAATGTCCCGCATTTTCATCAGCCTGTTGGTTTTTAACTGTCACTCAAGTTTTTCCTTCCTCGTTTAAAAAAAACCCTGCATCCACACGAAAACGCAAAAACACGCTATAAAGCGCTGTCAATACCTGACTCATATTTGGTTTGCTGGGTGGTGGTCACCCTACCCCCAGGTTGTCCCAAACCTGTATACATTTCTTTGTTCTGGTGAATATAAAGAAAGATATTTGGAAGAATGTCAGTAACCAAACAGATCTCGACCCCCATTTACTGCCATATAGGGAAAATAAATACTATGATCTTTTGGTTTGGTTACCGACACTCTTCCAAATATCTATGAGACATATTGACTATAAGCAAAACAATTAAAGTTATACCTGTAAAAACAAGAGAAAAGGTGAAAACACAGTAGACAGACATACCCACATACAAACGCTCCACACACACACACACACACACACACACACACACACACACACACACACACACACACACACACACACACACACGCACAGTGAAAGCACACATTTAAGATAAAGGAGAGAGAAACACAGTTCAAAAATTAAACCGACTATAAATTCCTATATGCAATATCAATGAAGTAAAACTTTATAATTCTAAAGGAGCCCCCTTGGCTAGGCAAATAGTGCAAAACAGTATGCAAATGGTGGCGAGGAACCCAAAACTCCGATAGAAAACAAAAGAGAACCCAGGCCGAAAAAATAAGCCATTTATATTCAAAAGACCGGTTAGGAACAATCCGAGTTTAAATTATGACAGAATTGAAGCAATTTTTGGGTGAACTATCCCTTTAAAAGTGTTTTACATTTACACATCAATAGCAAACACCCTATTGTAATTAAAAAACGTATAAACGTAATACTTGCATAAAAAAATGTAGCTGGAATAAAGAAATATTTTATATTGATCTCTTCGTTGCATGCATTAGGGGTGTAACAATACATCAATAAGGATCGATACATGGAATAAATATATGACATATCATTGTAACCGATATAACTATTGTAAACTATTATTTATTTATGTTTTTATGCTTTCTATGAGGATGATAACACTTTAATGATGTCCTGTATTTTATTTTTTATGCATGCTGTATATTTATATCATGTACTGGTGTCTGATTTCTCGTTTTTCTTGTGCGGTCGCTTTGAAAATGCAACATTGTTAAAATAAAATCTGAATTAATTCAAAACGATTTTTAAGACACACTATCCATATCTTTATGTGACAGCCATCTGTGCATTTCCACTTTTTGACAGTGAGGTATCGCCAAATATCGTATCAAGAGAATCGAATTCGATATAGTGACAAAACTATTTACACTCCTTATTAGTTATCTCCTGAAAACATATTGCTTTAAAACATAGAAATGTTAAATGTTTTACTATTTATTTACGTGTAGCAGTTAGCTCTGTGCGGTACCATTCACTTATCAGTTGTTCAGTTAGTAGTGTTTAACATCAGATGTAAATGTGCAAAAGATAAAACTAACAGCAAGCATATAAAACGTTTTTTTTGGTGTCTCTATTATATAACACAAAATCATAAAATGACACATAATATGTTTAATAGAATAACACAAGTGGGAGTGTTAAAACAATAAGAACAATAACTAGAAACGTCAGTATTATGTCCCAACAGCATCAGAATTTAGCTTTTGTCAGTGTGTAAATGACTAAATTACCAATGAAGCCCTCACTGAGCAGAAATTACTGATGGTTCCTATTTTAGGTTTCACACTCTTGGCTGTAAACAGTCAGTGTGAAATTATGGGATGTTAACACACAAAACAGAAAGCATACAAGGAAACAGTGGAGTTCTGTATCATAAACATTCATAATAAAGTTAGTTCTGTAAGATCACTGAGAACACGATGGTTGCTTTCCTTACAACATCAGAAAAAGGTCTTCAATTTGGTTTG
This sequence comes from Triplophysa bombifrons, assembly GCA_029783895.1. Classification (NCBI taxonomy): domain Eukaryota; kingdom Metazoa; phylum Chordata; class Actinopteri; order Cypriniformes; family Nemacheilidae; genus Triplophysa; species Triplophysa bombifrons. The sequence goes on from CM056466.1 coordinate 16,682,026, forward strand.
GTTTGAAGTCACGATGAAATCAAACGGGAAAATTAGACTTGTTTTACTTGTTTACATTTATCCTTGGACACCATTATTAAAAAAAATATATATTATTTGCACTTGTAATCTTTAATAAAACAAAGAAGAGGTAGTACTATTCTAACTGTCCGAAGGCCAGGCATTTCTAGCCCCCCCCAGGCCCAACTACCACGAAACGATCAAAGAGAGAAGGGCAAAATAAAGCCCCGCCCTACATTTATTTTCTTTAAGAAGCCGTTTCACTCGGATACATGTCACAATAAGGAAAAGAAGTCAATCGCAACTTCCGTTTTATGGTGACTTTAAACAGCCTGAAATTCTAAGAACCTTTACAAACCAAAACAAGTTTGATCATCAATACAGTTTTATATCATTTGTTAGAAGAACCGACATAAGGAACGAGGAACTTTGAGTTAAATTTTATACAATGACTTTGACACTCATTATGATTATACAAATAGAGGTTTTAATATATCATTATTTTGTCAATATTTCATCCCAATACTGTTAAAATGGCTGACAGACATACATATGAAATGAATCTGGTGACATGCATCCGATCACTCTACAAGCATACAGCAAACATCATCGACGCATACAACAGACCAGGAAACTATATCAAAACAATAGACAATCATTACAAAGAAAATTAATCCACCAGAAACTAGATATTCAAGAGCAGAGCACACAAAGGGCATTGTTGTATTGTCACCTTGACCTTGTAAAGCTGGTGTGTGCTGGTGTAATGCAACTTGGCCCTTAAGCATTTACATAGTTGGGTGTGCGGTCTCACATCTATTGAACTCCACTGTACCATTTTGTATGTTCCAGTTTGAGTGATGCATTACATAAACCCGTGGCTCTTTGTAGGATAATAGTTTAGAGTTCAGGCTCAATTTTTGTCTAAAACTCCTTATCCAGATTCTTTTAATTCCAAAGCACTCTCTAAGCTGGCACGTGCACATCATTTCATTTCAAGGCTTGTTTTGTGATTCGATCGTGTCTAACCATGCATCTATTTATTCATTCTACAGACTTGTGGTTCTGAATAATTTAGTGTATTATCAAGCAAAATATAACATATTTCAAGGCACAACCATCCGACACCCTATTGGAAAGTGACTGCATGTTATATATATATATATATATGAAGAGTTTGTGAGTTATTTACACACTATAATTTCTAATGTAACTGATTCGAAGGTTTCACACCAGAACCATATTTCATCTCTCTTCATTGCTGTATGAATGCACAGGATACTTTAAGTTCATTGTTCATCTTTATTCCATCTTTGCTCTGTCACTTCTTAACATGTCTGTTTCTGTGTACTGTACCTTTCAATATGTTTCCGGTACTTTACCGCATTTCCTTCTTATCTTGTCAACACCAAAAGGTGGTTAAACAATCTGTATAATGTTAATGCACACACACATTTACAATACAGCTTCTCTTTTCCAAAATCGTGGATGAATACTGGAACATTGCTTTTAATGCTACTGTAATGCAATCTTTGCTCTATTAATGGGCATGGAAACCATGAAAAAGTGCCAATAAACTGACTTTTTAAAACTTAGCCGAGGTGCATAAATGCATTTACACTGAAATTGTCTGTGAAAAAAATTCGAATAAATATGGATGAAAATATGTAAGTGTAACCCTTAGTTTACTGATGATTTCTTGAAGTCCTAGAAAAATAAAAAAATACAATGCATATTTTTTCATCAAATACTGCAGCAATGTGGGTCATTCTCTTTTTAGAATGAGTGTGGCCTCATAATCTTCAGATCAAATCTGAAAATGCACTTCCTTCCTGTAATGACTTCCCATTTCAAATGACACAAGTTAGGCGGATAGGCGGAGCTGCCGTTAACTCCTCCCATTCAACTGTCAGCGTGACATCTGTGTTATTTATTTAGATGTACACTGATATGTCATTTGTTTTTCTGTTGTCCGCATGTATTTTGCATATCTTTTAAACTGGTTCATATTTCAGATGAACAGCGTTAAACTTGAATGCCTTCATACATTTGCAGTATGCTTGCCCGTGCAAAAGCTGCTTACAATGTCTTAATAACCTACTTGTGTAGTATGTGCAATAGCTACCGGTTCTTGTTGTCTAAGCAAACTTTTGTCCTTTACAGCTGCCTTTTGAGAAGGAGATTTATTATATTCAACACTCCATGCTGTATCTTGTGCCAGTCTACCTCTTAAGAAAAGGAGGTGAGTATCTCTCAGAAGTCCTGGAGCGGTTACACTCTCTCACAGAACCACATGCACCACAATGCCTTATCGAAGACATATTTATAATCATAGTAATTGTGCTAATAATTAAGTAAATTACCAAATAATTGTTGAAATGTTCCAGTTTAAAATCAGAAAAAAATGTTTACACCACCTGTGTGACACATTTGGCCAAACTAGGACAACAATGAGGGAAATGGCAAGTCTGTAGCGACATCTAGTGTTCACAGAGGAGTACTACAGCTCCACCTCAGCAAAAACTCCAGAAATCAATGTGTGTAATCAAAACCGTTATTCTGTTGATAAGAAGCAATATTAGATCAGTTTTCATTGTGGGCGGATGTTCCAGTCAGCTCAACCCATAACAAGTCACAGTAAATAAATAAATATAAAGGCATTGTATATTTTCATGATTGAGGAGCTTTTGTAATCTGAGTTAAAGACAGAATAAGTAGTATTGCTGTATTACTGCAGAAAATAATTATTCTCCTTTAAAAGCCTCCTGCTGAAATGGACACAGAATACAGCCTTCTATTTTTTATTGAATATTGAAGCATGGAACGGTCTAAATAAAGAACCTACTCATGGACCGATAGGCTGCACATGTAAAAACCGACTATATGTTTCTCTCCTGACAGGTGTGTATAAATCGGAGCCGCTGGCTGACATGTCGTGGGCGCTGTTGTCCACAGGCATCCTCTTCCTTTATCACTTTGTATTCCTGCAGGGTCTTGGAATGGTAGGATAATAAATGTTACACTACACCTTTGTTCAGAATAAAATCATAGCTTACTTGAGCACCACACAATTAAGATATTTATGTCGCTTTTATAGAAATACTGGTGGACCTGAAAATGCTGCACAATGGCTTTCCAGGCATCGATAAATTCCTTGGCGTTGTTTTGAAGTTCACTTGTTAATGGCACTGTCCAATATTTGCTTGACCTATTGTTACTGAGGTGGATGGTGCGACTCAAGCTCTTAATTTTCAAAGGAGCCCCCAACACCGAATTAGCAGCTAACACCCGTGTTCTCATAGTTCACACATTTCACAGAAACAGATGGTGAAGCATGCACAAAGATGCATCAGTTATACAGCTACACAAGGATACTGAATCTAGTATTTCGTTCACAAAACATTTACGTTGAAATACTTGTGATGTTTGGGATCTTACTCATGACCTTACACTGACTAACTCAATTTCACATTTCATCTCCCACCAGGTGACAGAAGTAAATCTCAACAACATGCTGTGTCCTGCTGTCTCGGACCCCTTCTACGGGCCGTGGTACCGGGTGTGGGCGGTGGGCCACCAGACCGCCCTGACATTACTCCACGGCAAGGCTTTGACCATCCTCACGCAGCACACCGCCCCCACGTGCCGGTATCTACTGGACATAGTGCGTCTACGCAACAAGGTGGACTAACGTTTTTTAAATCGGACAAAACCTCTTGGTATCTGAGTAACGTTCATGTAGAATCACATGAATACAGAACTGTTACATAACATTTTATTTGTCATTGGCAGTACCAGGTTATGTTCAAACCGTAGGTCACACTTGCAAGGAGTTCACAGTAGGACTCAAGTGACACAAACTTGTTCCGTTCGGTTTGGAATCTTCGCAAAATGAAGATTGGGTGAACACAAAACCAGAAGTAACCTTTGTCAAGTCGTTGTCTTTAGTTTCTCATCTAGCAATGAAAAGGGGCCAACCCACTTCCTTTTACATCCGCTGTATCTCTGTCATCAGCACTGTATTTCCTGTAAGTCTCGCTTGCCGATGAATCGTGCTGCCATTTTAAAGTTGTGCATATTGTTGACGTTTTGCGGAAAACATCTGTCGTGGTACTGTATGTTTGGGAGATTTCACAGGGTATGTTTTTTGTGATACAGGTGTGTAAATAAACATGTCAAAGCCATTGTATTTGGCCATGCCCACCTCACCTTTTCTATTGGCTGAAGGTGCTGCTTGATCGACTGGCCCTGCCCGGCTGATGCTGTTATCCGAGAAAAACAGCCTTTAAGTGTCATGTACATGGACACGTTTTTATGCTAGTTATTTTTTTGTCATTATCTCTTGTTATGGTTTCAACTGATCCTGTTCTCTTTGATTTATAAATGTCTTATTGATTTTACAAACAGCCTGATTGATCAGTTTTATGGCTTTAGAGGAAAGCGTTTTATTTTTTAGACTTGGGTTTTATTTTGTGTAGAGAGTATCAGTTTTCGTAAATGTCATTTGGCCAGTTCCCCTTGAACACGCCCTGTGTTTGGTGTCATCCATCTACTGTTGCACATCAAGAAATCAGGCCCAGAAGTCGTGCTGAATGCAGTGGCCCATTGAATTATGGAATTGCTCTCATTTCATAGTAACTCGACTAAAAGGGAATCCTGTGACAGTTAGTCTTGATGTCATTTTGTACATGTTTTTGTGAAATGTGTACTGTATTAAAAAACCTTCAAAAACTCTCCATCCTGTGTGTTATTAAGTAACCATCAGATATACAACCATTAAAGCACATAACATTCAATGCTTGTTCTTTCAGATATTTTTTATTGGATAAATGATTTAAAAGGTAATAACAATAATGTTTAAAACTACATTATCATTGCAACAGCCATTGCTCACATACCCACAAATATCCCATCAATATGCCACCCCTCCCCCCAACATATGTTTAACTTTTTTTGTTTATTTTGTCATTTTTGTAATTTTTTTGGAGCCATACTACCATAATTCATAATAAATGCCCATTTTGAAGTCTCATCACACTAACAGCAATTCAGTGGAGTAAGGGTCTACTTCTACAGGGGTTTGTGTGTGTTTTTTAAAGTATTTTCTTCCGTTCTATTTTTTATGGTAATTTTTCACCCATTTGTTAATTCAAAAAGGTAAAGTTTCTAAAGCTAAGAGAATTCAAACTCAAAATAGAAACAATAAAACAGTGGTGGGTGTAGGGGGCTACGCCAGGCAACCCCAGCGCCTGCACCGACAGCCGTCCGTCATCGTGGGGCACAGTCCAAACTCTCTGCTCAAAGTTCCAGAACATAGAAAACCACTAAAATAATATTAGAAACTAGGTCCAAAATGTTTTTTTTAAAGAATCAACTCGATGTACAAAAACAGTCAATGTGTTTACTTAGTTTTTTTACATTTTTTTTTGTTTTTTACAAAAAGGTCTTCATACAAGTTTATTGTAGATTTTACATTTATTATTTTTATCATCATCATCATTATACTTTTTTTTTCTATATCTATCAGTGCGATTGTATGCCAGTGCAGCTACTGGGTCCAGAGTAAAGAAAAGAGGCTTTTTTTTCTCCTTAAATGGCATTTAAAAATAAGGATTAACGCATCTTTTGTACAAAGTATAACTGCTGGTCTTAGGAAAAAACACATTAAGAAACCCATAAATCTAAGAGGCACGCTATGGGGTTTTCTTCCTTTACAAAAATATATAATAACGATGAAAAACAAAATAAAAAAATGTGCAACCTAGCATTACGGTCATTGATACCGTGTGAGGTCTCAAAGACGGCTACAATGAAAATTCATTGAACGTAGGTTGCTAAAAACCTTAAACAATATTAGAAATTGTACAAAACCAAGGAAAACATACACAGAAATAAAAACAACATGTCTCTTGCAGGAAAGGTTTTTGGAAGGACAGGAAGGCAGGTCTGTACAGCAGCATTTGGACATGGCTGGAGGCATCTTTGGTTCGGTTGAACACACAAAGGTGACATGGGCCTAACACTTTCCAAATGACTATGGGTTTGATAGAGGATGCGAAGCTTGAATCATTTTGAGTAAAAATGTCAGAGGTTTGAGAGTTATAGAAACATGGAACACTTAAGCAAATACAACAAAAACTGTACTCAAACACGCTTTCAATATAGCCAACTTGAAATTTTGCTATCCATGGCTGGTGAATCCGGTGTTGCGAATTCTACAGTGTTCAAATCTGCGATTACTCCAGGGCAGACACGTCGTTCTCAATTATATGGAGAATCTAAAAAAACCCGCAAAGTACATTTTTAAAGTGGACTATGAGAATCAGTAAATATTCCTATTCAAACATCAATCTGTAGTCGTTCACAATCTGACAAGATTCCGACTTGACCAGAAGCGCGCCAACGAGTCTGACGTCACCTCTAGATAAGCGACACTCGTTCGTCCGTCCAACAAACCGAATGACTGGTATTTGAACAGAACTTCGGTGAAGTTTAGGCCGTGCTTAGGCAACAACTTCACTCGCCTCGTCAATTAACGTTTCCGGCTAGTTAAACCAGATAAGGTCAAAATGGCAATGTACACAGACGCCTAGTGAAACTCTGGGTGTATAGTACAGATCTACAAGAGATGAGATGATACGCGTATGCCCGTATCCCCCAGGCCATGAGGGAAGGTTGGGGGGTCAGACTCCTGACTACATGTCCTTTCAAACCTGCAGGAGATTGTTACACTGGTAGGAAAAAAAGAAACACCTGTAAAACAGATCTGCATATATCGAGGATAATAATAAAGTCTGATATGAACAATGAGTCCGCATGACCAGTCGCCTTCACTGCGACCACCCCGACATGAGGTCCGATAGCACCATTTTATATTGTCTTTTCTCATACATCTATATAGCAGTGAAACAAGCATGCCGTGTTTTAACAGGAGACCCGCTATTCATGCAACACATGTATTGCAAAATGTGTATACATTATTTTTCTCACAAATGCAAGGATTTTAGTTGGTTTTGCAGCAGAACAAAAGGACTCAGTTTGTGCTGTTCAGTTTTTTTAAGTGGACCACCAAATGAGCCCTGATTGGTCAACCGTAGGATGGTGAAAACCATGGGCCGTAAAGTGGCGGTAAGTTAAAGGGTGATTACCAAAACTAGACGCAACAAACTGCGCTTTTCATAACTTAGTGGTTGATGGGATTTAGACAAACACATCAAAAACAGTCAGAACAGGGCAGTGGAGGGCTTCGCTTGAAGTAAAACGAAAAATAAAAACATCACTGTGGTTTGGCAAACAGGTGTCCCACAACTCCACACACATTGGCTGAAGTTGTTGTTTAAAGCCGCAACAGTGTGACGCTGCCAAAACGAATCGGTCTCGCAAAAAAAACAAAGCCAACGGTTTAACCCTCGGGGCGACATTTCCTGGTCCGTGTAGTATTAAGGCAACACAACTGAAATCAGGTTTTTTTTATCGATTATAGGGACCTAGACAATGACTGTGGATGGAACCCCGAAAGCCCTTAACAGTTTGCATATGAAAACAAAGACGTAGAAAGTTCTTGGATGTCTAGAGACTTTCTGTTTCTCTCCTTTGAAGCTAGTCCATTGTATCTACAGACAGATGAGATGTTCGGTCTACAGCATGGAAAAACATTCTTGTAACAGCTGTACTGAAGGTAAGCAACCCCTTGAAATCACATCTCAATCCAGTTTGATGGAACTATTGTGAGCCATGAGAAATTTTCTTCCAAAGAAACAGCTGGTGGGGCATGAACTAGATGTTTTAAAGAAGCTTCACCATAAGGTCTTAAAAGATGAGTCACCATAGCGGGTGTATTTGCATTAGCCATCCTCTAGATTATAACAACCACTTAAAGGGATAGTAAAAATGATGTAATTATTTATTCAACCTCATGTCATTTTAAACCTGTGTGACTTTGCTGCAGAACACAAAAGAAGATATTTTGAAATCTGTTGTCAACAATTTGGTCCTCATTGAATGGACACAAAACCACTGGGCCAATATTTATCACAATATCTTCTTTTGTTGTACAGATGAGTCATTTACAGGTTTTAAGTGAAAGAATTTATATTTATATCCCTTAAAGCTTGTGGTGTTCCTATGGAGATGTAAACATTGTTCTTTTCATGCATGATGAGGTGACGTGCTGAGCTAATGTCGAACACACTGCATGGGTCTGATTCCTCCACATGATGAGATCATTCAAAAGAAAATCAACAAATGAAGCTTTCCAAAGAGTCCGCCTGAGAGCAGAATGAAGATTGCAGTGCCAGGTAAACAGACCAGGGATAAAATGAATTAAAAACAGCCATTCACGGCCACATTCTGCATGTATTAAAAGAGAGTATGGCTTTTTTTACCTCGTCCCTGTCTCTTATGAAGGTTTTCCTCTCTGTGTGATAAAAGAAGATACGAAATAGCTCACATGGGACAACTGAGACCACCTTTGTGGTCACAAACCTCGCTAGCCCAACAGACTGTGAAGTTTGTTAGCAACTGTCCGGTTAAACTCCGATACAAAGACCTGTACACATAACACTAGAAACATCTAATAAAGCACACGTTAAAATAAACACTACTGGATTTATACGTGTTGGGGTTTTTTAAGGATGGCAACACTACACAATTTTTAATATTTACTGTTAATTGGAGTTTAATTCAATTCTGCTATGCATTATGGGAAAATATTTTGGCGCACCCGATAGCTAATTTCATCTAGTGGTTTTGAACTTCTGACAAGTTTGTGCACACGATACAAAAGAAGCAAACACGTGACTGACTTTTCTAGCTCCTTATTGGCTAACTCAGTCGCACTGGACCCACCTTACAAGCCACAACGTAACACTTCACGATAAAAACAAAAGAGAAAACGGAAATCACCCCCACGAAGGAAAATTGTCAGAGATCGCACAGAGAGGAAAGAGAATCCCTCGAACCCTGTGGTCGCCTACGTAACACAACGTCAAACTAAAGCGAAATGAGAAAAGCAAAAAGAGCAATAAACCAAGTTACTAAAGCATTGCGTACATAAAATTGGAGCAAAATCCTATCATCAAGACTAGCCCATCATCATTATGACTTAATTCCATCCACAGACTCAAAAACCTGATTAGAAAATTTGTTGAAAAACAACTTAGTACTTGTTTATTTGCTTATTTAAAAAAAAATCAAGGGGTTATATATGTTTATATATATGCTGCAAAAAACTAAATTAATACAACAAATAAAAATGAGAAAATCAAATGAATTGTATTTTTTCGCTTCAAAATCACTTAATGCTTATTTGCCACCCCGCTGCCATGCCGCCATCTGACTGTCGACATGGCAACGGAAACTATCATCATAAAATGGTACAGTAGTACAGATAGCTAGACCAAGAGGGGGCGGGCTCTCCTGGGAAGAGGTCCGCGGAGAGGTCCAGTGACTGGTCATGCGGCTCGCTGTCAGGAATAATGGTTGTACGGTGGGAGAGGGTGCCCGATGCCGTTCTGGTAGTGATGATGCTGGCGATGGGCGATGTATTCTGCGTAGCTCATTGTCATCTTTTCACTACGGTACCTAAAGTGATCGGGAAGAGGAGCAAGTGTCAGAACGGTAGCTTAATGGAAAACACACTAAGGCCGGGTTTCACAAGCAAGGCTTGAATGTTTGAGCTGTCTCAACTGAAAATAACTTGACCTGACATATTGGAAAATATGTCGGTGCCATTGATTTGTCTAAAGATTTACATTGGTAATGTTTCTTTCTAAAGCATTTTTTATAAAAGTGACTCAAATATCCTAATCCAACTAAGCCTTGTCTGTGAAACCGGGCCTAAAACATCAAGTAGAACATTTTGACGACCGAAGTCATCATCTACTCCCGATTGTAGCGAAATGCAAAGGAAGATATTTGAAAGAATGTCAGTAATCAAACAGATCTCATCTCCCATCTACCGTCATATTATTTTCCCCAAAACTGTTTGGTTACAAGCGTTCTTTCACATATCTTTCTCTGTGTTCATCACAACATAGATATTTATACAGATTTTGAACATCTTGAGGGTGAGTAAATGAAGACAGAATTTTGAGGTAAACTGTCTCTAAGTCATTTTCTGAATTCTGATCCAATTCTAGCATTCAAACCAAAAGCTTCATGAATAGAGACTTACTAAACCTCAGAATAAAACATTGTAGGCTCTCAGTGTTTCTGATGAAGAAAGGCCTAAAATGTGATTATTGTAATGCACCGTTGGCTTGACGCCCTGCTGTCTTCATAAACTACACTTAGTGCAAAATTCAGCTGCCAGACTTCCAACTACATTCTGAAAATTGGATCATGTCAGATCATATCATCCCAACGAGTTACATGTTCGTTTCCGTGTCAATTAAGCCAAAATTGTTTATAGACTACTCTGAGATCTTGACGTCACCCTGTAAACATGTCACTCCTAGAGTCCACATGTATACATCTCTAGCCAGCCCAAAAATGACGATTGACTGATGGCAAAACAAGAATGCTTACAGACATTCATTATCCTAAAGCGTTTTAAAGAACCCACTCTAGAGAGAGATGCTTTCTGTCCTCTGAATGGTGTAGTAACAGCATGTGGACCACGAAGGCTAACAGGACCACAAAGCCTTGATCCCTCTTCTTGATCCCTTATCCACTAAATCACTGCCAGCTAGGCACTCAGAATAAGTGCCCGGTAGGTCTACAATGTAATCTTGAATTCAGTTCCCAGTTACAACAAGCCAAAGAGCTCACAGACACATCCACAACAGATATTAGCATGCAAGAGACCCTACTGAGGCTTCTACAGATGGTTCTCTGAAATCCTTCTGAAAGTGCCTCTAGAGATTAAAACAGACTATTGCTAAGACTTTTCATGAGTCATGAAGATGAAATGGCGAGAGATAATGAGAAATGACATTCAACATGATCAATAGATAAAACGTCAAAAGAGTTTGACAGTCTCACCTGGTCAACTTTATAGTCTTCCTGAAGTCATTTGTGATAGGAGCTTTGTAACCTCCCTTTCGAAGTAAGGAATCTATGGTTTGAATGTGGTCCCATCCTATGGAGAAAAGTCCCAAAAAGAGAGAATTCGATTCGTTGTTGACAGTGGAGATGACATCACAGACGTCGTTTTTCGAAAATGTCATATTTCTCACCTTGCTCCTTCGCAACCTCTGGCAGGTAGGTGGCGGTGCGCTTTGATCCTTTTTCATTAAAAAATTCTATCCTAATGCCGTGAACACCCACCTAAGGATAAAAGGCAGAGATGTTTTGAGAAAACCGTCCTCTTTCTCATTTGACAGATACTAGCACTTACATTATAATCATATGCAACAGCCTGTTGAGAGAAAAAGACAACTATCTGCACAGTAGCTTTCACAATTCATGACGTACGGAAGGCATTAGTGACAGAAAAAAACGTAAACTGATGGCTTTTTTTTAAAGCGCGGTGTTACCGTTGAAAACAATTGAAAAAACACACCGGCCGCAGGCATAAACGCCTAGGTGGACACACGGCTATAATAGGGAAAATAAACACTATGGCAGTAAATGGAGGATGAGATCTGTTTGGTGACTGACATTTTTCCAAATATCTTCCTTTGTGTTTAGAAGAAAAAGGAAATTCATATAGGGTTGGAACAGTAAATAATAATAACGGGTGAGTAAATAATGACAGAATTTTCATTTTTGGGTAAACTAGTCCTTAAAGGGATGTTGCTTACTGTATCTAGCAGGAGTATGGGACACAAACACAAGCAGAACTGATTTTTCTTTGCTTAAAGGGATAGGTCACACATACATGAAAATTCTGTTTCCATTAACTCACCTAAATGTGAGTTTGTTCTGCTGAACAGAAAGGAAGACATTTGAAAGAATGTCAGTAACCAATTAGATCTCATCCCCCACCCCTTTGACTCCCATTGTATTTATTTTTCTTACTTTGGCAGTAAATGGGGGTGAGATCTGTTTGGTTACTAAAAATCTTCCTTTGAGAAATTCATGTTTGGGTGAACTATCCTTTTAAGGATAGAGATTTTTATCGATTGCTCTAGGTGGTTGCTCGAAAAGTGACAATTGTTGCCAAAGGAGATGTCAAAGTTTAAGAATGAGCAGTAACTACATTTATAATATTTTCTGGTGAAATGTGCTTGCCTGCGCAAAACTGTTGCTAGAATGCATCCAGTGTGTGTTTGTATTTTAATTGTGTTATCGTGATCGGTTGCCAAAATTTACTGCAGAGTTTAACAGCCCTCGCTCTCTAAATGATAGCTAGACACGTGTGGTTCCATTTAACCAATACATTTATGGGATGTTTTCACCAGTTTTACTTACAAAAGTGACAGCACACTTCATAAAGGGATAGTCCATCCAAAAATAAAAATTATATAATTTATTCACACATGTTATTTGAAATCTGTTTAGACGCTGCCTTGCCCGAAGTCAACTTCGGGTGTGTGGTTGGTTAGAATATAACAACTTGTATTTCATTCACATTAACATGAATATATATTTATATTTTATTGTACATTAATTGTATTAAATTAAAACTACTTAACAGTTGATTTTTCACGGAGGTCTAGCGGAAGTTTGGGCCACTTATCGATGTTGGTGCTGAAACCATCTATCAAAGGGTAAATAAATGTAGAATTTTCAATTTCGGGTTAACTGTCCCTTTAACAGATTAACATTTGTTCATAATAAAAGTTGCCATGGCACAAACTCGTTTCGCACCTAACTTATGGGAGGAAGAAGATAGCAGTGACGTTTGTCATAGCAACCAGCACTAATAAAGAACTCCAATGGGAGCGCTTCAGTCCGTTTCTGGTGGATACTTGGCCTCCAGGTTTGTGATGTGTAAACACAGTCTCACTCAGAACTGGGTCACTCTTGACAAAGGGATGAAAGAATGCAGAATATATCAACATGACGAAGACTTCTGATCTCATTTCCAGGATCTGAACAAAGGCCATCTTTGTGAACAGATGAGGAAAGAATGTAGGAAATTAATGCGACGGGAGACGTATCCTGTCGAAGTATCACGCTATTTAAGCGAGTTAAAGGTTAACACTGAATTCACACAACAGTGTATCTGTAACAACAGAACAAACAGGTCACACACACGTATAGACAAACACATGCATACCATTGCTCCTTGCCCTGGGCGCATTTCTGTCCGTGCAGCTCTGGGTCACTGAGGACACAAGGTGTTAGCATGCGTGTGTGTATGCGTGAACGCCCTGCATCAGAGACTCCGTGGCATGATGCCAGGCTCAGTCAGCAGGCCTGTGGTTCATTTGAATGTGAGGACGCAGCGAGTGGCTGATGCCGCACTGCTTTGCTCCCTCTCTCTTTTTCTCAGACTGTGCAATTTGAAATGTGCCTGACGTCGGGCTGCAGCTGTCTGAATGTTCAGCGGAATTGCAAGGTGATTCTCACGGGTATGTCAGGAGATGCTAAAAGCGCCTAGTTTCCAAAGGTGTTGTGACGTTTTCAGACTGAGCTGCAGTGCGAATCACAGCACTCTGAGGGGAATACCACCTCTTAAAAGAACCACAAAGGAACCGTTCAAAGGCAGAATATAAACTCAAAAAGACGTCGTGAAGGTGGAGTGAATGACTGTCTTTTCTAAGGTTGTTAAAAGCAGCAAGTCAAAACTAAAATATATAACTACTGGTATCAAGTCTACTCTGACGAGTGTTCCGAGTGGTTGTCTGCCCACATCAACCTATTGGTCATTCGCAATATATTGATATATTACTTATTACACTAAAAATGTACATTACAAGATGTGTTTTTATCATCATGTGCCCAGTGCCCAGGCAAGCATATTATTTTTCAATTGTTCGCTATGAAAGTGCTGCGCTTTTAATAACCCCAGCAGCTTGTGATTTCATTTAATGCTCAGCGGCATTTTTTCCGGTTGCCAACTCGCCATGATTTGAAAAACTGTACCTGAAAACCTGAAACAACCACATGTCACTTTTTACAGCCATCCAATCATAGTATTTATCCAACCCCTCCTGCACTATGTCAACCAACCAGCACATCCTACTTGTTGGATGCCAAAAAATTCCCAATAACCGGACGTCATGATTAGCTTTTGTTCAGTATTGTAACAAATTTCCTAGACCTAGAGAAACAGCATATTGTTTTTTTCTAATGTACATTGACCGATCCAGAGAAGTAGGCGTTTCCTTCTGGACGTCGTCAGAGAGGGTCAGCCGCTCCGGAGCAGAAGTACATTTTCAGATTTTAAGGGCACATGAATTCATTATAAAGTACCGACCCCCACGAATAAATAATTTCTTATAAACACTGCAATATGAAAAATGAATAGTCAGTACTGATTTCAAAGGGACTTAAAGTGACATAACCAAAACTTGTGAAGCAAAACTAGTGCTGTCAAATTGATTAATTGCGATTGATCGATTCCAAAATAATTGTTGTAATATATGTGTGTGTGTGGCATGTATATGTATGTAAATGCAAACACATGTGTATGTATAACAAATATTTACATAAATATACATATATATATTTAAATATTTACATTATACCTAAATATATGAAGAGTTTATTTCCAAAATGCAATAAAAATAATTATAAAGTCATGTTTTTTATTGTGCATTTCATTTCATATCAATCAAACTGCATCTGGTTTGTTTTAAATAAAAACAATACAGCTAATTAACACAATAAAAGCTTGAAAATAATAAAAAAAAAGATTTTTGTTAAACTCCGTTATCTCATTTTGGAACCAAACTCTTCATATATTACTAATATTTCTTAAATAAACAGACGTTTGTTTGTTTATTTATACATACATTGTAGTGAGCCTTACACAGGGCACCAATTTTGTAGGATGTCATACACAAGAGGCGTTGTGAGTTTGATCACATGTTACCTCTGTGTCAAGTGACCACTCCTTCAGCCTAAATCGGGGCACCCGCTAAGAATTTCACCCTACAGTAAGAATGATCTACATAGATCATACATTAAGTAAATTGGAGTTAATAAATCATCAGGTTTAACTGAAGGATATTGTGCGATTCAGCTAACCTGTAGGGCCTCTTAAGGCCGTGGTATGCTTCCCTTTTGACTCATATACATACACACGGGTTTTGATGCATGTGCATTGGTTTGAGGGTGGCAAATGAAACAGTAGAACAACAAGAACAATATAGGGCATGTTGCTTTGTTTGTTGCTACTGAAAGAAGAAGAAATGGACTACTTGCCTACGTAGCCTTGTGATGTACTTCTGACTTAAAACCAGAACCTAGTGAGGTGTAAGATTTCATGTATTAAAAATGAGGCGTGGCTCCCTGTGACCCCTAAACATTTAAAAATAAGATTTTCACGCACATACATTATCAGCGACATAAGAAGAAATATTCTAAACATTACTACATAATCTGCAATAGATACGTGAAAGCAATGGCTAGTGAACGATAGCGTTTCACTATTTCTCCTCACACACAGCTCTGTTGCAGACATTTAGCTACCAAACGCAAATCACAGTATGCTAAAGGAGACTAGCAAGGAATCATAGCATAGCACTGTTTGGATCAAACAATTACAGACTTTAAATACTGCAGTGGTAAACACGAGCGAGCACCGACACAATCACACGTAAAATGTTTTTATCGAATGTTTGGATCACGATGTTGTCGTTTTTATTGACAAATGTAATGCCATCAATGTAAATTCAAGTAAATGCAAATTCTGTCAATAACTATAGGCTTATGTTAAAAGTGTAGTTATAACGTTTAAGGATAAATGTCACAGAATTTTGCACAGTTAATGCATTTATTTGGCATTAAATCTGGTCATTTAAAAATGTTAAAATACTATTTTTGTGAGAGACAATTTGGAGTTGAGTGTACGCTAATAAAATACAGGTGGTGAACTTCTGCTAATTTAAGATCCGTCATAAAACCCAACATTAATGTATACATCACAAAAAGGTTTAAAAAAAAGTACAAAATGACATCACAAACAGGATTTATTGTTTTCATTTTTATTTTATTGAAGTGACCGCCCTTAAAACAGAAATAATCAAACATGATCTCAGCATGTAGATTTGGTGAACACTGTTACCGGAAATGACTGAGCCGCATCGAGGAGAACGCGAAAGTAGTAGTTAAAAAAAAGAGAAAGAGAAGATTGGCTGTGCGACCGCTACACAGGCAAAGAATGAGGGATGGTGAATTCAGTCCACTGGTAAGAGAATGCAGTGTGTTAGGACGTGTTGAATCTACGCCCCCGGGACACAGTTGCCATCTGGTGTTTAAACTAATTACTGCAAAAAAAGGAATGCGCATGTGCGACCTGCGCGTACTACGTACTAAAGGTACCAAAAAAACTTTGTTGTGTGTGTACTATTCCGATGATGAAATTTACGCGCTGTTACTCGCCTACACGTAAAATGGTAAGCATAACAGCCTTTGCTGTATTATCAACACAAGGAACACACAGATGTAATAAAATATAATTTATTAACAAAAGACATACAAGAAAACTAACAACTACTAAACGGTACAAAAATCCGTAAAGACGGTAAGGTTTTAAAGTAAAGTGCAAAGAATAGAACATATAAATGGTTGATGAAGGCAGAATGTTCTCTGTAATAAGGTAGAAACCTTATGTCTTGAGTAAAACAAATAAATAAATAAATATTTATTACACATCTAATAACAGAGTATGCTATATCAAAGGCAACAAAGATACATATAAACTGATAAAATACACTAATGCCAAGGTCTCTGGAAAGAGGTTTGGTAAGTGATATTTACGTTCCCCTGTGGTCGTGAGAAGTCCAGTGGTGGTTAAGTCTTCCACTGGACTGACTTCTCGGTTTCAGTTCCAGGCTCAAAGGCCGGATAATCAGAACTTGGGCGTTACCGTTACAGTCTCAAGGGGAGACTCAGAAATTACTGTAACAGTCTCAGGGCAAGACTCAAAACTTTGGTGATCCGTTTCAGATTCTAGGGGAGACTCAGGACAAAGAGTTTCTACTGAAACGGTACTTTTATCCCTTTTCAGATGAGGAGGAGATTGCATTTGGCGCACCATTTCAGCGCTGTGATTGGCTGTTGATGTAAGAGGGGGCTCTCACTCCCCATTCCTCCTCTGTATGGAACTAATTTGCATAAGATAGTGTATGACATTGAAATGTGATTTTGTTACCTATGCATAATTCACTTCCTAAACCACTTTCGAAATACCTTTGGCATTGACCTGAATGTATAGAGTACAAACATGACATCAACATTTTTAACTACCAATGCTGTCATTCAGTTGTTAATAACTGATCGGTGGTGTGAACAGTTAAACAACACAAAGCTGTAGTTGAAAGTGCATATGATTCTAACAAATACGGAGTCAATATGTGATAGATTGTCCATGTTGTGTATTAACGAATGCAAAGAGTTGTTCTTTGTTTTGGCAAATGCTACCGCATTGCCAGTTTACTACGTGCCACATCTGGAGGTCCCGGGGAGGTTTATGGCTTCAGGTTCTGGCCTGAATCTTAGGTTGAGAGGAGAGGGGGTTTGGGGATGAGGCAAAATCCTGTGGAACAATGGTAATGTCCTCCTCTTCCCAGTGTGGTACTGAGGTCTTCCATCCTACCCTGTAAGGGGTGTCTGGCAGTTGTCCTTATCTGATGACACTTTGAGTATATATTTATGCCAGCCCACCAATATCCAGTCCCAATCTAGCAAATCTTTCTCTATCCATGCACTTAAGAGTGGCCCTTGCCATAAAAGTTAGGCCCTGGCATGATTTGTTTGGTGCTGCTCACTACAACATATATACAACTAAACACGCCACACATACTTTTCATATAAAACAAACATTTATTTTGGAATCGATTAATCACAATTAACCGATTTGACAGCCCTAAGCAAATATACCTTGACTATTTATGTGTTCCATCAATTATTCACATAATTGATGGAAACATAAGAGCACCCGTGTTTTAATAATTGACATCAGGAACGTTTGCCCTCTTACCTCCCAGTCTAGATAATCACCAACATCCTCGAAGTTGGTGAGCAGAGACACTGAGCAGAAGAGGCGCGGCAGCTCGTCCCTCGTCATGGGGGGAAAGCGGCTGTCTTTAAGGGCACTGCGAAGGAAACATGAAAACAAGTTTTAGGACAAATTCAAATCACGGTATTATCATTATAATTAACATTTACCCACTTTTTAAAACACAAAAGTCAGATATACAACATTAGCATCGGATAGTATTTATATGACAAAAACGACTTCAGCTAGAACTATTCCTTTAGCATAGCCTGTGTCTCGATAAGCTCCCTTGCTCCCGAGATCATGTGTCAGTATATCGTGTACACGGGTCCGGGCACTGGTAGGGGCACCCTGGCTGCCTTCTCATTGGGACACCGTTTACTTATTTTCCTGTGCGTGACAGCTTAAGCTGTGATACTTCACAGCTGGTAATAATCAACTACGGCAAAACTGATATTTCCCTGACTTTATTTTGAACATTTTGAGAAACATTAGCATTAATGTGTTACATATAAGTGCACAAATTGATTATTAAATGTAACTGTTGTGTTGCCTGCCTGTCTAGCAACATTTGCTTATGGCCTACATAACATAGAACTTTTGAAAAGACAAACACTTGTTTTATCGCGTTTCATGAAGTTCACTCAGTTTGCTCCCAATTTCGATTAAACTTCTTCAAAACTTGTCACGTGATTTCTGGTAAGGGAAGATAGGGAGCATCAATGCTCCCTGGTTTTTGCTGTGCATTGTGGGAATTTTTAGGGCACGAACGTTTCAGTGCAGGAAGGATTTTGCGAATGAGACTGCCCTTAAAATGGCTGACGCCCTAGTCAGTGCCCTGACTACTGAACAAGAGAGCTGATTGAGACACAGGCTTAGTTTTGCACTTAAATATAGTTTTATACACACGTCGGTTTTTAATTCTGAACAGACACACCTCAAATTGCATCAAAGCAGCCACAGATGGTATACAAAAGTAAAATACAAAAGAGGTGATGTCTTTTCCCCTCAGATATGGAAACTGTTGGAAGTAATAAAGCCATTAGGCCAAATAGCAGCAAAATCAGAAAGTAACTAAGAAGTCAATTCATTTAGATAATTCAAAGCCTTCGGCAGTCACGCGTACGTACAATTTGCGAGATGCCGAAATGAAAAGTAATTTGATATATTAAAATATACTGTAAGGAGAATGTAAACACCACTGTAACTGGGGTATTAATAAAATTAATCTCTGAACTATTTAAAAATACATTATAATAAAGCCCATTGCATATTGAGTCCGAAATTTGTGAACAAAATTTCTGCACGTTAATAAATAAATACGACCTCACGTTGTGTCAATCACATTGACACACTGCCTCCGATATTTTCTTCTGTCGTACAAAAATTCGGACCGGGTTCAATTTTCGGCGTTTTTTCGCATACGTAGCAATTAATTTAAGTGGCCTTTTTAACAATTCAGAGACAACGTACAAACGAGAGCCAAATACGAAAAAACGCATATGAAAATTTCGGACTGTATGTGCAAAGACCTTAAGGGTTGGGTATCGTAAGAATTTTTCTGGTTCCGATTCCGGTTCCAGTTTTGCCTAATAATTCCAAGTTCTGATTCCGGTTCCATTTAAATAAAAATTTTGTTTAAACTATTTTACCTTAATTGAATGTAGTGTTGCTGACTGTAAGGTAGTAAGTAAGTAATGTTGAGTAATGCTTCATGTGAGTAATCAAATATGCTTTAGATTTGATGTTTTTACACTATCAATATCATCCAAATAGTCTGATGAAAGCCAAGACACTTGCCCATTTCCCTAAATGAATGAATTATTAAAAAAAAGTTAAATGTCTTACTTGTAACCATGTATGCACACATTCCACAAACTCTCTAATTAACAAATAATAAAGCTGCCAGGAGAGGGTGAGATGCAGTGAAAAAAAAAACTTGAAAAACTGTAACTTGACATTTCAAGAAAATTTGCGCAAAAAAATTATAATTCTGATTGGATGCACAGCCCATGACATCACCAACTAAAGGTACATGAAGCATTTCCTCCTGCCTTTAAAAGCTGACAAGCCTGTGTTTCCATATGTACATAAATGTATTTTTGCATATACATTATTCAAATTTCATTTTGGGCACACTGCGTCTGGTAAACCTGCTGCATAAGTGACTATCAACGACAATAACTGAAAATAAACCTTCAGAACCTTTACACAGAACATCTCAAGAGATGCTATAGACATCTGATCTACAGAGGTTCCTCTCCATTATGAAGAAAAGTCTGAAAATCAGAAAAGATGACTGGTCTTCTCTGTTCTGTTAAGACAAGAAAAAACAGAGGCTCAGTCCTCTCCGGCAGCACCTTACATCACCCAACCAATGATCCTTTGCTATAATTGACTTTCACTATCTGAGGTCAGTTAGGATGGCTCGATAACTAAAGAAGATTTGACGGAGTGCAGATCCTCTGTTAGTCGGGCAACATGCATTACAGGAAGTGTGCTCCTTTGTGGTGTGTTCTATTGAAGAAATTTCATTCATCCGAGTATAGAGATTCACATGGAGGAATGAATGAATAAATGGCGACTATGACAG
Organism: Triplophysa bombifrons; assembly: GCA_029783895.1. Taxonomy (NCBI): domain Eukaryota; kingdom Metazoa; phylum Chordata; class Actinopteri; order Cypriniformes; family Nemacheilidae; genus Triplophysa; species Triplophysa bombifrons. Next base: position 16,702,674 of record CM056466.1, read on the forward strand.
CACAGCGCTTATATAAAGCTCCAGCTGAACGGTGAATCAGTGACTACTACACATCATCATCACAGCTCAGTTCATTACTGGAAGCAGTTTGACGAAGCAGAGGGTTTATTTCACCCACAGCTGCTTCAGAGATCTGTAACAATCTGTGAAAGGGGATGACGAAATGGAAATGAAAAACCTGGAAAGGATCGGTCCAATTGTGGAAAAAAGACTGAACCTGTCAATGTCAAACTCAATAGCAGTCATTGGTAGTAATGCACTTATATACATTATTATTGCTAGGTAACATTATTATTATTAATGTCCGTCTCAAAAACCACTACTGGGGAATTTATTAGGGCTGCAACAACGAATCGATTTAATCGATAAAAATCGACTACTTAAAGAGTTGGCAACGAATTTCATTATCGATTCGTTGTGTCGCGCAACACGGAGACGTTTGATTATAAAAAAAAACTTTATTTGAGCGCGGAGCGGAGTGAACACACTCGGTCTCTCTCGCGCACTGATGCTAGCAGACTTTGGCGCCTGATACACAGGGCGGAGCAAAAATTAAATAAACGAGCAGAGGAAAGATACATGACGGAGGCAGAGAATTCCACGCGACCAAAGTCATCCAATGTGCGGGAGCATTTCACACTAAATAAACATAAAAAGTGTGTTAACTGCTAAATATGCAAAAGCGATATGGCGGGAGCAACATGGCAATGATCCAGCACCTGAAACGCAAACATGTTGGATTCTTTGTTGAGGAGTTCAACAGCAGGTTTAGTCACTACAGAATCCTACTTTTGTTCCGTTTTGAAGTGAAGAACGTAATGTCCCTTGTGCGGATGTTTTCTCGTTATGCGGCTAGACAAGTTAGCGTTAGCTCGTTAATAACAGAATAAAGCAGGGGTGGTATAGTTACTTTGCACTTTGCATTGCAAGAATAAAGACACGTTTTTATTCACTAGCCTTTTTTGAACCATTCATTTATCAATCTGTTGTCATGTATAGCTACACTGCGAAAACAGCTTTTCTTACTTTGTAATTTATTTCTCGTTTCCCGTCCAAGTATCTAAAAAAAAAAATCAAGATTACTAGACAAGAAAAATGGTATGAGAAAATTAATTGAAGCTTAAAACTTCTGTTTGAAATTATATCTCATTAAGATTATTTTTCGTACCCCATTGGCAGATACTATTGCTTGTTTTAAGCAAACAATCACTTTATTTTGAGGTGTTTTTTCAGAAAACAAGACATCATTTCTTATGCTATTTCATGTGTCTAGTAAATGAATCTTGATTTAAGATTTTTTTTATATTTGGACTGACAACAGGACAAAACTACTAAGTTAGAAAAGCAATTTTTGCAGTGTATATTCTGTGCTTTGTCCCATATAGGTTATTATTGACAAATATATTTGTGTGTGTTGTACTTTTTAATTTAATTTTAAAGTTCTTTTATAGCACTCGGTCATCTTAAGCTTTGTTTAAATGTGGTGTATAAATTAACCTGCACTTACTACAATGATGGTAATAATTTAATGAATAAGCTTCAAGTGAATTTGAGAGAGAGTGTGTGTGTGTGTCAGTGTGACAGTTTGTGAGTGTGTGTGTCTGCGTGTGTGTGCATCTGCGAGTGTGTGCGTCTGCAGTGTAGTGTAGAGAACAAGTTCTGACATTCAAACAAATCCTGTCTAATTTTCTGATTTGTATTGTTCTTAATTTTTTATAAATTATTTATTGTTCTGGCAGCTCAGGTGGCACTTTATTTTAAAAAAGTCTATATATTTGGCAGATGTAAAGCATACATGTGTATGTTTTTTGTGTTAGTCCATTTTTATTTTATTATTTTTATAACAGCTCAGGAAAGTTCAAGGAGCAACATGTTTGTGCAGTTTCTAAAGATTTTAGTTCTGTTTTTGAATAAAGGGTTGGAAATGAATGCTTTTCTTGGTTTATGTTTTTATCCGATGCATCGATTAATCGATAAAATAATTTATAGATTAATCGATTATTAAAATAATCGTTAGTTGCAGCCCTAGAATTTATACTGGTTTAAATCAAAACCCGTCTGCGATGGTCTCATACTACACTAATAAATACCTTTATAAGCCAAACTTTGGAATGTGAAAAAAGATTTGCTTCTGTTCTCAGACACAAAGTGCACAGCATTAAAAATAAAGCACATTTGTAATGCAAGTCATGAAGGGTAATTTAAAATCCCTTGAAACACACTATACATTTTTGGCCATTTAGAGAATGGCCGGTTTATCTACCTTTTGCTGCAATGATCAAACAAAATGAACAAAACGTCTGAAAGAGGAGTATTTTAAAATGCCTCTTTATGACTATTTACAACATAACAGGTCTTTAAATGGGTTTGTTCACCCAAAAATGACTTTCATTTGGTGAACACGAACAAACCTAGGGTTGGGTATCTTTTGGGCTTTTTTCAATACTGGTCCCAAAAGATCATCCGCGATCATTTAACAATTATAAAATGTGCTTAGATTTGTCATTAACATGGAGCTTAATAAGATTCTGCTCTCTTTTGGAGCCAGTCTCTATCGGCAAGTTGATAAATTGCGATTAAAGTCACTTCAGTGTTGGCTTCATGACAGAGATGAGAAGGTTGCCGCTCGCAGAATACACGCAGTGTTTTTGGTGAAGACACCCGACATCATTTTGGCGAGAGACTGACAGCACGAAATTTGACAGCAAAAAATGGGCAATGCAGTGCATAGTGGAGCCGTACAAGTTTTTTTAATAAAACGTTAAAAATATCACCAATTATAAGTTATATATATATATATTAAGTAATTATATAACAATTTTTTTTAACTATTGTTATGTCAACCATTCTGTGACAGTGAAATGACCAAATGGATTGAGCAAAGAAATGTCGAGGTTCAGAAAAGAACAAAAAATTTAAAAACAAGTGAATTTAGAGGTAGTTCATATAATATAACATATATTAACGTTAAAATCCTCCACATATGTTTGTCGGTTATAAAATAAATCTTTGTTTGTGAATTTATAATTAGGCTACATTCGGGTGAGTCTGAGAAGGTTGTTAATGCTGTTAATGTTTCCCACTATCACACATTCATTAAAAGTCAGACACGTTACCCTGTGCAGTTTAAAACTCACGTCTTCCCCAAAATGTGCAGTTGTGCCCCTGGCGACCGCCTTCAATTTTTCAACCCAGGAAAAACCCTGTTGAGAACCTCTGGTGTAATTGATTTGAAAGATATAAGTTTTCGCACATCCTAACATTTCACAGATGCAAAAGACATACGAGCGGTAACGGCAAATGATTCAGAAGACTCAATATGGTAGAGCATAAACACACCCACATGCATGCACAAGCTGCAAGACATGAGAGAGAAGGTGATATAACATCTCAGAAAGAGAAAATTTCGAGGGGAAAGTCCATCTATCTTAAGAAAGGCTGACTATCAGAGGATGAGGAGGTGGGTTTCCCTTGGCAACCATTTTGTCAGTACTGAGGAGACCTGAGGTCTTCAAATGAGACTCAAGTGTGCATGATGTCACCAGTGCTGACTGCTTTTTAAAGGTGCCAGGTAAACAATCAAATAAAATCGTCTCATTTTTGAAGCATCCAACTGGTGAGTAAACTGATAATTTTCATTTTCTGTGTGAACAGCTCCTTTAATAAGTTTGAACTATTTTCCTCCATCTTGTTTTTAAGACAAGAAAGCATCCTTTGTGAACAAACCCTGAGAGTGTATTGCCACTTGTGTTGTTAATTATTATCTCCTCCCCCCTGAGAAGCAATTAAGCTGATTAAAGCTTGACAATTCCTCCAGCAGGGTGTACACGGCAGGCCAATATAACACTGGGAATAATGTGGAAAGCACCACAGCGCTAAGTCAAGCAAATGCTTTCTATACAGCCGACATCCATTAGACTTTATTTGCATGGACAGTCTCACCTCAATGTTTCAAAATCCAAGCCTTACAATATTCTACAGCTTACCAACACACAGAGACCCAATAAGAGTAGAACAACAATCTCTTAAATCAAAGAAGGTGCTGAGCCATTTCATTATGTTATGAGCCAAAGGCTGAGCAGACTGTTTGAAGAGCCGTATCAAATATTTGAACAAGCACCCCCTCTTAACCATCGAGAGGAGAATATAAAGACAATGACTCTGTTGTTATAACAGTTTGCTTCTAGATAGCTGGCTGATAAATGGCGGGCTGCAAATTTCAGGCATCCATCCAACACACATGTCGAAAGGGTAGAACGGCTGTCTCACCAAAATGGAAAAATTTGCCCATAGAAACAATGTTGCTTGGAGTAAAGGTGAGTTTATGTACTTCAATCACTCTCTTCGTTTTAAATATCACAGACTTGTTGTGACTTTGTCTGTTAAGCTTGAGGCATATTTATGCAAAAGAAATGCATCATATAAAAAATAGTGCTGTAAATCGATTAAAAAAAATTATCACACATTTTGTCTGTGATTAAACACAATTAATCGATTATATCATACTGTAACTTTTTTTAAATATACTTTTACATTCTAATAATTTCTTTAACAACATCATTTTATGAATAAAAGGCAACATTCTGATATGGAGTACTGCAAATGTCTCCATTAAATTGATTATTTATTCATTATTATAACATTAATTATAGTCGTTCAAAATTGAAGTACAGTATAATCGAGAACTTTCATGTCTTACAGTAGGAAATATACAGAAATTGAATCAAGTTCATTAACACTTTACAGTCTTTATAGTGATATTTCGCCCCAAAAATGAAAATTCTTTTATCATTTACTCTCATGTCATTTCATATGTGTATGATGAACACAGAGAGATTTTTGGAAGAATGTTAGTCATTTTCAGTTCTGCTGCATCATCCACTACCATAGTAGGAACATTTAATGAAATGGTTGTCAAAGGTGTCCGCAGGATGAGCTGTAAATGCGGTGAATGCATCTTGAGCACACTCAGACATGTCTCAGCTACTACAAACATACCACAACAATTACTATTACTATTACTAGTCCTGTCGCGGTTAGGAAATTTCGCTTGCGGTAAATATGGCTGGCACAATAGCGCGGTCGGCGGTATTACCGCACCCACCCACATTTTTTGAGTGATTTATCATTATTTTAGTGCATTTAAATATTTTTTGATCAGTTGTTACATTGAAGTATAAATATATTTTTTTTTTTAAATGACAGAGAGACAGGTTATATTTTTTTATATTGTTAAATGCAGAACAGAACACCACGAACCATGCCTTGAATCTGAAAAACGAAAAAACTAAATTAGCCTATCACATAAAAACTGTTTAAACAAAATACAGCAAATAAAAAGATAATAAATAGGCTATATCTTCACTTGATCATTAACTTTTTAAATGAAAGAGAGACGGGTTATAAAAAGTTTTTTGTCCAATGCTACATGCCGAACACAGCAATACGCTATAACAATAAATTGCATTCAATCTGAAAAACGAAAGAACTCGAGTATCACATGAAAACAGTGTAAATGAAAATACAGCAAATAAATAATAAAAACTAAATAAATATGACTTCACTCACTTGAGCGTCAAGGAATGTGATTTAATCCTGGGTTATCTTGTCCTTGTTTCGTGCTAGAAAAACGAACATATTAACATTATGTGGTTTCAGGGACGAACGCATAGCCGTAACAATTTTTCCGGCGGCACTGAAAACTCTTTCTGATGGTGTGCTGGTCGCACAAATACACATTTGCGAGCATCGGAAATCTGCCCAGGTTTTTGCGCCACCAGGAGAGTGGATTTGCGATAGAGTCTATTAGCACGTGAGCTTGTTATCTGCGCGAACTCTCCTAGGTACGGACGCTGATGCGGAGGTTGTCCGTGAGATGAGACCTCAAATTCGACGTATTGCCGCGTGTTACAAGCACCTTTCTTTTGCAAATTTTGCATATCGGCTCATCTAAATTGTCTGGCTCTCCCTTAACATTCGGTTCAAACCCAAAGTATTCCCAAACTGGCGACGTTACATTAGGTTTTGGGACCAGAGCGCCTGTCATTGCGTCCATCTTTAAAAACACCCCATACTAACAGTTGGCGGGACAATGATACACGTAACACTCTTGTATTCATCATTGATTTATTAAACATTCATTGCAGAATGCAAAGGTGTAAAAAAGAACAGCATACCCTGATGCCATACTCAAAAAAAGGTGGTTGCCGCGGTTTCTGCGGTTGCGTCCCTGTCCCTGCGGTTGGCTTGTCAGTAGCGCGATAGTAAAATACAGCGGTAACCGCGACAGCTCTAACTATTACTATTACTACAAACATTACTATTCACAAACATTGAGCGCACTTTCATCCAAGCATAATGGTTGCATTTCCTCAACAAGAACATGTTAAATAATATTAACATCATAATCACATGCATACTCAAGTGTTTACCCTATGTTCTACTAATGAGATAATATGGTCAGTATGCTTTATTAGCGGCTATTTCATTCGCTCTGCGCCGAGATCAAATGCGTTCTGTAGCTTGTTTTGTACTTTTTTACTATTGCTTTTTATTCGCTTTTTTGTTAACACACGTTACTTTGCTTTACAAATAATAAAAACATGATATAATGTAGGCTATTGTGTTTGTTGAAAGGCTGTAGGCCTACCCTAATTATAACTTGTAGGCAACTTAAATTGCGACATAATTTAAATTTTTCATTCAAGTTTTCATTCAACATCATTTAAATAAACAAATAATGAAACTTTTGTTTTTAAGCTTTTAAATAATTGTTATTAAATGTTTAAAGTTTCATGATTTCAGTGTAATAGTGAGACTTTTAATAAAAATTTGATTACTTAAATTTTGTAGAACTTTTAGTCCAAAGAACTAACTTAAATGGAAAAAAAAATGGATTTGCATAGGCTACATATTTTAAGCCCAGACACAGACCAGCCAAAGCAAACTTCATTGCGTCACTTCTTGCAGCTGCTAAAACGATTCAGTCAGGATTGGCGCATAAGCAAATGTAGAAATATTAATGATCATAAAGAAAGGAAAGTGGAACACGCATGCCTGTTTTAGCTACATTAAATATTGAAGAGTTTGATTAATAGCTTACATTCTTTAATATTTAAAATGTATAACATGGGCCCTACACAAAGTTATTGGACGCCTTCTGGGCCATTCCTAGTTAGACTAGTCGACTACACGGTTACAAAACTTTAGTTTAAACGACTGTCAAATTAGTCGTAGCACACATCCCTAGTTATTATCCAATCTATTAAAAGTCCACTAGATTAAAAGAACAGAAACTGTCATACATAATGCAAAGCGAGATGAAAAGGGTCGTTTGTCCACGACATCTGGTCATGCTAACCCAAATCTGCAGCTAATTAATTCCTATAATTTTATTGTATTCCTTTGATTCAGCCTAGTCTTCAAATGAACTTATCAAGCAGAATCATCAATATTGTCGTCAAGTGATGAAAAACCAAAGCTTCAGCTTTTAACCTCTTCTGATGCAGAGACGATCCTTTAGGCAAACGAGCGAAATCAGCCTAGCAACAGCATCCTCCAATGAGAAGCCGGCAATTGTTGAAACTCACAACCAATGGGAACAGCTGTTCCAGATGCCTGAGTATGAGCAGTGTCTCGGTTTCAAGAGCCTTCCGCTCAACAGTTTTTTTTTTCCTGTCCACCTGGCTTCACACGAGTTTCCATTTCCTTACGTGACCCCGCCAAATGCCTGCGTGATAAACAACAGCGAAGGCGCTGATTCAGCCGCCACAATGCATGAAACAAAAGCAAACACTAGACAACTTTGACAATGGTGCAACATATCGCCACAAAAACACCATAAACCCTGCATTGTTTCCCTTTTGCCCCTCATTCACACACACAAAAACAGCCCAGTCATGTTTGTGTTAAGGTAGTGGAACACATGACAGGACAACTCAGGGGAAGCGTCAACAGATGACAGCTAGAAAACATTTTCATCATCCCATCATCCCTCACGTTCTCCTCCGCTGGCATCAATGCGTGTTAATGCAGGGCGTGCTTTAGCGTTCATTTTATTGCTGACAGCCACAGGGCTCTAAAATGTAAAGTGTGGCCCATTGATTTCATGCAAAACTAGGGCTGTGACTATATAGCCGTGTCCCAATTGACATACTTTACACAATGCACTATGCAAGCAACCTTCTAGTGTATGAATTTGAGAAGAGTAGTCCCGAATATTATTTTCCCTGAAGAGCGCATAGCATGTCAATCGAAGAGCAAAATGCATCTAAATAAAAAATCTATTTGTTCATTGTACATTTAATGTTGTTTTCATCCGTTTTGCCCAGCAATACTTTAGTCATCATCAGATTTAAGCATCATCCCTCTGCATGAGCGTTTTGCTCACGCAGCATCTGATAGCCCCGCCTCTCTTGTGCTACATAAGCGAAACTGCAACTATTGAGTAAAGTGTTCAAAGTTCCACACTGCATACTTTCGGTTAGAAAGTGCATAACATGGGTACTTAAAGTGCACTTAAAGAATTTTCGATGTGAACACACGTCACACACTATTTATACTACAAAATTGCGTAGAATAGTGTATAAGTGTGCGATTTGGGACTCACCATGTATATATCGCAATTCACACTAATTATACATGTCTAGGTCAATTAGAATTTATATACAAGTTGATTTTATAATGCCTACATTTTTGTATTTTGTGTTCAGGTACTGCTTTTCCCTATATTCTATCAATGAGGATTTCTTGAAGTAAAAAATCTCGTCTCGTTCTCGTGAATCTATTCTCGTGTCTCGTCTCGCGAGATAAACGTCTCGTCACACCCCTAGTATCAAACGATCTCCAAATCTAGTGTTATATCCACCATTTATATAACATCCATCACTAAAATGCCGTGAAAAAACAAACACACAACTTCTCTCACTATCACAAGAGTAACGAGTTGCAGGCCAACCGTGCAGCACATCTTGAGGCAGCGCAGCCAATCTTAAAAAGGGGGTCCTTCTATTGCTCGTTGTTTGCCGTGTGAGTGGGCCGTTTCTTTCGCCGCGGGCGGGCGGGCCGTTTCTTTCGCCGCGGGCGGGCGGGCCGTTTCTTTCGCCGCGGGCGGGCGGGCCGTTTCTTTCGCCGCGGGCGGGCGGGCCGTTTCTTTCGCCGCGGGCGGGCCGGCCGTTTCTTTCGCCGCGGGCGGGCGGGCCGTTTCTTTCGCCGCGGGCGGGCGGGCCTTTTCTTTCGCCTCGGGCGGGCGGGCCGTTTCTTTAGCCTCGGGCGGGCGGGCCGTTTCTTTCGCCGCGGGCGGGCGGGCCGTTTCTTTCGCCGCGGGCAGGCGGGCGGGACGTTTCTTTCGCCTCGGGCAGGCGGGCGGGACGTTTCTTTCGCCTCGGGCAGGCGGGCGGGACGTTTCTTTCGCCTCGGGCAGGCGGGCGGGACGTTTCTTTCGCCTCGGGCAGGCGGGCGGGACGTTTCTTTCGCCTCGGGCAGGCGGGCGGGACGTTTCTTTCGCCTCGGGCAGGCGGGCGGGACGTTTCTTTCGCCTAGGGCAGGCGGGCGGGACGTTTCTTTCGCCTCGGGCAGGCGGGCGGGACGTTTCTTTCGCCTAGGGCAGGCGGGCGGGACGTTTCTTTCGCCTCGGGCAGGCGGGCGGGACGTTTCTTTTGCCTTGCCGTGGGCGGGACGTTTCTATTGCCTTGCCGTGGGTGGGCTATTTCTTTCCTATTTCGATACCTCACGTGACATACATAGAGCACTATGATTTCTGCAATGCGGAAAACGTGGACGGAATCGAGGAATCCAGGCATCAAAACAGAATTTGCTGTTGAATCTGGCAAATGTATTATTTCCTAACAAGAAATTAGCACTGAGCCGCCAACAAAAAATTCAGATACTGTTTAAATATGGATTCTGCTTGTTTTGCGTGACTGTGTGTGAAAGAGAGGTGCGGTTGCGTGTACTGAACCTGAACGCATTGTGCTCGTGAAGCTTTTAAAGCCAGCGTTTCACTGCACGAGGACACAAACACATACAGGATTTGCGGCGATCCATCAAAGTAAAAGTCCAGTTAACTTAAACAAACGTTCTTTACGGCATCCCGTCAAAATAAAAGTCCAGGTTGACTTTAACAATACAATACACTCGCATGAATATTGTATAATTCCAAAACAGAGTATATTGTTTACTTTAGCAAACTGAAGTGAATGTGCTAGTAAAATTGTGCTACTCATTATAAAAAATATAAATTCATTTTAAAATAGTACTTAAATTTAAGTATAAAAGAAAATAAAAGAAAAAAAATGTACGAGTACCAGAAGAAAAATATTGGTACTTGTAATCTGTCTTTAAAAAATTGTATCTGTACATCCCTTATATAGACCATTTGGTATCTGTTTTTTTTTCAACCAAGACTCGCTTTGTCCACCAATTAAACTAAAGTACCTCTGACAGAAGTGTTGTGTTTTGTTGGAGAGCGCTCTTTTGCAGTGTTGCCATGTTCATTTATTGTTAAGCACTCTTAAATTTGCTCTTTGGTTTAAGCTTTTAAAGCTTGACACTTTAGGTGTGAAAAATGGTCAGTGGGGGATAAAAGAGATTTTAGGCAACCGACAGCTGAGTGAATAAGTTTTTTTAACAAGTTGACCATGTTAAGCATGAGAAGCCGGCACGTTTAACAGTGTAAAGAAAACAGAATGCATGAAATAGCATGTTTCCAGATCTTTAAAGAGCTCACAAATGTTTTATACATATACAACACTGTAACGATAAATAAAAAGAGATCTAACTGCAATCTGTTTAACCCAGCACATTACACTCAACAGCCTTCCCAAACTGCTACCCCAACTGGACCACCAGTCAATGATGGTCTTCACTCTTTATTCTGTGGTATTTTCATCAGTGTTCTTAATCAACCCCCGATAATATTTAAGAGACTGATTCACAAACTCAAGCCTGAAGGTTAATAATATTGTTATGGAATATATATTCACTGCTTCAAAGGTAATAAAAGGATAGAGAATGGAAACTTGGCAACAGACAGCGGGTTGAGCTGAGCCAAGGCCCAAGCGTGTGCTCTGGTGTCTCCATCCCTGTTGAGGGAAAGATGTGGCTGCACTTCTACAGATGGATGCACTGCCTAGCATGAGAGCAAGGAAACAACTTCTCAAAGTTCATTGAGAGATGATAGAGATGACAAAGATTGTCTATAAAGATTAGTGATCTTAAAAATAGGGCTGGGACGATATATATCGCGATTCACACAATTTGTACTCTGCAAAGGCTTTGATTCTGTGTTTTATGCACGTGAACTACAGCTCTTTGATCAGTGGCAAGTACTTCTCTATCTAAAATCACAACGAGATTGAGTCGTTTATAATGTCCATTTGAAAAAGCAAAACTCGTCAAACATCATTATTATAAATATCCATTATTAGCATGAAAATACCTGAAAGGGTTTGAAGAACAGCGATAGAATATGACCACTGGCATTTCCTGGAACTCTCCGTGCGTCTGAAATCGCCTACTTCCATACTATATAGTAGGCGAAAATGAGTATGAGTCATGAAAAGTATGTTCAAAACCTCAGGACGCCACAGGTTGATGTTAATACATCATAGGGCAAAGAGCATATGTGTCACATGACAATAAACATGGCGGGTGCAGTATGTCTAAAATATATTCATACTACCCCCACACATTATAAATACACTGTTTAACGGTCGATAGGTAGGTACTTCATTTAAATCAGTACGTACTGTCATAGTATGCGATTTCGGAGGTAAATCGTACTTCTGTGTGCAATATTCTGAGTTTCTGTGCGAAAGCACCCTCTGCATTTCGGATGTGGCGGCATTTAACAGTTATTCATTGAAAAAGTATCAGAATTGCAACATTTTGGCGATGTGGAAAACGCGGACGGAACCTCGGAATCCAGGAATTAAAAACGGAATTTTGTGTACAACACGGAATGGCATAGAACCTGGGAAATGTAATATTCTTATCCAGAAAGTAGTGCTGAAAAGCTAGCAAAATCCAAATTGTGCTATGAATAACGCTAGAATAATTCAGATGTGGTTTGAATAATCTGCTGTATTAAAAGTGGTTAGATTGTGTGTACTGCAGGCGTTATGCTCGTGTGAAGTTGTCCACTACATTGAAGCTACTCTCAAACAACCTTTGCGGTGACCGGTCAAAATAAAAGACCGGTTAACTTCAATAAGTTAAAACACCCACATTTAACCACAACATCCCCCCTAATTTTTTCAACCATTTAGTATAGTATTTACTTTAGTAAGAGGATGTTAATGTTCTAGTAAAATAAAAAAATAGCACTTATTTAAAAAAATATTACTTTATTAAAAATATAACTTCAATTAAGCAGTCCTGAAAACAAAAGAAAAATGTACTAGTAAGATGGTTTATTAACATAGATAAGTACATTATACCCAAGTAACCACTGTAGGTATTTTTTATATAATTAGTAAGTAAACACTTTAGTTAACTGAAATATTTTTTCATGTTTGCAAATATAAACTTCAACAGTAAAATACGGAAAAAAATGAATTTGGGAAAACAATCAGATTTCGTCGGGCCCTACACAATATATTGTCCCAGCCCTACTTAAAAATACTTTCTCATGTTCCAGCTTGATATGCTTAGACAAATATAAGGAACCCATGTGCAGGCTCAATGGGATCTGGGCCCAGGGCCGGCCGTCAAACAGGCAATTAGGCCTCAAAGCCTAAAAAAAATTGAGCCATTACAACAACCGCGCAGACACATTCACGCAGAAATAAGCGCATTGTGCACAGGGACCTTATTGATTAACAAATAGAATCAGAGAAACGGTAAGTGAAAAAACCCACAGGGATTTAATAACAGAATAAACTCTCCACACGACAATCAACAGTAAAATGACAATAAATACATACCATCAGTATAAATAAAGACATAAATATTAGAAAATATGAGCAAAGTAGGCAACTTGCATTATGTTTATGACGCCTTTGCAGAGGTGCGTTAGAAGATGTCAAATACGTATTATTGCGTATGTTTGGAGTGTTCAGGATTATGGGTAATGTAGTATCTCATAAGAATGTCATGTCCACGTTACATCAAGAAATGCTCCTCATCTTAATTGATAAGAGATAAATAACGAATGACTTATTTTAGTGAGGATGCGGTGGTAGGCTTAGGCAAACTATGGCATCAAAACGGTACTTTTCAGGAGCTAAAAAGAGAAAAGCAGAGAAAGAAAAGCAAGCTCAAAATAAAGGTATGTTCTGCTTTACATTGTTTAATGCGTAAACTAACTATGTCGATTCACCCTCTTAAATGTAAACCACATGAAGAAATATTATTATCATTTACTATAGTAAACTGTGTCATAATTCAATAGAATTTACTCCTTGTCTTAACTTATCTTCATTCAAACTGTTTATATACAGTTGATGCACTATAAAAGCTTTGTTTAATATGTTCCACTTCACATAAATATATAAATTATCCTTTTTGTGTGTTTTATTTTCACCTGTCAAATTGCGGTGCTATGAAAATTCTTACACTAGTGGGCCCATATTCATGGTCTTGCCTAGGGCCCTACAACACCACAAGCCGGCCCTGCCGGAAAAATATTTTCCCACAAAATCAGCACAGACAAACCAAAGTTTTCACATGGGTGAAAAATTGTATGTGGTATTGACTATAGTCAAATGTTTGGCCATGTGCATTGTGAAGGTTTGAATCAAATGGCCTGTAAAATGAAATGATCGTTACACATGGAAGGCATTCGCTTTTCCGGATGCCCTAATACTATCTATATATTGTTTGAAGACCATGTCTTACCAGATTGTCTGTTCAAACAGACCATAAATCGTTTGCACTTTACATTGGGAGAGCTCGACTTCATGCATCATATTTTCAGAACAAACTGTTTATCACATTGTAGTGGAGACATAATGGTAAAAAAATTTAAGGACTTGGCGTACCTGGTAAGGGTGTACTCCCTGAGTCCTGAGTGCAGGTTCATGGCAGAAAATGTACCTATACAACCCCTCAACCGCTTGTCCCGTCCGATTTTCCAAGTGACAAACAGTGGGCTGTTGGAATAGAAAACAAATGATGAGCATTGGTGCGATAACAGCTTAGGTGAATGAAAGTCAGGTGTAATAAGAAGTGTGAACATTTTAATACAAATATAGCGTGTACCTATTTAAAGAACACTATTTGAGATAATCGCTTTGAAACGGCAAAATAATTAGTCTAAAAGCCAGAGTCTATTCAGATCTCACTACAATCATATAAAAGCGCGGCTTAACATACAACACGAGGGCTACGAGCTAAATCTTTTCTAAAACAGATGACATTTAATTAATTTCTTGTTTAATAGGTGGAGAAAGCAAGGAAATGAAGGGAGAACTCTTACACAAAATCATTAACAACATGCAGTTGAATATGTGTAGTTCAGTTCTATATAACAAACGTTTAATGTGTTTCAACTGGTTCTGAGAATGGTATATTGTAGAAAATATTAAAATAAAAGACTGAAATGAAAGTGAAAAGTGAAAGTGACCTTTTTTTGTCAGATATGGTGACCCATATCCGAAATTTATCTCTGCTTTTAACCCATCCAGAGAGTAGTGAACACACGCACAGCAAGTGGTGAACACACATACACCCAGAGCAGTGGGCAGCTATCGCTGCAGCGCCCGGGGAGCAAGTAGGGGTTAGGTGCCTTGCTCAAGGACACCTCAATCGTTACCCGCTGGACCTGAGGATCGAACCGGCAACCTTCTGGTCACGAGTCCAACCCTCTAACCATTAGGCCACGACTGCCAAATATATCATATCAAGATTTATTGCACAGATAATGTCTATAATCAGCTGTGATTTCTTTCTGTTGCCCTCGTCTTGTAGGTCATGCATATTTAACACAGCATTTTGCTATAAAAGGACACATGGATATACTAAAGGAGAGTAGCCATTAAGTTCCATACTTGCTATCCTTGGGTTCTACAAATTTCTCTCTATCCAAGCTGAATGCACTTAAAGTTCACTTCTGAAAGTCAATACTCCACAAACTGTATTTACACCAGCAGGTTTTTTTCTGAAAGCACTTGGGATTGACTCAGTGTAAAAGGATAGAATAAGAGAGAGATGTTGTCTAATATGGTTTTAAACTAGACTACACTGACATAAAGTAAAGTTCCAAAGTAAATGTGAGTGCAGTTTGAAAATAGCCATGATGCAAAGATGTTGTGGGTGTGTTACAGGGGGTTGCTATGCTGTTGCAAGGGTGTTTTATATGGTTGCTTACTGGCCCAAGTCAACAGGAAGCACTCAATCCATTTTAACATTGACCATCTTGTGTTGTGACTGGGGTATCTATTCTGATGTTCCGAAACAATTCGATTCCGATTCACAAGTAGAGCTGCAACTAACGATTATTTTGATAATCGGTTAGTAAGACGGTTATTTTTGCCTGATAAATTTTTTGCCTATTATGTATTTTCAAAGAGCAAACCTCACAAATTGGGTTTTACTAATATAAACTTAAATTTTGTCATTTAAAACACTTTAAATCCCTTTAAACTTAAAAACTGTGCGGCCTGAAGTGATGCATGCAAAACACATCGGACTTAAATACCACACAACTTGTGCCGCACGGAGCAACGCATGCACGGAGAGAGACATTTGACTTAAACTGCGCACCTCGCGCTGCACGAAGAGACACGTTTGACATAAACTGCGGTCCTCGCGCTGCATGGAGAAATACTGCACGGACTGATGGAAGGGTGGAAGATCCGCTTGATTTATAACTGCACAGTGACGTCACAGACCAACTAATCGATATTGAAATTCGTTGACAACTATTTTCATTATCAATTAATATCGATTTTATCAATTAGTTGTTGCAGCCTCATTCACAAGTACTCGATTCGAGTCAATGATTATACATTTAATACAAATCCGAAAGATATTTCTAAAAAGATCAGTAAAAATCAGATACAGTGGTGAAATACAAAAAAAATAACAGGGTCAGGATATTTACATTTAAGATAATATTTTTTTTTTGTTTAAATTAGCTGCAAAGAGAGGCTGCAATCAAATGAACTGCTGCCTTTTATGTGATGGTGGTTAAATTCGAGGACACACCCGCATCGGCCTTGTTTATTAAGATATGAATGAACCATAGATACGCTCCCCATTATAACATACACCCGTTGTCAAAATAAAAGTGACATCTAATGTATAGTAGTAGCAATAACATTCACGTTTATGAAGCTTCGAGGCTTGCCGAAATATGAAAGCAAAAAAATCGATTCACGGGTTTTGAGAAGCGAAATTGAATAATTTTTAGGGAGTTTTTAGCGCAGCCCTAGTTGTGACAATAACAAAAGTTGTAAAGAGTCTTAAGTTTAGGGCTGCAACTAACGATTATTTTAATAATCGATTAATCTGTAAATTAATTTTTTCGATTAATCGATGAATCGGATAAAAACGTAAACCAAGAAAAGCATTCATTTCCATCCCTTTATTCAAAATCAGAACTAAAAAAAAAGTGCACAAACATGTTGCTCCTTGAACATCCCTGAGCTGTTATAATAATAATAAAATAAAAATGGACTAACACAAAAAACAGACATGTATGCTTTACATCTGCCAAATATATAGACTTTTTTTTAAATAAAGTGCCACCTGAGCTGCTGAATAAAGAACAATACAAATCAGAAAATTTGACAGGACTTGTTTGAATGTCAGAACTTGTTCTCTACACTACACTGCAGACGCACACACTCGCAAACTCTCACACTGACACACACACACTCTCTCTCAAGTTCACTTGAAGCTTATTCATTAAATTATTACCATCATTGTAGTAAGTGCAGGTTAATTTATACACCACATTTTAACAAAGCTTAAGATGACCGAGTGCTATGAAAGAACTTAAATTAAATTAAAAAGTACAACACACACAAATATATTTGTCAATAATAACCTATATGGGACAAAGCACAGAATATACACTGCAAAAATTGCTTTTCTAACTTAGTAGTTTTGTCCTGTTGTCAGTCCAAATATCAAAAAAATCTTAAATCAAGAAACATGTACTAGACACATGAAAAAGCATAAGATATGATGTCTTGTTTTCTGAAAAAACACCTCAAAATGAAGTGATTGTTTGCTTAAAACAAGCAAAATTATCTGCCAATGGGGTGCGAAAAGTAATCTTAATGAGATATTAATTTTCTCATGCTATTTTTCTTGTCTAGTAATCTTGATTTTTTTTTAGATACTTGGACTGGAAACGATAAATAAATTACTTGGTAAGAAAAGCTGTTTTTGCAGTGTAGCTATACATGACAACAGATTGATAAATGAATGGTTCAAAAAAGGCTAGTGAATAAAAACATTATTCTTGCAATGCAAAGTGCAAAGTAACTTTACCACCCCTGCTTTATTCGGTTATTAACGAGCTAACGCTAACTTGTCATGCTAGTCAAGCTGGATAACGAGTAAACACCAGCACCAGGGACATTACGTTCCTCACTTCAAAACGGAACAAAAGTAGGATTCTGTAGTGACTAAACCTGCTGTTGAACTCCCTTCCTCCTCATTAAAGAGTCCAACATGTTTGCGTTTCAGTTGCTGGGTCATTGCCGTGGTGCTCCCGTGCCATGCCATGTCGCTTTAGCATATTTAGCAGTTAACACACTTTTTCTGTTAATTTAGTGTGAAATGCTCCCGCACATTGGATGACTTTGGTCGCGCAGATGCCTCCGTCATGTATCTTTCCTCCGCTATTTTATTTTTGCTCCGCCCTGTCTATGAGGCGCCGAACTCTGCTAGCATCAGTGCGCGAGAGAGACCGAGTGTGTTCACTCCGCTCCACGCTCAAATAAAGTTTTTTTTTAAATAATCAAACGTCTCCGTGTCGCGCGACACAACGAATCGATAATGAAATTCGTTGCCAACTCTTTTAGTAATCGATTTTTATTGATTAAATCGATTCGTTGTTGCAGCCCTACTTAAGTTATCTTGAGTCTGTGACAGATGTCTCATTCAACAGTTCAGTTCTGTTTAAACTGTATCAGGTAGCATCTGCATTTGCATACTGCCACGGAGTATATTTTCAACCCTAAGGTTAAGAGTTTGTTTACTTCTCTAAGCGTAGATATGAGAAGTAGTAAATAATGATGCTTGATTCTAGCAAATGTCTCAAAGAAATGATTAGGTGAATAGGGATGAATAAAAGCAACTGCTCAACCAATAACAACAAGAATTCCATAGATTAATACTTTTGGTTAAACAGCTAAAAAAACGCAATTGAGAAAACTGTTAGAATAAACATGTGCTGCTTCTGTGGCCAAACACCTGTTATTAAAATAAGCATTTGCTCACTGGTCTAGGGTTTAGCACAGAGCACAATTCAATGTTAAGCTTTTGTTTCATAAAATATATTTTGTGTAAGCATATTCATTTTATTCTGATGTTATCCACACTGCAGGCGCGTCAAGATGTTAGAATCCTCATCTTATGTGGTTGTTTTTGCTGCTATTTGCACATGTAAAAATAATACTTTTATTATATAGACTCATGTTTTCAACCTATGAAAATAAAACTAGTTTTTACCAAAGGTTTTCATCAAAACAAAATGTCAGATGTCAAAATTAGGTTGTTTAAATACCCATGTGAAGTCTCTCAAAGTTTTTAAAGCACTTTTTGATTTGTTTTGTCAAAATACTCTATGTGAAATGGTTGCAATACAAAACCGTTCTCTTAAAGCTACAGTGAGGTACACGTGTTTTCCATAGATATATCTGTAAAATAAGACATTAAACATAAGATCAAATGTCTATAAATCACAGGGATAGCAGATTAGTCATAATAAATTCTCCAATAATTTATATTCTATATTCTAAGATCCTCAAAAAAAAATACACATGACATTTAATTCTCAATTAATAAGAATTGTTATCGGTTAAGAAAAAAATAAAGTGCATTTCAAAAAACAAGACAAAAAATGTTAACACCAGTGACAGATGCTGTGCCAAAAATGGCACAAGGGTTAGAGGTCATTCTTCAGGATTGTGTGTCATCAGCATTCACAGAACCCTTGCAGACCGCCAGGCCATAACTAACATACCACAGCGATACCTATCCCAACCTTTTCACAGGGGGCCCCGCATCGGCCTCAGTAAGATTAATAGCTTTTAATCTAGCGCAGAGCGCATCTACAACTGGGACAAACAACAGCTTCAAGGGCCATTATAAGCCCTGCAATAAATATTTCTGAAAACAAATGGGCGTGGACTGTAAACGTATACGCAGACATACACACCCTGGTCTCCAAGGCGGAGAACCCAGTGACCCTTCAAACAGACCTGCTGAAATTTCAACTGGAGTGCGATTGCCAGCATGATAGCTCCAACCCTGCAGAGCCGAGCTTCATGGAAAAGGAGTTGCCTGCGAAAGAGGTTGATGGGTTCATTGTTTCAGCTGAAGCATACGTATTGCGAGCCAAACTTTTATTTGTATTTAGGAAACTGAAGAATCGGCTGTGTTAACAATGTACCAACAAAATAAATTCCGGTGCTTTCATGCGTGAAAATGAAAAACCTATTTCTCAGCCATCAACACAGAATAGCTTTTGCTAGAGGAGACAAGAGAAGGATTACTACTATTATTGCTCATAAGTTTTTTCAAATATTAAAATCTCACTGATATCAACTGAAGGACTTGAAATATTGATTTATAGGTTCTTGCATGGGGCGATTAAAGGGATAGTTTACCCAAAATATTCTTACCCTATCCTCATACCAATCCTGTGTGACTTCCTTTGGCAGGACACAAAAGAAGATATTTGAATAACGTTGGTAACCCAACAACACTGAACCCCATTGACTTCCATTGTTTGGACACAAAACCACAGAGACATTTCCCAAAATATCTTCTTTAGTATTAAACTGATGAAAGAGTCACATACGGGGATTGAATTACACAATAGAGAAATAAATATGGCATTTTTGTTGGGGGGTGAAATATGATGTTAAGCAACGAGCCACTCGGAACGCCGCAAAGCAGCATCCTTGTAAATGTGCAGAACACAAAGGCCAGTTTTGCAAGGCCATATCCACAAAACCTCCCAGGTCAGTAAAAGAGTGCAATGATTAGATCGTAACAACCTCCAAAGAGTCCCATATAATACCATAGTCCCATGTAATTTCTTGGGCGGTCCGTCCAGGTATATTAATGGCTGAGATCGATTAACTAGTGGATAAACAGACCTTCCGCTTACACGACGCAAACACTACGTGATGACGTCACAAATAAGCTAATTAGTTTCTGAGGTCACCAGCGCCACAAGTCTGTCACAATACTATGGGAAACACTCGAAAATGTTGTGTAACCCAAGACACAGACTGCCTCCTCTTCATGACAGAAGCTCTGCTCTAAGCCATGTCATTGTTTTTAACTATAAACCCCAGGAGACAACTTGATGTGTACAGTATATTCTGAATCAACGATCCAACTGCACAGTTAAAGACATTACAATAATGTACGTCATGTTTTTTTAAGATATGTGAAGACATTAAACTCACTTGGATGCAAAACAAACAGCCTTGAAACACAGCCAACTCTTGTTTTGCAACTCTTTTTAGCGCCTTCACTGTGGCGTAATGACGCAGCTACAATTTGTTTTTTTATTACAAATTAAATTACAAATTACATTACAATTTTGTCCTCCAGTGTTGTTTCAGATGTCTGCCTCCGCTCGCTACGTCATTATCACATCACTACTAGAGCAAGCTCCTGATTGGTTAGTGCGCCGAAAATTTTCGCCAAAGTTAAAAAAATTTAACTCAAGTGTTACGCGGGTCAAGCGTTACCCGGGTCAAGCGTTACGCGGGTCAAGCGTTACGCGGGTCAAGCGTTACGCGGGTCAGGCGTCCGAATCGCGTCATTCGGGTGAATAGCCCCGCAGGATGTCCTATTGTGTCTTTGTATTGACCTAACATGTTAATCACTCACGCTTAACGATTCATTCGGGTTGTGGTGGGAACATACAGTGAGGCTGCACGTCGTTTGATAGATTCTATTCTATTTTAATGATTTATATAAACGAGGTTTTGACACAAACTTAACTGTCAGGCAGTAATTGCAGCTTTTAATACAGAGCTGTGGTTGTTTCTCTTTGACTTTGAATGTATTAAAAATAACAGCATATGTACAGTAATGAACTGAATAGCACTGGTTATATAAAGGGAGCATATGTAACTAAAATGGTCGCAACTTTGAGCCCAGCACTCCATCAAGCCAATTGCGTAAGGAAATTTTGTTCCAAGAGATCTCACCACACCCGTAGTACGGACAAGTGAATAATGACTCCTAAAACTGAGGCATTTAGTTATCATGGCAACCAACTAATAAAAGAGGGTGGTTTGTCTATTATGTTTGCAATTGCATTCTGCATCAAGTCTGTAGTGAATTACATTCAGTACATCATCAAATAGACAGTAAGGCAGTATTTTATTCAATTTGTTTTCGCACCACATCCTGATATTCTGGGATCAGTTTTTGTCCTGCTCTGTAAAATGTGACTCAACACTGTGTACCACTGTTGAGTAATATGAGACTGTGATTAAAAATGCAGCATTGTGACAGTGACAGTCACATGTTTGAAAGGGATTTTTTTTAAACCATTACAAAAACTGTAGTCACGCAACTGGCTAAAATAGCACATAAGGGGGTGTCACAAGAGGAATGGCAAGGACTCTAGCTGACAGTTTAAAACCTTACAACAAGGCTATCGGCTTTCCCATGTTACTGCTATCTTTAATGGACAGAGGAACATGTGAAGTGATGCTTGTTTTCAGCCCCAATGGCAGCTGGGTAGGAATATTTGGTGATCTCAGTGATTCTATGACGTTGAGATAATCACAGTATAACAGAGATTGGCTCAGGAGATGTTTGGCTGTTTTTCCTTGGCAGGAATGAGGCCCGCCATAATGTGCATGTAAAAGTAAAGGATCACATTGAAAATCCATCAAAACATACAAACAAAACAGGGTATTTTTAGAAAAAGTTCCTTACCAACAAAACAAATGTAAATTATATTGTTTTAACATAAAACTTATTTGGAATTATTGTTAACTTAATATTAATATAGATTTGATTAGAACACCTCATAATACTGTCCCTTTTAAGACCTCTTGAGTTGCTTGTCTTTCACTTTTTTCGCATATCTGGGGACAATCACAGAGAAACGTTGTTTGAGAACAACAACTTTTTTTTATAAATGAAACCAGAGGGAATGATTTAAAAAAGCCAAGAATTATCACGAAAGCTCAACAATCATGAGATCGACCAAGAAAAAACGGATTATAATCATTTAATGGTAACACAATTTTGAGATGCAGTGATACGAAATGTCTCGGCCAATACCGACAGCAGATTATTCATTGCGATATCTGGGGATACCAAGACCAATTATGAAGGTAAAATTTATATTTCCATACTTTTTGAATATTATTAATTCACGTAATGACTATTAATTTGAAAGCACAAATTCATTGCATTTTCCTGTCCTGTGGTTGACAGGATATTTTGCTTTTGGACCTTTGCTTTTTTCCTTTTGGAACGCGAGACATGTGACTAATTCAGTTGTTAAAATTGAGCCGCGAGTCTACACAATGGAGAATCACATCACACACGCTCTCAGGATTGATCTTTTGCCGCTATATCCTCTAATATCTTAATTCATTCGCAGCCAGCCTCTTTAAAAAAAAGTTGCAAGCCTACGCAAGCGTTTTTTTACATTTTCACCCAAATTTAATGGCTCACAGTAAATTTTCTGTAAAGAATATATGGACAAACATTATGTCAAATGAAAGAACAGAGTCTCAGCTTTCAAACTAAAGAAACCGTATTCTTCTATCTTCATTTGTACGTTTTTTATCCCTCCATAGATGTGGGAAGGTTTCTTCCAAAATGCATCATTTTGATTAAACAGCTGAGATAATTAGTTTTTTAGATAAAGAAGTTTTTTGTCAAAGATTCCGCCCCGATTACACTCAGAACAATCATTAAAAACAAAACCGCTAAGAAACATACGTTCTAGGTTCTGGGATTCTGTACTTTTTTCCAAAGGTGCGTAATAGCGCCACCTGCTGTAAAACAGTACTAACACTGATAGCCTTAAAAACTCGTCTTTGGCAGGGAAACATTTTTTTTAAATGACGAGATAACTCGTCAATGGCGGTGAAAGAGTTAATCTAGCGCCAAACACTATATCCTCTAATATCTTTATTTAGCGCTTAATTTGAACCCTTTCCACTGCGCGTGCGCTATTACTCTCCCGCCAAAGACACGCAGCATGAAAAGCAACCGATACGTTTTAACAATAGTAGTGCAGACACGCAGAGCAGGTAAATGGACAAACAACAGTAAACAAAATACTTGGTAAGATTCCTTAGCTTTCAATCTCACATCAAGCATTACAGTGGAGTTAATGAGAGCAAGGATTACCAACATATGGCCTGCAGTTTCAGTCAATATTTAACAGCTTTCATGACAGGAAATGAAGGACACTGCTTAAAGCACAGGTTTAAGATCACCTCATCATGATGGGACTGAGCCCCCTGCCCAGGGACTATTTGCCAATAGAAGCCATTTATAGACATACATAAAACAGGTCCGGATATGACACAATAGTGTTGTCACGATACTGGAATTTCTAACTTCGATACGATACCTTGAAAAATATCGATACTCGATACCATTTTCGATACCACAGAGAAAAAAACTGCCACAACATTAAGGTGGTAATTTTTTTTGTATTATTATTTAAAGATAAATATAACATGTATAATGTATTATAAAGAGTTATTAAAGGGTAAAATGCATTATAATTCTTCATAATGTGTGTTGTAACGCATTATGTACTGATGCAGGTCGGGTCTCATCTTATTTCTGGTGCTACAAGAGAATGCTAAACTTTAATAAACATTTTTTTTGGACCACACTTTTAAAATGAACTGAACTATGTAACTAATCTGAGAACTTAAGTTAATGGTAATAGATATTTGTTACATGAATAAACAATGAAAAATACTTCCTAAACATGTATTAATCTTAGTAAAAAGTTAATTTAAACTAACATTTACTAATACATGTACTAATTAAAATCCAAAGTTCTATCTGTTAATATTTTTTTTCATTGGACCAGAGCAAACATGATCCGTTGTATTTTATTACATACTGTCATCAAAGATTAAAATATCCTGCATTGCTCATCGTTCATAAATGCTGGTTAATACATAACATTATTTGATGAACATATTTTAATGCCGGATTCACATATCACCGATCCACACACGCAAACTTGCGTGCATCACACCCGAAAACAATGCTCACTGGATCGACATGAAGACAAATTACAGAATTGAAGTAATCCTCTTTTTAATTAAGTTGATTAAGTACAAGTTAATTTACATTTTACCACAGTTAAAGTATTTAAAGAGTCACAGTAAAATATTCCTCAGTCGGACTTTAAAAACGAGACAACACTCATATTGCTATATTAGAGGTGTTAGCGCCTTTTGTTAGCACTGCTCTGTAGCGACTCTTGCATATTGGCTTGTTTGTGTCCTTCGGCTTTCCATGTTCATTTGCTTCATATCTAAAATATTTCCAGATATCACTCCTGCTGTGTTCTTTATCAATCAAAGCCGGTTGCGGAGGCGCCGCACACGCCATATTTATATTCACTTCACTTTTGCTATTTAACCAGAGCGAATGAGACGAGACACGTGACAGGCACTGCGGTCACGTGTGCTGTTTGTCAACGCGCCTTTGGAGATAAGTGAAAGTGACAGCTCGGCTAGGATCGGTGTATCGATACTTCGGGAAATTAGTATTGGTATCGTTCAGATATTTCAGTATCGATATTTATCGAAATATCGATATTTTTGACAACACTATGACACAATGACAAGAATTGTTACAAATAGGGACAATTTGAGGAATTAAAAACAATCGCCAAGTCATGCAATACTATGCCCATATAGAAACCACTTGAAATTGTCAGTGAATGTACTGCTTCTGTTGCATTATTGTCAGCAAAAATCCGAGCCATTGCACACCCCCTCCATCTGCCATCCGCACTTGGATTTTCAGTCACATTTCCCAGCATCAGGCGTTTTCTCCTGACCCTTAAATCCAGGGACAGTGGACACACCAAATGGATAAAAAGATTATGTTGCATCAAAGCGGCTCTGAGCAGCATATCCTCCTGGCTGTCCCGGGCACTAACTCTGATTCAGTGCACATTACCGAGCAGATCAAGTGTTGATAGTATTGGAAAAAAGTAAGAGAGCCATATGACAGACTACTGATTATACCAACAACACTGAAGTAAAAATATACTTGATACAAGAACACAAACATAAATGCTTGGTAGGGCTGTGCGATATATCGTGTGACTCTTATGCTCAGTTTCCTCAATGAATTGCAGTTAAATGCCGCAACACACGAAAGCCAGAGGGTGCTCTCGTGCAGAAAATAATATGAGACAACGAAGAATGATCCAGTTCCTGGAAATGCCAGTGGTCATATTCTATCGCTGTTCATCAAACCTTTTCAGGTATTTTCATGATAATAGTGTTTATTTATAAGGATGTTTATTGAGGAGTGTTGCTTTTTCAATAGGCACGTTGTAAACGAAGTAGTCTCATAGTGATTTAAGATGGAGCAGTGCTTCCTACTGAATCTGATCAAAGAGCCATAGTTCACGGAAGAGCTGTGTATAAAACACAGAATCGATACAGACATCAATAATTAGTGTAAATCGCAATATATATGGCCCAGTCCTAAAGCTTGGCCAACACAATGCAAGCTTGTTGTGCACAGCTAAGCGTGTTCTTGTGTATTAACTGTAACAAAACATTTGCTAGAAAGGTAGCTCGGAATAAACATGTCAACAAATCAACTTAAGTTAGCAGGTTACGGACTCTATAGTAGGGCTGGGTGGTATGACCAAATCTTTATATAACGGTGTTTTCCAGATTTATACCGGTTTCCCGGTACATGGCGGTATTTTTTAACCACATTTTCTACAGATGCTGTTGATTGACTTTAAATTGCCTTTTATAATGTCATGGTGACAGTTTCGCCTATCATAACTGCAAAGTTTAGACTTCTTTAACAACTGAATAGCAAACGAAGTTAACTTGCATATATAATATTTAAGCAAATAAATAGAGAACAGGGCTCGAAATTAAGTTTTTCCTTGGAAGAACGTCTCATCATAGCATATAGAGAAAAAGTTCTAACTAAAAACACATCTTATTATATGCTTATATTGAGCAGATATGAGGGGAACACGATTGTTTTTTGAAAATCCTTGTTGATGAGTACATTTAATATAATGTAATGTGAACTTAAAATTGCTACACTTGTGCTGCTGTTCAGCCCCGAGGTGCAAGCTCCAATTGCGACGGGAAATAAATATGTAACGTTACTGCTCATGCGCGAGACACACGCAAACATCCGTACATCTCCCTTTAGGGCATTTATTTAGAAAAATTATGATAAAGTAGTGCCGCGGTATAGAAAGACGCATTCTGTGTGAATAGACGGTCACAGTGCAACAGTGAAAAGGGACCCCACGGAAACAGTGTCGCGCTGCGCCCCGTTCCACACGTTGTTTAAGCGACATACACAGGTAATGCAATATATTTAAAATTCATATCATAACAAAAATACACACCGTTATTCGGTATGAACCGGTATATCGCCCAGCCATACTCTCTAGTAACAGCACCTGACATTAAAAAGGAAACTGACTGTATTCTCCAGGACAGCTTATGCTAACACCCGCGCCGGCTTTCTTACGGCATCACGGACAATACAACAAGCCACGTTATGCATCATTTGGTACATTTTTGGATTTGGGTTTACAAACCTAGTTTTCATTCTAAAAGGTATTGCCATCAAAAGGTAGAAGAGCTCCAGGTTTGCCTCTACAAACATGTTTTTAACAGGCATTAGACTGCATTTTCCAATCGCCTGCAAAAGGATGCGGGCAAATTCGACCCCACAGAGGGTTTGTCTTCCAAACGGTTTTTCTGCTAACATTCTCT
Source organism: Triplophysa bombifrons (assembly GCA_029783895.1). Taxonomy (NCBI): domain Eukaryota; kingdom Metazoa; phylum Chordata; class Actinopteri; order Cypriniformes; family Nemacheilidae; genus Triplophysa; species Triplophysa bombifrons. The sequence continues at coordinate 16,729,808 of CM056466.1, forward strand.
CCCACTTGGATCTCTAAAATTAACACAAGCTTGAGGGGTTTGGGGTTTGCATTCTCCTTTCAGATCTACAGCAAGTCTGGAAAGCCTGCATAACCAAATGCCTCATTTCAATTTATCTCCTTGTCTAGAAAATCACATAAAACAACCCACGGAGCCTCAAATATCCCACCACATTCATAACTCCACACAGCCATTCAGTTTCTTGAATGTCTGGAACACAGGACCAAGTGCTTGATTTAGCATAAACAACGAATTAAGTGATGGGATATGTGAAAAAACTACTTTACTTTGATCACTGCTCTCAGATTCTCTTTAGTAATCTATAAATAGACAGCTAATTAAAGAAATCCCTGCGAGTAAACGGAGACACTGCTCGCATGACCTCCTCCTAGCCAATGGCTTCCTGCTTCTCTATTTGACTGCTGGTAAGGAGTTGTGCGGTATGTTGGAGAGAGTACGGACAGATAAAACATTCATTCATTTGTCATTCCCTTGACTAAACTTAGACAAAATCTAGATTATGAACAAAAGAGAATGAACTCCAAATCGACATCTTAAAAATATCACCCCCTCATCCGATATAGTGTAACTGTTTCTTATTCTTTGGATTGATAGCGGTCTCAATTCTGATTGGATGACAGACGTTGCAGTTGGTAGGAGGGAACTTAAAATGTCTAAATGTTGGAAACAAAAGCCTCTCATAACATTAAGTTTCCCTAGTGAAATATCCATACATGCACATGCATAAGAGCCTTGATATTACTGTTCTGTTGTTTGAAATCTTAAACGCTTCCAAGTGTACTAAGGTACAAAGTGAATCATTCAATTAAATTGACACCAGAAACATGACATTCTGTAAAAAGGAAACGATTTGTTTATGTTTACCTAAATGAATTGCTATCAAGCATCAAGACAAGTAATGCGTGTTTTTGTTGAACAAAATGTACTAAATAAGCACATGGTTATGCAAACTGCTGAGAGAACAAAGACACAAGGTTTGATGCTGTAATTTCATAAGGATCAGCATGAAATAAGTGTTTTCATCCTACGGCCACTGGTATCCTGACACCACAGTTAGCAGCAGTATCAGCTAAAGTTACTCAGAACAAACATTCCCATCCATATAAACCTCCTGTGTTTTAACATGTAACCTTGCAATGAATGTTCTGAGAAGTTTTGAATCAATTGACCTTATCTGTTCCGCACGCTCAGGACATCACAACACAGACAAAAAAACACAGCTGACAATTTTATATCAATACGCAAACTATGAATCAGTCATTTTCATGGCACATTCTCATGTTCTGTGTATTCATTCAGGCATGTGGTAATACAACTTTAGCATTAGTACATTCAGCATTGGTGTTTCAATACTAAACAACAACAGACGCGCAACTTCTTAAGAGGGTTGTAGCGTATTGATGATGTGCTTTAGCGTGCACTGCAGCTTTTGGTGTGGACCAGAGTTTATCTGCTGGTGTAAACACCTTCAAGTACTTCAAGTAAACATACCCCAATGACAAGCCAAGGAGAGGAGCTTTCAGGAGTGTCTCATCGATTACACTGTGGGCCTTCTGACTGCAACCCAAAGCTATCCATCAAGAGCAGTCTGTGCCGCTCTTTCATTCATAAAGTGTCATCTAAAACCATATTTAGTCCAGTGCTTTCACTTTAGTGCGAAGCTTAAAAAGCTGCTAGATTGAGTTAAACACTTAAATGTTTCTCACAGGACAACATAACACGTGGCAACAAAGGTCAGCACATTTTAAGTGGTTTTTCATTAAGCAATGCTAGTCTGTCCCCCAAAAGACATCAAAACAAAACACTGCAGATTGAGGTCGAGAAAAGTATAACAAATGGATAGTCAGTCTCTATTTCACCTCACAAACCGATAATGCGATGTCTCTGACTTTGGCCTTTGAAGTTAAATAATTACACAATTTGTGTTCAAATAGACTTAACGATATCTATTGGCAGTTTTCCACTGCAGTACTACACGGTGCGGTACAGCTCAATTTTGTGGGGTTTCCACTGTGTACAGTACCTAGTCCCTGATACTTCTTTTTAGTACCACTTCGTTTGAGGTTCCAAGCATACCGTACCGATACCAAAATGACATGTTCACACAAGATCACTGATTGGGTAGAGAGAATCTTACCAGCCACATTGGATTTGCATTTTAATAAGTAATATTGTCATTTCGCTATATGATTTGTGACAGTTAAATAAAGATTGAGACGCAATACTAAATGCAAGATTAGCTTTTCCTCGTACGCTGTCGAGCAAACCAAATGATCGTTGTCTGCTCTTTGGTGTAAAATTTCCCAAACTCTCTGGTATTTTTAGCAGTATTTTGTTTTCCTGCCATCCGCCATCGATATGCACCATTACTCCTGTGTTGTGCGTTTTGTTTGTGTCGCGTTTACGGTGATGCTTTGGCAGTAGAGGCGGCACAACTAGGACAATAAATTTAACATCCCACCCACTTTGAAGCGGTACTAAACTGCAGTGGAAAAGCAAATTGAGTCGAAGTGAAGTTAGCTGTACTTAGCCGAGTCGTACTAAACCTGACAGTAACATGCAGTGGAAAAGCGCCATATGTATGACTAGTTCTTTATCAGAGATAACAGATTGCACTTTTGGGGGGATTATTTGGGGAAAACTGACTGCTCCCTTCATCTTGAGTGTTTCTTAGCACCCTACATTATCCCTTTATCTCTACAAACGTGAAAATGTAGAACTGAATTTTAAAATCTTGGGACGTCTTTGTGGAGAAGCTTAGAAATAAATTGAGAAAAAATAAACTGCATAGTATAATGCAGTTTTAATACAATGTGGTCTAGTTATGGTGGTAATACAATGTGTACATGGATAAATATGCTAATATAAACATCATCAAACAATTGACTCATGACACTTCCAACAAACGGATCTTACTTTTAGATAATAAAGAAATCTAGTCATCAAAAATCAAAAATCAAACACCAAGACCATCATTGTATGATAATAGATCATGTCTGTAAGCGATGAGACAAGGCAAGCAAATGGTCTTTATAGTATATATACTGAGAGTGTTTGTTGTCTTAACGGCCACCGTTTACTATCAGCAGCGTGACTATCAGCAAGCAAAACAGGGAGGGAATACAATGAAGGCATTCACTTATTGACTAGTTCGACGACCCCTGGCTAAAGATGACGATTATTTACAGAACAAAGTCCTGTGGCTTTAGAAAACATTCAATCATGTTATTTAGCTTACACATGCAAACGTTTAAAATCACAAAGACCTGACCGGCTTCTAAGTAATCGAGAGTCATTGTCCCCGATTGATAAAAGCATACCCCAGTTAACTGATGGCGTGTGAAATATATATATATATATATATATATATATATATATATATAGAACAATTTTTGTTTTACAGTCAAATGATCGGTTCGCTAATAAAGACTGTTGATTGAACGAGCAATAGCGTCTGTTTGGGGCTTTAAATGGCCATCTGTGCGAGAAACATAAACAACTCTTGGGCTTTGTTAGCTTTTTATCTCACTTCAGCTAACGTTAATCAGTGACAGCAGCTTTGAGTTGAGGATAAAGCATTACTTTTGCGTGTTTGCAAAATGGAAATTGAAACAAGTAAAATAATGAGTCATTTTTGTGCTTTTAAAGAAAGAAAAAAACAACTGTCAAAATAGGAAACGTTTGACCTGGCTAGCGTCGGTTAGCACGTTAGCTTGCAGTAGAGCTTGGATGAAGCACAGTAGGCTAGACACTCATTTAATCTCGTTCAGGAAAAATAACATGAACACAACTGAATTAAGTTTGGACTAATGATCGAGTATTTTTTTATATTTATAAAGTTAACAAAAACAATGTTCCTTTAAGAAAGTATAAAATGATTTAACACACGTAAGATATAAAATTAACGTAAATCATCTTGCGAGCGGTTTAATTAACATATTCATTTCGCTAATCAAACTCAAACATCTCAAGTTTGGAAACACGACGATTGTTAATTAATATGGACAGTTTTTATTTCGGAAATCTTGGATTAAACATACCGAGGTAAAACATTAATTACAGCACTTGGTTAAGACATTAACCCAAGTTACTTAATTCATATTAAGAGAAAGACATTTAACCGGGGTGAAGTAGCCGAGTTGTGGTAGCAAAACTTCGTCGAAAGAACGTAAAACTCGAAACTTTTGGGTGCATGTTATTAACAAACACACACCATCTGTTTGTTGTGGAAATAGCCATCTTGTTACTTACTAGGGGTCGTTTGTAAACCTGGGTGTTCGAGGAGGCTGGTATCCATATAGATGGCAATAAAGCACGTCGAAGCAGAAGCAACACATCTCCGCCGAAACGACCATTTTCCTGGCTCCGCTTCCCGAGCCAAGCCCGGGACTGAGGTTTGGGGAGAGGCCAGTTGAGTTATAGCCTCCTGGAGTTGGGGACAGAGCATTGGTGTTGCTGCTGCCGCCGCTGCTACTACTACTACCCCCCGGACCCCCCAGGCCGTTCACCCGATTCAGGTTCCCAGTCACAACAGTCGACGACGACCCGATCCCTAAATCCGATCCACAATGTCCGGTCCCGGCTAACCCGCTCCCCGCCCCGCCGGGACCCCCCGCCCCAGGGGATCCCGACAACTTCTGCTTCTTCACCCCGCAGCACCCGGCCGCCATCTTCGAACAATCTGCACCGACACACCGCTTCCGACCCATCACCGTCACCGCGGGAAGGGCGGGGCGAAACGCCGACCACACGTAGAAATCCCACTGCGTCAGCACGTAAGACGGACAATGCTCCACCTTCCCTTTCTTTTGACAGACGTAATAACTGAGAGGAGCTTACGTTTTATATCTCTCAAAAGAGAGAGAGAGAGAGAGAGAGAGAGAGAGACTGCAATGTCACCAGAATGCCTTCAAAAAGACGTAGCGTACGCTGCAGCCTTACGCAATGTTCTTAGGGAGACAACCGGAGCCTCTGCGAATTAAACGCTTCGATAGATCCAGTGTAAAGTTCCTAGAATAGCAGACCCTCCTTGGGATGCGCTGTGCCAACTGCAACGATGCACGCAGTTCTCTGTCAAAGCATGCACACGTCCATCCATACATAAAGAGAGCGTGACAGTCAAACTAGGCAAATATATGGACCACCGCACTGCACCCTAGACCAGCACAGATTCAGGTCTCGCTTTGAGGAAGTGTGGAATTCGAGTACGCAGGACCCATACACGCCTCACGAACGAGTCGCTGCGCCTCGGACCATATTCATCGGTTGACCCGAGCTTGCAGACAGACAGCCAGAGCTCGCAATCGACGCAGTCTGAATGGCTTTCAATCGATGCAATTCGCCTGCGTGTGCGACAGCGGGATGCGAGTCATGCCAGCCGCAGCTCATCGGTTCACACCGGCCTTCGGGACCCCGTTAGCCGCACGGCACCACCCCCTTATTGCAAGCCCGCCGTGTACGCCGAACTCGAAAGTTTTCCTTCGATAGGTCGTAGCGCTGTCATCCGATTATTCGGGTACATTTTTGAGCTGCATAATAGCATAGCCTCCGTCGGAAGTCCGCTAGATTCCCCCGTTCACTCCCAGTGTTCCGCTCGGGGCAGCTAACATTAGCTCGGTTGCGGTGTTGGAAATATCCAATGCGATCAGCTGAAGCACTCACGCTGGTATTCTGTACTTTCACGCCGGAGCACAGAGCCCAGGACGTTTTACGACAGATTCCTGCGTATCATACGCATGGTCCCGTATTCACAATCTCAGCTGCGCTAAAACTTTGAGTACGTGGTTACTGTGCCTCTACCTTACCGAGGGAGGCAGTCTCCCCTTTCCACTTGATGAATTAAAATGTATAAATACAGCAGTTGATTATAGCAATAGGCGCAGTTGTGTGGTTGACTGTTTGAGCCCTCTGTCTCTCCGCGAGCGTTGCTCAGCATCAGTGACTGAACGGCGAATGTTAACAAAAGGAGGACAACCCGTTTTTACCTGATGCAGCCCTGCCTGCCCCGACCGACACGTTTTATGTATTTATTGGTTTATTTAAATAGGGACAGTACTAAACATGACCCCAAAGACCTGAAATGCGTTTTACATTTATACAATTATAGCACGTGCTCATTTGCATGTCCATAACACCTATGCACGAAAACTACCAAACCTGCTTACTTTTGCTACCCTACATAATGCCCGGATATACACATGGAAACATACGCAACATAGGCCTATGTGATAATATATCTAACTGTACTATATTGTAGTTCATTCTAATGTTAGTAATTATCATAATATACCGTTATATATAGTATTAACTATAGTAAAGTGACAAATGTTGTTGTATACTTTAATTTTACTTAAGTAAGGCTCAAAAACACTAAAGTAGCCTAGTGGGCCCTATATATAAATGTTACTGTGTTTTAAATACTATGGAACACTACAGTATTATGTATAGTATAATTTCCAAGCAACTCAACGGTTTACTTATAATTTGTTTTAAAACATAAAATAACCATTTGTTTGAAAAAAAGACCCAAAATGTACACGACATAAACATCACAATGTTAGTAAGTTGTCACAATGTGATTACCTCAATTGTGACCAACATTTCTGACAGAACCTTATAATTCCAAGGTGACAACGTATATTAATGTAATACAGTAATATTTTCTGTTAGCTATTCAGTCTAATTTCTAGCTGGATCTAAACTTGATCAATAAGTGTTTTTTGGAGCATGGATTGATGTAGAGAAACAGTTAAAATTTGGATAAGTTTGAAGTATTTCATTAACTGTGTCTTTAATGGAGTGTCCATAAGGCCAGCATTAGTATTTGCAATGAGCACATGCTGACCCCAAGTATTGAATTTCAGCACATAACTCACAAGCTGGTCTCTGCTTGTGTTCACCAGCACTAGTTTACATTAGCGTGGCCATTTTTATGGAAGACATGATGATTACAATTATATTATGATATCAGAATCAAAAAGAGCTTTATTGCCATGTGTGCTTGGACACACAAGGAATTTGTCTTAGTGACAGAAGCTTCCAGTGCACATACAGGTTAAAAAAGTGACAAGTCACAGGTAACAAAACGTTAAAAATAAATACGTGAGACAATACACATTTGATGAAGAGGACAATAGACAGTTTATTGTGTGTACAGATTTGCTATATAAAAATTATGTTATATGTTTTATACAAGTTATGCAGGGGAATGTGGATAGCTGAGTATTATATCAACAATCCTCTGCACTTCTATAACTGTCTGGTTCAGCTCAGCTACCAAATCTGATCTCAGAAGTCTACGCAGGGTAGTCTGGACTGCTGAGCATATCATTGGTACAACTATCCCCACTCTCCAAGAACTGCACTCATCCAGAATGAGCAAAAGGGCTGGTAATATAACTCTGGACCCCTCACACCCAGCACACTCCCTTTTTGAACGGTTGCCGTCTGGTCGACGCTTCAGAGCTTTGATCACCAGAATGACCAGACACAGGAACAGTTTCTTCCCTTAGGCAATCAATCTCATGAACACTTGACATTAAACGCGGAACACACAACTCTATTTTACATTATTTATTCACCAAATTTGCACATATCAGACCTGTACTTACATAATTATCTATATTGGATCTTGTGTTTTTGCCTTTTTTGTACATTGCATATCTGTATATTATTTTATATTATTCTTTTATCATCTGTGTTCTGTCCTGTTGCTGTCTTTTTCTTGCACTGTGGAGCTTCTGTCACTAAAACAAATTCCCCAGCCAATAAAGCTCATCCTATTCCATTCAATTATGTATAACAAAATGAGTATATAGTTGTGTATTGCACGTGTTATTATTACACAATAGAACATTTAACTGTTTATGAGTTGGATAAATATGAATTTGTCAAACCAAAATGTATTCAGTCAAACAAAAAAAATTTCAGACACCATAAACATTTCTCACATTATCACATTTTGTTCGCAATGTTCAGAAAATGGTAATAAAATATGACAAGAACTCACAGTTAAACCAAGTCAGAATTTTTTTTATTGATAATGTCAAAATAACTTTGATAGAAAGGTATGAACTGGATTAGGTTGAATAGCTGTCAGCTGTTTAATTTAAGTATAAAATTAGATAATACTAATTTAGGGCAACCAATCAACCAAGCGAATCTCTTTTACACCACAGAATGAACAAGGTCGCATTAGCAATCGATGGAAAAACAATTAAACAAAATGGTCAAAGTGTCTGAATAATTCAGTCCCAAACAGTGTTGGGCAAGTTGCCTCCGAAATGTAATAAATGATATATTACTTGTTACTGTCATTTAAAAGTAATAAGTAAAATTGAATGCGTTACACTACTTCTTAGTGTACTAGTTTTTTTAGTGTAAAAAATGAGTTACTTTTACATTTTGTCATTTAAGCATGCGCTTTTATCCAAGGCGACATATAGAAAGTTCAGGGAGCAATAAGCGATATGTCATACAAGAGCAATAATAAAATAGGCTCTAATACAAAGTTATTAGTTTCAACAAAAGCTAGACCACTACCTGTTGAGAGAGTTTTTTTGTCTGTCAAGTATTCGCAGAAGAGATGGGTTTTAAGTAGTTTTTTTTTTGTTGTGAGAGATGTGGTTGACCGGACCGAGTTAGGAAGAATGTTAGCCAGGAAGGAGTTGTGAAGGAGAATGAGCAGGAACGCGATTTACTGCCCTTATGAGAAGGCAATACAAGACGCCGCTGGTTTGCTGAACGCAGGGTTGTTGATGGGGTGTAGGAGTGTAGGACGGTGTAAAAGTATGCCAGTGCAGATCCAGTGATAGTCCTGTAGACAAGCATTAGTGACATGAATCTGATACAGGCTTCAACCGGTAGCCAGTGGAGAGAGATGAAAATGGGTGTCACATGAGCCCTTTAAGGCTGTTGGAAGATGATGCGCGCTGCTGCATTCTGAACCAGCTGGAGCAGTTTGATAGCCTTTGCAGGATGACCAGCTACGAGAACTTTGCAGAAGTCCAACCTTGAGATTACCGGGGCCTGTACAAGGAGTTGTGCCGCATGCTCAGTGATATAGGGTTTAACCTTTCTAATGTTTAATAAGGCATTTCGGCATGACTGCGTTGTCTTTGCAATGTGATGATTGAAGGACAGCTGTTCATCAAATATGACTCTGAGGTTCCTGGCTGTTTTGGAAAGAGTGATTGAGGTATTGCCAAGTTGGATGGTGAGATCGTGTTGCACCGTGGGGTGTGCCGGAAACACAAGTAGTTCTGTCTTGGCAGGGTTCATCTGGAGGTGATGCTCCTTCATCCAAGCTGAGATGTCATCTAGGCAGGCTGTAATGCGAGCTGCTACAGAGTTATCATCTGGGTTAAACAAGATTTAGATCTGGGTTTGTCAGCATAACAGTGATACAAGAAGCCATGTGCCCGTATGATGGGTCCCAAGAATGTTGTGTAGATGGAAAAAAGCAGCAATTCAAGGACCGATCACTGAGAGACCCCAGTGATCATGTGGTGAGCAGTGGACAGCAACCCCCTCCATGACACCCTGAAGGATCTGCCAGAGAGGTAGGATATGAACCAGCGGAGAGGAGTGCCTGAGATTCTTAGCGATGACAGGGTTGCTAGCAGTATCTGGTGATTGACAGTGTCAAACCCTGGAGACAGGCTGCAGGATCAGGACAGAGGATTTAGATTCCTCCTTGGCTAGCCGCAGTGCTTCTGTTAGTAGTACAGTATCAGCGGAGTGTTTCTTTTTGTTTTGAACCCAGACTGCTTGTCATCCAGTAGTTTATTCTGGTATAGATAGAAAGACACCTGGTTGAAAACTGCCCTTTCAAGTGTTTTTGCAATAAATGGGAGGAGAGAGACAGGTCTGTAACTGTCGGTAGTAGAGGGGTCCAATGTGGGTTTCTTCAGAAGGGGCGTGAGCTGGGCCGGTTTGAATATGGACTGAAAAGTGCAGGTGAGCAGGGAGGTGTTGATGATGTGTGTGAGTGCAGGTGTGAGTGTGCTGGAAAGCGCCTGAAGGAGAGCGGAGGGGATTGGGTCAAGGGGACAGATGGTGGGGTGGCTGAAGAGAAGTCTGGTGACTTCAGTGTCAGTCAGTGGGGCGAAAGAGGAGAGTTCAATGTTTGAAAGTGAAGGTAGTGTGTCCCTTTTGAGTTACTTTGAACAAAACAACCATGCCCACCTCACTTGCGTATACATTTGGGAGGTCTTAGTCAAATCATACCACAAACTGACGTAGATTTGTGGTGGTGTGGTTACACGAGGCATTTCAGGCAGATCTGGATGAGCATTTGCTTTTAGATAGCGTGCATCTTTTGTGCCAACACTTTAATTTTTCCCATTTTATGTGTCTAATACATGCATGGGCAACTTATAACACAACCAAAGACACAGAAAAAAACGTATTCGCCCCATATGACCCCTTTAAATACTCGAGTGAAATATATGGAGCTCAAATATAAGAGGCTCAGAGAAGGTTAATGGCACAGTTTAAGTTACAAACTTCGCAAAAGTAGACAAATGGCAATTGGGTGAATAAGGTAGAGGTAAAGCCCACTATAATGCCAATAGCCAAATGACAGGGTAAAACGCAGAACCTCATTTTACTTACTTTCTATATCCTTGTAGAAACCGCTGCATTTATTTCACCCATCGGATTTCAGTAACGGGAAATAGTATTACAATCATAGTCTTTTAATCACAGAGGAGTTTTTTTCTGGGAATGGAATGTATTGGTAAATTATACAAAAAGAATTTCAGGGGGAAATAAGTTGTTGTAATGCATTTTACTGAGATTGTAACGGGTATAATATAACCCAAATTGTATTAGTAATGAGTTATATTACTGCGTTACAGAAAAAACTAATAACAGTGCTAAAAGTGCAATCGCAGGACCCAGAGATTGGCTGAATAGATTCCAAAGTTGTAAACTCAATTTATTAACCTTGGAGTGGTTGGAGAATGAGTCTATTTCCCAAAATTTGGAGTGTTCCTTTAAGTGTGGTTTACAGCATTTGGCAAATGTGAGGTGTTTGCCTTGGTCATTTCTTTAAAGAGAACGTTCACACAAAAATATCTGTCATGTACTCACCCCAGGTTGTTCACATTTCTTTGTTCTGCTAAACACAAAAGAACATATTTCGAGGAATGTTAGTAACCAAACAGAACTCATCCCTCATTTACTGCCATATAGGGAAAATAAATACAATGGGAGTAAATGGGGGATGAGATCTGTTTGGTTACTGACTTTCTTCCTTTGTGTTTAGCATAACAAAGAAATGTGAACAACCTGGGGTGAGTACATGATGACATAATTTTTATTTTTGGGATAACTCTTTAAATGGATAGCAGTGTTTTTTATGTCAAGCTGATTTGTACAGAATGTTTAGAAACAAACTACCGAACAGCACAAGAATCAACCCATAAGATCATGACATATACACAGTTGCTTAAAGGCGCAGTTCTTGATTTATAGCGGCCACTAGCGTTGTATTATAGATTTGCCACGAATCAGCACTGAGAAGCTTGCTTTAATTCGGATCAGTTTGTGACTAACATAGAGTTTGTTCGTACCAAGATATGTTGTTGTTTTTGTTGTAATATTAGCTGTGTGGGGGAAGCAGTTTTGAGCGTCATTGTTTATCTGGAACCGCTTTTATATTGTACTCGTCCAGATAACGTTACTTGAGAGAAAGAGCGCGTTTGAGCTGAAACTGGAGAGCGAGCGAGAGCGCGTTTTACTCAATGATGAATAAACTTTCAGTTAATCCGCGGGTCACATGCGTTCCGAACTGGAGAGCATGGTCCGTACGGATGATCCGTGATCCGTTTCCCCACTATACCGCAGCGGAAAGGAAAATGTACGCAGAGTTGTTTGTCCATTTAGGGCTGATGTACAAAACATGGCGGCGAATTCAATGTATGTAGGGCCGCTCTGTATGTAGATATAAACAGCTTATTCTAAGGTATTACAAACATAACGGTTCATTACGTAAGGTCTTTATACACCTCTGAAGAAATAGATTTGTATTCTATACTGCATTTCCGTCAATAGATCCTCCTATAACGCCACATTGTTCCTTTAACTTCGTAAAAAAAGCACATGATCAGCAGAAAGAAATGTCAATGACTCTTCAGTTAACATCAAGCAAAATTCTATGCAAGTAAAATAAAGTTCTTTATCTCTTATTTGTTTGAATTTTAGATTTTTTTAAGTAACAGCTCAACAACTAAAGCCAGTTTTATTTACTTGTCAACAGTTCTATGCCAGAAGTGTAAATCTGCCACATGCATTAAAATCTATCCGTAAGTAGTAGACCAACTGGCTATTTCTTGCCTTTTGAGTATAGTTGGGAAGTAGACAATTTTGAATGCATGGCATGCATTTTTACCCAGCAAATATGTAAATACAAATATATTGTAAAGTACAAACCCTGCTCCACTTTTGATAATATACAGTTGAAAGAAAAAGTATGTGAACCCTTTGGGCTAACTTGGATTTCTTCATAAATTGGTCATAAAATGTGTTCTGATCTTCATCTAAGTCACAACAATAGAGAAACACAGTCTGCTTAAACTAATACCGCACAAACATTATAAGTTTTCATGTTTTTATTGAACACAACATGTAAACATTCATAGTGCAGGGTGGAAAAAGTATGTGAAACCCTAGGCTAATGACTTCTCCAAGAGCTAATTGGAGCCAGGAGTCAGCCAACCTGGGATCCAATCAATGTGATGAGATTGGATGTGTTGATTAAAGCTGGCCTGTCCAATAAAAAACACACACAAGTTTTGAGTTTGCTGTTCTGAAGAAGCGTTGTCTGATGTGAACCATGCCTCGCACAAAAGAGCTCTCAGAAGACCTACGATCAAGAATTGTTGACTTACATAAAGCTGGAAAGGGCTACAAAAGTATATCTAAAAGCCTTGATGTCCATGTGTCCATGGTAAGACAGATTGTCTACAAATGGAGAAAGTTCAGCACTGTTGCTACACTCCCTAGGCCTGGTCGTCCTGTAAAGATGACTGCAAGAGCACAGCCCAGAATGCTCAACGAGGTGAAGAAGAGTCCTAGAGTCTCAGCTAAATGCTAACATTTTTGTTGACAAATCTACAATAAGGAAAACATTAAACAAGAATGGACTTCACGGGAGGACACCACGGAGGAAGCCACTGCTGTCCAAAAAACATTTGCAGTTTGCAAAAGAGCACCTGGATGTTCCACAGCACTACTGGTAAAACATTCTGTGGACAGATGAAACCAAAATTGAGTTGTTTGGAAAGAACACACAACGCTATGTGTGGAGAACAAAAGGCACAGCACACCAACATCAAAACCTCATCCCAACTGTGAAATATGTTGGAGGGGGCATCATGGTTTGGGGCTGCTTTGCTGCCTCAGGCCCTGGACGGATTACTGTCATCGATGGAAAAATGAATTCCAAAGTTTATCAAGACATTTTGCAGGAAACTTAAGACCATCTGTCCTCCAACTGAAGCTTAACAGAGGATGGACGATGCAACAGGACAACGACCCAAAGCATAGAAGTAAATCAACAACAGAATGGCTACAACAGAAGAAAATACGCCTTCTGGAGTGGCCCAGTCAGAGTCCTGACCTCAACCCGATTGAGATGCTGTGGCATGACCTCAAGAGAGCGATTCATACCAGACATCCCAAGAATATTGCTGAACTGAAACACTTTTGTGTAGAGGAATGGTCCAAAATTTCTCCTGACCGTTGTGCAGGTCTGATCTGCAACTATAGGAAACGTTTGGTTGAGGTGATTGCTGCCAAAGGAGGGTCAACCAGTTATTAAACCCAAAGGTTCACATACTTTTTCCACCCTGCACTATGAATGTTTACATGTTGTGTTCAATAAAAACATGAAAACATATAATGTTTGTGCGGTATTAGTTTAAGCAGACTGTGTTTCTCTATTGTTATGACTTAGATGAAGATCAGAACACATTTTATGACCAATTTATGAAGAAATCCAAGTAAGCCCAAAGGGTTCACATACTTTTTCTTTCAACTGTAGATCACTTAGCAAGTAAATACTGAAGCACTTCTGGTTTCATTTTTATTAAATCTTACATATATAATTTAATCGTTAATATATTCGATTAACATTTTGATTCGGTTATAAATGTTCTGTAGGTTGTATTCTGTTCAAATGTTTGAGGGAGTTCCGTCTTTAAGGAAAGAGTGTTTACGTTTTCCGAAGTGGTCTATACAAAACAGATACATTTCAAAATGGTATCATATTCATCACTTTTGCTCCCACCACGACACATATAGCAACAACATCTACTTCTGTTATTTGTTTTTATGTCATCCGCATGCTTGTTTACAGAAAAAATAAACCAATTCAATTTAATGATGCCACTGATAGTTTAATAGAAATAACATCTAAAAATACGTTTTCCAATGTTACACTGTCCAACGGTTTTAAAAGTCCATTAAATTACCCATGACAGGTGAAAGTTCACCCTGCTAGTGCATTAGCCGTTGTTGAAAATGAGCAGCTATTCCTAAACTATTTTACAACTACAAATTTAATTAAATTCATACAATAAAACCACATGAAAAGGAGACGAAACAAAGACAAGACATTCTAGCAGTCATATTTACCACATCCAGCTACTCTAATGCTAATGCTCTTCACGGATCGGTGTGCAGCCAGAGAAGAAGCTGTTCTTAAAGTTATTAAGGCCTCGCTTGTTCCTCCGGAGGAAGCTGGCGGTGCTGTTTAGTGATTCAGCTTCATCACTGTCACTGTCGCTGTCAGCAGGGACGGGTTTCTTCTCCAACTTCAGGTCTGCGGGCAGGTGGCCCATGTCTACAATCTCCTGATCATGACATAGAAAACAAGTACAGATGTGTTTCACTCAAGGACAGGAACTTGATAGAAGGGCAGGATTTTGGGGGAAGAAAAACTTTCTTAAATTGAAACATGGTGACAAAGTAATAAATAACATTTGTTCTTACCTTCTTAGTAGGTGGGACACTAGGGGGTCTGAAAAATGTGGCGTCCCGGGGACTAATAGCTGTGGGGTCCTCAGGAACAGTGACAGAATCTTTAGACGCATCACTCACTTCAGCCAGGTCCTGAGACGGAAAAAAAGATCAAATAAATAAAAGAAAACACACTGCATATGGTAAACAAAAAGCCTATAAGTCTATAAATATTTTACTAACCACACTGGCGCGGTTCTCCATGTTGCGACATTTCTCATGATTACAGAGACAGTTTTCTCCACAGGTCATTTTTCCCTTTCGGCAACGACAAAGCTTGTTAACACAGCGACCCCGACACGCACACTAGAGGAGACAGAATCAAATATATTTAAACGAACCGCTGGAAGAAAAAAAACTTCAAAAGCACTAAAATGAGAGTTGTTTATCTGAGTGAACTCAAACTCAGGACCCCAGAGCATCAAAACAAAACAGTCCAAGCTCTGGCTGTAGAAGAAATCTTACAATTATATTAGCATGTCATAAACAGGGTAAATATCTCGTGTTCATAACATGCATGCCTGTTTTAAACTGCTTATGAGGCACCAGTCTGTACACAAAAAGCTGTCTGTAAAGTCTTTGGAAAAGATATGCTATTCATATTTTGAATTGAAATCTCACCCCGGTCATTTTAGATTTCTTGGAGCCTCTTCTTGCTTTTTCGTTTTTCTCTGGACGCCACTCGTCTTCCTCCTTCTCAGACTCAGATGGAGATATCAGTTCATCTAGATCTATAGGCTCCTGCAGACGTGCCCGTGCCGTGGAGTAGCTTTTGGGCTTAGGCTTTAGATGAAAAACGTGACAGGAAAGCAAATCAGAAAACTGTTTCCAAATCGAAGAAAAAAAATAAAGGAAATGTGCACACAGCATTGAGCATCACCTTAGGGGGAACGTATTCAAAAGATGTATCGGGTGACTCGTTCAAAGTGGACAGGACCTTCTTTGTACTTGTCAGCTGGGCCAGTTGTAACTTCTGTTGAAATCAAACCCAGAAAAACAGGGTGAATGTTTAATGATTTCATTGTTTTGACGCTTCAGATGGATTTCAGTGTAAACTGTGTCTTTAGTAAGGGTTTTACCTGCTTGTATTGTTCATTTTCCTCCTTGAGTTTCTGGTTCTGCTCGCTGAGTTCTCGCACCTTTTCAATTTCCTCTTCCTGTGATGGAGAACATTTAACCATAGATTTAGAAATATGTTGTGTGAGAATGAACATTTCTAGTTTGTGGTAATAAGCTATAAATAACTTCCATACTTCATTTAATTACTTACTGGAAAAAACAATTGCCAAAACCCTTTCCCTTCCCTGAACGGTAATATGGTACCTGTTGCTAGGTAACAATGAAGATGCTAAAACTCAGGCCCAGTTTACTGTCACTGTGTGACACACATCTCTTATGAGGTCAATAGAAGGTTGTTCCTAGTTGTGGTTGCTCTAGTAACAGTTGTACACAAACACTGAGGTACCTGAGATGAGACGGATGATATGAGCTCAGCTGCTTTACCCCTATTGGTAGTCGTTCCCAAGGTTGTTCTTCATTTGCATGAAGTTGAACACCTTTTCACGTCAAAAGACACGGCCACTTCCTGTCATCAACAATCGATGTTGCCAAAGGTCGCTAAGGGTTACTAATAAAATGAATGAAGTGCGATCTCTGTCGGTGCCAATGGGGTGTCACTTTTTAGCCTGTGATATTAGTTTCATTGTGGTCAACCCGTTTGGTTTTGGAATAATCCCCTGCTAACCCATGTTCATGTCCATGATCTGAACCAACCAAACTCTGACATGTGTTCACCCAGAAACAAAAGATTCACACCTGGAATTTAAGACGCTGCAGCAGTTCCTTCTCCCGTTTAGACACCTCCTCATTTTCGTCCTCCTTCACAGGTTTATTCTGGAGCTGACCAAGAAGATACAGCACCTACAGCAGAAATGACATATTCATGACATTCCTGAATATCCGACAATATCTATATATCCTGTAAAAAATCTTGTATATGGTTAATCTGCTAAGAATCACCTCAAATATTTCAGCTTCTGACTGAAAAACTGTAAGTAACCCAATAACATCAAGACAATCTGTGATGAACTTACTTGACTTGAACATCATTTACTTTTATGTCATGTTCTTAATTTTGTGCGTTTAACGTTTTAAAAAGTTCTCCATTAGGGTTAACATTATAAATCTTTCCTTGTTTTTAACCATTTTAAAATAAGATTTATTTTTTTGTGATATACCTATTCAGTTTTTGTTTGCCTAAACTAAATTCTATAGCAATTTATGGACAACAATTTTTTTTTTAATTGTTAATGTGTTTAAAAATGCTCTATTTGAAATTCAATTTCATCATTAAAATTTGCTCAAAATATTACAATACTATAGTCAGGGCTGTGTATTAACTTTTTTTGCACATAGCACCGGTGCTACAAAGGTTTAAAGTTTTGTAGCACAGGCCAAACAGTTGTAGCACAAGTATACATTTTATTATCTAATCTAATAAAAAAAACTAAATCGCCAGGTAACTGAAAAGGACATTAATGTTATACAAAAGGATAAATTAGGGCCATATAATTTTTTGTTTCACCCAAATTAGTTATTTCCTATTTAAATGTTTTCCTTTTTCAGAGTTCTGTATTTTCAATGCAGTAGTAAATAAATAGTGTTAACTACAGTTTACTACAAGTTAATTATTTTTTCATCTGGTTGAAATTAAGCAGACTTTTATTTTGGCGGGTCATAGCAAAGACGCTTGAGTTTCAGTGTGTTTGACAATAGCTTCGCTCAAACAGTGAAATGCTTTTAAAATAAACTTAGTACAACTCTGTGGATGAAGTTCAAGTGCTCACGTCCTCGTAAAGTAAGATACAGAAATTCGCTTGTAACATGTTAAACTGTGCAGGTCATTCACTCTTAGACACGCAGAACAAGCAGAGTGCATATTTTAATAGTAGAAATTCGCTTTTGTGTCTCCTTCCACGCAGATCACAGGGCTCAAGATGAATCAACTCGATGAAGCCAGAAAACAAGTTTTAATTGCAAAAACTAAATACAAACGAAAATAAATAGTGGTGCACCATTAGTTAACCTCACACATGAAAAAGCAGTTCACACAATGAAGCGTTCTGTCTAATGCGCCTTCAAAACTGTATCACACGCGTGCTACACTATAAAATAGCATTCTTAACACAGACCGATTTTTTCATAGCATGTGCAAAATATATACAGCCCTGTATTCTTAAAGTGCTAGTATAGAGTATATAAGATGTAACAGGAACATGAATGAAAACAGACCTTCTCCTGGTGTCTCTGCTCCAGTTCCACCAGATGACTCTGGTGCTCCATGTCCATAGTAGACATGAGTTTCCTCTCATCACACAAGATCTTTTGCATGTCCAAAAGATTGGCTTTCTCCTGCTTCAGCTCGCTCTCTAGCTTGGCATTAGCGATCTTGGAAGCAACAACCTGAACCAGGTGCACGGAAGTCCGTCAACACAACATTACAGTAAAAAACATCCTTTAACACACTCCAGCTTTCTGCTTTACTGCTCACCTCAGCCATGAGGATTTTGAGTGCACTCTTGGCCTCTATGATGGTGGTGATGGAATCCCAGCGCTGCTTCATTCGCCCTTCATTATCTGCATCCAGTACTTTCTGCTGCAGGTCAGCGATCTGAGCGCTCCTGTCAGGTTAAACAGCGAAAGAGATTTCATTTAAAATGAAGAAACCATACAAAATCAGCAGCACTGATCTGATCCATAAACAAAAGAAAAGTGGTTAAAACAACATCTTTTGGAGTGTCTGCTGGGGCTGTCCGTTTTTTTTCTGCCGTATCATGAAGCCGTACAAGTTACAATAAAGTACTGTCTCTGACCTGAGCCCCATCTCGGTCTCCAGACTTTCCACCTGTTTGCTGATAGAAGCCTCCAGGTCACCATGGCCCTCCAACTCTGAGATGGTCAAGGTGCGACGCTGAGAAGACAAACACCAAATTAATTCATGTTAACACTGAAAGTTTTGTTCTTCTGTCATTTGAAGTCCCCATCACAACTCATTTTAGTGCTTCAGGGTAAGTTTCAAAGACCTTCAACATTTCTGGTAGCAAAATGATGACTAAGCTTGCCACTTTTCTAAATGGACACTGATGGCTGATATAATCTCCTTGGCTTCTCTCCTGATGTAATGAGGCCTAAGATTTCATTTGGCGTTTCCATTTTAAAATAACAGAAAAGCACGCATGTGGTTTTGGACCCATGTTGTGTTTCGACCCATACACAAACAATAACGCATACAAAATGCACCTACAATGGAAACGGAGACCCTGTACACACTAATGCGTTTTTGTTTGAAAACATCTTTTTCTCTCCGTTTTGGCCTTTCGTTGACAAAAACGCTGTCTCGGAGTGAACGAAAGGCCAAAACGGAGAGAAAAAGATGTGTTTTCAAACAAAAACGGAGCCGATAGTGGATACATTTGAAAGCACCATTTTCTTGTTGTAGTGTGGATGAGAAAAACAGAGGGGTTCAAAAACAATGGCGCGTTTTTCGTCATGTTTTGGCTGCTTTCCTGTTTGATAGCATTAATGTCATATCAAACATACTTTAGATTGTATTGAGCAGAGCGTGAGTTTCACTTTCGTAGCTTTATAGTCGCAGCGTTCTAGTCTTGTGCAACATAACTAAGTAACTGTAAAGTAAAACTGTGTCATTGCTCCACATTGTCGCGACCAGGGGTTATGGGTCACAGAATGACTCGAAAGAAGTGGGGGCATAGTTATAACCCACAAAACCATAGTTTTATGCAATTATGGAATATAAAAACATAAATTCAACCAAATGAATCATAATAAAAATCCTACTTTTTCAAAAGAAAACAAATCAGACATGTGTTCACCTTTTTTTATAATGATTAGTGGAGGCAGCTTTATTTTCCATTTTTAGACTCCTACTGGCAAATTTTGCACTACAAACTGTGAAACGAAAACAATATAAATTCCCTTTAAAGCTACAGTCAGCAGTTAGTGCTTTTCTTTTCATTTGTATGAGTCATATCAACCACATAGAATAGCAGGAATATTAGGCTGTTGTCACTAATGTATTGACATCTGTTTTCGTTCTCAACTTTTTATGCTCAGTTCAGACAAAAAAAAGACCATGTTTATTAAAAGCTGCCCCCTGCTTAGGCTTTATAAACTTATTCTCGATCCTGCCTACTGTTCGCTTGCTAACATACTCTCCAAAGTGACGTCTCAACTCAAAGACAAGCCCCATTTTAATTCTGTTTGGTCGAGTGTGATAGCCGCGTTCCTCTCATACCGTTGGTAGGCGAACTTATGAAATCAAACTGATATCAATAAGCTTTTTAAATGTCATCATTTTTAATGAAAATATTTTTTTTCAGTCAAAGCCTCAACCCTGAGATCCGGCACGGTGCCGGAAAACTTTAAGCCATATGCGACAATGCAGAAAGTAAACAAACGCCTGACAGAAATGACACATGCCGACGGCAGTCTAAGGTTTAACTCAAGTGCTGTACATGAATGTAAGCGTTTTCGGACATTTCAGTGTGGATGGGCAGCATTTGGGAAACGCTTGAAAACACTAGTGTGAACCAAGAGCGTTTTGAAAACGAATACTAGTTTAGATAAGAGTCTGAGGCAATTGTTGTGGACTTGGTCTATAGATTTACAATGGAAGCGCATGCAAATACGATACTACATAAAACCTAAAACTAAACAACAAACATACATGTTTCACTTGCTGGTCATTGAGTGGAAAAATATTCACCTTGTTCAAAGGTTTGGGATTTTGAGCTGCCTAAAATGCTTTGGTGGTTACATGGCCTGACATAATGCTAATCCATCTCAAAACAACTTGCTATTCTCACCCTGACTTTAGCTACAGGTCTCTCTCCTGCCTCCATCTGCTGACGGAGCTGTGAAATCTCCTCCGCTAGCATCTTCCTGTCCTCCAGCAGGTCCTGTAGATGTCGGCGGGCCTCTTCTGTGCTGACCAGCACTTCCACCTCGTTTAGCAGCCAGGCCTAAACCAATTCAATCGCAAATAATCACATATTCAAAACACAGTTTTTCTAACCACGCGGACACATCTATATGCTTCTAATGTTTATTTAAGGCAATGAAGGTATAAATCCAATAAAAGCTGCTGTTTAAACTATTCAATCGTATAATAAAAACTATTGTAAAGTTTGCATGCCTAGATCTTTTCTAATTATAACAAAAAATTCCAAACTTTTTTTAAATGTTATATACCTTAACTCTGCTAGCGACACCTTCTGTTCCGCGACTCTGAAAGTCTTTGCGTTTCTCTGCCACTTCACTTCTCTTCTGCAGAGCGTCTTTGAGTCGCTTGTTAGCAGCAGCCGCCTCCAGACGCAAACAGACTTTGTATGAGTGATTGTACTCCCACCACCTTCAGCTCTTAGACGTGTTTTTAAACATTTAGTTCGGAACTGTTGTTCAGTATTGTAAATGTCTCACCTCCTCTGTTTTGCGACGGAGCACGCTGGCCTGTTTCTGGAAGTCTCTCTCCAGCTTCAGCATCTCATATTGGCGCTTGCGATCCTGCACCCAACAAAGCATTGAAGTTGAAGACAAAAAAAACGTGAAAATATGCGCACAAAATGTCTACAACAGTTAAAACTACGATTTCCAACCTTCTCCTTGAGCTGCAGAACTTCTTTATCTTTTTTCAGTTTCCATAGGCGGAACTTCTCCGAGTCTTCCTTCATCTGCCGCATGAGCTGCACTCGCTGAGATTTCATCGCCTGCACACATCCACTAAATCATCACATTCCTACACCCTTTAGTCTCCGTTCAAACAACAGAATGTTTTTCAGCAAATGGACTTCATGATGAGCATGAAAGACTTTCAGGGGATTCTTTTCATGAAGCACACAAACCTGGATCTCATGGTTAAGTTTGGCTACGTTGTGCACGGACGACTCTTTGAGCTTGAGCAGTTTGGACTGGTCCTGCAGTTTCTTCTTAAGCTCTGTGATCTGTCCTTCCAGCTCCTGAAGTCTCTTCCTGCGCTGTTCACTGAGTCTAGAATTAAACACAAAAAAAAGTGAGCGTGGAACAGAAGTGGAAGACTTCTTATGGACGAGCTGGTGTTTTGTTGCAGTTTTAAAGTAGTTACTTGGCCTGATTGGTGTCCTTTTTAGCAGACTGCAGGGCGTGGAGGAGATCTTCCTTTTCTTTCTGTAAGGAGCCAACCGCCTTATGTAGACTCGTAATGTTCTCCTGACGAAATTAAAAGTGATCTGCATTATTTAGCTGCCCGTTCAAAAACCATCACACTTGTTCAAATGGTAAGCTCTGGCAAAATCTATTTTGTTCTGAAGAACAAAGAAAGCGATCCAAAGTTTAATGACATTAATGGTGCATTTCCACCGAAATTACCCGAAACCATTTGTCCAACGAACATTTTTCTCCCCAGATCTGTTTCTGTCTGCTTCTCCATAGCGGTCTAAAGTACCGTAAAGTAGTATGGTCACAATACCAAACTTCGATACAAAGTCAGTCCTGGAGAGCCTGTGTCCCGCAAAGTTTAGCTTCAACCCAAATCAAACACACCTGAACAGCTAATCAAGGTCTCACAAAGCAGACTAGAAACTTCCAAACAGGTGTGTTGAGCCAAGTTGGAGCTAAACTCTGCAGGACTGTGGCCCTCCAGGACCGACATTGGACACCCCTGGTGTAAGCGCTTGGTAGAGAGTGCGATGCAATGATCATTTCCCTCGCTTCCGGGTTTGGTTGCACAAGCGCTCGTTCGATATCTGATGAGCTTGGAAACACAATGGCCAATCAGAGGTCATTCATAATCTGTTCTACAGCGCTGAAAATGATAGCGGGAAATGCAAGTATCGTCACTTTTAGAGCCGACTGACGACACTACCCGTGAAGATTAGTCAAATCAGTCCTGTGACGTAGGACTCCATGTGACGGCTCCTCCCAGTCCAGGAGGTGGGTTAAGATCGAACAATGATGACGTCACAAACAAAGCGACGACACTTGTAATTTTTTGTGCGAAAATGCCCAGCTTGTATAACCGACTCAATATTTTTAAGTATACCTTTTCATTGCGGTTATCGTTTCCAATTCCCGTTGGATTTCATCCTCAGCAAAAACACTTAAAGCCTGGACCTTGTTGTCGGCCAATCTGTCATATTTTTATCCATTTCAAACAGTAAACAGCTGAAAGTGAAACTACACACAAATGGCGTTTTGTTTTTACCCGGGACTTTGTTCCTCCAGGGGAAAGTTCCCATAGTGGAAATGCGGCATTAGTGACTTCATTTTTGGGTGAACTATTCCTTTAAGTCTTACCTGATGTTCTGTTTGCATGGGTTCCAGATGACTGTCGTTTTGACACATCTTCTTGACAAAAGCCTCTTTTAGCGCCAGAACTGTATTCAGCTCAATCAGTTCTTTAGACATCTGAGCCTGTCGCAGTGCATGCTGGGTCGTGTATGCTTCAGGAGAACCTTTGACTTGAGCATCAGTGCTGCAGCCCTAAAAGTGTGGATTTAAAAACATGTGACGTCAACAATCCCCTGAAAACATATCAGCTGGATAAAAAGTCAATAGTGCGTTATATTGTGCGTTTAACACATACCACTGGCGAACCTCCAGAGGTGGTCATCTCAGTCTGTGGCTCGAGGGTGGAGGCACTGCCTGAGGTTATACCATCAATGGTGGCCGCAATCCCAGCACTTTCACTCTATTGAAGCAAGACATTTGACTTTATTGCACTTTTGAAGAAACATGCATTTGGCTAGCAATAACAACACATTGACCCATAAAGGGATAGTTTGCCCTTAAAATGAACATTTAGCCATCGTTTACTCAGGCTCAGATTGTTCGAAACTTGTATACATGGCTTATACAGGCAAAACACAAAGGAAGGTATTTGGAAGAATGTCACTAACCAAACAGATCCCACCCCCCATAGAATTTATTTTCTCTACTAATGCAGTAAATAGGGGTGAGATCGGACATTCTTCCAAATATCTTCCCTTGTGTTCAGCAGAACATAGATATGTATATAGGTTTGAAACGATCTGAAGGTGAGTAAATGATGACAGAATCTTCATTTTTGGGTGAACAGTCCCAAATGAGTGGTGTGGTCTTCTAAATGTGTATGTGCGTGTTCTTCACCTGCAGTTCAAGAATGAGATGTTGAAGATTCCTGATCACCTCCACGTTTTCCTTCAGTTCCTGGTCTTCCAGAGTCTCCACAACCTTCTGCAGGTCCACCTTACACCTGTGTCCAAGGATAATTCATGTAGATTTATCAAACAACACCTGAATGTGATTGGTCAAGTGATATGTAAACAACGGACACTTACGCTGCATGTTGCATCAACTCCTCCAGTTTACACTGCAATTTATCATTTGCCTGCTCGGTCTAGAGAAATTAAACAATAAGCATAAACAGAAGGTCTGCAATTAACTCGTGCAATAATAGTGTATAACGTTAACCAGTAATTTTGCACCTTTTTCGCAGTGAAGAACTAACTTTTGCATTGGACAATCAAAATTAACCATATTATTCCTCATATTTTCAAGGATTGTATACTTTTTGGCCAACAAAATACTTTTTGCAATATCAGATAAAATGAGTGGCACTAGACAAATAAGCTTCTTAGAAAAAACGTATACACTGCAAAATATGACTCTCACTTTTTTGTCTTGTTTTCCGGTACAAATGTAAAAAAAAAAATGGACAACGAGATGGCGCCACGCAACACATGTATGGCTGCCTCGGTTTGGCGCTCTCTAGTACTTTTTTGGTTGTTTTTCATTGTCATTGTGTTGAATGTCTGTATTAGAAGCTTCCAACACCAAAGAAATTTCCTTGTGTGTGCAAGCACACTTGGCAATAAAGCTTTTCTGATTCTTAAAACAAGCAAAAAAATCTGCCGCGTAAACCTTTTTACTTGCGTTTGGCACTTGGCTAGTGTTACTTTTGGAACCTGATCACACCTTTAATTGTTATATTCGTAGAGTTCTCAGAACAACGTTCTGGTCAATTTTCAAGACACAAAAGAAATAAAACCCCGGTGATAAGCTTCAAAAAGCCACGTTACCATGGAGAGCTTACCATGATAATCCTCTCGAACATGAGAGCCGTCTGCCCTACGGTCTCGCTCAGCTCTCGGCTCAGCTTGTGGTTTTCATTTTGCAGACTACGGTTCTGTTCCAGGATCTTTGAGATGTTCTCTGCTGGCTCAGACCTACAAAAACATACACGTCTTAACATACTCGACCAAAGAACATGCGGCTATTCAACTGAAGTGACAAGGATATGCAAAAAGTCATGTGAAACAAAAACAGATGTTTCATAAGATGGAATGGACAATCTAATTTGTCATTTACTTCAATGTATGGCTTAGAATGCAACTCTTACAAGCATATTTTAGAGCCTAAACAGTTTTATAATAAAACACATTTTGGGACATACCCGGTCAGTACAGGAGCAACTCCTCCACGAGCATGCAGGAGCATCACCTGAAGCTCTTGAACCTAAAGTATAAAAATATTTCAACAGAGGATGGTCATCAAAGACTTATAACTGCTCATATATCCGCTGTCATTTCCACACAGCCGCAAGACAAAGTACCTGCTGTTTGAGTCGCTTCATTTCCGCTGTGCGAGGGTCGACATTGAGAATGGGCTTGTTTTTGATTTTACGTGCACGATCAGCATAACGCATTGTGTTGATGGTTTCCTCGATGTTGGAGTCTGCCGGGCTGATGCAAGCGATCATTAACGTGTGGCTGTTTCCTCCAAGAGAGTCTGGGAAAGGTTTTAAGAGGCATTGGATGAGCACTTTTTTCCACAAACAATTTTTCACGAATCTCATCTTTAACTCATCTGACATTATGAACTGCATCAGTCTTACCCTGCAGGAGACGTGTCAGCTTGGAGTCTCTGTACGGTACAAAGGTTCCTTTCTTGCTTTCATCCCCAAGTGCACTGATCACGTTCCCGAGAGACAGCAGCCCACGATTAATGCTGATTCCTTGTGCCACAAACATAGCAAACTTCTATTAACAAATACTTCATCTTTGCAAATGTATTGTGGACTCTGTGACCCTGGACAACAAAACCTTGCATGGGTCAATTTTTTTAAATCATCTGAAAGCTCAATGAACATCTTTCTATTGGTGTGTGTTTTGTTAGGATAGAACAATACATGATGGAGATAAAGCCGTTTAAAACTATGGAATCTGAGGGTGTAAAATAATTTAAATATTGAGAAGATCGCCTTTGAAGTTGTTAATCAGAGGTACTATAGCAGACCATCCACTCACAAAAATAAGGTTTTGATATATTTAGGGTACGAAATTTACTAAATATCTTCATGGAACATTAGATTTACTCAATACCCTGATCATTTTGGCATAAAAGAAAAATCGTTAATTTTGACCTATTCAATGTATTTTTGACTATTACTAAAAACTTTCCCTTGCAATTAAAGATTGGTTTTGTGATCCAGGGTCACGTTTTTTCATACTTTTAAGTAACTTTCCTTATAACTTAACACTAACTTACCCTCCTTGAGTCGATCACCCTCTGCCTTTGTTTTCTTCTGTCTCTCAGATCCAGCAAGATCCACCAGGTGGAGTTTGGAGACCATGACATCACTCCTTTACAAACACAAAGGCGATGAGATGGTTAAAGTTCCTTTCATTACAACCACACTCACAAGACTTTTTGGAGGATCTATTGACATAAATGCAATATCCTATATTACATAACTGTGTCTTCAGAGTCGTATAAAGACCTTACAAAATGAAGCGTTATGTTTTTATTACCTTAGAATGAGATATTTCTATCAACATACACCATTGGTCCCCTTACATGGAATTCAACATGTTGTTTCAACAGTAACCCTAAACGGACAAACGGAAGTCTTTCCCTCAGGATTTTAATAGACTGTGGCACTTGATGACGTCAGCAAAATAATTAGCATATTTGTGACATCATCACGTGGGTTTGGTCTAGTTATGGCACTTGCAATCTGTTTTGCTTCTACTCTCTGATCTCACATTATATTGTATTTTAACACAACTGAATGCTATTTTCACATATTTTCTGTTCTGTTATCAGACATAAAACGAGTATAAAATATTGACTGAACACATCATAATATTACATCATGTTAAATCCAACCAGCTGTTAACTTTTACTGCTGCTAAAATCCTGATATAGAATCGCAACATAGTCTGACAAAATCACCATACATTTCCGGAAAATGACAAAAGCTCCAGCACAGAGGAGACGGTATCCTACTGGAACAAAACAAAAAGTGCTGCATTTGCACCGGATCTTACGACACTTACTGCGTTATTTGCCAGAAAAACAAGCCTCAGATTCACGTGGAGTCGAGATATAACGGAAGCTAAATATAACCGTTAATAGCGCTGTCAGTATGTATATTTCTCTTAAACAAACGCATCGATTCGATCCAGAAGTCAGAAGACCACGGAGCCATGTCGAGCAGTTCTTTGATGGGTGGATGCACATTTTGGAGCTTCAAAAATTTACCATCGATCACTCCCATTCTACAGCTTAGAAGAAAAATGATATGCGGCATTATAACTCCGACTGCATTATTCTTCAAGAAGAAGGTCATTTTCAGTCAGGATGGCTTGAAGGGGAGAAAACATGGGGACATTTTTTTTTCTTGCCTGAAGTGTCCCTTTAAGCCCTCATAAGAGGAATGACAACTGTATTTGGCTACAGTGTTAATGTGGTCTTACTAAATGTGCTGTTAGTTCACGTACTTGTCTCCATTACGCCGTTGCTCCAGTGATATGGTAAAGATGGCATGCGAGCGGGAAGAGGCTGCGTTCATGGCCGTCGAACCCACAGTTCGCGCAGAGTTCCCTAATTCCAGACAGCCCACCATCTCATGTGCAGTGGACACCTCCTTTTCTATCAGGCCCACAATCTACATCATTGACAGAACCAGAACCAAACGACAGTCAGAACATCTGGTCATGTAGACAAACTAAGCTTTTTGAAGTATTAAATTAATTCATTAATTACAAACCACGATGTCACTTTATGCACATTTGCATTATTAAGATCATTTCAATACATTGCACGGGCCTACTAAGAACAATTACTGTACATAGAACAGTAGAGTCTTAGTTTTAACAATCAGCCAATCAAAATCCATTTAAAATATGAAACGGCACCTAGTGAGATTAGAATAAACAACATCTGTATTGATGTTGTTATTTTTTATATGGATGTGGACACTCATATAAATTATAGGAAGCGTTCTTGGTGTGAACAGGCCTTCAAAGATTTTCAATTCACTTTTGAGAAGGTAAAAAATTGTAGTATTTTCTAGCACTTCATGTTGATTTAAATATATATTTTGGATCTGCGGGGTTAAAGAGCTCACTTTGATGCCTTCTTTAGGATCCTCTCTGATACTGATGACAGGTTTATCCTTCGATGTGCACAGCAGGTCAAGAATCTCTTCATTGTAAATCTAAGATCAAACACAGTGGCAACACCATTGAGCCTAACACAGAGAATGGACTTCAATTCATGAGGAAAAACAACATAGCATGATATACGATATATGAGAGTCTGTACCTCGAGATATGACACGGCAAGCACAAATTCACAGTCGGCACATTTCGCTTTTTCCTGAAAGATTCTTCTGATAACTCGTGGGATGACCCCAACCGTGGGCTCGTTCTCCTGTTCTGACGTGTACGTGCCGCCCATGGAGAAGGTCTTGCCGGAGCCCGTCTGCCCATAAGCCAGAACGGTAGCGTGATATCCTGCCATTTCAAACAGTGAACATTCATTTATACTCAAATTACATGACTGTTTGAATCAAGCTTGCATGTTGCGTGACATCATCATAATCACAATATATATGACGTGAAGTGAGCCACACTTGCTAACAGTCACAACTCAAAACTCCTTTCTACAAACCTTTAAAAAGCCCAGATAACAATGGAGACACAGCAGTGTTGAACACTTCCTCCTGTTCGGTTGATGGGTCAAACACGTAATCGTAAGTGAACGACTTGTCATTGCCAACAATCACCTGAAGAGAACAAAAACATTTGAAAAAAACTGACAATGTTTTTATATACTTTCATAAAATGGAATAGGTCCAACGACACACACTTGAGGTTCACCAGGCACGAAAGTAAGACAGCATTGGCATCCTTCATTGATCTCCTTGGGAACCAGAGGCCGGCATCTCAGACCAACCCTCACGGGAATGGCCTTTTCGTCGTCCTTGGTCATTCTAGATGAGCAGGTGAGATTAATTCACAAAAGAATTTCACTTAAAGACGGTTGGCAAAACAAGACATGCTTAGGCCTAAGGCCTGGAGTGCACTGAAATCAAATCCTAATGTCATCTAATAAAGCCTTTTACGCATGAACATTAACGTACGCTTGCGTTAAACGCTCATATGAACATGCCACTCAACGTAATACATCGAAAACCGGATGTTTAAAACGCCAGCTATCCAGTTACCTTCCACACTGCGGTCCGCTATAATCCCGATCGAGGAATAAATGTCAACAAACTTTCCTTTTTCGCACAAGATCGAAAGCAATCTCAAACAGGACAAAACATAATCTAAACCGCGCACGCACAATACCGTTACTCTACGTAAAGACGTTATTATCTGTTGATGATAGAAACATCCGTGAATAGTTGTTTCCCTAAAGAAAGATGCGTCCCGCCACTTTCAAATAATCAGTCCCTCCTCCAGCGTCATTGCGTCATTACGTCATTACTCCGCCCATTGCCGTTTTCTCAATGCAGGGAGAAGCGGGGATTTCGCCTCGAGGTGGCGCGCGGAGACTAAAAGCCGATTCACTCCACATTTGATTTACAAAGTTGACCATATCGTTGTGTTGATCGACACTGTCAGGACTAGGGGGTTGAAAAACAATTTAATTGAATATTTTTACCCTACAAAAGGGGGCCCTTGCAATGAATGGGTTAGAGAACCACTGTTTTATGCACTTGTCTGAACATCATGTGAAGGTTATTTTAAAAAACCAGGAAAACGTTTACTCAGAAGTAACCTTCAGTCCGTCTTGACCAGAAAAGTAACAAGCACAACGTGAGGAGGTCACTCGAGAAGGGTTTATAAAAAACTAGGCTATATTGAAATATATGTTGTGGATTGTTATGGATACCGCTAAATAGTGACGTCAAGAAAGCCACTAAACTAAAAATACACAGTGTAGACTTGAAATGCAAGAAATATTATTAAGTTCTGGTCAGTTATATTCCTGACACAAGGGGTCTTGATCTGGCTGTGACCACCGTCATTCTGTGGCAAGTATCTGAGGTCTTCTATGAGCTCAATATACATTGCGGCCTTGTTTCCATGTTGCTTGGCAACCACAAACATTTCACAACCACAAACATCTCACAGGATCACAGGAAGTAACGCTGTTTCCGGTTCTAAGCCTCCACTCATTTTTAAGTGCGGAGACTGTTTAAACGGCTCTCACTAAATCTTTGGTGTTTCTTTAAACAGCCGTTTTGAGCACTTTTCATTCATATCACATACTTACGCGAAACCTTTTTAACTCACGGTGTAGCCTACACAACGGTCTCGGCATCTCCGTCACCAACATTTAAATAAATTGTATAAAGGAACCGCGGTCTGGAAATCTGGGAGTTTTTATGGACATGAAGGTTACTATTGTTTTTTTATAGGTTTACAGCAGACAATCAGTGACCGCTTTTTTGTTGTTGTTTGCCTATGACGTCTGAGTGTTCATTTCGACCCGGAAACGATGTATGCTCTTCCATATAACGTTACGGAGATGGGTGACGTCAGGCTTAACAAGCAGATACTTGACGATGAATTATTATTATAAACTGTTGAACTGTATTTATTATGCTGAAAAAAGGTCCAAACACTGTCACACCAAATATAAAATGCTTGACTTGATGGGCTTTCATCCACTTTTCAAACACCCAGGATATTCATTTATATTACATCAAACACCAAGCATATTCCTTTATATAACAATGTCATACTTTTTTTATATTAAAAAGCTTGATCAGTTGAAGTTTAATATTGTAATTAAACAAACCACACTAACATTGTCATATTTATATAACATGTTTTGTTTATTTACCACAGTACACATTCAGGTAAAAAGGTTACAAAAATAACAACACAGTCATAACATCTGGTCTAAATGACAACCTTTGTAATAAATATCGTTTAATACATACAGCTACACAAAAAAAAAAAAAAAAAAAACAGCCATCATTTCTGCAAACAATGTTTTATATTCTGTTTAATTGACCAAGTGTCAACTCTGTTTAGTTAATTCTTCAGTGAATTCCTTTCCGTCTCCATTTTTTACACGTCCTTAGCCCTGACTAAATAAGAAAACAGTGAAGATCTTTCATACAAAAACTTTAGCGAATACTTAAACAACATCATTTGAGAGAATCTTACCTGTGCATTTTTTGTTACCATCCCAGCAGGATTCATGGCTACACAAGTAAAGCAGTTTTCCCTGATGTCTTTAGCCGATTGAAATATCAGATCACTCTGGATAGATTTCTCACTTTCAATTCTGCATACCATAGAAGAAAGTATATATTAGCTGACTAGCGAAATAATTATATCAATCAGCATATGTTGTATAGGTGGGTGGGTGTTCTTACATGGACATTTGCACTGTTCCATTAGGAAATGCTGTTTCGACAAAGGAGTTGTTGACCAACCAGTACACGAGAGTTTCATCTTTCAGAAATCCAGGATTCACTTGGCAGGACAATTTTAAGCCACTTTCTGGAAATGAGTTTAATAGTTCTCTTATTTTGGGGTTCAAATATGGCTTATAAGTCTTCTGAGGTTAAACAACAGGACTGGATTCTGAGTCATTAAATTTCAATAATCATTTGGATTGCATGTTTTTCTGTGATATTTAAATGTTTAACTCGTATAAAATAATCATATAAATTTAATATATAATAAAATAAATATACAAATTTAATCATATAAAAAGGGTTAAATGATTGAAATAAAAACTGTATTTAAAAACATGTACATATCAAATACAATTTATACAGTAGTATAAACCTGTATCTCACCTAATATGCGTGTAATCTTTGGAGGTGCCACCCGTGCCAAACCTTAAAAAGAATAACATTTGTTTTAACAGACTTTTGAACAGGCTTTGTGGACTCTAAACTGTGATGTGTTCCAACTCAGCCAAAAGTTGAAGTATTAAACACACCTGCATCAGCAATGCCAGGTAAACAATACAGAAACATCATAGCAGGTAGAGTGAAGAGAGATCCTACAGAAAGAACACATCACATTTAGAGACTCACTGTGTTTTCATGTTGTTCCTACATCTAACAAAAACACAATTCCACAAATACAATAACAAACATATAGGATTTACAATAAGGTTGTATTTGTTCTCATTTGTTAATGCATAGTTTTAGTTATTACAAATACAAATGTACACAAGGCAAACTTCTTTTCAAAATGTTGTAGTAAATGTTAAAATGAACAGTAACTAAAAGGAATAAATGCTGTCAAAATATATTATTCACTGTTCATGTTAACTACTATAAACAAAAATAACATTACTGCAGAGTGTTACACAATATTTAAGCTTTACCTGTGTGTGGTGTTGTCCATTTCATGACTGCCGTTGATGCTTCTCTGCTTGTTACAAAGGAACTGTAAGAATGTGGGTGGGTTTCTTTGTTTTGTGCTTTTTATAAGGTTTTAAGAGGAAGTTCTAGTCGTGTGCGTGGTTAAGGGTTAGGGGGTTTCCTACAGTTAACTTTTCCTACAGTTAACTATACACTTAATGTTATAGTACAAATTGATGTCAGACAGAATGAAAAACAATGAGTCAGCAGGTCACACTGTTAATAGTCATATTCTTTCACATTAAATATTTGACCCCATTGAAATCTACTATGTGGAAACATAACCACTGAGACAAAACCAAAACATCTTGTTTTCCACGCAAGAAAAAGTCATGTACATGTTTTGAACGACACGATGGTTAATAAAGGATGACCGAATTTTAATTTTTGGGTGAATTTATTTAATTTTGGTGTTGCTATGTACTCCCCAAGGTGTTCTAAATTATTTGAAGGTAATGTGAATGGTTGCCATGAAGATTCTATCCTATTGCCATGTCTTCTCCGATTGACCTTGCAGTCCTTACTAATAAAGAGTCGACATGAGTAAAATAATTAAACATCACCTTATTTATCCATTCAATTTACAGCCTTTTCAAGTAACTTTGTCTCTTTTCGGGACTCAACGTACAGACTGCAATTGAACATTCTAGAGAAAAGGTGAACAAATATATGAGAAGGAGAACACTGTGAAATGAATGAACACGTAACATCACCTGAGGCTGAAGCCGTCTCTCACACTGCTCATTTACTGGTTAGAAGACATCTCATCTCACATACACAGACACTCACACACACTCAAAGGCTTCACCGTCCTTCGAATAACCAGAGCGTCTGACATGCAAAATGAAAATAAAATGAATCAACAGTGTGGGGGAAACAATTACATGGATGTTGGTTAACAAACAAAAAACGTATGGACAGATATTTGATTTAAAAATACACTAAATCGATTTTTCTTTACAAAAATGAAGACCAGGTGATTCAACAACAAGGTCCAAACTTCATGTAGTCCATAAACGAAGATAATCAAACGAAAATATCTGAGGTCAGACTGCTAGTAAAATTTCACGTGAAGACATATTAGCACGCCTTGTGTCTATACACAGTACGTAACTCCTCGGACAAACAGTCCTTAAAAAGTCCCAGCGTCCTTGGAATCAAACCGTAGTTTTTCGCCGTAGTTTGAATCAGATATGCTAGTCCCTTTGCACGGGCCGCTGTAGTTATTCCAAACCCAGGATGTAATTGATGCCCTGTACCAGTCCGATGATGACGGGCTGCCACGCCACGAGGTAGCGGAGCCAGTCCAGCAGCTGCCCGTACATGACGTGTGGTCTCTCCCATCTGACAAACCCAAGTAAAGGTTATAAACCATCATGAAAACAAAATGTGAGAAAACTTAATATACTAGTTATTTTATTAAGAATGTTTATTTTGTGTTTGTTTAATTTGTGATCATGTTTTTTTATTGTGCATTCCAAATATCAATCAATCTGCAGTTGGGTTGTTTTGATCAAGTATAATAACTCAAAAACTGAAAATAATAACTCAAAAATAAATAATAATAATAATAATAACTCAAAAATAAACTGATGTTTGAGTCATTAAACTTCTCAACATAAGACAATCTCAATACGACTCTGAAGTCAACCAGATACTGCTGCTGAATTATTTACGACATTATTACCATGTATGGAAAATATGGCATATGTACAAGGTAATTTCATGAAGTTCTAGCCGAAATAAACCTTGTCGACAAGATGACGCATAACGGTGTACACCATACTTAAAATTCCAAAGCTACCCAATACATAAATAAATGTACAAGGAGTTCATGATCATGATCTTATACAGGAACATCTGACAGCAAGATGTAGGTTTCGTCATGGAAACTGAAGTATGAGGAAAAAGCACGTAATAACAGCAGCACGTAAAACACTAACAGCACGTAACAACTGCATGTCATGGCTTGTGAAGAAGTTCCTGCCTGAAACTAGGATCTCCCATGTGGAGATATTTTGAAACATCGCCACGTTTTCTGTCAAGATGACACATCGTCTAAAATAGATTAAATGGCACAAAAATTGAGTAACTGGTGTTGACTAATGGTCTGAATGGAATGCTACAGTGTGTTTGAATTCTTTTACATAAACATATGAAGGCTTTATTTTTAACAGGAAATAGGAAACACTATTAGATTAAGCAAGTAAATGATTTGAAACATAATTCTTAGGTATTTCCTGGAAGAAGCGTGGCTCATAACCATGCAGAGTGGGGAAACTACACTGAATAGTTACCGGCAAAGGCAGCTTATGAAAACAGTGGGAAACCAAAGACATCACTGTTTTTGCACACCTGGTAGTTTTCAAATATCTACAGCGGACAAAGGGCTTTACCCACTGGGCATCAACAGGGAACTAAAACCAAAAGTAAGAATTGGTTTTCCTGCTCTACCCTAAGGAACCCTTCCTGTTAATGCCTGCACGTAGTTTTTCCCCTTCCTCATGTGTTGGGAATACTATGAGATGTTTTCCTACAACAGATCTTGCCTTTCATGTAAAAGCAGTACTATCTAGAAGACAAAGTGAGTGGTGTGAGGTGTGCAATCTCACCATCACAGTGCTATAGGGCTCAATGGCAACATACACACAGTACAGATTCAGTAGTGACAAACATTTAACGAGACAATCCACCCAACTAAAAAAATTGTGTCAGGATTTGTTCACCCCAAATATGATGAATCTTTTGTGAGGACCCCCTTCCTAAAATACACATTCCTATACAGTGTAAAGCTGGGACACAAAATAATCAGACACCATTTGTTGCTATATAATGAGGAATGATATCCTTTCCTCCCATCAGGGGTTGATGTCCATGAACTGAACTCTTCTTATCACACCTCTCTCCTCCCCTTCATCTATTCAGGCCTTGATCATTGGAAAAGTGCTTACACATTCCATATTGTGTTTATAATGTTTTGTCATGTTATGAAGATTTGAACATCATGTTTGGTATTGTTTTAAAGGTCTTGGTGCGATGGGTAAAAAGGTCTAGTTGTTTCAAATCTAACGGAGAGTATATCATAACTGTTTAACTCTAATCCATCACCTGCACTCCTCAAAGAGGTGTGACTTTCTCAGGGAATCCTGTTTATATGTAGATTGAGATCTCATTTGATGTTCTCTTCAGTGACGAGAAAACAAACAAATCAAGTTTCTCGCTGACCATTGGCTTTGTTACATCTGGGTATATAAGGTGAATTGGCAAAAGACTCGGGGGGGCTTCTGTAACCAGAACTTCCCACATTGCAGCTGTGCATCTCGATTTGGAAGCATCTGTAACCAGAACTTCCCACACTGCAACTGTGTGTCTCGATTTTACCAGGTATGATAAACTTTGTGGTTTTGTTTTTATTCTCATACTATGTTGATAATCTTTGCATAGTAAATTAGGAATTTCTTTGTATATGTACTCTATGATTTTAATTAATGTTGTGCCTGCCTGGTATAATAAATTGTTATTGTTGATATTATCTGAATTCTTCAAAGTCTGTTATTACAAGTAGATTGAAAGGAACCTGTTCTGTTACCGCAAAATCGATGTGTCAGGATAGGTAGGGCTAGTTTATACTAGATTTTTATTATAAAAGGAGCATTGCTAAAGCTCACAAGATTTCCACCTATCATCTGGCCTAGCAAGTTGCATGATCGTGACTAAAATAACTATTGTTATGTTTCTGAGCAAGCATATCGCGGCCAAACTTAATGATATTAGTTTACCCGGCAACCTCTGACTAGAGATCGGAACTGACCGTTTTGTGTCCGTGAGATCCATGAGCCCGGCCGGCGTGAGACTCTGTGCGACTGCAGGTCCCAATCGAAAGAATAACTATTCATAATATTATTAAAGTATGGAGAATTATAGATAAGTTAATTTAGATCAATAGATACACTTGAAATGTCATACAAGTTATTTTATATTATATTGAAATTGAGGAAGCAGAGGCAGAGGGCTCGGAGGCGGACTCGCCCATCACCCGGGCTGAAGTCACCGAGGTAGTCAAGAAACTCCTCGGTGGCAAGGCACCGGGGGTGGATGAGATCCGCCCTGAGTACCTCAAGTCTCTGGATGTTGTGGGGCTGTCTTGGCTGACACGCCTCTGCAGCATCGCGTGGCGGTCGGGGACAGTGCCCTTGGACTGGCAGACCGGGGTGGTGGTCCCTCTTTTTAAGAAGGGGGACCGGAGGGTGTGCTCCAACTATCGGGGGATCACACTTCTCAGCCTCCCCGGGAAAGTCTATGCCAGGGTACTGGAGAGGAGAATCCGGCCGATAGTAGAACCTCGGATTCAGGAGGAACAGTGTGGTTTCCGTCCCGGTCGTGGAACACTGGACCAGCTCTATACCCTCTCCAGGGTGCTGGAGGGTTCATGGGAGTTTGCCCAACCAATCCACATGTGTTTTGTGGATTTGGAGAAGGCATTCGACTGTGTCCCTCGCGGCCTCTTGTGGAGGGTGCTCCGGGAGTATGGGATTCGGGACCCTTTGCTAAGGGCCATCCGGTCCCTGTACGACCGGAGTAGGAGCTTGGTTCGCATTGCCGGCAGTAAGTCAGACTTGTTCCCGGTGCATGTTGGACTCCGGCAGGGCTGCCCTTTGTCGCCGGTTCTGTTCATAATTTTTATGGACAGAATTTCTAGGCGCAGCCAGGGGCCGGAGGGCGTCGGGTTTGGGGACCACACGATTTCATCTCTGCTCTTTGCGGATGATGTCATCGTGCTGGCCCCATCAGACCAGGACCTCCAGCATGCACTGGGACGGTTTGCAGCCGAGTGTGAAGCGGCTGGGATGAGAATCAGCACCTCCAAATCTGAGGCCATGGTTCTCAGTCGGAAAAGGGTGGCTTGCTCACTTCAGGTAGGTGGAGAGTTCCTGCCTCAAGTGGAGGAGTTCAAGTATCTGGGGGTCTTGTTCACGAGTGAGGGAAGGATGGAACGGGAGATTGACAGACGGATCAGGGCAGCTTCTGTAGTAATGCAGTCGCTGTACCGGTCTGTCGTGGTGAAGAAGGAGCTGAGCCGCAAGGCGAAGCTCTCGATTTACCGGTCAATCTACGTTCCTACTCTCACCTATGGTCATGAGCTGTGGGTCATGACCGAAAGGACAAGATCGCGGATACAGGCGGCCGAAATGAGCTTTCTCCGCAGGGTGGCCGGGCGATCCCTTAGAGATAGGGTGAGAAGCTCGGTCACTCGGGAGGAGCTCAGAGTAGATCCGCTGCTCCTCCACATCGAGAGGGGCCAGCTGAGGTGGCTCGGGCATCTTTTCCGGATGCCCCCTGGACGCCTTCCCGGGAAGGTGTTCCGGGCATGTCCCACCGGGAGAAGACCCCGGGGAAGACCTAGGACACGCTGGAGGGACTATGTCTCCCGGCTGGCCTGGGAACGCCTCGGTGTCCCCCCGGAAGAGCTGGAGGAAGTGTCTAGGGAGAGGGAAGTCTGGGCAGCCCTGCTTAGACTGCTGCCCCCGCGACCCGGCCCCGGATAAGCGGAAGAAGATGGATGGATGGATGGATTGAAATTGGAGTCAGATTGGTCTTTACCACAGAGTCATTTAAATTGAACTAAATCGTAACAGTTCTTGAATAACTTCATGTAGAAATCGCTGAGGAGAAGCAGAACACGAGATCCCTTAAACCACGACATTGGATTCCGTCGTTGGGCCTTTGGGTGGTCTTTTACAACAGTATATATTTTTGTATAGAGAAACATTTAAGCTGTGTAAAATAAATAAGTGTGAAAATTCACATGTATCTGTACGGTTTCAATTTTCATTACATTTTTGCCTCACTTTACAAAGCCTACTGAGTGGAAATAAAAGGAAATCCTCACTACAAAGTTGAAAAGTAAACAATTCTGGAAAGTTTTCATGTAGCAAGAAAGAGAAAAACACTTGAACACTTCTAAATGAAACTGTAATAATGTTCAGTAAACTTTAAGCACAACTTGTTTTTAAAGTGCGATGAGTGACAGAAGGAACCAAAGCCATGGTCTTGTGTGTTTATCATCTGCCAGAACAATAAAACCAGGTCAAGACTTTATATGCAATTCTAACAAAACCACAGTCTGCAGAGGCGTTGTTTGTTTTACATTTGTAAGACTGTTCTGGTGTAGCCAGATCTAAAATATTTAAAACCATTTTTGCGCTTGGCTAATAAAGCTATCAAGTTCAGAAAGTTATTAAAGTGGGCAAGTGTGGGTGGCAATATTTCGATATTATTTGTAATAAGGAACTGGTTTGTTTAGTTTGGGCTTGTATCTTTTATGTGTAGATGGCCAATAAGGAGTAGGCAGTTGCCAGGTAGTTTCTATGATGCGGTTGCGATGATTTTACTATGGGCATTCTGGACAGTTATCAGGGCATTTCCAAGCAGTCACTTACTCTTTTAGATCAAACAAGTGTATTCTGCTTGCTTTTCTTCTATTTAAATGTGATGTCTTTTGGAAACCTTACAGTCTGCCAGTTACTGCAACACAACACCTGACTCCATGTTTATCTAGCCAAATGATTTTATGTTCATCAATGACACCAACTGTTTTTTAGTGATCGAGGGCAATAAAGGATACGGGTTGCTGAACATCCTCTTGAGGTCAACCTTCTCTTTGCAGTACGGACACGTCTGTTTCTTACCCACAATGCACCAGCCTCGTATGCAAAACTCATGAAATCTGAAGAAAAACAGGTTAAGGAAACCGACACGACATCAGTGCAAAGCAAGCAGGGGTACAGTTCATGCTTTTTCTGTTTTTCATTTTGCTGACACATAGCAGAACTTGTGTGACATCACACTGCTCCAAACTAGGGCTGGACGATGTGAAGATGTTATCGTATCATGTCTTGCAAATATCCCGATGTCGATTACAACAGACAGATACCGGACGATAATTGATGATAATAATGGAAAATACACGTTACAACATTATCATGCGATGTAGGCTTTTAGCGTGAACATTAATGTTCATATTCCCGTGCAGTCAGTAACAGTGAAATAATTTTGGAAACGCTGTATTGTTTGGTCAGTTCAATGTGCTGCAGTTTTCAGCCGGTGGCTGCACAGATAGACCAAGAGAAAGACGAGCTGCGTTGGCAAAGCAAAACCTCACGCTCACGGGGCTATACCGGTGTTCGAATTGTCCTACCCTGTCAGATTTTCCTACCGCAGGGCAAATCTTGATATAATTGGAACCACATCGAAAAAAAAACAGGTAGGATAATTATAAAATGGATAATACCCTGTCAGATAGTCCTACCATCTTAAAATAAACACATAAAATAAATTTACAGCGCAAATACCCTGTCAGATTCTCCTACTAGCATAAAAGAAACATGTAGGATTAATTTACAGCGCAATACCCTATCAAAGTGTACTTTATGTATTAGATAATATGTAGAATGATTTAACAACCAAAATACATCATATTCCCGTAGCAGTATAAAATAAACAGGTAAGATGATTTTATAGAGCAAAAACATGACGTAACATTGATGTGCGCATGCCTGGTAAAATAATCTGACAGGTAAAATGAAATTTCAGGACACCTGCAAAATTTTTCTACTGCATAAAAGCTATGGTTCATCTACGCACTTTACCTGATGAAAGAAGTCACTACACAACTGATTTGTGCACGTGGCGCGCATTGTGTTTGTGCACGCGTGCCTGCATGCGTGTTAGTTTGGTACTTGGCGGGTCCGTAACGAATTCCCTCCCGGTCCGTATCTACAGATTGATCATCTGCACAACGTTGCATGAAGTCAAACACACCCGATATTATCGGATATCTCAATGATTTTAAAGCTGATCATTTTTTTTAAGCACATCGCCCAGCCCTACTCCGAACAATTGCTTATAAACCAGTCACCAGGAAAGAATATTACTTTTCACATGATAGAAAAGGAAGCTTTGACTAACAATACTTGGTACACTCGAAACCACTTCTCTACATAAAGGTCAAAGCTTTCACATGTTTACAACACACTCATGCTTAGTATAGCATGACATTATGTATTGTTTAGTCCTTGAAACACATTTTAGGGATGTGTCTGTAACCAAGACGGGTCGTAAACTACCTTTTTAGGTTTACAGGCATGACAAATCATCACATCCAGCCATTACCAGAAATCGAGCGTAAAAACGGTCAAGGATACACATGGTTGCAGGAGAGTCTGTAGGTGTTCTCGATGATTCCCTCTTCACTCACATCCACCAGGATCTGCTGACCGCACACGGCACAGATGCTGTCTGACAGATGCTTGGTGGGCATTCCAGATGCACTGTAATACTGAAAAACAACAAAAGCAACAACTCAAAAACTAGACATTTACGTGTCAGTTTGCTGTTCGTGTTTTCTGTATTAAAGTACAAAGTCTGGCATGTCCTTGGTGGTGACCTAGCTGTGGTAATCAACATCACACCATGTTTTGTAGCCAAATAATACAATGTGTGGAAAAAGACCAAATTCAGAGCAGCCTGAAAGTGGTCAGACCAGACTATGTGGCAAATGAGGTTCAGGCTGGAGATCTTGCAATGTGATGTGATGTGATAGAATTTTTAAGTTAAACACTCACCCCGACTGTGGATGCCATAAAATCCGCACACATCTCAGCAAAATCCCGACCCAACACACCGTAGTACAGGCCGTAAAAGAGAAGAGATACACCAAAATCCATGGCATCTTCTGGCTTTATCCTAAAGGAGCACATAGAAAATATAAGACATACATACATTTGTCTTAAAGTGATAGTTCACTCAAAAATGAAAATTCTGTCACCATTTACTCACCCTCTTGTCATTTCGAACCTGTGTGACTTTCTTGCGCAGAACACAAAAGATGTTTTGAAAAATGTTGTTGACCGAACAGCCATGGCAGTCATTCACTTGCATTAGCTTTGTCCATACAATAGAAGTCAAAAGAAGAAGATGGGTGCCACTGCTGTTCGGTTATCAACATTCTTCAAAATATCTTCTTTTGTGTTCTGAGGAAGAAAGAGTCATGAAGGCTCGAAATGACAAGCGGGTGAGTAAATGATGACAGAGTTTTCATTTTTGGGTGAACTATCACTTTAATTCTCTATAGAAATTAAAACATGTTCATCTGTCATAATGGTTTCTCTCAGATAATATGCCCAAAATGTTTAAATTAAAAACACAAAATATAATTCTACAAAAATTTGGTCCAAATATTACCCAAAGACACTTCGAATTCCAAAGACTTGCTTTGTGATGAGAAAATTTATTTTGCATTGCAGTTTTGAAATGATGTCCATTATGTCAGTAATTCTTTTTTCAGTCACGCAACATTGCAAATATTTATGCACATTCATCTTAAAGTGATAGTTCACCCAAAAATTAAAATTGTCATCATTCCTCGGCCCCCATTGACCACCAGAGTAGGGAAAATAAATACTATGCTTTTCCATGTTTGATCTGCTAGGTTACTGACATTCTTTCAAATATCTTCCTTTGTGTTTAACAGAACAAAGAAATGTATACAGGTTTGGAACAACCTTAAGGTGAGTAAATGACCGAATTTTCATTTTTGGGTGAACTGTCCCTTTAAGGTGCATTTCATTTTAGATCAACATGACAGATTTAAAATAATTTATAACTTGAAAACCTTTAATACAGATATCACCCAGCCCTTATCACATCTAAAAAGGACTAAAAACTTACAATATAAAACAAGCTACTATTTATAACTTCCCTGTGATTGTTTCTGCATGTTTACATGCTGCCAGACATGACAAAGAAATGTATAAAAAAGGGAAGCCTTTGACATCACGGATCACGTTGTTAATTCATATGACTGATCATTTACATGATACTGTATCTCTCCTGTGTTTGGAGTTGCTATAGATATGCATGTTTTGCTGTGGTCTAGACAGGTACTTTTAGAAAGGTAATTTATAGTAAACCCACATGGTCAAATTGAGGAAATATACAGACCAGCATGTAAAACAGAAACAAACACAAAAAACTACTGCTATGTTCATTGCATATCAGCATGAAAGTACTGCTGGTGTTTTAGAAACAAGACAGTAAAGTAATATATGATATATTAACATTTCAGTACTAACAGATCATGGTGAAACATACTGAAAGTGCTGTTCAATTGACTGACATTGTGAAAGTGTCATTGTTGTCATGCAGCGCAATCTACTTTTTGTTTCCTCATTATTATGAAACTCAATATATTTCAAAGGCTTTAAAATGTTTAAGAAATATACTGAGACAAAGATACACTTTCCCATATGCGTTTCTTTACATAAAATCTTCATTTTGAATTTAAAAAGTCAACCGTTTACAAATCAATGCTTACCTAAATATGAGATTGATGCCAAAAAGAGTGAACATAACAACAGCATAGCCCACAATTCCTGTGGTGTAGCTGATCTTATATAAAAGGAGAAACCACTTATACACCAGCCTGTAAGGAGACAAAAGACAACAAGTTACATAATCGAGCTGAACTCCATAAAACCCAACTATAAAGATCATGTCTGCTACTAAAAATAAATGATTTAAAGTGAGGCTGTGATTAACACACACACTGTGAACACACAGCCAGAGCTGTTGGGGGGATCTGCGCCTTG
Source organism: Triplophysa bombifrons (assembly GCA_029783895.1). Taxonomy (NCBI): domain Eukaryota; kingdom Metazoa; phylum Chordata; class Actinopteri; order Cypriniformes; family Nemacheilidae; genus Triplophysa; species Triplophysa bombifrons. The sequence goes on from CM056466.1 coordinate 16,773,224, forward strand.
CTCGGGGGTCTCACATCAGTTGTGGTATTGAAGGTGGAGGAGAGCACTGGACAAGTCCAAGTCTCTAAACGTTAGCCTACGACTGACTAATGGTTAAATACTATATGCATTGTGTAGTGTATCAAAATACTTTCATGTAAAAGTAACTTCTTATTTATCCAGAAAATAGCCTGAATCCAAGAAATAAAAAGGCTTGCCTGACTTAAAAATGTTGATTAAATGCATTCTTGTTTGTTTAGATCTGGATACTAAATGTTGTGAGATTCACCCCAACAGAAATCACACACACATTAAAGAAACAAAGCTGAAGGATACACTTTGAAAACTTCTCAGATATCTGTTTAGGTTAAACTGTAAAAGCAATGACTGAGTGATGTGTGGGTGTTTACTCTATGGTTCAAAATGTCCAAAAGCAGAGAACTGATGCGAATAACTTACTCGGAAACAGCTATGACACAGAAAGTCGACCACAGCCTGAAAACAGGGTCAATGTCTCACTATTTGTCTGGTTACCTTGGTGTGGTGCAGTCCAGCGGTTTACGGGTAGCACGAAAACTGATGAAGGCCGTGACAACAGAGAAGATGAACCACGTCACTAGAAACCTCCACCAGTGTAGCTTAGTAGTGAAATACAGAGGAACCACCCACATCTGGAAGAGCGTTACCAACTAAAAAATATACAATTATGTATTTATTTTTACAATATTACACAAACATTTGAGTTATATTAAAGTCCTACATATATTAAATGAGCAGTTTGTTAGGAATTAAGTAGAAAGGGAAAACTGAGGTTAAGACGACCTTTCTCTGCGAGCACAACTATTTTTTTTATTCTTTCAAGGCACGGACAACAATGTTAAAATTCCTTTTTCCAACTTTTACAGTAGACTTAATCAAGGAATCAGAAGTTGCAATCTCTTTATTTTTGATACCTAAATCAAAAAAATTGATATCAATTTCTTTGAGCTAAATATAATTTTTACCGAGACAGAGAACAAGTATGCCATCCTTATACATGTTCTACTGTTAGTTTAAAGGGTAAATATGAAGACTAAGAATAAACCTTTGTCACTGTCACAATTGAATGTGCAATCTCTCCACCTAGTGGTGGAGAATAGAAACTCGACTTGGATTTAGTAAATAAATAAAAGTGAATAGTTTGCTGTCCCTTACACCAAACCATGTGAACTAATCGCATTACCAAAGCTGTAATTAAAGGCGAAAAAATATATCAAAAAATGAATTGAAATCCCTTTAAAAGTAGCCTTGAAAATCTTAGGAGTCATTCCTACAAGTCTACTAAAACTCTGAAAAAAAGAATTTTGTCTGTGTGTGTGAAAGAAGGCTCACATTGTATGATTTGGGGTGTCTCTGTTTCCATTGAACCAGGACAAGTTGGGCAACAACGAGTGTGACGATGAGAATGAGAACCATCTCTGCATGCATGGCCTCATGCCCTTTGTGTTTGGCATGCATTTTAGCATGTTCCAATCTGCAAACAGAAAAACAAAACATCTTTATACAGTACATCTATTATCAAGCCATGTAAATCCAAAAACCATGTCTTATTGCAGTCACTCTCTACCAGGGGTTTGTGTAACAATTATGCCTATTATAAGCAATACTCTTATAGTTTTGTTTGTTCATCCTCCATCCATTCAATAATGTTGGAGGAATGAACCAATGACTTAATCAATTGCGTTTAAAAATAAATCTACTTTACCGTTTTTACCCACTTTTTATATAAAGTTGATCTATGATTGTGGCAGTAAAAGACAAACGAGCTCGGATGTCTTATTAAACCGAAAGGAAAATATTTTTTAGTGTCAAATTGAGTTCTTATAATAAACGTGTTAATAAATGCAAAGTTGTATCTTGTTTATTGTTGATGAATCTGATGAAAATAGATTGAAGGGAGTTTTCCATCACATTAAAATGAACAGCCCACATGCTATATTACAGCAGCTCACATCCTAAAAAACATTATCCTGTTGTTCACAATATCAACTAATACACAAAAAAAACATGAATAATTTAAATGTTATAATAAAAGAAGACATAATAATGTGCTTAGTTTCAAGACACAAACCTCCACTTCTCCTCTGGTGACAGCTGGGACAAATCAATCTGTTGAAATACGAGTCACATTTAGGGATGAGTTCGTGCAATATTTGCTAAACAAAAGCAAACTACAATGTAAACACAATGAACCTGTGCTTTTGTTTCCGTCAAGGCTTGATTTTGATCCTATATAGCATAGGCTAAGCGGTCATATTTACATCAGGGTATATATCTTAGCAGCATTTTCAGACAACAGAGTAATTACAACCTTAAAATACACCTGCCGATTTACACGGACATTAAATACCGTTCATGCAGACGGAAAAATCATTGAATACACAACTGGCTGAAACCTTTATATGGCCTCATTGAGTCCATTTCCAACCAAAATTCCATCACACAACCACAAGAGCAAAACGCAGAGCAATTTGTGGTGACAATGAGCAGAATGATATGATCTTAAGACGTGTCTGATCAAAGTGCCTCAGATAATCTTGAGCATTGAGCAGTAAGCCGCTTGCGAGCTGGAGATCGGCGGGTTTGTTCGATTATTGTGCTTTTCACAGCTTCATCTACAAACGTGTCGTGCTGTTCCCCGACCTGAGCGGCGTCGTCGCGATGTCCATGTCCATGTCCGTGGTCGTGCTCTACGCCGTCAACCTCCACCTCAAACACCCCTGCCATCTTCCTGAGCACTGACAACTCGACTGGCAACGACACTTCCGGGTTACATGCAATTCACACCAATCACAAGCGAGCGTCTGTTATCTACTTCCGTTTCCTTAACTGCTTTTTTTGTCAGCGTTTTATTATGCGTAATTGAAGTGCGCATGCCAAGTGGAGGTAGCTGTGTCCATTCTAGCTAAAGCCGATATTTTTATTCAATTTTACTGTATTTAATCAGAGACATAAAATAGAAATAACTATACCGCGCAATGGCTGCTTTTGTCAGCTGCTGCAATACGTCAACGTTGCCGCCATATTGGTCGTGGCAAGAGCAGCATGCAAACAAATGCAAGTAAATGGGGGAGCTGCGTTTATTCGGCATTTAAAAACACAAGAACATTTATATTTCTAAACACATCTCAAGGATTTATGATAGATGTATAGTACTTTAACATCATCTCTCTAGATACTTAAAATCTCAATATTTAGACTTAGAAAAATACATCTTTGTCACGGGACTCTGGGAGGGGTGCTGGAAAGCGCTCCGACTGGGGACTCCGTTGTTCTGCTGGGGGACTTAAACGCCCACGTGGGCAACGACAGTGAGACCTGGAGGGGCGTGATTGGGAGGAACGGCCCTCCCTGATCTGAACCCGAGTGGTGTTCTGTTATTGGACTTCAGTGCTAGTTACAGCTTGTCCATAACGAACACCATGTTCAAGCATAAGGGTGTCCATCAGTGCACATGGCACCAGGACACCCTTGGCCGGAGGTCGATGATCGACTTTGTGGTTGTTTCATCTGACCTCCGGCCGTATGTCTTGGACACTCGGGTGAAGAGAGGGGCGGAGTTGTCAACTGATCACCACCTGGTGGTGAGTTGGATCCGATGGCGGGGGAGGATGCTGGACAGACTCAGCAGACCCAAACGTACTGTGAGGGTCTGTTGGGAACGTTTGGCCGAATCCCCTGTCAGAGAGATCTTCAACTTCCACCTCCGGCAGAGCTTCGACCAGATCCCGAGGGAGTCTGGAGATATTGAGTCCGAGTGGACCATGTTCTCCACCTCCTTTGTCAACGCAGCCACTCGGAGCTGTGGCCGTAAGGTCTCCAGTGCCTGTCGAGGCGGCAATCCCCGAACCCGGTGGTGGACACCGGAAGTAAGGGATGCCGTCAAGCTGAAGAAGGAGTCCTATTGGGCCTGGTTGGCTTGTGGGACTCCCGAGGCAGCTGACGGGTACCGACAGGCTAAGCGGACTGCAGCCCGGGTGGTTGGGGAGGCAAAAACTTGGGCCTGGGAGGAGTTCGGTGAGGCCATGGAGAAGGACTATCGGTCGGCCTTGAAGAGATTCTGGCAAACCGTCCGGCGCCTCAGGAGGGGGAAGCAGTGCTTTACCAACGCTGTTTACAGTGGAGGGGGGCAGCCGTTGACCTCGACCGGGGATATCATCGGGCAGTGGAAGGAATACTTCAAGGATCTCCTCAATCCCGCTGTCACGTCTTCCAGGAAGCAGAGGCTGAGGGCTAGGAGGCGGATTCGTCCATCACCCGGGCTGAGGTTGCTGAGGTAGTCAAGAAACTCCTCGGTGGCAGGGCTCCGGGGGTGGATGAGATCCGCCCTGACTATCTCAAGTCTCTGGATGTTGTGGGGCTTTCTTGGCTGACACGCCTCTGCAGCACCGAGTGGCGGTCTGGGACTGTGCCTTTGGACTGGCAGATCGGGGTGGTGGTCCCTCTTTTCAAGAAGGGGGACCGGAGGGTGTGCTCCAACTATCGGGGATCACACTTCTCAGCCTCCCCGGGAAAGTCTATGCCAGGGTACTGGAGAGGAGAATCCGGCCGATGGTAGAACCTCGGATTCAGGACGAACAGTGTGGTTTTCGTCCCGGTTGTGGAACACTGGACCAGCTCTATACCCTCTCCAGGGTGCTGGAGGGTGCATGGGAGTTTGCCCAACCAATCCACATGTTTTGTGGATTTGGAGAAAGCATTCGACTGTGTCCCTCACGGCATCTTGTGGAGGGTGCTCTGGGAGTATGGGATTCGGGACCCTTTGCTAAGGGCTATCCGGTCCCTGTACGACCGGAGCAGGAGCTTAGTTCGCATTGCCCGCAGTAAGTCAGACTTGTTCCCGGTGCATGTTGGACTCTGGCAGGACTACCCTTTGTCACCGGTTCTGTTCATAATTTTTATGGACAGAATTTCTAGGCGCAGCCAGGGGCCGGAGGGCGTCGGGTTTGGGGACCACACGATTTCATCTCTGCTCTTTACGGATGATGTCGTCGTGCTGGCCCCATCAGACCAGGACCTTCAGCATGCACTGAGACGGTTTGCAGCCGAGTGTGAAGCGGCTGGGTTGAGAATCAGCACCTCCAAATCTGAGGCCATGGTTCTCAGTCGGAAAAGGGTGGCTTGCCCACTTCAGGTGGGTGGAGAGTCCCTTCCTCAAGTGGAGGGAACAATGCACATTGTGAAAAGCGCTATATAAATAAACTTGAATTGAATTGGTTGCAAAACACTGTGCAAAAAAAGTTTAGTTTCGACGCACCGTGCGCTCACGGAACAAACAGACTGCAAAAATTATGTAAAGTTCATTGTGCAGTGTAATTAGATTCATTCATTAAAATGTGATTTTTTTTGCGAAATTAAACAGAAGTCAGTGATCGTTTAGTGGTGGGGATTGTTCTCAGCCCACTTTATAGGCTTCTATTTATGTCAAGTTTACATAAGCGCTTTATTAATGCCTAATCAGTTCAATCAAACACAATTACTATACAAAAGGCAATAATCAACAATAATTATTTTAGTTTTAATTTCTCAGTCTTCTGTAATGAATGCGTGTTTTTTATATTTATAACAACATAAATCATTTAAATCCTGCATGTATTGCAGTCATACATTGCAGTGTTTGTTGAATTCAAACAAAGGCAAACCTTAAGAGTGACAGTCAGAAATATAAATATAAAAAATAAGGGTTATTTCATAAAACATATTTTTTTTTCTTTTTCTAACATTTACAAACATTATTTTTTATGTGTATCGCTTAAAACTAAATATGAACATGTTTAGTTTATTTGCAATGTTTCTGTTTTAAAAACGCAGATCTTCTTTTCTTTTGTTTTGACCCGTTTTTTCTTCAGTTCATTTTCTGCAAAAATATTTTTATATGAAATTTGGGAGAAATGCTGTCAGAGGTTCACAGAAGTAAACAAAAAATATAATTTTACCAAAACACATTCTTTTCAGAAAAAAAACTTTTACAAATGGACAATTATATTTTTTTGCGGCTATATACTGTGAGTGGTAAATGCCCACCCCGCATATCCGCTAGCCCACCCTTTTGCGCCTGGCAGGAACCGGGCCTGGTAATACAATGGGGCAAAAAAGGATTTAGTCAGCCACCAATTGTGAAAGTTCTCCCACTTAAAAAGATGAGAGACGCATGTAAGTTTCATCATAGGTATACCCAAACTATGAGAGACAAAATAAGAAAAAAAAATCCAGAAAATCACATTGTAGGATTTTTTATGAATTTATTTGCAAATTATGGTGGAAAATAAGTATTTGGTCGATAACAAAATTTCATCTCAATACTTTGTTAAATACCTTTTGTTGGCAATGACAGAGGTCAAACATTTTCTGTAAGTTTTCACTAGGTTTTCACACACTGTTGCTAGTATTTTGGCCCATTCCTCCATGCAGATCTCCTCTAGAGCAGTGATGTTTTGGAGGCTGTTGCTGGGCAACACGGACTCTTAACTCCCTCCAAAGATTTTCTATGGGGTTGAGATCTGGATACTGGCTAGGCAACTCCAGGACCTTGAAATGCTTCTAACGAATCCACTCCTTTGTTGCCCGGGCGGTGTGTTTAGGATCATTGTCATGCTGAAAGACCCAGCCACGTTTCATCTTCAATGCCCTTGCTGATGGAAGGAGGTTTTCACTCCAAATCTCACAATACATTGCCCCATTCATTCTTTCCTTTACACGGATCAGTCGTCCTAGTCCCTTTGCAGAAAAACAGCCCCAAAGCATGATGTTTCCACCCCCATGCTTCACAGTAGGTATGGCGTTCTTTGGATGCAACTCAGCATTCTTTCTCCTCCAAACACGACAAGTTGAGTTTTCACCAAAAAGTTCTATTTTGGTTTCATCTGACCATATGACATTCTCCCAATCCTCTTCTGGATCATCCAAATGCTCTCTAGCAAACTTCAGATGGGCCTGGAGATGTACTGGCTTAAGCAGGGGGACATGTCTGGCAATGCAGGATTTGAGTCCCTGGCGGCGCAGTGTGTTACTGATGGTGGCCTTTGTTACTTTGGTCCCAGCTCTCTGCAGGTCATTCACTAGGTCCCCCCGTGTGGTTCTGGGATTTATGCTCACAGTTCTTTTGATCATGTTGACCTCACGGGGTGAGATCTTGCGTGGAGCCCCAGATCGTGGGAGATTCTCAGTGGTCTTGTATGTCTTCTATTTTCTAATAATTGCTCCCACAGTTGATTTCTTCACACCAAGCTGCTAACCTATTTCAGATTATGTCTTCCCAGCCTGGTGCAGGTCTACAATTGTGTTCTTGGTGTCCTTTGACAGCTCTTTGGTCTTGGCCATATTAAAGTTTGGAGTGTGACTGTTAGAGGTTGTGGACAGGTGTCTTTTATACTGATAACGAGTTCAAACAGATGCCATTAATACAGGTAATGAGTGGAGGACAGAGGAGCCTCTTAAAGAAGAAGTTACAGGTCTGTGAGAGCCAGAAATCTTGCTTGTTTGTAGGTGACCAAATACTTATTTTACTGAGGAATTTACCAATTAATTCATTAAAAATCCTACAATGTGATTTTCTGGATTTTTTTTCTTATTTTGTCTCTCATAGTTGAGGATACCTATGATGAAATTACAGGCCTTTCTCATCCTTTTAAGTGAGAGAACTTGCACAATTGGTGGCTGACTAAATACTTTTTTCCCCCACTGTATACCTGTAAAAACAAGAAAAAGGTGTAAAAACAGAAGACAGAAATACCCACATACAAACGCTCCACACACACAAATGCACACGTACTAACACACATAGACACACACACACAGACATGCATGCACGCACAGTGAAAGCACACATTAAAGATAAAGGAGAGAAAACACAGGTCAAATATTAAACAGACTATAAATTCCTATATGCAATACTAATTATGTAAAACTTTAAAATTATTTAAAAATGTAAAAGTTGTGGCTGATAGTTGTCATCAGATGGATTGACCATCATCACGAGCATCTGGCTGGACTGAAAGGAGCATCAGGCCATTACCAGGGCTTGGACTGACAACCTCTGGTGTCCTTGGGGCCGGGACATGAAAAACAAGACAAACTGATATTAGCGTAAGCGTAAAGGCTGTTCACAGAAAGTGTAAGAAAGTTACACATTATGATGGAGATGTGTGTGTTCGGTTCCGACAATATTGCGACGTAGACTGCTTAAGGGGAGTTAACAGTGTCATGGTGAGTTAGGTAAAAGCTATTTTAAAGAGATGAGTCTTCAGTCTAGTTTTAAAACTGACTGAGTGAGTCAAAATACAATGGCTTGTGCCTTTTGCCATGGGAGTGCCGGAATGCAGGAATGAAGTTCACCTGGGCTGGTCATGTTTTCGAAGCATGGGCTCTGTGCAGAGAAACACAAAGAGTAGAAGTGGTAGGTGTATTACAATTGCGTTGAAAACTTACATCAGATTTGCAAGCGTCAGCCCGGGACGTTTCCAGCGCTGTTTTATGTTTTCGCAGACGTGCCTGCTTATACACAGCCTCCAGTTCTGACTGCATCGGATAAAAAGTATTGTCAGTGATTTTCATTTTGATATGGGATACTGATAACAATTTTAAACATAAATCTTAAGATATAACAAGAATAAACAATATATTAAGAATAACTTTTAAGGAGCACCCAAACTATCCACCTGCAATTTAGACTACATGGTTAAGTGTGCATCAGGGCAGGTTGGTCCAAGTATGTTTGGTCAAACTCCTTTGTTTATTTATGCGCGTCCCTTGAAAGCAGACTAGCACACTTGCAAAGAAAATCAACAACAAGAGTGGCTAATGTATAAGTAATACCTGACATAAGACAAAATTAATTTTCCCTATAACGAATTTTGTGTCAATGGCTTTTCAAATGCAAAATCCTATAAAAATCCTAGAATGACAGCCAAGATCGACAAGGAAATAATATATAGTAAACAGAATATAATGTTATTTAATGATACATAATTTTGGAGCATTGCGAACCCCTTTATCTCTTGCAAATACAGCGCAATCCTGTTAACATCACTCACCTCGCTGGCCTGTCTGTCTGTGCAAGCCTGGCTGTATTCTTTATAAGTATGGTTGCAGTTAGCCTCAAGCCTTTCCCGACAAAACCAGTTCTCATGTGTGTTGAAATGCACAAAATAAACGGATATCTATCAAAAGTCAGCTTATAAAGGAAACCTGTTTTCAACAGTTCACATGTATTTTTATATCTCTTCTCATGTCCGCAGTACCTTCAAATGCAACAATAGTTTTTCATTTTGCCGTTTACACATCAACTGCATGATTCGAGAGTGGAGCTTTATGCAATATTTTACTGTTACTTCCGATTGGAACTTTTACTATTGCGCTGTCAGACATGCGCACAATGACCACGTTTACGTGGACGTCAGTTATCGAATAGTTTGCCGTAATCTGAGTAAGCTAATGGAGTAAGCTTACGATTATGGTGTTTATATGAGTTGCTTTAAGAATATCTCTTTCATGTTACCGTTTTACATGTTATATTACATAGCTTGATTAATGGCATATGTCATTACGTCCCTAAGCGACATCGTTCGACATTCCCGCCATAATGTCATGTATCAACAAACAGTTCGTCTTCGCCATGGTACCACATACAGTTTTTGGTGTTTCATTTATTTTCAAGAATTGTTGGCATCTTTCTTGTTTCCCATTCGGACCAAAAATTTGCTTTCTTGCTTGAAGCCATGTTGTTTACCGTAAATAGAAATGGCCGTTTACTGCCGTACGTGTGTAACCTGTCGCAAAGTGCCTTGCGCCGGTAGTAGTGTGATTAATAATTGCAGTCTGATAACAGATTAGACCGCAATCAGAAATAATAAGCTACTATGTCTGCTGTTGAAGAAATTGATAGCAACATTTTGAAATAATAGTACAGCACCTCAAATCATCAACCTGCTATCCTGACACACTTTTTCTGCATATTTTTCCCAAAGTTTGCTAAACTGTTTAGAATTAGATCTGTTAGAAGTGGTAACTGTCTCACATTAACTAAGTCCATGAGAACTGCAGTTGTTGACTAGTAAGTACAAACTTTAACATTAGTCTGTGTTCCTCTCACCCAACTGTTAAGAATGTTACTGTTAAGAATGTTACTGCTTCCAAATGCGTAGAGACTGTGTCTGTCCCCCGAATAATACAACCAAATAATAATTTATGTAAAAGTCCGATAAAAAACCTTAACGTGATTAAACCAAAAGACAATATATTTAATGAGCAAAACCAACGCCTAAAGTTTGGGCTACTTAATATTAGATCACTAAATCCAAAGGCAGTTATTGTAAATTAAATGATCACAGACAACAGTTTTGATAAACTATGCCTTACTGAAACCTGGCTTAAGCCAAATGATTATTTTGGTCTAAATGAGTCTACTCCACCAAGCTACGGTTATATTCATGAGCCACGTCCGGTTGGTCGAGGTGGTGGTGTCGCAACAATCTTTAGAGACTTTCTCACCGTAAATCATTTGAAGTGCTTGCGTTGAACATAACTGTTCCAAACAAAAGTAAAAAACCATTGCTTTCTCTTACATTGGCTACTGTGTATAGACCCCCTGGGCCTTACACTAATTTTCTGATAGAGTTCGCAGACTTCTTATCGGACCTATTGGTTAACGTCGATAAAGCACTGATTGTCGGAGATTTTAATATCCACGTAGATAGTGCTAACGATCCATTAACAGTGGCGTTTAAAGAGCTACTACACTCTTTTGGTGTAACGCAATACATCAATAGACCTACTCATCGACGTAGTCATACACTAGATTTGATTATATCTCACAGAGCCGATCTAACCAATATCGATATTATACCTCAAAGCGACGATGTTTCCGATCACCATCTTATAACATGTACACTGCGCACTGCAGAAATCAGTTGTATATCTCATTATCGACAGGGTAGAACAAATCACCTCAACTACTAAAGATAGTTTCATAAGGAACCTGCCAGATCTGTCTCCTCTAATAACCTTTCCAACAAATATAGAATCGCTCGACGACATGACCAGCAACATGGGCACTTTTTTCTCTAATACAGTAGAAGCGGTCGCACCTATGAAGTCAAAAAAGATTAATGAAAAGATCATAGCACCATGGTACAATAGCACCACTCGCGCCCTAAAAAGAGAAACCCTTAAACTGGAGCGCAAATGGAAACAAACCCAATTAGAGGTCTTTAAAATTGCATGGAAAGAAAGTGCAAACTGCTACAAAAAGCCACTAAAAGCAGCAAAAGCAGAGTACCTCCGTAACCTCATAGAAAATGACAAAAACAAACAAACAGACTTCACCTGACCTGGCTATTCCGCCGCACCTTGGTAGCAATGAATTCATGAATTTTTGGCAGAGAAAATCGAAAAAATACGAGAAAACATAGCTAAAACCAAACCTCCAAGTGTGTCGGAAGAATTAGTATTGACCATCACCCAAAAAGAAAAGTTCAAGTGTTTTTCTCCTGTAAGTCAGGAAGATTTAATTAAACTTATTGCAACATCCAAACTGACAACATGCTTATTAGACCCCATTCCAACTACCTTATTAAAAGAGCTACTACCTGTCAATTAATCTAGGACATGTGCAGGACTCTTTAAGATGGCTGTAATTAAGCCTCTTATCAAAAAAACAAACTTAGATCCCAACAAACTTGGAAGCTATAGTCTGATTTCAAATCTCCCATACTTGTCTAAAATACTTGAAAAAGTAGTGTCCACTCAGTTGTGTACTTTCCTACAAAATAATGATATAAAAGAAAAGTTTCAGTCTGGCTTCAGACCGCATCATAGCACTGAAACTGCGCTCGTTAGAATTACAAATTTCCTTTTTATTGGATTAGATAAAGGTAACATCTCACTCTTAGTCCTGCTTGACCTTAGTGCTGCTTTCGATACTGTAGACCATAAAATCCTATTAGATCGTTTACACAATTCTACCGGTATTCAGGGACAGGCACTGCAATGGTTCAGATCTTACTTAACAGACAGATATCAATACGTCCATTTAAATGGGAAATCGTCAAATCTTACTCAAGTAAATTATGGATTACCTCAGGGATCGGTTTTAGGACCCCTGCTTTTCTCCATATACATGCTGCCCCTTGGCAACATTTTTAGAAATCATGGAATTAGCTTCCACTGTTATGCAGATGATACTCAGCTATATATCTCATCAAGACCAGATGATTCCTTCAAACTATCCAAACTGGCAGAGTGCATCGAGGACATAAAACATTGGATGACTAGTAATTTCCTTCTCTTAAACTCTAGCAAAACGGATATATTACTTATAGCACCAAAAACACGTAAACAGAATATCTCAGATTACAGCCTGCAAATTGAAGGCTGCACTGTTACTCCAACAAATACAGTTAAAGACCTAGGCGTTATATTAGACGGCAACCTGTCATTTAAAAATCACATCTTAAATATCACAAAAACAGCCTTCTTCCACATTAGAAATTATTGCCAAATTACGAAATATTTTATGTGTTGCTGACGCAGAAAAGCTTATTCATGCATTTGTGACCTCAAGACTTGACTATTGTAATGCTCTACTTAGTGGTTGTCCTGTATCATCAATAAACAAACTACAGTTAGTTCAGAATGCAGCTGCCAGAGTTCTTACCAGGTCAAGAAAATACGATCACATAACCCCAGTTTTATCATCGCTTCACTGGCTACCCATTAAGTATTGTATTGATTTTAAAATTATTTTAATTACTTACAAAGCTTTAAATGGTTTAGCCCCTACTTACTTATCTGAGCTTTTATCACATTACTACTCATCACGCTCTCTACGATCTCAAAACACAGGACTTTTGATGACACCTAGGATATAACTAAATCCACTAAAGGGGGTCGAGCTTTCTCATACGTAGCACCTAAAATCTGGAATAGCCTTCCTAATACTATTCGAGGGTCAGACACACTCTCCCAATTTAAATCTATATTAAAGACATCTTTTCAGCCAAGCTTTCACTTAATGCATAGTTAATGAACAGCAGCTACGCTAATTATTCTCCTTCTGCCTTCGCCTCGGGATGCCCATCCCGAGGTAGGAAGAAATTCCGCCAGGTCCAGATGATCGACATATGCCCATCCCCACCTAGAGATTATGCCAGCAACAGCTGCAGACTGACTCACCATCCCAGCTCCATCTAAGGCAATTCCACCACCACAGAAATACGACCATCGGACCATCCCAGCTCAGACCACTACATCCCCAACCAAGAGCAAAGACGGACTACTTGTCACATTAATGCTGATGTTACAATTGGTATTTAATGCTAAATTTACATCACAAACTTTTTCTCCATTAATCAATCATTGGAGTTTGGGTTCCTTGCCACAGCAGGGCAGTGTTGGCTTACTCACCGGGAGACTGCATTTATTTATTTATTAATTAGATATTATTTATTAGAACGATCTTGCTTGTTCTATAAACACCATGCACTGGGCTGTGTTTTACCTTTTCTTTTTTCCTGTTTGCCCCTGTAAAGCTGCTTTGGAACAATGCACATTGTGAAAAGCGCTATATAAATAAACTTGAATTGAATTGAATTAAGCCCCTCCTAAAAAAAAGCAATCTTGATAACACCATATTGAGCAACTATAGACCGACATCAAATCTTTCTTTTATAGGCAAGATTACTGAGAAGATTGTTTTTAACCAGCTGAAAAACTACTTAAACTCTAATGGCTATCTGGACAAGTTTCAATTTGGTTTCCGACCGCATCACAGTACAGACACAACACTCATAAAGATAATAAGTGATATTCCTCTAAATTTGGATTTGGGCAAAATATCAACGCTGGTACTGCTAGATCTCAGTTCTGCATTTGACACTGTCGATCATTACATACTTCTAAAGAGACTAGAAAACTGGGTCTTTCTGGGACAGTCCTCAAATGGTTCAGGTCATACTTAGATGGGAGAGGTTGTTATGCAAGTATAGGAGAGCAGAAGTCCAAGTGGACAACAAATGACATGCGGCGTCCCACAAGGCTCAATTCTTGCGCCACTCTTGTTTAGCCTGTATATGCTCCCACTGAGTCAAACAATGAAAAAGAACCATATTGCATATCACAGCTATGCAGATGACAGCCCCATTAACCCACTCTGCCAATGCATTGATGAAATTAACAGTCGGATGTGCCTGAACTTTAAATAAAGGGGAAACTGAAGTCATTGCATTTGGAAACAAAGATGAAGCTCTCAAGGTGAATACATACCTTGACTCTAGGGGTCAAACAACTAAAAATCAAGTCAAGTATCTTGATGCGACTCTGGAGTCAGACCTTAGTTTCAATAGTCATGTTAAAGCGGTAACAAAATCAGCATACTACCATTTCAAAAACATAGCCAGCATTCAATATTTTGTTCATGCCTTAATTGCCAGGAGGGTGGATTATTGCAAAGGTATTCTAACTGCCTTCACAAGAAAACCATTAGACAGCTGCAGCTCATACAGTACGCTGCTACCTGGATTCTCACTAGAACCAGAATATCTAAGCATATTACACCAGTCCTTAGATCCCTACACTTGCTTCCAGTTACTTTTAGGATTGATTGTTTAGGATTGATAGTTTTGTTACTCCTTTATAAATCACTAAACGGCATAGGACCATACATCGCAGATATGCTCACTAAATATAAACCTAACAGACCACTTACATCATTAGGATCAAGTCAGTTAGATATACCAAGGATTCACGCTAAACAAGGGGAATCTGCTTTTATGCTGCCCTTAGCTGGAATCAGCTTCCAGAAGAGATCAGATGTACTAAAACATGATCAACAATAGCTGTGCATTTACTGAATGAGCACTGTGCCTTGTCCAAACTGACTGCACTATATTTAATGTATAATCATTTTATTTGTTTTATGAAAAGACCGAAATGAAAATCAATCTGATGTGTATAATATTCTTTACATTTTTGTCGTATTCCATGTATATCTCGTTTTAAAGAACCATTGTTAACAATATTAAAATGACTTGTTCTTTTAAAGATTCCCACTTCATTTTAAATAATTTAAGTAACACTTCGTCTGAACAATAATTAAATAGAGATAGTCTTTTGAAAACTTACCTGTCACTTTTCAAAACAACAGCACAAAACACAGAGCCGGCAAAACACTCAATATTTAAACCGTCTAAAATAAAATGTATTTAGATAGTTCTTCACTAAATTAGTAAAGAAACATTACCCAATTAGAGCAGATGCGATATATTAGATAGATATCCGGATAGTTTTCGATAAAATTGTCTCATACATTAAAAAAAACTTTACATCTACCTAATATTGTATGAATTAAACAAAGAAAAGCTTACTTACAAAATTTCGTTGGCGGTCGCTGAACCCTCCATCTAACAACTTCAGGGGTCCAGTGCATGCGAGATATATCGGATAATGTCAGGATCGTTTTCAATAACATTTTCCTAATAATTAAAAATAACACTTTTACTTCAACTTAATCTTGTACGAAATGAATAAAGATCCTTAAAACTTTTAAGTTAAAAGTGGCCTGTGTTTGCACCTTGAACACGCGTCTGTGCATGTGTACGAGTGCGCATGCGTGGCTGAGAGTGCGCCGTCTGCAGACAGATCAAGCAGTGTGCACCTGTTACTAATGAACTATTTAGGAGGTGCCCAACTGTGTGCTGTCAATGAAAACGTGTTCGACCTACGAGTATAAAAGTTCTGCTGTAAGAGTGCTTTAGGATCTGCTCAAAATGTCTTCTGTGAAGTTGTTAATTTTGATTGTAGTTTGTCACCAACGGGTGTATGCAGGTATGTAGGGACGCAGGGACTGTATATTAATAGCACTTATAAATAGTCACAATTCTCTTAGAATTTCTGTTATGCTTCGTTTAGCTTAAATATATTTTTTGATTATTTGCTAATAACATGAATGTGCTTTCTAAACCAAAATACTATTGTAATATTGCCTGTCAGTCTTTGATGGTCATGAACATCCTTTTTTTGTGTGTATGTTTGAATGTTTTGTCCCTAGGTAACAACCACAATGCAAGATCAGCTGAGGTTGAGCGAGTTGTTGCTGACTTTCTTTCATTGGAGGATGCATCTGATTTAAGCATAAAAGGTGTCATTTATTTTTATTTTTGTATTCCCATGACATGAAATTTTCAGTTTATTTTTAGTTCGTACTGCCTAACTGAGCAACTGATGCTTCTATTTAGGAATGCCAAGAGATTCTTTGAAAAGTGTAATGTCTTCTCATAACATCCGTTCTGAAGAAACCGTTGCCAGAGAAGATAATGCTGGTGCTATGGAACCCAGTTCCGACCACCTAAGTGGCAACTACAGCCAATATGCTGTTGAAGTGGAATCCGGTTCAGACCACATGTATAGAAACTACAGCCAAGGAGAAGCTGCACTGGAACCCCCAATTAAACACGGTTCAGATCTGGTTCGTGGCAACAACAGTCAAGATGACGTTGAAGTGAAATCTGGTTTAGACTACATGTATGGCAATTACAGCCAAGGTGAAGCTGCACTGGAACCCCCAATTAAACCCGGTTCAGATCTGGTTCGTGGCAACAGCAGTCAAGATGACGTTGGAGTGAAATCTGGTTTAGACTACATGTATGGGAACTACAGCCAAGGTGAAGCTGCACTGGAACCCCCAATTAAACCCGGTTCAGATCTGGTTCGTGGCAACAACAGTCAAGATGATGTTGAAGTGAAATCTGGTTTAGACTACATGTATGGCAACTACAGCCAAGGTGAAGCTGCACTGGAACCCCCAATTAAACCCGGTTCAGATCTGGTTCGTGGCAACAACAGTCAAGATGATGTTGAAGTGAAATCTGGTTTAGACTACATGTATGGCAACTACAGCCAAGGTGAAGCTGCACTGGAACCCCCAATTAAACCCGGTTCAGATCTGGTTCGTGGCAACAACAGTCAAGATGATGTTGGAGTGAAATCTGGTTTAGACTACATGTATGGGAACTACAGCCAAGGTGAAGCTGCACTGGAACCCCTAATTAAACCCGGTTCAGATCTGGTTCGTGGCAACAACAGTCAAGATGATGTTGAAGTGAAATCTGGTTTAGACCACATGTATGGCAACTACAGCCAAGGTGAAGCTGCACTGGAACCCCCAATTAAACCCGGTTCAGATCTGGTTCGTGGCAACAACAGTCAAGATGATGTTGAAGTGAAATCTGGTTTAGACCACATGTATGGCAACTGCAGCCAAGGTGAAGCTGCACTGGAACCCCCAATTAAACCCGGTTCAGATCTGGTTCGTGGCAACAACAGTCAAGATGTTGTAGCAGTGGAATCCTACAGGAAAGACACTGTTTCTGAGAAATCCAGTTCTAACCCATCAGAGTCTGGAGACTCAAACCAAGATGCTGGTTTCCCCGAGGAGTTCAGTTCTAATCCACTAGACTCTAAGTCTAGCATTGTCATTGTTTATGGTAACTTTAGTCTGAGTGAAAATGCAACAGCTAATTTTATTTCCATTGCCTCTGATGTATTGAGTATTAGTGTACCATAATAAACCTTAAAGTGATGGTTCATCATAAGATGAATATTCTTTCACTTACTCGGCCTTAGGTTGTTTCAAACCTCAATACATTTTCTTTCTGTTGAATAAAGATATTTGGAAGGATGTTGCAATTTTCCTGAAGGGACAGTGCTAACATTCATCCAAATATCTTTGTGTTCAACAGAACAATGTAATTTATACAGCTTTGAAATGACTTGAGGGTGTGTAAATGGCAATTTTCATTTTTGGTTGAGCTGTCACTTAAGTTATTTTGAATGTTTTTGCCTCTTGTGTTTATTTGTACTTTTCTCCAAATGGCATGCAAATGCAATTAAGCAGAACATTTAAATGCATCCAATGTAGTGTATGGTTTATATCTTGGGTCCTAGCAATGTTTTTTTTTTTCATACTAGCAAAGCTGTTGGAATTTCTGATCTTGGATACTTGTACTTTGTTAACTTCAATGTTTAGGCTACCATTTGGCCTAGATGTAGCCTATATAACAAAATTGCTTTCACATTGGAGCAATATAAAACACACGATTAGGATAAATGGGTTTGCTTTGTACTGTGTTGTTGGTGATTTGCAATTTGAATCATTGAGGTATGTTGGACAGGTATCTGTTGGCATGTGCTTGTTATGTGGTAGACTTGACACGTGTTTAAACGAACATTCTTTTATAAAGTGAAAAATAACGGTTGCCTTCAATTAGAGGAGGTTGTTGGGGGATATAGTTGTGGGTTGGAGTCATTTTCAGGCCCTATCTGCTCCACGGATGACTTTGAATAGAACACGAAAAGCATTCAACACTGACTGATTTGACTATCAGAATAAATTGTGATGTGGCGATTCATCTGAAACCGTTTAGACAATAAACAACCAACAAAAGATAATTTCAAGTCATTGTGTTTGATTTCTGGCTCTTTTATAAAATATGATGCTATTTGACTAAATGGACTTTTTTTTATTTATTTTAATTTTACCATAAACTTCACTTGATGTATAGGCTATGGCCATGACATTTTTTTCGGAAGTTTCATCTGAATTGACAAACAAAAATAATCCTTATAATGCATTGTTCATTACCAGGGCTTAATCCAGTCTATTTTTTGATGGAAATTTTATATATTAATCCAAATAATTTCAAACAAAAATGTTGCCCGGACAGGCCAGATGTGTCAGTCTATGAAATATTTTTTTTGTTAGTCATATGGTTGCTGGTCCCCCTCTGTTAAACTGATTTATCACTCAAACACACAAAATTAAGCATTTCATTGTAACAGCATGGAGAGGCTATCGATTAATATTACATTGCCACCCTTAGGTTAAAAAACGCAGATGCGTAAATCTAACAAAACCTTCGGCTTATAAGTTTACAATATAATACAAAATACATACATCTGCCCCACCTAAAGTTGTGATCGGGGGTTGCTACAAGTTAACATTACCTCAACTTCTGAAGAAGTCTTCGAAGAGAAGTTCGCATGTCTTATTATCCTGGTTTTATAAATAAAAACAACTGAGAAACAATGAAGTCTGACCTCACCTTCACCCAGTCTATAATTAATTAATTGATAAAACATTTCCAGCTGAGCCCATATCTATTAAATAGCATGACAGGAACAGTTTGTTAATATTAAGACATTTTTTGAGTGTTATAAAGTTTGTAATTTTCTTGTATAGGCTACTTCTGTCATTTGGGCTTCAGAAGCTGTGAAGGTTGAAAAAGTGTCTGTTCGCCACAGGTTATGTGTTTCTAATTTTCTGTGGACTTTAATGTTGTGTATGCCACACTTAGACATTTTAATAAGAATATTGTAATCCATTGCTTTAGTTAAAGGCCTTCCTTTAATTTTTAGGTATAGCCTTAAGGTTGCATGAAGTTGGCAACAAATGTTTTTTACCAAATGTAAAAATTAATACCCTCAGTAGCAAATCACTAATGATTTAACGGTAGGTTGTAGATTTTTTGCTGTTGTAAAAAACAGCCGAAATAAACTTTTGTATTTTTGTAAAATTAGGCTTACAATAAAACATGATTACACAAAATGCATTGAATACACTAATAAATCAGTTAAGTGGGTTCATATGCTCCGAAACATGTATTACATATTTTTATAAATTTGTGAGCTCGCGCACCTCCCTCAACACCATGGCAACAGATGTAACGGTTTCTTCAGCACAAGACACGAAGAGTCGACGTTTTAAAGCTAGTACAGCATGTTATGTTAGAGAAAACTGCGCATAAAAATATTAAATATTTTGATTGTGAAAGTTTGTAAACTTGTAGCCTATTTGTTAAATTTGGCGAATTTAATTGACTGTGGCTGAGACCAGTAAGCTACTTATCGCGTAATGTTTTTGTTGTTGTTGCTACAATCAAGTCTTATTGTGTTTCAGAGATCTTAAACAATTTGGATATATCGGGTATTGAAAAAGAATGGATGACACAAATGACAGCAAGCAGGATGATGAGGGGTTTGGAGTATATTCTCCGAAGCAGCACATTGTCAGAGTGTGGAATGTGTTCATTTCATTAACGTGTTTGGTAGCTGTAACGCTGTGTCTGTATGAGGTAAGATATTTTTTCCTAAAAGTCCCTGATCTTTTTGAAGATTATAACTTTTCCCTCCACACAGATAAGAAAAGTGTTTGACTTTTAAAAGGTTTTCGTGGCAGGGGCAGGTTAGGTTGTGCTGTTTAACAATACCTGATCCAGCCAACAGATGTCACTGTTTTTAAAAAAGGTCATTTATGCAAGAGCTGATGAGCTTTTCCTGCTGACCTACAATATTAACTTTAACTAGACTCCTTAATATAATATCTAAGCTTAATATACTGTTTACAACGTAAATGTATGTTCAAATCAAAGATAAAAGGAAAAATCTTCATTTCTGAATATTTAAAAGGTTCAGTTACCGACATTAACATTTAGTCAGTTTGTAGTTTAGCAGTTACCTATATTTTTGAGACTTCCACATAGAGCCAACAGGTACCAAACAAAAACAATTGTTAACTAAGAATTTTGCTCATACTTCTCATTTATTTAATTTTACAGCTGTTTTTTAACTCGACCGTCCAATGGATTGTCTTCATTAGATACTGTCTTGATGTGAGCTTCATCTTAAACATCATATCGCGCTTCTACATTGGACACGAAGATCACGGGGTGGTCATAATAGACCCCAAGAGGGTCCGGAAAAAATACCTTGAGACTTGGTTTTTGTTGGACTTCTTGTCTGTTTTGCCACTCGAAACTTTGAAAATGGCCTTCTCTGACCTGACGTTCATCCAAGCAAATAGATGTCTGAGAGTGTTCAGGTTGTTTGGTTTAATATGTAGGTCTTGCTTACTTCATATGGATTCTCAAATATATACTTTGATAATATATGTTCAGTTTATGTATACTGATTAAGTTGTTATGTTTGTAGCCTCATTCAACAGGGAGCCAGACATCAACAAAGTTTATGTTACAGCTCTTCATTGCTTCTCCATTGGCATCCTGTGTTTTCAAACATCTGCATGCATTTGGTGGGTCTCTGTACGCTCTAAAAGGGTCTGTTCATACAAAATGTCTTAACTTCTTATAACAAATAGAGAATGGGAAGCTACGTCACATCGTGTTGAATGTTGCGGCATCTTGGGAGGATGGCTGCTAGTGCGTTCAATGCAGTGTTTTGTTTTTCTTGTTTGATAAGGAAATATAACTATGGTAGGTTGGTCTTGCTGTGTTAAAAACTGCCACAGCATTACGCAGAGTCGTTTAGGAAAAGCATGGTTCTTTCACTTTCGATTTCTCCGGTACAAATCAAAACAATAATTGTAGTGGAGTATTATCCTCCCAAGATGGCGGCACCACTGCAACATGCTGCATAGGCTGTGACGTCAGCTTCACATTCTCTATACAGTATTTCATTTTCAGTGCAAAATGTTTAAGATAACACAATAATATTAGTGGTTTGTTATAGAAAAGAAAAGTAAATGGGATCTTGTGACTTGTCAGGTTTCGACAAGCATGTGTTGGAACTTCTGAAGGTCATCCAAGGCGCTGCTTAAAAATGAGTTGGTTGCAGCTGCTACCAGACTGTAAGTTTTCCATAACGACAAAAAAACAATTACAATTAAGAGAGCAGAACATTAAATATCCTTTCGTACAGAAGATACTTGTACTTTCGCTACATTTCAAAAAGATTTATGATCATGTTTTTTTTTAACTATAGAATTAAACAAAGGTAACTGGGAATCAAAGCTACTTTGTTTTAGCACCCTTTAATCACCCTTTGCCTAGAATAAGTAAAAATCTTGTTTATGTACAGGTGACAAGTTTACATATGCCTGCGAAATTAACCTTTTGATATGATAACAGTTTGGACTACTACATTGATGTCTACTTTCTCTCTTGTGATGGATGATAATAAATGATGTTTTTCTTACAGTTTCTACCAATGTGACAGTAATCTCAGATGTGGAGTTCTATACTGCATCATTGTACTGGGCAGCTATCACACTATGTGCCATAGGGTAAGTGAAGTAAAAGCATGTCGAAGTTGTAGCTCTTTCAGCGTACATCATAACCGTGATGATAACATGAAACAAATTCGTTTTTAGATGTCTAGCAGGTAATCTATTCACTGTAAAAAAAAGAAGAAGAGACAACTTAAAATAATAAGGCAACCTATCACAACCACGTTTTTGAGTTGACTGGTTTTTGCACTTACACTTCAACATTGATCACACAAACCTCAACCATGGTAACAATCAAAAACCATCATTCACAACACTCTAAACTAAACTGATAACTAACAGGAACATCGATATTTAAGCATAAATAAGGCCAGGAAGAACTAAAAGAACTTATCTTTAAATGAAAAACAAAAAGGAAACACAGAATTGAACATGCAACAATGATGCATTTTGTTAATTTCAAAGTGTTGCAATATTGTTTGTTCAGAATATACTGTTTTGTAAATTGGGAAAACTTACCAGTCAACAAAATAATCTTTGTTAGAAGCGTGTTTAGGCTAATTTGGTTTAGCATATGCAAATAATAATTTGACTCCTTTAACCAAAATTTCTATGTTCAAGTTACTAATTTCTCTTTGTAGGGAGAACATTTTTCAAGTTGGATTTTTTTACTCTGAAGTGTAATGTTGATCTGTGGATCTGTGAAAAAATATTTCATAGTCGCTCATTCGTGCTATATTGAACAGATTTGGGGATGTACATGCTACATATTTGGAAGAGGTCACTGCTGCATCATTTGTGATGGTTCTTGGACTGCTTTCCTTTGGAATCATCATGACCAATATGAGCTCATTGATAAGCAACATGGATGCACAAAGAGGAAAATTCTATCACAGAATGGAAACTGTTCATCATTATGTGGTTTGTAAAACAGGGCAGTGTTGGCTTGCTCACCGGGACACTGCATCTATTTATTTATTAGATATGATTCATTAGAATGATCTTGCTTGTTCTATAAACACCATGCACTTTACAGTGTTTTACCTTTTTGTGTTTTTGTGTTTTTCTTATTTGCTCCTTGTTAGAATGTAAAGCTGCTTTGGAACAATGCACATTGTGAAAAGCGCTATATAAATAAATTGAATTGAATAAAATCAAGATTGTAAGATTTAAATTCACCATATGTTATTCCTGCTTATAGTTGTCTTCCCTTCTTATTGAAGAAACATATGGGATTACCAGAGGACATCCAGACATGGGTTCACGCGTATTATTATGGTCTATGGACGCATCAGAAGGGTCGGGTCATTGCAGGACTGATGGATGATCTCCCGTTTGTGCTGCATTCGGATGTTCTGAGCTGTTATTACAAACCTCTGATAGAAAAAGTAAGTCAGTTTATAATTTCTTGAGACTTAAACAGCGTTTAGCACAAAGAGAAAGTAATACAAGTAATTGTTATTGATCTTTCAAGGTTAAGTTATTCAGAGAAACCGAAAGTGGGTTTAAAAGGGCATTGTCGTTGAAATGTAACACCTACACATACAGCCCTGGACAAATTCTTGCTGAAATTGGAGAAGTTTATCCAAATCTGTATTACATTAAACATGGACTTGTGCAGGTATGCCTAACATAAGTTACCAACACAACCAAAAGCACATTCATGAGTAACTTTGTATTACACTAGCTATCAAATTCATAATATCGACAGTTTAAATGTAATTTAAATGGTTTGATTGGAGGTTTATGGAGAAGATCCTGGTGATGAGATTGCCACTCTACTGCCTGGCTCATTGTTTGGAGAGGTAATGTATGATTTTTAAATGATTAACTTACTAGACATTTATTATGGACAGTATTGACCACTTTCCTCATATACAGTACAACACTTATTTTAAAAGCTTTCTTTCCAACTGCACAGTTTAACCTCATTCATTTGTTGTTTTAGACACATTTGCTGTACAGCATTCCCAGAAATGTTAACATATGTTCGTTGACATTGAGTGAAATCTCTGTTTTGGAACGAAAAGATTTTCTATTGCTCTTTGCTGACTACCCTGAAAGTAGGAACATTTAAATTTTGAACTTTTATTACTCATCTTGAATTTGTCACTAATAGAGTATCACATTATTTTCTTAAAGCCGGCGAGAATATTGGCAAAGTTGCCAATGAGCGTCTTGAAAATTTTACGTATCCGCTACAAGAAGCGTTTGCATATGGACTTGCTTTGTGTCCACAAAATGTAGTATTTCAAAAAGACCTGAGTACCAACTTTCAGGTAAGTCGCCAATAGTTTGATTTTATTTTTTGGAATGAATGTAAACATTGTTTTAGCTGGTTTAGAAACAGCCAAAGGATATAGTAACAGATGAGAGTGGTCCTTTGATCAGTTTCAGTATCAAATTCAAAGTTAAACGTGACCATTTCTAAGCATGACTTTAGACATGTGTTGTAGGCAAAGGCTAAAAGGATTTTCAGATCGTTGTTGGATGGTTTTTCAAACCAGTATAATCGGATTAAATCTCAAATAAAAAGCAAAAAGACCAAGGTGAGAAAAAGCATCACATTGATTCCAAAGACCTGTTTTTTAAGCTTGAAATACAGTCCAGCCCAAATTTATTCATACCCCTGGCAAATTCTGACTTAAAGTTACTTTGATTCAACCAGCATGTTTTTTTTGGACTGGAAATGACACCTTCTACCAAAAGATAATAAAACGATGTACAATGTACATTACAATGTACATCACAATGTACATCATTGTGGAAAAAAATATTTCTCAGCTTTTATTTACAATTGAACAAAAAGTGGCATGTCCAAAATTATTTATACCCTTTGCAAACTGTCACAGTCTATGGGATAATCCAAAATTCTATACCATTCCAAATAGTCCAAGCTGTTCTAAAGCATCCTAATTACCCTGATTCATTGGGAACAGCTGTTTTAATCAACTCAAAAGGTGAAAAACAGAAGCTCACTACTGTTGGTTTGTAGACAGTCATGGCTAAGACAAAGGAGCTCACTGAGGACCTGCGGCTGCACATTTCGGCTGCACATTTCGGCTGCACATTTCGGCTGCACATTTCGGCTGCACATTTCGGCTGCACATTTCGGCTGCACATTTCGGCTGCACATTTCGGCTGCACATTTCGGCTGCACATTGCGGCTGCTCACAAGTCAGGAAAGGGCTATAAGACCATATCTAAATGTTTTGAAGTTCCAGTGGCTACAGTGCAGTATTATTATTATAACTATAGTATTCTACAGTGAAGTATTATTAAAAAATACAAGACGTTCCGCACTGTGAAAAATCTCAGAGTACGTGGTTGGAAGCCAAAAGTGACACCTGTGCTGGCCAGGAGGATAGTGAGAGAGGTTAAAAAGAATCCAAGGATCACCACCAAGGCCATCCTAATGAATCTGGGCACTGCTTTAGGCAACATCTCAAGGCAGACAGTCCAACAGACACTGCACACCGCTGGGTTCTACGGATGCAGACCAAGGAGGACACCACTTCTCCAGATATGGCACACAAAAGCCCGCTTGGCCTTTTCAAATGCTCATCTGGACAAAGAAGACTTCTGGTGTTCTGTTTTATGGTCCAATTGAAAGATTTAATTGTTTGGCCACAATGATGTAGCCTTCATTTGGCATAAAAAATGAGAAGCCTTCGACCCTAAGAACACCATCCCCACCGTCAAAAATGGTGGTGGGAACCTAATCTTTTGGGGGTGTTTTTCAGCTTGTGGACCAGGGAACCTAATCACAGTAAATGGCACCATGAAAAAGGAGCAATAGATCAGAATTCTCAACAACAACATTAGGCAGTCTGCCGAAAAACTTGGCCTTGGGAACCAGTGGACATTTCAGCACGACACCGACCCATAATATACAGCAAAAGTGGTGAAGAAATGGTTAGCAGACAAGAACATCTACGTTTTGCTGTGGCCCAGCCAGAGTCCTGACTTAAATCCAGTTGAGAATCTGTGGAGGGAGCTAAAGATCAGGGTGATTGCAAGGAGACCCTCCAACCTGAAAGAGTTGGAGCTCATCGCTAAAGATGAATTGGCAAAAATACCAGTGGAAACATGCAAAAAGCTGGTCAGCAATCAGAAGCGTTTGATTGATGTAATAGTCACTAAAGGTTTTTCTATTGATTATTGAGAAGGGTATGAATAACTTTGGACATGCCACTTTTTGTTCAAATGTAAATAAAAGCTGAGAAATATTTTTTGACACAATGTTGCCTCTTGTACATCGTCTTATCTTTTGGGAGAAGCCTGTGCCATTTCCGGTCAAAAAAAACTTGCTTGTTGAATAGAAGTAACTTTAAGTCAGAATTTGCCAGGGGTACGAATAATTTCGGGCTGGACTGTATGTATTTTATACCTCAGTATTTATATCAGTTAATGCTGTTGAATGTTTGGTTATGTTTGTTTCATTAGCGTTTTTGGAAGAGAACTATTCACCCTGATCAGGCTTTTGCGAAGAGGTGGGAGATTTTTTTTTTCTTCTGCATCGCTCTTTCGGTTTTTCTGGAGACATGGGTGTTGTTTTTCACCAACAATACACACACAATGGGTATGTAACTGTTCATTGTTCACTAGCAAAATCATAAACAGTTTAATCCGTTATTAATGATTGAAAATAATTAGAAAATTAAGTCATTTCTTATTTGCTAGAAAAATAGGTAGAGCTAGAGCATATGTAAAATATACAGGCACACATTTCCATGAAATTACCATTTCAATGATTTGTGTAATAAAGCGATAAGCCCCATAATGCTGTCTGCAGTTAAAAATCAGGTTTTTTATAACGGCTTAGAAAACGTCTCAAGGACCAGAACTGAACGTTTTATAATCACGTTTTTTGTCGTTGTCTATCCAGGACTTTACAATGAAAGCTGGGGTGCTCTTTACCTCGCAGTCGGTGCTCTGATTGATATTGCTGCTGTGTTTGACATACTCGTGACTCTGCGGACTAAAGTTCCAACCGAAGATGGTAATATGACAAATGTCTGGCTTTGTTGTGTCTCTGACAGT
Source organism: Triplophysa bombifrons (assembly GCA_029783895.1). Lineage (NCBI taxonomy): Eukaryota > Metazoa > Chordata > Actinopteri > Cypriniformes > Nemacheilidae > Triplophysa > Triplophysa bombifrons. Next base: position 16,800,297 of record CM056466.1, read on the forward strand.
CTTCATCATAGAGTTTTACGATCAGCAGCATCATACATGAACACGAAATCTGAAAGAATGAACTACTCTATTTGATAGAAGTTAGCCCTAAACTTCCTTTGACTTTTTCCGCTAGGATATGTGACCAGTTTAACAGTGATATTTAAAACATATCAAAGATCTCGGAACCTGTATTATGATGTCCTTGCTATTCTACCCCTGGATTTCATTTCTTTTGCCTACACTGGTGCTAAACATTGGATAATGTTAGGCTCATTAAGAGCAAATAGGCTTATTTGGCTTCGTAAGGTACGTAAGACATTTTACTATTTTTGCTGCATGCCATTTTATAAAGGGAATGTTTTGGTCCTTTTTTTATAGTTGGAATGGTAGAAACAGATTATTTAAAATGACTTGGGTTGAATTCCTGATGCCTGACAACCTCAGTTATATTACGGTTTCAGATTTATCTGTATTTCTGCAAAAAGGAAAGTGACATATATAAAAACCTGTTTGTACAAAGGACAGCAAAATGCATCTTTCTCCTCACTTTCTTTGTGCACTTTTGCGCTGGGGTCTTGTACCTTTCAGCATGCTCTGAAGTAAAGTGAGTTTAGTTCTGTTTTATCTAATAGCTCTGTATTTCCTAGATCATATTTGACACATTTTGTTGACTTATTCTTTTTTAAGGTGTCTTGAGGATTCATGGGCAGGAAATGCTGGACTTAATTCTAGTCAGAATAACTTGTATCACTATATATATGCCACATATTGGACAATTTCAATAATGACAAGTGTGGGTAAGTTCTTGATAAATCTTTTTAGGGGAATTTGAATCTATTTGCCTATAAGTCTTTACATAGAAACAACAATAAATTATATAGTCCTATTAAATCTCTATCCTAACTCTAAACCTCAAAAAGACAAATTGTTGTTTACAAAATTGATAAAAGTATGTTTTGCACTATAATGACACTCTTTCTGTTCTTTTCAGGATATGGTGACATTTTGCCTACTTCTCCGTTAGAACAAATGCTGGCTGTAATTGTTGGTCTTACTGGCTTACTGATCTTTAACTACATTATTAGCCAGATTATTGCCACCATATCTGGTGAAAATGCTAAGAGGTGAATTTTTGACCACAGACAATCATTTTAATCTGATTTCATGTAAAATAGGTTCATGCACAGTGCTCACTACAAACAGTTTCAGTTACATTTGTACAGATACACTTCTGTTGCAATATGTTTCTGTAATTGTGATGAATTTTCACACATTTTTTTGCACAGGGTAAGTTTCCAGAATCTTCTTTCGGCAATGCGTCACTTCATGGAGCGTCACGACCTCACTGTATCCCAAGAAAACCGAGTTATGGAATATATGAAACATCTGTGGTCTAAATACCAGTATGTTTACCTTGTTCCTTTTCTCCAGTAAATGCATACAGTATTATGTCACAGTCGTGGCTTCAAACTGACTATTTTGCCTTTTATTTTCATCAATGAACAATTAAAAATTATGTTCTGTATATAAAGTGACCTCAGCAGAGGTGGCTTCTGTTACTATATTCCTAGGCAGACACATTACAAATATTGAATGGTTGTAATTACACATCCCTTTAAGTGAGAGGCAATATGATACTTAAAGTCCCTGTGAACCGGAAGTTGCGATTGTTTTTATTTCCATATTGTATGTTGACACATTTCCAAGTGAAATGGAATTTTGATTTAGAAAAATAGTAGCGTGGCTTTCGTCTTTCTCTGCGATTTGATTGGATGTATAAAAACAGCAGTTGCGTTTTGAAATAGATCTGGCAGCAGACTTACAGTTGCATGGGAGGAGTTAACGGATGCTCCGCCCAAACCGTCTAACATACATCATCTAAGATGGAGAGTCATTAAAGGAGATTTTCTGATTTTAACTAAAGATTATGAGGGCACACAAATTTTTAAAAGAGAATCATCAGCATTGACAAACTATTTACAATAAACTTTAAACAATAAACATTATTTCATAAAAAAATAGGCATTGTCATTTTTTATCTCACTGAGACTCTGGGAATACATTCAATGCCTTATCAATGCATCCACTAACAAAAACTTGATCATTTTGTGTATCTCTGTGCAAAGACCTCTCATCTTACCAGGACACTTTAGAAAACAGCTTTAATTTTTTTCAGAGGTGAGGCGTACCCAAGAGGTCCCTTTATTATGCGGGACTTGCCAGCTGAACTTAAGAGGACTGTTCTCATGGCAGAAAGAGGGGAACTTCTATCAAAGGTTATTTTAGTACTTACCTTATTAAAGAAGTAATCTCCTTTAACCCTTATGAAAAAATAATGAAAGAAATGAATTGTTCTAATAAGCGAAGGCCTTTATCACAGCACTTTTAACATCTGGGAAAAGTAACAGACCTAAAGAATCGATTTTAATTATAATGAGAGGTAATTCAAAAGAAACACAAATATTCCTTTTTTCCTACAGATTCCTTACTTTGCAGAAGCGGGACATTCATTCATACAGGAAATTGCTTCAATCTCAGCTATGTACTTCTTTCCTAAAGGAGAAATAGTCCAGTACAGTAACACTATCACAAGAGAGCTCTTTTGTATTCGGAGAGGAACGTGTCAGGTCAGCATAAATGTTCATTTTAAATTTTGTAAAATCTCCAGTCCAGTACCATTTCAGTTCACATTTAAAAGCATGACTTCTACGACTGTCAATCAGTTCAGAATTTTTATTTAAGAAATGACATCATTTGCATACCAATTCATTTGTGTTTTATTAAACATAAGCCTTAATTAAAACAATACTTTGTTGTAAATTGTATGAACCGATGAGAAATATCGAAATATTTTTGTAGATTTTGAGTGACGACCTTTCAGAAATAGTTGGTCGCTATCGGAAGAGGATGTATTTTGGAGAGGTACAGTAATGTTTGTATGGTCGGCTATGTATTGTTTATTTGTCGTTTACATGTTTTCATTTTCATTTTTCTGCCTTTGTTCCGGCAGGCAGGATTTCTGTTCGGAAAACCCGCCATGTTGACAGTGCGCACAATGACATGCTGTGAAATTTTATCTATAGATTTTGAAAAGGTCAGGGTAGTTCTTGAGAAGTATCCTGTGCTGAAACGGTAGGTTTTCTCAACCAAGTACGAGCCAATTACAAAACGTTCAAATTAGAGACCCTTTCATGAGAAAACGGTCTATCTTCTAGGCAAATGGAAGAACTTCAAACAAATTCCGAATACCACAAGACCTTGGAAATGATTGTGGAGAACAAAATGAAGAGGCAAAGGAGAACTGAAGAAGATGAAGCTGATGCTGTACACAAGAGAAAGAAAGTCCTGTTGACATTTCATGGCCGTAGATATTGCAAGAAGTCAAAATGCTGTGAGTCATTTTAAAAGCTTTAAAGGCCAAGCGAGGACATTTTTCTATTTAGTGTTCCGTATATCTGAATATTTTTCTATTTTTATACTAAGCTCACTCTGCATTTTAGAAATAAAATATGATAAATCTATCTAGATGTTGAGGATTTTGGAAACATTCCAATCTATGCTGGATTAGAGGAAGAAACAGCTGCTGAAAAATACCAGAAACTTCAGAACAAACGATTAGGACCACGGAGGCCAAAGTAAGCAAAAAGTTTTCCTTGTGGTAGCTTACTTGGAAGAGATGAAAATAAAATGTGCCACTGTTGTTGACCTCTGACAGTTTTACATTTTAGCAGTTGTTCTTCTGCACAACAACACAATAGAGGAGTTTAATAAATATTTGCAACAATTTGGGAGGTTCGAAATTAGAGATGAATCGCTTTACCTACAAATAAATATGGGAAAGGAAATTTAATCAATTGACTGTTTAATTGATTACGTGATCGTATGTGTTTGTGTCTCTACAGAACTTTATTGGAAAACATTCTTCATTTTATTTTATGGTCTTGCCCATCAGTTTTCCTAATGAAGTAAGTTTACTGATAAAAATTGCCCATATTACATTTGGAGAAAACCCCTTTGTGGTTAAATCAGTATTATTCCTAAAATACTTCAGGAAAAGTATTGTTCTTAACAGTGATTCAGTGAAATACAACCACAACCCCGTCATATTTTGCTCTCTAAAAGCGCTTTTTTCCAATTTGTTTTAGGAATGCAATTGTGCCTAGCAGTACAATTTTTGTAAAATGGGTGATTCTTCGGATCGTACTAGCCATAGCAGTCAGCGTCATGTCCTCTTTGCTTTTTGCGTTTTTACATTACAAAATCGAGCTGTGGATCGCTTGTTACGCACTCGGAGTTCTGTGTTGGATAGACATATACATCCGCATGCATGTTGCTTTCTACCAAGACAACGATCTTCAAGTCGACCCGCTGGAAATAGCGCATCACTACATCAAAACCGGCTTTCTTGTGGATTTCATAACTTGCTTTCCCTGGGAAATTGTGGGTTGGCTGGTAATTTCACCCCACAGTGAAAATGGCTTTTATGCCAATAATGAAGCATTGCATCTGTACGCATACCTGAGGATCCCTCACGTTTTCCAGTTATACCGCGTGCCTCTTGCGTTTTCATACCTGCAGGAAGATATTACTAGAGAAAAGAACATCATCACTTTCCTGAAGTTGTTGTTATACTGTGTTCTTTTTATACACTTCAGCACTTGCGTTATGTTTGCAAGCGTTTGCCCAGCACAAGATCTTCCCGGCGATGAGCACAGTTATTTTTTACCGATGATAAAGCACAACTGTACACCGTCATCTTGGGTGTCACACTTGAACAACTCATTTGATGTTGACTATGGTATGTATTTCTCTTCAGAACTTTGACTAGTGAAAGTTTGATTTAATTTGATTTGAAGATGCCTTTTTTTTACAATGTTTTTCATATTACAAATATAACCTTTGTATATAGGTTTTAATATATATACGCATGTTAAAATGGCAATAAAACAAAACAGATTTCTTTCTTTCAGACACTGTTACTTTCCCACAGTTGTATTTAGTGAGCTTTTACTTCGCCACCACAACAATATGTAGCATTGGATTTGGAGACATCTATCCTTATGAAACTTTATCGGTAAGGACCGTATCATTCAAAATATGAGTGAATCTCATACATCTAGTAAAATATTTATAAAAGTTTAGCACGGAAACAATTACAATAACAACAAGTTTTAATATGCTACTGTAAAACTGTTAATTGGTTTAACATACATTAAAAAGCCATAACATATGCAGTACAAAAATTTAAAAGATTTTATGAGATATTACAATTAGTTACTGTAAAATAGTATGAAATATTTGGTTTTGAGTTTGAATTACCATCCATATTTTGAAAAGTAAAATCTACATTCAGCAAGATGATACTTCTACGGTAAAATATGATTAACATTCAGGTTTTATTATTACAATAAACTTGTTGTTTTTTATTTTTATAATTATTTTATAAAATAAATGTTTATTCTAAAAGTAAACAGTCAGGGGTCGGACTTTATTCAACGTTTAAGCTAGATTTTTTTAAATTGAGTCAAATAATACATTCTTTTCTCCCCACTGAGATTTCTTTTGGGCATTAAACTTTCAGAAAACCATCACGATCGTTGTCATTATTGCTGCAATGCTGTTTTGGGGCTGGTTATCTGGAACTATCACCGCTATGCTGGCCAATGCAGATGCTGTCAGATCTGCTTATACAAAGAGAACCGAGAGCATGCAATTATTCTTAAAGGTACTCATTCTTTATATTAAAAACACGTATTTCTGTTGTATTAACTTCTTACAAAACCTTTTCAACCTACACAATTTTTTATTTTATGAAGAGCCACAATATAACTGGGCCTTTATATGAGAGTGTCGCTCGATTTTACACTTTCCGATGGATACGCACAAAAGGAATTGATCAGGACAAACTGTTTGAGTATTTGCCCACTTCACTAGTTGGTGATATATCAACGATTCTTTATGCAGATTTTATAGCAAAGGTAAAATATATTCTTGCTTATTATTAATGTAAAGAGTACTGCAGTTCTGTAATTGTATGGTCTTTTTTTTACCGTAGGTGTTTGGTCTGAATATCCAGAGGGAGGAAAGACAAGAATCTGAGACACATGTGTTGTCTTCTCTCAACATCAAAAGAGCAGGAAAACTCAACGTAATAGCTTCTTTAAAATGAAACCTTCATTTGCTTCTTAAAGTCCTTTACATTTACTGTAGTTATTCAAATGTAATAGGTTGAATAACCTGTCAGTCTAATATTGACGAGGTGTTATTGCAGAAGCCATTTTTTGAGATGATGTTGACAAAGGATTGCCGGGAGGACCTAGAAACTGATGGATGTTTCATTCGCCTGTTAGCCAGAAAAATTTACCCGTCCCTTTACAGAGCCAATGATTACATATACCAGAGACATGACTTTGGAGATGAGGTATATTTTTTTATAATATGATTATTGTCCTTGCACTCCTTATAAAGATTCTTTCAAATTAGCAAATTATATATCCACTATTTGACCTGAAAGCAGTTTGTTTTTCCAAATATGTTTTTCATAGATGTACTATATCGAAAAGGGAGAAGTGGATGTGTTGTCTAGAAATAAATTAACAGTGGTTGTCAAATTAAAAGCTGGACAGTATTTTGGTGAGAGAAATTTGCTGTTGGGAGAACCAAGAGCTGCCACACTAAGGTTCATATTGCTTTTCTTACTCTTCTTTATTGTGGTACATCAAGCATGTTGGTATATTGGGAATGATGGTTAGGCTTGAACTGTGTTTCTTGTAAACACGAAAGTACTCGGAGGATGAATTTTAGATGAGATTTACATGCAGAGTTAACAAAGTTAAAGGGATAGTTCACCCCCCCCAAAAAATTCTGTCATCATTTTCTCACCCTCAAGTTGGTCCAAACCTGTATAAATTAATTTGTTCTGTTTAAAACAGAGAAAGATATTTGGAAAATGTCAGTGACCAAACAGATCTCACCCCCCATTGACTCCCATAGTATTTATTTTGCTTTGGCAGTAAAGGGGAGATGAGATCTGGTTGGTCAATGACATTCTTCCAAATATCGTCCTTTGTGTTTAACAGAACAACGAAATGCATACAGCTTTTTAAACAATCTGATAGTGATTAAATTATGACAGAATTTTCATTTTTTGAGTGAACTAGCACTTTAAGTGTCTGTTTACTTTTCTACTCTCAACTTTCTTTATAGAGCTGCAACAAACTGCGATTTATATGTTTTATCAAAGAAAAGTCTTGATGAAACATTCCAGTATTACCCAGACATCTACAAGCAATTACAAAGAGCAAGTGTGATGATGAAAGTGGAGTTACACAAGGAGCATCATTGCATTAAAATGTCCAGAAAGCCTAAACCTGCAGAAGAGGTTTCCCTCAGTCAGACTGGATGTAAGTGGTTTTTGACATTTGCTGCGTCCCAATTTGCCTAATTATACTATGCACTATGAACAGTTTTTTTAATGGAAAAGTATAAACGTTTTAGTGTTTAGCAAAAAAATATGCACCCACTGGGACATACTAACAGGAAGCGGAAGTGGCCGGTATTGCCTAGACAACATTGTGGCCATTTACTGTCACACACATCATACAGCTCTTCTTTTCATTAAAAGGGGTCATATGGCGCGAATACGCTATGTGTTATAAGTTGCTCATGGCATGTATTAGACACGTAAAATTGTAAATATTTTTTACATAATATTTTTTGTCTCGTAACACAAGTTGCATACCCCCACAAATCTATGACAGTTTGTGGTATGATTCGACTACTACCCTAATGTATACGGGTAAGGTGGGCGTACCTGTCAGCACATTTGTTTTGGAACCTGATGTTTCAAATATGGTTAGAGGAAGTTAAATTTGAACCTTAAATCGTATATACACATTAAATTACATCTAAAACAAACGATAACATTTGTTTTAGCCGTGTAATATCACCCCTTTAAGGTATTTATTCATTCATTATTACTCGGCTTATTGGAATGCTTAATTCTGATTGGCCAGCCATGACATTTGCAGGTTCGTTATTCCCAGATAACAACCTCGCAAAACACAATTTAACCCGGATGCAGCAAATAATTATACATTTTGACAAATTAATATAAATATGTATTTTAATAGCGCATACATAATATTTACAAATGATTCAACCAAATTGCAAGTTCACGACATTTGAATGTAGTTTCTTATTGTAATGCCGAAAGTATACGGCTTTTGGTCTACTTCCGATGAGCGAGTTAAATATTTATAAAATATGTCAATTTTTTTTCTTATGTGGCAAGTAGCTGTGTAATAAGCGTGATAATGTACAAGCAGCCAGCTGTTATCGCGAAATAGGCCCCTTCAGTTTGGTACAAGATGCTCTGCTTCGCGTCGTGTCATGAGATCACACTTTCGGGGCTTCTTTCTGCGATAACAACCGGCTGCCTGTACATTATCCCTCACTTATTTCGTATGTCATGTTTTACTGTATACTTACATTTGTTAATGTAGTGACACATCAGTTATATAATTTATTAATGCAGTGAAGCGTCTCTCGCCTACTCGCAGTGAGTTGTGGGTAATATCAGCCATCAGAGTGTGCATCGTTCTGCACTTCGAATTTCTACCGGATGTAGAAGACCATCCGGGAATCTTTGGAATACTCTTTTCAACATACTATGATTTGGGACATACTAATTCTACTTTCGAATGCTATTTAGGACGAATAGTATGCGGATAGGAAAGCAGCAATTGATTTATACTGTATTGGCCCGGTCACACACACTGCCTAGTATCTATCCAAAATGTACAGCTCACTGTAACCCTGACCTAACGAAACAGTGCGACACAACAGTCAAATTTTCACGTATTCAAAACCAAACGAAGAACTAAATACATAGATTTGACACAAAGAGCATAATCTATTTTGACTGATAAAGCAAATCTATGGAAGTCTAGAACTTCGTCAGATGAACACATGTAGGCCTACTGTGACGCTTGTTTTTCTTACAGATTTTAAACTGCATCGTGAATGTATGGCTGAGGCAGAGCAAACGGCTCTGGACAGCACTTGGTGGACAGCAGTCAAAGAAATCTTCATGAATCTTTTCATCCTCTTGAGAAGAATACACAAAAAAACCATTGACCCCGAGAACACTTTCCGACTGGCCTATCAGTATATTTCATGTCTCCTGATCACCGTCCTTTTCTGGGCAATTACATACATGGTGTGTATTCTACACAGTAACAATTTACATGTTACAGGGATGGTTCCTCATAAAAAGGAGTATGGTCTCCTCTCTCATTCTTTCCATAGCACTCTGTGTCTGACGTTGACTGGTATATCTTCCTGCTAACACTGATTATTGAATCCATTATGATGATTGAGGTAAGTTGCATATGGGATGAAGGTCAGCACTGTTTTACATTCAGCTCTAGATTATTCCCAAAGCTTAGACACTTTTGCTTATTTCTTGCCTCTTTTCTTTCAGGTCATCCTGAAGTTTCACATGTGTTATTATGATGATAGCGGAGCATACATTTCAGACTACGAATTGACATCCCAGAGCTACTTGAAGAGCAAAGTGGGATTCGTCTTCGATGTGGTCTGCTCCCTTCCATACAGTATGCTATTTTTGCACCCAATGTTCAGCAAGGAGCTGTCTACGTTCCTCTCAGTGATTGTTTATGCTCGCATGGCTCACTTACCTCGGCTTATTACACTGTTAGTGTTCATGTGGAAGGAGGAAAAATTAATAACATCCAAGTATGTGTTACTGAAATTGATCATTGAACTTGATTTGAACTTTTATTGAAACAAGTTTAAACAAAGTGTTCATTATTCAATTGTTGTACAATTACATTTAAATAGTTTTCTTTTTTTTCAGTCTGTTGTGGATAAGAATCATCAAGTACTTTGTACATGCAGTTCTCTTTGTACACTGCGGGGCAGTGTTGTGCATTTTATTTGTTAGGATGTATGGCATGTTGTCATGGGCGGGTGAGACAGGTAAAGGATTTTTTTAAACTTTAAGAAACTTGTGTATGATTTAGTTTGCACCCCAGATTTCATGTTTAATGTTGTTGCTTTGTTTCTCTTTACAGAAATGTATTTCTTCCCTGAAATGTATAGATATGCTTCCTACTGGGTGATCCAAATCTACACAACAACGGGTTACGGTGATATAGTCCCAAAATCCTTTGGGGAAATTATCATGTGCATTATGATAATGATCCTGTCAAAAATGCAAGTCGTTTTTATCATGGGACATCTCACATCTACGCAAACAAACAAGAGGGTTCTCCAGGAAGCCTATGAAGAAAAGCTAGAGGTAATTTAAAAACAGTTTAGTTACTGAAAACTAAACTTGCTATTTGGGATTTTGAGAAGACAAAGTGTGCGTTTTTCCTTCAGTCCTGTTGTTCTGTACTCAACAATGACTTGAGTTTTAAAGGGTACTACACTCAAAAATTTGAATTTTGTCATCATTTATTCACCTTCGAGTTGTTCCTAAGAAAGATATTTGGAAGAATGCTTGTTACCAAGCCGATTTTGTCCCCCATTGTCTACCATAGTAGGAAGAATACAATGGTACAATGGTAGTCAAAAGTGCTCCAGGGCTGTTCTTCGTTCTTCAAAATGCCTTCAAAATTTATACAGATTTGTAACAACTCGAAGGCAAGTAAATGATGACAGAATTTGAAATTTTTGGGTGAAGTATCACTTTAAATAAGCATGATATCTGTTTTAGACTATTAAGACATACATGAAGCAGGAGAGAATCCCAACCAAGATACAAAAGCGTGTGATGGAGCTCTATAGTTATCGATGGAATCGCACCAGCGGGACAGACGCTGAAGACTTGTTCAAAGACATCCACACCTGTTTGAAAACAGAGATTTTGTCAAGGTAGATAAACGTAGCTCAAAAGCGTGTCCTGTTTTGTTTTCAACAAGCTGAAATGCCCATTGATATACTGTACCTGTGATTATGTCAGTTTCAGCCACATTAAGCATTTTTACTGTACTTGAAAATATTTTAATGCTTCTGAATGCAATTATCTACATCATTTTGCTTGTCTGCAATTCCTGTGGAAACACTTTGTAGCATCTGCGAAAATACTTTGAAAAAGGATCTGCTGTTCATCAACTACCCCAGTCCATTTCTAAGAGAACTTTGCACACGTATGATCATCAGATGTTTTCCTATTGGTGAGCAGCATTTATTGGATATTTTAATTCAATGGCATTCTCTTTATTTGTGGGAGCAACTGAAAACATTTCTCATTTCAGGGGAATTCATTTACAGAAAAGGAGACGTTGGCACTGGGATGTATTTAATATTAATTGGCAAGGTGAAGATATGCGCAGACTCGAGAGGATCAAAGATCATTCATCGTTTCTCTGCGGGAACACCTTTTGGGAATCAGTTTTTAATGAAACGCACCCTCTTCAAAGACACTGCCATAGCAGAAAACTATGTAGATGTCGCCATACTGTCCAAAGAATCTTTTGAAGCTGTGGGTTTGTTATATCCAAGCATTATGAGGAAGCTCCTTAAGGAAGCCTCTTCTAACAGTCCAGTACACTTGTAAAGCACATTTATAGTGGCCAGTAGTTGCTTAGTGACTATATAGAAAGTGATGATTATTGAATTCGATGGAAAATACATTTTAGACACAGTAGTTTAGCAGTGTAAGATGTATTAATTGAGCTTAAAAATTGGTTAAATAGATAACTACATTTTTCATTTATTATTTATTGTTATGCATTGTTACTCTAACTTCAAAGTGTTTATAGAGATATGTTTATATTTTGTACTGTCTTTTAATTTAATTTTTTATAAACCACATTCTTCCTTGTAGACATGTGCAGTATTGTGCTGCTGAATAGAGGGTGACATACTGCCTTTGATAGAATGAAAATACTTTATGAATTAAACGTTGCTTTGTGCTGATAATTATTCTAAGAAAATACTCTTCACCCTAGACAACGTATGAAACGTTGACAAGGTATTGAGGTGTATGCTAGTTTAAATTGAATTACATTTTTATTGAATAAAAGTATTTTAAATAGTAGTTTGTAAACATGACATGTTTCTGATTTATTTGTAACGTTTGTATCTGGACACTAGATGGCACTCCAGTTCACACTCAATTTCTCCCTTGTTATGGCGAGACTGTTTAATTTATTTATTTATATGAATTCACTCTTTCGTGAAGCTCCTTCTCTTACAAAAAATTATTTCTCTTCTTTTTAACGATGTAATTAGATAAAGAAATGTCCTTTAAAAAGTTTTGCAGTGTAATAGTTAAAATGAGTTTGCCCGAATGCCTGGGGGAAATAGTCGTGGTATGAAGGTTAGGTTCTGTTGGGATGCCGTCGTGTTATGTGGTAGAGTTGACACATGTTTGAAAGAACAAGAAAAACAAACATTTTATAGAGGGAGTAAACTTCATGTTTGACATGTTGCCAGAAATACAAAAAACAGCACGATTAAAAGAAGGGATAACGTCCAAAAATAGCCCATGAGAATACATATTGTGTTTGTTGTTAAATTGGTTTATTTCATTTAAACACAATACAAATAAAAAATTCAGCATTCTATTAAAACATTATGCTTATAGGGTCTATCGATTAACATTACAGCGCCACCATCAGCCCAAATGACACAGAGGCGCATCATTTGTTTATTTTCCTTCACCATTTTTTTTATTTAATTTGTTATATTTTTAATATCAGTCTTTGGCATCGTTCCGTTTCTTGAAGTTCAGATGATTTAAAATGTAACCTGCTTTCCGAATGGTTCATTTTTAAAGCAGCCAAGCCAGACGTCATTGACACGCCACGCACATTGGCAGGCACTTTCAACTTAAAATGCTGATTGGCTGAGATTTCACGGGACGCGACCAATCAGCGGTCAGCTCTCTTCCCCTGACATGTTTCGAATTCAGTACCCGTTGTGAGTAACAGATGAAGGCTGACTTTGAAGGCGTCGCTCGTGTTTGTTCAGCGATGCTAGTCGCTAAAGATTTTATATCATCAAAAACTGGACAGACCGGTTTTACTTAAGAATTCTACAGAACTCCAATTTATGGTCGGTAATTACCAAAGAAGATACTTCGTTTCGCCTAAGGCTGCATGAAAAACCGGTGATTCTTCTAAATCTTTGTTGTGGGGTTTAAATCATTCAGCGATCGAGGATTTCAATGAAACAGGTCATGCCACGTCCAAATAGTAAAATAAGCTCGTCTGATATCAAATATAAGGTGAGCGTTAATCACATCACGTGAGAATATCAATTTATTACTATTATGATGCAAATCCATCGCTCTCTTGATGTGTTGTTGTCGTATGCGGATCGGTCTGCGCAGCGACGCATCCTCAATAAATAAACGAAGACGACTTTTACAGATACACGATACACCTGATTATTGTTTGTTATTCGTGATCAGCAGTCGATGTTTTTGTTTGTTTGTTTCAGGAGGATGTTTATAATGTCAAGAGGACGCCCTCCTCTCCCCAGGGAGGCCCTAAGAAAAGATCTGCCTTTGTTGATCTCACCAATGTGAGCTAAGGACTAAAGAATGGCTTTTTATTACTTTTATTAACATCATGATGTTTTGCATTTTCTATAATATTAATAATACAAATCATAATAAAACTTCATAAAGAATATGGATATTGCTATCAACTGATGAATGTATACAATGACAGAATTGTAATTTTCTTCGGATAGAAAATGTGTGATGCATAAATGTAATTGAAGTGTAAAGTCACACTCACAAATGTGAATAAGCAAAACATTTCACTAAAAGAAGTTTGATATGTTTGAAATGGTATTGCACAGTGACAAATGAATACATTGTAACGTATCAATATCATTGTATTCTGTAGAAATTGTGTGTAATGGGCCTTTAAATATTGATGTGGGCAATGAAGTGGACCTTGAGGTCAAAGACTGGGATTTCATTGTATAACAAAATATAAAAAGGCTTAACTGTTCAGAACACCATTTTTTTTTCCACAGACGACCAAAATCCAGACAGGCATCCAAGGAAATAAGTCAATAACTGTCAATAAGGCTCCAAACCGCAAAGTGATCACCAAGACTCGTGTCATCCAGAAAGAGTAATTCACTCATTGTATGTATATGTACTGATTCAGAAGTTTACAGGTCTAATTGGCTAATTTGTCCTTCAATTCTGCAGTTGTAAGGATTCCTCTTCTGAAGAACAGCCCAAGAAAGCTGAATTTAAAGCAGAGGGATTGCCAGAAGATTGCTTCAGTGTGTGTCAACCTGATGAGCAGTCGACAGTCCAACAGCAAAAGGTTTAACTCACATGAACTCTTTTAATTTAAGTCTCACAATTTTTTTTTCAGCATTACAATTTGGCCCAGAGCAGAATATCTGCTGATCCGTCTCTTTACACTACGTAATATAAATATTTGGCTATATTATTTGTCTTTACCTGAAGGAAACCCCAAACCTTTTTTGTCAGAAATCAAAGTATTATAGTAAATACTTAAATTCATTCTTTCTTCTGTAAAGTTTTCTCTTGCTGTCTGTGTTTACAAGGTTTGTGTTGCCCGGGTGCCTGAGGAGTTTGACATTGATAAGGAACACATCGGTGACTGTTTAATGACACCAGAGTATGCCAAAGACATCTTTGACTACCTCAAGAACAGAGAGGTGGGATTTGTTGCATGAGATGTCACACATTCAGATGGAAATGTGAAAGCTGGTAATACATTGGACGACTTGGTTAAAGCTCTCTTTGCTGTTGTAGAAATGTTCGAGACTCACTAGTTGGGGGACGTTGTCTTTTTTTTTATACAATAGATGTGGAAAATTCCACTATATTTTATGTATCAAATGTGCATTGCATTTGGGGGATATTTTATACCTGCAGTATAAACAGAGCACAGGCTTTATGTTAGAACCGGGATTTTTTGATCGTGGATTGTTAACTGAAAATGAATGTGGACAATATTCATGCATGTAATCGCATGCATGCTTAATAATTACGTTCTTTATGTTTTGATGTCCAACAAAACCTTTAATGTAATTTTACCATAATAAGACTTTGTTTCCAAAATGACAACTTTGTTTAATCATGTTTTTATTGTGTTACTTTGCTGTATTTTTTTTAGATATTGTGGCTTAAATCAAAACAAACCAATTGCAGTTTGATATATAAAACATGAACACATAAAAAAACAGAGTTATCTCATATTCATGTCACTTGATGGTATAAAGGGCATGTGTACACCCTTTGCCAACAAAACGTGTAATGACGCCGTTTCACTTACCACATGCGGTTTATGTCCGGCATCTGTTAGCGATTGGACCGCTTCATCTATCAGTTTCAAACGATCTCCAAATCCAGCGTTTCATCCACCATTTATATAACATTCCTCACCGAAATGCAGTGAACAAACAATCAAAGCTGAACTTGCCCAACGCAGTGCTCTCTCTCTCTTGCTCATACTCTTTCATCTCGCTCTCATGTGTTGACGTGTGCGTGCTTTTAAATTTTTTGACAATTTGACCATGTCAGGCATGAGATGAAAGCACGTTTAACTTTGCAAAGAAGTCAGATTGCATAACGATGTAAATCCCCTTTAACTTTAGCGTATAGGGTTTCCGCTCAAAAATGAAAACTATTTATTTTTCCCTGCACAGGAGAGTTTTGTATTAAGTGATTATATGCAGAAGCAGCCAGACCTAACACAAGACATGAGGGGTGTTCTGGTTGACTGGATGGTGGAGGTACAGGTGAGTGATGTAATCTACTAAGGGTGGGAACCAGCGGGGTCCTTGCAACACAAAATGCTATTATGTTTAAATCACAGTTTGATAATATTGTTTAGCTAATCTTATGTCATATCTTGATGTATATAAACTATCACTACTGTTTCCATAGTGATGACTACATAGTGGTTAACTTTCACTGTGGTAAGTTATTGTTATTCTTTGTAATGTGTCTAATTGTCTCCCTGTGGATGAAGGAAAACTTTGAGTTGAACCACGAGACGCTTTATTTGGCTGTGAAGATCACCGATCATTACCTGTCAGTGGATGTTGTTATGAGGGAGTCACTGCAGCTCATCGGCTCCACTGCCATGCTCATCGCTGCCAAATTTGAGGTGAAGGGCCAAAATATTTTGCTTTCTATCAACAATAGAAATAAAAATGAATTTTTAAACCGCAAAATGAACATTTTCTCAGAACTCACACCAATGCCATCCCATATGTACATAAATGCCTTTCTTCAGTCAAAAACTGTTTTAAATACTTTATTTTCACGTAATGTTAGTATGTGGGTCCAAAAAGTACATCCATCCATCATGAAAGTTTTCTAAACAACTACCGTGGGTTCAAAATGTCTTTTGAGGGGAAACAGATAACATAGCGAAATTGTCACCAAAACAAACCCATAAGAGTGCTAAATTTGAATGTAACGAGAAGACATTTATGTACTGACTTTGGATTATGATTTATGGAGCGTCAGTATAGATATGTACTGTAAAGATGGATGTTTTTACATTCGGCTGAAAAATGGCGGTCGTATAGGGTGCTTAACAAATTTATTCCTGCCATAATAGAAAACACCAATATTTTAGGAAGCTGTCAAAAACTTGTTAAAAACTTAAAAGGTTATTGTCAACATTCGACCATTAAATCTGTGCAAGTAAATAACTGTAATTGGTCATCTTAAAGAAAAATAGCAAATAGCTAATTTTGCTATTTGTATTGCCTTTCTTCTAAAACAGTAAATTTGAAAATTCATGAATAACAAAAATGACAATATTTTGACATATGAAGTACTACTGTGAATAAAGAGATTACATATACTGTTAGATAGTCATAACCGAAACAAAACAAATGTATTGGTAATCACCAATACTTTAGTTTCAGGCACCTGTGGCACTGACCTTCCATTGAGGGCTGATGATCTAATAAATTGAATCACTGTAGATCTGTTTCTGAACTGAACTGTTTTTTTTAAAGTATTGCTCACACAATAATTCAAATGTGTGGTCTTGTCATCAGGAACATTGTCCTCCGTGTGTCGATGACTTCCTTTACATTTGTGATGATGCCTACAAAAGACGGGAGCTACTGTCTATGGAAGTGAACATTTTGCAGGCACTCAACTTCGATATTAACATTCCCGTGCCTTACCGGTTCCTCAGACGCTACGCAAAGGTCAGAGCTTTAGGACAGTTGTAACCATATATTACATTTTGTTGCCATGTTACACTTGACTATTACTAAATGTTCTGTTCTGCCCTCAATTTCTCAAAACAAAATGAATGTCGCAGGTAGCCGGTGTGAATATGGAGACGCTCACACTAGCACGCTACATCTGTGAGTTGAGCCTACTGGAGGTAGAGCTCGTGTCAGAGAGATCGTCTCGACTGGCCTGCGCCTGCCTTCTGTTTGCTCTCATTACCAAAGACCTGGGAGGATGGGTAAGAAAAAAGGGACACATTAAGGTCCAAGGAGAATTTGTTGCCTTGATGTATTGAGAATGGATGCATGACATATTCCCTTTTCACTGTTGCCATTGACTTAAAGGATCATCCTATTCTTTCATTTATTTATATTGTAATTCTAAACCTGTATATGAGTCTTTCTTCTGTCAAACACAAAGAAGATATTTTGAGAAATGCCTCGGTGGTTTTGTGTCCATACAATGGAAGTCAATGTTGATTGATGATCAACATTCCTCAAAATATCTTCTTTTGTGTCCTGCAGAAGAAAGTCTTCTTAATTCCACCAAAAACACTCCATGCCATAATCACTTCCTGATGAATTCATGAAGTCCTGCTCACGATGGTTTTTCTCACTTATAATCCTCAATAGAAATACATCACATTGCAGAAATAACAGGGGTTGTGAATGACAATTCATGTGATTTCAGTGGAACAGAGGTTTAGTTTCATCATTGGCAAATAGCAAGTGTGATGATTTCTGACATCTATTAGAATACATTCTGACAGCTTTTGTTTTTAGAATCATCTTAATGTCTATTGTGAATTTAGTTTGTAACCTTTGCGGATGTTTTTTCACAGACTCCAATTTTGCAGTATCATACCGGCTATGCATCAACTGACTTGAGTTGTTTGGTCAGGAGGTTGTATGCAATGCTGGCAAGCCCTTCAAATGACAAACTTAAAGCTGTTGACAACAAATACTCTCACAGGTAATTCTAGACAAATCACTAAGGTCATATTACGGAGCATTAGGTGGAATTTTCAATTGGTTTATATATCCTCTTTCATTCATGATCCTTTTGTGTTTGTGTGTGTTTGTTTTGACAGAGTCTTTTTTGAGGTGGCAAAAATTCCCTTGGTTCATACCGATACACTGGAAGAGGCTTTAACAGTGCATTGAGAATCTTGACATTGTTACACGTTATTCCCGCTTTGTAAATACATTATTTATTCATTTGTATAAAGACATGTAATAATGCTTAGTGCTGTTGTAGTTTTGTAAAATAATTGTTAACGTGTGCTAATGTTTTGGCACGCATTAGACAGAAACTCACAAGACTGTTACCAGATTATTTTAAGGCGTTCTTAAACTTGTTTTTAACAATTGTTTATATAAAAAGTAATATTATGCCTTTATTGTAATTCACATGTTTTTTCATTGTTATTTGCAAATTTATATGGATAAACGCAAAAGAATGTATTTTATGTAAATGTTTGTCTTTTACAATGTTATTTATCATGATATTTCTTAAAAAACCATTTTGTTTCAACATTGCTATTTTTAAATAGCTTTGCTTTAAAAAAAATAAAGAAGATGGTCCCTCTTGTTCTATTCTACTTCTGTTGTTTATACCTTATTCAGAACACAACTGCACTCATATTATGCACTATACAATTCATTGAATACATTTTGAATAGCATTATTATTATAGTTTTAAGGGTAGTGTTTTAAATAGTGGAATTTTTTTACTACAGTGAGGCGTTTGCTTCTGTTTATGCTGCATAAGGAAAGCAACTGCCAAGATTGAGACAGTGTCAAAACACATTTTTTGGTTTGGAGTGCACTTCATGTCTGCGGTTTACCGTCTAAATACCTAAACTATTTATTCAACAAAATGTTATGTAAATCAACAGAGTGCCTGCTTTCTGTACTTTAGATTGTGGAATATAGTATTACATTTTTTTTACTTGGGATATTTGTAGTAAATCGTATGAAAAATATGTGGGATGGAAGATGAAGTTTCTCCATTGGATGAAAAGTGGTCTCTGTATGTCAAACTGTGGGAGGGGCAGGGTTGAATTAAATATATGTTAGGCGAAAAGGAAGTTCAGTGTGTTCATACATTTTTGATTAAAGATGATAAAGGCAAACATTTGGAATTTATAAGAATATACCAATGTGTATTTAGCAGATGGAACTGAATTAATTGACTTTACAGAACAACTTAAAACTATCTGCTGTTGCAAGGTGCCTCAGGTTCTTATTAAATGAGCCACCTGCACTGTGAAAAATGTTGTAGCTGTTATTCCTGTCAAACACAATCAACGTTTTGACCAGACTCGGCACCACTGAGGTGATTCTGTAAATATCGTTGTATCAGTTTATGCACAAAGAAATAACACGAACAAGCAATAAACAACTGTATTGTATGAACTTATAAAGATAAAAACGCTGTAAAGATGTAATTGCTCATTCTTGCCTTACATTAACAAATGCATTAACTAATATTAAAGAATGACAGTATTATTGAGAAGAGTGTTATGTTCAAAAACAGAAATATCAATAGAAATTAGGCAACAGTTTTTACAAATAGATCATACGTAAATAAATTTGACAGTTTTCCTCACCTCCACATAACCATGTACAATTCTCTTTTCAGTATTTACACTTTTCCATAATGCTGAATTATTATGTGCAATGAATGACTTCCGTGCGAACCAATCCCCATAATTCACTTGAGCAGCAACCTCATCTCAACCTGTTTCTTATTTGGCAACACCTTTCTTCAGCAGTGATAAATGACACTTCAAAAGAAACGTTGGGGATCTGAAAAACAGGCTCATTATGACTTCACAAAAATCATCGGGGTAAGAGTCTTCCTGCTTGCTTCTCTTTAATTGGAATAAATTGGTTTCTTACAATTTCAATGTCATCTTTTTAGAGACAGAATTGTGGAAAAAATTATCAGCATATAACTTATAACATATGACATTAAAATATAATAAAACTGCTAGAGAAAAAAGTGGACATCGATTGTAAGAAATAAACATTGAGGGAACGGATCTCAGATGTATCAAACTTAAAAAAAAATATATATATACATATATATATATATATATACTTTATATAATATTGGCAACAATTGTGAACGTGATACACCTGACATTTGCAGCAAATCGTTTATTCCTTAATTGTATTATTCGTTACACTTTTCAGCTGTAAGTTTCTATAGTAACCTTCCTTCTTTAGCAAAATATCATACGTTTTTTCCAAACATTTGTTTAATGATCTTGTTACATTTCCTTGATCACAAGTGCTGCTTTGCATTCTTGTTGACTCTTGTTTGAGCTGGCAAACCGCCTGTGGCATTCTTGAAAGAATGCAATAAGGCTGGGAGAACACAATTTGCATTTGTACAATATATATTTGCTTGTAAGATTCATTTCTTAAGGAATTCTTAAAGCTGACCTGTGCTTTATTGTAACATGTCCATATTTCTCACAATCCAAATGAATGTTCTGTTCTCTTTGCCACGGGAAAAAGGGATTGAGGAAATGGATTTGAAATACAAAGTAGCAGTTTCTCGGTGACTGTTTCAAATGGTAAATAACAGTTGCCAAATATTGTGCAAAGCGATAAGGCACGAGATGCTGTGCATGTTATCAAAGGTTATCAGAGAGCTTTAACAACTCAACTCTTTAAAAATTAAAGTAATGCACAGCAAAATGATTTTGTTACTTCAAGTAATATGATAGCGCTGAGAAGGATACGTGTACAGATCTAGAAAAATGTTATTGCTCAGAAATTGGACGGAGTTCAAGTTGAGTTATGTGTATTTGAGTATCAAGTCTAAGATGTTTCTGCAAAATTGCAAATAAATACAAAATAAAAATAATATCATAAAAATAGAACTGCATTTGGAACGATTTGATGAGAAATGTTCTGAAACTCTAATGGAGAAATTTGTGAGATTTTCAGTCTTTTTTATCTCATAGAAGACTGAAGCAAAAGTTTCCACTTTCCATTTATTATGATACAGAAACACCTGATATAGCAAAGAGATCTCATCTGTGATTAATACATATGGAAACATACAGTGTATTCTAATAATATTGCATAATACTCTCTAAAATATGCTGGGGTTTCAACCAAGCATTGGGTCGAAGGGGGCAAACCCAGCTGTTAGGTTAAATGAAGCAAGAAAGTGTTTATTATTGACCCCAAAATTGGTTAAAACAAACTCAACATTAACTACTTAAAAACTTAAGTTAAACACCTTCAATAAATGTTTAAGTAAAATATATTTAGCTGACTGAAAATAAACTTTAAATACATAGAACTGACTCAAGTCAGTTCTGTATAATTAATTGTGGAAACCCAGCAAGAGTGTACATGAGCAGAGCAGAAACTAATGCTGAATCTTTAAACACAAAGCTTATATCTTGGACGTGTGTTAAGTGTGATAAGACATGCTGAGTTTAAACAAATGCTGAGTTTGCATGTGTCAATATTTGTTATCAAAGGCTCAACACGACCTGTCAGGCTGTTTACATGCTACAAACTGAGCTGATGGGAATTTTGACCTTCCCTTCTTTCCTTGCACGGATGATGTATATCTATTGATAAAACTGAAGTGCCCATTTATTTTGACGTGAGAGAGATGCATCAGACCCAGCAGAAGAACAAACAGTAGAAAACACACCGTGTTTTTATCTTGAGGGTTTTTTGAGATATAAAGATGTGAAATGATGAAGGACTGTTTCTCGGGTTTTCAGGTTCTAGGTTTGTATGTTGAAAGGTAAACATGGCTGATCTATATTTCACTCAAAGTCAATTAAGCTTACTTCAGGACTAATAGTATTATCATTTTGTGCCATTTATATTTTAATAATGAAATGAAAATGGGAGTTTGTCTTTTGATTGTTTATATAAAAAACAATTGAAATGCATTTTATATTTAGGAATTTAGCAGATGCTTATATCTAAATATATTTATATGCTACGTTCTGTGATGTATGCTAATAGGCATATTTAATATATACCAAGATTTGTGTTGCTGGAGTTGCTTTTCAGATATGTTTAATTTTGTTTGTTCTTATTCTGTGACTTTATTTAACCTTGCTGTCATTATTAGGTGTGACACAACCAAGCTCAGCTGATCTGAAGAAGACGACCTGAAGTCACTTGACATCTGAGACTGGTTACATGTTATTTTGGACACAATCATAGAAAAGTGACAGCTTCTATAGGCGCTATCAGACTTTTCACCACATTATAGCACAATGGCCACATCAAATGATACGTTTCTGTGGAATTACTCTGTGAACATCAACCACAGCTTTTTCAAATCCAACTTCTCGGTGATGGAGGTCACACAAGCAGGAGAGAAAAACTGGCCAGCCTTGTTCATTTTAGTGATTACATTCTTCACCATTGCTGGGAATATACTAGTCATTATGGCAGTGTCCCTCGAAAGCAAGCTGCACAATGCCACCAACTTCTTTCTTTGCTCACTGGCCGTGGCGGACATGCTGGTGGGCTTCTTCGTTATGCCAGTCTCACTTATCAATATTCTATACAGTAAGCAGACTTCATTCAAACCACCTACATAAATGATCAGACATCTTTTTAGTTATTTTCTTAATTGTCAAGGACAATGCAAACATCTTAAAGGTCCTAAAATAATTATGAAATCCACGTGAGAAACTTGTAGTTCACCCAAAAACGAAATATTCCGTTATATTCTTTTCACCCTTGTGTCATTAAAGAATTGTGAGACTAAAAAAGGAAGATAATTTGTCCTTACAATGGAAGTTAAGGGTGCAGTTTGTAACAATTCTGGCCAGTGTTATATATTTTGTTAAGCTGAGTACTTACATTACCTCAGTAACACAGTAACACTGGGCTGTGCAGTCGCCTGTCAATCGTGTCATATCCGCGTACCCCTTTGTAACTGCCTTTAATGATGTAGAAACCACTTCACTACAGTGTCGTGGACAAATGCGGAAGTAGTGTCTTGCATCTAGCAAGCCACTAGCTTGTTTCGAGCAGTCACTTATATAAAGGCCACAATTATATGGAACAATTATAAAACTTTATTACTTTAACTCTTCCGCTAACATGATTTCTCGTTCCCGTCTGATTGATAGCTTTCATTGATAGGTGGAGTTGAAGACAACAGATCCCATCATTCCACACTCATTCACAAGCAACGCCATTGTTGTTATTTGATCGTGCGCTCTTTAGCGGCGGATTTTACAAACTTCAGCTTTAATGAGGGGAATTGTTTGTTTATCAACATTCTAAAAAATATCTAAGAAAGAGAGTTATACAGGTTTGGAATTATGTGAGAGTGAGTAAATGATGAAATAATTTTCATTTTTGGGTGAACTATCCCCTTTATATCAGTATATTGGTGTGTGAAACCTCAATGACGATTAGGTAAAAAAGAAATGTTATCCTCTGTACTACTCCTGTGTCTTTAGACTACACCTGGCCTCTCCCTGAAGAGCTGTGTCCAATGTGGATCTTCCTGGATGTGCTGTTCTCCACAGCCTCTATCATGCACCTGTGCGCCATCTCTCTCGACCGCTATATTGGCATTTGTAATCCAATCCTTTACAGCCGCAGCAACTCGTCTTTAAAGGCCAAGCTCAAAATCATCACTGTTTGGACCATATCTATAGGTGAGAATGAAAACTGGTAAAAGCTACAAGATAACCTCTTTGCCATTACCTAGACGATAGATAAACACAACATTAGTTTCAACAGGGTGGATGATAGTAACAGTATGTGACTTGAAGGAGATGTTGTCACACGAGGGTGCCAGCTGTTTGAATTTCCAGTCGGCATAAGTAGACAGGTTCCTCCACCCCGCCCTGATATGCGTGGGCTGTGAGAGAAAGTGTAGTTATTTGAGAGACCAGCTGGGGTGACAGTGTCCTCTAGCTTGATCCAGGTTTCAGTAAGTGCTAAAAGAGAAAGACCAGAATGTTTAACAATAGCTGTGATGAAATCTGCTCTGTTTACCTTAATTATTTTAGAAAAAACATCACATTCAGGTAGCGCAAATCCTTATCTTCAGACACATGTTCAATGTTTCTGCATTACAGCATCGCCTTAAAACTACGTGACTTTTGAAAAGTTGAAACTGGGCATCACACATCAAAGACAGATAATCACACACACTGTCATGTGAATCTGAACCACAATGCTCAAACCCACACCCTCCTGTTAATCTTGGCCTACAAGACCACCACTGGTTCGACACCCCTTCACTCGCTAATAAAGACTTATGTACCTGTCAGATCCCTACTCTCTGCAAACAAACAATGTCTTTTACCATCCCGAAAAGGGAAAAAATCACTCTCGCGTACCTTCTCTGGATCTGTTCCACATTTGTGGAATGAAATGCTACAAGTTCAGCAGATTCTGTAGCCATCATTAAGAATCGGCTGAAAACACATCTCTTCCGTCAGCACCTGACCGATTAGTTCTGACTTCTACCTCTAACATTTGTTTTAAATAAATACCTTAGCTTTTTTTAGTGTGGTAGGCTATATGAGACCAGTTTTCCTGTGATCATGCTTTTTCTTGTCCTTATGTTGTTCCAATTGCTGCAATTGTTTACCTCATTTGTCAGTCGCTTTTGCAAAATGACTAAATGTAAATGTAACTAAGAAACTAGTCACTCAGATGTAAACGAACAAACATGTGTGGGAGCAAAGTTGTTCATAAGGAACAGGCCAAGCTCATTTGTGTGCAGTCTTGAGTAAAAAAAACTTGACAAGTTTAGCCTTTAAAGACCAGTCTTACCACCGACAGGACTGGATTTTTTTTGGAATCTCTGAGCGGCACTTTAATTGTTTGTTCCCATCTACATTTTCGAGATTTTTGATCTTGAGATCTGTCAAGTCATAATAAATAGAAATCGGCAAAATTAAAACTTACATTTGTGTTAAATTATATAGTTACAAATGTCAAACAGCAATTGAAACAACAAAATTGAAATGGAATTCAAATGGATTTTGTTTTAAAATCCTGCATTGTTGGAAAACAGCTGTTTGCCTACAGAAAACACAAACAGCAGAGACAATTTTTTTATAAAAACATGAACGGTATAATAATACATATTTTTATTACAACTTTTCCATAGGATGTCCCTTTGGGATAATGTCTGCCAATAAAGAGTTGTCTGTAGGACCTGTCTGTTATATATATAACTCCATTACAGTTAGTTTGTAAAATGTATCTAAAATATCTTGGAAAATGTCAATCTTCAACGGTTGAGTTTAGGATCGGGAGCAGTCCAGAGCCAATTGCAAATTTGAGCTGTAAATAAGAAATCATATTCTATTTTAGTTGGTAGTATGGTTATTATAGTTTTGATTTTGGTTTTATTTACATTTACTCATTTAGCAGATGAGAAATTAGCAATCTGTCATACAGGGGCAATAATACAATAGGTGCTTATACAAAGTTACTAGTTTCAACAAAAGCCAGACCAATACCTGTTGAGAGAAATACCTGTTTTATTTAGTTTTCTTAAAATTTTAAATGAGCTTTTATTTTTAGATTTATGTTTTTGGTGTATGCTTTTGTCATTTTAAAATGTATTTGTTTATTTATTATGTTGCTCTGTAAGATTAATTCATTTTTATTTTACTTTTTGTTTATTTTTATAATTTTAGTGGTTTAAACTTGTTTCTGTTAATTTTGAGACAACGTTAAAAAAATTTCAGTTTAAGTTTTTCCAATATTTTGGAAATATGGCCATTTAATATTAGATGAAGTTTTTTATTTAATTTTAATGAACAGAAACGTTTTCAAAATGTTAATTTTAGTAAACTAAGATAACCTAAAAGCAGTCAGTTAAGGCAACTTTCCTGTAGCTCAGTGGTAAGAGCATTGCGTTAGTGGGTTCGATCCCATGGGAGTGCACATACAGTAACTATGAATAAATGTATAGGATAATGCGATGTAAGTCGCTTTGGATAAAAGCGTCTGCCAAATGCATAAATGTAAATGTAAATGTAACTGAAGAGCATGTTTGAAAAACACAACTAAAAAAGTAGTGAAGGTGTGAAACTAACTCTAAATGTGTTTGTTGCCTGCCTGCCGGTAGATGATCCTACACGCAGAACATTTAAATACCTTGCTATTAATCTATAGGTATAGATATAGCCTATTGGTATTTATATAAAGCATTGCAACATCTAATGCTTTGATGATCCCTAATTTTGTCTCCTTGTGTCTCTCTATCCTTTTCCACCCTCAGTGCTATCACTTCCCATTCCTGTGATGGGCTTCCAGGATAAGGAGAAGGTGTTTGTGAACGGCACTTGTGTTTTGAATGAGCCTTTGTTTGTTCTCATCGGTTCGTTCATTGCCTTCTTCGTTCCTCTGGTCATCATGGTGGTCTGCTACTACCTCACCCTCCGTGTTCTCCAACAACAAAGCAGTGCCTTTCCTCAAGAGACCAAGAGGTACTCCAAATGTTCCTCCGCTGAGACAAGTGACACTAGTGTGCTTAAAAACAGCCCCTCCTCCCTGATGCCCACATTTTTGCTTAAAAAGCATCAGGTTAGTAGTGAAGCTCAAGCAAGACGAGGAATGATGAAGGCTATTAGAAATGAGCAACGGGCCTGTAAAGTTCTGGGCATTGTGTTTTTCCTCTTTCTGGTGATGTGGTGTCCGTTCTTCATCACCAATGTGGTGATCGCTGTCTGCCAGGACAACTGTGAGCATCTTGAGCACCTCATGAATGTGTTTGTGTGGGTGGGTTATGTCTCCTCTGGTGTGAACCCTCTAATCTACACACTCTTCAACAAGACCTACCGGAATGCCTTCAGCCGATACCTGCAATGCAAATATCACTGAGACATTGCAAAGGGAAGAAAAAGCAAAACTCATTTCCGGTGAATGTGAGTGAAAAAGTTTGGCTGCAGGGGAGGTTACCATGCCCAAACAGAATGAATACTCTTGACACTGTCAAGTGTGGTGACAGTTCTAAACCTCAAAACTCATGGTGCCACAGTGGAAAAATCTATGTGGTTTTAAATCGGGACTTGTTATGAGCTTTGCTTTCAGACCTGTACTGACCGTGCTTTAAAGAGGAAATACGAAAACAACTTCTCTGAGAGACTATCACAGTTTATTCAGCTGTGCTGTACCATAAGTATACTTCTTTATGTTATTTTAAACAAAAAATAAGTATGCTGATTTTTTATATTACTTATATGCGTGAGGTACTTCTGAGAAGACTCATAGATTACTTAGGTTATACTTTATAAAATTATTATTTTATAAACTAAAAAGTGGGTCAGTTTACTATACTCACAAGTATATTCGAAGTACTTAGTAGTATACTTAAAATCAGGGCCTGGCCTGGGGGGGTTGTTGGGGGCTTAGCGGGGTATTGCCCCCCACAGATTTTTCTTGGGCCTGTACAGAAATACAATTAAACTAATTTTAAATACTTTGCTTCAGTATCCTTAATAAAATTAACATGAAGTATATGTATGTGTGTTTGTGAATGTAATGTTAATGAACATATAAGGGTTTGTCTGGATAAAATTCACAATCATGTTTTCAAATGGTTTATGGTCTCTATTTACTTTTTTATTACTCGAAAATTATTTTTGTAATTAAGAATTGTAAAATCTCATGCTTGACAGGGAAAATCCTACTGTAGGGATATTTTTACAAAACTTTTGCAAACTTTTTTTTCCTACGTAAACCATTTTTGTAATGTGATTTCAGGACTGGTTAAGAAGCACATTTAGGGTTCATAACTCATAGAAAACATTAAGCACTTCTAATCTTTGTTTTCTGGTTTGCATTTGTTAACAAGACAGCAGGCACACGAATGCACAAGAGTATATTGCTATCTTTCCCCACCCTGTGAAGTATGTTCATATCCAACCTGATCACACAACCTGATCTAACTGCACAGCATACTTCTGTGGACTCATTTTAATCAGTTAGGATCAAAAATGTTTGTTTTACGTTTAAATTGTTGAAGACTGTAAACGTCCAGCATTGACGTTGTTACCAAAACTGTTTTTAGTGGAACAGCGCCATCAAGCGGTGGCATCTATTTAATATGGATATGAATCATTCAATTAAGTTGTTGCGATGATGATGCTTAAACACTGTCATGTCTAATTTGAAACAAAATAAAGCACAATAAAAAAATGTGAATAACGTAATTATATTTTTGATCTTTTCGAAAAAAGGATTTTACATATCACTTCAGTAATTTAAAGTTTGTCATTTTCTGCCACATTCATATGAAGCACGATTTAGTTCACATGATCATAAAACCATGTATAGACGTCACTCTTATGAAAACCATAATTTACTTTTATTTTCTAGTGAAACCATCCCAAATACAAATGATACTCTGTCAAAAATGCATAGTTACTACACTTTTACTCAATTAAAGCCATGATTATTTTTCTATTAACAACATTTCAATAAATGTTTAGCTTTTACAGGGAGCAACATGCTGCTGTTCATTAAAAATCCGTTTATGTTGCATTGTAATTTATTCCGGAAACATATAGGCTGACAAGCTCAAGAGAATGATGGGTGAGCTTTGAAGAGATGTGTGACAGGAGCACCTCCAGAGAGCTTTAGGGTGACGTTGTCCTCCAGCACCATGAATGGAGCTTTTTTACACACACTCATGGTCCAACAATAGCTCTCCCCCTCTACGGTTTCTTTCCCACAGTGGCCACAAGAGGATCCTCGTTGTTCTAAGCCTGACAAACAGTTTAGGAGGAAGTCTTGTCGTGACTGAATTGGGTAATTTGCATAATATATAGGACAGAGCCTTAACTGTCCTATATATTGTGATGTATATAGGACATCACAATATATATAATAGGGTGTGATGAAGTACGAGGTGTGAAGGGTGTCTTTTAAACAGGGTTATAATGGTGACATCGAATATGGGCCGCTTTATTTTTGATTCTTATTTTGACTCGTCATGCCTCAGTGTTTCCTTGATGAACATGCGGGTGGTGGTCCGTGAATCACTCGCACGCATGCGCAGTGGCATCTCCGCTGCAGCGCGTAGCGAACAGCCACAAGCGACGCTTCCAAGGCAACGCGCGCGTACATACAGGAAGATTTCAGCACCACCTCCGCCGTCCATCGCTCGATAAGCCATCGATAACGATGACACCTAGAAATAACGACATGCGTCCCTGAATAACGACTGGAATACGACACCAAGGATAGGACAGCGTGAGATCGGGAGGCAACTGCGTTCATTCGTAAGTAAATTACTATTGGAGAAAAAATGCTAAAACACGCACATTTTGGCATATCTGAAGGTTTTCATTTGCCTCGTTTGTGATTATGTCATTTACCATTTAAAATTATGACAGGGCAGAGATTTAACGGCGCGTGCTTGTGTGTCACAACCTATCTCTAATGTGGGCTGAAGTATCTAGATACGCTAATTCGTCAAGCTAATTGATCAAGAAATTCATTGATTTTGTCTCGAATACTGCCAACACCATCGTTTCGTTCATTTGAACCATATCCCGAAAGCATACACCTGTTATCATATCACATGCCAGCATAGTGTTCTGAGTGACGTCATGCCAATACATTGGTATGGGTGACGTCGTGATTATCAGCAAGCACAAAATTAAAGGGTCAAGAACTATACATTTAAGTCTGCCTGAGTAAGAAAACTACAGATCAACAAATAAATGAATAAATATTGCAAATAATGTAACCCCCGGGTTGGAGATCGTAATGCTTTGGATACAACCTACAGAACCACATTAACATTACTATTATTAAATATTAGTTTAAAATGGCAGGTTGGCTAAGAATATGTAACTTCACAAGACTTCACTATTTATATTTGATGTGCAAAATACAACAGGAAAACTGTGTGATTGTACACTTTACTCACTGCAGAACTGTACTGAGTTACTACTTTGCAGCTTTTCAAAATGCATTTTATTTTTTATCATTTATTCAGGGTATTTTATAAAAAAAAATGTATAGGCTTAGAGTTGTGCTGAGATACCATAGGGGATTATCTTCATTGCTGAGTATGTAGGTTCACATGCACAATTTGTCTTGGTGTAGATTCAAGATTTTTTTGGTCACAAACAGTTATTATCTGCATATACAACCTGTATTGAAATGATAATCTTGTATAGGTGCAAAATAACGTTTGTTTATTTAACAGTTCATGAAGAAAACAGTTTGACGCCTAATAGATAAATTTTCTTCTGAATATCAATTCATAGGGAGTCAACATCTCACTATTGAGTCAGTGCATGACTTTTAACACGTGTTTTCTGTCATTCATCAACCCAATTACCCACCCACACTCATTAAACAACACTGATCATACCCAGCCTAGCACTACCACTGACATACTGAATGTGCAGTCTAGCTCTTGTTCAATAATTGAACATTAAATAACAGTATCTGCAGCACATGAAGAAATCACATAAACCTGAATCATTTTCCTTTGTGGGTTATTTTGATCATGTTATATCATAGTGTGCCGCGCTTCCCCAAACTGGTGCATGCCAGTGACTCAAATCCTCCTGCATCCACAGAATTAAAAGCAACTGCATTTGAGAGAATGTGGATTTAATTCACATTCCAGGGTGTAGAGCTGGCAAGTGATTACGTAAATGTTTTTTTGGTGAGGGAACCTTGTGTGCCTTGCCACCAGCATAGCTGAGGCGTTGCCATGGTTTCCTCTCATGAATCAGTTCTGGGCCTCTGACTGTGGAGGCAGGCTACGCATCTCTCAGAAGTGAGAGATAATTCAGCGATGCGGACAAATGGTGTTGTCTAATGTCTTTAGTCTGTGGCAAATAGCAAAATTATATGATGCAGAAGTGATGCAATAATGCAACACATAACATGTGAAATAGATAGAAATTGCACAGGTAGCCTATAATAATTTAAAATAATTTGAAATCGTTTAAGTTCCCAGAGGATGTTTTCCACAGTTTGCTCCTGTAAAGCTCAAAACATTTAATGAAGTTGTCAGATACAGTTGAATTCTTCACTTATTTTTCATCTTCATGGATCTCTGTTTGAATGTTGTTGAGATAGAGGTGTGCTTCACAGTGTTGTATGTGAGGAATCAAATTTGTCAGTAACCAGGATTTGTGGGCCTTTATTTAAAAAGTAGGTCACCTGTCCAACCGACAGATTCTATCTGTTGCCCAATTTCATTAACATTTATTATGTGTGACCTGAAGGAATAGCTTGGTAATCAAACTATAAAGTAAAGTAGTCTTTTCTGCATTGTATGCTTGACCAGTGAGATGTTTGCATTGCCAAGGCAGCGATACTAACTAACATATTAAATATACTAACATTTGTGCTGACATTTAGACTAATAATTGTTTTTCAGAATGTGGTGAACTTGTTCTGATAGAAAAATGAATTCCTCAGAAATTAAGGATTCACTCATGTGCTTCTTGCGAATTGTTGAATAATTAGTTCCTGTTTTACATTCTGTGTGATGAAAGAGTAAAACTGCTTACTTTTTCTAAAGAACTCAAATGAACTGTAAATTCTTATACAATTGCTTGCATAACATTTAGCGTCAGGCTAGTTGCAAGGCTACGCACACAGCTAAAATAATGCATAATGTATAGAGCAGTTCATTCATGATGTCACAACAACACAGTTCATTTGTTCTTGATTACGAAGTCCCAAATTTCAGTCATACACATCAAACATGTTCTGAAGTGGCTATAATCACCATGTGCACAATTCATCGCCTTGGAATTAAAAGGTTTTATAAAACTGCCAGTTCTCGTCCTTGATTCTGATTGGCTGAGCGGAGTTCTAAGCCGTTATAAAATACCCCGATATATAACGACTGACCGCACCACATAGCCTAAATATCATTTTATTTACTTTATTTAATGAAACCTTGCTAAGCATATGGAGTAACTGCTTTATAAAAGCAATAAGCCCCGCGAAGCCGTGGGTTTAGGCACGACGCGAACAACCCCCCTTAGCTGTTATAAAATCCTAGCTGATTTCCTAGTCTGCTGGTTCTTGTCCGGAGGCTTCTGAAGCGCCTACCGTAAGGCAGGAGAGTAAACAGCCTATGAGCGGGGTGAGAGGAGTCCTTGAGAATGCTGCGAGCTCGACGCAGACAGCGTTTCTTCTGTATGTCCTCAATGGAAGGGAGTGCAGTTCCTGTGATGCGCTGGGCTGTTTTCACCACCCGCTGCAGTGCCTTGCGCTCAGCAACAGAACAGTTCCCGTACCAGACTGTGACACAGTTGGTCAGGATGCTCTCTATCGTGCAGCGATAGAAGTTCACCAGGATAGTTGAAGACAGTTGGTTCTTCTTCAGTGTCCTCAGAAAGAAGAGACGCTGGTGAGCCTTCTTGACCAGGCATGAGGTGTTGGTGGTCCAGGACAGGTCCTCCGAAATGTGGGTCCCCAGGAACTTAAAACTGGAAACACGTTCAACAGCCTTCCCGTTAATGTGGATGGGGTCGTGTGTGCCTCCTTTCGCCTTCCTGAAGTCCACGATGATCTCCTTTGTCTTGGAGGTGTTAAGGAGCAGGTTGTTGTTCGAGCACCATGTGGCCAGGTGCCGTACTTCCTCCCTGTAAGCAGTCTCATCGTTGTTGCTGATGAGACCAATCACTGTTGTATCGTCTGCAAACTTGATGAAGGAGTTAGATCCATTCACAGGCCTGCAGTCGAGTGTGAAAAGGGAGTAGAGAAAGGGGCTCAGTACGCAGCCCTGAGGTACACCAGTGTTGAGGGTGGTTGTGGTGGAGCAGATGTTGCCTAACCTAACAAGCTGAGGCCTGTTCGTCAGGAAATCCATAATCCAGTTGCAGGTTGAATTGTTTATGCCTAGGTTTCCAAGTTTAATGATTAGCTTGGAAGGGATTACAGTATTGAATGCATAGCTGAAGTCTACAAACAGCATGCGTGCATAAGTGTCCTTATTGTCCAGATGTGTGAGCACGGAGTGCAGCGCCATGGACACTGCATCATCGGTGCTCCTATTGCTACTGTAGGCAAATTGGTATGGGTCCAGTGTGGATGGTAGAGAGTCTTTTAGGTGTGACAGGACCAGCCGCTCGAAGCACTTCATAACAATGGGTGTGAGTGCTATAGGGCGGTAGTCGTTCAGGCATGTCGGGCTGGAATGTTTTGGAATAGGCACAATGGAGGTGGATTTGAAACATGCTGGAACCACTGCTTGGGCGAGGGACAGGTTGAAGATGTCCGTGAAGACCCCAGCGAGCTGCTCCGCACATGCCCTGAGTACGCGACCTGGGATGCCATCAGGGCCAGCAGCCTTGCGCGCGTTTATCCGGCTTAGTGCAGTGAAAACATCTGTGGAATTTACTGTGATGATTGGGTGGTCAGTGGAAGGTGTGAGCCTGGTGGCGGGTTCCTTATTGTCTCTCTCAAAGCGTGCATAAAAGTCATTAAGCTCGTTTAGAAAGGCAGCATCTGTGGTTATGGGGATGGAGTGGTTGGGTTTGTAATCACTAATGGCCTGGATGCCCTGCCACATGCGTCGAGGGTCAGAATCGGTAAAATGCTCCTCTACCTTCAATTTGTAGCAGTGCTTGGCCTTTTTGATGCCCCTCTTCAGATTTGCCCTGGAAGTACTATAGGCCTGTGCCTCACCTGTTCTGAAGGCGGTGTTGCGTGCTTTCAACAGGAGGCGCACTTCCTTGTTCATCCATGGCTTATGATTAGGGTATATGGTGATCTGCTTTTGAGTTGTGACACTATCAATGGTGGTATTGATGTAGTCCAATACAGAGGAGGTGTAGCTGTCTATATCCGTGTGAGAGCCACTGGTGGCCTGAGAAGCAAACATACTCCAGTTTGTGTGTAGAAACCTTTCCTGGAGTGTGAAGTCTGCCCCCGCAGGCCACACCTTGATGGTCTTCACTGATGGCTTCACACGATTAATGAGAGGTGAATACTTGGGGGTGAGGAACAAAGAAAGGTGATCAGATTGACCCAGGTGGGGGAGGGGGGTTGCGGTGTAAGCTTCAGCCATGTTTGTATAGACATGATCTAAAGGTTTGTTTCCTCTTGTGTGGCAGGAAACATGCTGATGAAATTTAGGGAGCACTGTCTTTAAGTTAGAGTGATTAAAATCTCCCGCAACAATAAATGCAGCCTCCGGGTGAGCAGTCTGTTGTTTACTGATGGCTGCATGAAGTTCTTTCATAGCAAGCTTGGCATCAGCATCCGGTGGAATATAAGCTGCCGTTATAATGGTTGACGTGAATTCCCGTGGCAGATAAAACGGTCTACATTTAACCATGAGAAACTCAAGGTTAGCCGAGCAGTGTCTCCCGACAGTAACAGAGTTCGTGCACCAAGCTTTATTGACATAAATGCACAGTCCACCTCCTCTTGTCTTACCGGATTCCTCTGCCGTTCTATCCGCGCGGTGTGTGTTGTAGGCCGCTAACTCAATAGCGTTGTCCGGTATGCCGCTGTGTAGCCATGTTTCTGTGAAGATTATGACATTGCAGTTCAAAAGTTTTGTTGTTGTTGATGATGCGGAGTCGAATCTCATCCATTTTGTTCACTAATGATCGTACATTAGCAAGGAAAATGCTGGGTAAAGAGAGCCGGTGTGGTTTTAGCTGTAGCTTAGCTCTTAGCCCTCCGCGTTTTCCCCATCTTTGTTTACGATCTCGACGCCGCCGGCGAGCACTTCCGCCCGGCCGTGTGGGGTGCGTAGCATCGGGTGTTTTGGCGATCTCAGGGACGAGTTGAATGTTGCTGATATAACTTCCGGGAATGGGCAAACCGATATCCAAAAGCTCATGCCGGGTGTACGTTGTGAATGCACAACCATTCTTAACGAACAGGCCCGAGATGAGCAAGAAAAACACTATATAATTGCTAAAACTGGAGAGATGCTGAGCCTCGCGATATTCACGCGCCGCCATCTTGGTCTTACAAGATGGCGTACTCTCCCCTGGTCCCTCATAATTTACGGTCTTATTATTATTGTCCACTAATTGTTCCTCTCTATTTAAATCCCTCTATTGCTTTCGTCCAGCGTCAGACCGTTGCGTGTTATATGCCAGTTCTGACTGCCTCAGTCTAGCGTGTCTAGCACTGTTAAAGTCTTGTTAATATTTCTTAGTTACTCTATAGTCCGCTTCTCGCATTCGTCACAGCTTCAGTGTTTTTTGTCTCGTTATTATTTCTACCTATACCTCCTAGTGTTCTCTGGCGCCACGGACCTCCGCTCTTCCCACTACCAGCACCTCTCCACTAAGGAACATCAGGCGCGTCTGGATTCATCCGGCAGGTCGAGACCCCTCCCCGCTGAGCGTTCGCTCCTGGAGGACTCAAGAGGTCCAGTTCGGATTCTTCTCTGATTCTTACCGTGAGTGCCGGTGGGTTGAGGCTTCTCCCCACGCACTCACGAAGAGACACTGTCCTAGATTCTCCTCTGCTTTCTTTGTGGATGTACCAAATAAACAGATTTCCTGCAATTGAGTATCCGACCCTCTGTTTTCACTACAAGTCATGACAGAACGGTCTGACCATACTAGAGACTCAGCGGAAATGGACCCGTTACGAAATGCCTTACAGCAGCAAGGAGTCTGTAAGGCATTGCTGTAAGGCAGCAATGCCTTACAGCAGGTTACTCGGCTCAACACCACCGCCCAGGATGTGGGAATCCTCGCTACCCAGGTTACTGACCTCACCAATCTCGTTACCGAGCTTCGAAGGGAACTCGCGGGGAGCCGGATTTCTTCCAACGCCTCTGCCCGAGGAGATTCTGTCCATGCAGAGCCTCACGTCAATAGCCCCCCGGTTTATGATGGAAATCCTTACGCCTGCCGTCCTTTTCTTTCCCAGTGTGAACTGGTGTTTTCCCTTCAACCACGCCGTTACGCCTCAGAGGAAGCTAGGGTGGCGTTTGTTTTAACCCTATTGACAGGCCGTGCACGCGAATGGGGAACAGCTGTGTGGGACTCTCAAGCGCCCTGTTGCTACTCTTTTGCGACTTTTCGTGCTGAGATGACGAGACTTTTCGACAGAACTGTTCAAGGGGAGCAGGCAGCCGCTCAACTCTCACGTCTCACTCAAGGTCGTAATTCAATCACAGACTATTCTATAAGGTTCCAAACTCTGGCGGCCGCTTGCTCATGGAACGAGGAGGCATTGCGTGCTCGTTTTCTGGACGGAGTGAATTCTTCGATTGCTGACGAGATTGCTACCCTCGAGACACCACATGATTTGAATGCTCTCACCAACCTTTGTCTCCGCGTTGAGACCCGTATGCATAACCGCCGACGCCGGTAGCCTTCACCCACCTCTTGGCGATCCCGAGATGTCAGCGCTTCCACTAGAGCCACCGGAGCTGCAGAGGAGGAGCCTATGCTGCTGGGTCGCTCACGTCTCTCGCCGCTTCAGAAGCAACAACGTCTTCTAGGAGGGCTATGTTTCTATTGCGGGAAGTCCGGTCACCAAGTCGTTCAGTGCCCGTTAAAAGGTCCCGCCCACCCGTAGAGCGGAGAGTCCGGGTGGGCGCCATTTCTGTATCCTCTCCTGTTTCCCGTCCTGTGGTTCCGTTTCGCATCCTGTTCGACGGACGTAGTCACTCTGGGCAGGCTCTTCTTGACTTGGGTGCTGAAGGAAGTTTTCTTGATACCGCCACTGCAACCCGGTGGAGGATTCCTGTTAAGCTTCTCGCTCACCCCATCCGTGTCCAAACACTAGGAGGCCTTTGCTTCGCTACTATAACCCACATCACCCCTCACGTAAGACTTTTTATTTCGGGAAATCATTATGAGTGTATTGAGCTGTACATCCTCGATTCACTCAATGTTCCCCTTATTTTGGGGCATCCTTGGTTGTTGCAGTACAATCCTCATATTGATTGGGTTAAGAATTCTGTATCGGCCTGGAGCCCTTCTTGTCACGTGTCTTGCCTTGGTTCTGCTCTGTCTCCTGTCTCTTTGTCTCCTGTGTTGCAGGTCAAGGCCATTGATTTGTCTGGGGTTCCGGAGGAATACCACGATCTTCGCGCCGTTTTCAGCAAGTCGCGAGCCGCCTCCCTTCCTCCGCATCGTCCCTACGACTGCCCCATAGATCTCCTCCCAGGCACTTCTCCGCCCAAGGGGCGTCTTTACTCTCTATCCGCTCCTGAAAGAGAGGCCATGGACACATATATTAATGAATGTTTACAGACTAAGCTCATTCGCCATTCCTCCTCCCCGGCCGGTGCTGGGTTCTTCTTCGTTCAGAAGAAGGACGGCTCCCTGCGTCCCTGTATTGATTACCGAGGTTTGAATGAGATTACTATTAAGAATAAATTCCCCTTGCCTCTCATGTCTACCGCCTTTGAACTTTTGCAGGGAGCCCAGGTCTTCACTAAACTAGACCTACACAATGCTTATCACCTGGTCCGCATCCGGGAGGGGGATGAGTGGAAGACGGCATTTAACACTCCTTCGGGGCACTATGAGTATTTGGTACTCCCGTTTGGTTTGACCAATGCTCCTGCCGTTTTCCAGGGCCTCATAAATGCCGTGTTGGGAGACATGATTAACCGATTTGTCTTTGTGTACCTAGATGATATCCTTATTTTCTCCCCCTCTCTCCAGGAACACACCCGACACGTCAGGGAGGTTCTCCAGCGACTATTAGAGAACAAACTTTTTGTGAAGGCCGAGAAGTGCGAATTCCATGCTGTCACAGTTTCGTTCCTTGGCCATATAATTTCTCCTAGAGGCATTAACCCCGATCCCGCCAAGATCAGAGCTGTCACCGAATGGCCCATTCCCGACACCCGTAAAGCCCTCCAGCGGTTCCTGGGTTTCGCCAACTTCTACCGGCGATTTATCCGGGGTTTCGGCCAAATAGCCGTACCACTCACCGCATTAACCTCCACCAAGATCCCGTTCAGGTGGAATTCCCAAGCTCAGGTAGCCTTTGATAATCTTAAATCCCGGTTTGTCTCTGCTCCTGTGCTTTGTTTTCCAGAACCCGAACGACAGTTTATTGTCGAGATCGATGCATCCGATGTTGGGATAGGTGCAGTCTCAGCGCTCTAGTCAAGATGGGAAGGTGCACCCCTGCGCTTTCTATTCTCATCGCCTCAGCCCTGCTGAACGGAATTATGACATTGGTAACCGAGAGCTGTTGGCGGTTCGTCTGGCTTTGGGTGGGTGGCGTCACTGGTTGGAGGGAGCAGTGCAGCCGTTCTTGGTCTGGACGGATCACAAGAATCTCGAATACATCCGTTCAGCCAAGAGACTCAATTCACGACAAGCCCGTTGGGCACTCTTTTTCGGACGATTTAACTTCACTCTCTCGTACCGGCCAGGTTCCAAGAATGTCAAACCTGACGCTCTCTCTCGTCTCTTCGGGGTCTCCGAGGGGGAGTTCTCGACCAGCCCCATCCTTCCCAAGGAGATGGTGGTCGGGGCTGCCGTCTGGGATCTCGAGGGACGGGTGGAGCAGGCCGGTCGAGGGGTGCAAGTGCCGAAGGAGTGTCCGGCGGGGAGACTGTTTGTCTCTGCTGCACTGCGTCCCGAGATCCTGCAGTGGGGTCATTCTTCCAGGTTAGTCGGCCATCCAGGTAACCGGGGAACCCTGGCTTCCATCCGCCAGCGGTTTTGGTGGCCATCTATGGCCTCAGATGTTAGTCAGTTTGTGTTGGCTTGCCCGGTCTGCGCCCAATGTAAGACCTCTAACCGGCCTCCCACTGGTCTGCTCCGCCCACTTCCCATTCCCTCCCGCCCATGGTCACATATTGCCTTAGATTTCGTCACTGGCTTACCTCCCTCTGGCGGCAACACCGTCATTCTTACGGTGGTGGACCGTTTCTCCAAGGCGGTTCATTTTGTTCCCCTGCCCAAACTTCCCTCCGCCCGGGAGACATCCCAACTGATGGTGGACCACGTCTTTCGCCTGCATGGGTTGCCCACTGACGTTGTGTCCGATAGGGGTCCTCAGTTCACCTCCCGGTTTTGGAAAGAATTCTGCAGACAGATCGGGGCCTCAGCGAGTCTGTTTCCGGTTTCCACCCTCAGACCAATGGGCAGTGCGAGCGAGCCAACCAGGATCTCGAACGCAGACTCCGCTGTCTAACATCACAATCTCCCGGTTCCTGGAGTCAACAGCTCTCCTGGATAGAATATGCCCACAACTCCCTTCCGGTATCCTCGTCAGGTATGTCCCCGTTTGAATGTTCTATGGGTTACCAACCTCCCGTGTTTCCATCTAAGGAATTCGATGCTGCGGTTCCTTCTGCTCTGGCCTTCGTTCAGCGCTGTCGTCGCACCTGGACGAGGGCCAGAGAGGTTCTGGCCCGAACTTCCCAGAAGACCAAGGCAGCGGCCGATCGCCACCGGTTGTCTCCTCCAGCCTTTGTGTGTGGTCAGCGGGTGTGGTTATCCACCAAGGACCTGCCTCTCCGGGTGCCCTCTCGCAAGTTGGCTCCCAGGTTCATTGGACCATACCGCATCACCAAGGTGGTTAATCCAGTGGTCGTCCGGCTCAAACTTCATCCTAGTCTTGGTCGCATTCACCCTGTTTTTCATGTTTCCAGGGTTAAACCTGTTGTCACATCCCCTCTCAACCCCGCTAGCAAACGCCCCACTCCTCCCCCCCCACGCCTCGTCGACGGATCGCCCACATACACTGTCAAGAGATTGATGGCCATCCGCCGTCGTGGTCCGGGATATCAGTATTTAGTGTACTGGGAGGGCTATGGTGCAGAAGAGAGGAGTTGGGTCCCGTCTCGTGACATCCTGGATCGGTCGCTGATCGTGGATTTCCAACCGGAGGCAAGGTGAGCCCCCTCCCTAGACGCCCAGTGGGCGCCAGTGGGGGGGGGGGTACTGTCAGGATCCCAGTTTTTGTCATGGTCTTGTGTGTGTGTTTTGTCTATTTGTGGAGAATAGTTCTGTCATCCTTCATGTTTTAGTGTCTACGTCACTGGCCCCGCCCCCCGTGTCACAGCTCCAGTGTTTTTTGTCTCAATATTATTTCT
Source organism: Triplophysa bombifrons (assembly GCA_029783895.1). Taxonomy (NCBI): domain Eukaryota; kingdom Metazoa; phylum Chordata; class Actinopteri; order Cypriniformes; family Nemacheilidae; genus Triplophysa; species Triplophysa bombifrons. Next base: position 16,840,525 of record CM056466.1, read on the forward strand.
ACCTATACCTCCTAGTGTTCTCTGGCGCCACGGACCTCCGCTCTTCCCACTACCAGCACCTCTCCACTAAGGAACATCAGGCACGTCTGGATTCATCCGGCGGGTCGAGACCCCTCCCCGCTGAGCGTTCGCTCCTGGAGGACTCAAGAGGTCCAGTTCGGATTCTTCTCTGACTCTTATCGTGAGTGCCGGTGGGTTGAGGCTTCTCCCCACGCACTCACGAAGAGACACTGTCCTAGATTCTCCTCTGCTTTCTTTGTGGATTGTACCAAATAAACAGATTTCCTGCAATTGAGTCTCCGACCCTCTGTTTTCACTACAAGTCATGACACATTTGCATTTGGTTATTTGGCTGTTCTAACAGCTGGGAAAAGGGTTCGTCGCCTCAGGAAGCACTGCGGACTATTTTTTTATCTGAAAATGAAACAAACACTCTTTCTGTTGCATTAAGCATTGTTCTCCTGAAGATGATCAAAGAAACTGTGACACAAGACTGTAAATGGAACCTGTATTTAAAGTTGCTTTTCAGAGGGCTATAGTAAAAGACTAATAAATGAATAAAAGACTTCAGCTCGTATCAGTGTTGATATTAGCAGGGCTAATATTCAACAGAGCATGAGAGAGGGCCTTGGGTGGTTGTCATGGAAATGACCGTGGCCTTGAAGGCAAATGAAATGGAGCGTCTGTCTGTTTGTCTGACTGAATGAACCAATACGATGAATTAACCATAAATATTTTTTTTTTTAATATGCTTTGTAATAAACTATTATATTGAAAATATACATTTAGTAATTCTTTAGAATATCTTGTATTTTGTTGTTCCAAATGCAGAAATATTGCAGTGATTAGGTGAATAGAAAATAGTTTTCTTGTGTGTATGTTTATTTATTTGACAACTGGAAACAGTACTTTATCAATAGGTGTGTTCCTGAGAGTTCTATGTGACACTGTTTTAAAAAGAAAACTCTATCTTGAACATAGTAAATTACTAGTATGATAGTATGTCAAAATAATATTTACCTTTTTTTCACCAGAATATATTGAAAAGAAATGTGAAAATATGCTGTTTGCAAAAGCTAGTTACAACCCATGGTCGGGGAAAAAAGTGGGTACATTTTATGAAAAATGTTTGAAATTTTCAATAATGTTGACTTTTAATTGCAGACATGCCAAACTTGAGCTCAGTTTAGGACTTATAATTGAGAAAAAAGAGATCTCATCTGTGATTTTGTGTGTCAGCAATATATTTTAGTTTCACAGATATGTCTATTTGACTATAAAGAATCTGCGATATTACAAGCATATTTTTTATTTTTTGACCATGATGTGGTTGATGATTACCAATCAAAGTTGCACTTTAGATGCTCCAGATGTGTCTGTATTTAATTTGTATTCAAGATTGGAGAGAGACAGTTTGCTGTTGTTGAAAAATGTGAGAATTTATATGGAAATGTTAAATGGGGTGGAATGTATTGTTTTAGTTTCTTGAGAAAAGGACATGTCATAAATTCTCTTTTCCATGTTATAAACAAACATGTAATTACAGTACTGTTACAGTCATTGTTAAAAATGTGGTTTAGGATCGTTCTTGGTACCATTGGATAATATAAGAAAACTGTTTTTGAGTTCATAAAGTGTTGTATAAAACACCTTTCTGTCTCCTCATAGGTAATTGTGTTTGTAGTTGCGGTCAGTCATGCCGCTTGTGAAGAGAACCATTGAGCCCAGGCACCTATGTAGGGGAACCCTGCCGGACGGAGTGACTAATGAGCTGGAGTGTGTCACAAACAGCACGCTGGCAGCTATCATCAAACAGCTGGGAGGACTCAGTAAGCACAGTTAAACTTGTTTGTATGGATCGCAAGTCCACAAGCATGCAGCCCTTTTAATAATTGCTTTTGTTACTGCTTCAGAGGATTCCTTCAGACGCAGGTGGGGGTCCCAGTGACTGTACAAAGGATATAAATAAAGTAATAATAAGTAGGGGTGCACAACGATTATTTGCAGAATAAAAGTTTATGTTAAGAATATACAGTATGTGTTTGTATGGTGTATAATAATTATGTATATATAAATACACAAACATGCATGTATAATTTCAAGGAAAAATACATTTACTGTATATTTTATACCTACTGTATATTTCTATTTATATATAATATAAATATATATATATAATATATTATATATATTTCTTGAATATATACATGCATGTGTGTGTATCTATATATACATAATTATACACAGTACACACACATACTGTTTATTATGAAAAGACAAACTTTAATTCTGCAAACGATTAATCGCGACTAATCATTGCACAGCCCTATTTCATTTAGTTTGCGATTAGAATATAGAATAAATATAATATTACATTTAAGCATGCATGTAAAGGCAGATCACTTAGTAAATAATAGATAAAAATAGAGATTAATCACTTTTTGAAACCACTGTTTCATTATTATTTATAGATTTTGATTGCAGCTTTGAATTTCTAGAAATTCTATTTTGTTAAACACCGTGTCCACACCGACCCAGCTCGGCCAGTGTGGAAAAAATGAATAATTATAATGGGTTCTAATGTTTTTCTAACGTTTTTTGTCGTGTAACATCGTGTCGGTCACGTCCAGTGTAGACACAGTGTAACTCTGCCTCCTCAAGTACAAATTTAAATGATGTATTACGTATACATATATTCTGTTTCCTGTCTGTCTTTTGTTTTAAAATATGGAATTCACAAAGCTTTCATAATTTGCATTTAAATTGCCACCCTTTAGGAAATTCCATTTCTTAAATGCATAAATTTGAATTAAAGTAGACAAAGAGTGTTTGAAAAATGATCAGTTTCTCCATGCTTTTAAACTCTTGTTTATTGATTTAGGCCGACATGCGGAGGACATCTTTGGGGAACTTTTTAATGAGGCCAACAGCTTCTGCATGCGCATGAACAATTTACAAGAGCGCGTCGACCTGCTGGCAGTGAAGGTCACACAGCTAGACTCCACGGTGGAAGAGGGTGTGTAAAAATGAGCATGCATACACAAGAATTTCACATTAATTCAATCTGAACGTATTTATTAGTCAACGTCATTATTACTCCACCACCTGTATGGCATCATCAACTAGAATGCTGAACCAATTTGTTTCAAATGATTAATCTCCGACAGAGTTACTATGGTTTCGGGAAACAGTCGTAATTCCACCAATGGGGTTAAAAAAGGCCTTCTGATGCGAATCGATGCCTTTGTTTAAGAGAAAAAAACATATTGGCAACTTTATTAACTCTAATGTCTAACTTCTGTAAACTACGCATGAACGAGATGGTTTTCGTTCAGGCAAATGGAACATTTGTGGCAATTATTGAGATTTTCCTGATCTGTGTCCTTGTACTACAGTCTCTCTACAGGACATCAACATGCGAAAGGCTTTCAAGAGTTCCACCATCCAGGACCAACAGGTGGTGTCCAGAAACTCTATTCCCAATCCGGTCATGGAGGTGTACCACCGCTGTGACAAACCACCTCCTCTGAACATCCTCACACCCTACAGGTGAATAAAGCTTATAGAAACTGTTTGGGTCATATTTCACCTTGAAAACAAAAAAGAAATAATGGGCCTTAAAAACAATGAAATTATTTTTAAGTAGAAAGCTCTCTATCGCCCTGTCTGAAATATAAAATTGCAGGTTAATTTATGTACTTACATTTACGTTTGTACCAACAGCATAACTTATAAATAATCATTGTAAGGTTGTCATTGCAAATTGTGATTAGTAAACAGCTTTATGTACTTATAATATTATAGTTACACATTTTAGCTTAAGATTATTTTTTAATATTGGCAAAGGTGTAGCACAATTCAACATAAGCTTACTCAAATTTCAAAAATACAGCCTCTGAAAAATTAGGAGAAATTTATTTTCAGTTTTTCTGAATTTACTATTTAAAGGTATTTTTTTAAGCCAAATAATATTTTTTTTCATTCTGTGAACTAGTTACAACATTAAATAAAAATACAGTTTTTCTTACCATAAAATTGAAAGGGGATAGACTGGTCAAAATAACAAAAAGATGCAATGTTTTCATATCTTGAATGCTGCAAAGAAAAAAAAACATAACTAAACAACACATTATTAATGTTTTTACATTTATTTTAGGATCGGTTATATAACTTTATTTTCACAACTTTCATGTGTCATGGCATTTTCTTAGTCTTTCACATTTCACACGCTGTTGGGTGACTTTGTCATCCCTGAGGTTTGTTTCTGTTGAAATTCAACAGACACTGGACGGGAGTTGCCACCTGGAGTTGTCTCCTAATATTTTTTGCGCCTGTATATAACTATCATTCAAATATTCTTACAATGTTTTAGTGCATGCATAGGCTTAATTTGCTGATGGGACAGGTGGGACATGTCCCCACCATTTATTGGAGGAAATTAAGAAATGCTTGCAAAAGGTGTGTATTGTTTAGGGGCCATTAACATCTAAAACTCGTATAAAACGCAGGACGCGCTGGTGTCACCATCTCACCATAATTGTTCACACTCGTAAGTTATTTTTGAAAGACAGAGAGTTGTGACTTCAGAAAAATGTGGCCAGTAAGAAATGTGTGCATCATCCACACACACGGTGCTTGCTTGTGCATCCAGTCTACAAAAAGTTGTAAAAAAAACAATGAACAAGTGACGTGTGATCTGTTTTTTAAGTGTAATGCACAGCAACAGCCAAGTGACCTTTCCCAAATAAAATAGTTTGGGAACCACAGAGCTGGAGGTGAAAAGCGGAGCAGCCAATGGAGGGACCACCCACTATATATGATAAATATTCCCAATAAGTTATTACAGAAGCAAATTGTTTTTGTTGTCTTTGTCCCCACCACTTTTCAAAACAAAGTTACGCCACTGAGTACAAGCATGTCTTGTTTTAGTCAATCTCCTAACATACATGTTAGACATATGTGGTCTGTACTAAGACCGTTTTTTTTGCCATTTTACAGGGATGACAAGAAGGATGGGTTAAAATTCTACACAGATCCATCCTACTTCTTCATCCTTTGGAAGGAAAAGATGCTGCAAGCCACAGAAAACAAGAGGAAGGAGAAACGAAGACAGAAGGTGTGTGTGCCTGTGCGTGTCTGGCCAGAAACATATCTCAAACAAGCACATATATATATATATACGCAGATATAAGTCATTTCCTGCTGCATTGGAAGTGTGTTTGTCCTGTTGAAGGGAGCGATAGCTAGAATTACATAGATACTTTGACTCTTATTTTAATGTGTTCAGGTTATAGTGCCCCCTGTGCAGTGCTTAGAATGCTGCATGTGGGTTACTTGCACTGCCTTATGAATGAACAGCGAATTAAATCAAGAATGAGTAGCAAGTATGTATCTTTCAGACATATGTGTGACCTTCCCCTGTATCTGTCTTTTTGTGTTCTCCTCTCACCCTCTTCCTCCGTTGGTCTTTTTCATCATCAGCCCCATCATCTTTACCGCATGACTCATTTAGACAGGCTGAGCACAAGCCCTTTAATCCTATTGGCCTTTGAGTGTGTGTTTTGACAGCAGGCAACAAAACAGAGAAGCTGAAGTATTAATAAGAAGAAATGATGGGTGGCGGAGTATTAAACAAAGGAAAGTGAAGTCAGTCAACAAGAGAGAAATATGCCGTTTCTCAATATGCATTCTTCAGCAGTCTGGTGTCCTCGCGTTCTCACTCTACGTCATCAATACCATCGAAGTCTGGTTCCAATACTCAAGAACACAAGAACAGAGAATGCTTGAAAGTACACGGATGTGTTCTCAATATCAAGGATGCATTGAATGCAGCCTTGTGCATGTACAGAACCTGCGGGATGTCCCAGAAGTCTCTGCGGTGCCTCCATCCAAGTTCATTCTTACGAGGTTGCCTTGCAAGACTGGTCTCCACGAGAACAAGTCCGTTCTTTGCATTCATGGATTTGAGAAACGGCTATAGATTTGCTGGCATGTTGCCCAGACTTGCTCTTTAGTATTCTATGCCAGTGCCCTCAAACTGTGGGCCACAGCCCCCCCTGGTGAGCCGTAAGGGTATTCCAGTATAGTGGTATAGTTCTAAATCAAATTATTAAAATTTCAAACTTAAAACGGTTGAATTTTATTAGAATAGATTTGTGCATATATCATATAGCTTCTGTTAAATGTAAATAGTATGCAGTGTTAAAGATTCACCATACATTTGTAAAAAGAATATTACCTTCAGCAGAATATGATTTGCATGTTTATTTTAGTGCAAGTTATTCACATTATAAATGTCAAAACGTTCATAGATGATAAAATATAAACTAATGACTTATAATAAATTCACAGTTGCATTTACATTTACAAACTCAGAATATCTTACTAACCAACTTACCTGTTTCCTCTGCAAAGTGAAAAATAGTTTTCTCTGTTTCCTCCCTTAGCAAGAGCAAAAACACGTGGAAGATCCCAGTCGTGAGGTGAAGAAAATTCGTAAAGCTCATAACCGTCGTCAGGAATGGAATATGATGGCTTATGATAAGGAGTTCCGTCCGGACACTCGGTTGACACCCTCTCCTTACCATGGCATGTCCTCTGATGGCTCATTGTCACCTGACAGGTGGGTGACAGATGTGTTCTGTATAAAGCCACATCCTATTCTGTATAAAGCCATACCAGTGTTCGTAAGAAGAAATAAAATCCAATGGCCGAAAATCTATTTAATAAATAAGTTTTGCGGAAAATTGTATTAAGGTTGCTTAGTTATGTTTCGTTGCGTTATAAACATTCTAATCTAAAACAATTAAGGAGATCTAGAAATAGATACAAATTAGACATTGAAATAAATGAAGGTCATAAATTGTTAAATTCATATTGAACTTGTCACGGTCCTGTCCTTCCAGTCCTGAGTATTCGGGCCTTGGGGACAGAGCCGTGACAATATCATGTCTTGTGTGTGTGTGTTTCGTCTTGTGTGGAGACACGTGGCGGTTTGTTTTTGATATTTCGCTGCGTGTCTTCCGTGTAGCTCCGCCCCTCGTCTCTCTGTCTAGCGTCCCATTAGTGTGTCCTCTCCCTCACCTGTCTATGCCTCTTCCTGCTAGTCGCACTCATTATTAAGTCTTGTCACCTGCCCGTCCCGATCCCTTTCTCATCGCTCCTCATTAGTTTCCACTTATTTAATGTCCCTGATTCCCTTGCTGTTTGTCGGTTCATTGTACTTACTAGTTACTCCATGTTAATACTCCGTGTTAATACTCCGTGTTAATACTCCGTGTTTATACTCCGTGTTTATACTCCGTGTTAATACTCCGTGTTTATACTCCGTGTTTATACTCCGTGTTTATACTCCGTGTTAATACTCCGTGTTTATACTCCGTGTTTATACTCCGTGTTAATACTTCGTGTTCGTTATTACCTGTTGCTACTTCGTGTCTGAATTACCTTGTTCCTGCTTCCCTTGTGTTTGGACTTATTATTAAGATTATCCTGAACTTTGTTTTGCTCGTGGGAAGTTTTCTGTTTGTCAGTATTGTGTAGTTTCTTGTTTGCCCCATCGTGGGTTTATTATTTTGTGCCTTAATAAATATTGTTTAAAACCCCTTCACTTCTGCCTGCGTCTGGGTTCTGTCCGACCGGACGTGACAGAACTCTTCAATAATATTGACTTTTTGCTTTGAACATAAGCGTGATATATTGTAGTGATGCTACACAAATGCTATTTCATTTGTGGTACAAAATATAATTCATAATACAAACTAACAGCTAATATTGACATGCCCCATTTCCTCTTCTCAAGCAATGTGAATTGTGACAGAGGCTATATGCTTAAAGGATCTATTGACAGAAATGCAATATAATATACATAACTATTTCTTCAGAGGAGTATAAAGACCTTACGTAATGAATTAATATGTTTGTAATAACTTAGAAAAAGCTTTTTATATCTACGTAGAGAGTGGCCCTACATACATTGAATTCGCCGCCATGTTTTGTTCAGCAACCTTAAATTTGACCCGCAGATTAAATGTAAGTTTATTCATCATTGAGTAAGAGAGTAAAAATCTCTCTAGTTTCTGGACGAGAACAATATTAAAGCTGTTCCAGATAAACACTGATGCTCAAAACTGCTTCCCTCACTCAGCTAACATTAGATCTAAAACAACAACATATCTTGGTATGTTAGTATGTTACTCACATACTGATCCGAATCAAAGCAACCTCCTCAGGGGTACAAATAAACCTTTATTTTATGTAATAAATAAGACATCGCTCTTTCTACAGTCTTTCTAATACCCGCATGATAATTTCCCTGCGTCAACATGAGAACAACATATTTTTGTATTATGGTGGCCACCATCGTGTTTGGACTGAGCGATTCGTTGCAAATCAACGCTAATGGTCGCTGCAAATCAAAATCTGCGCCTTTAAGGATTTCTTAACTGTGTGTTACACTGCCCCCTTTGGACAATGAAACATAATCTGGAAAGATTTTCATTTGTACATTTTCTGTCTTCACTATCTGTGTTCTTTGATGGGATTCAGATCTGGAATGTCAGATGAGCACTCGTACCCGGCTAGTCCTAACCACCCACAGGATGCTGGTGGAGCAGGGGCTGATGGGAAAGACACAGGCCCCACACAGACTCAATCACTGGACCGAGCGTACCGTCCTCAAGCCTCAGGCTCAGCTCGACAGCATTCTTTAGGTCGCGTGCAGGCACACCATGGACCCCCGCCAGACTCCTCCCTCAACGGACCGCGACCAACAGCTGCCAAAGACTACAGGCATGTGCTTTTGTAATTTACTACTGTATACATGATCAGTTCTACAGATTAACTGATAAGTAGTTTACTCTTTTAATGGTGATACTAAATATTTTGTTGTGCAATATTTTGCTTAAAAATCTTTCCACTAAAATTACCTTACAGCGGCCATCCAATACACGAGCATTTTGTCCCACCGGCTCCTCCACCACCCCCTCCCCTCATTCCCTCATCTCAGACCGCATTCGACAGCACGTCTGGACCTCCGTCGCTAGCTCCGGGCACTGTTTCTACCCTCACACGGCCCTACAGCCCATCTCCTCCAGCGGCAGCCTCTGCCTACGCCCCCTCCCCTTCTCATCCTGTGATGGGTGGCCCACCAGTGGCCCCACCTCCTCCCCCGCCAGGGCTCCCCACCCATGCACCGTCCCCAGCCCGAGTCACGCATCCATCTGGAGAGTCCGCTCTACCCAGAAAGGGCCTGGTGCCACTTATCCCCATGAGCGACGCTCGAAGCGATCTTCTGGCTGCCATCCGCAGAGGTTAGTATGCAAAACAAAATTGCGTATGCACTGATTACTTGGAGGATGGAGACTAGGGAAACTGTTCTACTCTTCCAGGTATCCAGCTGCGTAAAGTGCAGGAGCAGAGAGAGCAGGAGGCCAAGAAAGAGCCAGTTGGTAATGACGTGGCCACCATTCTGTCGCGACGCATCGCCGTGGAGTACAGTGAGTCGGACGAGGATTCTGAGCCCGAGGAGAACGAGTGGTCGGATTGAGACAGCGAGGAGACGCCTACCCACCATCATAATGCTGCTATTACCCGAAACTGCACATAAAACACCGCTCATAGAGTCAGACGTCCTCAGATGTACGGGGCTTTAGACGGAGATGCTTAAGGGGTCACGACACACACAGAGAAAGGATGAAGGAGAGTTTGTGCAATATAAAATGAAGTACACAGGTCAGTTGCAGAAACAGATGGATGATGAGTACCGAATAGACATTCTAATGTTATATAGGTGGGCCAGGAAGCACATGAACTTTCAGAATACAGCATATCTCATAATTACGGTATGTGATTATTCGTGTTAGCATTTATTTCAGAGTTGCCAAGAAAATACCTATGGAAAAAGTATTTGTGTGATTTTCATTATATTTTTCTAGTTGTCCTGATCATAAATATAGAGAAATCCATACGTATCCATCTTTTGTGGTACACCAGGTGGACAATGGTATTAGCACTTGTATTAGCTTTGTTAAATCAATGCTATAGTATTCTTACTAATTCAGATTTATTTCCCGTACCTCTGGTTTGAGTTAGATGCCCTGAAAATGGTGCACACAAATTATTGATATAGTACATATTGAAAGCCGTTCAAACAATTTTGTCACTTTGTTCAATGTGGACAGTGTTGTGATAAATATTTATATCCCTGTATTGCAGTGAGTAAACTTCTTGATGTTTTCAATATTTGCTTTTGTTTCTTATTGAACAGATGTGGCCATTACTTTGTTATAGCTTGCAGTTGACTAACAGTGTGTGTTTTTGTGACTAAATGTGTCCGAAAGAGTGCAAGACGTTTTCCACCGCAACAAGCTACTGTCTAGAAAATTATAGATGTAAACACAGTATTTCATTACTAAAAGTGTCAGGAACATAATATTATAATCTGTCAGTACTGTCATTTACAGACGTATTTCCAGCGTGTTTTGAAAGTTACTGTTGTATAGGTTTTTGTACTGCTTGAAAGATGATCTTGACAATGTTGTGTATTAATGTCTGTCACAATGATTACCAATTAATATGCATGTATGAGTAACAAATAGACACATCCTGTGTCATATAATCATAATTTGTGCTCATTTATCAATATTCAAACAATAAATTGGTTGTGTTTCATTGATTTTAATGTTTAATACATGAGATGATGTTTTTTTCTATTTGATTATTATTCTCAGGAAATTTTGCCAGTTGGGTAAGAATTGAGTGTGTTCTCACATTAAAATATATACATGAACACATACCTACATATATACATATTTTAAATATTTTTATCAGAATATTAAACCATATGCATCATTCAATACTAATACATTTTAGCAGAAAATATAACACATTAATGGCAATTAAAATATAAAGCTACAGGTCATAAGGTGAGCTTCATGCATTTCCTGTAGGAATGCAGACATTTCTTTGTTCATGCACTTTTGGTTCAATCTCTTATTTTAAGGACTTGATAATCATATAAGTGAAATGAAATGAGTTAAAGTGAAAAACAAATTTATCTCTGGCATGAAAACAAAATTAGCATGAGCCAATTAAAAAACACATTCAGGCATATTAAGACAAATTCGGATTTAGACACAAGTAAAACACATTTCTATTAAAGTTTGCAATGTTATTTGACGAATATTTTCTTTGTCATCAGAGCTCAAAGCAGGACGTACTATAACCCTCATCTAGAGATGATGCCCTCATGGCAAAAAAGATGTCAAATAATTTCAACCAGTCAAACCGTTTACCAAATATAAGCCAATGAAATCTGTGGCCGTAGGCCATTTTATTTGTTAGCCCATGTAAGTATATTTGTCTGGTGTGGCCTACTGATATGCATGTACCCTGTATACCAGAAGTTCCTTTCTGATGAAAGGGAGCGATCAGCGATTTTTTATCGACAACAGCTCACAGACAAAGGCTTTAGTCCATCCACTAGAGGGAGTCATAGTTTTTGGTAAAGGCAAGATGGTGTCTGTTGGGGTGTGATTTCAGTATGTGTGAAAAATTGGTGGATTGTGAACATGGCGTTACATACACAGCCACATTCATCTGACAGTAATGCCAAAGCAACTTCTTAAGTTGAAATGTTCGTCCCATGTGGTATAACATGAGGATGTTACACTACCTGCTTTTATAGTGCCACGTACGATCTTTGTTAGCCTACTGTGCTCTTCAACATCTCGTTTATTTCTCTCTTCACATCCACTGAAGAAAGTATAATTAATTTTTAAACCTAATGTACTCAATTGATTTCAATTGACTTTTAGACTTGCAGTCTTGTTATTTTATTAATTTCTCATTGCTGGGTAATGTTACATCATTATTGGAGAATATTTAGTTTTTTGCTAAACAAAAGCAAAGATCTTTGTCACGATACAGTTCCTTTTTATTTTAAATGCAGCTGCTTTTGTTCATTCAAGCGAAAGTAAGTTCCGTTTTGTTCTTTTAAAAGCAAGTTTGCTTCCTGTTGATCCACCATTGTCATGAGGTGAAGAAAAAAAGATCATCATGCAGGCTGAAAAATAATCAAAACTCTAAAGTAAGTAATTTATTTATTCATTTGACTTACATACTTGTTTTCCATCTCATGTGAGGCTCAAGTGGTTTACCACCACAAATAAAAGTCAGCGTGTTTACCTGAAGAGTACTGATACATTCACCTCTGCACCACCCAGCTAGAACTCATCAGACAATCACAAATCCAGTCCGAGTGAACATTCCAGCTGCAGTCCTCACTTCCTCAGGAAACAACCCTCACATCCTGTGAAATTAGGGGTTCAAAAGCTGTGTGAAGTGATAACCAAGCCGAGGTGAAGCCCCACATATGCAGCTCCTCCCTTCAACCTCATTAGATTTTGTCGCACAGTAAGACGCACAGTGAGTTTTGTGCGCGGTCATGCAGGTGAAGATCCAGACCTCTCTAAGGATGGGCACCTTTCTCCTCCTCTTATTACTCATCACCTGTAAGGACACACCTTTGACTTCTAGTTATTCAGTGTTGCTTTATGCCGATAGTGAGGTTGTTTTGGATTTATTTTGATTTGTGCCTCTTTTCTTTTCAAACAAATCATTCTCTTCAATGACATCAGCAGATGAAGCCCACGCAGGTCCGTATGCTGCTCATTTTACAGTTTACTAAGTCATTTACTAAGTCGTTTTAACTGAATCATTTATTTTAAAAACATCAGAGTTAAATATATTTAGGCCACAGCATATTAATGTGTTTGACTGCTTATGTAACTAAAAGAGGAATTCTGGACATTTTAATATTATGTATTAACCAGAAATCCTTATAAAAAACATATTTATAAATGTATATGAATTAAATATATTGTATTGTTACACTCTGGGGGATGTTGGATGTGAGATGCGACTTGTTTTTAACAAAACGTCACATGTCCTGGTTTAGGAGTGAGTAATATGAGTAATACTGTATCATTCGTGTGACAATCTTCTCTGTTGACATGATACTCTTACTGTACATTTGGCAAGCAAAGTCACATGCATGCATGCATTATTTAAGCTTTTTTTGTAGTTTCATTATTCTTAATAATTGGCTTCTATTTTAGCAGTTCTTAGTTTTCATGTTCATTTTAGTCCATTGAATTTTTGTCGCAATTCTGGTATGTATTTTTGTCATTTTATTATTTATGTATATTTTTGATATTGCAAAGTTTAATAGATTTTTATTTCAATTTTATTTATTTATTTATTTTCAGCACATCAACATTTAAATATTATTCATTATTTTCAAATACTGTATTATTTGGGTCTTTATTTTATTTTAATTGATCGTTTAAGTTACACTAAGACAGTTTCTGTATCTGTAACGAAGTACTGGCAGTGTTATTTTATGGATGTGTAGACGTAATAGTATGCATATGGCTTCTTTCTCTACAGAGCAATTGTCAGATTTGTTTGCAATAGAAATTGTCGCAGTTATGCACATTAATATTGTCAGTTTGGATTTGATGATGCTAAAACATCTATGTCATTGTTTACAAACTTTTTTTAAGTCTAATTATTTATTTGAATGCATAATAGTATTTTGACCAAATTTTTAATCACAAATATTCCATGTAGTTTCTAACTTCATTTTAGGCTATGCTACACGTACAATACTTTACACTTTACAACACTTTTAGCTTAAGTTTAGCATGTTACACTGCTGGGGAGCTCCAGCGTTATATCTTGAAATGGGTTATAATCTTGAAATATACACTCTCAGACAATGTATATATTACCAGCATATTGAACCATCTGTTTATATTTTACTAATCCCCTACGTCCAGACATCAGAAAAATGTCATTCTATCTCACATTTTCCATTTTAGAAGAGGGAAAATGTAATGTGTTATGGGTGTGACAAAAAAAGATGCAAGTTCTTAAAGGGATAGTCCACTCAAAAATTAAAATTCTGTTATGAATAACTCATCGTCAAGTTGTTCCAAAACTGTATACATGTCTTTGTTTGGTAATACACAAAGAAAGAAAGATATTTAGAAGAATTTAGGAATACAAACAGTTCTGAGGCTCGTTTGACTACCATTTTTTGACTACCCCAGAAATCTCAGTTGCTAACATTCTTCTACATATCATATGTTTAATTTATAGAGCTTTGGAACAACTTGAGGTTGAGTAATTCATGACAGAATTTTCATTTTTGGGTGGAGTATGCCTTTAAGAGACGACATACTTTGTAGGATATCTGTGAATTAAATGTAAGCTACACTCAACAAATACAGATGGGATGCCTCAGAGTCCTTATAGAAAATAAAATAGTAACTATATTTCATTTGTATTTTCATGTGCCTATTTATGAGGAAAATGCAGTGTTATGAATGTGACAGTTCCTTTGTGGATGTGACAATTCATCTTCTGACATGGAAAACCATGCTTTAAAAGACCAAAAAAATAAACTTTAAGAACTTCCAGTATTGTAAAAACCTTTGGTAAAACCTTGATGTTTTATTTTAAGGTTGACATTTGCAAGGAATTGCCCTGCTGTCACTCGGGGAATTGAGTAAATGGGTGTGAACAGTAAACGATGCTCTTAAAATCGAACTGTTATCCTTCCTGTCCCAAATTTTATAGTGTAATGATATGCTTGGGTACTGTGGGCAGATAAGGCTGCCCTTCCTGTTTGCTATCTTGCAGTGAACCACAATGGTGCTAGAGTATGAACGAGTCACTTGTAAGTTAGTTTAAAGAGTGAGTAGTGCAAACATGTGAAGAAATCTGTCGTACAGAAATCATCGAAATTTGTGTTATTCTAGAGGCGCTGTTGCTTTGTGCCGTCTCCGTTGATAACTCCACTACCCATTCTGACTGATAAAATTTTCTTTTCCACCAGACTTCATCATAAAAAATGTGGAACTCCTTATCAAGCCTAGTAATGAAGTTCAAAGAGGTACAAATGTTACACTCACTTGCCAGGCAGAGATCAGCTATAGCCAAGGGTCTCACCCCAACTACACATACATATTCTACAAAGATTACATCAAGCAATTAAAAACCTTTTCGACCAGTGCTACGAATCAAACCTACTTCATAAGAGATGCCAGAGTGGGTCACTCTTCGATGTACAAATGTGCCGTGGTCATTGATCAGCGAAAACAGGACAGCAGTATTAAAGATCTAACGGTCAAAGGTAAGATACACGTTTCTCAGCTTTTACCGGTTTCTGAGACATCATTTCCAAATCCTTATTCTGACTAATGTGCCTGCAGGTCTACAGACACCAGTTCTAACTGTGGATAAAATAAGGTTAACAGAAGGAACTGCTTTAACTGCTACCTGTTCAGCAGAGGGTGAAATCGGTTCGCTGACATTCCTCTTTAAAAATGGATCTAAGGAACTTCACAGCGAGGTCAGCCATGATCAACGAATTGAGCATAAAATGTCTCTTCCTGGGGGAACTGGGAATTTGTCCTGCCAGTATTTCATCAACCTGGGTAGAACAAATATATTTTCTAACAACAGCAATTTGATCAAGGTTAACATTCAAGGTATGTTTAATGTAATTTCGTCATAAGTGTTTTGCTCATTGAGAAAGCAAGTTAAAACCAATTCAATTTTGTTCCTATTCAGAGTTGGAGATTAAACCTGTTATCACAGTACGTCCATCAACAGATGCTACTGAGGGTGACAATATAAGTTTCAACTGCACTGTGGACATGCTTCAGCAGCAAAATTCAGAACTCAGAATCTTTCTCGTTCGTGGACCAACCACACTCGAAAACATGACAAAAAACGAATACAGCATGCAGGTTAAGGCTGATGACTCTGGGAAATATGAGTGTATTTCACAAATGGGTGCTATACACAAGTATTCCACTGTGAACATAACTGTAAAAGGTGAGAGATTGTTTATTAGTGTGTGTGTGTGTGTGTGTGTGTGCGTGTGCGTGTGCGTGTGCGTGTGTGTGTGGAAGGGATAATGTACGTGCAGGTGTCTGTTATTACAAATAATTTCTGACAGGAGACACACAGGGACGTTTTCCGGGACAGGGATTAGATAAAGCCAGGACGAGGACTAGTCGTTTTAACATACTTGCCAGACAAAAAAACATTACTTGTGTGCATGACAAAACAATGGCACTGATGTATTTTAAGATGTGTCAGTGCAAGCTGTGTAAAAGTTTAAAAAGCTCAAAGATTTAAGTTAGTCTAGGATTAGTCTTAAAGGTGCTGTGTCAAATTTTTTGGAGGATCTATTGACAGAAATGCAATATTGTATACATGAATACGTCTTCAGAGGTGTAAAAAGACCTTTTTATTACTTAAGAATGAGCTATTTCTCTCTACATACACCATGCATCTCAAACTTGTTTAAAATCAATTTTTGCTTTCATTGTATGACAAAGAGAAGTGTGAACTTTGAAACATATTTCGTGTTGCACAGTAACTTACATACAGGTTTGCGATGGCATGAATAATTTATGAGAGAATTTTCATATTTATGTCACTCTGTGGCCAGTTGCATAAAACTGCTTGACTAGTCTTAGATGTTAGTCATCAAATTGTTTTCTTCAAGACTGGTCATTACTTCTTTAAATTAGTTACATAAAAAGGTAGATTCACTTTTCATTGAAACGTGAAAAGTAATACTGATCAGTCCCAACTAATTCCTAGATTGTGAGAATAGCTGTTAAGAAGCTGTCTTAACTTTGCGGCTAAGTTTATGCACCTGGGCCCTACTGATGCAACACATTGTTAAAGCACCTGAAAGTTTATGTTTGTTTGATAATTGATAACTTCTTGTATTTTTGTCTCAGAACTTTTCTCAGTGCCAGTTCTGAGCATAAGTGCAGCTCAGGTGTTTGAGGGAGAAAACATCACTGTCACCTGTCAAGTCAACAGCTTTGCCTCAGAAAGAATCCAAAGTGATGAAATAAAGTACTCAATATTCAGAGACGATGCACTACTTATCAGGGAGGGCAATTACAGTGTCACGGCAAGCAAAGAGACCAATGGAAAATACATGTGCAAGGCTGAAGCGAAATCTATTAGTAAGAAGAGTTGGAGTTTGGTGTTTGAAGCAAAAGGTGGGCAATGTCTTTCTG
Organism: Triplophysa bombifrons; assembly: GCA_029783895.1. Lineage (NCBI taxonomy): Eukaryota > Metazoa > Chordata > Actinopteri > Cypriniformes > Nemacheilidae > Triplophysa > Triplophysa bombifrons. The sequence continues at coordinate 16,857,639 of CM056466.1, forward strand.
TCTGTATTCTTTATTTAAGTTTATTAAAAAAAGTTTGTTTACTGCTTTCATACGATTAAAAAACATTAATGTAATTCCTGCATTTTAAAATCATTTATGCAGTTCGTGTAAAAGCAAATTTTAACAGTCCACATTCCATTTAAGATGGGGCTTTTGTAGTGAATTAGAGAACATATGTCTAGTGTAAAATTGGAAGCTAAAGAAAATCCTTTTATTTGAATGAATAACTTATTATTTTTTTTCACAGTTTTTGTATCCAGGCCTGAGATCAGAGTAGATGGTCCTGTTATTGTGGGTAAGCCATTTAGGATCTATTGCCATTCTGAGAATGGAAGTCTGCCCATATCTTACACCCTAAAGAGGGACCACTTAAATCTGAACTGTACCGAGGTGTCCAGCCTTCACAATGAGGCTTCCTTTTTGGCCACGGTATCAACTCCTGCAGAAATCAGTAGTTACTGGTGTGAAGCAAAGAATACTGGCCCACCCCAAAAAGGGGAAAGGCTTAATGCATCAGTAATAGGTAAGATGATATTAAAGGTGCAAACTGTAACATTATCAATACATACATATGATTTTTAATGTCATTTCAAGGCTTCAGACACTTAGGTTTTTGGCCAAAAACAATGGCCGAACATCTGATTTTATGACATTCATTAGTTTCTTCATGAGTTAATTGTTGGCTTGTTCTCTTATGTTCAGTTCCAGTAGGGAAGCCCTTACTCACAGTTCTTCCAGTACCAGGGGACATCAAAGAGGGTGATAACGTTACTTTGATATGTGGCATTCCGAAAGGCTCTCCACCCATAAGTTTTAGTTTTTATAACAGCAGTTCCTCACATCTTCATACCGCCACAGTTTCAAGTAATTCTTTCGCGTACACTCTGACAGAAGTGAACAGACAGCAAAGTGGAACGTACTACTGCGAGGCGTTTAACCAAGCTCAAGAAACAAGCCAGAGTGACCCCATCACTTTTAAAGGTCAGATCCAGCTTTCTTAAAATCTCTCAAAAAAAAAAATAGTAAACTGGTGTAACAAAATGGAATCTAGGCAGGAAGCGAATCCAAGTGCAGTGGATTTTTATAAACAAAGTACAAAAACAATAAAAGAAACAAGGCGCAAACATTATCCAAAACAAACATGAACCAATACACAGAAACAATGACTGATAACCAACAACTGAAACACAAGGGCTTAAATACACTGGGATAACAAGCGGGCAAAAAAGGAACACCTGACAACAGTTTTAATGCAATCTGCTTTCGGGCCAGTGATAGTTCAACAATCTATTCACATCGTGACACAAATAAGCCACCTCGTAAAGTAGTTAAGAATTCCTTTGAGATTAGGATCGCATTTTTGTAGTTAATTATTAAATCGACAGTTTATGAGATCATACTGTATTATTACAAACTTTTTTTTATTGTGATGTAAAAATATTCTAAACAGGGAAAATGAACTTTTGGTAACACTTTCTTTGAAGCATGTATGTATAATGCATTATAAAAGTAGTTTTAAAGCATTGTAATGCACCTTTTAATGCATTGTAATGTCTTATAAATAATTGTTATTACAGTAAATACATTATAACACTTAGCAATTAATTGTTACACTACACGTTTTAAATTGGTTATAATTCTTTAAAACTACATGTAATGCATTACAACACACATTATTAAGAATTATAATGCATTTTACACTTTAATAACTATTTATAATGCATTATACATAATATACCATGCTTCAAGGCAAGTTTATCTAACTTTTTTGGCTATATCTTGATGTAGTTTAGTTTTCTAGCCCACTAATATTTTTGTCTAAGCATATGTATAAAACATTTTCTTTCACAAATTTGCCCATATGAAAACTATATTTGTAGTGTTTTTAATACACTATAAAACTATATTTTATCTCCTGTATCTACTGTTTGTTCTACAATGCCTTTTCTGCTTTGCAACAATGGAAAATTGTTAAAAGCAATACATAAAGTGCAAATAAGTTTGTCCTTTGAAATATTTAATAATGTGATTTTTTTATAATTTTATTACACTAGTGAGCCTGGCAATGTGGAAAAAGGCCTTGATTGCTACATTCAGCATGCTGTTAGTAGCCCTGCTGGTCCTTTTCTTCATGATGCACTACAAGGCCAAGCAAGGTAGAGAGACCTACAGTCCCCCTGCATCACAAATTGCACACGGGCTTGACCTGTGAACTCTTCATCTTTTCTCTCTGTGACAGGTAAAAGAGAGATGCCTGCCAAACTATCAGTGTGAGTTTGTTGCTTAATTTGGTATTGAGATCAAGTCCTTAGCCAGTTTCTGTAATAAGTTAGGACTACACGTTTCTGACCATGCCCATAGAAGTTATATGGTGGTCCCTAAACACACAAATCTATTGTGAATTAATTACTTTTTTATTATACTTAAAGACAAGCAAGACCACCATAATCTTAAATAAATACACTAATAGGATAAAACGAATAGAATATTTTTTCCAGTTGATGATTTTTCTCTTGCCGTTTCTCAGAAAGCCTGCAAGCCCTAAATCTGATGAGATTTTAACCCTGAATCTCATCAATGATACTCATTATAGCGCTGACACAGGTAGTCATATTTTTGTTTATTTGTTTGTCCAGTCGCCATTCACCACATGTATACTTATGTATACTCAATAAATCTGTGCTGGTCATTCATGTTACCTGCAGATTCTACAGTCTTAACAAATCACTCAATGTGAGACTGTTGACATTAGTTTATAGTCATATAGACTCTTTCATTTCGTCTCAGTTAGTAATGCTAACATACAAATCATGCATGTTTTGGTATTATTGCAAATTCCGCACATTAAAAATGTCTCTGTTTTTATATTAACATTACCTTTATTTGGTCCATTACCATGAGATAAAATTGAGTGTCCAGTTGATATCTATCATGCTAATTGACTCTCAGTGAAGTATCATATTTCATACATTGTCTTCACATAAAGCACTGAGAAAGGCACAAGCTACATTCTATTCAGAAACCGATTATAATCTTCAATGAAATGTTTTATTTTCAGCTAATATTGCTAATATATCTTATGAAAAAATTATACACACACTTCATAGTACTATAAACAAAACATCTTGATTTCAAACCTATACAGACAATAATTATAATTTAGATTTTTCAATGTAAACCTTACTGAAAAAGTTGCAATAATACCAAGTATTATAATTTTCCCTTTTTAATTTATTTTTCTTATTTCTATACTTTTTTCTCTTATGTCTCTGTTGTCTGTACTAATACGTACTGTCAAGCTTTCTTGTCATAATGTCTAAATCATCTGTTTACCGCTGCTACTTATTCTCTGCTGGTTTGCTTGCATAGTATTTTTGCTTCCATTGCTATGTGTTTGTTAATTCATGTCCATTGTTGATTGTAAGCTAAAGGCATCTATGTTAAAGCTTCATGTACTGTAAAATACAATAATCCATAAAATGATGTGTCTATATATTCTGGTTGGCGGAAAAAATACATTTAATCGGCACTTAAAGGCTAATAAAATGCTTTTTGAAACATATCTTTTCGGAATTTGTTTGTCAAACTTTATTTAAACGTCTTCATATGTTTGTGTATTTTAACTTGTTTGGACTAGATATTTACATAAATATTCATGTTTCTGATCTTGTAAATAGATTCCTTAATACACAATTGTTTTCTTTAAATATTTATAGTAAAATTAGTACATAACAATATCATGCTATTACATTATTGGCACAATGACCCATGTCCAGGCTAAACTGTTTTCTTGAGATCCAATGTCTGAATAGACCCCACAGATTCAGGAATTGCTAATAAAGAAGAAAAAAACAACACAATATAATGTGTCACTGTTAGTTTATAGAGATGTCACTAAACTAATTAATCTAATAGTGTGTATTTTACATAGTGGCTATCTATAGATTTAATAAGGAATCAAAATATTCAGCTACACATTCAATGGTTTGAGATGAGTTTAAGCAACTTGAATTCAGATGGGTTTGTAGGCTGATACACTTTTTTTCTGTGTGTTTTAGTGAGGGTCAAAGACAAAGAGAGTGTTTGGAGTGAAAGACCCCTAGGTAAGTCATTACTCGAATGAAAGTTCCTAAGTGTTCCCCAATCATATAATACAATAAAAATGAATGTAGTAAACAAATACAATAAAAACATTTAATCTTCGTGTTTACTAGATGTTGCTGATCAAGAAAGTGCAGGGTCATCGAATGAAGGCGATGTGGAGTACACAGAGGTGGTTCATCCCCAGCATCTAGATCCTGCACGAAGCAAGTTCTCTTTCTCTTTCATCCCTTTTGCCCTTTTAAGAGAAAGATTGTGAATTCCTGCCATGCGTGAACTGGTCAAAGAAAAGTCACTTTTGGGTGGGGTCTAATCAGCAAAATATCAAATGACTTAGGTTTTAATTACAGGGGTTATTTTCTACTGAGACATTTTATAAACAGGAAGGGCTGAGCTAATTGCATTTCTCCAGAAGAGATTTACAGCACTTATCTCTTCCAGAATTACATGAAAATGCTGTTATCTTATACACTTTTAAAAAAAAGCGTATCTACAATATTGATATCACTTGCTCTTTTGTTTTAGCTCTTCTAAGAAAAGGCACAGACACTGTGTACAGTGAGCTAGAGACTTCTCAAGGTATTAACAACATAGTATCTCATGCTACAAAATACATGAATTAGCATTGTTACATTGTGATGCCACTCTTATTATAATTCTGACTGTTTTAAATAGGGGCTCCTGAACACTTAAACCATGTAAGTAACATTGCAACATCCACTCATGCTATAACCTTTAACATTTTGTCCATCCTGCTGAACAAGAGAATGCTGCCTCTCAGCATACCAAAACATAATATTAAATATTATATTATACTGTATACACATGTATGACTGATTAACAGAACTTACAGCAAGCAGTTAAGATACTTAAAATTGTATGAGTGTAATTGCTTTATGTTAAAAAATTAAAGAAAGTAGCACCAGGTTCCTCCTACCAAATTTCAAAACTGCCCCCAAGAAATACTGTTGAATGCATGGCGCCCTTCGGTAGTGGGAGACTGAATGTGTTTGTTTTGTGGAATATGCCTTCAGTAAGGGAAAAGGGAAACACCAGTCAGACTTTCCTGATGGAAAAATAGAAGACCTTGCCGCCCGAGCAGTGTGCCAGAGTTTACATAAACACAGTGACCTCATAAAACTGGTTAAAGATCAGAGAAAAAAAATCTATGCCAAACTAAAAGACTGAATGACTAGATCATTCAAATTGCACGACTACACTGTAAGAAAGCACTTCTGAGTTTTGTTAACTGAACAATCAAGTTTAGTGAATAAAGTATCAGTAACAGTATCGTCCCATAAATGGTCATTAATTATATGTAGTGGCCCGATAACAAAATCAAGCCGATGTTTTAAATTCATTATGAAACGGAAGTTGCCTGTCTTCCATATAGGTATTTATGAATGTGTAAATTATGAAAAAAAAAACCGTATTGTTTGAACTGTATTGAGAACACTATACCACCTTCTGGTACACATTCACAAACAAAAGAGTGCCCGTAGATTATTTCTGATAACAAATGAAAGAAACCGAGAAGAACCGTGTCTCTCCAATATTTGTAATTTAGACCGCGATACCAATCTGAACCGCTAGATGTCAATGTATCATACGGTTTGTTTAAATGCGACCAAACTACAGGACCCATTAAACAAATTATTTTAATAAAATAAAGATACAGCAAAATTCAACAAATCGTTTATTTAATACAATTATTTCACAGTAAAATAATAATATAAACTAATATGAACATGATTAAATTAATTATAAGTAGGTATATTATTAGAGCCGAACACAAACCGGAAGTTAACTGGGGGTCGAGCGCGTCCAACGAAACGGTCTATACTAGATAAATGTACTGACATTGAACATAGAATAAAAGTACATGAGCATAAGATTATACAAATATAATTTGATTTAGAGTAACGTTCTGTATTAATTAGTATGGTGAAAAAATAAATGTTCACAACAAAGTTTTTATTACGTCATTGTCTTGTACCAACAGGATTAAGGTGTTTAACAGCTAGTACTAAGCTTTACTGAGAGTATGTGCCAGTTTCAAAGATGATTCAAGTGACTAAAATGAAATGGAGATGAATGAATGCCGGTGATAACATGTAATTTGTGTACATTTCTCTCATTTTGTAGCAAGACATTCAAGAATATGTTAAAATCAACCTTGACCAACTTCCTGAACCTGTGGATTAGCAGATTTCAGTTGCCTCAAAACCTTTTCTGGGGATTGATGTTGCCTATTTGTGCCACGACCCTTCTATCCTCCACTTTCACACTATGTACAGTTTGTACTAAAAACAACATGCTTTCACAAGTTTAAGTAAAATTAAATTATTTTGTGCTATTACCTTTTTATTAAAGTTGATTGAATTTGTTTGACTTTTTCTGTTTGTGTGTTTAATATTTTGTTGCTAAAAACAAACTCAAAATTCAAGCTCTAAATAAGTGAATGCCCTTTTATTCATTAATTCTTCATATTAATTATTTTATAAACTCATTTGTCTACGGCTTTTTTTGACAATTGATAGCAGCATGTAAGAAAGGACAATAAGTACATTTCTGAAGAGGCGCTGAAGATGGCGCCGAGTTGAGTTAAGTTATATATATGCTGTTTAAATTCGAGCAAATTTTAACTTTTGGATACTCGAATTACAACTGTGAGTAACAAACAGTGTTGCGATATATGTTTTAACGAACGCTAACTACGTTTTATACACTGAAATCCCTTATACATCGAGATTATAACGGTGGAAAGTCTGCAAGTGGACGCGAAGAAAGTTTACATTGGAAATGGAGGCAGCTTGTGGAAATTCGGGCGACAACTTTCAGCAGTACACTTCAATGGATGCAGATATGGAAAGGGTGAAAAGAATTCACGACTATATCAAACAAGACGACAATGTACAAGAGGTTCATTCTCTTTCAGACACACCAATCAACAGTCCGGCCAAGAAAACGGTAAGAATCGAAAGACCGGAGGCGGTTTCCAACAGCACTCAATCAACAGGATCGGAGAAACACAACAATCACTTCCACAAAAATGGAGGAAACGCTGAAAGATTTCAAAGAGCAACTAGTGGCATAGGCAACCGGTTGGATGCTACAGAGGAAAAGTTAGAAACCGTCACTGCAGAAAACAAAATATTGCAAAACAGAGTACACGAGTTGGTGTCATACCCAAGGCTCTGGACTCTGAATATATCTGGAATTCCAGAAAAGGAGGATGAAAATGTAAAAATGACTGTAATAGATATCTTATCTCGAGTATCTCCAACTATAAAGGATTCTTTACAGTCATCGGTGGACGTAACTCACCGCTTTGGGGCCCAGACCGAAAAAAGGAGCCGTTTCAACGCAACCACGAAGAATCATCGTGCAGTTTTTAGCGCGCATCGAGGGATCGAGTGTGGTTCGATGCTAAAAATTCAGAGGTTCTGAAACAAAAGAAAATTAAAATCTCCTAAGATCTAACACAGTACGTGAAAGATGCGAGAGCGAAACTATGGCCTCTGGTGGAAGATGCAAGACGCCAAAAGAAGAAAGCCGGATTCAAAGGTCCTTTCGCATTTATAGAAGGGAAAAGGAGGACTTGTGATAAGGTGATATATACACAGTCTTGTTGGACATATACGTATTATTGTGAGGATGGAATATCTCGATGAATGTACGTGAAAAGTCAAGCGGCAATAGACGATATTCACTGTGGAGGATAAAGAAGTAAAGAGGGAATGGAATCGAAGGTTGGTTATTAATAGTTAATGCATATTAGATAGGTAATGTGAGAGTTCCGTGTAAGTTATGGTTTGCACTTGTTCATGTTCAAAAGTAAATTTGAAATTGTTTTCATTGTCTTGTTTTTCTGTAAGTGTACGAGGAATCCGAGATGTTACTAAGAGAAAAGCTTTATTTTTATTTTGTCATTCCTTAATTGAGGACATTTATTTTTTTTAAAAAGAAACGCATTCAAACAAAACCGATGAACGTTTTTGGCAGAATTATGGGGGGGGAGTTTGGGGCAGTTTATTTTAGTCATTGTACTAATAAGGACTACTGGCCATGTCATCAACCCCATTTTAAATGATTTTTGTGATAATCTCTCACTAATGGATCCTTTTAGATTTATTTTCCCTGATACTGTAGATTCATTTACATGGTTTAAAAGTGATATGTCTAGTAAATCCAGAATAGACCTTTGGTTAGTTTTAGACTGTCTTTCTCAATTTATAAGTACTTGTGAAATTTCTCCTACCCCTTTAACAGACCATTCTAGTATCTCTTTATTACTTTCTTACGATAAAAACACAAAAAAGGTAAACTCTGGCTATTGGAAACGGAACTGTTCCTTTCTAGAACATAATTTATATATCAAGGTGATAAAAGATATCATAGAGAAATACAAAGATATGAAAGATATATCAACATCTTTAAAATGGGAATTATTAAAAAATGAATGTAGGTATTTCTCAATTAAATATGGGAAAGAACAAGCTAAAAAGAAAATACAAACTCAAAAGGACACACTAGAAAAAAATAAACACCCTCCTTAAGGAATCACAACTAAATGATAGTAAAATTAAAACTTTGCATACACTAAAAGAGACTCTGGATAAGTTATACATAGAAAAAGCAAAAGGTGCTTTTTTAAGATCCGGAACTAGATGTCTTGAACAAGGAGAAAAAAATTCAAATTTCTTTTTCACCTTGGAAAAACAACGAGGACAGTTAAAAAAAAATACAAACTTTGTATATAAATAACACTCTCACCTCTGACAGTAAATCTATTAATTTGTTTGTTTCATCTTTCTATCAAAAGCTTTATACTTCATCGGATAATACTACATGGATTGAAATGTTTTATAAAAAGTTGATCAATTCATACCTAAAGTGTCCTTACAGCAATCTAACGATTGTGAAAGCCCCCTAGAATTAGAAGAGTTAGATTATATTTTGTCCAAGACTCCCTTAAATAAAAGTCCAGGGCTTGATGGATTACCATTTGAATTTTACAGAATGTTTTGGATGGATATTAGAGAAATGTTACTATCAGTTTTCGAAGAATGCCTAAATTCTAGTGAATTAGTGGAGTCCATGAAACAAGGTCTCATAACTCTTTTGCCTAAACCAAATAAAGATGCTCATCACATTGAAAACTGGCGTCCCATAACTTTATTAAATTCAGATTATAAATTGCTAACATCTTTATTTGCAAATCGATTAAAACCATACTTTGAAGGAATTATCTCTACTACCCAATCTGGTTTATGAAGGGAAGACACATAGCAAATAACATACCACTTGTGTTAGACATATTGGATTATTCTGATCTCATTGACAAAGAGGCCCTTATTTTTTTATAGACTTTTACAAGGCCTTCGATTCGATAGAACATGATTTCATAAACATTGCTGTAGATAAATTTGGTTTTGGACTCAAATTTAAAAAGATGGTAAAAACTATATACAAAGATATCAATAGTAGTGTATCATTAGCGGAAGGAACATCGAAACGTTTCACTCTTAGCAGAGGTATTCGACAGGGTTTCCCTATTTCACCTTTTTTATTTTTGATTGCAGCAGAATTATTAAATCTTTATATGGTCAACTGTATCAATGCTGAAGGCATAACATTTTTTGACAATTCCATTTTAATTTCTCAGCTTGCAGATGACACTTGTATTTCTCTTAAAGATAAAAGACAGGTGTTGAAAGTTCTGGAAGGCTTAGAGATCTTTTCAAAAGCTTCTGGTCTCATTATAAACACAGACAAAAGTGAAATATTATTTGTTCATGAATCCAACAAAACCAATATCAACGGAATTAGGGTCAAACAATCTGTAAAATATCTTGGAATAAGGACAGAATGAATGACAATTTTACTTTAGAGCTAAAAATAACAAGGACTACCTTCAATGGATGGCTTCAAAGGGACTTAACTATACAAGGAAGGACTTTGTTGTCGAAGGCTGAAGGAATTTCCAGATTGGTTTACCCGGCCTTATCTTTGTACGTGGACTCAAAAACAATATCTTCAATCGACTCGGTTCTATTCAAATTTATTTGGAAAAACAAAACTGAATACATCAAAAGAAAGACAATTATTAGCAGTTATGCCGAAGGAGGATTCACTGCTATTGATTTCACAACGATCAACCAGGTCTTCAAAATTAACTGGATTAAATTCTGTATTCTAGGAAGAGATTATTACCAAGTTCTTTATACCAAATCTGCTATTTGATAGATGTGGGGGGCTAAAGTTTTTGTTGACTTGTAATTTTTGCATGTGGTAAATTACCTGTCAAGTTACCAAATTTTCACAAGCACGCGCTGGAGTCATGGAAATTGGCCTTCAAGCACGACTTTTCACCCCATAAATGCATTGTGTGGAATAATCAATATATGTTATATAAAATAGGACCATCTTTAACAAAAACTGTTTTGAAAAGAATGTTATTTTTATTTCCCAATTTATAGAACAAAATGGAAACCAAATAAGCTATGAAAATTTTATTGATTATAACCAAGTCAATATCACAAGAATGGAATATCAAAGGCTAATCAAGGGAATATCTCCTAAACTTTTACACCTCGTCAAATCATCTTTTCAATATTCAAGGTTAAGGGAAGAAATGCCTCGTCTAATGATAAGTGGAGTAGACTTACTTGGAAAAAAATGTAATAACTGGCATATTAGAAAAACAATAATCAGTATAAATAGTAGTGCCCGGAAAAAGATGTACCCTTCATTAATTTCGTACAATATTTGGTCTACGAACAATAATTTTATGATTCCAAACAAAGCTAACGAAATTCATATTAAAATTCTCCATAAAATTTATCCCTGCAAGTTATTTTTGTCTAAGTTCATTGGATATTCAACCAGAATGTTCTCTCTGTGGTGATGAAGATGAATCAATTATCCATTTGTTCTTTAGATGTAAAATTACAAGATCATTTTGGACAGAGATTTCCCTTTTGATTTTTAATTCTTTCAATAAGTTGATTGACATTAAAGAAGAAATGGTCTTATGTTTATACTTAGACACTGGTTCTATTGAAATAGACAATGCTATTAAAAATGTATGTTTGCTTGGAAAAAATTACGAACATACACAAATGTAAAGTTACAGGCTCTAGCCCTAATATTAATGTTTTTTTGTAGTGAACTTAAATGTTTTAAAGAAATCCTTTGTAAAATGAATAAAAGTGAGAAAGGAATTAAAACTCTCAAAATATTCAATGTACTCCTCAAGGAAAAGTAATACTATGTTTAATTGACTCTGTCATAATCCTCGTTTCTTTCTTCTATTTTTTTCTGTTTATTATTTTTCATTTTATTTATTTTTTATTTGAGTTTTATGTTATACTGAAATGTCTCGATGTTGATAGAAATTTACGATGAACATTTATATCGTGAATGTAATATACATTACATTCTAAATGTAATGTATATTCTTTGTACTAAAAAAAAAATATATATATATATATAAAATTGAGTAGATAGTGCCCTCTTTTGGTTACCTGCAAGTATTACATGAGGTCGAATTAAAACACTCAAGTAATGTCAAATGATGTAATTATCCAGTTTTTGTGGAACTCCTCCCCCCATCTTTTCTTTTTCATGTGTTTTAGTTACAAATAATAAACATCTTTAGTTGCTGAAAAAAAAATACATTTCCCCTACGAGGCTGATTCCAGCTCCTTTTCGCCAGCTCCTTATTCGCCGAAAAATGACCTTTTAAGCTCCTCCCTTTCAGTGGCACGGGCTTTGTATTTAGAGGAACAGCATGGCGAACATTTTGACATTGTAGACATACTCAAATTCCTGTGAAATCTCATTTTTTTTGTATTTGTTTGCATTCATTTCACTTTTGGTCACGTGCCAATGTAACATGCTGTGTATTTTACTGACGTAGTTTTCAAAGGTTCCGCATGTTGCGGTCTCTATCTCTCTCTCAGACACACACACACACACACAGTCTCTCTCTCTCTCTCCCCATCTCTCTCCTCTCACCTGCTTGTACTACAAACTAGTTGATGATTTGGCTTAGATGATCATTTGCAAGTTTATGTGTAAGTAATGTTTCAATGATGCACAATTCGCTGGAGCGCTTTGCTGGTGTGGTTATTTTGAAATATGTTTTTTTATCCTTGCCTTTTTTGTTATATTTGACTAATTCTGTCTAATTTATTTATGTTTATTTATTTTTTGGTAAATAAAGAGACTCAAAATGTCCCTCTATAATATAAGTATAATATAAATAATGATGATTTTCATCCTAATAAAACCGCAAGGTATATTAACCATGGTATATTGATGAATCTCTTGGCAGCTGTCATAACTTAAAAAAAATCAATCTTCTCAAAAATACGTGAATGTAGATGGCTATATGATATCCCTCTTTAACGAATAATAGATTTAGAACCCACTTTGATGTGTCTGTCTTGAAATATCACCCCATAGAAGACCCCATTTCATACTACAATTGTAAATTCATATATCTCATTCCAGCTGTCTTAACTTGCAGAAAATCAATGTTCTCAAAAAAAACCTGAACGTACAGGGCTAGATGACATCCCTCTTTAACGAATAACAGAGTCTGAACCCATTTGGATGTGTCTTTTTTTAAATATCACCCCCAGAAAACCAGATTACATTTAACCATCACATATTCATTAAGGTTATTGCAGCTGTCTTGACTGTCGAAACATCCTGAATGTAGGGGGCTAGATGACATCCCACTTCAACGAATGAGTGAGTTGAAGCCCATTTGTCTTTTCTCAAATATCATACTCAGAAGATAGCATCTGATTTCAAACATGGAATATTTATAAATCTCATTCTAGCTGTCACATCTTTTAAAATGTGAGCATTCTCAAAATAACCTGAACGTGCCCTGGACTATAAAAGCAGCCTATTATTTTGTAAAATACTCATTGTTTTTTTCCCCTGAACAAACTGCAGCATGAATAATAAAACATTTAATTGCTCATATGACGTGGAGTAATTGTCTGGGATTTGTGTAGAAATAAAAAAAAAATCTTCTCATTCAACAAAAACACTTCTCAGTTCTTAATGTATATCTTTATGGATAATGACACCGTAACTCGGAAAACCCATTGTTACCATATTCACGGCCGCATTAACAATAGGGCTAGGCGGGGCTAAAGCCCCGGGGCCCGAGCAAGGAGGGGGCCCGTGATTGTCTGTGTAGCAGATTGATTACTACTAGCCATCTGATTGCCAAAGCCTTACCACGCCCCCCACAAATTAGCCCTGTTATTTAGTAGCGCTTTGCCGTATATTCCATGCATTATCATGGAATCATTCTCATTAATATTATTAACAAAATTGCGCATTCGCGTTATGATTGGTCGCATGTCAATCAAACCCCCGTGGGCAGCAGGGCATGGTGAATTGAAACGTCACGTTTGAATTTGATATACCAAATCAAATGCATTTAATTTATATACAACAATTCAGCTTAGGCCTATCAGGCGATGGCCTACGCATCAACCAATCAATCGCCTCCACTCTTCACTTCATTCTAGACTATTCTTAAAAGTGTCACGCAAAAAACAGTCTTCGTCTTCGACTGCTAAAAATTTCATCTTTAAAAAAAATGTGCGAGTGGGGCTCAAAAAATGATATTTTTTAAAGCTAAACAGCAGAGGAAACATGAGCTGATCAGTAAAATCCCAAAACTATCGGGTTATTTTCCTAAAGCTGATGATCACGGAGTGGTGGATGTTGGAGCTGATGATAAAGACACAGCGTCATCATCGACCCCACCAATTAACTGTTAAGTTTGATTATTAACTTGATGAATGTATGATATTGCTTTTTGTGTTTGATCAAACTATTCGCCTAAAGGGCTGACTGTGGCGATAGTGCTAATGTGTCCGGTAGAAATATGTCAATTGTGCTGCGCCATCATCATGATGTAAGTTTATAATTTATACACGTATTTAAGCATTGTGGTATAGATACAAATTATTTTAAACTGCTCAGGCACAATAAGCAGCAGGAGAGGATTCATTTTGTAAATGCTCGTTTTGATACTATAGTGAACTTGAGACGGTTCTGCACAGCGCACTTGGTCTTAAAGTGACAGAAGCTGCTAATAAAGCTGCTGTCGCCATTGTGTCAATAATGTTAATCAAACATCAGAAAGAAAGTAATTTACTGTCCTTGACTGAATCACTTTAGTGAAATGAATAAGAATGGATGTTGAATTTATATTGAAAGCTATGTATTGAATATTTGATTACTTTATATAATATTATTCAGTGCTTAAGGTTTTTCAAGTAGGTCGATTTCTTATGTGCCTTTGTTCTATTATTATTTGTGATTCTTGTCATCAGTAAGCTTGATATCCATTTCTTAAGCTACTTTTTGTGATATTGAAAATTATCACAATAATTATGAAATTTTAGTGCCATTAACTTTTGAAATTATAAAAATCGTATTAAAATTAATATAACTTGACTATGAAGTATATTGTTCGATAAAATGACTCCGTATGATGATATAGGCTAACATTTAGCTCATCGCCCACCCTATTCAAGACTTGTTGACAGGTTAGTGTTAATCTAACAGTATGTGTAAAAATGTGTTTCTAACCAGATCACCAGAAACATGAAAGATCGACATTTTTTAGAAAAAAGCAGGGTTTTTCCTCTTTCTCTGTAGTTGGTGACCTAAAGTGGTGGGGGGGCCCTGCAGTAACTCATAGCCCCGGGGCCCAGTGAGCTCTTAATGCGGCCCTGACCATTAGCAATGACGCAGGCTACTAAGAAGGTCGATTGCGTCGCCTGGCGATGTTGCTGTGGACCCAACGCAGTTCACGCAATGTTTCAGTAGTGTATGAGGCTTACGTGACATTAATGACATAGGAATGAACATTAGGATGAAAATTGCGTAAGCATTCATTATTGCGTAAGAACAAGCGTAGATGACTCAATAAATATATGAGGCTTACCAAAGTTATATGCCCTCTTGACAAACAGGCAGTGAGCTTTTCTTTGGTGAAAGTAAGCAGGGACAAGGGCAAAATAAAAAAATATTCACCATTCACAAAGAACATGTGAAGGAATAAATACTTTCTTCACAATTTGGAAAATGCACAAAATTCCTGTCATTGGATTACTGATGCACTCTTCAAGATGACCGAACGACTTTACAAGTAAGTGAAACTTTATAATAGCTGTCAAGGACAGTTTTAGCTATTTATAATAATTGTTAAGGGTATTGAACAGTGCGTTTTATTAAATCAGAGTGATTAAAGCAAAATTTACAATTTTATTACAATTATACAATAAACACCATCAATGGCACTGTTCAAAGGATTTGTTTAATCAAATTTAGTGTTGGTTAAGTTGTCATATAATAGGACTGGGTAAACAATTTTGATTCTCCGATTTTAATCTATTCTCATTTTAACTGAACAATATCGACCAATAACGTGCATCAGATAATTATCTCTACTTCGACTCTCCTCCTGAAAATGGTGCCATTTCACTTTGCCATTCTCTTCCCTGACTAATTGAGAGGTTCGCGGTGAAAGGTCCAGAAAGACTTTATAGGCCTGTTTTAACATATTTATTGCCATTTTTCTAGTTTGTTTTTATTGTAACAGTACTTTTTTCAGTAATGTACATTGTGCATTATTATGATTTCCTTTTACAATGTTTGTTACTCAAGTAAAGAAGCCCTATAAAGTAATTCATAACAATTGTGTGGATCTGTTGTTAATATAAACGTTTAGTATAGTAATATTGCTCAGTTGCAAGGGGTTAATTGTAGCATTAATCTGTGATAATGAATGCGATGTTTGATATATAAACATTTTTAATGAAATAGTGATGAACCAATCTATGATTAACTAATCTATATAAAATCGGATCATTATTGTTATAGTAATCAAATCCATATAAATAACAATCTAATCAAATTGGAAGACTGGTCACAATACCCAGACATGTTATATTTATTAAAAACAATGTTAAATGTATATCAAATAAACTGAAACTATAATAAAATGCTATTGGTTCGATCTCAGGGAGCAAAAACATTAGTTAAGGACACTAAGATTATATAGCTGTGAAAAGACTATATTAAATGAAAAAGTTAAGTGAAATCAATCTTAATCTTATTAATTGTGTAAGTGAAGAAAAACATTATTTTAAAATTTCACGCTTGAAATATATGGCATAAAGGAGACTAGCAAATAATAATATTTTTTCCCAATTTCAAATGTTGATTTTTCATGACTGTATGTCTAAAGTAAATTGTAATAAAAAATTGTATGTACAACATTTTCAATGCTCAAAAGAAATTTAAAACTGACCATAATAGACCTGTTGTTTGTGGTGGCCATAACTTAACTCATTTAAAGCAACAAGATTACTTGTCTTATGTTAAGTTCACAAATCCTTTTTACAGTGCATTTTTTTGCGTTAGTTGTCAAACGAAATGTGTTTCATAACAAAAAGTGGTGGAAAATAATCACTTACATAACAATGTCATTCTTTATTGTTTCAGGTTCAAAGTGTTTAAAAATGTAAGCAAAATTCTTTATAGCACATGTTTATGTTGTTTCTGCATACATTTAACACATTTTCATTAAAACCTATAAACTATGGAATTTAATTATTTTTATCTTGATTCCATCAATATTCTCCATACCTACTTGCTAATTATCTATCTGTTACTATCTGAAGGGAAGTCTCGATAATGCAATGTCATGGAAAAACTACAACAGACTCCTATTACCGAGATGAGTCTCTCTGGGGCATGCTATGCACATCTCTGCCTGTACTAAATAAAATATATGGCAGCATAAAGTACTGGCAGCAGCGGTTCCAGCCATTAACTGTAATTTTACAGGTTTGCAGCCGTTTTTCATTTGACAGTTGTGTTGTAAGTCCACAGTAAAGTACTGGCAGCGATTTACCGTAATTGTACAGTTAAAGTACATTTTCTGTTTTGTGGCTGTACTTTAATTTCACAGTAATGGCTATTTTATTTATCATTTACTCTACTGCCCAGATAGCAAATACATACCTTAATTCTCCCAGAAATGTATAATAATATATTGAATAATTAAAAAAAAAAAAAACACAGACACCAAGCAAATGCAAGTATTTTGTTATTGATGCTTACAATAAAATCTACTCAAATGCAGCAAAAATAAATATAATGTCAAAAGGGGTGCTAAAAAACAATCAAACTAGTATTTAGACAACAGAAAAGAACAACAAAAACAAAGTCACACAATACAACAGAAACATACAAATACCCAACAAATAATGTCAAAAAATAAACAAAAAACACAGCAACAATAAACTAAGCACTAAATTCATATATTAGGGATTCAATTAAAACAATGTAAAAGATTTAGTGCATAAAAAATATAAAAGAAACTAATAAACAAACAAGAGAAATTAAAGACAAAACGTATGTTTACAGAGGTGCAAATATATATCAAATTATATATATAGTCAAATTAATTACAAACAATACTGTAGAAGATGAAAACAATTAGATGAAACCCAGGTTTAGGAACTTTTTTTGACCTCCGGCTCAGTCATCTGTGCACATGAAGGACTTCTTACTGCCTCTAGAATAAAAGCATACAAATAAAAGTTAAAAATGTGATTAAATAAAATGCAAAATAATTAGAGACTTTTCACACTATAGTACACCATCAGGCCTAAGAGTTTTAACTTTTATTTTAATTTTTATATTTGTTTGTAGATTTACGAGTTCCAGGCTCCTAATGCAAGCGCTTACCAATTACAACAAAATTGGGAATCCTATTTTCCCATGTACAGCTCTCCAGTTCACAGTTTTGGCCTGGGTTTTTTATTGCCAGCTTCATACACCAGACTGTGTCTTCACATCCACTCCACTAAATAATCCAAGATCAAGTGCCTTTAAAGTTTGAAAGCATGCTGTCAGTATTAAGCCAAATTACTACAACATACTTATGGAACTAATACTGATATTAGGCAAATTACAGTACATACAAGACCAATTAGAAACATATCATTTTCAAATTGTTACAGATTCAGTTGAAATTGTACAAAAGTACAATGACATGTTAGAAAAATGTTAAAGAATGAGATAATACACAGCCTTACTTTTTTTTCCTTTTTGGTGGCCTCAGGGAGACTGTCTTTGACTGGAGACTGCAGTCTGCTGTTCCACAAGATGTGCTACTGTCTTTGCAAGCATGTGTCTGGGGTTAGGGAGTGATCAAGAGGCTGAAGCACAGAGAACTGACTGCTGACAGTGGTAGTTTTTTTTACAAAGAAAGACGCAAACTCATCAGCTGTTAAGTTCGATGCAGGTGAGGGGGAAGGCAGGCAAAGAATTCCATTCCATTCAATTCAATTCAATTCAATTCAATTCAATTCAAGTTTGTTTAAATAGCGGTTTTCACAGTGTGCATTGTTCACAGCAGCCAAAGAAGAGCAGAGAAGGTTTTAAAGAGAGTACGAGAGTTAGGCGAGTTGTTGATTTTAACATGGTAGTATTGAGTCTTTGCAAAGGAGACATCAGCAAAGAAGGAAGAGAGGAGAGACTGATAGAGACTGAGGTCAGTGGATTCTTTAGATTTGGGCCACTTTCTATCAGCAGACCTGAGCGTGGCGCGATGCTCGCGGAGAACATCGAAAACCAGGGGGCAGAAGGGGATGCACGAGATGGGCTTGATGAAAGAGGGCATAAGCTGTCTAAGCAGGAAGTAAGTGTAGAGCAGAGAGGGTCTGTGGCGGTGTTAGTGTCCAAGAGAGAGAGCTGTTCAGAAGGAGTGAGCGTGGCGGAGACCGCAGAGGATAAGCGGGAGGGAAAGTGTACGTACGTTGCGTCGGAATGTGACCAGTGGGGAGGCATGTGTAGTGTCTGGGGGGGTTAGGTCGAGATCAAGAATGATTAGGAAATGATCCGACGTGTGCAGCGGGGTGACCTGTGAGTCATGAGTGGACCAATAGCGTGTGTAGATAAGATCTAGTTGATTATCAGACTTATAAGTTGCAGATTTGGGAACTCGCTTGAGGTCAAACGATGCAGTCAGGTTGCTGAAGTCAGCAGCCTGAGGTTTTTCAATGTGGATATTGGAGTCTCCGAGTACCACCAGCGGAGTACCATCCTCGGGGAAGGATGACAGAAACGTATCCAACTTCTCCACTAAATTTCCAAGCTGACCTGGGGGACGATAGAAAACTACAACATGAGTTTTAAAAGGGTGGATGACAGTGACAGCGTGAGACTCGAAGGCGACGTTGTCGCATGAGGGTGTCAGCAGTTAGAATTTCCAGTCGTTAGGAATGAGTAGACAGGTTCATCCACCCCTCCCTGATATGCGTGGGCTGTGGGAGAAAGTGAAGTTATTGGAGAGGGCATCAGATGTGGCAGTGTCCTCTGGTTTGATCCAGGTTTCAGTAAGTGCTAAAAGAGAAAGACCTGAATGTTTAGCAATAGCTGTGATGAAATCTGCTTTGTTTACAGCAGATTGGCAGTTCCATAGACCAATGGGAAATGTAATAGAGGTAGTTTTGAGTGCTAAAAAGAGGTAATATACCCGTTTAATCACGCAATTGAATTCAGCAGGACACGCCTTCACACTCACACGATAACAAGCGAAACCAGCTCGAGAACAATGCGACTTCACAGGTGACTCAGCGGTCAAAGTACACAAAAAAAGCAATGACACTGCGGTTCAACTCTTTAAGACAATATTAATCACACTTAAGCGGTTCTGTTGCCTACTGCTGCTCAATGCTTCTTCGACTGAATACGCTAAGAGCACAGATTAAATACCCTAACTGGCGTTGGACACGCTTTCGCACTCTCACAATAACAAGCGAAACCAGCTCGAGAACAACGCAACTTCACATGTCTGAGCCTGACACTTAAGATTTAGTCCTACAATTCGCTTAAATTACTACTGACGTGCTTAATGTCTAACTTTTAAGCGCAGCTTTGAGCCAAGAATGTTTTTACTCTTAAGTCAATTCTTAGCAGTGTTCTTGTGAGTAATTAACTTTTTAAGCCCTGTCAATCTAGCTTCTGTAAAATGCACAGTACTGAAAAACCTTTGGTTAAGGTCACAAATGATTTGTTAATTGCTTCTGATTCTGGTTGTGATTCTTCTCAACTTCAGTGCCTCTTTCGACACTATTGATCATTGTATTTTGCTCAACCCTTTAGAGACTGTCTTTGGTTTCTCTGACTCTGTTCTGGTTTAAGTCTTATCTTTCAGACCGCAAGCAATTCGTTTTTTTGGCAATTTACAGATCTGTAATCTGGTGTTCCCAAGGGTTCAATTTTGGGCCCTTTACTTTTTAGTGTATACATTTTCCCTATTGGCAAACTTCTTAATTTTCATTTTTATGCAGGTGACACCCAGATATACATAAATTCAAATGTTGTATCATTGGAAAAATTCTAATTTCAAAAATCTAATATGTATGATTTTAAGGCAGCTGTTCCTCTTCTTTAAAACTGTTTCTCCGAGATAAAAAATTGATCTTTATAAATGGATAATTTTCTATGTTTTACAGTTTTTCTTGATTGCTAACACACAATTCATGAAACAATTTACCATTTTCTGACAACCATAAACACATTCTCAGAACAATACACCAACGTGTACAAACCTCACACACAAACAGCCTTAATTTGCAAAGTTTTAACCACGTTCTCATTCAGAAAACACGAAAACACTATATAATGAACTGAAGTGTCAAGATGTAAACTCAAATAGCAGACATTTTAACCATAAGTAAACATTCAGTAGCAAAACTGATGACACAACAATCAGAATCTCATGGTAATATCAATAGGAGCACAGGTCATTGTGCATCCTAGAATCATCTAGAAGGCTTTATGCTACTTAAACATACAGTATAATCACAGCACACACTTAACATGAGAGAAATGTCACTCTTTATCAAGTAAACTGTAGCATGTGTACAACCTTAAATTTGTATACCAAAATAATGGAATCCCCTGCCCTCTGAGTGTAGAAATGCAGAATCTTTAAATATTTTTAAATCTTCTCATACAACTTATCTTTTATCCTAGCATTTCTGTGACAAATTTGTGTCTTTACTTATATTTGCTTTAATTATATGTATATAAAAAAAATGTAAGCTGCTTACACACAAAATATTTACTTGCAACAAAATTTCCGAAACCTAACACTCAAACACCAGAACCACACACCAAATCGGCAAAACCCTACACCTTTGTGTATGACCTTTGATTCAATTTTCAGTTTCATAAAACACTTTTTTGCAAAACACAACACACATTCTCTATGTAACACACAAAAATCTTACAGGAAGTATATTGATTTCCTTTTACAAACACAACCAATCAAAATGTCACACTAATTCATCAATGCCACTAAATCCTCACATATGCAAACACACATTGCTTTACTTACAATTTTTCTCAATTGTTTACACAAATTTTCTGAAAGCATGCCTCATATTCTCAGAACTCTACACACAAATCCAAAAAAACACACACAATGGGCAAAACCCCTCAATTCTCCTGCAAAATGAAACTTTACATTCAAAACAATGTTATTTCTTCTCAAAATGGGATTTTGTTTTCAAATGACAAACAAACCATCATATGTATAGACATTTATAAGAACCAGCTGAACACTGATGTGCTCAATGTAAAACACTATGATGAATGTAAAACACTTCTCCATTCATCATAATGACTTAGGCCTTTTTTGGTTCAGTTTTACACTTACTACAGACAGTACAAACATAAGTGTGTTGTAAAATATTTGAGAATATGGTTTTTATACTCAGAACACAAAAATGTACACAGTGTACATCCCATTCCCAACCAACACAAAGTTGCACATACACTACATAAAAAACAACAGAAGAATTTACTGTATACAGTTACAGTAAAAAAAGAACTAAAAAAAACTATGCTGCAACCTCTCTTATGTTGCGGTCTGGCCACAGCACCTGGTCCACATCACAAGTAATGTTTTCCCTGGCCAAGCAGCGGGGGAAATATCGCCTAGCATGGTGATTCCAGCCATGAAAAGCATCAGCTGCTATATCTCCACATGCGTCCTCCATAGCTTGGAGAAGAGGTATACGCGTTTGTGGATTTCGGTCATACACTTTCCATCTCCAGGCAGAAAAAAAATCCTCGATAGGATTGAGGAATGGAGAACCAGTTAAGAACCAGAGCAGCCCTGTGGAAACTTACGTTGTCCCAAATGACAACGTACCTGAGCTGCTCTGGGCCATCTACCTGATCTGGTGGAATGAGTGTGTTGTGTAGGGTGTCAAGGATTGTGATCAGATGGGCGGTGTTGTAGGGGCCAAGGGTAGTAGCATGGTGATGGATGACGTCGTGGTGGATAATCGCTGCACACATTGTGATGTTCCCTCCGCGCTGGCCAGTGACTCAAACAATGGCACGCTGGCCGATGATATTCCTTCCCCTCTTTCGTCTTTTTGTGAGGTTGAACCCAGCCTCATCAATGAAGATGAACTGGTGCTCCACTGCAGCCACCTCTAGCTCAAGGACTCTCTGAAACACGCATGACAATATCAGAAATAGACATGGAGTGGTCACTATTGTGAAGCACAATCATTATGAATACAATATTGAAATATGTATAATTTAAGCAGAGAATTGTGTGTAGTGTTTTGAAAAAAGTGTGTTTTAGAACTGCAATTTGAGTGTAAAGCATGAACTGTGCTTGTAGTTTAGCAGAATTGGTTCAGGGGGTTGGTGAATGAGTTACATGTTGTGGTCATTGTGTCTCAAGTACCAGAATTTGTGTGTAAACAATTGAGAAAAACTGTAACACCAACCAATCATGACTTTAGAAGAGGCCTATAAATAGGCCCCAAACGGTGTGTGGTCAGCTGCTTGTCACTGCGCCGCAGTAGATTCTAGAGAAACCGTTTCCAAGCACATTTTTTATTTTGTTGCTAGAACCCTTGATAACCTGCTGCCATAAATTCATCAAACTACAGTTTTTTCTGAATGCTTAAACCCTAACTGTGATTCTTATAGCACAATTACTATAGCACAACTATTAATAAACTATTAAAACCACTCACTGAGTTTGCAAAACTAAAAGCACAAACACTGCTTTGCAATCAGTTTGCAATTTTGTAACACACACTTTGCAAAACTGTAGGTACAATCCACTGCACAGCACTCTTTTTGCGGAACTGTAAACACAACTCACTGCTTTACACTCAATTTTCAACTGATCAACACACTCCTAGCAAAACTATACACATTTATGGCTATTATTTACACTATTTTGCCAACTGTCTGGCACACTGTCACATGTGAAAACTGTTTTAGATAATTAGTTCACTTTGCAATCAGCCTAAGCACTATAAATAAGCTACAGGTAAGCTGTCCGTGTGGAGTACAATGGAGGGAGCAGGAAGAGTGAGAATTAAGCCCTGAATGAGATGATGCGGCGCGAATGACGCGAATCACGCGAGTTGAAAAATCTCGTTCTCGCCCGGTACAGTGCAATTCAGCTAGGTAAACATCCGCGCTAAAATATCAAGGTCAAAGTCATCATAGCTTGCGTAGTATAGACCCAGCTCCCAACCCAGCTTTGAAAATAGATTAACGCCGACATTTTTTTTATCGTGCGATAAGAGTTTACACGTGGAAAATTCTCATTTACTTTTTCCAGAAACCCATCTCTGTCTTTCCCTAATGTAAAATGTAGACTTTTGAAAGTCTTTCCAGGTCATATCTTTCTCCATACCCTGCTCTCTGTATATGGAAAATACTTTAGCAGGACAATAAACATATTTCCCAGCAATTCCAGGAAAGTCCATATGTATGTCTGGACTGTTTAGACCTTGTTTGAGTTCCATTTTAGAAAACCTACACAGGTGACCTACATGCGGAGATTCAGGCATGTTTCGTTTTTGCTGTCCCTTCTCTTCCACCCTTTTTTTTGTGTCATCCAGTTCCCTCTGGAAGAACTCAGTTTCCATAAAATCTTTAAAAGGCATTATGGGATTTGTCAGCCCTTCACCACTATAAGCCTTAAAAACCTTGGTGGAACAGTAGAAGTACCTAACAGGTCCTTGCTGATGAAAAAAATGGATGGAGGAGCCATCACTTTCATAGCGAGACTTGGGCTGTCTGCAGGCAACACAAGTCTTCATCTGTTTCTTTTTTTGATCTGGTTGTTGTTCTTGCTGTATTTGTTGCTGTTGATGCTTCTCCATAATACCCTCAACGATCTTCTCAATGATTGCGTGTGAAAGTGGTGTGGTCAGAGCAAGTGCTAATGGGTTTTCAACTGCAGGATTAATTGTAACCAATGGCACACTAGTAGTCTCGCTCCCCTCTGTCAGAGTGTGCCACAGTCGCTGTGTCTGAAGTAGTTTGCAGGAGAAGTATTTAACGAAGAACTGTTGTTTAGCAATTTGGCCAAGTGCTTGACATACTGAGGTATGTGCAGTTTTGTAGTAGGATGGAGCATGCTGTTGGGATCAGTACTGGAGTTATGGACCATTGCTGCATACTCCTGATCCACAAGTTTAAGCATATCCTTCTTCCCATGATGTTCAGTAAGCAGGTTGTCAATTGCCTCCTTCATTGGCGTTGTCCACCGTTTGTGGTCTAGCACAAACACCCTTCCAGAAATACTTTTTTCATCAAGGTGTATTTTTAGCAAGTATTTAGTTTTATGGGTAAAGAAAAAGGGCATTTTAAGCATGACACTGTTCATATGTAAAATGTTTACCTGGCTTAGGCTGAAGATCCACATCAGCACCATGGCATGAGGACAGCAAGGGGGCAGGCAAAGTGGTAATGGATCCTAGAGGAACAAAACAGCATTAATAGAGTCACTTTAAAGACATTGAGTGTAGATAACGTCCTATATATTCTTTTAAAAAAACTCTGGCTGCGGATCAAGGTCAGATGAAAGGTCTCCAGCCCTGGCAGTGGACGGTCTGCTTTGCTCGGGAGGATCTAAAGTCAGATCAGTTTTGCTCTTTTGCTTTTCCCAATCTAGCACAACAGGGCGACATCCAGGTTCCACATAGTCTAGCCCAAACCTCTCCCTAGAATCCTTGCTGGACACTAGAAGGGAAGGATACTTGGGCATTCCGAACACCCTTTCTGACGCAGTATTGAGATCTGCAATCAGGGATGAATCAAATACACCAGGAAGCCGAACACCTTTTGCCGGGGCTTTCTAATAGCTACCTGTTGTTACTGGTACTCATAAAGGAGGCAGTCAGTGAGGTAGTGTGCAGACACAGAGATTCCATTCGATCCATCAGGATCATCATACTCGCCGAAGGGAGCAGGCTTGGTCTCATTTCTTAGGAATCCGGTGATGGTTTTCTGTCCATACTTTCCAGCCTCAGAATCCAGGACATTCTAGCAACTGAGGAGGTAGGCAAAGTCGGCACGTTCAAATTTCAGGTGCATCATTTCAATCACCTGGTTGGGCATGTCCGAGGGTGATTTTCCGGTACGCCGCAGCTCATCCATCACAGATTTACAGATGGTAAGAATTGCTGGAAGTACATTTGTAAACCTTTTGGGGTGCTTTTCCAGCCACTGTGGGTTGTCTACCACCTTTTCTTGCACAGGAGACAGACGCAGTTCCTTTCTAGTGCCCATCAGTGGTTTCGAAAGGACAGTAGATGGTTCTGCGAGACATAAAATCTTGTTAATAATATAAATAGTCTTAAGAGATCTGCTTACTTTAATAGAATGAATGAAATGATGCATCATGCCTTCTCAAATAATGTCACAAACATTTTAAACTAAACAGGGAATGTAAAAAATGTAATTACACGAACATGCACGTCTTCATGTATTAATAAACTGAAATATTTATAAGTTTACAGTAAAAGTGAGCACTTACCCAGAATGGGGGTTTATCAGTTCATTGTGGTGGGGGAATCAATTCATAGCCCCTTGAACAGTTATTATAAGGCCAACAGCACACAGATTTGTTAGTGACACACGGCCAACACACTGACACATTTAGACAAAAATAATTCATATTCAGTTTTGGAGAACATTTAATTTCATAATTCATCAACACGAAAGTGCTGAACCTAAAGTGTTTTAAAACCTGTCGTTGTTTCTGTGGAGTGTTTTACTTCAGCAGCTGAGGATGCAGATGATGCTGGCGCTAACAAATGTAAAAAATAGGGAACATTTATTAAATATATCAACTCATTTAATACAAGCTGTAATTTAGAAAAAGAAACACTTACACTGCACCAGTAGCTAAGAGGGGGTGATGTTCAGCATTGCAGTCTCCAGCCCTTTGTATTTCCCAAACTGCAGGATGTACTCAACAAAAACATATTTTTGGTCTGAGGCATCACCTCCTCTTTGACGCACCACGCTCAGAGCATTTTGTCTGACAATGTTGTGCTTAATTGGTGCCGACTTGTCCTGCAAAGATGGGTTGTTTTTTATCATTCTGGCCTGGTCAGTTGGATCCTGCAGAAGATATCCCAGCGGTCCCTTACGAAACGCAACCATAACCCTTCCAGGAAAAAAAATTACCCTTTACTGCATGATGACCTGCGAGACAAGAATGGCAGTTTTTAAAATGTTAAAATTTACATTGGAATGAAAAAGATGAAAATCAGATGGGTTTTCACACATGCAGTTGTGACGGGTCTCCTAGGTTCTTCCCGCTATTGCCGGTTGGTGGGTGTGGCTAGGAGACTCATCAAGTCAACAATGTCCACCTGGTCTACCGACTATAAAACTGTTTGGTCCTTGTTGGTGTGAGGTTGGCTGGCTCCCGTTTATTTTCGTTTTGATTTACATTTGGTTCTGTCTGACGCGTTGATGTCAGGCGTTATGGTCTTTGATTCTGTTGTTTTCATGTTTTATTTATTATTCTATTATTGTTAATAAACATTTATATCCTTACTAAACCAACTCGAGTATTTCCTCCATTCATTTGTCACGGCTTTTGAGCCGGTCGTGACACAGTACAAACAGTGTTGTGATGAAACGGACAACTGTATACTTTGTTTTCTAATAAGCACTCCAATATTTTACATTTCAAAAAAAAGCTCTATTCATATACATAAAACACTTTATTGCAGTTAAAACGGAAAAAAGGGTTACTGTAGGAAAACCATAGTTACCAATAGAGAACTATGGCTTTAAAAAACATAGTTAAAGCATTGATACTGTGGTAAAAAACAAGAAAACAAGGTTACTACACTGTTACCACAAAAAAACATCCTCTAATGTGATTTATAATAAACTGAAAATACGAATTATGTTTATATTTAAGATTGTGAGTAACCAGCGACACTCAACTAGAGGGCAAGATGTGCAAAAATATCCGGTAAACGTCCAAACATCCCTCAATAAACAACACACAAATCTATATGTAAACATCACACAGCAAAGGAAATGCACAGCCATAAACACGAATTACGGTCATGTTCATTCATACATTATTGAGCAAATGACCCAGCCATGTGTTTTAGAGATAAGTTTGGAAACAAACAAACAAGCAAACAATATCTCATTGGCTTACCGGAG
Organism: Triplophysa bombifrons; assembly: GCA_029783895.1. Lineage (NCBI taxonomy): Eukaryota > Metazoa > Chordata > Actinopteri > Cypriniformes > Nemacheilidae > Triplophysa > Triplophysa bombifrons. The sequence goes on from CM056466.1 coordinate 16,885,329, forward strand.
TTTGTTGACAAAACCGACTCTGGTGTTAAAATCAACACACGTGTATTGCAAAACACAAGCGGAGGATTTGAAAAAACGTACTTTTGATCGATGAGACGAGAAAGCGCTGAATAAAACGAGCAAAGTTCTGGGCGAGTCGTGACACATACGCACACCCCTAATGAACAGCAGTTGCGAGAGCGCAGAAAGATTCGCCAGAGCACTCAGCCCATACTCGCGTGGCTCCATTCATCTACAACCCCTGGCAAAAAGTATGGAATCACCCTTCTCAGAAGATGTTCATTCAAATGTTTAATTGTGTAGAGAAAAAACCAAGCACATATATGCCACAAAACAATTTTCACTCAACAAAACAATATTCTGGCTGTATAAAACACTTAAAAAAACAACAAAGAAAGATAACTATAGTCAATTACAAGTGTTTTTACAGATCAAACAGAGGAAAAAAATATGGAATCACACAAATCTGAGGAAAATTATGTGGAATCACCATGCACTTTGCATTTCTAAAACAAACACCTGTATCTGATTACAACTGCTAATTAGTCTGTAGTTAAAAAAGAGTGCTTGCACACATTAGTGATGTGTTGAACCAAGATGATTGACATAACTCATGGCTCCAACACGAGAGATGTCAGTTGCAACAGAGGGGAGTTATCAAACTTCTCAAAGAAGGTAAATCTTCACGGAATGTTGCAAAAGATGTTGGTTGTTCCCAGTCAGCTGTGTCTAAAATCTGGACCAAGTACAAATCAAATGGAAAGGTTGTAAAAGGGAAGCGTACTGGTAGACCAAGAAAGACATCAGAGCGCCAAGACAGAAAACTTAAAGCAATATGCCTTGAAAACAGAAAATGCACAACAAAACAAATGAGGAACAAATGGGCAGAAAGTGGAGTTCATGTCTGTGACCGGACTGTAAGAAATCGTCTAAAACAAATGGGATTTATATACAGAAAAGCCAAACGAAAACCATCATTAACATCTAAACAGAAAAAAACAAGGTTTCAGTGGGCTAAAGAAAGACAATCTTGGACTGTGGATGACTGGATGAGAGTTATATTCAGTGTTGAATCACGAATCTGCATTGGGCAGGGTGATGATGCTGGAACTTTTGTTTGGTGCCGTTCCAATGAAATTTATGAAGACAACTGCCTGAAGAAAACATGCAAATTTCCACAATCATTAATGATATGGGGTTGCATGTCAGGTAAAGGTATGGGAGAGATGACAGTCATTACATCTTCTATAAATGCACAAGTTTATGTTGAGATTTTGGCCACTTTTCTTATTCCATCAATTGAAAGGATGTTTGGTGATGGTAGCATCATTTTTCAGGATGATAATGCATCGTGCCATAGGGCAAAATCTGTGAAAACATTTCTACAGGAAAGACATATAATGTCAATGGCATGGCCTGCAAATAGTCCGGACCTCAATCCAATTGAAAAGCTGTGGTGGAAATTAAAGAAAATGGTCCACGACAAGGCTCCAACCTGCAAAGCTGATCTGGCAACTGCAATAAGACAAAGCTGGAGACAGATTGATGAAGTATACTGTTTGTCATTAGTTAAATCCATGCCTCAGAGAATTCAAGCTGTTATAAAAGCCAGAGGTGGTGCAACAAAGTACTAGTAGTGTTTTTATTTGGTGATTCCATATAATTTTCCTCAGATTTGTGTGATTCCATATTTTTTCCCTCTGTTTGATCTGTAAAAACACTTGTAATTGACTATAGTTATCTTTCTTTGTTGTTTTTTAAGTGTTTTATACAGCCAGAATATTGTTTTGTTGAGTGAAAATTGTTTTGTGGCATATATGTGCTTGGTTTTTTCTCTACACAATTAAACATTTGAATAAACATCTTCTGAGAAGGGTGATTCCATACTTTTTGCCAGGGGTTGTATATGGGGGAGTCTGCAGACATGGAGCATGCAGTTTTGCGCCCCAGGCAGTTTTACGCCCCTGCTGTTCCTTATTTCTCCATTAGGGGGAGTATGCAGTTTTTCGCCCCTGCTGTATGATTCATACAAGTTTATAGAGATTTATTTTTCTAAAACTTATTGAAATAACAAGACAGTACAACTGCATGATCATTTAATATTTTTGTAATTATTTCCAAGTATTATTACAAATGAGATCAATAATATCACAACATAATAGGCCTAATTAGCAAGCCAACAACTACTATTAAGAAAACAAGATACAATATTAATTGAGCACTAACAACCACAAACGTGGTAAAACCCACATTAGGTGCACATACATTTTAATCCAGATCTTTAAATTAAAATATCCACTGGAAAATATCAAAGAGGTATATTGTATGTACAGTAGATAATTGGATTATCTCTTTAGCAACTCAAATCAAGATCCATATGGGACTTATGTTTTCAATTTGAGTTTGAACATGTTTGTGGTTGTTGGTGCTCAATTGTTTATTTTTTTATTTAAAAAAAACTTGAATACGTGTGCAGCTAAACTGAAATGGCTTATATATAATATATAAGGCAAGTTAACAGGGTCAGAAGAATATCTTACCAGGAAAGGCCATCTCGCATTGACTACAGAGACAAAATGAGAATAAATTATAAAGAAAATAAATATGAAAATGAGTAAGAGTAAGAGATATCGAGTTGGCATACACGTGGTTAGCTAAGGTTGATCCAGACACAACATTGACCTGGTCGCCAATAAGTATTTATTGTATTGTCTTTGAGTTTAAATTACACACACACACATATCTATATTATATATATATATATATTAAGATGTTTAAATGAATTCATAACAATATCAATTAATCGTTAAAAAAATATGCATGTTGGGCCATTTCTTAGTAACAAAAACGATTGTTTACCATACCTCTAACTCGTGATAGACGACGAAGTTATCTGTTAGGTCTGTGCTGGTGGTTCATAATGAGCAGCGATTCCCTATTGGAGAAATAAGGAACAACAGGGTCCTAAAACTGCCTGGGGCGTAAAACTGCATGCTCCAGGTCTGCAGACTCCCCCTTCTCCCATTCATGCGCGCTGAGCAGAAAAGATCCCTCGCGTGTATTCTTCTCCGCTCGCGGATACTTTTCTGCACGCTCGTGGTGTATAAATATAGCCTCGTGGAGCAGCTTTTTCACGCTTGTATATCATTATGCGCGTTTGCATCACACGTCAGTATTTTGGGTCAAAATAAACGCCATAGACCAGGGTCCGATTCCCGGCCGATGCAAACTGGGTGCATATTTCATCAGAGACATGTAGCTGTTGCAGCTCTCGGTGTTCTCCTAAAGCTACCCAGTTAGCTGGACATTCTGGCCCACTTCAATGCAAATGCTACTTACATTGGCTGGTACTTTTGGTCCGATATCCTTAATCAGTTGCTTTCATCACATTAAATTTTTGGTCCGAGATCCCTAATCAGTTGCCTTCATCAAATTAAAGATTTTAACATCCATACGTGGTGCTCCTAAAAAAGCACAGGACGTGTTGACTTATCTACCCACGCTGCAGTATCTATTTCAACTGAGCATCGGTGGTTCAGTGGTAGAATTCTCGCTTTCCAAGCGTGAGACCCGGGTCCGATTCCCGGCCGATGCAAGCTGGACGACTTCAATGCAAAAGCTACTTCCATTGATTGGTGCTTTTGGTCTGATATCCTTAATCAGTTGCTTTCTTCACATTCAATATTTGCTCCGAGATCCCTAATCAGTTTCCTTCATTAAATTGAAGATTTTAAACGTCCATACGTGGTACTCCTAATAAAGCACAGGACGTGTTGACTTATCTGCCCATGCTAAAGGCACCATTTCAACTGAGCATCGGTGGTTCGGTGGTTCAGTGGTAGAATTCTCGCTTCCCAAGCGTGAGACCCGGTCCGATTCCCGGCCGAGGCAAACTGGGTGCATATTTCATCGTAGACATGTAGCTGTTGATGCTCTCAGAGTTCTCCTGAAGCTGGTCGTTATGGCCCACTTCAATGCAAATGCTACTTGCATTGGCTGGTACTTTTGGTCCGATATCCCTAATCAGTTGCTTTCATCACATTACATTTTTTGGTCCGAGATCCCTAATCAGTTGCCTTCATCAAATTAAAGATTTTAACATCCACACGTGGTGCTCCTTAAAGCACCGGACGTGTTGACTTAGCTGCCCACGCTGCAGGCTCCATTTCAACTGAGCATCAGTGGTTCAGTTGTAGAATTCTCGCTTCCTAAGCGGGAGACCCGGGTCTGATTCCCGGCCGATGCAAACTGGGTGCATATTTCATCAGAGACATGTAGCCGTTGCAGCTCTCGGTGTTCTCCTAAAGCTGGACGTTCTGGCCCCCTTCAATGCGAATGCTACTTTTATTGGCTGGTGCTTTTGGTCCGATATCCCTAATCAGTTGCTTTCTTCACATTCAATATTTTGCTCTGAGATCCCTAATCAGTTGCCTTCATTAAATTGAAGATTTTAAACGTCCATACGTGGTGCTCCTAAAAAAGCACAGGACGTGTAGACTTATCTGCTCACGCTGCAGTCTCCATTTCAACTGAGCATCGGTGGTTCAGTGGTAGAATTCTCGCTTCCCAAGCGTGAGACCCGGGTCCGATTCCCGGCCGATGCAAACTGGGTGCATATTTCATCAGAGACATGTAGCTGTTGCAGCTCTCGGAGTTCTCCTAAAGCTGGACATTCTGGCCCACTTCAATGCAAATGCTACTTGCATTGGCTGGTGCTTTTGGTTCGATATCCCTAATCAGTTGCTTTCATCACATTAAATTTTTTGATTCGAGATCGCTAATCAGTTGCCTTCATCAAATTAAAGATTTTAACATCCATACGTGGTGCTCCTAAAAGCACCGGACGTGTTGACTTAGCTGCCCACGCTGCAGGCTCCATTTCAACTGAGCATCGGTGGTTCAGTGGTAGAATTCTCGCTTCCCAAGCGTGAGACCCGGGTCCGATTCCCGGCCGATGCAAACTGGGTGCATATTTCATCAGAGACATGTAGCTGTTGCAGCTCTCGGAGTTCTCCTAAAGCTGGACATTCTGGCCCACTTCAATATAAATGCTACTTGCATTGGCTGGTGCTTTTGGTTCGATATCCCTAATCAGTTGCTTTCATCACATTAAATTTTATGATTCGAGATCGCTAATCAGTTGCCTTCATCAAATTAAAGATTTTAACATCCATACGTGGTGCTCCTAAAAGCACCGGACGTGTTGACTTAGCTGCCCACGCTGCAGGCTCCATTTCAACTGAGCATCGGTGGTTCAGTGGTAGAATTCTCGCTTCCCAAGCGTGAGACCCGGGTCCGATTCCCGGCCGATGCAAGCTGGACGACTTCAATGCAAAAGCTACTTCCATTGATTTGTGCTTTTGGTCTGATATCCTTAATCAGTTACTTTCTTCACATTCAATATTTGCTCCGAGATCCCTAATCAGTTTCCTTCATTAAATTGAAGATTTTAAACGTCCATACGTGGTACTCCTAATAAAGCACAGGACGTGTTGACTTATCTGCCCATGCTGCAGGCACCATTTCAACTGAGCATCGGTGGTTCAGTGGTAGAATTCTCGCTTCCCAAGCGTGAGACCCGGTCCGATTCCCGGCCGAGGCAAACTGGGTGCATATTTCATCGTAGACATGTAGCTGTTGATGCTCTCAGAGTTCTCCTGAAGCTGGTCGTTATGACCCACTTCAATGCAAATGCTACTTGCATTGGCTGGTGCTTTTGGTCCGATATCCCTAATCAGTTGCTTTCATCACATTAAATTTTTTGATCCGAGATCGCTAATCAGTTGCCTTCATCAAATTAAAGATTTTAACATCCACACGTGGTGCTCCTTAAAGCACCGGACGTGTTGACTTAGCTGCCCACGCTGCAGGCTACATTTCAACTGAGCATCAGTGGTTCAGTGGTAGAATTCTCGCTTCCCAAGCGTGAGACCCGGGTCTGATTCCCGGCCGATGCAAACTGGGTGCATATTTCATCAGAGACATGTAGCTGTTGCAGCTCTCGGAGTTCTCCTAAAGCTGGACGTTTTGGCCCACTTCAATGCAAATGCTACTTGCATTGGCTGGTACTTTTGGTCCGATATCCCTAATCAGTTGCTTTCATCACATTACATTTTTTGATCCGAGATCGCTAATCAGTTGCCTTCATCAAATTAAAGATTTTAACATCCATACGTGGTGCTCCTAAAAGCACCGGACGTGTTGACTTAGCTGCCCACGCTGCAGGCTCCATTTCAACTGAGCATCAGTGGTCCAGTGGTAGAATTCTCGCTTCCTAAGCGGGAGACCCGAGTCTTATTCCCGGCCGATGCAAACTGGGTGCATATTTCATCAGAGACATGTAGCTGTTGCAGCTCTCGGTGTTCTCCTAAACCTGGACGTTCTGGCCCACTTCAATGCAAATGCTACTTGCATTGGCTGGTGCTTTTGGTCCGATATCCCTAATCAGTTGCTTTCATCACATTAAATTTTTTGATCCGAGATCGCTAATCAGTTGCCTTCATCAAATTAAAGATTTTAACACCCACACGTGGTGCTCCTTAAAGCACCGGACGTGTTGACTTAGCTGCCCACGCTGCAGGCTACATTTCAACTGAGCATCAGTGGTTCAGTTGTAGACTTCTCGCTTCCTAAGCGGGAGACCCGGGTCTGATTCCCGGCCGATGCAAACTGTGTGCATATTTCATCAGAGACATGTAGCCGTTGCAGCTCTCGGTGTTCTCCTAAAGCTGGACGTTCTGGCACCCTTCAATGCGAATGCTACTTTTATTGGCTGGTGCTTTTGGTCCGATATCCCTAATCAGTTGCTTTCTTCACATTCAATATTTTGCTCTGAGATCCCTAATCAGTTGCCTTCATTAAATTGAAGATTTTAAACGTCCATACGTGGTACTCCTAATAAAGCACAGGACGTGTTGACTTATCTGCCCACGCTGCAGTCTCCATTTCAACTGAGCATCGGTGGTTCAGTGGTAGAATTCTCGCTTCCCAAGCGTGAGACCCGGGTCCGATTCCCGGCCGATGCAAACTGGGTGCATATTTCATCAGAGACATGTAGCTGTTGCAGCTCTCGGAGTTCTCCTAAAGCTGGACGTTCTGGCCCACTTCAATGCAAATGCTACTTGCATTGGCTGGTGCTTTTGGTTCGATATCCCTAATCAGTTGCTTTCATCACATTACATTTTTTGATCCGAGATCGCTAATCAGTTGCCTTCATCAAATTAAAGATTTTAACATCCATACGTGGTGCTCCTAAAAGCACCGGACGTGTTGACTTAGCTGCCCACGCTGCAGGCTCCATTTCAACTGAGCATCGGTGGTTCAGTGGTAGAATTCTCGCTTCCCAAGCGTGAGACCCGGGTCCGATTCCCGGCCGATGCAAGCTGGACGACTTCAATGCAAAAGCTACTTCCATTTATTGGTGCTTTTGGTCTGATATCCTTAATCAGTTGCTTTCTTCACATTCAATATTTGCTCCGAGATCCCTAATCAGTTTCCTTCATTAAATTGAAGATTTTAAACGTCCATACGTGGTACTCCTAATAAAGCACAGGACGTGTTGACTTATCTGCCCATGCTGCAGGCACCATTTCAACCGAGCATCGGTGATTCAGTGGTAGAATTCTCGCTTCCCAAGCGTGAGACCCGGGTCTGATTCCCGGCCGATGCAAACTGGGTGCATATTTCATCAGAGACATGTAGCTGTTGCAGCTCTCGGAGTTCTCCTAAAGCTGGACGTTCTGGCCCACTTCAATGCAAATGCTACTTGCATTGGCTGGTGCTTTTGGTTCGATATCCCTAATCAGTTGCTTTCATCACATTATATTTTTTGATCCGAGATCGCTAATCAGTTGCCTTCATCAAATTAAAGATTTTAACATCCATACGTGGTGCTCCTAAAAGCACCGGACGTGTTGACTTAGCTGCCCACGCTGCAGGCTACATTTCAACTGAGCATCAGTGGTTCAGTTGTAGAATTCTCGCTTCCCAAGCGTGAGACCCGGGTCCGATTCCCGGCCGATGCAAGCTGGACGACTTCAATGCAAAAGCTACTTCCATTGATTGGTGCTTTTGGTCTGATATCCTTAATCAGTTGCTTTCTTCACATTCAATATTTGCTCCGAGATCCCTAATCAGTTTCCTTCATTAAATTGAAGATTTTAAACGTCCATACGTGGTACTCCTAATAAAGCACAGGACGTGTTGACTTATCTGCCCATGCTGCAGGCACCATTTCAACTGAGCATCGGTGGTTCAGTGGTAGAGTTCTCGCTTCCCAAGCGTGAGACCCGGTCCGATTCCCGGCCGAGGCAAACTGGGTACATATTTCATCGTAGACATATAGCTGTTGATGCTCTCAGAGTTCTCCTGAAGCTGGTCGTTATGGCCCACTTCAATGCAAATGCTACTTGCATTGGCTGGTACTTTTGGTCCGAGATCCCTAATCAGTTGCCTTCAATAAATTGAAGATTTTAAACGTCCATACGTGGTGCTCCTAAAAGCACCGGACGTGTTGACTTAGCTGCCCACGCTGCAGGCTCCATTTCAACTGAGCATCAGTGGTTCAGTGGTAGAATTCTCGCTTCCTAAGCGGGAGACCCGATTCTTATTCCCGGCCGATGCAAACTGGGTGCATATTTCATCAGAGACATGTAGCTGTTGCAGCTCTCGGTGTTCTCCTAAACCTGGACGTTCTGGCCCACTTCAATGCAAATGCTACTTGCATTGGCTGGTGCTTTTGGTCCGATATCCCTAATCAGTTGCTTTCATCACATTAAATATTTTGATCCGAGATCGCTAATCAGTTGCCTTCATCAAATTAAAGATTTTAACACCCACACGTGGTGCTCCTTAAAGCACCGGACGTGTTGACTTAGCTGCCCACGCTGCAGGCTACATTTCAACTGAGCATCAGTGGTTCAGTTGTAGACTTCTCGCTTCCTAAGCGGGAGACCCGGGTCTGATTCCCGGCCGATGCAAACTGTGTGCATATTTCATCAGAGACATGTAGCCGTTGCAGCTCTCGGTGTTCTCCTAAAGCTGGACGTTCTGGCCCCCTTCAATGCGAATGCTACTTTTATTGGCTGGTGCTTTTGGTCCGATATCCCTAATCAGTTGCTTTCTTCACATTCAATATTTTGCTCTGAGATCCCTAATCAGTTGCCTTCATTAAATTGAAGATTTTAAACGTCCATACGTGGTACTCCTAATAAAGCACAGGACGTGTTGACTTATCTGTCCACGCTGCAGTCTCCATTTCAACTGAGCATCGGTGGTTCAGTGGTAGAATTCTCGCTTCCCAAGCGTGAGACCCGGGTCCGATTCCCGGCCGATGCAAACTGGGTGCATATTTCATCAGAGACATGTAGCTGTTGCAGCTCTCGGAGTTCTCCTAAAGCTGGACGTTCTGGCCCACTTCAATGCAAATGCTACTTGCATTGGCTGGTGCTTTTGGTTCGATATCCCTAATCAGTTGCTTTCATCACATTACATTTTTTGATCCGAGATCGCTAATCAGTTGCCTTCATCAAATTAAAGATTTTAACATCCATACGTGGTGCTCCTAAAAGCACCGGACGTGTTGACTTAGTTGCCCACGCTGCAGGCTCCATTTCAAGTGAGCATCGGTGGTTCAGTGGTAGAATTCTCGCTTCCCAAGCGTGAGACCCGGGTCCGATTCCCGGCCGATGCAAGCTGGACGACTTCAATGCAAAAGCTACTTCCATTTATTGGTGCTTTTGGTCTGATATCCTTAATCAGTTGCTTTCTTCACATTCAATATTTGCTCCGAGATCCCTAATCAGTTTCCTTCATTAAATTGAAGATTTTAAACGTCCATACGTGGTACTCCTAATAAAGCACAGGACGTGTTGACTTATCTGCCCAAGCTGCAGGCACCATTTCAACTGAGCATCGGTGATTCAGTGGTAGAATTCTCGCTTCCCAAGCGTGAGACCCGGGTCTGATTCCCGGCCGATGCAAACTGGGTGCATATTTCATCAGAGACATGTAGCTGTTGCAGCTCTCGGAGTTCTCCTAAAGCTGGACGTTTTGGCCCACTTCAATGCAAATGCTACTTGCATTGGCTGGTACTTTTGGTCCGATAGCCCTAATCAGTTGCTTTCATCACATTACATTTTTTGATCCGAGATCGCTAATCAGTTGCCTTCATCAAATTAAAGATTTTAACATCCATACGTGGTGCTCCTAAAAGCACCGGACGTGTTGACTTAGCTGCCCACGCTGCAGGCTCCATTTCAACTGAGCATCAGTGGTTCAGTGGTAGAATTCTCGCTTCCTAAACGGGAGACCCGGGTCCGATACCCGGCCGATGTAAGCTGGACGACTTCAATGCAAAATCTACTTGCATTGATTGGTGCTTTTGGTCTGATATCCTTAATCAGTTGCTTTCTTCACATTCAATATTTGCTCCGAGATCCCTAATCAGTTTCCTTCATTAAATTGAAGATTTTAAACGTCCATACGTGGTACTCCTAATAAAGCACAGGACGTGTTGACTTATCTGCCCACGCTGCAGTCTCCATTTCAACTGAGCATCGGTGGTTCAGTGGTAGAATTCTCGCTTCCCAAGCGTGAGACCCGGGTCCGATTCCCGGCCGATGCAAACTGGGTGCATATTTCATCAGAGACATGTAGCTGTTGCAGCTCTCGGTGTTCTCCTAAAGCTACCCAGTTAGCTGGACATTCTGGCCCACTTCAATGCAAATGCTACTTACATTGGCTGGTACTTTTGGTCCGATATCCTTAATCAGTTGCTTTCATCACATTAAATTTTTGGTCCGAGATCCCTAATCAGTTGCCTTCATCAAATTAAAGATTTTAACATCCATACGTGGTGCTCCTAAAAAAGCACAGGACGTGTTGACTTATCTACCCACGCTGCAGTATCTATTTCAACTGAGCATCGGTGGTTCAGTGGTAGAATTCTCGCTTTCCAAGCGTGAGACCCGGGTCCGATTCCCGGCCGATGCAAACTGGGTGCATATTTCATCAAAGACATGTAGCTGTTGAAGCTCTCGGAGTTCTCCTGAAGCTGGTCGTTCTGGCCCACTTCAATGCAAATGCTACTTGCATTGATTGGTGCTTTTGGTCTGATATCCTTAATCAGTTGCTTTCTTCACATTCAATATTTGCTCCGAGATCCCTAATCAGTTTCCTTCATTAAATTGAAGATTTTAAACGTCCATACGTGGTACTCCTAATAAAGCACAGGACGTGTTGACTTATCTGCCCATGCTGCAGGCACCATTTCAACTGAGCATCGGTGGTTCAGTGGTAGAATTCTCGCTTCCCAAGCGTGAGACCCGGTCCGATTCCCGGCCGAGGCAAACTGGGTGCATATTTCATCGTAGACATGTAGCTGTTGATGCTCTCAGAGTTCTCCTGAAGCTGGTCGTTATGACCCACTTCAATGCAAATGCTACTTGCATTGGCTGGTACTTTTGGTGCGATATCCCTAATCAGTTGCTTTCATCACATTACATTTTTTGGTCCGAGATCGCTAATCAGTTGCCTTCATCAAATTAAAGATTTTAACATCCACACGTGGTGCTCCTTAAAGCACCGGACGTGTTGACTTAGCTGCCCACGCTGCAGGCTACATTTCAACTGAGCATCAGTGGTTCTGTTGTAGACTTCTCGCTTCCTAAGCGGGAGACCCGGGTCTGATTCCCGGCCGATGCAAACTGGGTGCATATTTCATCAGAGACATGTAGCCGTTGCAGCTCTCGGTGTTCTCCTAAAGCTGGACGTTCTGGCCCCCTTCAATGCGAATGCTACTTTTATTGGCTGGTGCTTTTGGTCCGATATCCCTAATCAGTTGCTTTCTTCACATTCAATATTTTGCTCTGAGATCCCTAATCAGTTGCCTTCATTAAATTGAAGATTTTAAACGTCCATACGTGGTGCTCCTAAAAAAGCACAGGACGTGTTGACTTATCTGCCCACGCTGCAGTCTCCATTTCAACTGAGCATCGGTGGTTCAGTGGTAGAATTCTCGCTTCCCAAGCGTGAGACCCGGGTCTGATTCCCGGCCGATGCAAACTGGGTACATATTTCATCAGAGACATGTAGCTGTTGCAGCTCTCGGAGTTCTCCTAAAGCTGGACGTTTTGGCCCACTTCAATGCAAATGCTACTTGCATTGGCTGGTACTTTTGGTCCGATATCCCTAATCAGTTGCTTTCATCACATTACATTTTTTGATCCGAGATCGCTAATCAGTTGCCTTCATCAAATTAAAGATTTTAACATCCATACGTGGTGCTCCTAAAAGCACCGGACGTGTTGACTTAGCTGCCCACGCTGCAGGCTCCATTTCAACTGAGCATCAGTGGTTCAGTGGTAGAATTCTCGCTTCCTAAGCGGGAGACCCGAGTCTTATTCCCGGCCGATGCAAACTGGGTGCATATTTCAACAGAGACATGTAGCTGTTGCAGCTCTCGGTGTTCTCCTTAAGCTGACCGGTTAGCTGGACGTTCTGGCCCACTACAATGCAAATGCTACTTTTATTCGCTGGTGCTTTTGGTCTGATATCCCTAATCAGTTGTTTCTTCACATTCAATATTTTCTTCCGACATCCCTAATCAGTTGCCTTCATTAAATTGAATATTTTAAACGTCCATACGTGGTGCTCCTAAAATTACAGGACGTGATGATTTAGCTGCCCACGCTGCAGGCTCCATTTCAACTGAGCATCGGTGGTTCAGTGGTAGTATTCTCGCTTCCCAAGCGTGAGACCCGGGTCCGATTCCCGGCCGATGCACACTGCGTGCATATTTCATCGGAGACATGTAGCTGTTGCAGCTCTCGGTGTTCTCGTAAAGCTGCCCGGTTAACTGGACATTCTGGCCCACTTCAATGCAAATGCTACTTTAATTGGCTGGTGCTTTTGCTCCGAGATCCCTAATCAGTTGCCTTCAATAAATTGAAGATTTTAAACCTCCATACGTGGTGCTCCAAAAAAGCAGAGGACGTGTTGACTTTTCTGACCACGCTGCAGGCACCATTTCAACTGAGCATCGGTGGTTCAGTGGTAGAATTCTCGCTCCCCAAGCGTAAAACCCAGGTCTGATTCCCGGCCGATGCAAACTGGGTGCATATTTCATCAGAGACATGTAACTGTTGCATCTCTCGGTGTTCTCCTAAAGCTGCCCGGTTAGCTAGACATTCTAGTCCACTTCAATGCAAATGCTACTTGCATGAACTGGTGCTTTTCGTCTGATATCCCTAATCAGTTGCTTTCTTCACATTTAATATTTTGCTCCCAGATCCCTAATCAGTTGCCTTCATTAAATTGAAGATTTTAAACGTCCATACGTGGTACTCCTAAAAAAGCACAGGACGTGTTGACTTATCTGCCCACGCTGCAGGCACCATTTCAACTGAGCATCGGTGGTTCAGTGGTAGAATTCTCGCTTCCCAAGCGAGAGACCCGGGTCCGATTCCCGGCCGATGCAAACTGTGTGCATATTTCATCAGAGACATGTATCTGTTCTCCTAAAGCTGCCCGGTTAGTTGGACGTTCTGACCCCCTTCAATGCAAATGCTACTTTTATTGGCTGGTGCTTTTGTTCCGATATCCCTAATCAGTTGCTTTCTTCACATTCAATATTTGCTCCGAGATCCCCAATCAGTTACCTTCATTAAATTTAAGATTTTAAACGTCCATACGTGGTACTCCTAAAAAAGCACAGGACGTGTTGACTTATCTGCCCACGCTGCAGGCACCATTTCAACTGTGCATCGGTGGTTCAGTGGTAGAATTCTCGCTTCCCAAGCGAGAGACCCGGGTCCGATTCCCGGCCGATGCAAACTGTGTGCATATTTCATCAGAGACATGTATCTGTTCCAGCTCTTGGTGTTCTCCTAAAGCTACCCGGTTAGTTGGATGTTCTGACCCCCTTCAATTCAAATGCTACTTTTATTGGCTGGTGCTTTTGTTCCGATATCCCTAATCAGTTGCTTTCTTCACATTCAATATTTTGCTCCGAGATCCCTAATCAGTTGCCTTCATTAAATTGAAGATTTTAAACGTCCATACGTGGTACTCCTAAAAAAGCATAGGACGTGTTGACTTATCTGACCACGCTGCAGGCACCATTTCAACTGAGCATCGGTGGTTCAGTGGTAAATTCTCGCTTCCCAAAAGTAAAACCCACGTCCGATTCCAGGCCGATGCAAACTGGCCAACTTCAATGCAAAAACTACTTGCATGGACTGGTGCTTTTGGTCTGATATCCCTAATCAGTTGCTTTCTTCACATTCAATATTTGCTCCGAGATCCCCAATCAGTTACCTTCATTAAATTTAAGATTTTAAACGTCCATACGTGGTACTCCTAAAAAAGCACAGGACGTGTTGACTTATCTCCCCACGCTGCAGGCACCATTTCAACTGAGCATCGGTGGTTCAGTGGTAGAATTCTCGCTTCCCAAGCGTAAAACCCAGGTCTGATTCCCGGCCGATGCAAACTGGGTGCATATTGTATCGGAGACATGTAGCTATTGAAGCTCTCGGAGTTCTCCTGAAGCTGGTCGTTCTGGCCCCCTTCAATGCAAATGCTACTTTTACTGGCTGGTGCTTTTGCTCCGAGATCCCTAATCAGTTGCTTTCTTCACATTCAATATTTTGCACCGAGATCCCTTATCAGTTGCCTTCATTAAATTGAAGATTTTAAACGTCCATACGTGGTGCTCCTAAAAAAGCACAGGACATGTTGACTTATCTGTCCACGCTGCAGGCATGATTTCAACTGAGATTCGATGGTTCAGTGGTAGAATTCTCGCTTCCCAAGCGTGAGACCCAGGTCCAATTCCCGGCAGATGCAAACTGTGTGCATATTTCATCAGAGACATGTAGCTGTTGCAGCTCTCAGTGTTCTCCTAAAACTACCCGGTTAGCTGGACGTTCTGGCCCACTTCAATGCAAATGCTACTTACATTGGGTGGTGCATTTGGTCCGATATCCCTAATCTGTTGCATTCAATATTTTGGTCCGAGATCCCTAATCAGTTGCCTTCATTAAATTGAAGATTTTTAACGTCCATACCTGGTGCTCCTAAAAAAGCATAGGACGTGTTGACTTATCTGACCACGCTGCAGGCACCATTTCAACTGAGCATCGGTGGTTCAGTGGTAGAATTCTTGCTTTTCAAGCGTAAAACCTAGGTCTGATTCCCGACCGATGCAAACTGGGTGCATTTTTCATCAGAGACATGTAGCTGTTGCAGCTCTCGGTGTTCTCCTAAAACTGCCCGGTTAGCTGGACGTTCTGGCCCACTTCAATGCAAATGCTACTTACATTGGGTGGTGCATTTGGTCCGATATCCCTAATCTGTTGCATTCAATATTTTGGTCCGAGATCCCTAATCAGTTGCCTTCATTAAATTGAAGATTTTAAACGTCCATACCTGGTGCTCCTAAAAAAGCATAGGACGTGTTGACTTATCTGACCACGCTGCAGGCACCATTTCAACTGAGCAGCGGTGGTTCAGTGATAGAATTCTCCCTTCCCAAGCGTGAGACCCGGGTCCGATTCCCGGTCGATGCAAACTGGTTGCATATTTCTTCAGAGACATGTAGCTGTTGCAGCTCTCGGTGTTCTTCTAAAGCTGCCCGGTTAGCTGGACGTTCTGGCCCCCTTCAATGCAAATGCTACTTTTATTGGCTTGTGCTTTTGGTCCGATATCCTTAATCAGTTGCTTTCTTAACATTCAATATTTTGCTCCGAGATCCCTAATCAGTTGCCTTCATTAAATTGAAGATTTTAAACGTCCATACGTGGTACTCCTAAAAAAGCATAGGACGTGTTGACTTATCTGCCCACGCTGCAGGCACCATTTCAACTGAGCAGCGGTGGTTCAGTGATAGAATTCTCCCTTCCCAAGCGTGAGACCCGGGTCCGATTCCCGGTCGATGCAAACTGGTTGCATATTTCTTCAGAGACATGTAGCTGTTGCAGCTCTCGGTGTTCTTCTAAAGCTGCCCGGTTAGCTGGACGTTTTGGCCCACTTCAATGCAAATGCTACTTGCGTTGGCTGGTGCTTTTGGATCGATATCCCTAATCAGTTGCTTTCATCACATTAAATTTTTTGGTCCGAGATCCCTAATCAGTTTCCTTCATCAAATTCTAGATTTTTACATCCATACGTGGTGCTCCTAAAAGCACCGGACGTGTTGACTTAGCTGCCCACGCTGCAGGCACCATTTCAACTGAGCATCGATGGTTCAGTGGTAGAATTCTCGCTTCCCAAGTGTGAGACCCGGGTCCGATTTCTGTCCGATGCAAACTGGGTGCATACTTCATCAGAGACATGTAGCTGTTGCAGCTCTCGGAGTTCTCCTGAAGCTGGTCGTTCTGGCCCCCTTCAATGCAAATGCTACTTTTACTGGTTGGTGCTTTTGCTCCGAGATCCCTAATCAGTTGCTTTCTTCACATTCAATATTTTGCACCGAGATCCCCTATCAGTTGCCTTCATTAAATTGAAGATTTTAAACGTCCATACGTGGTGCTCCTAAAAAAGCAAAGGACGTGTTGACTTATCTGCCCACGCTGCAGGCACCATTTCAACTGAGCAGCGGTGGTTCAGTGATAGAATTCTCGCTTCCCAAGCGTAAAACCCAGGTCCGATTCCAGGCCGATGCAAACTGGCCGACTTCAATGCAAAAGCTACTTGCATGGACTGGTGCTTTTGGTCTGATATCCCTAATCAGTTGCCTTCATTAAATTGAAGATTTTAAATGTCCATACGTGGCGCTCCTAAAAAAGCACAGGACGTGTTGACTTATCTGCCCACGCTGCAGGCACGATTTCAACTGAGCATCGGTGGTTCAGTGGTAGAATTCTCGCTTCCCAAGCGTGAGACCCGGGTCCAATTCCCGGCAGATGCAAACTGTGTGCATATTTCATCAGAGACACGTAGCTGTTGCAGCTCTCAGTGTTCTCCAAAAACTGCCCTGTTAGCTGGACATTCTGGACCACTTCAATGCAAATGCTACTTACATTGGGTGGTGTATTTGGTCCGATATCCCTAATCTGTTGCATTCAATATTTTGGTCCGAGATCCCTAATCAGTTGCCTTCATTAAATTGAAGATTTTAAACATCCATACGTGGTGCTCCTAAAAAAGCATAGGACGTGTTGACTTATCTGACCACGCTACAGGCACCATTTCAACTGAGCATCGGTGGTTCAGTGGTAGAATTCTCGCTTCCCAAGCGTAAAACCCAGGTCTGATTCCCGGCCAATGCAAACTGGATGTATATTTTATCGGAGACATGTAGCTATTGAAGCTCTCGGAGTTCTCCTGAAGCTGGTCGTTCTGGCCCCCTTCAATGCAAATGCTACTTTTACTGGCTGGTGCTTTTGCTCCGAGATCCCTAATCAGTTGTTTTCTTCACATTCAATATTTTGCACCGAGATCCCTTATCAGTTGCCTTCATTAAATTGAAGATTTTAAACGTCCATACGTGGTGCTCCTAAAAAAGCACAAGACGTGTTGACTTATCTGCCCACGCTGCAGGCATGATTTCAACTGAGATTCGGTGGTTCAGTGGTAGAATTCTTGCTTTTCAAGCGTAAAACCTAGGTCTGATTTCCGACCGATGCAAACTGGGTGCATATTTCTTCAGAGACATGTAGCTGTTGCAGCTCTCGGTGTTCTTCTAAAGCTGCCCGGTTAGCTGGACGTTTTGGCCCACTTCAATGCAAATGCTACTTGCGTTGGCTGGTGCTTTTGGATCGATATCCCTAATCAGTTTCTTTCATCACATAAAATTTTTTGGTCCGAGATCCCTAATCAGTTTCCTTCATCAAATTCTAGATTTTTACATCCATACGTGGTGCTCCTAAAAGCACCGGACGTGTTGACTTAGCTGCCCATGCTGCAGGCACCATTTCAACTGAGCATCGATGGTTCAGTGGTAGAATTCTCGCTTCCCAAGTGTGAGACCCGGGTCCGATTTCTGTCCGATGCAAACTGGGTGCATACTTCATCAGAGACATGTAGCTGTTGCAGCTCTCGGAGTTCTCCTAAAGCTGGACGTTCTGGCCCACTTCAATGCAAATGCTACTTGCATTGGTTGGTGCTTTTGGATCGATATCCCTAAACAGTTGATTTCATCACATTAAATTTTTTGGTCCGAGATCCCTAATCAGTTGCCTTCATTAAGTTGAAGATTTTAAACGTCCATACGTGGTGCTCCTAAAAAAGCAAAGGACGTGTTGACTTATCTGCCCACGCTGCAGTCGCCATTTCAACTGAGCATCGGTGGTTCAGTGTTAGAATTCTCGCTTCCCAAGCGTAAAACTCAGGTCTGATTCCCGGCCTATGCAAACTGGGTGCATATTTTATCGGAGACATGTAGCTATTGAAGCTCTCGGAGTTCTCCTGAAGCTGGTCGTTCTGGCCCCCTTCAATGCAAATGCTACTTTTACTGGTTGGTGCTTTTGCTCCGAGATCCCTAATCAGTTGCTTTCTTCACATTCAATATTTTGCACCGAGATCCCCTATCAGTTGCCTTCATTAAATTGAAGATTTTAAACGTCCATACGTGGTGCTCCTAAAAAAGCAAAGGACGTGTTGACTTATCTGCCCACGCTGCAGGCACCATTTCAACTGAGCAGCGGTGGTTCAGTGATAGAATTCTCGCTTCCCAAGCGTAAAACCCAGGTCCGATTCCAGGCCGATGCAAACTGGCCGACTTCAATGCAAAAGCTACTTGCATGGACTGGTGCTTTTGGTCTGATATCACTAATCAGTTGCCTTCATTAAATTGAAGATTTTAAATGTCCATACGTGGCGCTCCTAAAAAAGCACAGGACGTGTTGACTTATCTGCCCACGCTGCAGGCACGATTTCAACTGAGCATCGGTGGTTCAGTGGTAGAATTCTCGCTTCCCAAGCGTGAGACCCGGGTCCAATTCCCGGCAGATGCAAACTGTGTGCATATTTCATCAGAGACACGTAGCTGTTGCAGCTCTCAGTGTTCTCCAAAAACTGCCCTGTTAGCTGGACATTCTGGACCACTTCAATGCAAATGCTACTTACATTGGGTGGTGTATTTGGTCCGATATCCCTAATCTGTTGCATTCAATATTTTGGTCCGAGATCCCTAATCAGTTGCCTTCATTAAATTGAAGATTTTAAACATCCATACGTGGTGCTCCTAAAAAAGCATAGGACGTGTTGACTTATCTGACCACGCTACAGGCACCATTTCAACTGAGCATCGGTGGTTCAGTGGTAGAATTCTCGCTTCCCAAGCGTAAAACCCAGGTCTGATTCCCGGCCAATGCAAACTGGATGTATATTTTATCGGAGACATGTAGCTATTGAAGCTCTCGGAGTTCTCCTGAAGCTGGTCGTTCTGGCCCCCTTCAATGCAAATGCTACTTTTACTGGCTGGTGCTTTTGCTCCGAGATCCCTAATCAGTTGTTTTCTTCACATTCAATATTTTGCACCGAGATCCCTTATCAGTTGCCTTCATTAAATTGAAGATTTTAAACGTCCATACGTGGTGCTCCTAAAAAAGCACAAGACGTGTTGACTTATCTGCCCACGCTGCAGGCATGATTTCAACTGAGATTCGGTGGTTCAGTGGTAGAATTCTTGCTTTTCAAGCGTAAAACCTAGGTCTGATTTCCGACCGATGCAAACTGGGTGCATATTTCTTCAGAGACATGTAGCTGTTGCAGCTCTCGGTGTTCTTCTAAAGCTGCCCGGTTAGCTGGACGTTTTGGCCCACTTCAATGCAAATGCTACTTGCGTTGGCTGGTGCTTTTGGATCGATATCCCTAATCAGTTTCTTTCATCACATAAAATTTTTTGGTCCGAGATCCCTAATCAGTTTCCTTCATCAAATTCTAGATTTTTACATCCATACGTGGTGCTCCTAAAAGCACCGGACGTGTTGACTTAGCTGCCCATGCTGCAGGCACCATTTCAACTGAGCATCGATGGTTCAGTGGTAGAATTCTCGCTTCCCAAGTGTGAGACCCGGGTCCGATTTCTGTCCGATGCAAACTGGGTGCATACTTCATCAGAGACATGTAGCTGTTGCAGCTCTCGGTGTTCTCCTAAAGCTGCCCGGTTAGCTGGACATTCTGGCTGACTTCAATGCAAATGCTACTTGCATTGGCTGGTGCTTTTGGTCCGATATCCCTAATCAGTTGCTTTCTTCACATTCAATATTTTGCTCCGAGATCCCTAATCAGTTGTCTTCATTACATTGAAGATTTTAAACGTCCATACGTGGTGCTCCTAATAAAGCAGAGGACGTGTTGACTTATCTACCCACGCTGCAGGCACCATTTCAACTGAGCATCGATGGTTCAGTGGTAGAATTCTCGCTTCCCAAGCGTGAGACCTGGGTCCGATTCCCGAGCGATACAAACTGGGTGCATATTTCATCAGAGACATGTAGCTGTTGCAGCTCTCAGTGTTCTCATAAAGCTGCCCGGTTAGCTGGACATTCTGGCCCACTTCAATGCAAATGCTATTTTTATTGTCTGGTGCTTTTGGTCCGATATCCCTAATCAGTTGCTTTCTTCACATTAATATTTTGGTCCGAGATCCCTAATCAGTTGCCTTCATCAAATTTAAGATTTTAAACATCCATAAGTGGTGCTACTAAAAAATTAGAGGACGTGTTGACTTCTCTGCCCACGCTGCAGGCACTATTTCAACTGAGCATCGATGGTTCAGTGGTAGAATTCTCGCTTCCCAAGCGTGAGACCCGGGTCCGATTCCCGGCCTATGCTAACTGGGTGCATATTTCTTCAGAGACATGTAGCTGTTGTAGCAGTCTATGTTCTCCTAAAGCTGGATGTTCTGGCCCACTTCAATCCAAATGCTACTTGCATTGGCTGGTGATTTTGGTCCGATATCCCTCATCAGTTGCCTTCATTAAATTGATGATTTTAAACGTCCATACGTGGTGCTCCTAAAAAAGCAGAGGACGTGTTGACTTTTCTGACCACGCTGCAGGCACCATTTCAATTGAGCATCGGTGGTTCAGTGGTAGAATTCTCGCTTCCCAAGCGTGAGACCTGGGTCTGATTCCTGGCCGATGCAAACTGGGTGCATATTTCATCAGAGACATGTGGCTGTTGCAGCTCTCGGTGTTCTACTAAAGCTGCCTGGTTAGTTGGACATTCTGGCCCACTTTAATGCAAATTGAACTTGCATTGGCTGGTGCTTTTGGTCCGATATCCCTAATCAGTTGCTTTCTTCACATTCAATATTTTGCTCCGAGATTCCTAATCAGTTGCCCTCATCAAATTCAAGATTTTAAACGTCCATTCGAAAAACAGCGTAAAACCCAGGTCCGATTCCCGGCCGATTCAAACTGGGTGTATATTTCATCATCTTTACCAGCCTGTTCAGTTCATGTGTGTCTGTGCATTGGCCTTTCAAATCAGCCTCTATTGAGACGTTGGCCATTAATCCAATTCATCTATTTACACATTCACATCTTCTAATTTATGTGCAAATTAACTGTGGTATGTCGCGTAGCTTCAAGCGGATCAGTTTAGCAGCTGTTCTTAGAAATTATGTTCAGAATCAGTGGTAGAATACTTGGTTCCCCTTTTAAGAGGCAAGGGTTCAACGCCCAGCCAATGCGGGTAGGATGGCATATTTGATCAGATATGTGACTGTTACATTTCTCTGTGCAACTTTTGTGGCCACAGCTTGTCATTGCGCCGCAGTAGTTTCTAGGGAAAACGTTTCTTGTTTTGTTGCTATAACCCATTGATTCCCTGCTGCCATTGATTTAAGGTATATGTTCTGGCCCAATTCCATTCAAAAGCTATTTGCATTGGGTCGTTTTTTTGGTCCTAGATCCATAATCAGTTGAATTCATCAAATTCAAGATTTTAAACGTCAATACGTGGAGCTCTGGTAAGCAAAATTGAAAAATTCTCCCGGAAAAGCATGCGGCATGCCCAGAGGAAGAGAGAGAGAGCATAAAGTTCAGGTGTTTGTTTGTTCTTTCACTGTATTTGGGTGAGGAATGTTATATAAACGGTGGATATAAAATCGGATTTGGAAATCGTTTGAAACTGATATATGGAGCCGTCCCGGCGCAAAAGGATGCCGGACATTAACTGCATGCGGTGAGTGAAACTGATGTCTGTATTTTGTTGACAATGTACTTTAGTTCAGTCTACCCCTCTCACCGCACGCGCCGTATGATTTTGGGAGTAATCATACAGCTGTATCTAACTTTTATAAATGTTAAAAAACTAAATTCTCTTCAAATATATGAAGTGTGCAATACTACACTATAGGTTAATATGAGATTGGCAGAAACCCTAATTTGGTAGAATACTTGGTTCCCTGTAAAGAGGCAGGGGTCCTATAATTTTATATTTTCAGTATAGTATTCAAAAATCTTGTTATTTACATTTACACTTCATTATCATATACATTGTTTCTAAGTATGTGCAATCCCCTGGGATTGAACCGATGACCTTGGCATTGTGAGTACCATTCTCTTACCACTGAGCTAAAGGAAAGCTGTAAATCATTTAATTTTGTGCTCTTTGGACACTCTCATTATGCTCTCTCAATTGAAATATGGCCTCTAAGTAGGCCTTTAGCGACATGTCGATGACCTTGACAAAATTTATTTAACGTCATATTTTTTCGTCGACGATTCGCAGCAGCTCGCCACACACACGTGGGAGATCAAAACATGGGTATGGGAATACTTCAAATTTAGTCCCAAACGTAAAGGTGTCGTTATTTGCGCCCTTTGCAATTCCAAATGGAATTGGCATACCACGCCAGCACAACAGCAATGTTGGAGCATCTGAAACGGAGGCACCTCATTGTCAATCGTGAAGGAGACAATAACAAGAATGTACTAACGTTGGCTAAATTAATTACATGTTTGTGTAGTGTAGCTTGAGCTCTGCGCACTTTGGTGGTGCTAGCTACCTATCTTAGCTCTCCGTGCAGTTTGTTATTGCTAGGTATTTCCTGGCGCCTAGACATCTGTGTTTAGCTAATTTTAGTTATCATCTAATGTTGGCTTGAATGAAAGCTAGCTTACGGCTACACCGCTATCTATAGTAGCTGACATCAGCTAAAGTGAACGTTAGCTACTAACCTAGCACAAACAAACTGCACAGAGAGCTAAGACAGATTGGGTAATTGGTTAGACTAGCACCACCAAAGTGCACTGCAGCTAGATAGCCACGTTAGCATTCAAATAAACTAATTATAGTATAGCACTACAATGAGGTTTAGATTTAAAATACCCCACAGTCATAGCTGTTGTTCTTTTATGCATTGCTTTCATGTTTTCTAGGACAAAGCAAAGAACCTTGGCGTCTTATCTTGGGAAAGAGATGCAATGCACGCAAAATATACGCAAAAACTGAAATTTTATATTGTGTTAAACACTCAGGAATGTCTATACTGTGCACTGCACAGTGGGGTTTTTTTGCACTACAACTTTAGAATTTTTTGAACAAGAGAGTTATGTTGGTTCTGTAAAGAGTAAACAGGCTGGTCTTTCATTTTGTATAACAGTACAATAATTTTATTTTGTGTAAAGCAGAATATTTTATGCTGTGCAAAACTGTTGTTTAATAAAGAATATTATTACGATTTTTTTGGTATTTATTTGAGATACATTATGTTTTTTATTAATCGAGCAACAGAAAAATAATCGCTATATTAATCGTCCAATTAGTCGATAGATTAGTCGACTAATCGATAAAACAATTGTTAGATTAATCGTTTAATAAATAATCTATTACCCCCAGCCCTACCTCTAAGCAAAGGTTTTCTGTCAATGAGGTATTGTCACATGTTTTTGACATAGAAAGTTACATATGAAACGAGCGTATGACCGAAAACTGGGCGTACGGTCGTTTCCACGCAAAACTTGGCCTTTATCCAATTGGACATGAGCGGTTGCTACGATCAAATCTCAGGACAGGTCTCAGTTCGTGAACGCAAGTTTTGAGAAAGGCCCAAGGTCCGTGTATGCTTTACCCTATTGATTACTGATAAGGAATAATGATAAATAGACAGATAGATTACGTTTTTCGTTTAGTATGACAATGTCAAAATAGATTCCAATGGGATGTCTTATTATCATTACATTATTAAAATATTTTATTTTTTACCCTAATTATATGATTATTTAAATGCATGAAATTACAAGGTTAATGGGTGCTTTTGTGGACAAAACTTTTTAGGCTATTTAAATAATTTACGGTTAAAATTTAACGCACAGTTAAAAGTAAAACAAGGTTTCCGGTTATGGCGCCTGAGCATTAAACATGTGACCGCAGTAAAGCTAGTTTAGCGGTTTCACATTCGGACGTTTATAAGTTGTGAATCCGCATCGCTCTACTGTGTACATGAACACATTATTAAATTTTGCACACAATGATTTGTGAATTCATATGAATCGGTTTCCCCCGCACGATATCCGCGTTTTATTTTTGCGACTTTTTGTTTTCAAACGCCTATAACTCATGAAGCTGAAGACCTAAACACATAAAAAGACCGTCATCTTGTCCACTTTGATTTGTGAATTTTTTCACAGCAAAGTTTGTCTGCCAAATCGTGTTAAGTTATGAGATACGGAGGATGACAAATACACAGTCTCTACCATTCACAGCTACTTTCAGTGTACATACACTCAAAGTTGATCCCGATTAACTTGTTTATGCAGCCTAATTTGGTATAACTTTCACGAACAAATTCGTCTTTTTTATATAATCTTACACCTGTGTTTATTATGTCCTGTATAACATTATTAACAGTTTGAGATATTATTCATAATAAGCCTGTAAATTAAACAAGACAAGTGAGTCATACAAGTAACTGTATCGTTGTGATTGGTGAATTGTTTCAGTGTTTTGTTTCTCTTTCACATGTTGCTTTACTTTATATAGATAGTTTCACAAATGGCATTGCAATTTTCTCATGTTCTTATTCATAAAAAAGCTGCATCAGGTCACCATAAAAATGTTCACAAATTGACTTTATCACTTAAAATGGCTTTATATAATGCATAAGCATAGTGAATTACGGCATAAAAGGAACCGAAGGCATACTATTCCTAAAAATTGACTGTGGTACCCTATCCTGTGTTTTTGAGATTAAAATGACTCTTTAGATTTGTGAAACATTTCACAGATCAGTATTTGCCCAAAACACATTCCTCGAGTCCTTCATGTGAATGGAAAATGAGTTTACAGGTTATGTGAGTCCATCGCAACTTAAAAAATGGCCTAAAATGGTGAACAACACTCTCTTTACACTAAACACTATTTGTGAAAACTTTCACAAATTGATTTGACTAGTTTGCATTGCCTTATGTGTATTTAAACTGCATATTAATGGTGATGTATGGCTTTTAAAGGGACAGGACACCTACACAACTTAATAATGACCTCTTACTGAAGTCTTTTTGAGTTTAAAATGACTTTTTAGATTTGTGAAACATTTCACAGATCAGTATTTGCCCAAAACACATTCCTCGAGTCCTTCATGTGAATGGAAAATGAGTTTACAGGTTATGTGAGTCCATCGCCACTTAAAAAATGGCCTAAAATGGTGAACAACACTCTTTTCACTCGAAACTTTATTTGTGAAAACATTTCATTATTAATTTCATAATGTATTGTGAGATGTGCCTTTAAAGGGACAGGACACATATGAAACCTAAAAATTAAGAAAGGAACAAAACAAGATAAAAGGGAACATAAAATACAATCATACTCGTCAACGACTGACATCGACAATTAAAACACAAGTACTTAAATAAACTGGGATAAACGAGAAGACAAGAAACACCTGGAAGAAAACCAACCTGAGGCCAATAATAAAAAAACTAGGATACAAAATGAAACAGGAAACAGGGCAAACTCAAAAACAAACTAAGAATGCAACCAACAATGAATATGTAACACAGGCTGGATCACAACAAGAACATGTACATTTGCTACTGTGTATTTATTATTATGTGCCATTATTATTATTATTATTATTATTATCATATATCATTATTTATTATTACTTACATATGTGTATTATTATTTAGGCCTAAATAAACCTTATGATGATCATTATTACTGTAACTTATCTCAGGTTTACAGGAAAAATCTGCATCACATGACATCCTATCATCATCTAAAATATAGTGTTGGGCAAGCACTCCTTCATGAAAACTTCCACTGATTGATTTTACTCTCTTAAATTCCTTTGTAGCCTTTCTGGACTGTCAACAGTGTAAAATTAAACACCATCGATTATTTTTAACATAGTCAAATGTTTATTCAACAAAAGTTGGGACAGTAAATAAGGGAATAGAGACATTGAATGTTTGGGGTAGCACAAATATAACAAGTGGCTGTGCACGACTATGCATCCTATGAACACAAGGATGATCAGTCCAAGGACTTGATTAAATCCAAAATTGTTATTATTGTTTAATAACGATTATTTTTCTTATGTTTCTTTGAAAGTATATGAATAGAAGTTGATTGTCGAGATGTCATCATTATCATTATTATCCTTGCACATTCATAATCATTAATCATTTTTTATTGAATACATTTTTATTAGTAGTAGCAGTAGTATTTTCTCCATCCTTGCACATTCATAATTATTAATTATGTAATGATAATAACCATTTATTATTATTATGTGTTGAAGAAATAGTATCTTTGTGTTATTTAAACAGTAAATATTAACTATATGACGAACAATTATTTACTTTGCATCGTCAGATGTTATTCCATTACGTTCACAGCAAAAGACTAACTTGGTGCTTTGTAACCGTTTTCACATAAGTTTAAAATGTTTTAACCAAAACTAAATGTCGACGCATTAAGCTCGTCACCCGAGTGTTGCTTCTTTGCTGCTGACTGGCAAAGAGAAATTTCTAATTCATAACATTTGAAGACACCAATAAACAAATACATACATTTAAATGCATCTCAATTTGTTTTACTTTTAGGCAAAAACTGTAATCAAAAGATGTTTATTAAATGTAATACTATGTTGTTTGCACACAAAAAAATCCACAATAACTCACAACAAATTCGTACTTTATTTACAGTAAAAAGAAAGAAAAAATTATGAAACAATGTAATACAAATATAAGCTACAGCCTATAATAAACATAATGTTCCTAAAATACTACTGTGTGTCATCATGTAAGGCAAAGTGTTAGAATTTTAAAAACGTTGCGCGTAGAGCCACTGCGCGTCCGGTGTCCGATTTTGACTGTCGCATCCATCGCGCACTCTGTGTGGCGCAAAAGTTTATTTGGCTTATTGAGCTATACAATAAAAGAACGCTCACGTAACACAAAGACAACACGAAAAAACATACATACATAGCTCCAAAAATAGACTTGTGCTCAGGAGTTGTAGGATTACCAAAATGCGTATAATTAAGAAATGTTAATTAACCTACATTTGTGTTGCTTTAACAATCCTGCGGGGGGAGCTAGAGCACACCAGTACCCGTTCATTTTCGCCCACATCGTAATTTAAAAGAAGACATTGCATAGTAAATAGAACTTCCGGATTCTCGCAAAAACACATCGAAAGAACGACACAAAAGGTACATCATCTGATTCAGATTCTTAAATGTCAATTATGTTCGATTAGTGTATTAGACTGTCATGACCAAACCAAGCAAAAAAAGAGGAATAAAGCATGGGGCCCCAGAACTCTGGAGTGACTGTGGAGGCAGTGAAAGGCTTGTCGAACAATTTTTAAAAGTTGAAATTAATCTTGAGAAAAAGATTCCATGGAATTCCAACATATGGAGTGCTATAGCCAAAAATCTTTTTGGACGAGCCACACTTAAAAACAGAAAATGGCTGTCAGTTGTATGGCATAGTAACCGAAAAAATGTGCAGTCCACAGTTCTCAAACTTTTCCGCCAAAACAAGAAACCTACTGACCTGGATGAGAATGAAGAGAACAATTCCGATGCAATCACATCAGAGCATGATCATATTTGTAATTACATGGCTGAAGAGAACAATGATGTGAATTGCTTTGAAGACATCCATTCACCTGAAAATGATGCACTGCAAAATGTTGACAGCAGTTGTGGACCAAAGGATACAGGACAAAAGAACAAAAGTAAGTGGAGACCAGCAATACCTGCCAAAAAGAAATTTAAAATTCACATCAGTAGTGAAGACTGGAAAAAAATAGCTCCCAAAGAAGGAGAAATCAAACTCAGAAGACCGTGGACCCATGTACTTTATAAACAGTTCAAGAAAATGAATCCATCATGCCCCATTGCAATCAAGTACCAAAGAGTTTGCGGTCCTCATAGTAGAAAAAAGGGTCCATATCTAAGATCCAAGGCAATTTGCACATTCTCTGATTGTCAAGCAAAATATGTGTTTACTTGTAATGAACCAGTACAAGACAAGAGAGAAATCACCATCTGTGCCACCCGATTCGGCCATGTCAAACATGCCAAAGCTGAATTAAAATTTCGTAGGGCAAGTTACACTCGCAGAGGCAAAATTGCAAAGGCGCTAAAAGATGGAATTTCAAATTTTTACTATAGGAAACTGAGAACTACTTCTTCAGCGGAGCTCATGGCTGGAAACCTTTCTAAATGCCTTACAAGAAATGTTCTTAAAACTATAGTATCTGAGTTCAAGAGGAGTCTTCGGTTACATGACAATGTTGTTATGGAACTCATGATCACTCAGAAAATACTCAAAGAATGTGACACAGGGTTTTTCAACAGCCCAGGATACATGCAGCATTTGCAAATTGATCCATTTGCAGTGCAAATGTACACAGAAGAGGGCATGATGATCCTTGTGTCACATCTCCGGAAAAATTGCAACACATCTCTCTATCTTGATGCGACTGGTGGCATTGTTAGCTCAACTCAACTCAACTCAACTTTATTTATATAGCGCTTTTTACAATTTTCATTGTTACAAAGCAGCTGTACATGAGACACAGTAGATTACAAGTAAAACAACTGAAGGCATATACCTGTAAAAACAAGAAAAAGGTGGAAAACAACAAAAGACAGACATACAAATGCTCCACACACACAATATGCATACATACTTACACACATTGACATAGACGCACACACACAAACACACTCACACACACACACACACACACACACACACACACACACACACACACAAACACACTCGCACAAAAGGACACATTTGAGATAAAGGAGAGAGACAACCACAGGTCAAATATTAAACGGACTATAAATTCTTATATATTAATTATTTCTAATTTCTGAAATCTGAAGCAGCCCCCCCGGCCAGGCAGATAGTGCAAAACAATATGCAAACGGTGGCGAGGAACCCAAAACTCTAATCGAGAAAAAAAACCTCAGGGGAACCCAGGCCCGACCGGGGGATTCCAGTTCCCCTCTGGCAAAAGCTGCTGCCTCTGCACAGGCACAACAGTGCTTGCACAACAAGGCTAAATAAAAATAAAAAAATAAGCTTAATAAGGTAAATGGTAGATTTAAGATTATCATTAACAATCTATGCACCAACATGCACCGGGAACAAGTCTGACTTACTGCCGGCAATGCGAACCAAGCTCCTACTCCGGTCGTACAGGGACCGGATGGCCCTTAGCAAAGGGTCCCGAATCCCATACTCCCGGAGCACCCTCCACAAGATGCCGCGAGGGACACAGTCGAATGCCTTCTCCAAATCCACAAAACACATGTGGATTGGTTGGGCAAACTCCCATGAACCCTCCAGCACCCTGGAGAGGGTATAGAGCTGGTCCAGTGTTCCACGACCGGGACGGAAACCACACTGTTCCTCCTGAATCCGAGGTTCTACTATCGGCCGGATTCTCCTCTCCAGTACCCTGGCATAGACTTTCCCGGGGAGGCTGAGAAGTGTGATCCCCCGATAGTTGGAGCACACCCTCCGGTCCCCCTTCTTAAAAAGTCCAGTCCAAGGGCACTGTCCCCGACCGCCACGCGATGCTGCAGAGGCGTGTCATCCAAGACAGCCCCACAACATCCAGAGACTTGAGGTACTCAGGGCGGATCTCATCCACCCCCGGTGCCTTGCCACCGAGGAGTTTAGACTACCTCGGTGACTTCAGCCCGGGTGATGGGCGAGTCCGCCTCCGAGCCCTCTGCCTCTGCTTCCTCAGTGGAAGACGTGACGGCGGGATTGAGGAGATCCTCGAAGTATTCCTTCCACCGCCAGATGATATCCCCGGTCGAGGTCAACAGCTGCCCCCCTCCACTGTAAACAGCGTTGGTAGGGCACTGTTTCCCCCTCCTGAGGCGCCGGACGGTTTGCCAGAATCTCTTCGAGGCTGACCGATAGTCTTTCTCCATGGCCTCACCGAACTCCTCCCAGGCCCGAGTTTTTGCCTCCCCAACCACCCGGGCTGCAGTCCGCTTGGCCTGTCGGTACCTGTCAGCTGCCTCGGGAGTCCCACAAGCCAACCAGGCCCGATAGGACTCCTTCTTCAGCTTGACGGCATCCCTTACTTCCGGTGTCCACCACCGGGTTCGGGGATTGCCGCCTCGACAGGCACCGGAGACCTTACGGCCACAGCTCCGAGTGGCTGAGTTGACAATGGAGGTGGAGAACATGGTCCACTCAGACTCAATATCTGGATCTGGTCGAAGCTCTGCCGGAGGTGGAAGTTGAAGATCTTTCTGACAGGCGATTCAGCCAAACGTTCCCAACAGACCCTCACAGTACGTTTGGGTCTGCCGCGTCTGTCCAGCTTCCTCCCCCGCCATCGGATCCAACTCACCACCAGGTGGTGATCGGTTGACAGCTCCGCCCCTCTCTTCACCCGAGTGTCCAAGACATACGGCCGTAGGTCAGATGAAACAACTACAAAGTCGATCATCGACCTCCGGCCTAGGGTGTCCTGGTGCCATGTGCACTGATGGACACCCTTATGCTTGAACATGGTGTTCGTTATGGCCAAACTGTAACTAGCACAGAAGTCCAATAACAGAACACCACTCGGGTTCATATCAGGGGGGCCGTTCCTCCCAATCACGCCCCTCCAGGTGTCACTGTCGTTGCCCACGTGGGCGTTGAAGTCCCCCAGCAGAACGACGGAGACCCCAGTCGGGGCGCTTTCCAGCACCCCTCCCAGAGTCTCCAAGAAGGCCGGGTACTCTACACTGCCATTTGGCCCATAGGCACAAACGACAGTGAGAGACCTATCCCCGACTCGAAGGCGCAGGGAAGCGACCCTCTCGTTCACCGGGGTAAACTCCAACATATGGCGGCTGAGCTGGGGGGCTATAAGCAAACCCACACCAGCCCGCCGCCTCTCACCCTGGGCAACTCCAGAGTAGTGAAGAGTCCATCCTCCCTCGAGAAGTGTGGTTCCAGAGCCCAAGCTGTGCGTAGAGGTGATCCCGACTATCTCTAACCGGCAGGGCTGCCCTTTGTCGCCGGTTCTGTTCATAATTTTTATGGACAGAATTTCTAGGCGCAGCCAGGGGCCGGAGGGCGTCGGGTTTGGGGACCACACGATTTCATCTCTGCTCTTTGCGGATGATGTCATCGTGCTGGCCCCATCAGACCAGGACCTCCAGCATGCACTGGGACGGTTTGCAGCCGAGTGTGAAGCGGCTGGGATGAGAATCAGCACCTCCAAATCTGAGGCCATGGTTCTCAGTCGGAAAAGGGTGGCTTGCTCACTTCAGGTAGGTGGAGAGTTCCTGCCCCAAGTGGAGGAGTTCAAGTATCTGGGGGTCTTGTTCACGAGTGAGGGACGGATGGAACGGGAGATTGACAGACGGATCAGGGCAGCTTCTGTAGTAATGCAGTCGCTGTACCGGTCTGTCGTGGTGAAGAAGGAGCTGAGCCGCAAGGCGAAGCTCTCGATTTACCGGTCAATCTACGTTCCTACTCTCACCTATGGTCATGAGCTGTGGGTCATGACCGAAAGGACAAGATCGCGGATACAGGCGGCCGAAATGAGCTTTCTCCGCAGGGTGGCCGGGCGATCCCTTAGAGATAGGGTGAGAAGCTCGGTCACTCGGGAGGAGCTCAGAGTAGATCCGCTGCTCCTCCACATCGAGAGGGGCCAGCTGAGGTGGCTCGGGCATCTTTTCCGGATGCCCCCTGGACGCCTTCCCGGGAAGGTGTTCCGGGCATGTCCCACCGGGAGAAGACCCCGGGGAAGACCTAGGACACGCTGGAGGGACTATGTCTCCCGGCTGGCCTGGGAACGCCTCGGTGTCCCCCCGGAAGAGCTGGAGGAAGTGTCTAGGGAGAGGGAAGTCTGGGCAGCCCTGCTTAGACTGCTGCCCCCGCGACCCGGCCCCGGATAAGCGGAAGAAGATGGATGGATGGATTAACAATCTAATAGCATTTGAAATGTTGTAGGAAAATCAAAGTTGCCACGTCCTTTATCCAGCTCTATCCTCTTAGCTCTTGTCAGGTCACCGCTTCCCATTCTCAGCTCTGCCATCAGGTCTGGGCATGAACTGCCTCCTGCGATAACCTTGGAACAAAGAGACAAGACTGGCTAAGAGTAGAGTACTGTTCTGCACTCTTTGATGCAACAAGTACATCATTTGTTGTTGGATGTGTTCCTGGTTCCGGTTGATCTTAATAATGCAGCCTAAATCCTCTGAGGATTAATATTATGGAAGTGTAGTGTATGCAAGATTAAAAAGATGCGTCTTTAGTCTAGACTTAAACTGACAGAGTGTGTCTGCCTCCCGGACATTGCAGGGAAGAATATTCCACAGTTTAGGCGCTAGATAAGAAAAGGATCTACCACCTGCACTTGATTTTGAAATTCTAGGTATTACCAACTGACAGGACTCCTGAGAGCGTAATGCACGTGGAGGTATGTAATACAATAGAAGTTCATTTAAATACTGCGGCGCTAGACCATGCAGGGCTTTATAGGTAATAAGCAAGATCTTAAAGTTAATGCGATGTTTTATAGGTAACCAGTGCAAGGTTGAAAGAACCGGGGTTATATGCTCATACTTTTTAGTACGTGTAAGAACTCGAGCTGCCGCGTTTTGAACCAGTTGCAGTTTTTGTAATAGGCCTGCAGGGCAACCACCTAGAAGTGCATTACAGTAATCTAGTCTTGATGTCATGAATGCATGAATTAATTTCTCTGCATCTGACATCGACAGCATATGACGTAGTTTAGATATATTCTTAAGATGGAAAAATGCAATTTCTAAGGTGTTGGCGACATGGCTTTCAAATGACAGAGTACTATCGAATACAACGCCAAGATTCTTAGCTGACAACGGGGATTTTATGGAGCATCCGTCAATCGTTAAGCAGTATTCTTGGTTGTTACGTATAGCGGTTTTCGGTCCCGTAAGTAACACTTCTGTTTTGTCCGAGTTTAATAGTAAAAAATTGTTACTCATCCAGTTTTTTAAGTCAACTATGCAATCCTTTATTCAATCGAACTGCTGGGTTTCGTGAGGCTTCGAGGAAATATAAAGTTGAGTATCATCAGCATAACAGTGAAAGCTAATTCCGTGTCGCTTTATTATATCTCCTAGAGGTAGCATGTATAATGCGAAGAGCAGAGGCCCCAAGACTGAACCCTGTGGTACACCGTACTGGACTTGCGATTTGCGGGACACCTCATTGTTTATTGCTACAAATTGAAAACGGTCGGATAAATAAGACTTGAACCATTTCAATGCTATTCCGTTAATGCCGACGTAATTTTCGAGTCTATGTAGAAGTATGCTATGGTCAATGGTGTCAAATGCAGCACTAAGGTCTAGCAGCACCAATAACGAAATACAGCCACGGTCAGACACTAAGAGCAGATCATTTGTAACTCTAATCCAATCAGTCTCTGTACTGTGACATGCTCGAAATCCAGACTGGAATTCTTCATTAATGTCATTCCTTTGGAGGAAGGAGCATAATTGAGTTGAAACTACTTTTTCCAGAATTTTAGATATAAAAGGTAAATTCGATATAGGCCTGTAATTCCCTAGTTCTTTAGGGTCGAGTTTGGGTTTTTTGACAAGGGGCCTTATAACAGCCACCTTAAATGCTTTAGGCACATGTCCTAGTGTCAGAGATGAGTTAATAATACTAAGAATACTTTCAGTAGTTTTGTAGGTATAGGGTCTAGCATGCATGTTGTTGATTTAGATGATCTAATGATTTTAGACAGTTCATTGTGATCTACAGTAGAAAATAATTGCAATTTCTCCTTAGGGGTGCTGTAGTTAGTCTGTTCAGCGGGTTTCACTTCAGGTTGCGTTGTTATAATTTTTTCCCTTATATCTTGGATTTTACTAGTGAAGTAGTTCATAAATTCTTCACTGTTATGCTGATAATCAGAATCTGACGTCGCTGACGACTTATTTTTTGTAAATTTAGCCACGGTGTTAAATAAAAACCTAGGGTTGTGATGGTTTTTGTGATGAAAAGTAGGCGGATCTAGACATTTTTATGGCATCCCTGTATTTTCGAGTACTATCCTTCCATGCTATACGAAATACCTCTAAATTAGTTTTCTTAAAGTTGCGCTCCATTTTAGGGGACGCTTTCTTTAGAGTCTGAGTGTGTTCATTATACCACGGTGTTGGGCTGCCATTTTTAATTTTCTTTAAACGCAGAGGAGCAACTATGTTTAATATTTCCGAGAAGGTAGTGTTAAAATTTTCAATAGTAATGTCAAAATCGTCAACGTTTTTACTCATGCTAGATATTTTAGACAAATCAGGCAGATTATCGAGAAACGCATCTTTGGTAGTTGAGGTAATCGTTCTACCATATTTGTAACAAGGAGTTTGATTTGCAGCCGTAGGCCAGTGAAGCAAACATAATATCAGGTAATGATCCGAAATGTCTTCACTCTGCTGAACGATTTTAACATCGTCCACATTTATACCATAAGATAGTATTAAATCTAAAGTATGATTACGAAGGTGAGTGGGTCCTGACACATGTTGACTAACGCCCATGGAGTTAAGAGTGTCTTTGAAAGCTATGCCCAAGGCATCTGTATCATTGTCTACATGGATGTTAAAGTCACCAACGACAAGGACTCTATCTGCGGCCAGTACTAGTTCGGATAAGAACCCACCAAAATCTTTAATAAAATCTGTGTGGTGCCCTGGAGGCCTATATACAATAGCTAGAATAAATTTAAAAAATGTTTTATCCTTAGTATTAGGTGTTGATACGTGAAGTACCATGACTTCAAAGGAATTGTATTTAAAATTAGACTTCTGAGAGATGATAAAACTATTATTGTAAAGTGCAGCGACACCTCCCCCTCTACCTTTTAGACGAGGCTCGTGTTTATAGTAATAATCTTGGGGAACGGATTCATTTAGAGTAATATAATCATCTGGCTTTGGCCATGTTTCTGTCAAACAGAGCAGGTCTATTTTATGATCGGTTATCATATCATTAACAAAAAGTGCTTTATTTGAGAGAGATCTAATATTAAGCAATCCGAGTCGTAAAAGTTGATTACTTGTATTTTGTTCATGTTTGATTTGTTTAACGTTTATTAAATTACTTTCAAGAGGTTTACGCAATATATTATGTTTGCTAATCCGGGGGACAGACACAGTCTCTATTTTATGTTGTTTGTAAGAAGGGGTTATTACATGTTGTATATTTTGTGTATTCTGTGACGTGAGACGGCAAGCAGACAGTTGGTTAAGCCATTCTGTCTCCTTCCTGACCTGGGCCCTAGGTAGTCAGCCTTTAGCATTATTAAGACTGTGTGCCAAATTTCTAGAGAGGAGGGAAACCCCATCCCAGGAGGGATGGAGACCATCTCGTTTCAACAGGTCAGGTCTGCCCTCAAAACTCTTCCAGTTATTTATAAAATCTATATTATTCTGCAGGCACCACTCAGACAACCAGCCATTTAGTGATGATAATCTGCTATAAATCTCATCACCACGGTAAGCAGTGAGGGGGCCAGAGAATATTACAGTGTCTGACATCGTTTTTGCGAGCTCACACACCTCTTTAATATTATCTTTAGTGATCTCCGATTGACGGAGTCTAACATCATTTGTGCCGACGTGAATAACAATCTTACTGAATTTACGATTAGCCTTAGCCAGCACATTTAAATTTGACTTGATGTCAGGCGCTCTGGCTCCCGGTAAACATGTGACTATGGTGGCTGGTGTCTCTATGTTAACGTTCCGGACAATAGAATCACCGATCACTAGGGCACTTTCAGCAGGTTTCTCAGTCGGCGTGTCACTGAGCGGGGCAAACCTGTTCGAGACTTTAATCGGAACGGTTGGGTGATGTTTTGTCCTGCGACTATGCCGTCTCACCGTCACAAAGTTTCCCAGCTGCAGGGGATTTTCAACCGGAACCGAGCCGTGTGCGCTAAGATTGCTCGCATCCAAAATGTTTTCTACGGTCCTAACACTCTTACTATCCTCAAATAAAGATTGGATGCGAGACTCTAATTCTAAGATCTTCTCCGTCCGCCTAACTACTTCCCTGCATTTATCACATGTAAAACCCTCGCCGCTGACAGAGAAGGCTAAGCTAAACATATGACATGAGGTGCAAGTAACAACAATAGGAATAGAAGCCATGACTCACCGGGTATGAAGTGCAATCCTAACTTACCAAGGTTGCTTGATGAGTCTTAGTATATACGCTTAAAAAGAGAAACAGTTAGCACACAAGACAAATAGGGGGAGATGATATTCCACAGTAAACAGAAGGCAAGCTAACACGCTAATATGCTAGCGGCGTTACGTTTCAATTAATATGTTTAGAATATAAAGTCCATTATAGCAAGATTCCAAATCAACAGAAGAAAGTTCTGTACTATGCCCTTGTTTTTCAAGGAGATGGTGACAACAAACCTCCACTTCCAGTTTCAGAGCTGTTGACAAATGAGCATAATGTGCCAAATATTTCAAGTTGGCTTCTGAAATTTGTGCACAATGTCTGCAGGTTGACCTCAATCAGAGTGCATCACGTCGAGACAGATTTTAGTTGGGCCCTAATCCAAAGTGTTCTGCTGTCATTCAACAGAGAAAATGTCGACACCTACTTGGAAAGGGCACACAAAATCTGTCAATACAGATTTGAGAAAAGGGATATACCAAGGTTTACAGTGGTGCATATCTGTGCAGCACACATGGTGAAAACCATATCACAGGGAATCGGTAAAGTGACAAAAGACAAAGGATTGCACAACTTTGCTGTGTTTTGCTTTGCACTTTTGCAAAATTGTGTGAGTCTTGAAAAAGTTAAAGCAATCTTTTTGCAGATGTGCTTTGTCTTTTTGGGTGTAAAAAATACTCCCACTGTACAAACTGGAATTAACAAGCTCAACAATTACATTAAGCAGATCACTTTGGAAGATGTTGATGACATTTCCTTCAAGGCACACCTCCCCGAGGAAGATGACATTCCAGTGACAAAATACACAATAATTGGACGTTCTCAGTTTACCATTGAGTTTGGTAAAGTCAAGGAAGAGGCAATGGATGTTATCCAAAAAGAAGACACACTAAGCGGTGTGGAAGATAACTTCTATAAGTGTGAAGAAATTATCACTCTTATGACAGGACACTACTTGGGCCTTTTCCCATTGTGGAGTGGAATTTTCCTTGGAAAGATGGAAAAGTATGCTTCAGAGTGCAAAAACAAACCGGACAAAAATACAGAAAATATTGAGAAAACCAGAGACACCAACAGTCATGTTGAATGTTGGTTTGGAATTGTAAAAAATGTAATTCTACAAAGAAAAAGGAAAATGAGGCCTGCTGATTTTATCTGCAAACTTCATGCATCCTTAAGGGGACGAAACAAGGAACACATGATTGTACATGGACTGCCACTTGGATCAAAACTTCCACCAACAAAGAGAAAAAGGGAAGCACTAGAGCTAAATGAAGAACAGTGGGCCAAAAGACAAAAGACAACAAAGTCTAAATACTACAGTGTCCCTGTAATCATGCCTGTGCCCAAAAAGATAAAAAACAAAAATCAACACAGAAGACACCTAAAATCTGTTAGACATGGCAAACAAAACACAAATGTTCAAGATTTAACCAAACCAAATGAAACAAAGGAATCCCATGCTTGCAAGGTTGCTATTCAGCAATCTGATAACAGCAATAAAAAGAAAAAATGGTCTGAAATTGCTGCAATAAAAGATCCAGAAGAAAAGGTATATAATCTTGTTATTTTAAATTTTATTTTATATAATAACACTGTAACCTAAATGAAAATGAACCTGCCATTTCTAATTATCTTGTAGACCTACGCTCTCTGGGACACAGACATTGAAGAAGCTGTCATAGCCACACTGCCTTCAAATCAAGACGTGAAAAACTCTATGATTTTGAGAGTATCAGACTTCAAAACTCTAAGTCCCCAACAATGGCTATGTGGAGAAGTGAGATGTTTTAACTCAACTCGTAGAGAAATAACAGACATCACATCAATAGTTTAGAAGCATTATAATGACTGCAATTAAAACAAACTTTTGAATGCTTTATTCAGTTTTTTATAATAAATTTCTCATTTCTGTTTGCCTACAACTCTTTGTTTGAATACAAGATCATTGCATTATATTTTTAGGTAAATATATATATAGCACTTTTAAAATCCAGTTAATTAAAGCAATATAAAAAAAATGTTTTGTTCCAACCTTGTTTCTTAATTAAAATAATGCAAGGTT
The DNA here is from genome assembly GCA_029783895.1 of Triplophysa bombifrons. NCBI lineage: Eukaryota > Metazoa > Chordata > Actinopteri > Cypriniformes > Nemacheilidae > Triplophysa > Triplophysa bombifrons. The sequence continues at coordinate 16,924,029 of CM056466.1, forward strand.
TCTCCCTCTATCTGATACATCACAGTTACACAGTTATTTACTCTTCATTGATCTTTATCCTGCTGTGTTTACAAATATATAATCTTTAAGCCATAAATTGAAACATAATAGTAATAATTGGAATTTATATACACATGGCACCAGGACACCCTAGGCCGGAGGTCGATGATCGACTTTGTAGTTGTTTCATCTGACCTACGGCCGTATGTCTTGGACACTCGGGTGAAGAGAGGGGCGGAGCTGTCAACCGATCACCACCTGGTGGTGAGTTGGATCCGATGGCGGGGGAGGAAGCTGGACAGACGCGGCAGACCCAAACGTACTGTGAGGGTCTGTTGGGAACGTTTGGCTGAATCGCCTGTCAGAAAGATCTTCAACTTCCACCTCCGGCAGAGCTTCGACCAGATCCCGAGGGAGTCTGGAGATATTGAGTCTGAGTGGACCATGTTCTCCACCTCCATTGTCAACGCAGCCACTCGGAGCTGTGGCCGTAAGGTCTCCGGTGCCTGTCGAGGCGGCAATCCCCGAACCCGGTGGTGGACACCGGAAGTAAGGGATGCCGTCAAGCTGAAGAAGGAGTCCTATCGGGCCTTGTTGGCTTGTGGGACTCCCGAGGCAGCTGACAGGTACCGACAGGCCAAGCGGACTGCAGCCCGGGTGGTTGGGGAGGCAAAAACTCGGGCCTGGGAGGAGTTCGGTGAGGCCATGGAGAAAGACTATCGGTCAGCCTCGAAGAGATTCTGGCAAACCGTCCGGCGCCTCAGGAGGGGGAAACAGTGCCCTACCAACGCTGTTTACAGTGGAGGGGGGCAGCTGTTGACCTCGACCGGGGATATCATCGGGCGGTGGAAGGAATACTTCGAGGATCTCCTCAATCCCGCCGTCACGTCTTCCACTGAGGAAGCACAAATAGGGGGTTCGTGGAAAAAAGCCTCTTGAAAATGCCAGCCATTTGACGCACAGTCTTGCGATGGATCGTAGTGTGAAAAAACCTGACACGTAGCGCATATCTAAATGACGAAGTGGACATTTCACCTTACCCTGTGGTAAGACCACTTTTAAATCTGCTGGCCACGGATAGTGGGTGTGAGGACACCACTGGGGGTGCCCTCGCGCCATGGCACCCCTCGAAGACCCCAAAGACCCCTGTCCACGAACAGCATATGCGTCCCTCACAGGTTTATCCCATGTAAGTCGGCTTACCCACTTGTCCTCCAACTTCATATGAGTCCCACGATTCATTTGTTTTCTTGGGAGGCGGGTACGAGCTTACTGCCCATGGGTGCCAGCGACCACGAAACCACTATTTGTCCACTGATCAACTATGGGTGTCAATTTGACCTTCGACCCCCCTGACCCATCCATGGCCACGCCCCCGACCACCAAACCACTGTTTGGCAGCTTCCCAACTACTTTTACCAGAACCTGGTTTTTGACGCTCGGGACTGACATATGTTTGTCTGAGGGGGCGTGGCCATCGAGTTTTGTGGTTTTTAAAACAAAATATAATATTTACACGTTTAAAATGCCCCTTCTGTGCAATGTCCACCAAGCACTTATTCCTGGCCCATTCTACAAACTGCACGTGGACAACATCACATTCAACGTAGTAGATACCAGAATTTAAGTCAAACTCATCATTTTAACAGTTGTTTCTAACATACGCGTGTCCAAAAGAGTGTTCTCAAACACACTTGGAAATAAATAAATCCATATGAAACGTTGTTAAAAAGCAATCCATTTTCCAGTCTGTTCTAACTAGAAAATGCATCCATTTTCTAGTATGTTTGCATTGCCTGTCCACGTGTGGTTTATGTGAGTGGACCACGTGTATTAAGTTGGTGGACATAATGCTTTTTAACAATATTTAAAGTGTATGTATTCATTTCTAGTTGTCAGGAACAACGCTTTTCAGTGAGAACACTATTTTAGACACACACGGGTTAGGAAACAGCTCGTGAAATGTTCAGTTTTGACAAAAATCGGGTATCTCATATGTTGAAGGTCAGGGTGGAAACAAAGGTCCAGAAGACAAGGTTCCTAAGGTCGGAGGCCATCGAGCCTTTGCAGTGACCACTGTCACGGACCCTCAAATCAGGCCCAGCAGTTTAGAGTCCGTGGCTTCTTCTTAAAGGGTTTAAAAGTGGATGAGCACATAGCTAAAACAGGCCTCGTTTCTGAGTCTCTGCCATTGAAAGCATAGGGCCTTTTCATTTACATTAAAAAGGTTACAAAATACTTCCGGAGGACCAAGACTTTTGCCCTTTCGGTATGTCTCTCGGGGGACCGGCACGCAAGTGCACGTGAGGTTTTGGGATCGTCGGACACTCCGGCGGCCTTGCGGGAGAAGTCCTGGAGCAATTTATTTGTATGGGCCACGTGTATTAAGTTGGTGGACAACCCACTTATTAGCAAAAATTTACCTTTATATTCATTTAAATGCATCAACTACCACATCATTCAGTCAGTGCACTTTATTAGACACACATATGTTAGCAACAACTTGTAGAACGCTCAGTTTGGCCTCAAATGTCTAATTAGGGAGAAAAACGTAAGTCAGTGACGCGTGTTTGCTGCATGCGTTGTGCATAGAGCAGAATGTCATGCGTGCGCACTTTGCATGCGTCACTGCATGTGTGATGCATTTAGCAGATCGAAAGACATGTGTCACTGCATGCATCATGCATATTGCAGTCAGTGACGGGTGCACGCTGCACGTGTTGTGAATAGAGCAGAATGTCATGCATGCGTCACTGCATGCGCGCTCTGTATGCGTCACTGCATGTGTGATGCATTGAGCAGATCGAAAGACATGCGTGCGCTGTATGCGTCACTGAATGCATCCTGCATATAAGAGACCGTGACGCATGCACACGCTTAAGTAACCACACGTGCATGCGTGACGCATATAGCATATAGACATGAGCGACCGTCCATCATCCACCGATCGTCCAGAGAAGCCAGGCGACTTTGTGACTTTGTTTACGGGTCAAAAGGTCAAAATAGGGAGAGTCGTCCACGAAAACGCATTGGCATAGATTATAGGTGGACGCGCTCCCGTTGGGAAACGATAGGCCGAAGGGTATGGACATTTTAGATTATTGTTGTCTAGAAGCCCCCATTTATGCCCCAAATGTCTAAGTTCTTAGATTTCTTTTCTGAAAAATCCCCCCTCCACCACCTCTGAAAGCTTCAAAAGGCTGTTGAGGGTTATATGAGAGAGAAGGCAGTGTGAGTAATCTTGTGATTGGGTGCAAAAAACATTTTCTAAACCTCTAGGGCGATGTGCTCTCGGTATGTGGTCGGGGGCCACCAGACGGGCCAGAATCTAGAATATGGGACCCCTCGGACCTTTCTGGAAATTTCCTCTTATAGCTTATTTGAATGGCTAGTCCATAGCGGTTTCGTGGACGTGACCCCGACAGGGTCAACCGATCCAAAACCGGGTCACATGCAACCGTCCATCATCCACCTATCATGCGGAAAAGCCGGGCGACATTGTGACTTTGTTTAGGTGTCAAAAGGTCAAAATAGGGAGTGTCGTCCACGAAGCACTTAATGAAAACGCATTGGCATATATGGTAGGTGGACGCCCTCCCGTTGGGAAACGATAGGCCGAAGGGTCTCGACATTTTAGATTATTTTTGTCTAGAAGCCCCCCATTTATACCCCAAATGTCCAAAGGTCTTAGACCTTTTCTTAAAAAATCCACCTCCCCAACACTAAACCTTCATAATGCTGTTGAGAGTTATATGAGAGAGAAGGCTGTGTGCTTAATCTTGTGATTGGGTACAAAAAACATTTCCTAATCGTCTAGGGTGATGTGCTCTCGGTATGTTGTCGGGGGCCACCAGACGGGTCAGAATCTAGAATATGGGACCCCTCGGATCTTTCTGGAAATTTCCTCGTATAGCTTATTTGCATGGGTATTCCATAGCGGTTTCGTGGTCGTGACCCCGACAGGGTCAACCGATCCAAAACCGGGTCACATGCAACCGTCCATCATCCACCTATCATGCGGAAAAGCCGGGCGACATTGTGACTTTGTTTAGGTGTCAAAAGGTCAAAATAGGGAGTGTCGTCCACGAAGCACTTAATGAAAACGCATTGGCATATATGGTAGGTGGAAGCCCTCCCGTTGGGAAACGATAGGCCGAAGGGTCTCGACATTTTAGATTATTTTTGTCTAGAAGCCCCCCATTTATACCCCAAATGTCCAAAGGTCTTAGACCTTTTCTTAAAAAATCCACCTCCCCAACACTAAACCTTCATAATGCTGTTGAGAGTTATATGAGAGAGAAGGCTGTGTGCTTAATCTTGTGATTGGGTACAAAAAACATTTCCTAATCGTCTAGGGTGATGTGCTCTCGGTATGTTGTCGGGGGCCACCAGACGGGCCAGAATCTAGAATATGGGACCCCTCGGACCTTTCTGGAAATTTCCTCGTATAGCTTATTTGAATGGCTAGTCCATAGCGGTTTCGTGGACGTGACCCCGACAGGGTCAACCGATCCAAAACCGGGTCACATGCAACCGTCCATCATCCACCTATCATGCGGAAAAGCCGGGCGACATTGTGACTTTGTTTAGGTGTCAAAAGGTCAAAATAGGGAGTGTCGTCCACGAAGCACTTAATGAAAACGCATTGGCATATATGGTAGGTGGACACCCTCCCGTTGGGAAACGATAGGCCGAAGGGTCTCGACATTTTAGATTATTTTTGTCTAGAAGCCCCCCATTTATACCCCAAATGTCCAAAGGTCTTAGACCTTTTCTTAAAAAATCCACCTCCCCAACACTAAACCTTCATAATGCTGTTGAGAGTTATATGAGAGAGAAGGCTGTGTGCTTAATCTTGTGATTGGGTACAAAAAACATTTCCTAATCGTCTAGGGTGATGTGCTCTCGGTATGTTGTCGGGGGCCACCAGACGGGCCAGAATCTAGAATATGGGACCCCTCGGACCTTTCTGGAAATTTCCTCGTATAGCTTATTTGAATGGCTAGTCCATAGCGGTTTCGTGGACGTGACCCCGACAGGGTCAACCGATCCGAAACCGGGTCACAAGCAACCGTCCATTATCCACCGGTCGTGCGGAAAAGCCGGGCGACTTTGCGACTTTGTTTAGGGGTCAAAAGGTCAAAACAGGGAGGGTGTATGCGTCATTGAATGCGTGCATGCGTCACCGAATGCATCATGCGTGGAGCCGGTCGTGTCGCATGCACGCGTTGTATGCGTCAATGAAACCCCCATGCATAGAGCAGACCCTGACACATCCACGTGCTGTTATAGCATGCGCTGCATGCGTCGCTGCTATAGCATGCGCTGCATGCGTCGCTGTTATAGCATGCGCTGCATGCGTCGCAGTCTGCATCGTGCATAGAGCAGGCCGTGACGCATGCACGCGTTGTATGCGTCAATGAAACCCTCATGCATAGAGCAGACCGTGACACATCCACGTGCTGTTATAGCATGCGCTGCATGCGTCGCAGTCTGCATCGTGCATAGAGCAGGCCGTGACGCATGCACGCACTTTAATAACAGTGCATGTATGCGTCAGTGAATGCATAGAGCAGACCATGGGAAGGTGTTCCATGAAAATGTAATGTACACAAGGACAGTTTCCACAAAGGCCCTCGGGGTCCCGAGAGACCCCAAACATCACAGTCACTTGCGTCACAGTCCCACAAGCGACATACTGAAAGGACAAATGCGTGGGTGCCCGAAAAGTATTTTATTTCATTTTTTATGTATTGCTCTGCAGCCCATTCATTTCAATGGACGATGCTTGAATATGAGGCCTTAAAAATAAAAGATGCTAACTAAATAGTCAAAATGAGCATTTAATGACTTGATACCAACATATATGTGAACAATATAGTGTGCTCATTGAATAATGTGGTTTTTGAAACAAAGAAATTAATATTTTTTAGTTAAACATTGTTAATAAGTGTTATGTCCACCAACTCACTTTACTATAAATTGCAGGTGGACATTTTTCAATTTTCGCCAAGTCATCCAGGAAGTGACCACCTGCAATTTATATGACTGGACCACGTGTAGTGAGTTGGTGGACAACCACTTTTAGGGCATAATTCAGTCTTCTGTGAAATGATACTAACATATGTATGTCTAATAAAGTGTACTAAGGGAATAATGTGGTTCTTTAATCGTATATATGTGAATACATTGGACAAAAAAGTAATTATCAAGAAAAACTACAAAGCACTACAAATATGGCAACCAGGAAGTGTCCACCTGCAATTTATATGGATGGACCACATGTAGTGAGTTCGTGGAAATGCATTTTTAAGCATAATTAAGCATAATTAAGCATTCTGTGAGTTTATGCTAACATATGTATGTCTATATAAGTGTACTAACAGACTAACAGGGTCGTTAATGCATATAGATTACTATAAAGTGTGTCCACGAACTTAATATGTGTGGCCCATTAACATAAATTGTAGGTGGACATGACCACTAATATACTATGCCCAATACAATAAACTCCATGTGGACATGTCCACCTACAATTTGTTTGAATGGACCACGTGTAGTGAGTTCGTGGAAATTCATTTTTATGCATAATAAAGCATAAATAAGCATTCTGTGAGTTGCTGCTAACATATGTTTGTCTATATAAGTGTACTAACAGACTAACAGGGTCTATAATGCATATAGATTACTATAAAGTGTGTCCACGAACTTAATATGTGTGGCCCATTAACATAAATTGTAGGTGGAAATTTGCCCCGTTTTTCACTAAGTCATACAGGAAGTGTCCACCTGCAATTTATATAATGGACCACGTGTAGTGAGTTCGTGGAAATTCATTTTTATGCATAATAAAGCATAAATAAGCATTCTGTGAGTTGCTGCTAACATATGTATGTCTATATAAGTGTACTAACAGACTAACAGGGTCTATAATGCATATAGATTACTATAAAGTGTGTCCACGAACTTAATATGTGTGGCTCATTAACATAAATTGTAGGTGGACATTTGCCCCGTTTTTCACTAAGTCATACAGGAAGTGTCCACCTGCAATTTATATAATGGACCACGTGTAGTGAGTTCGTGGAAATTCATTTTTATGCATAAAAAAGCATAAATAAGCATTCTGTGAGTTGCTGCTAACATATGTATGTCTATATAAGTGTACTAACAGACTAACAGGGTCTATAATGCATATAGATTACTATAAAGTGTGTCCACGAACTTAATATGTGTGGCTCATTAACATAAATTGTAGGTGGACATTTGCCCCGTTTTTCACTAAGTCATACAGGAAGTGTCCACCTGCAATTTATATAATGGACCACGTGTAGTGAGTTCGTGGAAATGCATTTTTTAAGCATAAATAAGCCTTCTGTGAGTTGCTGCTAACATATGTATGTCTATATAAGTGTACTAACAGACTAACAGGGTCGTTAATGCATATAGATTACTATAAAGTGTGTCCACGAACTTAATATGTGTGGCCCATTAACATAAATTGTAGGTGGACATGACCACTAATATACTATGCCCAATACAATAAACTCCATGTGGACATGTCCACCTACAATTTGTTTGAATGGACCACGTGTAGTGAGTTCGTGGAAATTCATTTTTATGCATAATAAAGCATAAATAAGCATTCTGTGAGTTGCTGCTAACATATGTATGTCTATATAAGTGTACTAACAGACTAACAGGGTCTATAATGCATATAGATTACTATAAAGTGTGTCCACGAACTTAATATGTGTGGCCCATTAACATAAATTGTAGGTGGACATTTGCCCCGTTTTTCACTAAGTCATACAGGAAGTGTCCACCTGCAATTTATATAATGGACCACGTGTAGTGAGTTCGTGGAAATGCATTTTTTAAGCATAAATAAGCATTCTGTGAGTTGCTGCTAACATATGTATGTCTATATAAGTGTACTAACAGACTAACAGGGTCGTTAATGCATATAGATTACTATAAAGTGTGTCCACGAACTTAATATGTGTGGCCCATTAACATAAATTGTAGGTGGACATGACCACTAATATACTATGCCCAATACAATAAACTCCATGTGGACATGTCCACCTACAATTTGTTTGAATGGACCACGTGTAGTGAGTTCGTGGAAATTCATTTTTATGCATAATAAAGCATAAATAAGCATTCTGTGAGTTGCTGCTAACATATGTATGTCTATATAAGTGTACTAACAGACTAACAGGGTCTATAATGCATATAGATTACTATAAAGTGTGTCCACGAACTTAATATGTGTGGCTCATTAACATAAATTGTAGGTGGACATTTGCCCCGTTTTTCACTAAGTCATACAGGAAGTGTCCACCTGCAATTTATATAATGGACCACGTGTAGTGAGTTCGTGGAAATGCATTTTTTAAGCATAAATAAGCATTCTGTGAGTTGCTGCTAACATATGTATGTCTATATAAGTGTACTAACAGACTAACAGGGTCGTTAATGCATATAGATTACTATAAAGTGTGTCCACGAACTTAATATGTGTGGCCCATTAACATAAATTGTAGGTGGACATGACCACTAATATACTATGCCCAATACAATAAACTCCATGTGGACATGTCCACCTACAATTTGTTTGAATGGACCACGTGTAGTGAGTTCGTGGAAATTCATTTTTATGCATAATAAAGCATAAATAAGCATTCTGTGAGTTGCTGCTAACATATGTATGTCTATATAAGTGTATTAACAGACTAACAGGGTCCATAATGCATATAGATTATTATATAGTGTGTCCACGAACTGCATATGTGGGGTCCATTAACATAAATTGTAGGTGGACATTTGCCCCGTTTTTCACTAAGTCATACAGGAAGTGTCCACCTGCAATTTATATAATGGACCACGTGTAGTGAGTTCGTGGAAATGCATTTTTTAAGTATATATAGGCATTCTGTGAGTTGCTGCTAACATATGTATGTCTATATAAGTGTATTAACAGACTAACAGGGTCTATAATGCATATAGATTACTATAAAGTGTGTCCACGAACTTAATATGTGTGGCTCATTAACATAAATTGTAGGTGGACATTTGCCCCGTTTTTCACTAAGTCATACAGGAAGTGTCCACCTGCAATTTATATAATGGACCACGTGTAGTGAGTTCGTGGAAATTCATTTTTATGCATAATAAAGCATAAATAAGCATTCTGTGAGTTGCTTCTAACATATGTATGTCTATATAAGTGTACTAACAGACTAACAGGGTCTATAATGCATATAGATTACTATAAAGTGTGTCCACGAACTTAATATGTGTGGCTCATTAACATAAATTGTAGGTGGACATTTGCCCCGTTTTTCACTAAGTCATACAGGAAGTGTCCACCTGCAATTTATATAATGGACCACGTGTAGTGAGTTCGTGGAAATGCATTTTTTAAGCATAAATAAGCATTCTGTGAGTTGCTGCTAACATATGTATGTCTATATAAGTGTACTAACAGACTAACAGGGTCGTTAATGCATATAGATTACTATAAAGTGTGTCCACGAACTTAATATGTGTGGCCCATTAACATAAATTGTAGGTGGACATGACCACTAATATACTATGCCCAATACAATAAACTCCATGTGGACATGTCCACCTACAATTTGTTTGAATGGACCACGTGTAGTGAGTTCGTGGAAATTCATTTTTATGCATAATAAAGCATAAATAAGCATTCTGTGAGTTGCTGCTAACATATGTATGTCTATATAAGTGTACTAACAGACTAACAGGGTCTATAATGCATATAGATTACTATAAAGTGTGTCCACGAACTTAATATGTGTGGCCCATTAACATAAATTGTAGGTGGACATTTGCCCCGTTTTTCACTAAGTCATACAGGAAGTGTCCACCTGCAATTTATATAATGGACCACGTGTAGTGAGTTCGTGGAAATTCATTTTTATGCATAATAAAGCATAAATAAGCATTCTGTGAGTTGCTGCTAACATATGTATGTCTATATAAGTGTACTAACAGACTAACAGGGTCGTTAATGCATATAGATTACTATAAAGTGTGTCCACGAACTTAATATGTGTGGCCCATTAACATAAATTGTAGGTGGACATGACCACTAATATACTATGCCCAATACTATAAACTCCATGTGGATATGTCCACCTGCAATTTATATAATGGACCACGTGTAGTGAGTTCGTGGAAATTCATTTTTATGCATAATAAAGCATAAATAAGCATTCTGTGAGTTGCTGCTAACATATGTATGTCTATATAAGTGTACTAACAGACTAACAGGGTCTATAATGCATATAGATTACTATAAAGTGTGTCCACGAACTTAATATGTGTGGCTCATTAACATAAATTGTAGGTGGACATTTGCCCCGTTTTTCACTAAGTCATACAGGAAGTGTCCACCTGCAATTTATATAATGGACCACGTGTAGTGAGTTCGTGGAAATGCATTTTTTAAGCATAAATAAGCATTCTGTGAGTTGCTGCTAACATATGTATGTCTATATAAGTGTACTAACAGACTAACAGGGTCGTTAATGCATATAGATTACTATAAAGTGTGTCCACGAACTTAATATGTGTGGCCCATTAACATAAATTGTAGGTGGACATGACCACTAATATACTATGCCCAATACAATAAACTCCATGTGGACATGTCCACCTACAATTTGTTTGAATGGACCACGTGTAGTGAGTTCGTGGAAATTCATTTTTATGCATAATAAAGCATAAATAAGCATTCTGTGAGTTGCTGCTAACATATGTATGTCTATATAAGTGTACTAACAGACTAACAGGGTCTATAATGCATATAGATTACTATAAAGTGTGTCCACGAACTTAATATGTGTGGCCCATTAACATAAATTGTAGGTGGACATTTGCCCCGTTTTTCACTAAGTCATACAGGAAGTGTCCACCTGCAATTTATATAATGGACCACGTGTAGTGAGTTCGTGGAAATGCATTTTTTAAGTATATATAGGCATTCTTTGAGTTGCTGCTAACATATGTATGTCTATATAAGTGTACCAACAGACTAACAGGGTCTATAATGCATATAGATTATTATATAGTGTGTCCACGAACTGCATATGTGGGGTCCATTAACATAAATTGTAGGTGGACATTTGCCCCGTTTTTCACTAAGTCATACAGGAAGTGTCCACCTGCAATTTATATAATGGGCCACGTGTAGTGAGTTCGTGGAAATTCATTTTTATGCATAATAAAGCATAAATAAGCATTCTGTGAGTTGCTGCTAACATATGTATGTCTATATAAGTGTACCAACAGACTAACAGGGTCTATAATGCATATAGATTATTATAAAGTGTGTCCACGAACTTCATATGTGTGGACTACTACTGTAATCTGCAGGTGGACATGACCACCTGCAATTTATATGAATGGACCACGTGTAGTGAGTTCGTGGAAATGCATTTTTTAAGAATATATAGGCATTCTGTGAGTTGCTGCTAACATATGTATGTCTATATAAGTGTATTAACAGACTAACAGGGTCCATAATGCATATAGATTATTATATAGTGTGTCCACGAACTGCATATGTGGGGTCCATTAACATAAATTGTAGGTGGACATTTGCCCCGTTTTTCACTAAGTCATACAGGAAGTGTCCACCTGCAATTTATATAATGGACCACGTGTAGTGAGTTCGTGGAAATGCATTTTTTAAGTATATATAGGCATTCTGTGAGTTGCTGCTAACATATGTATGTCTATATAAGTGTACCAACAGACTAACAGGGTCTATAATGCATATAGATTCCTATAAAGTGTGTCCACCAACTGCATATGTGTGGACTATTCTCATAAACTGTAGGTGGACATTTGCCCCGTTTTTCACTAAGTCATACAGGAAGTGTCCACCTGCAATTTATATAATGGGCCACGTGTAGTGAGTTCGTGGAAATTCATTTTTATGCATAATAAAGCATAAATAAGCATTCTGTGAGTTGCTGCTAACATATGTATGTCTATATAAGTGTACCAACAGACTAACAGGGTCTATAATGCATATAGATTATTATATAGTGTGTCCACGAACTGCATATGTGGGGTCCATTAACATAAATTGTAGGTGGACATTTGCCCCGTTTTTCACTAAGTCATACAGGAAGTGTCCACCTGCAATTTATATAATGGGCCACGTGTAGTGAGTTCGTGGAAATTCATTTTTATGCATAATAAAGCATAAATAAGCATTCTGTGAGTTGCTGCTAACATATGTATGTCTATATAAGTGTACCAACAGACTAACAGGGTCTATAATGCATATAGATTATTATAAAGTGTGTCCACGAACTTCATATGTGTGGACTACTACTGTAATCTGCAGGTGGACATGACCACCTGCAATTTATATGAATGGACCACGTGTAGTGAGTTCGTGGAAATGCATTTTTTAAGTATATATAGGCATTCTGTGAGTTGCTGCTAACATATGTATGTCTATATAAGTGTATTAACAGACTAACAGGGTCCATAATGCATATAGATTATTATATAGTGTGTCCACGAACTGCATATGTGGGGTCCATTAACATAAATTGTAGGTGGACATGACCACTAATATACTATGCCCAATACAATAAACTCCATGTGGACATGTCCACCTACAATTTGTTTGAATGGACCACGTGTAGTGAGTTCGTGGAAATTCATTTTTATGCATAATAAAGCATAAATAAGCATTCTGTGAGTTGCTGCTAACATATGTATGTCTATATAAGTGTACTAACAGACTAACAGGGTCTATAATGCATATAGATTACTATAAAGTGTGTCCACGAACTTAATATGTGTGGCCCATTAACATAAATTGTAGGTGGACATTTGCCCCGTTTTTCACTAAGTCATACAGGAAGTGTCCACCTGCAATTTATATAATGGACCACGTGTAGTGAGTTCGTGGAAATTCATTTTTATGCATAATAAAGCATAAATAAGCATTCTGTGAGTTGCTGGTAACATATGTATGTCTATATAAGTGTATTAACAGACTAACAGGGTCCATAATGCATATAGATTATTATATAGTGTGTCCACGAACTGCATATGTGGGGTCCATTAACATAAATTGTAGGTGGACATTTGCCCCGTTTTTCACTAAGTCATACAGGAAGTGTCCACCTGCAATTTATATAATGGACCACGTGTAGTGAGTTCGTGGAAATACATTTTTTAAGTATATATAGGCATTCTGTGAGTTGCTGCTAACATATGTATGTCTATATAAGTGTATTAACAGACTAACAGGGTCCATAATGCATATAGATTATTATAAAGTGTGTCCACGAACTGCATATGTGGGGTCCATTAACATAAATTGTAGGTGGACATTTCCCCCGTTTTTCACTAAGTCATACAGGAAGTGTCCACCTGCAATTTATATAATGGACCACGTGTAGTGAGTTCGTGGAAATGCATTTTTTAAGCATAAATAAGCATTCTGTGAGTTGCTGCTAACATATGTATGTCTATATAAGTGTACTAACAGACTAACAGGGTCGTTAATGCATATAGATTACTATAAAGTGTGTCCACGAACTTAATATGTGTGGCCCATTAACATAAATTGTAGGTGGACATGACCACTAATATACTATGCCCAATACAATAAACTCCATGTGGACATGTCCACCTACAATTTGTTTGAATGGACCACGTGTAGTGAGTTCGTGGAAATTCATTTTTATGCATAATAAAGCATAAATAAGCATTCTGTGAGTTGCTGCTAAAATATGTATGTCTATATAAGTGTACTAACAGACTAACAGGGTCTATAATGCATATAGATTACTATAAAGTGTGTCCACGAACTTAATATGTGTGACTCATTAACATAAATTGTAGGTGGACATTTGCCCCGTTTTTCACTAAATCATACAGGAAGTGTCCACCTGCAATTTATATAATGGACCACGTGTAGTGAGTTCGTGGAAATGCATTTTTTAAGCATAAATAAGCATTCTGTGAGTTGCTGCTAACATATGTATGTCTATATAAGTGTACTAACAGACTAACAGGGTCGTTAATGCATATAGATTATTATATAGTGTGTCCACGAACTGCATATGTGGGGTCCATTAACATAAATTGTAGGTGGACATGACCACTAATATACTATGCCCAATACAATAAACTCCATGTGGACATGTCCACCTACAATTTGTTTGATTGGACCACGTGTAGTGAGTTTGTGGAAATTCATTTTTATGCATAATAAAGCATAAATAAGCATTCTGTGAGTTGCTGCTAACATATGTATGTCTATATAAGTGTACTAACAGACTAACAGGGTCTATAATGCATATAGATTACTATAAAGTGTGTCCACGAACTTAATATGTGTGGCCCATTAACATAAATTGTAGGTGGACATTTGCCCCGTTTTTCACTAAGTCATACAGGAAGTGTCCACCTGCAATTTATATAATGGACCACGTGTAGTGAGTTCGTGGAAATTCATTTTTATGCATAATAAAGCATAAATAAGCATTCTGTGAGTTGCTGCTAACATATGTATGTCTATATAAGTGTATTAACAGACTAACAGGGTCCATAATGCATATAGATTATTATATAGTGTGTCCACGAACTGCATATGTGGGGTCCATTAACATAAATTGTAGGTGGACATTTGCCCCGTTTTTCACTAAGTCATACAGGAAGTGTCCACCTGCAATTTATATAATGGTCCACGTGTAGTGAGTTCGTGGAAATACATTTTTTAAGTATATATAGGCATTCTGTGAGTTGCTGCTAACATATGTATGTCTATATAAGTGTATTAACAGACTAACAGGGTCCATAATGCATATAGATTATTATAAAGTGTGTCCACGAACTGCATATGTGGGGTCCATTAACATAAATTGTAGGTGGACATTTCCCCCGTTTTTCACTAAGTCATACAGGAAGTGTCCACCTGCAATTTATATAATGGACCACGTGTAGTGAGTTCGTGGAAATGCATTTTTTAAGCATAAATAAGCATTCTGTGAGTTGCTGCTAACATATGTATGTCTATATAAGTGTACTAACAGACTAACAGGGTCGTTAATGCATATAGATTACTATAAAGTGTGTCCACGAACTTAATATGTGTGGCCCATTAACATAAATTGTAGGTGGACATGACCACTAATATACTATGCCCAATACAATAAACTCCATGTGGACATGTCCACCTACAATTTGTTTGAATGGACCACGTGTAGTGAGTTCGTGGAAATTCATTTTTATGCATAATAAAGCATAAATAAGCATTCTGTGAGTTGCTGCTAACATATGTATGTCTATATAAGTGTACTAACAGACTAACAGGGTCTATAATGCATATAGATTACTATAAAGTGTGTCCACGAACTTAATATGTGTGACTCTTTAACATAAATTGTAGGTGGACATTTGCCCCGTTTTTCACTAAGTCATACAGGAAGTGTCCACCTGCAATTTATATAATGGACCACGTGTAGTGAGTTCGTGGAAATGCATTTTTTAAGCATAAATAAGCATTCTGTGAGTTGCTGCTAACATATGTATGTCTATATAAGTGTACTAACAGACTAACAGGGTCGTTAATGCATATAGATTACTATAAAGTGTGTCCACGAACTTAATATGTGTGGCCCATTAACATAAATTGTAGGTGGACATGACCACTAATATACTATGCCCAATACAATAAACTCCATGTGGACATGTCCACCTACAATTTGTTTGAATGGACCACGTGTAGTGAGTTCGTGGAAATTCATTTTTATGCATAATAAAGCATAAATAAGCATTCTGTGAGTTGCTGCTAACATATGTATGTCTATATAAGTGTACTAACAGACTAACAGGGTCTATAATGCATATAGATTACTATAAAGTGTGTCCACGAACTTAATATGTGTGGCCCATTAACATAAATTGTAGGTGGACATTTGCCCCGTTTTTCACTAAGTCATACAGGAAGTGTCCACCTGCAATTTATATAATGGACCACGTGTAGTGTGTTCGTGGAAATTCATTTTTATGCATAATAAAGCATAAATAAGCATTCTGTGAGTTGCTGCTAACATATGTATGTCTATATAAGTGTACTAACAGACTAACAGGGTCTATAATGCATATAGATTACTATAAAGTGTGTCCACGAACTTAATATGTGTGGCTCATTAACATAAATTGTAGGTGGACATTTGCCCCGTTTTTCACTAAGTCATACAGGAAGTGTCCACCTGCAATTTATATAATGGACCACGTGTAGTGAGTTCGTGGAAATGCATTTTTTAAGCATAAATAAGCATTCTGTGAGTTGCTGCTAACATATGTATGTCTATATAAGTGTACTAACAGACTAACAGTGTCGTTAATGCATATAGATTACTATAAAGTGTGTCCACGAACTTAATATGTGTGGCCCATTAACACAAATTGTAGGTGGACATGTCCACATGGAGTTTATTGTATTGGGCATAGTATATTAGTGGTCATGTCCACCTACAATTTGTTTGAATGGACCACGTGTAGTGAGTTCGTGGAAATTCATTTTTATGCATAATAAAGCATAAATAAGCATTCTGTGAGTTGCTGCTAACATATGTATGTCTATATAAGTGTACTAACAGACTAACAGGGTCTATAATGCATATAGATTACTATAAAGTGTGTCCACGAACTTAATATGTGTGGCCCATTAACATAAATTGTAGGTGGACATTTGCCCCGTTTTTCACTAAGTCATACAGGAAGTGTCCACCTGCAATTTATATAATGGGCCACGTGTAGTGAGTTCGTGGAAATTCATTTTTATGCATAATAAAGCATAAATAAGCATTCTGTGAGTTGCTGCTAACATATGTATGTCTATATAAGTGTACCAACAGACTAACAGGGTCTATAATGCATATAGATTATTATAAAGTGTGTCCACGAACTTCATATGTGTGGACTACTACTGTAATCTGCAGGTGGACATGACCACCTGCAATTTATATGAATGGACCACGTGTAGTGAGTTCGTGGAAATGCATTTTTTAAGAATATATAGGCATTCTGTGAGTTGCTGCTAACATATGTATGTCTATATAAGTGTATTAACAGACTAACAGGGTCCATAATGCATATAGATTATTATATAGTGTGTCCACGAACTGCATATGTGGGGTCCATTAACATAAATTGTAGGTGGACATTTGCCCCGTTTTTCACTAAGTCATACAGGAAGTGTCCACCTGCAATTTATATAATGGACCACGTGTAGTGAGTTCGTGGAAATGCATTTTTTAAGTATATATAGGCATTCTGTGAGTTGCTGCTAACATATGTATGTCTATATAAGTGTATTAACAGACTAACAGGGTCCATAATGCATATAGATTATTATATAGTGTGTCCACGAACTGCATATGTGGGGTCCATTAACATAAATTGTAGGTGGACATTTGCCCCGTTTTTCACTAAGTCATACAGGAAGTGTCCACCTGCAATTTATATAATGGACCACGTGTAGTGAGTTCGTGGAAATGCATTTTTTAAGTATATATAGGCATTCTGTGAGTTGCTGCTAACATATGTATGTCTATATAAGTGTACCAACAGACTAACAGGGTCTATAATGCATATAGATTCCTATAAAGTGTGTCCACCAACTGCATATGTGTGGACTATTCTCATAAACTGTAGGTGGACATTTGCCCCGTTTTTCACTAAGTCATACAGGAAGTGTCCACCTGCAATTTATATAATGGGCCACGTGTAGTGAGTTCGTGGAAATTCATTTTTATGCATAATAAAGCATAAATAAGCATTCTGTGAGTTGCTGCTAACATATGTATGTCTATATAAGTGTACCAACAGACTAACAGGGTCTATAATGCATATAGATTATTATATAGTGTGTCCACGAACTGCATATGTGGGGTCCATTAACATAAATTGTAGGTGGACATTTGCCCCGTTTTTCACTAAGTCATACAGGAAGTGTCCACCTGCAATTTATATAATGGGCCACGTGTAGTGAGTTCGTGGAAATTCATTTTTATGCATAATAAAGCATAAATAAGCATTCTGTGAGTTGCTGCTAACATATGTATGTCTATATAAGTGTACCAACAGACTAACAGGGTCTATAATGCATATAGATTATTATAAAGTGTGTCCACGAACTTCATATGTGTGGACTACTACTGTAATCTGCAGGTGGACATGACCACCTGCAATTTATATGAATGGACCACGTGTAGTGAGTTCGTGGAAATGCATTTTTTAAGAATATATAGGCATTCTGTGAGTTGCTGCTAACATATGTATGTCTATATAAGTGTATTAACAGACTAACAGGGTCCATAATGCATATAGATTATTATATAGTGTGTCCACGAACTGCATATGTGGGGTCCATTAACATAAATTGTAGGTGGACATTTGCCCCGTTTTTCACTAAGTCATACAGGAAGTGTCCACCTGCAATTTATATAATGGACCACGTGTAGTGAGTTCGTGGAAATGCATTTTTTAAGTATATATAGGCATTCTGTGAGTTGCTGCTAACATATGTATGTCTATATAAGTGTATTAACAGACTAACAGGGTCCATAATGCATATAGATTATTATATAGTGTGTCCACGAACTGCATATGTGGGGTCCATTAACATAAATTGTAGGTGGACATTTGCCCCGTTTTTCACTAAGTCATACAGGAAGTGTCCACCTGCAATTTATATAATGGACCACGTGTAGTGAGTTCGTGGAAATGCATTTTTTAAGTATATATAGGCATTCTGTGAGTTGCTGCTAACATATGTATGTCTATATAAGTGTACCAACAGACTAACAGGGTCTATAATGCATATAGATTCCTATAAAGTGTGTCCACCAACTGCATATGTGTGGACTATTCTCATAAACTGTAGGTGGACATTTGCCCCGTTTTTCACTAAGTCATACAGGAAGTGTCCACCTGCAATTTATATAATGGGCCACGTGTAGTGAGTTCGTGGAAATTCATTTTTATGCATAATAAAGCATAAATAAGCATTCTGTGAGTTGCTGCTAACATATGTATGTCTATATAAGTGTACCAACAGACTAACAGGGTCTATAATGCATATAGATTATTATATAGTGTGTCCACGAACTGCATATGTGGGGTCCATTAACATAAATTGTAGGTGGACATTTGCCCCGTTTTTCACTAAGTCATACAGGAAGTGTCCACCTGCAATTTATATAATGGGCCACGTGTAGTGAGTTCGTGGAAATTCATTTTTATGCATAATAAAGCATAAATAAGCATTCTGTGAGTTGCTGCTAACATATGTATGTCTATATAAGTGTACCAACAGACTAACAGGGTCTATAATGCATATAGATTATTATAAAGTGTGTCCACGAACTTCATATGTGTGGACTACTACTGTAATCTGCAGGTGGACATGACCACCTGCAATTTATATGAATGGACCACGTGTAGTGAGTTCGTGGAAATGCATTTTTTAAGTATATATAGGCATTCTGTGAGTTGCTGCTAACATATGTATGTCTATATAAGTGTATTAACAGACTAACAGGGTCCATAATGCATATAGATTATTATATAGTGTGTCCACGAACTGCATATGTGGGGTCCATTAACATAAATTGTAGGTGGACATGACCACTAATATACTATGCCCAATACAATAAACTCCATGTGGACATGTCCACCTACAATTTGTTTGAATGGACCACGTGTAGTGAGTTCGTGGAAATTCATTTTTATGCATAATAAAGCATAAATAAGCATTCTGTGAGTTGCTGCTAACATATGTATGTCTATATAAGTGTACTAACAGACTAACAGGGTCTATAATGCATATAGATTACTATAAAGTGTGTCCACGAACTTAATATGTGTGGCCCATTAACATAAATTGTAGGTGGACATTTGCCCCGTTTTTCACTAAGTCATACAGGAAGTGTCCACCTGCAATTTATATAATGGACCACGTGTAGTGAGTTCGTGGAAATTCATTTTTATGCATAATAAAGCATAAATAAGCATTCTGTGAGTTGCTGCTAACATATGTATGTCTATATAAGTGTATTAACAGACTAACAGGGTCCATAATGCATATAGATTATTATATAGTGTGTCCACGAACTGCATATGTGGGGTCCATTAACATAAATTGTAGGTGGACATTTGCCCCGTTTTTCACTAAGTCATACAGGAAGTGTCCACCTGCAATTTATATAATGGACCACGTGTAGTGAGTTCGTGGAAATACATTTTTTAAGTATATATAGGCATTCTGTGAGTTGCTGCTAACATATGTATGTCTATATAAGTGTATTAACAGACTAACAGGGTCCATAATGCATATAGATTATTATAAAGTGTGTCCACGAACTGCATATGTGGGGTCCATTAACATAAATTGTAGGTGGACATTTCCCCCGTTTTTCACTAAGTCATACAGGAAGTGTCCACCTGCAATTTATATAATGGACCACGTGTAGTGAGTTCGTGGAAATGCATTTTTTAAGCATAAATAAGCATTCTGTGAGTTGCTGCTAACATATGTATGTCTATATAAGTGTACTAACAGACTAACAGGGTCGTTAATGCATATAGATTACTATAAAGTGTGTCCACGAACTTAATATGTGTGGCCCATTAACATAAATTGTAGGTGGACATGACCACTAATATACTATGCCCAATACAATAAACTCCATGTGGACATGTCCACCTACAATTTGTTTGAATGGACCACGTGTAGTGAGTTCGTGGAAATTCATTTTTATGCATAATAAAGCATAAATAAGCATTCTGTGAGTTGCTGCTAAAATATGTATGTCTATATAAGTGTACTAACAGACTAACAGGGTCTATAATGCATATAGATTACTATAAAGTGTGTCCACGAACTTAATATGTGTGACTCATTAACATAAATTGTAGGTGGACATTTGCCCCGTTTTTCACTAAGTCATACAGGAAGTGTCCACCTGCAATTTATATAATGGACCACGTGTAGTGAGTTCGTGGAAATGCATTTTTTAAGCATAAATAAGCATTCTGTGAGTTGCTGCTAACATATGTATGTCTATATAAGTGTACTAACAGACTAACAGGGTCGTTAATGCATATAGATTATTATATAGTGTGTCCACGAACTGCATATGTGGGGTCCATTAACATAAATTGTAGGTGGACATGACCACTAATATACTATGCCCAATACAATAAACTCCATGTGGACATGTCCACCTACAATTTGTTTGATTGGACCACGTGTAGTGAGTTTGTGGAAATTCATTTTTATGCATAATAAAGCATAAATAAGCATTCTGTGAGTTGCTGCTAACATATGTATGTCTATATAAGTGTACTAACAGACTAACAGGGTCTATAATGCATATAGATTACTATAAAGTGTGTCCACGAACTTAATATGTGTGGCCCATTAACATAAATTGTAGGTGGACATTTGCCCCGTTTTTCACTAAGTCATACAGGAAGTGTCCACCTGCAATTTATATAATGGACCACGTGTAGTGAGTTCGTGGAAATTCATTTTTATGCATAATAAAGCATAAATAAGCATTCTGTGAGTTGCTGCTAACATATGTATGTCTATATAAGTGTATTAACAGACTAACAGGGTCCATAATGCATATAGATTATTATATAGTGTGTCCACGAACTGCATATGTGGGGTCCATTAACATAAATTGTAGGTGGACATTTGCCCCGTTTTTCACTAAGTCATACAGGAAGTGTCCACCTGCAATTTATATAATGGTCCACGTGTAGTGAGTTCGTGGAAATACATTTTTTAAGTATATATAGGCATTCTGTGAGTTGCTGCTAACATATGTATGTCTATATAAGTGTATTAACAGACTAACAGGGTCCATAATGCATATAGATTATTATAAAGTGTGTCCACGAACTGCATATGTGGGGTCCATTAACATAAATTGTAGGTGGACATTTCCCCCGTTTTTCACTAAGTCATACAGGAAGTGTCCACCTGCAATTTATATAATGGACCACGTGTAGTGAGTTCGTGGAAATGCATTTTTTAAGCATAAATAAGCATTCTGTGAGTTGCTGCTAACATATGTATGTCTATATAAGTGTACTAACAGACTAACAGGGTCGTTAATGCATATAGATTACTATAAAGTGTGTCCACGAACTTAATATGTGTGGCCCATTAACATAAATTGTAGGTGGACATGACCACTAATATACTATGCCCAATACAATAAACTCCATGTGGACATGTCCACCTACAATTTGTTTGAATGGACCACGTGTAGTGAGTTCGTGGAAATTCATTTTTATGCATAATAAAGCATAAATAAGCATTCTGTGAGTTGCTGCTAACATATGTATGTCTATATAAGTGTACTAACAGACTAACAGGGTCTATAATGCATATAGATTACTATAAAGTGTGTCCACGAACTTAATATGTGTGACTCATTAACATAAATTGTAGGTGGACATTTGCCCCGTTTTTCACTAAGTCATACAGGAAGTGTCCACCTGCAATTTATATAATGGACCACGTGTAGTGAGTTCGTGGAAATGCATTTTTTAAGCATAAATAAGCATTCTGTGAGTTGCTGCTAACATATGTATGTCTATATAAGTGTACTAACAGACTAACAGGGTCGTTAATGCATATAGATTACTATAAAGTGTGTCCACGAACTTAATATGTGTGGCCCATTAACATAAATTGTAGGTGGACATGACCACTAATATACTATGCCCAATACAATAAACTCCATGTGGACATGTCCACCTACAATTTGTTTGAATGGACCACGTGTAGTGAGTTCGTGGAAATTCATTTTTATGCATAATAAAGCATAAATAAGCATTCTGTGAGTTGCTGCTAACATATGTATGTCTATATAAGTGTACTAACAGACTAACAGGGTCTATAATGCATATAGATTACTATAAAGTGTGTCCACGAACTTAATATGTGTGGCCCATTAACATAAATTGTAGGTGGACATTTGCCCCGTTTTTCACTAAGTCATACAGGAAGTGTCCACCTGCAATTTATATAATGGACCACGTGTAGTGTGTTCGTGGAAATTCATTTTTATGCATAATAAAGCATAAATAAGCATTCTGTGAGTTGCTGCTAACATATGTATGTCTATATAAGTGTACTAACAGACTAACAGGGTCTATAATGCATATAGATTACTATAAAGTGTGTCCACGAACTTAATATGTGTGGCTCATTAACATAAATTGTAGGTGGACATTTGCCCCGTTTTTCACTAAGTCATACAGGAAGTGTCCACCTGCAATTTATATAATGGACCACGTGTAGTGAGTTCGTGGAAATGCATTTTTTAAGCATAAATAAGCATTCTGTGAGTTGCTGCTAACATATGTATGTCTATATAAGTGTACTAACAGACTAACAGTGTCGTTAATGCATATAGATTACTATAAAGTGTGTCCACGAACTTAATATGTGTGGCCCATTAACATAAATTGTAGGTGGACATGACCACTAATATACTATGCCCAATACAATAAACTCCATGTGGACATGTCCACCTACAATTTGTTTGAATGGACCACGTGTAGTGAGTTCGTGGAAATTCATTTTTATGCATAATAAAGCATAAATAAGCATTCTGTGAGTTGCTGCTAACATATGTATGTCTATATAAGTGTACTAACAGACTAACAGGGTCTATAATGCATATAGATTACTATAAAGTGTGTCCACGAACTTAATATGTGTGGCCCATTAACATAAATTGTAGGTGGACATTTGCCCCGTTTTTCACTAAGTCATACAGGAAGTGTCCACCTGCAATTTATATAATGGACCACGTGTAGTGAGTTCGTGGAAATTCATTTTTATGCATAATAAAGCATAAATAAGCATTCTGTGAGTTGCTGCTAACATATGTATGTCTATATAAGTGTACTAACAGACTAACAGGGTCTATAATGCATATAGATTACTATAAAGTGTGTCCACGAACTTAATATGTGTGGCTCATTAACATAAATTGTAGGTGGACATTTGCCCCGTTTTTCACTAAGTCATACAGGAAGTGTCCACCTGCAATTTATATAATGGACCACGTGTAGTGAGTTCGTGGAAATGCATTTTTTAAGCATAAATAAGCATTCTGTGAGTTGCTGCTAACATATGTATGTCTATATAAGTGTACTAACAGACTAACAGTGTCGTTAATGCATATAGATTACTATAAAGTGTGTCCACGAACTTAATATGTGTGGCCCATTAACATAAATTGTAGGTGGACATGACCACTAATATACTATGCCCAATACAATAAACTCCATGTGGACATGTCCACCTACAATTTGTTTGAATGGACCACGTGTAGTGAGTTCGTGGAAATTCATTTTTATGCATAATAAAGCATAAATAAGCATTCTGTGAGTTGCTGCTAACATATGTATGTCTATATAAGTGTACTAACAGACTAACAGGGTCTATAATGCATATAGATTACTATAAAGTGTGTCCACGAACTTAATATGTGTGGCCCATTAACATAAATTGTAGGTGGACATTTGCCCCGTTTTTCACTAAGTCATACAGGAAGTGTCCACCTGCAATTTATATAATGGACCACGTGTAGTGTGTTCGTGGAAATTCATTTTTATGCATAATAAAGCATAAATAAGCATTCTGTGAGTTGCTGCTAACATATGTATGTCTATATAAGTGTACTAACAGACTAACAGGGTCTATAATGCATATAGATTACTATAAAGTGTGTCCACGAACTTAATATGTGTGGCTCATTAACATAAATTGTAGGTGGACATTTGCCCCGTTTTTCACTAAGTCATACAGGAAGTGTCCACCTGCAATTTATATAATGGACCACGTGTAGTGAGTTCGTGGAAATGCATTTTTTAAGCATAAATAAGCATTCTGTGAGTTGCTGCTAACATATGTATGTCTATATAAGTGTACTAACAGACTAACAGTGTCGTTAATGCATATAGATTACTATAAAGTGTGTCCACGAACTTAATATGTGTGGCCCATTAACATAAATTGTAGGTGGACATGACCACTAATATACTATGCCCAATACAATAAACTCCATGTGGACATGTCCACCTACAATTTGTTTGAATGGACCACGTGTAGTGAGTTCGTGGAAATTCATTTTTATGCATAATAAAGCATAAATAAGCATTCTGTGAGTTGCTGCTAACATATGTATGTCTATATAAGTGTACTAACAGACTAACAGGGTCTATAATGCATATAGATTACTATAAAGTGTGTCCACGAACTTAATATGTGTGGCCCATTAACATAAATTGTAGGTGGACATTTGCCCCGTTTTTCACTAAGTCATACAGGAAGTGTCCACCTGCAATTTATATAATGGACCACGTGTAGTGAGTTCGTGGAAATTCATTTTTATGCATAATAAAGCATAAATAAGCATTCTGTGAGTTGCTGCTAACATATGTATGTCTATATAAGTGTACTAACAGACTAACAGGGTCTATAATGCATATAGATTACTATAAAGTGTGTCCACGAACTTAATATGTGTGGCTCATTAACATAAATTGTAGGTGGACATTTGCCCCGTTTTTCACTAAGTCATACAGGAAGTGTCCACCTGCAATTTATATAATGGACCACGTGTAGTGAGTTCGTGGAAATGCATTTTTTAAGCATAAATAAGCATTCTGTGAGTTGCTGCTAACATATGTATGTCTATATAAGTGTACCAACAGACTAACAGGGTCGTTAATGCATATAGATTACTATAAAGTGTGTCCACGAACTTAATATGTGTGGCCCATTAACATAAATTGTAGGTGGACATGACCACTAATATACTATGCCCAATACAATAAACTCCATGTGGACATGTCCACCTACAATTTGTTTGAATGGACCACGTGTAGTGAGTTCGTGGAAATTCATTTTTATGCATAATAAAGCATAAATAAGCATTCTGTGAGTTGCTGCTAACATATGTATGTCTATATAAGTGTACTAACAGACCAACAGGGTCTATAATGCATATAGATTACTATAAAGTGTGTCCACGAACTTAATATGTGTGGCCCATTAACATAAATTGTAGGTGGACATTTGCCCCGTTTTTCACTAAGTCATACAGGAAGTGTCCACCTGCAATTTATATAATGGACCACGTGTAGTGAGTTCGTGGAAATGCATTTTTAAGCATAATTAAGCATAAATAAGCATTCTGTGAGTTGCTGCTAACATATGTATGTCTATTAAGGTGTACCAACTGACTAACAGGGTCCATAATGCATATAGATTATTCTAAAGTGTGTCCACGAACTTAATACGTGTGGCCCATTAAAATAAATTGCAGGTGGACAAGCCAAAATTAGTTTGCAAGTGGACAAATAGTGCTTCCGTGGTACGGGGGGGGGCGGGGGTCGACCCTGGTGGTCACCTGACCACTTTGGCAAAAGTAGTTGGTTAGTGGACAAATAGTGCTTCCGTGGTACGGGGGGGGGCGGGGGTCGACCCTGGTGGTCACCTGACCACTTTGGCAAAAGTAGTTGGTTAGTGGACAAATAGTGCTTTGGTGGTACAGGGGGCGTGTCAGGGGGCGTCGCCCGCCAAAAGAGGGACCAATCAGTGAGAGGAATTGGGGTCCCAGGACCACTTGCCAAAGATAGTTGGGAAGTGGGACAAATATCACGTTCGTGGACACTCGGGGGAAGCACAGAACGCCCACCCCTGGACTATGGCCATGGAACGAGCCCCATTCATTTTAGTTGGGCCGTGGACGGTCCTTGCTCCCCCTGGTGGAAGAGTGCCGAAGCGCAGCATATGGCCTCTTCGCTTGGCGCGCCTCCCGTTCGGACCCCCTTGGGCGGGGGTCCGAAATTTCGCCTCAGGTCCGCTCGGGGCGGTCCCCCCTTCGGTTGACCCCGACGTCGGACCCCCGAAAAATCTGGGGTCTTCCCCGCGCAGCGTCCGCGAAACCATTTCCACGAGCCTGTTAGCCTATTGACGATGTGGACTGCTCGCAAAAGTTTGGGACTTCTATGAGGAAGCAGAGGCAGAGGGCTCGGAGGCGGACTCGCCCATCACCCGGGCTGAAGTCACCGAGGCAGTCAAGAAACTCCTCGGTGGCAAGGCACCGGGGGTGGATGAGATCCGCCCTGAATACCTCAAGTCTCTGGATGTTGTGGGGCTGTCTTGGATGACACGCCTCTGCAGCATCGCGTGGCGGTCGGGGACAGTGCCCTTGGACTGGCAGACCGGGGTGGTGGTCCCTCTTTTTAAGAAGGGGGACCGGAGGGTGTGCTCCAACTATCGGGGGATCACACTTCTCAGCCTCCCCGGGAAAGTCTATGCCAGGGTACTGGAGAGGAGAATCCGGCCGATAGTAGAACCTCGGATTCAGGAGGAACAGTGTGGTTTCCGTCCCGGTCGTGGAACACTGGACCAGCTCTATACCCTCTCCAGGGTGCTGGAGGGTTCATGGGAGTTTGCCCAACCAATCCACATGTGTTTTGTGGATTTGGAGAAGGCATTCGACTGTGTCCCTCGCGGCATCTTGTGGAGGGTGCTCCGGGAGTATGGGATTCGGGACCCTTTGCTAAGGGCCATCCGGTCCCTGTACGACCGGAGTAGGAGCTTGGTTCGCATTGCCGGCAGTAAGTCAGACTTGTTCCCGGTGCATGTTGGACTCCGGCAGGGCTGCCCTTTGTCGCCGGTTCTGTTCATAATTTTTATGGACAGAATTTCTAGGCGCAGCCAGGGGCCGGAGGGCATCGGGTTTGGGGACCACACGATTTCATCTCTGCTCTTTGCGGATGATGTCATCGTGCTGGCCCCATCAGACCAGGACCTCCAGCATGCACTGGGACGGTTTGCAGCCGAGTGTGAAGCGGCTGGGATGAGAATCAGCACCTCCAAATCTGAGGCCATGGTTCTCAGTCGGAAAAGGGTGGCTTGCTCACTTCAGGTAGGTGGAGAGTTCCTGCCCCAAGTGGAGGAGTTCAAGTATTTGGGGGTCTTGTTCACGAGTGAGGGAAGGATGGAACGGGAGATTGACAGACGGATCAGGGCAGCTTCTGTAGTAATGCAGTCGCTGTACCGGTCTGTCGTGGTGAAGAAGGAGCTGAGCCGCAAGGCGAAGCTCTCGATTTACCGGTCAATCTACGTTCCTACTCTCACCTATGGTCATGAGCTGTGGGTCATGACCGAAAGGACAAGATCGCGGATACAGGCGGCCGAAATGAGCTTTCTCCGCAGGGTGGCCGGGCGATCCCTTAGAGATAGGGTGAGAAGCTCGGTCACTCGGGAGGAGCTCAGAGTAGATCCGCTGCTCCTCCACATCGAGAGGGGCCAGCTGAGGTGGCTCGGGCATCTTTTCCGGATGCCCCCTGGACGCCTTCCCGGGAAGGTGTTCCGGGCATGTCCCACCGGGAGAAGACCCCGGGGAAGACCTAGGACACGCTGGAGGGACTATGTCTCCCGGCTGGCCTGGGAACGCCTCAGTGTCCCCCCGGAAGAGCTGGAGGAAGTGTCTAGGGAGAGGGAAGTCTGGGCAGCCCTGCTTAGACTGCTGCCCCCGCGACCCGGCCCCGGATAAGCGGAAGAAGATGGATGGATGGATGGATGGATGGAATTTATATTTTAAAGTTAAGAACCAGTACAGAACAACAGTTTTCAGATTTTATAATGGAAGAATCTTTATATTTTTTGAAACATATTAACTAAAATGTTTTTTTTTATTTCACCCATTAAACACAGGCTATAGAACACTACCTCTGTCTGATGAGAAATCGAAATGAAGCTGCAAAAAAGATTACTGATCATTAGTCATTACACTGTTGGTGTAATACTGAATGAAAAAGATGAGGTGGTAAAAAGACAGTTGATGTCAAAGGTAAGGACTTGTAAACAATATATAATTTATATTTTTTAAGTAGTAAAATACATGCCTGATTTACTGATTGAATATTCTGTTTTCTAACATATTGTTGATGTGTATTTAATAAAATAGTAATATTTTCCATAGGTTAATTTTGATAACTTTGATGCAGCAGTAGGCACCCTAAATGTACATCATTCTCATTGGATCTTGGTGGTGAGTTAGGCTGTGTCTACATGCAATCATGTCTCAAGTCATCATTTTCAATAATAAGGACAAATGTTTCCAACATGAGGTGCACACCTGTACATAACATAAGAGCATTTGTTGTAGGTTTTCACTACCTCACATTGTTCAATATCGTAACTGAATGACAAATTCATTTTTTCAGTATCTGAATGCTACTTCAAAACAAGTCACAGTTTTAGATCCTTTCGGAAGAAATGAGGAGGCCCAAGCAAGGAAAGCAGGAGAAAGATTTAGGTAATTTTACTTTATATTATTTCTAGCATTTAATAAAACCACAATAGTTTACAAGATTTTGTTTGTAATCATACTTTAGGAGATTCTTCAAAATGCGCCACAACATTCTTGGCCGAAAAGAATGGAGCAGTCTGAGATGGAGTCCAATGGACATTAAACACACAAAACAAAAGGATGGAAGTAGTTGTGGAGTTTTTGTTATGAAGTTATTAAAATGAGTATACTCAATAAAGCTAACTATGTTTATGTAATACATGGTGTAATGTACTTTTTTTGATGTTATTCTCAGTTTGGAGAGGAAATTCTCTCTAAATTCCCCAATATTCCCTGCAACATAACCATAGATGGAAGCCATGAGGCAATAAATGACATAAGGACACAGATGGCAACTACTATTTTAGCTTCATCGGGTAATAAAACTGACTTGTGTTGATAGATACCTTGCCAATAATAAATACAATTTATGGCTTAAGTAAAATAATTTTTAATATCAATTTATTTATTTTTTACAGAACCTATGGAAAGTGTTTGCCAGTTTTGTGGCTGCATGGATATAGATGTGAATTCACTGTGGGTAAGTATCAATAAATATGTCTATTTCTCTATTTAATATTTATATAACAACTACATTTGATTTTGGAAATATAACTGCATTTCTAATTACAATGTTGTTCAGATTCAGTGTGATGATTGCTTGCTGTGGATGCATGCCACATGCACAGGTCTGGAACAGAACGTGGTGGACTTGATAACCAATGACAAAAGTCCATGGTTTTGTTGTTTTTGTAAAAAACAACAAAAAAGTGAAAAACAGAGAAAAACAACAACAAAAATGCGATAAAGATCATTTTTTGATAAGTGGTTTGGAGTCAATATGGAGCATGGATGGGAAGGTAAACATTTTCTTTTTTCTTCTTGGTTCTAACAAGATAAACAATCAATAACAAAGCTGTTTTTCAAGAATAACAAGTTATAAAGTTAAAAAGCAATCAAATATGTTCACAAAACCTTTAAAACATGATTTTTATTTAATATCAGTGAATTTAAATATATACACAGTTGAAAGGATATTCAACTAACTAAATTTAAAAGTAGCTTTGGGTAATAATTTGTACTTCACCTCCAAACTATACCCAACTATACCCAACCCAACTAGAGTAGTGCTGCCACGGCCTGTTAGGTTCTATCATTGTGAATGTGGGCAATCTCTTTTGCTTACAACTAATTCCCCCCTTCTAGCCTGAAAGCATACAGAATTAGGCTACCTGGTATTGGACGTTGCAGCACTACTCTAGTTGGGTCAGGGGCAATTCCTATGGTCGTTTTTACTGCGTTAAGAAGATCTGGGCCGAACACAATAAGGGCTTCTTCTAGTGTGCACGCAGTGTAGGAATTGATATCTAAGAATTCCATAGGAAACTGTTGGAATAACACCTTTTATTTCAATTTGGCCCTTAATGCACCTCAGGGGAAGCGGAGTCAGCACTGTTGGCTCAATGGGCCTCCTATCTTCTTGCTTTGGGTGGCCCCCACCTCACAAAAGGTAGTTCTGTCCTCAGCTTAGTCAGTGCTTTCTCTACCCTGAGATGTAGTAAGGTGAATCCCCTGTGGAGATTCTATGTTAAATTGGAGCTTGCCTGCTCTCCTGAAGAACACAACTTCAGTCTGGAAGCGTGTATCCACTGTGGCTGATAGTCCGTCAGAACTCCTGTCCGTGTGACGGCAATCACAGTTGCTGGTCCGTGGTACTTTGGTTCTCCAACCTTTGTTTGCTTCAGACTCCTCACAAGAACGTTTTGTCCTGGAACAAAGTTATGGGTAGGGTTTTCTGAGGGAAGAGGAATGCACAAAGAAACATCAGCACATATCGAATTTAACTTTTCGACTAGGGAGGTCACGTAGTCTTCCTGGATCACCTGAAGATCACCTAAACAAGAAATCCCAGACCGGCCTTTGACCCACGGGGTCGGGAAAGGTCTACCCATTAGTACCTCGAACGGTGACAATTTTGTCGTGGAAAATGGGGTCATTCTTATTTCTGCCAAGACTGCAGGCAATAAATCAACCCACTTTCTTCCTGTATCGAGTACAGCTTTTGTTAGTCGTGTTTTCAGTGTTCGATTACATCTCTCCACGACTGCTGCACTTTGCGGATGATAAGGAATATTAAAATGCCAATCAATAGACAACGCTTTTGCTAAGAGCTGTGTTACCTTTGACGTGAAACTCGTCCCGTTGTCTGATTCCACTACGGCCGGTACGCCCCACCTGGGCACAATTTCCTTCGTTAAGATTTTTACCACTGTTCTAGCATCTTCCTTTGCACATGGAAATGCTTCAGGCCACTTTGAGAATCGATCAACAATTACCAAAAGATATTTTAAGTTACCTATTGGCGGCATGTGTGTAAAATCAATTTGTAAATGTTGAAAAGGAGCTTCCGGATGTGTCAATGCATCGTGCTTAGCTGCCTTGTGCGGATTTACCTGAGCACATGTTAAGCATGCATCCAAAACAAGCTTTGCTGTTCGGTGAACATCGGCAATACAATTGATTAATTGCTTGAACTACTTTTGCACAACTGGTGTGAGATAACCCATGGTAATGTCTAATTAGGATAATTAACCCTAATTTTGGTAGTGCTATTCTACCCTGTCCATCTCGAATAATCCCTGCCTTGTCAGGAGTGCAAAGATTTTTCCTCCAGTGCTCTAAGTCTCCCTGTGTTGTTTGACTTTGTAGGAATTTGATATCAATGTCAGGCACATTCGTTATGTGCACTGTCATTGCTACATGTTTTTCATCCTTTGGATGAAATGGTGATTTAATCTGAATTTGGGCTGCTGCCTTTGCGGCTTCATCCGCCCTCCTATTACCTATAGTCTGTTCATCCTCCCCCGAAGCGTGACCCTTGACCTTTACTATGGCCACTTCGAGCGGAAGCTGAACTGCTTCAGTTAACTGTCCTATCAGATTTGCATGTGCTATTGGCTTTCCATCAGCAGTTTTAAAACTTCTCGCTTCCCACATTCTGGCATAATGGTGAAGAACACTCCACGCATACTTGGAGTCTGTATAAATTGTTACTCTCTTTCCTGTCATCAGCTCACAGGCCCGTATTAATGCTATCAACTCTGCAGCTTGAGCCGAATTGTAATCTAGAGCAAAAGCTTCTTTTACCTCTCCTGACTCGGAAACCACAGCATAGCCACAGAGGTAGACACCGTCAGATGGCTTTGAACAAGACCCATCAACATAAATATGTTCTCCCCCCTCTAGGGGCGTATCCAACAGATCGAACCTAGAAGAGTAAGAGGTGGTCAGTTCAACGATGCAATTATGTTCAAGATCAAAATCTGCCATGTCTACCATACCCAAAATACCCAGCAAAGCGGGATTAATGTTTGCTGTTGTTTGAATGCTAAGATTTTTCGTTGCCAACAGAGTAGCCTCGTAACCTGAGCGTCGTTGCGCTGTCATGTGTTGTGTTTGCATGTTGTGCAAGATTACCCCAACCTGATGGGATGCATATAATATTAAAGGGTGTGACAGCACAGTTTTCTCAGCCATCTGTACAATCAGAGCCGCTGCAGCCACCGCACGAAGACATTTGACCCATTGCAGTTTCTCTTTCGAAGCTTTGAAACCTGTTTCGGCAAGTACATTGCAAACAATTATAGATGCTTTTTCACAGTCCTCCTCCGTTTCCCCCGTCACGAGTATGTCATCTGCAAACTGAAGCACACACACTGTTGAAGGCAAATCATTCATTTTGGCCAAAGTTCTGTGCACTGCTGCAGAAAAGACAGCGGGTGAGTCTACATAGCCCTGAGCAAGGCGTTTCCACGAATATTGCTGCCCCTTAAATGTAAATGCTAACAAAGGCTGAGTATCTGGGTGTACAGGTACAGAAAAAAAGGCTGCACACAAATCAATTACTGTGAAATACTTGTGCGAATGTGGCACTGAATTCATAACAGTCAAAACATCAGGCACAATCGGTGCGAGTGGTATGATTAACTGATTAACTGCTCTTAAATCTTGAGTTAATCTCCAAGTTTTCCCATCAACTTTCATAACAGGATTAATTGGTGTGTTATATGGTGAGTGTGTTTGTTCGAGGACACCCTGCTTGACAAAATTTTCAATCAAATGTTGAATGCCTTGTTCCTTATCTTTAGACAAAGGGTATTGTTTAATGTAGACAGGTTTGTTTGTTTTAAGTTTAGCCCGATAAGGTTCCATATCAATGAAACCAGTTTCATCCCTGAACTGAGACCATAACAAAGGGTTAATCATGGTGTCCACCCTTGTAGGCATGCTGCCACCGGAGGCAGATACCCTTGAGCCGCTTATCAGTTCACTTGTAGGCAGAGGATCGACGGATGCCTGTAAACTAGACAGAAAGGAAAAAACAACCTTGTTTTCAGTAAACTTAATGTCCATGCCTAATTTATGCATCATATCACGACCTAAAAGATTTAGTGGGGCACCTGGGATAATTGTGAATTTGTGAAAAAATGGTTTAATACCAGTGGCTTCAACCTGTAAAGGAGGTGTTACAGTACAAGCAATGTCAGTTCCGGAAATTCCCACAGAGTGAATAATTTGATTAGTTATGGGACCCTCATAACTGTTAGAAGTCATAGACGAAGCATCTGCTCCTGTATCAAGCAGAAAAGTTTGAGACTGCCCATTTATCATAAGGAAAAAATAAGGCAAATCTGCTCCATTATTCGAAAATGTCAGGGTCATCATACATAAATCAGAACTGACATCAATCTGATCACTCTGCGGGCACCCCTATTCTTGATTGGGGTGCCACTGGGTTGGGAATGGAGCACCCTCGGTCTCATGTCCGCTCGGTGGCGTGTGCTGTTGTGTGTGTGTCTCACCAGTAATCGGCTTGCGCAACTGTTTGCACTCCCGTTTGAAATGTCCCCTCTTTCCGCAATGAAAACAAATGACCTCAGACTTCTTCCGTTGGCTCGGGTTTACAGCTGTTAGTTCAGTCCTCCTCTTTTCAGGATAGCCTGTAAACATAGCATGTTCCTGTTTTACAGAAAACCCCCCAGAGCTATGCAGCTCTCTAATTCGCTTTCCTAGAGCGTCTAAAGTCATCTCATGCAAGTTCGAAGTTGTTATTCTGATCAACTGCGCTTGTTTATGATTCATGTTATTTAACAGAGTATTGACAAACAGAGGCTTTATTTCATTATTCATTGGCAACTTAGAGTCTTCAACCCATGTTTTCTTAAAACGCACAAAAAATTGTGCAGCTGATTCTTTCGCTGCCTGCTTGGTGCCTGCAGCAAATGATAAGTCCTGCTGACTCCCTAAGCGTTCATCAAGGAACTCTCTCAGCTGTTTGAAAAATGTTTCAACATTAGCAGCCGTCTCCCAAAACAACTCATGTGGGTTCGCAGCCGTACCGCTGCTTGTGATTTTATCATGGTCAAGTGATAATGGGACATTTTTCAATCAGCATTTCCTCATTTACATCTTTCTCTAGCGTTCTTAACAACACTGCTCGGAAATCTCTTCCTGTAAAATGTGCATATTTTGTATGTGTTTGCAGAATCGATACATATTTACCTGCTTCTTGTGGAGAAGGCAAACTTTTACAGATTGCCTCCATATCAGACATTCTAAGCGGTCTTTCATTTAGCGTGTTTCCAGCGCGTACCCAAACCATTGAATTTTGAGGGTTTGTAGTTACATTATGTTTATCAGTTAACTTTTCCGGTTTGATCTCTTTTGGTTTTATCTCTTTTGGTTTTATCGACAGAGATGGTGCAGAGGGAGAAGTCTGTGTCTGGCAAGGGTTTGTATATCCCGGCGGCTTTTCTAATGGCCACCGGTTTTGATTTGCATACGCCATAATTTTTGTTTTTTCCGGACCCTGGTCCCAAACCTTTTTCATGTCTTTCCATACTGCATAGGCTTTATTCATGTATGGATAATCCCATGTTGGGTCTCCCCAACCTCCTTGTGACATGCCCCTTGCCAGTAACATACACTCATCAGAAAATGAACCTTCCCTCGGATAGGGCATATCAATTTTCGGTTTTATTCCCTCCGACCATCCTGCGATATTGCTAACATATGGATCTGTATAAAACCCCTGATTATTTCTGTACATAAATGCGACTGGGGTTTCGCCCGGCAGTGGCCTTGAAATAGAATTCCCCATCTTACACTTTCAAACCCGGCGGTGATAAAACAGTACAGTACAGACAAAACAAAGAAAAACCCTCGTGTTCAATCGACCAACCGTTTCACCAGTATATTGCGATCAGAGGTGGATATTAAATTCACCGTCTTTTCTGATAACAATATCTCAATATATCATGCAGTAACAGTGCAGTATATTTTCAATTTTAACTGTAATAATGTTATCTTTCAGAATAACCATTAAACAGATTTTATTTCTTTTTATTTTTCGTGAGTAACAAAGCCTCCTCAAAGCTAACACTTCGATCCTAAATTACAGTGTGATCAAGACTGCATTAACCATTCATATTCAGTGCGTTAATAATTATTTTACTAATCACTGTTGCCAGCCTCATTGGTACAACAATGGGAAACGAATCCCACTAACTTGAATTGAAACCTATTCATATCCGTTAATAATTATTTTACTAATCACTGTTGCCAGCCTAAGTGGTACAACAATGGGAGAATCAACTCCCACTAACATGAATTTAAACACACAAGACTCCTACAGGGCAAGCGTTAGATTTCTGTAAGTCATAAAGAACTGTATAGAAAAACACTTACCCCTTTTAATGTAGGTCTGTGAACCGATCGTCAGTGCGCCTCGGGCCTTTGTTCTCCTTGGTTCTAAGAGAGAAGAGTCTCCCCCCTTTCGCAGACGAGCCCCCAACTGTAAGAATGTAAACTTCTCACGTCCCCTTGTCTAAATAAAATCTACGGTTGAAGAGTCTAGTCGACGGAACACACAGAGTTTCAGGCCTGGAGACAGAGTTTGACACAGACACAAGTGCTTGTTCAATCAGAGTCCAAAGTTTATTGTATTAAGGACTACTACTTATAAGCTTGCATCAGGAGGCGTCATATAAAACCACCAAAGCAGTGGAAAATCACCAGACTTTATGTTTAGTCTTATTCCTCCTGAACAATCAGATATGATTACATATTTAATATTACAATAACAAAACAATTGTCCCTTGACATTATTAGGAACCTTGAGATGGAGAACAACAGATTCTTATATCAACATAAGACAGCATAAGACATGATACTACTTTAGCGAGGTTAAACAACAAGAAAGTAAGGAGCAAATATTATGAATAGGAGATAATAACTAGAGAATAGAGAATAATAAGATAAAGGAATGAATACATGTGATGAATATTGGAATAAACATAGATGCAGTATTTGTGGGGAACAGGACGAAATCCAGATTCTCACACTGTGCGAATTGGAAAATACATTCCTTCACAATTCACATATCTGAATAGTTATTTTATTTCAAATAATTAGGTTAATTTAAAATTACATTTAACTCATTTAAAACTACTTTCAAGTTAAATTTAAATTGTTTAAATAGTAAATTCAGTTTTTAAGAATGGTCAGCCTACTGTTCTGTTGGCACTATTCGTAGGCTACATATAGGTTCTTACGAAATATAAAAAAATAGTCTATTAATGTTTTTGTTTATTTAAGTCATTTTGTTTGGTTTGGTTTTGCCTTCTCCCATGTGGTTTTTGTGCCTGGTCCTGCCTCTCTTGGTTTTTTCAGGTTGTGCCAGGCTGCCTTCTGCCCCAGCCTCCCGACCAGTGTTCGCCAGCTATATACTTCCATGCAAATCCCATTTGCCCGTCTCTGAATCTGCTAGCAACTCCCCAGTCTGGCATTCTCTTCCCCTCGCTTATATCAGCCTCACCCTCTGCACAAGCTCGGATGCTCACCACCATCGGTAGCCCTACCTTACCCTCATTCCCTAGGACGTTGTCCGCTTTGTCTTCTGCCTCTTCACCATCCTGTTTCCAGGGAGCCCAAGTGCTATCTCTCTGCCGGGCACCACTGCCTCATTGACTGTTTCTGTGGCTTTTTGTTCCGGTTAATCAACTGAAACTACTAAAATTGGATCGTAGACTTCACAAATAAAGTTTAGTCTGTAAAGAGTGTTTTTTGAGTGACGTTGAATTAACCCATTTTCCTTTCACATATAGGACTCAAGGAATGTGTTTCGGGCAAATACTGATCTGTGAAATGTTTCACAAATCTAAAAAGTCATTTTAAACTCAAACAGACTTTAGTAAGAGGTCATTATTAAGTTGTGTAGGTGTCCTGTCCCTTTAAAAGCCATACATCACCATTAATATGCAGTTTAAATACACATAAGGCAATGCAAACTAGTCAAATCAATTTGTGAAAGTTTTCACAAATAATGTTTTGTGTAAAGACAGTGTTGTTCACCATTTTAGGCCATTTGGTAAGTGGCGATGGACTCACATAACCTGTAAACTCATTTTCCTTTCACAGCAAGGACTCGAGGAATGTGTTGTGGGCAAATACTGATCTGTGAAATGTTTCACAAATCTAAAGAGTCATTTTAAACTCAAAAACACAGGATAGGGTACCGCAGTCAATTTTTAGGAATAGTATGCCTTCGGTTCCTTTTATGCCGTAATTCACTATGCTTATGCATTATATAAAGCCATTTTAAGTGATAAAGTCAATTTGTGAACATTTTTATGGTGACCTGATGCAGCTTTTTTATGAATAAGAACATGAGAAAATTGCAATGCCATTTGTGAAACTATCTATATAAATTAAAGCAACATGTGAAAGAGAAACAAAACACTGAAACAATTCACCAATCACAACGATACAGTTACATGTATGACTCACTTGTCTTGTTTAATTTACAGGCTTATTATGAATAATATCTCAAACTGTTAATAATATTATACAGGACATAATAAACACAGGTGTAAGATTATATAAAAAAGACGAATTTGTTCGTGAAAGTTATACCAAATTAGGCTGCATAAACAAGTTAATCGGGATCAACTTTGAGTGTATGTACACTGAAAGTAGCTGTGAATGGTAGAGACAGTGTTGGGTAAGTTACTCTGTAAAAGTAATTAATTACTAGTTACTCATTACATATTCAATAGTGTAATTAGATTACTGTCCAAATTACTCTGTCCAAAAAGTATTTAGTTACTCATTACTAATTACTTTCTATATCATACATCAACCTTAGTTAAGTGATTCAAGGATAGACATGAAACGGCTTATTTAATTAATTCAAATAAATAATATTATTAACTGACCAAAGTATTACAAATGTGAGAATTATACATTAAAGCACAGATTTTAAAGTAAGACTTTTAATTTTGATGTCAATTACACTATTGCACACACATATATTTCACAAAGTATTTAGTTTAATTACATCAAAAGTAACTGTAATTAAATTACAGAAAACATATGAGTAATCCCTTACTTTACTTTTTCAAGGGAAAAGTAATTAAATTACAGTAACTAATTACTTAGTAACTAGTTACACCCAACACTGGGTAGAGACTGTGTATTTGTCATCCTCCGTATCTCATAACTTAACACGATTTGGCAGACAAACTTTGCTGTGAAAAAATTCACAAATCAAAGTGGACAAGATGACGGTCTTTTTATGTGTTTAGGTCTTCAGCTTCATGAGTTATAGGTGTTTGAAAACAAAAAGTCGCAAAAATAAAACGCGGATATCGTGCGGGGGAAACCGATTCATATGAATTCACAAATCATTGTGTGCAAAATTTAATAATGTGTTCATGTACACAGTAGAGCGATGCGGATTCACAACTTATAAACGTCCGAATGTGAAACCGCTAAACTAGCTTTACTGCGGTAAACATGTGGGCGATTCGCTCCCAGAAACTTTTCAGTTTTATGTCTTTCAAACCTCGATACTTTGGTAAGCATCTGAAAGGTTTTTTTTTGCTAACCGCTTCGGGACTTAAGTCGCCTTTGAAATGTTTAAAGGAAGGGGAAAACAGGTTGAAAAAGACAGAGAAGGATCTCCTGTGCAGGGTGCTAGCATTACATTCGCCCTTTACATGACGAGCTCAGATCCTCGATCGCTGCTGATTTTAAAGCATCTTTTGAAAGTTTTGCTTCTAAATTAGTGAACATTCAATCTCTGGTGGGGGATCAGAGCCCAGACTGAATTGTAAAGTGACTCGATTTCATCCAACTATGAGTACTTGGAAGTCACTTCCTGTTTGCTGAGAGCGCGTGGTTTGAGACGGAGCTCCGTCAAACTTTTCTTAATATATCGTTTATTCCTGTCATATCTTAAGATGTATGTTCTAAATTCATAATTCCCCGCGGGTAAAACTTATCCTTTAGTGTATCCCATACAAAAATCGTCATATAACGCATTAGATAAATTAGTTTTATATGATCACTTGCTATTAGTCCTCAGGCTTTTAGCATTACCATCCTCTACTTTCTGAATATTGCCCTTACTGCTTAACTCCCTACTCTCATTATTACACCAGTAATGGCTAATGTTTCAGACATGTGTTCAACGTTACCTCTGAGTGCAGATGATGAATCTTTCTGCGCACTTCAGTCAGAACTGGAGGCTTTGGAGAAGCAGATTCACAATCTACTGGAGAGGCAAACACATCTGCGAGAACGTAAAACGGCTCTGGAAACATCCTGGACTGACGCTCGCAATGCTGCAATAAGTTTTTGATGTGATTGTAATACTTTTACCACTTCTACTCCGCGTTTTTCTATGCACAGAGCACAGGCGTCGAGAACAGGACGGGCCCAAATGAATTTCACTCCTGCACCGGTACACACACGGCGAAAGGCACAATCCAGGACCGGAGCGATGACCTCTCCCACACCACCGCCACCAGTCTTTGAGATCCCTACAAGGGACCGCTTTGCCACCCTCTGCGAAACGAAATGCAACGCTGTGGTCATCAGAGACTTAAGTGACTTAAGTGTCTTTCTTCAATCAAGGTAAGGTTCGCACTCACTGTCCTTGCGCCCGTGTTCTTGATGTCTCTGCGCAGGTAACCGTGATCCTGAAGGACGATGCTAGAGTGGTAGCCGTAGTTTTGCATGAGGGGGTTAACGATGTGAGGATGCGGCAGTCAGAGAGTCTGGTCGATACTGTACGCAACTCATCGCCTACAGCGAGGATCATCGTATCAGGACCGACGAGGGAAAGAAAAGTTCAGTAGACAATTTACGCTTAATAAATGGTAATGTCATGGGGATTTGAACAGAAGCTGCTCTTTGTAAATAATTTTGATCTGTTTTGGGAGCGACCAAGGCATTTCCGCCCCAACGGCCTGCACCCCAGCAGCATTGGATTGGAACTTCTGTCCGACAACATCTCAAAGACGCTACGCACCATTTGACTAGTAAGTACAAATTTAACCATAGTCTGTGTTCCTCTCACTCAACTGTTAAAAATGTTACTGTGTCCAAATGCATAGAGACGGTGTCTGTCCCCCGAATAATACAACTAAATAATAAGTTATGTAAAAGTCCGAGTAAAAACCTTATCGTGATTAAACCAAAAGACAATATATTTAATGAGCAAAACCAACGCCTAAAGTTGGGGCTACTTAATCCAAAGGCAGTTATCGTATCTGCCTGAATTGTCTCAATTATCTAGCATGAGTAAAAACGTTAAAAATCTTGACATTACTATTGAAAATTTTCACTACACCTTCTCGGAAACATTAGACACAGTTGCTCCTCTGCGTTTAAAGAAGATTAAAAATGGCAGCCCAACACGTGGTATAATGAACACACTCAGGCTATAAAGAAAGCGACCCGGAAAATGGAGCGTAACTTTAAGAAAACTAAATTAGAGGTATTTCATACAGCGTGGAAGGATAGTACTCGAAAATACAGGAATGCCATAAAGATGTCAAGATCCGCCTACTTTTCATCAGTAATAGAAGAAAACCATCACAGCCCTAGGTTTTTATTTAACACAGTGGCTAAATTAACAAAAAATAAGTCGTCAGCGACTTCAGATTCTGATTATCAGCATAACAGTGATGAATTTATTCTAGTAAAATCTAAAATATTAGAGGAAAAATTATAACAATGCAACCAGAAGTGAAACCCACTGAACAAACTAACTACACCACCCATAAGGAGCAATTGCAATTATTTTCTACCATAGATCCCGATGAACAGTCTAAAATCATTAGATCATCTAAATCAACAACATGCTAGACCCTACACCTACAAAACTACTGAAAGAAATGCTCCCAGAAATTATAGATCCTCTTCTTAGTATTATTAACTCATCTCTGACATTAGGACATGTGCCTAAAGCATTTAAGGTGGCTGTTATAAGGCCCCTTGTCAAAAACCCAAACTCGACCTTAGAGAACTAGGGAATTGCAGGCCTATATCGAATTTACCTTTTATATCTGAAGTTCTGGAAAAAGTAGTTTCAACTCAATTACGCTTCTACCTCCAAAGGAATGACATTAATGAAGAATTCCAGTCTGGATTTCGAGGTCACAGTACAGAGACTGCTTTGATCAGAGTTACAAATGATCTGCTTTTTGTGTCTGACCGTGGCTGTATTTTGTTATTGGTGCTGCTAGACCATAGTGCTGTATTTGACACCATTGACCCCAGCATACTCCTACATAGACTCGATTATACATGCTACCTCTAGGAGATATAATAAAGCGACACAGAATTAGCTTTCACTGTTATGCTGATGATACTCAACTTTATATTTCCTCAAAGCCTCATGAAACACAGCAGTTCCATCGAATAATGGAATACATAGTCGATTTAAAAAACTGGATGAGTAACAATTTTTTTACTACTGAACTCGGACAAAATAGAAGTGTTACTTACTGGATACGTAAGAACCAAGCTCCTCGTCGTCAGCTAAGAATCTTGGCGTTGTATTTGATAGTACTCTTTCATTTGAGAGCCATGTTGCCAACACCTGTAAAATTGCATTTTTCCATTTTAAGAATTTATCTAAACTACGTCATATGCTGTCACTGTCAGATGCAGAGAAATTAATTCATGCATTCATGATATCAAGACTAGATCACTGTAACGCCCTGGTAGGTGGTTGCCCTGCAGGCTTATCACAAAAACTCCAACATGTCCAAAACGCTGCAGCTTTAGTTCTTACACGTACAAAAAAGTATGAACATATTAGCCCGGGTTTTGTCAACCTTTCACTGGTTTGTCTATAAAGCATCGGATTAACTTTAACATTTTGCTTATTACCTCTCTTGAACTGCCACCTTAACGTGGTGGAGGGGTTTGAGTACCCGAAAGACCCTAGGAGCTATGTTGTCTGGGGCTATATGCCCCTGGTAGGGTCTCCCAAGGCAAACAGGTCCTAGGCGACGGGTCAGAACAAGAGCGGTTCAA
Organism: Triplophysa bombifrons; assembly: GCA_029783895.1. Lineage (NCBI taxonomy): Eukaryota > Metazoa > Chordata > Actinopteri > Cypriniformes > Nemacheilidae > Triplophysa > Triplophysa bombifrons. The sequence continues at coordinate 16,966,892 of CM056466.1, forward strand.
AAACCCTTATGATGACAACAAATTCGAGGACCGTGACGTCGCCCGGCATAGCGCAGCCGGGGCCCCACCCTGGAGCCAGGCCCGGGATTGGGGCTCGAATGCGAGCGCCTGGTGGTCGGGCCTTCCCCCATGGGGTCCGGCCGGGCTCAGCCTGAAGGAGCGATGTGGGGCCACCCTCCCGTGGACCCACCACCTACAGGAGAGACCATAAGGGGCCGGTGCAAAGTGGATCGGGTGGTAATCGAAGGCGGGGGCCTCGACAACCCGATCCCTGGACACGGAATCTAGCTCTAGGGACATGGAACGTCATCTCTCTGACGGGGAAGGAGTCGGAGATTGTGCGTGAGGTTCAGAGATTCCGACTAGAGATAGTCGGGATCACCTCTATGTACAGCTTGTGCTCTGGAACCACACTCCTCGAGGGAGGATGGACTCTTCACCACTCTGGAGTTGCCCAGGGTGAGAGGTGGCGGGCTGGTGTGGGTTTGCTCATAGCTCCCCAGCTCAGCCGGCATGTGTTGGAGTTTACCCCGGTGAACGAGAGGGTCGCTTCCCTGCGCCTTCGGGTCGGGGATAGGTCTCTCACTGTCGTTTGTGCCTATGGGCCAAATGGCAGTGTAGAGTACCCGGCCTTCTTGGAGACTCTGGGAGGGGTGCTGGAAAGTGCTCTGACTGGAGACTCCGTCGTTCTGCTGGGGGACTTCAACGCCCACGTGGGCAATGACAGTGACACCTGGAGGGGCGTGATTGGGAGGAACGGCCCCCCTGATCTGAACCCGAGTGGTGTTCTGTTATTGGACTTCTGTGCTAGTTACAGTTTGGCCATAACAAACACCATGTTCAAGCATAAGGGTGTCCCATCAGTGCACATGGTACCAGGACAGCCTTGGCCGGAGGTCGATGATCGATTTGTGGTTGTTTCATCTGACCTACGGCTGCATGTCTTGGACACTCAGGTGAAGAGAGGGGCGGAGCTGTCAACCGATCACCACCTGGTGTTGAGTTGGATACGATGGCGGGGGAGGAAGCTGGACAGACTTGGCAGACCCAAACGTACTGTGAGGGTCTGTTGGGAACGTTTGGCCGAATCGCCTGTCAGAGAGATCTTCAACTTCCACCTCCGGCAGAACTTCGACCAGATCCCGAGGGAGTCTGGAGATATTGAGTCCGAGTGGACCATGTTCTCCACCTCCATTGTCAAAGCAGCCACTCGGAGCTGTGGCCGTAAGGTCTCCGGTGCCTGTCGAGGCAGCAATCCCCGAACCCGGTGGTGGACACCGGAAGTAAGGGATGCCGTCAAGCTGAAGGAGTCCTATCGGGCCTGGCTGGCTTGTGAGACTCCCGAGGCAGCTGACAGGTACCGACAGGCCAAGCGGACTGCAGCCCGGGTGGTTGGGGAGGCAAAAACTTGGGCCTGGCAGGAGTTCGGTCAGCCCATGGAGAAAGACTATCGGTCGGCCTCGAAGAGATTCTGGCAAACCGTCCGGCGCCTCAGGAGGGGGAAGCAGTGCACTACCAATGCTGTTTAAAGTGGAGGGGGGCAGCTGTTGACCTCGACCGGGGATATCATCGGGCAGTGGAAGGAATACTTCGAGGATCTCCTCAATCCCGCCATCACGTCTTCCATTGAGGAAGCAGAGGCCGAGGGCTCGGAGGCGGACTCGCCCATCTCCCAGGCTGAAGTCACCGAGGTAGTCAAGAAACTCCTCGGTGGCAGGGCACCGGGGGTGGATGAGATCCGCCCTGAGTACCTCAAGTCTCTGGATGTTGTGGGGCTGTCTTGGTTGACACGCCTCTGGAGCATCGCGTGGCGGTCGGGGACAGTGCCCTTGGACTGGCGGACTGGGGTGGTGGTCCCTCTTTTTAAGAAGGGGGACCAGAGGGTGTGCTCCAACTATCGGGGATCACACTTCTCAGCCACCCCGGGAAAGTCTATGCCAGGGTACTGGAGAGGAGAATCCGGCCGATGGTAGAACCTCGGATTCAGGAGGAACAGTGTGCTTTCCGTCCCAGTCGTGGAACACTGGACCAGCTCTATACCCTCTCCAGGGTGCTGGAGGGTTCATGGGAGTTTGCACAACCAATCCAAATGTGTTTTGTGGATTTGGAGAAGGCATTCGACTGTGTCCCTCGCGGCATCTTGTGGAGAGTGCTCCGGGAGAATGGGATTCGGGACCCTTTGCTAAGGGTTATCCGGTCCCTGTACGACCGGAGCAGGAGCTTGGTTCGCATTGCCGGCAGTAAGTCAGACTTGTTCCCGGTGCATGTTGGACTCCGGCAGGGCTGCCCTTTGTCGCCGGTTCTGTTCATAATTTTATGGACAGAATTTCTAGGCGCAGCCAGGGGCCGGAGGGCGTCGGGTTTGGGGACCACACGATTTCATCTCTGCTCTTTGCGGATGATGTCTTCGTGCTGGCCTCATCAGACCAGGACCTTCAGCATGCACTTGGGACGGTTTGCAGCCGAGTGTGAAGCGGCTGGGATGAGAATCAGCACCTCCATATCTGAGGCCATGGTTCTCAGTCGGAAAAGGGTGGCTTGCTCACTTCAGGTAGGTGGAGAGTTCCTGCCTCAAATGGAGGAGTTCAAGTATCAGGGGGTCTTGTTCAAGAGTGAGGGACGGATGGAACGGGAGATTGACAAACAGATCGGTGCAGCTTCTGCAGTAATGCAGTCGCTGTACCGCTCTGTCGTGGTGAAGAAGGAGCTGAGCCGCAAGGCGAAGCTCTCGATTTACCGGTCAATCTACATTCCTAGTCTCACCTATGGTCATGAGCTGTGAATCATGACCGAAAGGACAAGATCCCGGATACAGGCGGCTGAAATGAGCTTTCTCCGCAGGGTGGCCGGGCGATCCCTTAAAGATAGGGTGAGAAGCTCGGTCACTCGGGAGGAGCTCAGAGTAGATCCGCTGCTCCTCCACATCGAGAGGGGCCAGCTGAGGTGGCTCGGGCATCTTTTCCGGATGCCCCCTGGACGCCTTCCCGGAAAGGTGTTCCGGGCATGCCCCACCGGGAGAAGACCCCGGGGAAGACATAGGACACGCTGGAGGGACTATGTCTCCCGGCTGGCCTGGGAACGCCTCGGTGTCCCCCCGGAAGAGCTGGAGGAAGTGTCTAGGGAGAGGGAAGTCTGGGCATCCCTGCTTAGACTGCTGCCCCCGTGACCTGGCCCCGGATAAGAGGAAGAAAATGGATGGATGGATGGATGGATGGATTTTGCTTATTACCGATAAATCCATGCATGGTTTAGCTCCTCAGTATCTGAGTGAACTCCTAGTGTATTACAGTCCTTCACATGCAATAATCTCTCAGGCGTCCGGTCAATTGGTAACACCTAGAACTTTTCCTATCTAGCACCAAAACTCTGGAAAAGTCTTCCCTGCACTGTCCGGGAGGCATTAAATCAAGACTAAAGATGCATCCTTTTCATCTAGCATAGCTCTCTTCCAGTTCTCGGTTTTAGAAAACTATTAACTACGACTTGCTAAATTAACTCTTAATTGTAATTGTAAGGTATTGGGCAGGATTGGGAATGTAGAATATGGTCATGCAGAATATGTACTTTATAAGTGCAACTTTATAACAGCCAATATGCTAATCATAGTCATGCTAATAAGCAGCTAGTTAGTAGTGAGAATTGGTCCTTAAACTAAAGTTACTGATACATTCTTATGAGCTTCCTATAATTTATCTTATGAACAATCTTATAATTTGTTTTAAGAACAGTTTCGTGAATCAGGGGCCAGGGCCATAACTTAGACATTGAGTAGACAAGTCGCCACCAAAAATATGGGCAAACTGTCTAAATGTTTTGTTAAAAGCTTTACCTTCCTCTGTGCCTATTGGATATAACACACCTCAACTCATTACAAGTATGTTCTTTCTGAAATGGAGAATTGGTGGTACTACTCTAAAGCATGCTTAGAAATTATGCTTTAAAAAACGGCTCACATGGGACTTCACGTTAAACCACCATACATTGACACCTGTCAGTGTGGTATATGGTAAAAACCTCTGACAAAAACTTTTTCATGGTAAGGTTGACCTTTCCTTGGAATTTCTTTAATGGCAATAACTAGTTTCTTCATGACCAGCTAAGCCTGTTTGCTTTTTTTAATCATTAAAATGTATCCAAAGCATGGCTACAGGGAATGAATTGCCTTTGTGGTGACCAGATGTATTTTTTCAATTAGCAGTCAGGTGGTGGGGCATCTTGTTTATATCTTTAGCTTCCCTTCTAGGCTTTGACGTTGCTATCCTTTTGCTTCAGCAAGACTCCATCTGTCGGTTATACCTCCTCCAGCTCACTGCTGACTCATTGTGGAACACAGAGGAGAGACGAGATGCTGACAAACAACAGATGCACACTACCTTTTTATCCAATTTCAATGAGTAATATTTACAATTACAAGATACTCTCTAGTGTTTTCAAGTGTCCTTTTTTTAGAGCATAGGCAATGGTGATCTGAATTGTTGCTATACCGTTGCAAGTGTGTTATGGATGGTTGCAGTGGCAACAAGCCTACCCCAGAATTGTATCTATAGAGTTGTGTTCCTTATTGCATTTTATGTGTACATTTTGTTTCATGTTCTAGCCAAAATTCATTAGTCAGATCCTGTAGAAAAGTAACAGCACACATTTATTACTTAACAGTAATGGTCACTGTTATGAATAGCCTATTAAATCTGCTAAGCATGAAAGTGAATGATTTGTACATCACATTATGCATATAAAATGCTTGTTGTGTTTAAGTCATTTTTACAGCATCAAACACATGAAAGAAAAAGCGTACTATTTTGCAGAACTGTGTATGTATATGCAAATCCCACAAGACCACAACAAAATGTGAACTGTATCCCACAATGCATTATGTTCGAATTAAATGTCTTTAAATGTTCAATAAACTGAACGTAATTTACTCATTATTTTATCAGACTGCCAAAAAACATGACAGCTGATGAGGTTACATGACAGAAATGTGGTGTATTTATAGTTCCATAATGTGTTTACAATACTTTCTAGCATACAGTATATAATACACAGGAAGCAGTAGGCAAGTACCATTCTGAACACAGTCATTCATAGCTGGTGTAAATGGTAGCCAGAGATCGATTGGCACTGTGGCATGCTATCTATATAACCATCAGAAAAGACATATCAAAAGTCTATTTTTAAACACATTACTCAACAACACACATAGAATCAAACTTTCTAATGCAGTATAAAAATATAGATCTATATCAACATTACACAGAAAACAATTATTGTGTATATGTAGACTAACATTCATCGTTAGACCTTGTGATTGTTTTACAAAGATGGTCAGTCTGAGACAATTACAGCCGCTTTAATCAAAATCTTGGCAACAGACAGTACATTCAAAAAATGATCTTACGCTGGATATAATATTGTAATTATTAATTTCTCCAAACAACATATTAATATTGATTCTTTGGCTGCATCTACAAAACCAACAATTTTGTCTGAGACACACTGATAACATTACACACACTCATCAAACCCAGGATTATAGGGTTTTGTATCCCTGTAGTTCTGTATCACTTACAAAAAGAAAAATGGAGTACTCCACCAAACATTGACAACCTTTAGGTCCATCATTCAACTAGTGTTAGACTAAATGAAATTACCAAATATGTTGTCTGTATTGTTTTACATAAAACGATTATCGCTGCTTATCTCTATGTGTTAAGTAAAAAAATGTGTGGCAAAACAACACACTTTATCGATCACAGTCAAAACATCAAGATCCCAAACAGACCTCAGTACACTATAAATAATGTATACTACTTTAACTGAACATGATGCATTATTGATTTTATAGTTGCCAGTGACATGTGTATGGATTTCTTAAATGCACCACTGGTGGGGTTCCTGACAAACAATCAAGGATAAAAGGTATCCTTCAATGCGCCATAGGGGTATTTGTAAGGCAGTTGTTGGCTGTATTTCTAGGAAAAACGAATTGCTTATTTTGTTCAAACATTTCATTTCTAAAGTCTGAAAGAAATACCATGCAGTTGGTCAGTAGTCTGCACTGTCCATAGTTCTGAAACAAGACATTCTTTTGGAATGCGGAATGTTGAATATTTAAGATGATGAAAATTATTGCCAAACCTAAGATAACACATTCTCTCAAGTGTCTCTAGTGTAAAGGTGAAGAAATGAATGCACGTACACCACAGTGCTTGCAGGCAATGAAATTATATATAGTATAAGCTACATACTGGTTATTATATATACCCTGTTGATGATCACAATTACAATTATATTAAGTGTATCTGGAAAATACCATGTTATTCCATAATCAATTGTTGATTTAAATCCAAGACTAAATTACCATCTAAATGCATAGAGAACATCTATCTATGCAACCACACCACAGAAATCTTGGCATTGCCGTGTTCACAAAACTGTAATATGTAACATATGTTATTATTGTATGAAGGTTTGTGTTATTGGTCTTCACATTGTTATTACTGTGATTGTTGGGCAATTCCTGTTATGTGGTACTTTTTTATGTTCCCAAGATATATGGCTAAATATACTCTGTTGATTTAAGTTTGTCAACATGTGAATTACATTTGTTCATAACTAATTCAAATAAATATTAATTGTAAAGATTGTGTCACTTATGCCCGGTTTTACAGACAAGGCTTAGTTTAAATTAGGATATTTAAGTCACTTTTATATGAATGCTTTAGAAACTTACATTACTGGTGTATACCTTGAGACAAAAAAATGGTACTGATATGTTTTAAGATATTTCAGGGCATGTTATTTTTAGTTAAAACAGCTTAAACATTCCATTTAGTCTGGGACTAGGCAGTAACTTTATCTTTGAAACCTCGCTGTTACTATTATTACTGTTATAATAATTTTCTATTACTGTATAACCACAAGTTACCACCCTTACGTATTTCCATCTTTAAGTTTCCTGTTCATTTTCCTGCCATTTTTTAATCATAATAAGAGCATATTCCTTTTCTAAGGTACAGCATAACAGGAATAACCCAATTATCATTAATGAATTGTTGCAATTTGTGTCTAACATGAACACTATAATGTAAAGTGTTACCAAACAACCCATATGAAAAGTGCACCCTCACTCCACTGGATAACATACATGATATGTGCTTTTAAACGTTATAGATAGGTCACTGCCAAAATTGTGCTTCCATTAAGACGTGCTACACATCGCTGGGGGTCCTGGGTCGCATGGTTAATCTGTAAGGCATGCACCCACAGCAAGCAATCCTTAAAGATCTCAGAATTTCAGGGTTCCTGAAGGCATATATCATTGGGTTTATGATGGAGTTGCAGATGGCTGGAAGAGCTGTGATGTAAGTGTATATCACAGGGGAACGAATGTCCGCCACCAGTGAGTACATGGCGAGTGGGATCCAGCAGAGCGCAAAGGTGCCCAGGATGGTGGTGAGGGTGGAGACCCCTTTCGTGGTGGAAGATGAGTGTGAGGTAGTCATGAACTGACGCTGAACTGCAATCTGCTGAGCGTGCCGAAAAGCAATCTTACAGATTTGAAGGTACAGCTGCAGAATGAGAGCGAAAATCATAAGGAAGGACACAGCGAGTGCAGCGGCGTTGTTCTTGTTCACGGGTCGACAGATGCTGCAGGTGGTGTCGTCCTCCAGGCAATTCCATCCTAAAACAGGAAGCGAGCCAAGAGTGGTGCTGATGACCCACATGAGTATCAGAGTGATGTAGGTGAAAGCCACCGTGCGCTCAGTATGGTACGTCAATGCGTTGTATAGGGACAAGTATCGGTCCACTGTGATTGCAAGGATATTTAACACAGAGGCGGAGAATGCTGTAATGAGAAGCCCTACAGACAGTAAAGATACAAAACCTGAATCGATGATGTAGGTGACAATGAAATTGAGTATCAGGCCCAGGCCGGCCAGGAGGTCTGCAAACGCTAGACTTCCGATAAGGACAAACATGGGTGCTCTCAAGGTGGGCGTGTAGACAATCAGAGCGATCACCACTGCGTTCTCACAGGACATGAGCGTGCCTGCCACACACAACAGCACATGCCATGGGTTGACGATGATGGGCACAGGCTCTAGCTCCCAGGACGGCACAGGCGACACATTCTTCGCCTCCAGCACATCCAGGTTAAAAGAAGAGGTGTTCTGAAACAGGTTACTCATTGCTGCGGCAGGAGGGTAAATCACTGTAAGGGCGACAAGAGGAAGAGTCAGAGAGATAAATGTACAGACAGACAGACTGAGACAAGATCTTTACAGTTACATACAATAAAAATACATTGATAATACACTACCCCTCATGTTGTTATGGCACCCTAATGGTGTTACAAATAAACTTGGTCTGATATGTTAAAATTTTACACCAAAGAAAGAATATAACCTTAAAAACCTGGGGGTACAATTCATTTTTGGATTTTGCAGTAGCAAAATTCATTCATCAGGGGCATGTAAAATATGCTTCATAGCATATTAAGAGTGAAAAGGAAGGTGAATGTGCTATTTTTAGGCAAATTTCATTTAGTCCCCTGCTGCATGGGGAAAAACATGCCTATACTTAAAGGAATACTTCACCCAAAAAGGGAAAATTCTGTCATCATACAGTATACTCACCTTCGAGATGTTCCAAATCTGTGTACAATTCTTTATTCTGATGAACACAGAGAAAGATATTTGGAAGAAGCTTATAACCAAACAGATCTTGCCCCCCATTGACTACCATAGTAGGAAAATTTTATGTATCATGTTTTTGTGTGTGTTCTGTTGAACACAAAAGACATTTTGAACAATGTACAGCAAACAGTTCCGTGGAAATATTGACTATCATTGAGTTTTTTCTTACTATGGTTGTCAATGGGGGGCAAAATCTGTCTTGTTATAAGCATTATTCCAAATAAAGTTCTCTGTGTTCATCAGAACAAATACATTTATACGGATATGGAACAACTCGAATTTGAGTAAATGATGACAGAATTTACATTTTTGGGTGACGTTTCCCTTTAATTCACTTCTGATAAGCAAGCTCCGTAAATGACGTAAGAATCTAGCTGTTAATCATACATCAATATTTCTAAACAAAAATTGCCACCAACCACAGAGCGAGCGAGTGTCTCCATTCCTCTTCCGTCAAGTGAAGATGAGGAATACATGAAGCACAGAAAAAGCATCCCATGCGAGTCGCATCTTTCTGGACTAAAGATGGAGACGTCTCAAAGACAGTATGAGAATATGCTGGCTAACTCCTGCTATTTGTTTGCTCTTATTAATTTGTTTTCCCGTTTATTGGCATCAAGGTTCCTTACCGCGGGAGCGTTCAGCCTTGGGTTGTCATTCCGCTCATAACGCGTTGACAGTTCGCAGACAGCGGCGCCTGCTTGTTTGTAACTGATTGGTCGTTGAAGTGCCTCGCAGAACTGACGTCAACCCCTGGTCTGAGCTGGGATTCAGAACCCGTGGTAATGAAATTTAACAAGTAGCCTACAACGCAACCTTTACTTTCCGAACAACACCCAAAATAGACTGATAAATTATAGAATAGAATAGAATAAGCAACGCGACGCAATAAAAACTAAGAAACCTATATAATATGCAGTACCCACACCATCCGCCCTAGATGCTAGATTTTTGAATCAAAGTCAATGGGTTTTGTTAGCCGTCACAGGTTCTCCAATTGGAAGTATTACTGACACTCCCATCTCCCTGTAATAACAGTAGACCTATCGCTGTCCTGAAGTCGGTGCCCCGTTGACCAATCAATGCCCGTAAACGATCAGCAGTAGCCTACCAGGACACGACACAACGGTGTTGTCCGCCATTCAGAAACTTTAATTTAGTTTAATTTAATTCAAATTAGCAAACAGGATGAAATCATAAATGTGGCAATAATATTGCATACGTTAGCAGTTTACAGAAATAGGGTTTGAAATTGAAACTGTTTATGTTAGTAATACACACAACACTTTGGATGTTTCTAGAGCCGTCGCATGTAAATAATAAACAATGTTGGTGGCAAAAAATGTTTAACTAAATGCCCAATACGATTGAACAGAAGAACAGATTTTGAGTAACGTTTTAAGAAACTTTAGGCAAGTTTCAAGAAACGTTTTATCTTGAAAAAGACGCGACGCAATGGCCAAAGACGTCCACCTGTTCGTTGGGGACAACAAAGAGGCGATGGTTTTGTTATTTGTAATGCCTATACTTTCTCTGGTCGTGGGCATTTTGTGTACATTTTAGTGCAGTTTTGCAGCAATAATGTCTGTTTTGATTGACCCCATGTAATCACAGAACGTGATTTTAACGACAAAATTTGTGACTACTAACCTAGGTGGTTGGTAATGCGAGGACAGAGCTGACCATGGTCCTGATGTGAGTCTTTGACCTGACGCCAGATGGCAGCAAAATCCACAACACTCGACCACAGAAAGCTGTGAGTGAAATAATCTGAGGTGATAGGGAAGACGGTTGATTGTCTCAGTCTGTTACAATAGTACAAGTAAAAGTTACAAAAGACTATCTCGGTTGGGGGTCCACTAGAACCAGAATTAGTCTGGTAATGTAGCACCATTTCAGGTTTCAATTTGGGACATTAGGCTACACACTGAATGTATTGTAGTCCTTAAACTGTAGAAGATAGCACAGGGCCCAGTCTACATGGCTGTATTCAGAATTCAAATACAAGTTTAAAATTGACTGCAAACTACAAATTATAAACTGCATGCTATTTTTAAATAATAGGTTCTACTCTAGGCATTGTGGCAGTAAAATGGCTTTAAAATTAGTTTAAGTACTTTGAGATGAGTTAGGAGAGTTTAAGAAAGTTAGCGTAGTTAAACAGTTTTTGTTTTATTTATTGGGGCGGTCTGTTTGCTGGTAATTAAAATGGTATTCATTTAGACTCTTTTGGTTCATGATGACTTGGTCTACTCCTGTAATTCTCTTTTTTTAATAAATGTATTTCTGTTTGATTGAGTGAGCACCATAAAGTTGAGCCTATGGACGATCCAGGTCAAAGTGGAATACAATATTTTCCACAGTATTCTTTCATGCATTGTATTGTCTCCTGCCAATATCAGCAAATGCAGTTGGTCATTCAAGTGTGATACTTTATAAACACAGTTCCAAGCTATCTATAAACAGGTTATTTGCCCCAAAAATGCATTCAAATTTAAGTGTTGCTTGTTTTCAGAATAATTAAACAATGCCCTTGATTAAACAATGTTACTTCTTATTAGAAGAAACATGTGTCACATCGACGGGATGAGGACAGAAAGTGGTTTTCAACAAAAAGTCTTTACTTGAGGTGACTGGCATAAACAAACATGATAATCCACAAATAGGTACAATTCAACAACAACCTGGCAAAAGGTAAGTATCACAAGGTAAATCCACACAGTAAAACAATTGTAACAACAAATAATCCTGAGAGTTAAAGAGGCAACATAACAAAACAACATCAAGACCATACAGTGAAAGCGTAGAGAGAGTGAATATATGAAGAGTCCGGTAAAAGTGACAGGTGTGGGTGGTAATCAATATGGCTGATTGGGTGCACCGGATGCTCGGAAATAGTTTTTCAATATGCGTTCTTCAGTGGCTTTGTATCCTCATGTTTTCATTAACTTTACTCATCATTCAATACTCAAGAACACAAGAACAGAGAACGCATGAAAGTACCCCCATCTTGAGAAAAAAAACTTTCTTGAAGGAAGCACCGAATGCAGACTTGCGACCGTAGCACGCTTGAAGTCCCAGAAGTCATTCCGTAGTAATTTTTTTATATTTTTAAACCATAGATGCCCAAAATTTCACTTTATTTATGTATGAAATGTTCCAAAATGAGTCTGGAAGCTACTTCATGGATAAAGATGGAAATCCTCAATATATTTAGTTGTGTCCCCTAGAAATTATCTCCCTGTGCCCCCTTTTTCCAGCCCTGCATACAAGCTGCATTTTTCTGGACAAAATGGCACAATAATATACAATTTCCAAGTGATTTCAAGGCTTAATAATCTATGTGATGTAAGAAAAATATGACAATGTGACTTTAAACTCATCTCTTATTTTTTTGCTAATAATGGAGACGGCAGAAAATCGAACTAAATTTAATTTAGCAAAAACCGTTACTGCTGTAGGCCTATTACACCTTTTTAAAAGAAAGAGTTTTGTAATCTAGAATACTTAAACTTTGAAGGTTGTATGTCAGTCTATCATCACCATTTATAACCACCGTGTTTTTAGAAAAGATCACAGAGCAGACAAAATCTGTTGTTTCATTTAAGATCTCTAAAGAATTTGAAATGGTATAATCTAATAAAGTTATCTGTATTTTATTTGGCATGTTTCTCGTCCACTTTGTTTTTGCTAAAGAAATGAAGAATACCTGAAAATGGGCAGCTTGTAGAGGAGGTTTGTGTCATTACTGACACATACAATTTGCGCTTGATTATATAACAAGTGTTAAAAAACAGAGACTAGCATTCAAGGGGGATATTTAGAGACCAGAATATCATAGAAATATGTGGGTGGGCTCTTTTGACCAGAAAGATAAGGCATCTCCACATTTTCGTCAGTACTGTAAAATCAGTATTTAATTCCACATGCTAAAACACTTTTTCATCTATGTTTTCGTTTCAGGGTTTTTAATTTTTTCAAAGCCAAGGTTGAAGTAAAATGTGTTTTATTAAAAACTTGTCATAGGCAAAGATGATTTGAGCCTTAGTTAACAAACCATTCAGGTTAAGAGCAGCTATCAATGTGTCATCATTGATACCCCCTTATAATTTCACTGACCTTTTGAAAGCATTATCTTAGCTCAATCTTTAAAAAAAAGTCAAAGTATAATGTTTCCTGTCCCTATCTGCTTGAGCAAATCCAGTTCCTCTATTTTATGGGAGTGTCTTGTGTTTTACTTGTGGTTTTGGTGGCAGTTGGTTAAGAAATGACAAAGAATGTAGGGTTGTTCCCAGATAGACACATAAAACAAATGCACTTTAGCAGCTTGTTGTGGATGTATCCCAGCTAAGATCGTTGGGAAATTCAGAGAAGCTGGATACAGGAGATGCTAGTGGCATGTTCGACTACTGACACCCACTCTTTGCTTGCCTTTTTTGCACAGGATTGGGGAAATGTATGATTGTATGCCTATTTAATACTTTATTGATGCCAGGCATCTTAAAGGTGCGATAAAACTGTTCCATAATGCACTGAACATTCACTTGATGTTTCCAAGATTCACTATGAAATGTGCTTGGTTTATGCAACTGAATTGTGTAATACAGAATAATAATATATTCCACACCTCTTCAAACACCACCTCTGTTGTTAAAATGTGGAAACTGCAGAACAATGGTAAACGCCTGTTCCTGTTTTCTTGAAACTGGGTGGACCTACAGCATATTCCAGCAACATGCTTGGTGAGAACAACATCTACAAGGATGGGCATGAGAGGTTTTACTTTGACATGCCTCTTTTTTAGTTAGGGAATTTGCATCGCTCTTTACATTTTATTACATTTTGTTAAAGAACATTCTCTTGATTACACACACATCTGATTATTACAAAACAAATGCTAATCCATATAGATGTAGCTAACATCCAAACAAGCATACCATTCAATTTTCTTGAATTGATCATTTCATTGTGGTCATAATTTCAGCGTAGTTTCATTGTGTTCTGTGGGCCTCATTTTGTGTCTCTTGTGTTGTTGTAGTTGATGAACAACGCTGTTATTGCACATTCTGACTTCTGAGCTAGTATGTAGCTGTTTTTGACCTGCAGCACAGTGAATTTTCCTGTGTCTCTGAGGATTTGGTGTTTATGTAATACGTCTCTCTCTCTCTCTCTTTCTCTCTCTCTCTATCTCTCTCTCAGCATCCAACGAACTTGAACTCGGAAAGGAAGCAAGCAGCCCACTTCCTGTCGTCATGGTAACAGCATGTGAATGCATTGAGTGGTGAGCTAGAGAATGAGAGAGAGAGAACATCATCAGACGACACAGCTCAGTCTACACAGCCGAATGAAAGGTAAGACGAATGGAATGTTTTGAGGAGGTTTGGATTTGATTATCCTCAGATCTCTACGAAATGTTTTGCCATATTGAAAGGTTTGTAGATTTCATGCATCATTGTGTTTATGACGTTTGTCCTCTGCAGCAATACTGTGTTTTGACAAAGTGACCTCTGACTTTGGCTGTGCAACTTGTCGCTTCTAATCGAATATGCTGCTTTGTTTACAATGATGGTTATCTGTTTCTGCTATAGCGAAGAAATTCCTCAATTTGTTGGTTTTGCATTAGCATCTTATTTTGCGTATTTATTACAACGTGACAACTTGTAAAACGCACCTCTGCATGGTTACAAAACATATATTTTCTGTCTGGAATGCTGCAACGGAACAGCGTCATAAATCTGTGAATGCACACGCAGGTGCACGTGATGGCAAGACGTGTCATTTTTCAGTGTTTTGTTGATCTGAAAGATCATGGTTTCAACTTTCACACTGACCACGGTTCTGTGATACTGCCAATTATAAAGGTGGTGCGACAGGTTACCTGGGTTTGAGATTTCAGCAAAAGCATTACGCATAAACATTTTTATAGAGAATTTCTTTAGCCGAATGATGGCTGGCTCAATATGCTATTTTTTATGTAGAACCTTCAAGAGCACTGGGTGTAATATTGATGGGTTTTTTTTCAGATTTAATCTTCTGTTTTCCCCAAGCAATTGGGTCTCTCTTGAAATATTCAAGGTATTTATAGGAAAATCAGATGTCACCGCAGTTTTGAGATGTTCCTGCATAATATGTGGCAAAATGTTAAAAAATTATTAATACTGATTTAAATGTGTTTAAAATCAATTCAGCATATGAATTCATGTAGTTTAAAACATTCTATATGACCTTATACAGTTCATTAAAACACAGAGACAGTTTTGATAGATTTCATGTGATTCTAGTAGAAGGTATGAGCGGGGTGCAGATATTTTGAGCAATCATTCTGCTTCTGTTATTTTCGCAGCAATGAGGTGTAACATGACATCATCACTTGTAAACATGTTCATTTCGCCAGAGGCGATTGGATAATATAAAAGGAGTTTGGATTTAGGGGGAGAGATATTCAGAAGATAAATATCAAAGATGTCTTTGTATTAAATGTTGAGTGTCAAAACAATTCTAGCCAAGATTGACTAGATTGTACAGATTAATTTTATTATTAACATACTGTAGATAAAAATCCATTCTTTTTCTGATCACTTTAAAGAAATGTAAGATGAAGGTCTCAGCTGGAGTAATACAGACTTAACTTTCCTTGAGAAAAATATGTATTGTTTAGATGTAGGATTCAACAGATAATGGACTCCCTATGCATAACAAAAATGCATGTGCAAATACAGTTTTCTCTAGCGTCTGCTTTCTGTCGCTGTACGGATGAACAGGTAACGGTTGCCATGGCAAACACCCACTCATGTGCCAAACAAGGACCAAGATGGGCTGACTTTCCCTTTCTCGTGGTTTTAGACAACTTGTTTTGTAGCATTTGGATGATGATACATCACCCGGTTGTATTTTAATTATCCAGCAGTCACTTGAGTGATATTAAATGTTTGGCTTTATTGTACAACATTACAGTACTGAAAGGATTTTTGTTGTTGTTGTCTCAGGTTTATTTTCAAGAAAACAGTTAAATATGGAATATCTTATTTATAAGGAAATCCTAAGCTTGAAGTAAAATCAAAGATGGAACATACAGCCTTGGTTTGTTCTGGCAAGGGCTGGTGTGGCCCTAACGTTTCAACGTTTTCACCTGAGTGGGATGACAGTATAAACTCCTTTCTGGCGGCACCCGACGTGATCAAACCCCCTCCACAGTTCCAGGATCCAGAAGAACCAAGCGAGGCATCACCCACCAATTCTGCTGTAGTGGTAAGACGAGAAAAAGACAGTGTGAGCTCCTTCAAGAAAGAGCGTAGGAGTAGACCGACCAGTAACATAGAACTTCACAGACGTTCCTTGTCCCTTTCCACCAACATTAATGCCAACCCAAGAGTTACCCAGCGACGATGTGAAAGCTATGCACTTTCATATCCTAGCAGCAGTTCTGAGGATAGTGGAAGTGACAGCACTTCTGTGAGGAGAGGAGATCGCCTTCCAGATGCAGTTCCACGGTCTAGGTCCCGGAGCATTATCCTCAAGAAGGCCAAAAGGAAACCAGTCCCACCTGTACGAACAGTGTCGTTACAAAGGCTTAAAGCTGAGAACCATTCTGAACATAATACACAAACATGCTTCAAAAAAGATGCCCAGAACATCATGCTACTGCCAGATCTTATTCCAACATCTAAGTCCGAAGTTAGTAAGTGCAAACAATCAGGTCCTACAGCTGAAGCTCCTAATAAGGTGGGACTGTCATGCCATAGAGCGCTAAATGAACTACGATCCAGTGAACCATGCAAGCCCGGCTTGGGTCACTCGGCGGCTACTACAATAAATGAAGGTAATGCTGAGTTACCTACTTCTCCATCCTCTTCTCACTCCTCTACCTCCCAGCCCTCTATTTCTTCTCCTTCTAGGCCCATTGGGTCAAACTCTCCATCAAGTGGTTATGCAAGCCA
Source organism: Triplophysa bombifrons (assembly GCA_029783895.1). NCBI lineage: Eukaryota > Metazoa > Chordata > Actinopteri > Cypriniformes > Nemacheilidae > Triplophysa > Triplophysa bombifrons. Next base: position 16,983,528 of record CM056466.1, read on the forward strand.
ATGTGAAACCCCCACTCAATCACTCCTGACCTCAGCAAACATAGGATCTTCTCAACTGGGCTGCAGGATGCGCCCTCAGCCATCCACCGCTATTTCTGGCCAAAGGGCAAGGAACCGAAATGCAAGACTCTCTCTTCAGCTTCCTGAAATGCAACAGTGCACCCCTGATTCCGAAACTTCCACTGTTCAACCTAAAGCAAATCGGCGCAACTCGGACAGCACAGAAGCCACCAGACCCAAGCAACGGATGAGCAACAGTCTGTTCATAATGCCAATGGTGACTCAGGAGGACCTGAACAATGTTCACTTGCGTTCAATCAGCAGTTCCGATCTAGAAACTACAGAGGTTATTGAGGAAGAGAGTGAAAAAGCTGGAAACTCTATAAGTCCTACAAAAAGCCCGAAGGCCAAACCACCAGTGGCTCCAAAGCCCCAGAGAAACAAATGGCTACCAGGTCTCATGGTGCAGCCACGCTTTGGAGCAACTTCTGATCCAGAACCCCCAACAGTCATAGCAGGTAACAGACAGGATGACATTTATGCTATGATCAACAAACCAAATTCTACAGTGACTGTGCCATCCCCAAATACAACCAGAACTGAACCAGGACGTCCTTACAGGCACCAGCAAATTTTTGATGGACACGTTGTGCAGCCAGTGTGGGAGACCCATCGGACACAACTCCCATGCACTTCTGAGGCACAGAATTCAAAAGTGCTTCCGCTTAACAAAACTAACAAACATGCATTTAATAAGAAGAGAAGAGCCCCAACACCACCTCTGGCAAAGACTTCAGATGTGGATAGCCCACTTTATGAGAATCCAGCTCAGACAATGCCATGCTCAGACAAAGTTCAGTCTCCATCTAAGCTTTGCAAGTCTCCAAAATCTCCAACATCTGCAAATCAGTATCATGTCACCCTATATGGTGTAATTCCATCTTATCCTATGGTCATCGAACAACAACATTCAAGTGGGCAAGGTAAGCATTAATCTTCATTTTAATCTTTATTTTCTTAAACGTCTACATATTGGAATCATTATCAATTGTCTGCATGCCATAATATCCGATTCATCTTTCAACAGCGCATCCCACATATGATGTAGAGGAAAGCGACCAAATGCCAGATCTTGGACCTCTACAATTAGTGGGAGAGGAGGATGATGTATTTCTTTACAAGTCCAAATCTCACACAACAGAGGACCTGTTCAGCATCATCCACAGGTTGGTTGATTCTAAAATAAAATGCTGATGATTTTTTTTGGCTACTAGTGCCATGATTTTTATCACTATTTTGAAGTTGGCTTCCCCTTTTCTCTTTCATATCATTTGGCAGATCTAAAAGAAAGCTTCTGGGTCGTAAAGACTCATTTGAAAATAAGCAAGGTGACCCTGGCACTCAGACACTTGGTGAGGGAGCTTCCAAAAAGAGTTCTCAAAATGACAACTTCATAGCATTTCTGAGGAGGACAAGAAGTGCCAAGGCTGGGTGCAGTGGACGAGTTTCTGCCACAGAGCTCCTCAGAAGCTCTAGACCCACAGCTACGGTTCCAGCAAATGTGACCCATTGCAAAAAGAACTATGTACAGTCAAATGGTCCTTAACTTTTTTGAAGAACTCTTCCAATCATGTTTTCTATTTAAACATTATTACAAAATACTATGTTAAAGTCCACTCTAAAATAATAATTCTGTCATCATTTAATCACCCTCTTTTCATTTCAAACCTGTATGACTTGTGATCTTCCGCAGAACACAGAGGAAGATATTTTGAAGAATGTTGTTAACTTTCCCCCATTCACATTCACTGGTTTTGTGTCCATTCAATAGAAATTAATGGGGCCCAGTGCTGTTTGGTTATCAACTTTCTTCAAAATATCTTCTTTTGTGTTCTGCGGAAGTAAGAAAGTCATACAGGTTTGAAATGACAAAAGGGTGAGTAAATGATGACAGAAGTTCCATTTTTGGGTGAACTATCACTTTAAAGAAGCTTGTGGAAACAAATAAAAATTGGCTTGTAGAATTGCTTTTGTTTTGAAAAGGATCATTTAAAGTAGAACATTTAAAAGTGGTTCAAATTGTAGTGTTTTATTGTAGTGACTGAGAACAAAATAAGTTGAAATGACTCCTGTTGTAAAATCAGATACAACTTTATATGTAAACATCAACGTTTTAAAAGTTATTTCCTTGCCAAATTATTACTGGATGTTAAAAATATATACGATTTGCGTTGGGCTATATCTTCCTGCTTTCCAAAAGAAGTTTAACATTTCATGCAGCAGCCTGTTGCTGTTGTGTATCAATGACTGTTTTAACAATGTACTGCTGTAAATGTTCAGTATATTAAATTTCTTTATAAAAGTAACTTGTTTATTTGGTGTGTATTTGTGTGTGTTTAGGCGTTATTACTACAGTATAAGAAATTTTGTATTGTGTACTCTACAGGTTGCATAGAATATGACAATAATGAAGTATAAATCTGCAGTGCATTACACATAAGGGATTGCATGTCTGTGCTTTATTCCTTATTTATTTTATTATGCATACATGTTTATATATACTAACAAAATAAAAAGTATTTTCAAGTAGAAGCAAATACGATTTTTGTTCTAAAAGAAATACCACAAAACAATTGAGTTTTGATGCATTAGTTAGAGAGAACGTAGTTTATAAATTGCTTTTACCACAATGTTTTTATTGATATGACAATGGTAAATGTTGATATAGATAACATACAGAACTGCATACATGCCACATGTTACATAAATAAGTGTTTTCACAAATAACGTGTAAAAATAACTCTTGAGAAAAAATGCAAATGATGTGCCGCCCTTTATTTTACTGACATCAACTGCTAGGATCATAGAGTAACTAACATCAGAAATATATCATTAATAATATTTATATTAATTATGTGTAATTTTTTTAAACATTAAGCCCCTTAATTTTCCACATGGCCAATGTCATCTTAATGTTTGATCTGGCCATACAAGTGTCAATTTAATAATTTAATATTTACAGTATCACATGTAGGCTACTGTAATTCAGAGATTGAATCCACTGTGATGGAATTTGAAAATGAAGATGATTCAACCCTGAACGGATGGAAGGGATTCACCAGCATGGGCAATTAGAATTAAGTAAAAAATAGCCAGTTGAGGAAATCCACTTCTTTCTGTTTCACATGACAATTGGAACTCAGAGAAAGAGAGTTCACAAGGTAGTCCATAAGGAAACATTAATGGACATTTGAAATCCTACAGCAGCAATATCGTGGCTGACAATTGTATGCTAACCTTGGTGGGGAAAAACAAAGTTGCAGCTCAGTTAGCAGTAAAGAGGGTCAACAGAGGCTCACTGTGACATGTTTTGTGCTATATGTTGTGTGATATAAACATGCAATAAATATGTGCTTTCAGCCTAATGAAACCATATAGATTATGATTTTCTTATTATTAAGCGTGTCCAAACAAAATGTTACATTTTTCTTCCATTGGAAATGTTTTTTTTCATGCTATTTTACACCCAACATCTGTAGTTTGACGTTTGTGAGACGTTTGAATCCATCATCATATACTGGATATCGTTTTACTGTCACCTACAGAAATTATCCAGATCCAGAAGGATCTTGAAACCTCTTCTGCTGCATAGACCTAAAGTAACTCCAGACCCTGCGCCCATCCAGCAGGTTAAATAGTGCTTTAATGACAGATACATAATCTAACTTTGATTAAATCTTTGAACAGGTTGACACGGTGGCAGTTTACGCTTTTGAGTTAAAGGACCGTTGTGTAATTTTTAGCGGCATCAAGCGGCTGCAGTTGCGAATTGCAACCAACCGCTCAATCCACCCCTCCCTTGAGAGAAAATGTTGTCACGTTTTCACTTTTTCTTGAAAGAGATAACGTATTCACTAAAAGCGTCTGCCAAATGCATAAATGTAAATGTGTCTTTTAAGGGAGAGTGTAGAAACAGCATGGCAACAACATTCCCTGCATGTAGATAGCTATACACATACACTGTAAGAAATGTATTGTGAAAATTAAAGTAATTTACTGGCAGCCATTGACAAGTAATACACTGTATTTAAAAATACAGTAAGTTTCTTGTCAATGGCTGCCAGTTAGTAACTGTGATTGTTTATTACATTAAATTACTTGTCAATGGCTGCCAGTTAGTAACTGTGATTGTTTTTTACATTAAGTTACTTGTCAATGGCTGCCAGTTAGTAACTGTGATTGTTTTTTACATTAAGTTACTTGTCAATGGCTGCCAGTCAGTTACTGTGTTTTTTTACAGATAATGTAGATGATTTGGAAACAGCCCCTAAAAATATAATTATTAACGTGGTTTTAGTTTACTTAATTTCTTAGGATTATTGCTTAAAAGTGAACCTAGAGCCAAAACGGAAATGAATCAAAGATCACTTATTCTGGTTTGGTACCTTTACCGTTTCTGACTGTAAGAATAATACTATGAAGAAAAAAAACATAGTACAAATTCAATAGAGTTCAAGGACTTTATGCTTGGACTTATTCAAGTGGATCACACTGTTTGCCAAATACTTTGTTTCTTTTAACACAATTTGAAAACATTTCCTAAACAAACAACAAAATGTTAAAATATAATAAAGAAACAGAATAATAATTCACAGCTGAACGGGTTGTTCCAATTAAATATTTCTGAAAAACAAATAATAAATAGTAAATTATAAAATATACATTTAAATAAATATTGACCTCAATCTAGTTATTTTGCCAGTCAAACTCTGTGAAGTCCCTGATGAAGGAAATGACACTTGGGTTCATGTATGACCTCTTTTGGTGTACTGACTTTCTAGTTTTCTGGCTTCTCTGAACCTTGTCACAAGACTTGCTGGACTCTGGATTAATCCTGACAAGGAACCTGTCAAAAATGCAGCAGGACATTCTGCATGCCCACACTGAAATCTGATGTTTGCAAGATTTCTGTGAATTTTAATATGCGGATAAAAAAAGCAGAAATCGAAGCTGCATTGAACTCAGACTCTTTACACGAATAAACCACGATGACACCCTAACGTTAAAACTTCCACTTGCACTGTCAACGACTTACTACTTTTTTGTTACTGTTATGAGGTGACAAAGTTTAGTCCAAAGAAAACATAAGAAACTTACCGCTACTACGCAATCTGTGCAGCTACACTCCAATCACATTCTGCTGCAGGTCGGAATACTTGGTCGCGTCAAAAGGTGTTGCGGCGCCAAAGAGTAAAGATACCAAGAGGCAAAACTCTGGTGTTTTTGGCAAACAGTGCGGCCACCATTTTGGGGTAAAAGTGATTTTTAACTTAAATGGTTTCTGGCGAGCTAATGTTTTGTCATCATGTATTATCATCATACAGGTTGGGTTTCAGCTTCAATGTTTTAAAAAGCAGCTCATATTGCTATCGAGAAAGAAAAAAAGACGAGTCACTTTTAACCCCGAAACGGCGGAAATGGTGTTGCAATGGAACGTTGTCTTGAGTTTTGGCTCTTGGTATCTATAGTCTTTGGCCGTCCGCGACAGCGGCGCTGCACCCTGACGGCGTGTGACATCAAAGTACCGCGAGAGCGATTGTAATAGTTACAGAACACGCTTTACTCAGATTCCCCTGTCACGGTATTTTGATGTAATTTCTGTGATCGGATTTGCGCAGCGCTGCATGACGTTTAAGTCATTAATGGGGAGTTAAACAGGTGAGTTTGATCAGGGTTAAGGCTGCGGGAAGTTGATGTCGCGGGCAAAAGCGTTTAGAACCACCGGTAGCCTACATCACAAATCAATCAATTATTTATTTCAGAAACGTCTATTTTCACAAAAATATTAAAATATCAATTCAAAGAAGATTATAAAACAGTTCAATGTTTAATGTCTAGTTGTGCTAGACTCAAAAGAAAAAAAGCTATTAAAAGCTTGTGCAAGACATTTGTATACTTTAAATCAGGGGTTTTCAACCGGTGGTCCGCGGCCCCCTGGTGGTCCGCGGCGGCATTGCATGTGGTCCGTGACATGCATTCCAGCCTACCTAATTTCACTATTAAAATCCCTTTTTTTCCATAAGTTATTTTTCCAAACATTTCCAGAATATTTGCGCATTGGTGGGAATACTAAATTTAATGAAAATGTTTAAAATAATTTGAGTTTGAGTTGAGATTCAAACTGACACAGGATAGGCTTGCTTTGCACCTATCAGGTCTATCTTATGCTTTGCTAACGTTGTGTTTTGCTTCCCCAACGTCATATACGTACATGTAGGCCTACGTCCATGCCAGTGTTGCAAGGGTCGCGGTTTCCCGCACAATTGGGCTATTGTGAGAATGCAGTTGCGGGGTAAATTATGGAGCCGCGGGTTGCGAGTTTTTGGGCTACTTTCATAATGTTTATTTATATTCTAAGGATAAATGATAACTGATGCGTTTCTTATTGTGTATTCAAACTCCGAATTAATACCTGGCAACTCCAGGACCGGCCCGTTCTCAAAAGCGTGGAGAACGAGTCTGACAGACAGACTACAGTACAGGGAGGAACGCGGGAGCTCATCTCAACCGAAGAGGAGAAATTAGCGGTGGTATTAGACACAGTGCATCCGAATGATGTTTTTACCAATGTTTCATCAGGTGAATGTCTCGTTGCACAATGAAAGAAATCACACATGAGTGTACAACACTTGATTCTACCGGCTGCCAAATATCACGTTTGATCAGCGCTATACGCAGTCTACAACAACTAAAACATTGACGTGCTTCTACACGTTATATATTATGCAGTAAATGTAACCATCCTTATTTCTTAAGCAAGTTTCTGTATGTCTTACGAAGAGAAAACATGTTTCTCGTCCATTTGCGTGCGTGGCAGATGTGGGATATTTTTAAAGGGACACTTCACCCAAAAATTAAAATTCTGTTATGAATTACTCTAGTTGTTTCAAACCTGTATACAATTATTTGTCCGGTTGAACACAAAGATATTTGGTAGAATGTTAGCTGCTGAAAATTCTTTGGCATCATTGACTACCATAGCAGGAAAAAATAATTAATTAATGGTAGTCAAACATGATCCAGAATTGTTTGCTTTCCTAAAAATCCCAAAACGTATTTTGTGTTCAACCGGACAAAACGATATATACAATACCCAGGAAAGCATTCCATTCCATTCTCTACCGCTTATCCGAACTACCTCGGGTCACGGGGAGCCTGCGCCTATCTCAGGAGTCATCGGGCATCAAGGCAGGATACACCCTGGATGGAGTGCCAACCCATCGCAGGCCCCAGGAAACCATTCAGATAAAAAAATATGGCAATAGAAACGTTTTTAGGGAGTTGTTAACTTTGATTCAACACAGGGAAAAAATTGGGCTAGTTTTCATTCCTTTTTGGCGGGTTTTGAGGGGTTATGGGCATATAATTAAATATTTCTTGGACCTGGCAACCCTGGTACATACACACACACACACAATAGTGGGCCGCCGATTACTTGGTAGTCAGAATGGTGGTCCCTGGCACAGAACCAGTTGAAAACCCCTGCTTTAAATAATGATCATACTTAGTTTTGGATTATGTCCCATTTCAGAGGTGCCCTGAATATCACATAAAAGTTTCTCAATTCCAAGATTAACTGTAATACCTGTGAACTGGGAAAATATTTTTTTTAATTATTTAAACCCTTTATAATAAAGAACTACGAACATTCATGCTTGATTGTTGTGATTTACCACAGGCCAGTGTTGGTTTCCTTAACAAAGTCGTTTTTTCTAGCACTTTCCTCTAGTGTGATATTCACAATATTTGATCAGTATTGTAATTTCTCACTGAATATACTTTAATGCTCTGTGACCCCCAATACGTTATTTCCAGTGCATGAACACAGGGAATTACTGTAAATTTCACATAGTACTTGTTTGTTGTGACTTTCTACAGGACAATACTGATTACTGTGATTTTGTACAGCACATTCTCTTTAATGTGATTTTCACAGTATTTTGACCAGTATTGTAATTTCTCATTGAAACTACAGTAATTCACTGTGACCCCTAAAACAGTTATTTCCAGTGCATGAACACAGTGAATTACTGTAGATTTCACATGTTTTTTTACAGTGTAGTCGTTTATATCACATTGCATTTCTTTCAATAGATCCTCCAAAAAATGACACATTGTTTTTTTTAATAAAAATCAAGAACCATTTTCTACGGACCATTTTACAAGATGAAAACAACACTGTTTCTGTTTTTATATTTCACATATATGATGTTTACAAATAAATGTACAAATAATTCTAAATGTTTTGTTGTTTGTATTTTTTCCAAGCTTTGTAAAACTGGAGCAAGGAATGCTTCTCGACCCCTCCATGCACATTTACTTTTTTATATTTAGATTAAGCATAGGCTATTATTAATCATTAAAAAAAATCAGATTAAGATTAAACAGGCATTTCAAGGATTGTCTCCTTTTCTATGTAACAGTGGAACAAATATTCAGAAATAAACCTTAAAACCAAGTTTCTAAATCTAAATTCTAGTATCTCATCTAATCTTCTTATCAGTTAGTCTAAATATAGAGCTAAATATTTTCCTAACATGCAAATTGTGAGGCCCCTTGGTGGTGACGACAAATGGAGCATAAAGGTAAAAACAATTGAGCTGAACCATAAAATATTTTTTGTAAATACATTTTTTTGAAAGGTGCTTGGTTATTATTAACTTATGTTCATCATTAGTAATATCTTAGTCCTGTAAACATTTGTCTCAAGTCCATTCATATTTAACATACTAGCAGGCAAAACCACAAATAAATTTATAGTAAACATTTCTAGAACCTCTCCTCTGAAAGGGTGTGTGCTGATACACGCATGAGCGAAATTCTAATGCAATAAACCAGCTGGAGACCATCTCCAGCAAACAATCATTGAGTTAAATTTTTCAACAGGGAATTGATACTAAAAAATACCTGGTTCCTAGAAAATACACAGAAAAGTATCAAGGACTTTCTGAATTTTTGTGCCGTTAGATCTGGTTCATTCACACTTCCAGTGATTTTCTGGAATCTGTGCGTGCATTCACACACATCCCGTCAAGATCCTGTAAAGACATGTGACAGGCTTATAAATAAACTTATTTTATATACTGGTGCTAAAAATAAGACCTAACCCACCCTAAACCAGATTACACTCTTAGAAATAAAGGTTTTTCACAGTAATGCATTTTTGTTGACACAAAGAATCATTTAGTCAAAGGTTATTAAAAGAATCTCTTTTTTACCTTTTTATAATCTGAAGAATCTCGTTAAGCACCTTTATTTTTAAGAAGGTCATTGAATTTGACAGCGTGACATTGTACTTGAGTCTTTCGAGGTCTTCTTAATGATATCCTTGTTTGATAATCATGAAGGTACCTCCTAGAATGCAGGAGTAATATACAGTGAAGCCCTAAATAAATACATGATTTCGCTTTTCATTGTTAATAGAAACCAATGAATTAATCTTTGCTTTGTGAACGTACAGTAACTGTACATTTATATTATCATTTTTATCTATATTCATCATTGCTTTTTACACCTTGTTAAGGTGATTATGACGAAGCAACTGTGTGTTAATTTACACTGGCATATTAGTCCTACAGAACATACAAACAGTTGTTCATAGCAGAGCAAGACTAATAATTGTCCTATTAGCAATTCCACCAACGCACTTTTGGTTATTGTTCAGGAAGAGAAGATAAAGGACGTGGTTAACACATGGTAAACTCTGGTCTGCCTGTTCCTAATGGCAACCACCATTCTGCAGAAATAGCCAACATGGCACTCGATATCCTCAGTGTACTTTCAAGATAATACACATGCCTGTTGTACCATAGTCTGTATTCACATCCCTGCACATGGGTGCGTGCTTGCTGATGATACAAGGCCCAGATCTGCAGACATGCAGCTGGGATTGCTTCAATCTTTGGGTAGCTGAAAGCACAAGACATATTGCCCAAATATTTAAGAAAACAGTGCACAAAAGGCAGATAATTTGCAGAATTTGATGAATGCCAAAGAGATATAACATATAGCACAGTTGAGCCATTTGTACAGCACTCTGGCACATAGTATTTTAACCACAGAAATGATTTTAGTTAATGCAATTTAATTACGAAACTTCTATGGAGAAAATGCATACGAACAGTATTGGCCAAACTTTATATCCAATCGGCACATTTGCACCATATTTGCTTTGATGCCCCCTCAAGTTGTAATAAACAAAGCACTAACCTCATACAATATTTAATAGACAAAATCATTTTGCAAAAATGCAATCTAAAGCAAATTAGGGAATACAGTTACATAGACTAAAATCATTGTTCACTTTTTGTCAACCTTGTTTATAACTCCAGCAGTCAGTGACTCAATAAGTTTTATGCATGTGTTGTGTCATTAAATTCTTCAGAAAGATGTGCTTCAGTTTACACTCCAAACACAACTACACAACATTAAAAATTGACATATTTATAAACATATTTGATTAAAGAGCAAAGACATCCATTTTTCCAAATTTGGACTGTCAGACGTTACTTCCTAAGTATAGAAAAGGGGGTTTGGCATATTAAATTCTGATGTCTGATATGGCAGAAGTGTCAGAAAATGAAGACAGAAATTAATTCATCTTTTTCTTTTCTGCCCACGACTGGGCAAGGGGATGGAAGAAACATTTTGGCTAGTTGGCATAGAGGGCTTCACCAAACCCCTGCTCATTTCACCAGAGCTTATGTCAGGGTAAAGACCAAAGTCTTACACAGTGGTTGCCCGCCTTGCATCTGAAGGCTACTATCCCACCCAAATGCAGTCTTAAAAAGTAATGTGATTGCATTAGTTGGATTCTTGGCTATGTATACTTGCAGTTTAATAGACTAACAACTTCTGAGAAGCTTTTCTGTGATCACTTAGGCCTAAAAGATGTTACTGTGTTTTAGAAAGGCCAAATTACTTGCCTGCATTAAACAAAGAAAACGACTACAGAGATATGGTAATGGAAATAAATGTAGTGCCATTTCATTTTTCTCACTTTAATGTGTCTGGATATTTTATTTTATATAATTTGTTTTGTTTTCTCTCAGTTTTAATTTGCATTAGATTTTCACTGTAATACAGTGAGTGTAATTTCAAATCTCTCCATGTTGTCCGTGCTTCAGTGTGTAAATCAAATTTTATGCATTTCTTAAAAGCCATAATTTCCGAAGTTACAATTGCTTAATTTATTTATTCTTTCCTTATATATACTAATTTAGAAAATAGTAACAGTAAAGACTGATTATAACATAGGCTTGTCCAAAAATGTAGTAGTATAGACAAATAAATAAATAAATCTGTCTGCGCGGTCAAACAGATGCGCCTACCAGTGATTAAAATACATTATGTAGCCATTGCAGTACTATTTATTCATCTAGCGCTGTTTTATTACATACAATGAATGTACAATAAACGATGACGATTACGTGCTCATTTCATTCTGCGCTGCATTTTCTCTCCTTTGAGCTTCATCCTTCATTCTCGTTACAAATATATTTATTTTAGCAACACAGTCTGCAAACATAGGCGGACGACAGTCCTTCCCTCCAATCAGCAGACCGAGGCTGCTGTATCGACGGCACGCATTGGTTTAGAATCCCATCAATCGCGGCATTTTCTGCGTATGCACAAATCAGAAGGGTAGACTGTCCCCGTTCACCCCGCGCCGTGCGCTGACGCGCGCATCACGTGATGTTTTCGCTGGGCTGTAGTGATGTGTAGCCACCATGAGTGAAGCGGGGAAATAAAGATTTATAATGGCAGCGAGGGACGATGGAGGCATTGCGAAGACGCAGCGTTTCGTCGTGCTGAATAATCACAGGGACGATACATCGGAAGGCGGAGCGGATTACTCGAACCAGCGATTCTATCGGAGCCACAGACCCGCAGCCAGAAAAATGGGCCGCGCGTCGGTGTAAAGCGGAGGTAAAGTGACCTTTCATCGCATTGTCCCATGGAAGAACGGCCACGTTTATCGAATCACGGCGTCATGTTGACGCTGGAGGCACCGCGTCGCACTGTCACCAAAACGGCCGCGACCAACGGCGACGTCTCTTGTGCTGCCGGGGAGCCTCCGTCCTCCACCTCCTCCTCCTCAATCAATAACAGCGGCTCCCGTTTGCACTCAACGGCCTCCTCTCATTCTCAGCCACAGAGAAGGTACCATCCGCCTTACCATTTTAAAGTGCATCACCTGTTTCCGGATGAGAGTATCCCACAGGATGCTGTATTGAGGAAGAATCTGCCTCCCCTTCAGTATAAAGTGCATGACTCTGCCTTCTGCCGTGTACTCAGTGCTGATACCACAGCTGCTGCCCTGGCCGCTGCCGCCGTCTGCTCCGGTGGCATAGACAGGGACATATGGAAGTGTGGATATCTCCGAAAACAAAAGCATGGCCACAAGAGGTTTTTCGTCCTGAGGGGCCCAAGCAACCTGGGGCCCAGTCGGTTGGAGTACTATGACAGCGAGAAGAAATTCCGAAATGCCCTTAAAGCCGCAGCGTCCGGGGTGACATGCCCTGCGAAGAGGGTCATTTATCTTTCCCAGTGTTTTACTGTCAATAAGAGGGCAGATGCTAAGAACAAATACCTCATTGCCCTTTATACTAAAGACGAGTACTTCGCAGTGGTGGCGGAAAATGAGCATGAGCAGGAAGACTGGTATTTGGCCCTCACTGAACTTATGACTGAGGGCAAAAAGGGGCAGCTAGACGATGAAGAACTCGATGATGGTTACGGGACGATTTCCCCTGGTACTATTTTTAAGGAGGTGTGGCAGGTCAACGTTAAACCCAAGGGGTTGGGTCAGACCAAGAATCTAATGGGGGTGTACCGTCTGTGCCTTTCCGCCAAGACTATTCACCTGGTGAAGCTGAATTCGGAGACGCCCGCTGTGAACCTGCCGTTAATGAACATTCGCCGCTGCGGCCACTCTGAGAGCTTCTTCTTCATCGAAGTCGGCCGCTCCTCTTCCATAGGCCCCGGCGAAATCTGGGTGCAAGTCGAGGACTCCGTGGTGGCGCAGAACATGCACGAGACAATTTTGGACACCATGAAGGCTCTGAAGTCCTTTCCTGACTTCAGGCCGAGGAGCAAAAGCCAGTCCTCGGGGTCAAACCCCATACCGTTCATAACCACACGGAGGCATCACGTCAACCTTCCTCCCAGCCAGACTGGGCTCCAGCGACACTCCAGGACCGAATCGATGACGGGCACACCACCTACAGGGAAAACTAAAGGAGGTAAGGGCCAACGTTATCGGACCTCCAGTGAGGGCGAAGGCACCCAGGACAGGCCACTCAGCTCTGGTACAGGCAGTTTGGTGCACCTAAACACCCCCGTTCTCAGTGTGGGGCGTGAGGAAAGTGGTAGCTGCTGTGCCCACGCCTCACCCGGTTCAACCCATCACACTCGCTCTGCTTCACTTCCTGTCTCTCACTTCCTATCTGCCACCAGCCCCATCAGTGTATCCAGCAGCAGCGGGCACGGCTCTGCCTCTGACACGCACACCCGCCCCTCAAGCTCCTCTATATGTGGCTCCCCTAGTGACGGAGGCTTTAACTCCTCAGATGAATTCTGCCCGAGCCCGTGTGACTTCAGGTACTTTCATGCAAGCTGCGCCACCCCCGAATCCCACGGCAACACGCCGCCTATTAGGGAAGATTACCGGCTGACGGAATACATGGCTATGGATTGGCATAAAGATGGAGCCAGGACCTTTGAGGAGGAGAGCAGTTACATGGAACAGACTTTTCTCAAGCTAGCACATTCCTCCAAGCCAAAGCTGGGCAGCGGTTTAGGCGTCACGCAGCAAAAAGCAACGCAAACCGCATCTCCTTTAGATGAATCAAGTCCTGTTGAGTCAAAACGACACCAGGTTTGTTCGTGCCTGCTGAAGTCAGCCTATAAGTCTTACTCTGAATTACATCACCCAAACAAGCCTCCCTTGCTCAGCTCTGAGTGTCAGAAGAAACTGCCTAAAGACGACGGCTACATGCCCATGATGTACACCACGACTCCCTCTCTTCACACAGATTACATCCCTATGCAACCCAGAGTAAACCACCCTGCCACCCTGGACATTCATGCCTGTTCCTCACAGCAGGCGGACAGATATGGTTACATGATGATGCTCCCCGGTGACGGTCCCTCTAACAGACAACAGGCCGAGTATGATGACTACATGGACATGTCGCAAATTACAGTGGCGGAAGGCTTTTGCCAGTACTCACCTGAAGGTCAGAAATCCCAGGGCTCCTACTTCTCTCTGCCACGTTCCTACAAAGCTCCTTCCCGAGAGAAGTGCGAAAATAGCGGATACATTCCCATGTCCCCTGCTGAGCCCACAAGCCCACCTAGTCCTGGAGAGTACATCCACATGAATTTTCGTGCCTCCCACACTGCTGTGTCCCCATCCGCTGTGAACTTCTCCTCCACCCCGCCGCCCTCTCAGCCCTGCTACCAGATGTGCTGCTCCTCACCAGACCATGACTACTTAGGCCTGAATATAGACAGTCTCTTAAAGGACCGCCCCCCACGTCACTCGCTTGTTGCTCCATGGAACCCCCCCAACTACGCCCGGCCCTCGGTATGCTCTTACGGCCAGGCGTCGGCAAATTTCGTTCCCGAGAATATTCACAGTGGCTGTGGAGATGCTGACAGTCCCTCGAGAATGATGCAGCATCTCTGTATCTCCGAACGGCTTCCTCACGGCCCATCCGAGCCCAAGATCATCAGGGCCGACCCGCAGGGCAGGAGACGACACAGTTCTGAGACTTTCATCCCCTCACCTGGTTCCTCTGCTAGCGGTTGCAGTATCAGGCTCTCGGCTAATCAGAATCTCCCCGAAGCTAGCAGATGGCAAAACTCCTCCTCCTTCGATAGCATGTGGTCGCACTCGGTGGCCTCTCCTGACTTTGCAAACTCTGCCGCCGGAGGAACATGCCAGAACACCTCATCCAGCTACCTCAACTACATCGCTCTGGACCTGAGACAAGTGCCCAGGGTGACACACGACACACCCCCTTCGCACCCAGCTCATAGTAACCTCCAAGAGAGCGAAGCCTATGCTGGTATAGACTTCTCCATGTCAGGAGGACATGCCACTGCCTCAAAAGGTTGGTTGTATTTATGTCTCCCATTATGCTACAAGATAAATGGCAGCAACTAACCACCTAACATGCCTGTGTCTGACTTGAAAAGAAAACAAAGACTGGAGACAACAGTTTAGTGCAGAGAAACTGAACAGTGCAATATGTAACATGTAAAGTTTACAGCTTTATCGTTTTTACATTATGATCTTGGCAAATCTATCTTGTTTCTCTGTTGTTTTAATGAAATGAGCCTTTTTTACAGAGACTTCGGCTGACTGTCTATTGAACATGACGCAGTTAAAGTTGTGATAAAAAATATGAAAGTACAGATTTGTTATGCCTTTAAGAGACATTTGATATATTTTCTCATAGATTTATCTGAATTGAATTTATTGAATATGATTTAACGTTTGTTTTGCACTTTGAAAATCACTGGGAAAAGGAGCACAGAGTGACTGTGTAGACACAGAGTTGTGATGTGCAAGTATGCTATTAAAGAAACCCACATGCATGCTGCAGAAAATACTCTTGTCTTCACACCAGATTGCCTTTATGAGGCAACGTTTACATTGTTTTATCAGGTTTACAGATCTATACCTGCAAATTGTAGCACTTCTTTTGAAGAATGTGTTTTGAGTATCTAGTGTCTCAAATTATTCCTTTGGTTCTGCACATGTTTTCTCTTCTGAACATTTAGCAACAGTCATTTTTTTATTTCTTTATGTCAGCTCATCTGCTTTTTACGTTGATGGGGGAAGGCAGATATTAAAAATGTAGTTCCTTAAAGTGATAGGTCACCCTAAAGTGAACATTCTGTCATTATTTACTCAAGTGGTTCCAAACCCGTATACTTTCTTTGCTCTGCTGAATACAAAGGAAGATACTTGGAAAACTGTCAGTAACTAAACAGATCTCATCCCCCATTTACTGCCATGATATCTGTTTGGTAACTGCCATGACATCTTTTTGGTTACTGACATTCTTCCAAATATCTTTGTGTTTAGCAGAACAAAGAGTAAATAAGAAGTCTTATTTACTCACCCTCAGTCAACCTGAGGGTGAGTAAATAAGACAGAACTTTCATGTTTGGGTGAACTATCTCTTTGAGTGCTTAAGTGTACTTGGCATGCACTAGCACTAGCATGCAGTAGTAGTCTGACAAGTAACCTAAACGGTTTTACAATTTTCAATGCATAGTTATTATAACAACTGTGGTGATGTTAGCACTATTGATTTTTTTCTGTTGTTACTAAACAACAACAACAAGGACAAACGAATAGGTAACACTTAACAACAAGGTTGTATTTGTTAATGCACTAACCAACATGAACTAACAATCATCAACAGTTTTACAGCATTTATTTGTCTTAGTTTGTAAAATTTTAAATCAAAAGGTGTAAATGTTAACACAAGTTAATGCACAGTAAACTAACATGAACATTCATTTTTTCATGTTGTTATTTATATTAACATCAACTTAGAACAATAAATGCTTAAAAACGATATTACTCATTTTTAGATGTCAACAAATTCTACCTCATTATGATGTGTTACCAGAAAAATATTCATCACTTGTGTATTGTGCGTAATGGTTTAAATAAAACATTCTCTCTAAACTCAATATAATATAATTTTTACTGGAGGAGTATTTCACGGTAGATATACATAAGAATTAAACTTCTAAGAATTTGGGATTATGAAAATAAAGTTAAAACAAATCTTATCGAGAAAGAATTACAGCTGTTTCCCCAGACTGTTTCAAACTAGAACTATCTAACCGTTCTCAAATGTGAAAATATAAAATTTCTTGATTTTCAAATGACAGACATACAAATTTATATTTTTTCTTTACACAAT
Organism: Triplophysa bombifrons; assembly: GCA_029783895.1. Classification (NCBI taxonomy): domain Eukaryota; kingdom Metazoa; phylum Chordata; class Actinopteri; order Cypriniformes; family Nemacheilidae; genus Triplophysa; species Triplophysa bombifrons. The sequence continues at coordinate 17,000,540 of CM056466.1, forward strand.
ACTGGAAATGATAAGATTCAGTAGCATCTAATACAATAACTATAGTGGACAGACGTAGATAGTAGTGAATGTATGGTCTAATGACATAAACTTTGCTTGTCATATCTGTTTTGAGGCCCCTTGGCCCTGGTCCTAAACAAGCTCCGCCCATCATCATTTTGATTGGTCAGTCTTAGCCTAGCACTATCAATCGAAACAGTTTGTGGGATTGCTGTATGCCAGGAGGTGAATTTTAATTGCTTCCTAATTGTATATGGTATGGATGCATTTTATGAATTTTTGCTGTTGATGACAATTGGAAAGTTTGGAATTTGTTACAGTATATGTGTGAGTTAAATGAAGTGTTAAAAACTACTGTATATATGAACACTGAAGCATTTAATAATGTGTGATTTATCTCCTTACCCTTGTAGATTGACTGAGTCACATGCTGATGCCCGGGGGGAATCAAAACATTTAGAGTCCAGTGAACTCTGGAATGGATAAGAGGAAGCCGTCTCTTCTTCCTCAGACCTCCAACAGCAAAGACTGAGAAACTGCACAACCTCTTACGCTCTGGATTTCCCACATAACTGCCTCAACAACTGGTTCATTTGTCTGTTTCTGAAGGAACGTTAATCTTTTTGGTCTTGTTTACTACAGCGGGTTTACAGAACTGTGAGCTCCAGACGTCTAGCACTTATTTGTGTGTGTGTTTGTACCTTATTTAAAGTGCATCATAGCTCTTATGTTACAGGTTAACGTTTCTCCACCCAAAATCGGATAGATCTGTGTAAATAGGAGGAGCTTGTATATTGAATAACATTTTGTATAATGAGCCAGGTACTAAGCAGTGCCGTCCCATAACCCCCCACTCCTCGAGACACTCAACACACATCGCACTTGGTTATATTGATTTTTTTATTTATATAAAGTAAATTAATATTTTTCAGGGAGCATTGAGTTGCAGTGCACATACTGGAAAAGGGTTTTATTTTGTTGCACGGACCACTTCTATGAAGACCACTTTATTTTTTTTACTTTTCGGTTGGCTTTATAGTGTATGAAAACATCTCCTTACGATACCGTTTTTCGAATCTGAATTGGATGAATTCAAAAGTCCAACCATTTTGACCAATGCAAAGCTTAAAAACAAGTATAGACACTTTTCTATGAGCACTTTTTACATGACACAGTGTTTTCTGGATGCTACCTCCTGCTCATGGCGTAGAAAAAATACAAAAAAAAAATCCTTTAAGCCTTGCCTGTATTAGTGCGATATCAAGTATTGACGACTTTGAGGTCAACTGAGATGCAAAGTACCAAGATTTCCATGACCACATACTTATGGTTTTTCAGTCTTCATTTAAACGCAATGCAACATTGTTTACATAGATTTGGAGGACTTTTAGGCCTTGATGTAGCCACTGGACACAAAAAAAATTATTGTTTACTATTTCTTGAAGTTAACTTATTCGCATTTCACTACTAGTCTTAAAACTGCCACATTACAGCAGGAAGCTGGAACTGTACAAACTTCATGCTACTTTGCATTACCCACACAGAATCCTGTTGTTTTGTTTAATTTATTAATTTATTTATTTTTTACATTTTACACAGTGACGTTCACTGTTTGCGGGACAGTTTGTATAGTGCATCGCTGGTCGTATGAATATAGTACTTACTGAGAGGGGGAATTCAGTGTATATATAACTTCAAACCACCTGTTTTACCCTCAACTCTTGGGCTTTTTTTACCAAGAATTATTTGCTTTTTGCTTGTACCTGAAAGCTTTATATGAAGACATGTTGGGTTGAGGTTGTGGTTGAAAGCTGTGTAGTAAGATGTGTACGCTTTACAGTAGTAGTCCAGATGTTGTTGGGACACGTCAGTGAATTTTTCCATTCGTTTCAGTAGCGGCCAAATGGCCGCTTTCTTTCTTTGACTAGCTTTTGTGTCATGCTATTGTGTCATGATATTGCGTTGCTTTAATGTAAGTAAAATGTGAAATGGAGAAAAAAACAGTAGTATACCGTTTCTTGGGCGTTTTTCTACACAATAACTACAGTGACAGCCTGGAAAAATAATCAAGCTTGTGTTTTTTGTACTAGGGGCTCTACTGAGGTTATAGTTTGGGGATACTGATATTGTGCCGAGTTGTTTGCCTTCTTTCGATGATTAAAAAGGAAGCGTTGGGAAAAAAAATTATGTGCAGAGTCTGTGTTGACGATTTGCATTTCATTTGGTCAGTGCCCACTTTTGCTGAAAGTTTGTGATTGGGCTGAAACATGTTGATGATAACGACAGAAGCGAACCATTATCAGCGCCGTCTTCCTTTGTAAATATTGTAATTTTTGATATCCCTTCTCTTGTCAACATGCTACACGGTACCTCCTTCGGTTGTTTTCAGAATGAGGCTGTTTTGAGATTTTCTTTGGTCAGTTTCACATTTTTATATTTTATTTTTGGTGTATATTTATCAAATTGAGTTTTTGCTTGTAATAGAGCTATTGCAATAAAAAAAGTGCCAAGGTATCCCTGACTGAGTTGTGTGCTCGTGATTTATCATTTCCAGTATGATGGAACATTGCTATGGGCATGTTAAGACTTCTACATACACCCAACATTTGCTTACATGATCTACACTTCATATAAGATATGCTGCCCTCCACTGGACAGAAAGAGCATTCAGGTGTGACTATTTCTAAAAATAAAAGATCCATTTTATTCATATAATACAAATACCGAAATTCCTACTGACAGCAATTCATATTTCAGCTAGTTAGTTAATATAACTAACATAAGCATTAAATAGCTTCTTTCATTTCAAACATTAACCAACAGTCTTGAAACAATCTTGATACTTGAGACAAATCACCAATATAATGAGACAAAAGTCACAAATAAATAAAAGGACTCATATTTAGCTAGCATTATAGTTTAATATTTTTTTTAAAGTGATAGGCCACTCCAAGACTTCTTAAACATTTAAATAGCTTAATTCAAAGGCATATTTACACAAGTGTGCAGGGCTGGGTAAAATCATCCCATCAACAAGGAAAGGAAACGTCACCTTTGTCATTTAGAAAAACATAAATATGTCAAAGAGAGAGGCACTTTTAGGTTATGTTTTCCTTGAATAACACTGAATACAAGATGTCTGCATATTCGCCATCTCCTGCAGTCAGGAGGTAGTGTGTGTTGAGGTTGTAAAGATACAGTATCATCCTCATGCATGTCCTTCACTGCTCCATGGAACAGTACGATAAAGTTCATGCAATTTGACAGTCCTAAATTTTTGGGGATAATTAAAAACAAGTCTCTATAAGGCCTCCAAATGAAGCTCAATGTCACACAAAGTTGCTACACATATCCTTGGCTTTCTTTTTCCTGCTAACTGCAGATAAAATGAAAACTGCACAGGCTCATATATAAAAACAGCTTATCTGTCGGCCTTGTATTGTCCTGGCTGTTGTTTTGCCATTGTTTGCTTAATTTTGTGTTGAGTAATTATTGTGTGCTTGGTGTTGATCTGAGGCACTTGTGCGGCGTGGAGCAGAAGAGCGTTTGTGATGCCTCCTCAGCCAGGACTCTCATTGGTCGATTTAACTGAGTGGGGCCAAGATCACACGTTGAGGATTTCAAACTCCTCCTCTGACTCAAAAAGCTTGTCTGGAGACTCAATGAACTCTATAAAGCAAGCACAGAAGATTAGACTTTTAAACACATTTTAAAGTAAAAAACATAGGGTCGACTTGGTCATGTTGTTCAATGAGATTGGACTATGAGCATACCATACAAGAATGGATTAAGACCTGAATGCAAGTTTACAGGGAAAAGCAGTACAGCCTGAAACAGATCACTGAGTTAAAAGCATTACCTGCTCCTGTGGTCTGCACCTCTGGTTTGGTGGGGGGAACAAACGGAGGCCAGTGAGATGGATGTTTCTCTACCAGCTCAAATAAGTTATTCTTCTTGAGGAGCTCCTTTAAATCACAGAAAAACAGAGCAAGGTAAAACGTACGAAGAGAGCATCTCACATTGACATGTAAGTGATAACAACTGGCAGAGACAAAGTTATGTCAAAGTTTTACCTGCTTAACCAGTTTACACCAGCTGTCAAAGTCCTCCTCACTCCCGCAGAAAAACCCCTGGTGACAAACACATTTACTTTAATTTTTCTGGAAGATGTTTTTATTAAAACATCTTCAATCTGCTTAATAGAGGTTGGAGCAGGGAACCTACTTCTCATTCACGAGAAATTTCCAGAGATGATTTGCTACCATTTTGACAACGGGTTAAATCTTACACATGACCTCCAAAACGTGAACACGTGAGAAAGGGCCTCACCAGTGCAACAGAAGGGTCCAGACTAGTGATTTTCATGCGGTGTGGAGTCCTCTGACAGTGATAGCTCTGATCATCCACAGCAATCCCTGATTCAGACTCCACGGCCTGCTGGGTGGTGTGAGGGTCCAGATAGATCAACTCATCATCTGCTCAGGGCAAAACACACCATCAAAGCACAAAACCACACATTTCCTGAATAATCGTTCTTGTTTATTTTTATTGCCACAGCTTGCAACCATGTTAAAAAATGCAACGTCATTGCTGAATCTGACATTGCAGATTCATTATTGAGTGTGCAGTTTTACTACTACAAATAATGGCAAGACATATACTTGCATTAAGAAAGCAACTATAAAGCCAACTCACCAATAACTCCAATAAAATAATAGGCCAGATTGGGCTTTCCTCCCAAAACGCCACATGACTGAGGCATTTTAAAACACTCCTGGAAAACATGAAGTACTGAAAATGAAACAACATAAAACTAAGTGTCTTATTCCAACACCAATGGCCAAAAGGGATTTGATGTCCATGGAAAATCTTCACAGTCTATTAAAAATCTTCTGTATGTTGTGTAGTTGTGCTAAACGCAACAAGCAAACGCCCTGGCCAAAAAACGTGCCACAAAGCTTTCTGAGTCAAGACCCAGCAGAATGACTACAGAATATTAATACACAAGAAGATCAGCAACAAATAATAATATTTAAAAGGTCATCAGTGTTTGCTTTATTTGGTGCGTTTGTTTTGTTTTTCTATGCAATTTTTTGCATACATGAATAAAACCAGCATACATTTTTTGTACCATAAAAATGTAGTATTTTGTCCCATATACGTCATATTTTAGGGGATGAAAATTGTAGAAATATGCCCTCCCAGACATCACTTTTGGCCTCAACTTGTTGATATTTGGATGCAGAACAGAGTTATTATCATTAGTGAGGTTAAAAAAATACTTCATGACCTATATCATATCTAATCCCGTCAAGATGAAACAACTGTGTCATACTTTGAGGGCCTGAATATAAACAGGGTTGATGTTGTTAATGCCCATCCGCAGAGGAATCACCAGCAGCAGGGGCCTCCAGTCCAAGGGCTCTTGTGATTGATGGCTTCCCTGGCCCTCTGAACAGCTTTGGCCTGACACAGAAACCTCACTCCGGCCGCAGGGACCAGCCCTGGGTCTGCTCTCTAGGCCTGGCTGACGACACTGTTTCTCTGGTATAGAGTAAGTAAATGTCGAAATAAATGCAGGGTGGAGAAGAAAAGACCGAAATCAAGAATAACAAATTGACTTAATTACAATTAGGGCTTTCTAGTCTAGAGAAAAAACACTTACTGATGTCCTCAAGAACAACTGTATTGTCCATTGACACATACACAGCCAAAGGATTCCAATCGTCAAACAAAGCAAGTTTCCTAAAGGCAAAAGAATGTCAAGTATTAAATGGTCATTTCGCAAGAAAATAAAATTCTGTTTTATTTTTTAACACTCCAATTTGTTGTGACAAACCTGACATTCTTACATCTATGATAAACAAAATGAGAAGTTGAGTAGACTTTTTTAGCCTGCTTTTGCACACGTGGATGAAAGTACAGCTAATTCTGACACCGTGTTTACACCAGACGTAGTGCTGCGAGACACAACTTGTTCTTATGAGATTGTCGCGCAGCATCCAGTGTGGACAAATGTTTTAATTATAATTGGTTCTCATGCATTCTATTGTTTCTTGTCATGTCGCATCGCGTCCGGTGTAGACACGGTGTGATGCCAGTCCTTTACTTGAAATGGTAAATATTTGTCAGAAATTTAATCATTTTTCTACGTAAAAACAATCATAATCTCACAGACAATTATCATTACAGATAGTATGATTAATATACTGTACATCCCATGAAACATTTCTCACACACAATGCTTACCAGCACTATGAATAAAACAGTCAGATTACATTTTGAGACAATTTCTGTTAAGTTTTATCGGTGTGTACACAGTATTGAGAAAAACATTACTTCTCTTACTACTGTCTAAATTTAATGCTGGTTTGCAAAACTGAAAATTTGAGAAAAGCGCAATAGAAATAAAATCTAATTTATGTCATTGTTGACCGAAAAATTCCCATAAATTCTCAATTTGTATAAAATGTACACATTTTTATACAGCTTTATGAGCATGACAAACCCTTGTGATTGTTTGTTTTCACTCTAGAACTGTGTTTTTCTTCCAAAAAGAAAAATTAATACGGGTTTACAACAACATACCAGTGATTAAACAATGACCAAAGTGTCATGAACTAAAAACATTAAAACAAGAACAATTATACATCATGAACCCAATAAAAACTTTAGTAGCAAAAAACTGACTTACTTGAGCACTTGTGCAACTGTATTTGGACCATACCATTCTCCAACAGACTTGCCCTCTCCAACACCCATCTGGGCTACATATATGGAACACAGAACAGACAAAATTCAAGAATCAGATCACATTGAGAGTCTGTGTTTCAGAATGAGTTGTATTTAAACCAACAAGATAGTGAAACAGTAGAACAAATCATTTAAATACAACATGATCCGGGTCACAAAAACAACATGAATTACAGAATGTCTCAGCGTTTGGTATGTTTCACTGACTTCGCAGAAAATATCAGGTGTGTAATAACACACTAGTCTCTGTCTTTGACTCAGATCCGGTGGATGTTAATGCAGATCATTCCTGAGAAGTTGTCAATGTTTCTGCCACAATGCTATTTCTTCTGCTGGTTTTAGCAATGTAAACAATCAGTCAGACAAAGTGCTACTGCTCCATCTGTGCTTACAATGGCTTGAGTAAAACAAGTGAGTTTATTTATAGGTCATTTGTTGGAAAGGTGTGTCTAATTCAGTCTCGTAGGGCATGTTTACACAGTGAGAAACAGAAAAGTTTTTCCTTTGCGTTTTTGAAAAGTTTCACGAACACATGACACTGTTATCAAAACGATCTGCATTTACACGGATCCAGGAAAATGGATAAAACCGCTGTAGTATGCACGCCAGACCAGTGGATGGTGATGTTGTTGTGTAAAGAAAAAGGACGTACCTTTGCACATACACAGTAATAAGCCAAAAGGGCTTTATAATACTGTTGGTCGACGTATATGTGAGTTTAAAGCCTGGCGAATGTAAATAGTGTGTCTCCGCTGGTGTTATTGGTGAAGCAAATCCACATTTTGCTGGGGAAACGTTAATAGTTGAGTAGCGAGAGCTTATGTTTTGGCTATACTCGCGCGACGTCGTCATCATCATTTTCCGAAAGTGTATTTTACATGGAAACGAAAACAGCAGCGTTTTCAAAAAGTTGCACTTTGAGACCCGTTTTCAAAGGTTTGCGTCTTCAGTCCCCTAAAACGCCGTTTCCGTGTAAACGGACAGCCAAAACACATAAATGTTTTCGCATTTTCAGTTGAAAACGGTCTTGTGTAAACGGCCGCTAAAGCCTGATGAAAATTCCAGAATGTCGTTTTAGACCATTTAAGTATATACATACAGTATATACTTGATTTTAATCATTAAAATATTTAACGTTGTTTTTTTTTACATTTTTATTTAAATATATGATAAATATATATACTTCTTAAAATGTGTCCCATGAAAAATACCATATTTTCAATTTGATCGAAGGCTTTTGAATACTGAATTCGCCTCACCCATCTGGTGGATGGAGTAGCAACTATCCTTCTTGTCAAGAAAGCAGTGCAAGATACGGTGGTACTCTTTGGGCTGATGTTTCTCTGGATCCCATCGCCAGTCTAGAACATACAGTGATGTAAGGAATTTAATAAAGCACTTACACCAGAAATGCACATTCCTTTACGACCAAATGAAATCATTATATACTTGGGAGCAGGTGTTTTTCATTTATAAATGCAGACAATAAAATGAGTTGGCTTCTCAACGTTTTGCAGCTGGAATGGAATACTATGATCCTAATATAAAATCTAATATTTTATTAGGTCATAGAAATAATCTACGGTATTGTTGTGAGAAATGTTTCCAGCAGCAGTATGCTACACTGTCGGCCAGCTTATTATTAAAAAGAATAAGTAGTAAAGTATAACACAATCCTTTTATCTGGTAGACGTTCATTTACCTCGTCCGAGGTGCCTGCAGAGCAAAGCCTGTGCAAGAATCATCTGTCCACAGCGTAGCATGCAGCCCCATCCTGCATCTGATGAAGGGCCTGTTCCTCCTACAGACCACAGACAAAAGAAGTGCCCTTCATAGAGTACTGACTCAGTGAGCTTGTCATATTGTCAACAGCCGATGATCAAGTCCTGGTTTTATTGCGTTTCAGATCCACTTCACTCGGTCAAGACAAAAAACACAAAACCTTATCTGGTCAGACTTACCTATTGGAGAAAACTTTTTTCTGTATGTAAACCACAGTCTTGATCGCACATCTGAGAGCAGCTCTGCATTCACTGGAAAAGGTGACATGAGGAAAGAAAAAGTAAACTTCATCTGAAGAGAAAATTCAATTTTGAGTAGTTTCCTTATTTTAATGCCAATTTTTCTTAAGTATATGGGCAATTTCTTAAAATGGTTTTAAAATGTCAGTGAAAAAAATGTGCTTTATTTTTGCCAACATATGTAAGCAATGTCACCAAAGGTGTGTCCCAAATTGCGCATGTATACACTATTCTACTATTCTGTAGTACAAATAGTGTGAGTAGTGCGTTCACATTGAAAATTCTCAAAAAAGCTTTTAAAAGTCCCAGTGGAATTAAAAATGATAATTCTTTTTTTTCATGAAACATTGCAGCGTTTATAGTACATAGCTTATCAATGTGGGTCATTTTCTTTTTAAAATTCATGTACCCTCATAATCTTCAGTTAAAATCTGAAAATGCACTTCCGCCCTATCCATCTCAAATGGAAAAATAAAGTTAACTCAGATCTGACTGGTTGAATTGCATTAGGAAAATAGAGGCCTTACTTGTTTTATTGTAACATGCTCCCAAAATCCATACTGGCTCATCTGTGTCTGGAAAGTCTTCTTCTAAGAACTCAGACAAAACGTTGATTTGATTCTCATATGTAGCTAGAACTGAAATCATAAATGAAAATTTATCAACTGTCAATGGCTTCACAGGATGAATGTATGCAGTGCCCATGAAACCCTAATAAAAATTAACGTGACCAAAATACCAAAAATATACTGTGTATACTAGTTTTTTTATACTAGTATACTAGTATAAAAAACTAACCCCTCTGACCAAAGATGTAAGTAATTGTTCCAAAATGTGTTGCACATGGTACAGAATGAGTTACAATTTAGACCGTACTCCAATGTATGTTCCAAACTATGGTACATGCCCAGAAACATGGTATAATCATGGTACATAACCACATGTTAGCATATGTCAACAACCATGGTATTACCATGATACTGTTTTGTTAGAGGTGTAACCCGAACACAGTAATACTTTTTAAGGATCAGAAACAAAACAGCAGCAAAGACAAGTTAACTCCTGTGGGCGGACAGGTGAACTCTGTTTGGTATTAGATCAAAGCAGGATTTGCACATAGGCCACTAGAGAACAATGAGAAAACTTGAAACTCAGTTACGATTTTTTTGTAGAAGACACACAGACAAATCTGACTTAAGCGCAGTCGACGCTTTTCTAACCCAAACCATCGCCTTAACATAATCGTGTTATTAGATCGACAAACTGCTCCATAAATTCAGATTTTTATTTATACATTTCTTACCTGCCTCCATCCTGTGCTGTCATCGGCGTTTAGAGTCAGCGATACAAACACAGCGCGTTGCATCGTGGATAATAGTGTTCTCATCCCAGGCATCCTGATGATAAAAATCATAATAAAAACTACATTTACCAGTTCTGACAGTTGAGCCCGGAAGTTAGACTTCACCAAAATATTCCATAGCATGCTAGCGCATGTAGTCTTTTAACTCTCCATCTTTTTGCGTCGTTCATTTGTTTTTCTCGAAGCAGACAAAACGCAGGTTGGAAACGTATTATTTAATGGTAAACCTTTGATCAGTGACAGTGAGGTGTTGATAAAACCTCTTCTGTTTAGAAAGAATGCAATTAAATTGTGTCGTTGATTTGCAAATGTAATTTGTTTTTATCGGTTTGGTTTATTCCAGTTTGGCTAATCCGCTAGCTAGTATGATTAAGACTCCAACGTTAGCTTGTACGACCACAAACAAACAATTTTATATTTCAGCTACTTTTAGTAGTTGCATGTTTTCTAGAGGTTACAGATATGCAGTGATTACACCCTTTATGTGACAGTCTATACTTTATGTCCCAATTTCGTTAAAAAAACGTAACTTTGCGTAGTAAATATACAGTCTTGTGTATGGAAATTGTCTGCTGTGTGTTTGTTGCATGAAAACCTTCATAAATTCTTGCTCGTATATCATTAGGTTAGTCGAGGATGTATTTATGTTTATATTTTTATTTCAGAAGAAAATGTAACAATAAATAAATAACAATAAATGCACAGTATTAAATTCAATTATCAACAAATTAGGTCTTTATTTATTTTTATTTTAAAGGGGAGTAACTTTAAACTCATTTACACATTACATTTTAATAAATAGTCCTGTGATATGACAAGTGAATTTTAAAACTACAAATATTTAATGCACTCTAAATATTCCCTTAATGTAGTTAAACAATATCTTTAAACTTTTTAGTTCAGATATGGTACTATTATTTACATTGTGATGTGTCATGTCTACCAATTGTTTATGAAATGTGTAATTAAAGATTTTTTAACTCACAGACACCCTGTGCACAATGTCCTACGTCTTCATCAATGACTCCCTGCAGGCCACCGTTCCTCTGCTGCAGGCCTGTATTGATGGTGAACTAACAGATGCAAAACACCTGCTCGAGTCAGGCTTTGACCCCAACACACGGGACTGTCGTGGGCGGACCGGTCTGCATCTGGCTGCCGCTCGAGGCGATGTGGAGATATGTCGTCTGCTGCATAAGTTCGGTGCTGATCTGCTGGCCACTGACTCACAGGGTAGCACGGCACTGCACTTGTGTGGACATGTAGATACCATCCAGTTCCTGGTGTCCAACGGCCTCAAGATTGATATCTGGTCAGTGTCTTTTTGCATTTCAGACAAAAGTACTGCGGGTCAGTGATTGTGTCATGGTACCTTATTTATCAAATTCCACCTAATTTATGTTGTATTCCAAGGTAAATTATCAATCAAAGTTGTAGATTAACTGTAAAGTAATCACAGGTTTTGTAAAGAGATTTATTTGTTCGCCTTATTCTTTTATCGCAAGTATTTATCTATAATACACTGTAACGTCCTCTGGAGAGTCTTGTATAAGTATACATGAGAATCATGCATAAATCATTTGTTTGTCTTTTATATTAACTTGATTTTTAATACAGAATTTTGTTTTAAATGTAAACAGCAATCACAATGGAGCAACTCCACTGGTGTTAGCCAAGAGACGTGGCGTGAACAAGGATGCGCTGCATTTGCTGGAGGGGCTGGAAGAACAAGAAGTGAAGGGCTTCAACCGTAGCTCGCATTCCAGCCTGGAAAAGATGCACATTGCTGAGAATGAAAGGTGAGATTCATTGAATCTTGTGGAATGTCAATGCGAAATACTATCTGGTCACTTGCTAAACTGTGTGCTTCTGTCCATACCTGCTGTTTACACCTAATGTAGATTTCACTTTACTTCAACCCAAAATGTCCAATGTTCAATATGATCACTTTACATACTTTACTTTATAGTCTTATTTATTTTTCTGTATTTACCCTTTTCAATTTTTCTTCAACACAGATCACTTTAATACTGCTTTTTATATTTTTGCAGTGAACCTTATGTTTACTATGTGCACTATTCAAATGCTGTTTGTATTTGTGTAGAATACAGGAAGATATACTGCCAAAATGTGCATTAAACAGGTCACACTGAAATTGCTTTAACGTCTACTTAACATTTTTTCTATAATAATTCAACACAACTGTCTGATGAGGTCATGGGATGAAAAAGTAGTCTGTTTGATAAAGTGTCCCCTCTCATTCAATCTGTTGTATCTTGTGCAGTGCCATGGAAAATCACTCTCTTCTCAACCCGCACTTGCATCACAGCGAGGGCGTGCTCTCCAGCTTCCGGACCACATGGCAGGAATTCGTGGAGGATCTTGGTTTCTGGAGAGTTATTTTGCTTCTGCTTGTTATTGCCCTGCTGTCACTTGGAATCGCATATTATGTTAGTGGGGTGTTACCATTCACTTCTAATCAGCTGGAGCTTGTGCACTAACCTAACAACATTTTAACAACATTATTAACACTTAAACACATAATAATGATCTTTGATTATCTGATGATTGTTTCTACATTTACTGTTGTGTAACCACACTTTTCCTACCCACATATATTCTGTTACTAAATAAAAAAAACAGTTGTGTATAATATTGTAAATAGACCTTTTTATGTGCTTTAAAACGATCGCTTTTATTATCTTGATGTTCAAAAATATCCTTTTATTGTGTTTTGCATTTGCTTGTTTCTGTTTAAATGAACCCACAGTTGTTATGTCCCTTTTTTTAATGGTCCGAGAGCATTATTCCTACTTCATTTATTTGAATTTTAAATTAAATTGTAATGCTGCAAGAAGTGTGTTCATGAACCTTATTTTACATTACAATTTCCAGCAAGAAATATATTTTTTAAATAAAATAATGAGAGAATGGTTAAAATTGTCCAAGTCATTTTTTGTTTGTAATACATCATGGGCACAGCGCCTCCCTGCGGCGGTCGAGAGGGTAATGGGAGTGTGACGTCACTTTGTTTGATCGCGTCTGGTCTGCACTGATGTGAGAGTCAGTTAGCCTGCCTTTTATTTTCACTCTCTTTAAATATGGTCTAAATACAAAATGATGAATCTCCGTGGTGTTTTTCAAGATTTCAACCCTAGGTAAGCTGTGGCGTGTTAGGTATACGACGAACCCGTATGCTTTGGTTTTATATGTTAACAATTACTTTGTTAGCTTAGCGGCTAATGTTCACTTTTCAGGCCTGTTGGATTTGTCTTAGCTTAGTTTCTTAGCCTTATGTGACATTGACCGGTCAATTAAACATGCTTTAACGTCAAGTATTTTAACGTTTGGCTGTAACATTTTAATTGTAAGCATTGACATGTAACAAATCCTGCTGCTATAAACATGTCTATTGCCTTTATGTTCCCAATGCAAGCATAAGCTATGATGCCAGTCTGTTACTTTATTTTAAGTCAAAATGCATTTAAGCCCTTGTGGTTTTGGCAAAAGTAATCTAAGTTTGAGCAATCTGACTACTGTACATGTCTCTGGATACTGTTTGACTGTATGTGTGTTATTTTTGCAGTAAGTTCCTGATCTATGCTTGCCTGCTGCTCTTCTCTGTACTGCTGTCACTGAGGTTAGATGGCATCATCCAGTGGAGCTACTGGGCGGTGTTTGCACCCATCTGGCTCTGGAAACTCATGGTCATCATTGGGGCAGCAGTGGGCACTGGGGTGTGGGCTCATAACCCACAATACAGGTCAGTCTGACATCAGTCTCAAATATATTGGATTTCTTAACGCACGTTTCTTAATCATCCAGGCATATTAATCAAAATATAAAAGCCAACAATAGTACCTTCTTTTTCATCATTTCTGCTGCACCTGAAACATTAACTTGGCTAGACTTTTAATAAATACCCAAACAGATATTTAGGCATTATTTAGGCTACTATTGTAATGCAAAAAAAGACATAACAGTGGAATACAACACTGGGATACAATATGGTCTTGAGGGTAATGTTGACCAATAGCCCCCTTATAAAATCACCACCCTACAACGTATTTTTCCCCTGTTTTTTTTGTCCAATATTTTTTTTCACTTTATGAAATCCGTTTTATGTTAACAGTTACTTATATTGTCCTGTGATGTTTATGATCAAGTATATTGTGTTCTTCAGGGCTGAAGGAGAGACCTGCGTGGAGTTTAAGGCCATGCTGATTGCTGTAGGCATCCACGTGCTCCTGCTCACCTTTGAGGTTCTGGTGTGTGAACGTGTGGAAAGGGGTTCACCCATCTGGCTTTTAGTCTTCATGCCGCTTTTCTTCGTCTCCCCAGTTTCTGTGGCAGCTTGTGTGTGGGGATTCAGACATGACCGATCACTTGAGGTATTTGTTTTGGAGCTGCAAGATTTGTCTAATCAGATCATTGTTGTCCTCTGTCCGGTCCTTATTTAAAAATAGTCCTGATAATTGTTTTAAATTCTATTCCTCTTTTTATTTTGTCAGCTGGAGATTCTCTGCTCTGTAAATATTCTTCAGTTCATTTTTATCGCATTACGACTCGATGATATCATCCTCTGGCCGTGGTTGGTAAGAACATCAATTACACTTCAATTATTCTGAGTTATCTGCAGTCTTTTACTTTGTCATTTGAGCTGTGTGCAGTTTACATGAGTAAGAACGACACTTTTGTCTTCGCTAGGTGGTGTGCGTGCCGTTGTGGATTCTCATGTCGTTCTTGTGTCTGGTCGTACTCTATTACATCGTCTGGTCTGTGCTCTTCCTGCGTTCCATGGATGTTATTGCTGAGCAACGGCGTACTCACATCACCATGGCGATCAGCTGGATGACCATTGTTGTGCCCCTGCTTACCTTTGAGGTTTGATAAAAAAACACCATTCATTGATGCAGCTAAAACGTGACAGTGGTGCTAAAAATAGCCAGCATGTCTTGTGGGTGTTTGAATGCTAGTGTGATGAAATCGTGGGTGTTTTGCTCTTAATGGATTTGTTTGTCCAGAAATGAAAATTCTGTGATGATTTATCAACCCTTGAGTTGTTTGAATATTTAAGCTGATTTGTAAATACTGTAAAATTATTGGAAACCATATAAAATTTCATTCCTAGCCTAAATGTTCGTATCAAGACAAATGTATGGGTGTGAAATGACATGAGTTTGAGTAAATTATGACATATAATCATGATGACCTGTCTTTTTAAAACTGCAATCATTAACTTTTGTTTCTTTATCGCCATCTCTGTTTTAAACTTTAAATTGGATGTTATTTTCTTTATGTGGGTTTTGCTTTGACACTGCTGGTTGCATGGATGAATATGTTGTCCATGATCTCCACATCAGAGCGGATCTATATTGTATATATATCTGACTTCGAAAAGTACATCCTACAAGGCATATGTCTAAGAAAATGTCATCTGACCAAGTATTATATCTGCCGGTTTTTGTTCTGACCAGATGAAAACGTAAAAGTTTTAATTAAAAAAAGTGTTTTAATCGTTTAGGTACTTGCCCAATAATGGAACATACAGATTTTAATGTTAAGAATGCAAATATTATCTGCAGATTTAACCAAAGTGCTGTGTTTTTGTTTTCAGATTCTCCTTGTCCACAAGCTGGATGGTCATTATAACTCCAACTACGTCCCAGTGTTTGTGCCTCTCTGGGTGTCTTTGGTAACTCTAATGGTGACCACGTTTGGTCAGAAAGGAGGCAATCACTGTATGTAACAGTTAACCTATATCAATCTACAAATGTCTCGTTCAGTGGCTTTTTCTTTGAAAGGGTTTTTATGTTAGCTATCTATTAAAAATACCAATAAGAGTCATTACTGAATAGTTCAGTACTACTTATGATGAGTCAGGTTGTTAACTGTTGAAGTTATGAGTAATTCTTTGCCATTTGTGAGTTATAAACTACTCACACTAGAAAACTCTAGAATTGGATGCTGCTGTTTGCATTGTAATGTTTGTCACATTGTGCCGTAGACTTTATCAAACCCTGTCTCCATATTGTTGTGTAGGACTTTAAAATGTTCTCTAATTTCTCTCTAATTAATTGTCAGGGTGGTTTGGAATTCGCAAAGACTTCTGCCAGTTTCTCCTTGAACTTTTCCCCTTCCTGAGGGAATATGGCAACATCTCCTACGATTTGCACCATGAGGATTCTGATGTCTCCGAAGAGATGCCCATTCACGAAGCACCAAAAATCGCTCCAATGTTTCGCAAAAAGATGGGCGTGGTGATCACCCAAAGTCCTGGCAAATACTTTGTGCCACCGCCCAAACTGTGCATCGACATGCCAGACTAACATTCAGACCTTGGTCATCGTTTGACTGTTCATGAACAGTGAGCCAAACATAGCACTATGCACTGGGGTCCACTTCAGGACGCACTGTTAAAGAAGAGAAATGTAATCCTGCTACAAAGATGTTTCTTCTGAGCTCCTGTTTGTTGGGAAAAGCTCAAAACGAGTGGATATCTATTTGACTCTTCCTAGCCATTTTGTATTTGTAAATCATAGCCTTGTGTTTAAATCTCAGTAAACTCCAGCTGCATAGATGGGACCTATTGCCCTCAGGAGTGGATTCTTTGAACTTTTCGGACAACTCTGGCGATGAACTTGCAAAGAGACAGTCTTATCTGTAGATAAAAGTGGGGTTTTTTTTATGGCCAGGTGGAGATGTCTTTTTATTGGGTTTCAAATCCATATATACAATAGTCTGCCAGATAGTCACCTGTCAGTCCTAACTAGCATCTAACTTGCACCAACTAGCTTTGTTGATGTTTGCTCTTATACTGCAGTATATTTCTCTGTATATTTCTCGCAATATGTGGCAGTCCTTCATTTTCACTGTGATTGCAGCTTTTAGGGTTGAAGAAAGTCGTTCATATAAAAATCTTTTTAAGCAGTTGATATCAACTTAATAGGCTGCTATCATATGTGAAAGTTTTTTCTGTTTTAACTAGTGTAAGACCCCAAACTTGTGGACAAACTTTAATTGGATTTCAGGATGGGCAACAGGACTACAGTATAGTTTCATTCAGTTTAATCAAATAGACCCTGTATTGTGAAATTGGTACATATTTATTCATCCGTCTTTGTGTGAGATAATAATAACCACTACCTGACAGGTCCTGTTATTACTGTATATATCCTATCAAGGTAGAAACATGAATTGAGTTGGCATTTTACAGTAACTGTAAGCATTGATTTTGGACCAACTCATTTGGACCCATTAAGTGTAAAGTGACAAAATGAAACATTTTAATCCCTTTTTTTAAATTTGTTCAAATGTTTATTCAGGTGTTGCATTACATTTCCCATCCTATCTAAATTAGAAAGGTTTAGTTTCAGAACATCTTCGTAGCTGTCATGCCAGAGAATAAGACATTTTCTTTGGTTCAGTGGCTGCTTTTTAGGAGACAAATATTTTAGTTGCTTTCTCAGCTGGTCTGAGTAAACAGCCATAGAAATTTATCTTTGTAGATGTGGACCAATTTCCCTGTTTTTCATGTCCCATAAAGTTCACATCCACCATTCGTTGTTCATTGCGTCCATTCCTTTGTAAATGCAAGACATACTGTAGCTTTCAATAGTGCCTCTTATTAAAATCTTATTTGTTATCATAGAAATGTTGTATGATTTTTTTCACATTCTTTTTGATGATTATTTAATTTTGTCAAATTTAGTTTCTCACAAATTTATTCAATGTAATAATTATTGGTAATTTTAGAATGACATAAAAAAGGATGCTCCTGCAATAACAGGATACATCTCTTTGTAGTGTCATTGAAGTCTTGTATCTTGGCATCAAAATAGTGTGTCAAGGATTTTTGACCTTTGGTCATTTATTTAGCATCAAGTCATTTATTAACCAATACCTGTATATGCGCTGTTCAACAATATAATGAACAGAAGGCCTGCTGGCCCCGGTCAAGTTTCAGAAAAATTCTGTCTAGTTGATCAATTTGTCACAACAGAACAACTATATAACTCGCATTTATAAAAAAATCATTTGTTGATATTTTAGGGTTGAGAAAATGCATTATATGCTGATTCTAAAGTGTTTAGGCCTATCTAGCCCATGGTTTTCATTTGGAAATGATTTGTGATAGTCCTGAAAGCATTGTAAAGAATGGGATAAAAATGACAATAGGCTAAAATCACCAATATTTTGCGGCGTTTGCCATTGTTGCCCAAAGGGTGTGTTTATGAATGTTGTGGAGATACAATTCACTAATTTGTTGTATTACAGCCAGAAAAAGACATAACGTATCATGTTTTTAAACTGCAAAACAATGTTTAATTTGTATGGTGGGATCGCTGAAAACGTTGGCAGGAAAATATTTTACTTTAAATGAAAGTACACTCTAGATGAGATAAGTTAGTGTTATTATAATTAAATCGCAACAAAATTATATATTATATCACTACTTTAATGCCATTAGTTGTCAGAGAGAAATTGTGAAATATGTTATTAAATAATAAATAATAAATACATTTACATAAACTCCAGAGACTTGGAGCAATTAATACAATGTGAAAATGTTGATATGTAATTAGGTAAATCTTTGATGGTGGCGGATCAGCGGCGGTCTCGGTGACGCAATAGCGGTGTTCGACCCCACGAAAAGATGCGCAAGACCGATCTACGTATGACATAAAAGTACTGCGAGAGCTTGGCGATTTTGGCGTGCTCTCGCGGTATTCT
Organism: Triplophysa bombifrons; assembly: GCA_029783895.1. NCBI lineage: Eukaryota > Metazoa > Chordata > Actinopteri > Cypriniformes > Nemacheilidae > Triplophysa > Triplophysa bombifrons. The sequence continues at coordinate 17,019,410 of CM056466.1, forward strand.
GATGTCATAACCCGATCGGCCTGCGCAGCGCCGCGTGTAGTCGAACACTGAGCGCGCGACTCCACCCAAAGGCACAAAACAAGTTGACGAGCGCAGCGCGAGTCATGGCGTCCGAGAGGATCTCTTGAAGAACAAACTCTGGACAAAGTCTCACGAAAAGCATGCAACGACATCTTGACGAGCGTTTTAACCGTTTGTAACCTACATAAGTAACAAAAAAGTCGACTTTGCAAAGCAGTCATGGTCGCAAAGCGTCGAATGTGACTGCTGTTGAGTTTGAAGCTAACTGAGCGCTGCTAACCCGAGAGTTCGCGGACAGTTTCACGGACAGTGTAAATATAGTGTAAATATACTGTTATAGCGAATTATAATACGAAATAGAGAACGTAAGCGCTGTTTAAGTGTCTATCTGAGAGTTAATTTAGCGTGTAGCTTGACGGTTGGAGATGGCTCAATCGCCGGTACCTGTTCAAGTTCCTGGAATGCAGGTGAGTTTGTGTGGAAAGGTAACGCAAGGCCATCATCAGCAATTTTATTTTAAATTTATCACTGTACACTCAAATCACAACTTTATAGTCAGTGCCATGAGTTCTTGTTTAATTTGAACAGTTTACAGATAGTTTAAAACTGAAATTACTATGGTATCGCTATTTTCTGGACATTACACATCGTTTTGTTTTGACTGTGCTCCTTGATATTGCTTGGAGTACTAAGACCATGAATCATACCGTGGATCATGAATATAATATAGTTGCTGTGGTCATACTATCTGATACATCACAACATTGTTATCATCACTGGTGCTTTATGTACGTGAAATGTTTTATTTGTGATCTCTTTTATGGCTTTACCCTTATATGGGAGACTACAAAGGTTGTTTACTTGTGACTATAAAAATACTAATCAATGTGTATTACAGAGCTTAATACAACACGTTTTTATACGTTAAACTTAACATTTGCTCTTGCATTCTGATTTTAATATATAAAATGTTTCTCATTAAACCCCATTATGAAATAATTAAGCAACTTTATTTAAAAAAAACTATGTATGTTTATACATTAATCTTTTTATATTATACTGTCCGTCAGTACATGAGTGGGTAATGAGTAATAGTAATTAACTTTTTAGTATTATGAATGTTTGGAATGAGGCGTTTATGTTTGTGTATATTGTTCTGTATACACATGGCAAAGTTTGTACTCATGGGGTGCTGAATTGAAGTCTGCATCAGTCTACATCGGACAGGTCTATATTTGGATATCTTTGTCCGACCGGTCTAATGATGGAGCAGATATTTGTCTATGAGGCGGCACCTGCTCCCTAAAGGTGTGCCAACATTCTCTCATTTTCCCTCTCCTCTTTTTAAAGCATAATGAGCAGCAAAAAGCAGACCTAGCAAAGTGATGTATTCCATCTATACTGTGCCTTTTTGGTGTGGCAGCAAAAAATAGCGTCCATTGCAGCACAGGAAGTGTGACTGCGGTTTCGTCGTCTTGTGGCCACTGTCACAGCTTCACACTGGTTGATATTTGGATACAGAACCAAAAACTCTGTTTGGGTAATGGGACAACAGAGCTTAAGCTGTGTTCCTTTTTTAAACTAGGCAGTACGTAAGGTCATTGAAACAGTGTAGCTGATAATGTGGTCCATCGTTGAAAATAACATGCTCTTTGATTTCTTTACTATGACAACTGAACGGAAAACTGCATTGTTGGGCTGTATTGTTAATCATTATGCACAACAGATGCCCCGCCGCTGGGATACTTCACTTATTAACTTAGCACTTGTGAGGTGCCTATTTAATGTTTATTTTATGTGTTCAACGAGGTTCGAAGTTCAGTCTCTTCTTTAAATAGAACATACAATTGTCCAGTCATAGCGATTACGCTTCAGAGCCATTAGGAATGTTGGGCTGGAGCGTAGTGTCTGGGTGTGGCCTATGAGGAAGTGTTTCGTGCGCTAGTTTCTCATAGTTGGCTCCTGAGTCAGCTAGACGCAGGTGTAGCAAAAGCTGATAAGACCCTGCCGTAGTAACACAATGCAGGGGGCTTGTTGTGTGGATTGTACCCATGAGCACTTGCTATGCTGTTCTCTTAATTGTGCTGATTTGTTGGCAGTTTATAGGTTTGAATAGTTCGTCAGAAGAAGAAATTTACCCAGCTGATAATTCTAGTGGGGTACAGGGACGACTCCCTTGTGTCTTGTTAACAAACAACCTAGTCATTAATGCGCCGAAGTGTGAGCATAATTTTTATCAGAAGGAGACAGACCCACGTGCAGCCAGTGAAGCAGGAGATAGCTTGAACTGCTACTCCACCCAATCTGACTAAAGCGTGTTTGAGGTGCCCTTTCGCTATACTACTGCCTTTTAAGGTTCTGTTCATTCATACAAATTTCCTAACAAAATTCATTTTTCCTCAACAATAACGTTTAAAATAATATTAACATCATCATCACATTCGGTCTCGATAGTTTAGTGGCAGCCAATGCATGTTCTATTAATTTGCTAATTTGGGCAGTATGCTTTATTAGCAGCTTTTTCATTCGCTCTGCGCAAGATCAAATGCTTTCTGTACTTTTTGTCCATTGCTTTCTATTCTCTTTTTTGTTTACACACATTGCTTTGATTTATAAATATTAAAAAAATAATATAATGAAGGCTATCTTGTTTGTTGAAAGCCTATAGGCCTACCCTAATTATAACTTAATATGTACTTCAATTGCAACATAATAAAAAAAATGCTTTCATTCAACAAAATTTAAACAATCAAATAATGAAACATTTCTATTTTAATTAATTGTTGTTAAATATTTACATTTTACGATTTCAGTGTATTAGACACACTTTAACTAAAAAAAAGATTTGATAACTAACATTTAATTGAACTTTTAAGAGTCCGGACAAAAAGCATTTTATAGGGTCGTATAGGCTACATATTTTAAGTCCAGGCACAGACCAGCCAAACCAAACAAATGCTCACTTCTTGCAGCCACTAAAATGATCCAGTCATGGTTGGCACATCAGCAAATGCAGACATATTAACAATCATAACGTAAGGAACACGCATCAGCAAATGCAGAAATATTAATGATCATAACGTAAGGAACATGGAACACATATGCCTGTTTTAGCTACATTTAACATTGGATATCAACAGTTTGATTAATAGCCTACATTCTTTAGTCTTTAAAATGTATTACATAGGCCCTATGCAAAGTATTTGGATCGCCTTCTTGGCCATTCCTAGTTTTAGATTAGTCGACTACATGGTAACAAAACGTTTACTTAAACAACTGTCAAATTAGTCGTAGCGCGCATCCCAGCTCACTTATGCTCTGATCCAAATCTGGGAGGAGATCCCAGAGGACACCATGTGTCATTTCATCAGGAGTATGCACAGACATCATTGGCAGTTCATACAGACAAGTAGGGCCATGCACATTACTGACTAACATTATGAGTTACGGTGATGAAATTTAAACAAGTTTAATCAGCCAGTATTATCGTTTTTTCAGTGATTTTACTGTATGAATGAGTTTATGATATACAAGCAAGGAGTTTTAACTTGGATATTTCGTTCATTGAGTTCTAATACAGTGTGACTTAGGTGTTCCCTTAAAGGTGGGGTGGTTGATCTGGAAAGGTGCCAACTTTAGCCTGCTAGCAGTGAAATTATATTCCCACCCTCTATGCGATTCGCCGTCCAAAGCCAAGCCTCCTCCAAATACATGAATATATTTTGTAAATCCGAATTACAAACTAAATCCGTAAAATTATTCTCGAATCATGTGCATACCTGTCCAAAAGAAAGAAAAGAACCATGTTATCATCTTTAAGACCCGTCATGTATAAACTGAACCAATGTTAAATGAGTTTTCGCTCTTTCATAATCCAGAAGTTTTTTCGTCACTTACTTTCCAAAACGGACTTTCGTTTTGTAGATTTACTTTGTTTTCAATCCGCAGGAAAGTTTGATTGCTGCTGATTGTCCGGCATTCTCCCTGTCTGCGTGAACAGGGTGCGCAGTGGTATGCAAAATACGGTGGCTGAAAATGAACACGTGACCAGTCATAACCTTCGGCCAGAACGGTTTGATTGGGCGAACGTCTTTTGGTCCTGACCCTTACACGGACGATATATAATTGTAAAAATATTAATTGACGACTGTACTTCTTGATTGCTATCAGGATGCAAAGAGATTTCCAACCAACATGACAAAAAGAAAATTCTAGACAGGATCACCCATCCTAGCTTTAATTTTTTTGAGCAGTGTATATTTATAATGAGGATGTTTGATGAGTGTTGCTTTTTCAAATCTCATAGCGATTTTAGATCGAGCAGTACTGATCAAAGAACCGTAGTTCAGAATCGAAGCCTTTACAATTTCAGAATCCCCCTAGACAGGTATAATTAGTGTGAAACACGATATATTGTTCCTGCACGGTGATAGAATTTACTACTAGTTTATCAACATGTAAAGGGGAGGGGGGATTTGTTGTGGGGTGGTCGAAGATGCGGCAATTCAGGAACGGAAATTGCTTGAATTAATGGTGGTTTAATAATAAATAATACATTTCTTAATAAAAACACACAAAACTATAATAAAGTACAATGACATTTGCTTATTAAACACAGACCTTACAAAACTAATAATCACAGCATACATCAAGCAAAAAATAAATAAGGCACTTACGTTAGTTAAGTTGCCTATATTAAATGGATGATATGACACGGCTAAAATGAATATTATCGTTTGTTTTTGATGTAATGCAACGTGTATACACAATTTAAGGTTCAAAAAGGCTGTATTTTACACATACCGTGTATGTTTGTATCTCTTCTGTGCCCCGCCTCTCTGAAAGGCAAAGATTTTTAACAATGCTCATCGCTCTGAAAAGCGAGGAGTGCTATGATTGGCCAGTGAACCAGTGGGTAGTGATTGGTCAAAGAATACTGCAAGCGTGCCACAGAAATGTAATGCCTCTTACCATATTTCGAACATCATGTTTAATATAAAAAAACTACTCAAAACCCATCTCTTCTGTGAATACTTGACAGGCAAAAAAAAACGAACCCTCTCTTTTCCTCTAAACAGGTATTGTTCTGGCTTTTGTGGAAACTACTGAGTAGTAACTTGGTATTAGCACCTATTGTTTTATTGCTCCTGTATGACAAATCGCTTTATTACTCCCTGAACTCTCTTTAAGTCACCTTGAATAAAAGCGTCTGCTAAATGTAAATGGTCTAAGCGCTCTTGCTTTATGGCCTAAGCACACTTTCGTTCTGATGTGTTTTGAGTAACTGATTTGATGGATTCATAGAGTGAGTCTCGTGAGTTCTGTGTTTGACAGATCGCTGAATAGATTTGTTTTGTTTGTTTATGTCAGTTGAAGACCCAAGTTCATCCTGTCATCTACATTGGTCATAAATCAAATTCAATGGTCAAATGAATCGTTGGCAGGGCAAAAATATGTTTTTTCAATCTACGAAAAACCCTGTATTTTTAAAATGGGTTTGAGTTGCATAAAAAGTATTTGCTGTCTGGATTGTGATTTGAAGAACAGATCTGTGTAACATGTGAGGAGGCAAAATTGCATGTGAAAGAGTGGGCTTTGACGCTTTCAAGTCAGATTACAGACTTAAGAAATGCTTCACCATGTGCCTTACATAAGTTCTTGGTCCGTTTGTTTTGTGCATGTCCTACTCTGTAACTTTACATTATTCAATGTTTCACTCACCATTGAATAACAGCTGACAAATGGATCTGTGGAGATCAGATAATAAATGTGACAGGCATTATGAGATGGCGATCATGGAGAAAATTTAAGAATCTCGACCGAATTTCTCGTCTTCTCAAATGCATTACTAAATTGTGAGTGAGCAGCACGTCAAAATTTCGGAGGTGGACCGTGTTTCAGTTTTTTTGTGGATCGCTTATGACGCTTTGGATCACGTCATTTTAGCTTTGACCTAATTAAAATTGGATGGTCTGAATTAAATTTCTGTTTCTCTCCAAGGTGAATAAACTTTCTTTGCGGTTGTCCAGTGATATGGGGAGGGCAGTAGGGATGGACATAAACATTGACATCACAGCTAAGCCACCATTGGCTGCTGAACATAATTGTTCTTGCCATGCTGTGAACAATTCTGAATCAATGCCATAAAATGATGCATTAGGGAAAAAAAACGATTAAATGTTTATGATTTAATAAACTCTGTCAGCGCCATTACACACCTTTGCGAAAAAGTGCAGAATCCCAGAACCTAGAATGCATATGTTTTAGCGGTTTTTAATGATTTTCCTGCATGTAATCTGGGCGGAATCTTTAACAAAAAACGCTGATTATCTATAAAATGGTGCATATTTGTAGAAACCTACCCACATATACGGAGTGATAAAAAACGAACAAATGAAGATAGAAGAATATGGTTTCTTTTGTTTAAAAGCTGAGACTCTGTTTTTTCATTTGACATATTGTTTGTCTATATATATATTCTTTACAGAAAATTTACTCTGAGCCATTAAAGTTGGATAAAAAATATTAAAAAACGCTGGCGTAGGCTGGCAACTTTTTTTTTTAAAGAGGATGGCGGCGAATGAGTTAAAAGAACATATATTAAAAAAAAAATTCCTCATATCAGCATCAGATATCAGCACCTGCTGGATGACAGTCCATGTGAGCTACATCATCATTACTGACAGATCGTGAATGGAAGTTTATGTGAAATACATCAATTTTGAACATGCCGTATAGGGCTATTACTTGATACATAGGCATTAGACACATTACATTGCTTTTCCCTCTCACGTTAACATTACTGTAACACTCTGTACATTGAACAATACTATTTTATTACCTTAATTTCAAGAAAATATTCATTGGCTTTTAAAAGCATATAGATGTCATGCTTTACATGTACAACCTGAAGGGGTTATGTAACAGGTATGACATTGAGTACCTAATCGACATCCAAATGTAAGTAAGGTCGTACTTGTCAGTATAATTGCTTTGGAAACTGATGTTCCAAATATGGTAAGAGGTTGCAGTATTCAACCAATCACTACACACTGGTAAACTGGCCAATCATAGCACACCTCGCTTTTCAGAGCAAAGTAAAAAATCTGCGCGTTTTAGAGAGCCAGGTCAAAGGGGAGATACAAACATGTTGAAAATACAGCGATTTTGAACCTACATACAGCGATTTTGAACCTTAAATCGTTTATATACACATTATATCTAATACAAAAGATAATATTCGTTTTAGCCGTATCATATGACCCCTTAAAAGATTTCCAGTAGTATTTTGTATAACTATTGTTATTATTAAACCTAAACTATTTTTTTTTCAAAGTAATGGAAACAACTTGTATACTCACTGAGAAGACAGCTTACGAACTCCTTGCAATTCGCTGGTTTACGAACCCCATTTGAGAAACCCTGGTCTATATTCTTGTAAGGTTTCAGTTTTTTATTATTTTGTATATTGTTATGTGCCTTCTGACCTCAACATTTTGTTCAATGTTAGGAATGTCAGACTGATATTTCTCTAGTCTTTCAATTAGCTGTTTGTTTGTTTACAATGTTTTTATTTCCTACATTTAAAAATACTTTACAGTGTTGCTTTTTAAGAATTCATCTTATAAATCTTATATAATAAAGGTACTTTATTATAAAGGTGCTTATATTAAAGGTACTTTTGTTGTTTTGCATTTTGATCTTAGAACAGACTTGCTATTTTTTCATAATCTTTACTTTACCCGGTGTCATGGCAGTTCTCTGTATGTGTGCTCTTCATTTATATAATTAAGGCTAATTATTGGGTTTTGAAGTTTCTCTGCATTGTACAACAATGTTAGCAGTGTTTTACTTTCACATCCCTGAAAGTTAAATCATTATCCTATGCTCTACTCCCGGTTATTTATTAAAGTATCTCAAATAATATAATACTTACATTTACAATTAGTTGACTAATTGCTTTGATGAGTGACTATGAGTAGACTTGCAAAATCTATGGCCAGGTTAGATCTTTATGGTTGTTCAGCTATCTCAAGTCATTTGGATAAATTTGCAACTCATATTACATTATTATTCCTTTTTTGGCACTTAACATACATATTTAGTTAACCAGTCATCGTTGTTTATACCCACATAACAATGAATTTGAATTTCAGAGCACTCGAGTGGACCCTGAGGAGTTGTTCACTAAACTAGAGCGCATCGGGAAGGGGTCATTTGGCGAAGTGTTCAAAGGTATTGACCGCCGCACTCAGAACGTAGTGGCCATCAAGACCATCGATCTAGAGGAAGCAGAGGATGAAATCGAAGACATCCAACAGGAGATCACGGTTCTCAGCCAGTGCGACAGTCCACATGTTACCAAATACTACGGCTCATACTTGAAGGTACAGATTGATGCATTGTTGCCTTCCAATGTTAATGAATGCAAAGGAGTGCTGAGTTTAATCATAAGAGAGCTTTCTTCCTAGCGAAGGGTTAATTCCATTGTGATGACTCGCAGCCAAACCCTTTGCGCAATGTCACAATACCTGTAATTCTAGAAAGGCTGCCATATAGAACCTATGCTCCTAGATGTTGTCTGGCCTCCTTTTCATTGTGTCTGTGTTTTGATGGTCAGTGTTGATTAGAATTAATTTACCCATGCTGAAAACTGAGGGACTATCTGAATGTTCTCTGTACATTTGAATACTGTTTTATTACCTTAAAGTCAAGAAAATATTAATTGGCTTTTAAAAGCATACAGATGTCATGCTTTACATTTACAACCTGAAAGGGTTATGTAACAGGCATGACATTGAGTACCCAATCGACTCGTTTCTGCATTTGTATCGTGTCTACATACACCTGTTATTCTTGTATTTCTATGTCTCCGTAACATTTGAGCTTCGTAATAACATTTCCTTTTTCAACTTAATTTGGGAATGTGTTAATGCAAATTGTCACTTGTGCAAAGCTTGAACTAGCCCTGAATAAGATCATTTATGTTGTTGTTTTTCTTCAGGGCAGTAAACTATGGATTATAATGGAATATCTGGGAGGGGGTTCAGCTCTGGACCTAGTAAGTACTTACATTTCCATTTACGCATTTGGCAGACGCTTTTATCCAAAGCGACTTACATTGCATTATCCTATACATTTGTTTCTAAGTATTGGGTTGAACCCACGACCTTGGCGTTGAATCTCCACAGCTTCAGATGTATATTATATCCCTAAAATAGTTTTTGTCATAGTTTACTCAATCTTATGTTGTGTTAAACCTGTGTGGCTTCTATCAGGCAAAGGTGAATTTTTAGTTTATCAAGTTCCAAAATGACAGAAGTACCATGAAAGTGGTACCTGCACCTTATGTGCTATACAGTGGTATACAAAAGTTTACACACCCCTTGCAGAATCTGGAAAAGGCTGAAACTTTTGGAAAAAATAATATATTTTCCAAAAGGACCTGGAAAATATATTATTATTGTGGAGGACCTGGATACTTTTTCTTAAGATCAGTGGAAAGTCTAATGACTCATGACAAACAAGAAACCCTTGAACAACTATGACTAAACATAAAAACTGTCATTGATTGTTTAGGTAACATCATACAGTATTAAAAAGCAGGGGTATTTAAACTTTTGCCCTGGGCTATTTTGAGAAGTTATTTTATTATTCTTTAGTTTGAACTTTGTTAACATTTCCTTAGTAAAATAACTTGCTCAGGCAGAACTCAATTAAAAATAAACCTTCATTTTCAAAAATCATCTTATTTTTCCAAAAGTTTCAGCTTTTTCCAGATTCTGCAAGGGTTGTGTAAACTTTTGCATACCACTGTATAGTGGAGGTCCTCTGAAACCATACATCCGATTTGTATTCATGCGATTAGTGAATGCTGACTTAATTACTGTTCGTGTGACTTTTGAAGGATTTGAAAATGATACATGTAAATCTTGGTGAACCATTTTGGTGACCTGAAAATTATAAATTTGTGTGTAGCTACGAGCCGGACCCTTTGATGAAGGCCAGATAGCGACTATGCTGAAAGAGATACTGAAAGGTCTGGACTACCTGCATTCTGAGAAGAAAATCCACAGGGACATAAAAGGTGTGTGCGTTGTTTATTTGCCTCTGTGCGAGGAATATTTGTGTCTGCGCAGGATGAGGGGGTGTGACTCTTTTGTTTTTCCACTGCCGTTTGTTTTTCCACTTGTTTAACCTGGGAAGGGTGAGGTGGTTTGACCACAAAGAGCTGTACTGATTGGTTGTCTGTCTTTAACTTTTATTCCGTGTTATCTTTAGCATTTTAAAATTACCATTAAAAAATAGAACAAGAATACAAGTAAAGAGCCTTTATTATTTTACAGTTTCGGATTTTATCATTAGTTTTAATAATGTTTCTAAAGAATGGACTTCTAAATAATAAATAAATAAATAAAATACCAGTGTAAACGAGCAGAAGACATAAGAACTAGTATAAATAGCAAATATTTAATAATTTATTTATTTAATCAACATTTCCTTTTACAGTTTGAAACATAGAATAACCTTATTTTAAAGACTTGCTTAAAGTTTTAATGTATTTTTAAATATTTTAAGGTTTCTGGCTATAGTTTCCAGGTTAAACAGGCCTCTTAGAAAGACAGACCGACATGATTATGGGGTCATCTGTTACAGAAAGACAAAATCTGATAGGTTATAGCAACGATATAGCGTTATAGCTTTTCATGTAGCTTTACACCTCTTCGACCAGTTGCAGTTTTTAGTCCTGGTCCTGGATTGGAGATTTGAAAAAGGTTGGTACTTATGTATGTCTGTCTTCTGTGTTTTCACCTTTTTCTTGTTTTTACAGGTATATAACTTTATTTTTTTGCTTATAGTCAATATGTCTCATTTACAGCTGCTTTGTAACAATGAAAATTGTAAAAAGCGCTATATAAATAAAGTTGAGTTGAGTTAAGTCTGTACTATTCAATGGGAAGTACTTATCTATTGTGATAACTTTAGGAAACGCTGTAAAGTAAGCACAGATTTTGTCTGAATTTAGTTTAGTGTTTTGCTATAAAAGTCCTGCTTGTCTCACACACTTTTGCATTATTATAGCCGCAAACGTGCTGTTGTCAGAGTCTGGCGAGGTGAAGTTGGCAGACTTCGGTGTGGCGGGGCAGCTGACAGACACGCAGATCAAAAGGGAGACTTTTGTGGGTACACCATTTTGGATGGCCCCAGAGGTCATCCAACAGTCTGCCTATGACTCAAAGGTAAGTCAGTAAATCTACTCGCTCATTGTCTGAGCCAACACATCTTGTACAGTCACCACGCCAGCCTGCATCTCAACTGAGCCTTAATGTTGACATAACTAGAATTACTCAGAAAATGTCCATTATTTTAAAACGTTTCAACATATATTTGATATTGTCCCAAAATATTCTTATTTGGACTTGATAGATAGGTGGTAAAAGCCATTTTGCTGGTTGTTCGAGCCAAAAAGTGTTCAATGATTTAGACCTGGCTTCTGTTACAAAAAACGTTATAATGACTCTGTATTCTAGTACTATTCATTGTGCACTCAGCATCTCACTGTCATGTAACACTGTTTATTATGCTTTCAGGCTGACATTTGGTCTCTTGGGATCACTGCCATTGAGCTAGCCAAGGGTGAACCTCCCAACTCAGACATGCACCCCATGAAAGTTCTCTTCCATATCCCAAAGAACACACCACCCACCCTCAATGGGGACTTCTCAAAGACCTTCAAAGAGTTTGTGGACTCCTGTCTTAACAAGGACCCTACATTTGTAAGTACAGATAAACTCTTGTTTTTCTTTAATAAAGCTCAAACTAAAGATTTTGAAATGTTATATTATCTACCTTTCTCAGAGGCCAACAGCAAAGGAACTCTTGAAGCATAAGTACATTGTTAAACATTCAAAGAAGACGTCCTACCTCACTGAGCTTATCGACAGGTTAAAGCGCTGGAAAGCTGAGGGCCATAGTGATGGAGAATCCAGCTCTGACTCTGACTCGTGAGCATGCTGAGAACACACATACACATACACTGATTTTATCATTAGTCTTAAAGGAAATTCTCGCCTAGTGTGCTCATCCTCGTGCACGATATTAAAAAAAGGTGAAATTGTGATTCTAGTTCTTGTCCATACAATGGCAGTAAATTCTTTTCAAGTTTCAGATGGGAAAAAAAATTATGTTATTAATTCAGTATAATATAAATTATTATAACAACAATTTATAGCAAAAAACGGGCATATCAATATAAAGTTAAGAACTGTCGGTATTGAGCTCTTGACTTTGTTCTGCTTTTTAAACATACGTACATCAAACAATTAATGTTTAACAAATGACTGTCAGTATTTAATGACAAAGCTACTTTTACCACACTATTTAAAACCTTTTTATGTCCTGCATTCTGTCAACAAAATGTTTCATGTTTCCGAGAAGTCCTTTGAATTGGCTTAAAATGAACTGCAATTTTGTTGCTTGTTAATCTTGTAATATGATGAAATCATGCCCGAACTACTGGCAATAACTCCTCACAGAGTATTATCTAATTTAGACATGACATGGTGTTTTCTTCACTAAACTTAATCGTATAGCTAAACAAGTAGTTCAACCACAGATGCCAGTGACTGCTCTAATACCATGATATACAATTTTGACCTCACACACAAAGAAACCCCACTGACTGCAGTTTGATCAAGTTGTTGCTATGTATTTGTCTGACAGGGACTCCAGCGGTAGGGACAATGACTCATCTCCCGAATGGTCTTTCACCACCGTTCGTAAGAAGAAGACAACAGAGAAGCATGTGAATGGAATGGTGAGTTCTGAATCGAGGATGATTAAGAAATTCTTAATTGACAGATTGAACTGAGCTATGGATAACTAGTTCTTATTGTTCTCAATCTTCTTTCAGAACGAAGAGGTTCAAAAGAAATCTGCCAGTTTAACCACAGTGATGGCTCCTGTCTTCTCTGAGGTAGGGGTTGCTTTTTCCAGTTAAAATATTGCAGCTCAGAAGTGAGAATACCTTTTAAATGTTTTTTTTTGTGTCGATGTTGAAGCTATAAAATCAGACCTAGAATCGGATGCTCTGAGGTTGTATTGGAGGTATGTGCTTTATGTGGGATGAGGCACCACCACACACTCATTTAAATTATTAAGTTTTCCTCCAGTAAAGCAGGTAGCCTTGTATAGAACATGTAACATTTAAACAAGTGGCAACCTTCCGATCTCTCTCGTGAACCCAACATGGAAGTGACTTAAACTGCAATTCATCGACTGGCTGCTAGAGGCTGGCTCCAAAAGAGAGAAGAATCTTATTGAGTCCCTTTTTAAAATGGGTCAAATTTACAGCAGGAAAAAACTTGTTTACAGCCTGGTACAAAAATGATTTAGCTCTATATAGCTTATTTTACCATTCATGACAACTGTGAAGAGGGTGAATTTTTGTATAACTCACCCGTTTAACTTATATTAAGCATTAAAATCCTGCAAGTTAGGTGCATGGCCACTTGAGTGACAAGTGGTTTCAGCATCCAGGCGCCTCAGCTCCAACCATGTTTTTGCCCATTTTTGACACGCTGCTAAGATTTTGACGGCCAGCTCCGCCCACTTTAAGCTTCAAAACAGCTCCTCAGAAACCTACGGGTGACACTACGTCCGTGTTTTATACAGTCTATGCATCTAACTCGAATGGCATCAGAAGAAGAATAGCGGCCGAAGACTCGCATCAAAGAGTATCAGAGGCAAGGATCAATTATGTGTTCCATTGTAACACGTGCCCCCAGTAGCAAACATGCGTTTCTGCCATTTTTAGGTGAAAACTACTCCTCAGTTCAATAGTTTTTTGTGGTCGTGTTGACAATGTTGACAAGGATTTTTGAAAAATGAAGCTTTATATTTTATAGTCCTACCCTGAGCAAGTAATTTCACTAAAGAAATGTTAACATAAAGTTCACACTAAAAAAATAATAACAGAATTTCTAAGAATAGCCCAGTGCAAAAGTTTAGACACCCCTGATTCTTAATACTGTATGATGTTACCTAAACAATCAATGACAGTTTTTATGTTTAGTCATAGTTGTTTAAGGGTTTTTTGTTTGTGAGTCCACTGATCTTAAGAAAAAATATCCAGGTCCTCCACAATTTTTGCTTTTACAGCATTTCTGGATATTTTACTCATGTCCAGCAGTAACTGTGTGATGTTGAGATTGCTCTTTTTACATTGAGGACCATCAAGAGACTCATATACAACTATTGCAATAGATAGAAACGTTCAGTGTTGCCCACAAAGTCAGCATGATTCATTTAAAGTCAGGTGGGTGTAAAACCTCTGAAAATGTTTTTGGTGTAAATTGTTATTGTTTCATTTATACATCTTATTTTTTCATTTACTAATGTCCTTCCGAATAATTAAAAATACATAAAAGTTTTTCAGGAAATGAAATATATTTTTTTTAACATCAAAACCATTTTGATGTTTGACGTGTTGACTTTGTGGGCAGCACCTAATGTTTTTATATATTGTAATAGTTGTGTGTGAGTCTTTTGATTTTATATATTAGGGGTGTGACAAGATCTCGTGGCACGACACAATATCCTCAGTGCAGGACTCGAATTGCCACCATTTATTTGGGAGCATTTGTGTGAATGCATTTTTTTGTAGCTCGACAGGCTACATAACGGTGTGTTTATGTAGTTTTTAACGGTTCCTCGTAATGTAATGTAATTCAGTAAGTGGAGGAAGGAGGATTGACAGTTTGATATGATCACTTTCCCCTTACACACCCAATTTTAGCGTATAACATGCTGGTTGTTTGTGGTTTTATGATTAAAAATGGGATTTTAACATATAGAAAACAACCACGGCTCTTTACTTAAAGCTGTGCCTGTTAAGAAAACAGAAATTATAGTATTTGTGCAATTACGTGACTCTCAGTTAGGTTTGGGACGAAACATTTTGTAGTGTTTACATAGTTTATTACTGCATAATATAATTCCTTAAAATAGAAGTTTACTTTGTTTCATAAAGTACATACATAAAGTTGATTTTAAAATTTCTTTTTTGCATTTTGTGTTTTAAAGGTGAATAAAAATTTAAAAATCTTGTCTCGTTCTTGTGAACCCAGTCTCATGTCTGGTCTCGTGGGATAAGTGTCTCGTCACACCCCTAATATATGGGTCAAAGACGTTAAAAAGTTCCCATCAAAATAAATTTACAAAAGTGATTTTATGTCCATAGAAAGCACTTTAATTGAAAGTAAATTGTCTTCTTTATGGTTTTATAAGTTTTTGGATAATAAATTTTCAAAATTTGGTTGAAATAATGTTATGTTGTCATTCAGTGTAAAACAATATTTATGTACAAATTCAAACAACATGCTTTTTTTGACTTTTACATATTAAAATATATAAAATAATAAGTGAGCATATTACATTTTATTGTGCTTTAAATGAGTAAAAAAATATTATTGACGAAATCTGCAAAACCTATAGGATAATGGCAAATTTAAAAAGAGTAAAATTTCAACTAATTAGTATTTGGGGAGAAAGGATTTTTTTCTTTTAATATGACTTTTTTGTTGTAAATATGCCTAACAAAATTGTTACACTTAATGACATTCATGTAAAAAAAAATATTATATTTATTTTCTGCTCACAAAAAGAAAAATGCAATTAAATTAAACATTAAACTTTTTTAAAAACAATTTAAAGCACCAGTGCAATTATTGTTTTTATGCTAATACCCTTTTTCGTCTTTGACCCATATATATATATATATATATATATGAAGAGTTTGGTTAAAAAATGAGATGATAAAAAGCATGATTTTATGTTATCATGTTTCTATCATGTTATTTAGCTTAAAAAAATTATAATGGCTTAAATCAAAACATACCAAATGCTGTTTGATTGATATTAATTGGAATGCACAATGAAAAAACTTAAAACGGAGTTATCTCATTTTGTATATATATCTGGTGGTTCATAGAAATGTTAATGCACCACTTTAAGTAGTGGAAAGAGTTTTTCTGTCTCTTGTATCTCTGCATTATCTACAAATAAACTATAATTTAAAATCAATATTTTATGTGGATGTTTGTATGTGTTGCAGCTGAAATCAGAGCACAGAGATCCAGGCCTGATAAGAGGAGTGATCGAGGAGCTGGAGAAGAGCCTTCATATGGCTGAAGATGTCTGTCCTGGAGTCACAGACAGAATGATCGACCACATCCTGGATAGGGTGCAGAGGTCAGTCAAGCATACTTTACAGGGTTTAGATACCTAAAAGCATCCCCTATTACTGTTTTAAGCATTAATGTAGTGATTATAAAAACTTATTTAACATCAAATTTACATATCCACTAAATGTTTTTGACAGCAGTTCATCATGTGATGACATTGAAAAGCCAGATGACCAATATACAATGATGATAATACACTATAATAAAAATAATACACTGGCATACAATTACATTTTGCATTTTACTCAACAAAACTGAAGATCTAAAACATTTATTTATGGTGTGTTATATAGCAAATCTTGGAATTTGTAACAGAAGGCGGCATTATTGTTTTAAAACGGCTAAATGTCTTCTGATCTGATTCTCATGTTTCTACCTGTCTCTCTGACCTCTTCCCTTGCGGTTCTGTTTCCATAGGTTCTCTGTGAGTTAGTGCAGTGCTGCATTCCTAAGACAACAGCCAGGGGGACGTTGGAGCACATCAGGTCTCCTGGTGTCGCTCCTCCTCGTCACTGCACCTTAACACACTTAAACACTCACACATGTACAGAGGAAGGAGAGCCGTGGAGTTGCACACTATCTTATAACCAAAAGGATTTTCTTCCTCCCAAAGAATGACTATACATAGTGTGCGCTTAACTGTATTTATATAATTTTGCCATGTGCTTTTAAATATCTTCAGCTGGTGCACCAGGATGTGTGCGTTACTGTTCTTTTACTCCATATTTTACTTTGAAAGACACAAATTGTTCTTACTGAATAAGTCGATTGGCACGGCATTAGGCAAATCTGTTGGTTCACATATATTTATCCCAATCCATTAGTTTATTTTACCATTTAAACCGAGATCATATTTATGTGTGGGAAATTTGGCAAAGTCTTTTGTGTGTTTTGGTTTGGGATTTCTTTATTATGCTCTACACACTGTTACCTGTAGCATTACAGAACTGCTGTATGGAATTACATTCGTATCATATCAGTCGAAACAAATAGAAATACCTCAGTTAGATGAAGCAATCGTTTAAAAGAAAATACAGTTCATGCTCAGTTTAGACAAAGTTCATTTCATTTTTAAACTGCTGGGAAAATGAGAGGAATTTTGCTGTGCAAATGCTACCTCCACCTCGGATACGTGACATTAGGAAATGTATTTTTAATTGGCAAGGTAATTTGTTTGAAAAAGCCTAGAATTTTATATTTATATATGACACTTTGCTGTTCTGATGTCATCAGCCTTTGTTGCGAAATATTTTGCCCTCCGTTTCTCAGTGATGCCCACTTTTACATTGTTTTGTGTTTGAGCTGAGATTTTTATATGCAAGTAGAGTTGAACTGTATTTTTGAAGAAAATATGCACTTGTCTTGCACACACTTTGTACGGGGCGGGCCTGTTTTATACTTTCAAAGGTCTCTTTATTTACCGACATTCCTTTTTCCTTTGAGTAGATCTCAAGGGAGGGCTCTTCTTTAGCCAGGGGCAAAATATCTACACAAAAGCAGTTCAGTTACCCAAGATGACAGTAAATGATTTCAAGGTGGCGCTAGCATCGTAAAAGTCAAATGGAATTAATTCGCTATAATTTTTTTTTTTATCTTTTAGTGTTCTATGATGAGGGATTTTCTTTTGCCAATCTTGTAAAGAAACACAAGGGTGCCATCACTGGTATGGTGGTGATTTCATACATGCTCCTGTTGGCTGGGAGAGATTATGCCAATATTACATCCTATTGTGCCTAAAATTCACTTCTTTATGTACATGTGATTGTCATTACAGTCTCAAACAGCTTTAAAACAAATGTTTAACACACGTTGCCAGACCAGACTGCTGGAAGATTTTAGAGCAATAAATGTGTTTAGACGAAGATTT
Organism: Triplophysa bombifrons; assembly: GCA_029783895.1. Classification (NCBI taxonomy): domain Eukaryota; kingdom Metazoa; phylum Chordata; class Actinopteri; order Cypriniformes; family Nemacheilidae; genus Triplophysa; species Triplophysa bombifrons. The sequence goes on from CM056466.1 coordinate 17,037,542, forward strand.
TTATATTTCTTTATAGGAGTGTAGATGCAAAAGCTAGGTTTTGTAAATTTCTTCATCAGCTTTTGTAAATTAATATTGCCACACAAAATCTTTCAAGGCTGTAGCATATATATGTGCTGATTTTCTCACTTTTTTTTGACTTCAACTGTTACATATTAGTTTTTGTTTGATGTGGCAAATAAAGATGTAAATTATGACCTCTGAATGTGACCATGCTTTCCCAATATCAGAAGTACACTACCGGTCAAAGGTTTTTGGACACTCAAGTGAAATTTTTCTGTAAAAGTTTGATTCAAAGGCGTATGTTTAAATTTCGGAATTTAGTTTATTGAAATTAGTTTAGTAGACAAAAATACAATTTTGCAACTAACGTTTTATTTAAAAAAAAGAATTTTGAAATGGATGACTTGGACTGAATAATGAAGAAAGAACAGCCAGTAAGAGCACAAAATAGGTGGTAACTCCTTTAATATTGTTTAAAAAGCATCTCTGAGACCTCAAGAAGCTGCTTGATAAAATGACAAGAAAACATTTCTGCAAATTCTAGTCAAAAGGTGAAGATGATGATAAAATATTACATTGTTTTACCTTTTTTAAACATAATTAATTTTCTAAAATGTACACATAAGTGAGTAGGTGTCCAAAAACATTTGACCAGAAGTGTATGTCTGAACACTTTACTGTTGGTAAAACTTTTAAGTTTTACAGTTCACTGAATGAAGAAAAGCAGCATGAATATAAAGTGGTTTTATTTGACAGTATTATAGGCACTTGTCAAGTCAATTGGTATAATCCACTGTTTTATGCATATGTCACCCATTATGCATATGTTTTATACATTGTCACCCATCAAGTCAGCTTCTTTAGATAAGCAGAAGAATGTAATATGTTGCAGGGTTGATCAAGGTAAAATCTACAGCGTCCTTAAAGGAAGCCAGAGCAGATGGGGGTTTACATCATTAAAATTGCAACATTATCATTGCTCTATTTGAAACATAGAGCTTTTCTTTGGCTTTACAATCCATAGAAGAACAAATATTTTACCACAATTTTTGCAAGTTCAATAAAAATGTCCCTCAAAGCCACATTAAAAAAATATTGACCCAGCTGAATGCATTTATTTTAATATTTTCTTAAAAATTGTTCAAATGTTAAATATTGACTTTGCTGGCAAAATTGCACCTCAAAGGTTAATGGTTTAATTATTACTATTTTCTAAAGTCCCTGCCTAACCTAGTTTTTTACCTGTATTTTTCATACCAAGATAACGATTGATTATACAGTATCTCCTAAAAACACTCCAGAGTGAGTGACCGTTTCATGTGTTGTATGAGACAACAGCTTTAGCTGGGATTTGACCTCATCGGATAAGAGAAATAAAAACAAATATTTGTCAAGTGTCTTTGTTGTGTTGGACCTGCATTTTTTTATTATTTCCTTGGAAAACTTGTGTGCTGTTATATGTAGCGTATGAAAACGAATTTTCTTTAACATATCTAAAGTGTTTTGCAGAAGACATTCGTACAGTGTTGGAATGGCATTAGGGTAGGAAATGATCAAATCATTTGTCTTTTCGGGGTAAACTATACTCGCAACCAAACCACTTAACAAAAAATGCATGCTTAATACGGAACATGACATAGCAAAGAGTTGAAGCATTTATATCTACTTTTTCTGATCCCATGACATGATTTTCTCTGACATATCAAGTAAAGCATGGCAGTTTATCTACAGGGACAGTTCTGTATCCCTGAACCATTACAGACCCATTGCTGGGCTGCAGCAAACAAGGAACTTATTTATGTCCACTTAGTATCGCAGTATTGGATTGATGGATGTTTCCGAGCCACTGTGGGGAATATTTTTGCCTGATGAATAGTAGTTTAAGAACATGTCCACTAGATGTCAGTAAACACATAGCAATGCGGTCAAAGAGAGAAAGTGCAATTTATCTGACGTTTCATTGAATAAACCTTAAATAAATGAACACATTTAAAAAAGTAAGTTTTGTTGTGAAAATCAATAGGAAGAATTGTGAGACTAATATCTTGAAAACAGATTCTTATAATAAAGATTATGCAGTCACAAGGAATTAGCCCTTTAGTCCAAATAAATTGCCTACACAGAAATACAAATAACATTTTTGGGTTTGCGTGTTTAATGGCGACATAAGGAATTGGCACTCTAAACCCCTCAAAGTAAGGTTTACCAACAGAACATCACACACCTTCTTCAGACTTCAAAACACCGCCTCAATTCAACCATTTTATATAACAGGACCCGTATGAGCGACCCACTAACACAGTTCTGTACGTGAGTGACGAGTGTTTGGGAGGGGCGAAGAGCGTGGAGTTCCATGTGTGGGCGGGATTTGACGCGAGACGCCCAACACGTAGGCGGGACCAATGGCGCGGCATTAAATAAGAGGGCGGAGTCATGCTCGTTCAAAAAAAGGACGATTGTGAGTAACTGTTAGCGCTTTACACGGCGTTTCCCTCCACAAATCAAACAAAGGTGATTTTAATGTATAACCTTATTCTGTGATGAATGCACTGGTTTCTTCAACAGTGGGTCTTGTTTTGGGTTTCTGTTTTTAACTAAACAGTTGTCTTATAGTTTGATTATTCTGTAAACAACGCAATTGTTTTCCAGATATGTTTGCGTCATGTTTTGCACGTAAATGCCGTGAACTCCAATGACATCAGCTGTGACTCTCTACACGGGTAATGTCGAAACTTTCCATGCCTTTGTTTACAACTTCTTGCAATTTGACACGCCCATAAAGCTCTTGTGCAGTTAGTTTGCAATAGTGAATTGCACGAATAATAAGTTTAATGCACATTTTTTGCACATGTTCATGCAGTCGACATCGTGCATTTCAATAAGACTTATTTGGCTACGTTGATTATACACATGCACATTGTTTAGGCCTGCTATTGCCACATATTAATTTAACCTTTAATGATCACGGAGCAACGGATTTAAGTAACAAGATCTGGCAACACAAAGATAGCTGTGTTGTGCACCTCAGTTTAAGGCAGACAGACACACTGGACCTGTCGCAAAGCTTTCAAGGCATCTGCTAAATGACTGCATTCAAACTTCCTTTATCAGGTTTTCCTTCCATGGGTAAAGAGTTTACGAAGCAGCCATGAAACCCCCTGGCGAGGAAGACAATCGACGTCTGGGGACATTGCTGCTGAACACTCTGGAGAGAGAAATGCGCCTGTGGAGAGCACCAGTCTTAAAGAATGGATGCATTCAGGTTAGGAGAATTGAAAACACACCAACACCGAAAGAAAACCCTTTTATAGTTCCTTTTTCCACCATTTATAATAAATGGTGCTTAACAGTTACAAAATGTTGATGTCTTGTTGAAACTAATTATTATATGCTTCAAATATGTATTGATTGGTTAATTGATGATTTGTCTTAGGGTTCAGATATTTGTCCATCTCAGTATCAGGAGGTGATTGTGTGGATGCACGAAATGAGCACAGTTTATCAGTTCAGCTCGGAGACTTTTGCTTTGGGAGTGTGTGTTCTTAATAGCTTGATTGCAACAGTTAAGGTCCGTGGATTGAATGCATTTTTAAAATACATTTTACAGCCTTTGCATGTGATTTAATACAACTTTGCACTATTTATTTCTTCACAGGCTCAGTTCAAATACCTCAAGTGCATGGCCATCACCTCACTGATCCTGGCTGCAAAAATCAACGAGGAAGATGAGGCAAGATTTCCATTCGCAATTTGTTGTAATGCTGTAATAAAGACGCCCGACACCGTTTTTGACCATTCCAGTGCTTTTATCCTTGTCTTTTATTGGTGAACAGGTAATCGCATCGGTTAAGCATCTGCTGGAGCAAAGCGGTTGCAAATTCTCCACAGCAGAGATTCTTCGCATGGAGCGAATCATATTAAACAAGCTGCACTGGGACCTTTACATCGCAACACCCATCGATTTCATTCACATCGTGAGTACCAACTGACATATGTATTCAGACCAGAACTCAACCTTACAAAAAGCAAAAGAAAACAGATAACACCGTTTTGCGAACGTTAACAAAGTTGACGTTTGGTCCTTGACATTGTGCACGTGGTGCAGCCGGAGGTGATCCATTTGCACAAATTGACAAGCAGTCTTTACGCGTTGTGTGCGGTGCATATATGGCCAAGGCACTAATCTGTCTTTTACTTGAGCAGTAAACCAGATAGATAACCCTGTTAAGAGGGAAGAAAACCATCTGTATTTTCTGTCCATTACAAATATAGGCCCTCAGAAACTGGAAAGGGTTAAAGGGCTAGTTCACCCAAAAATTCTGTCATGTCTAGCTTCTATCATCTCTCCAATGCGCGAAAACATCAATACCCTTTCAGTCCTATTCTACATTTACATTTAGACATTTGGCAGACGCTTTTATCCAAAGCGACTTACATTGATTTATCCTATACATTTTACATAGGTATTTGCAATCCACTGGGATCGAACCCACAACCTTGCATTGTTAACGCAATGCTCTTAACACTGAGCTACAGGAAAGCTACAGTTTGGAAACAAAAGGATACGCAGTGAAATATCCCTTTAAAATATCACACGATATGATTGATGTTCTTGGCACAAGTTATAATAGTGCAGATCTGGCCAATGCATGAAGACCATGATCAAATCCTGTAACATTAGAATTTACTCGTTTCTTTTCTCTTTCTGTAAATGCGTAACATTGGGGATTTGGCACACAACACAGAGCCAAAGAACAATACCATAACAAAAACATTGATAAAAGACACAATTTAAAAAAAAACTATGTAATTTTAAAAGGCCGTTCCCTGAATGATCCTAAAGAATAGAAAAAAAAAAGTAATTTACACTTAAATTTTTTATTTTAACTCACAAAACCGAAAATCGAAGAAAAAATCAGGACTTTATTTTCCCTTCTGATGTATGCGTATATAGATATTTAACGTTTGTGACACTAGAATAAATATAACGGAATTGCTTGTGAAATTAAAAAATATCTAACAGCATAGAAAAATAAATATCCTTCTCAAATTCAAATCCACCGTTTAAAATACTTCAAATATATTCCTGTTTAAGGTCCATGTGACTGACCCTTCCTTTGAGAAGTAATGTGAAGACATGCTCACATACAGCCATAGATTCAAAGGATATGTCACATTTCCACAACACATAGATTTAACGAAGCATTCAAAAGAAACCAACCACATCTTTCCTAAACAATCAGCATGGCTTTTTCTGTTTCCAAGAGGTCAAATCTATACAACGTGAAATCAAAATGAACCCGTTTACTTTCTCAATATTCATACAAGTGTCATGAGTGCACTGCAAAACTGGACGCCTGCTTTTAAAATACGGATATCAAATATCACCCTACTTTAAATTTCCCATTGAATGTCTTGTTTCACTGAGAAAAAGGTCACATTATGAAAGTAAAATGAGTTGCGAATGCGGTTTCACATTGACTTGTGTTCAAGAACACAACTGAGATTGCTTGTCTTAAATTGAGCCACTTCACAGGTTTTACGTTATACTCGGAAAAATCATGGAGACCAAAAAACACCACACATTTTTAAACATTCCGCTTGTTCGCATCCCACTTGTGAGTGAATTAACACAGAGAGCCATTCAAACTACAGATCCACATATAATTTGGAAGAGAATTATAAGGGTTGTTTATGTGTTGATGTGTCGTTGTCTCCATTGCTTAGGCTTTTGTTGATCGATGTGTTTTCAGTTCCATGGCCTGTTAATGACCAGACATCCACACCTCATGTTAGCGGGTTCTCAGAAGAGACCTTGTCTCCAGGCTTCATTGTGGACCAGGCAGGTGCAGCATTGTATGGCCTGCCACCAGCTCTGGCAGTTCAAAGGCTCCATACTGGCTTTGGCCATCATCACTTTGGAGCTGGAGAGACTGACACCCGATTGGTTCTCTGTTTTTTCTGACCTGCTGAGGAAAGCACAGGTATGCATGAAGTATATGTGAATATTAGTTTCAACATGCAGAATTTTGTCTTAAAAATCTGTTTCATCTTCTGTGTATTTGTTTTAGATCGAAAGTACAGAGTTCATTTGTTGCAAGGAGATAGTGGACGAGTACCTCACGGGCCTCGAGCTGTCATTACCCACCAATGCCCTGTATATTTTAGACACCGCCAGTATGCTGATGTTCAGGGCATATGACATGCAGGAGGAACACGGAAGTGGAAACGCTCAGGCAGCCATCCGGGCCAAACGAACGCAGAATGAGGACCGAGAGATGGACGACTTCTGTGACGGATTCTGGTACCTTTATGACGAGGCAGTGAAACCAGGAAAACATGGACCTGAAGATACGAGCGGGACTTTCGAAGGAAAGATTTCACCCTGTCCTCCTCTGCAGCCGCCCTATATAAGCTAACAATCATTTTTGTAAAGGTTTGAAAAGATGTTGACTAGCACTTTAGTTTCTTTTATAAATCTTTATGCAGCACTTTAACTATATAGGATTTTTTTTTAATATGAAGTAATTTACTTTTGTACGGTTTTTTTTATATTTTGTGTGTGCATGTTCATCAGAGTTATTCAAGTGTTTCATTATGGACTAATGCTTTAATGTCTATGGTGCTTTTTATATTTGCTTGCGAGTAAATACTAATTCAAGCCTTTTGATATTTTGTCTTAAAAGCAAACAGCATTCAATTTGCTTTGTAGGATCGTAGGACATTCTATGCAGACGTTACAGCTTGGGTTGTTTTTTTGTTTAAATGAAACCTCCTTTCCTCATTTTTAAAGGCAGCTATACAATGCTTCGCTTTTCTTGCTGCTGCTATGAAAGGAAGCAAATGTAAAAGGAGGCTTAAACTGATGTTACTTTGAGTTTGATTAAAAATGCAGTTTTATTTTTTGTTAAGAAACAATAATAGGTTGCCATGTAATAAAAGCCAACTTTTGCATCCTACAGTGTGTTCTGTCAGACTGAATGATTTCAAAATGCCAAATGATTATATGAAAGAACTTGAAATGAAATATGAAATGAATATAGAAACTGTGTATTTAAAGTGACAGCAGGCCACTGAATACATGAACAAGTTTATTTTCAGTAAAGAATAAGTAATTGTATTTCTTTAATCCAGGATCTTATAAATACAGTGCTATAACTGCAAACTCCTGAATTAAGATCCAGGGGTCAAAAGAGGGCAGTCCGTAAATCCAAGGGAAATACAACAATAACTTATTTGCTCCAAAGAAACTTAACTGTCCCATATGTATGTTTACATTACGTTTTATCAAAAGAAAGAGTTAAAGATGAGTTAAACATGTATTTCACCTTTAAACTATGGCTTTTTACTTTATAACCTAGTTTTGTATCTGGAGCAGTAGGTTCTTTTTCCAAAGATGTCAGATGTAGAACACAAAGCATGGTGAAACAGGTGAATGAAATTAGGGAAGTGTTTATTTTTAATATCAGTTATCTGCTTTCATACTCATAACTTGCAGTCAACGCCTCTTTTGCAAATGAGGATGTGGTATCATTAGTTAAGATGTCCTCAGGTGTTTCAACCTCTACAGTATGGCTTAAATGATAAACAATATAATCTGTTTGACCATGAACACTGTTCAGTAATACAAAAAAATATATTTTGCATATCTGTTGTTATTACAATAAAGCTAACATACTGGTCCTGGATTAGTATTAAAACAGAACCAAAAATAACATTAAGACTGGTTTATTTAAGCCATTCCCACGCATGCTTCTAAAACTCACACACATGGGCAGATTAGTATCATCGCTGTGCTACTGAGTTTGGCTCAGATCTTAAATACTACTGTACATTATGGCAATCGAAACATGTATTCAACATGTATGTCACAATATTGGCCAGACTATAAGACAAATCGGTAGTACCAAAACAGTTGTGACCACACATCGAATGTTTCTGTCTGGTTAAAAAAAATACAAACATTAACAAAGACAGTTATAAACTAACATATCCCAAAAATAAAACTGGGTTGATGGGGAGGACATACTAAAATAACAAAAATATAACCTGAATGATCCTGTAAAGGAAACCAAAAAACTGTGGCAACACAAGAAACAATTCAGTCCTCATAAAGCATCCCTCTGGCTTCTCATCAGGATCTTTGGTCCATTAACACAATGTCAAAAAAAGCCCCCAAAATCTTTAAAAAGCTGCTGTTGCAATAATGGCGGAGGACAAGTCCATGGTCAGCCTGGTCATAAATTAACTGAAAGAAAATGGACACAAAACAAACCAAATGAATGACAAAATAAAAAGAATGAATGAAGTGGAGACATGCAAATAATATACAAACATCTTATATGAAGTATGTTAATATGCCTAAATATGAGTTGTGGGTTTAAGGGATAAAGTCTGAATTAGCGCTGTAAAGAAGCAAGAAAGGTTTATTTATTTACATTTCAAATAAAATTTAAAAGGGTTTTTGACTGGACTAATCTGCTGGCAATTTTCAATCAATGATGTTGAGTTTACACATCCATACATATTGTTGGTGTCAATAGTGAACCCATTTCAGAGACAAACTACAAAATGGATGCTTTTCAAATGACAGTGAGACAACCAATAGTCACAAGGTGGTGCTATTGAGCTTAACTTGCAATATCTGCAAGAAGAGATAAAAACGAACCAACTGCTCTAAATCTGCATTCAACACATGAATGGAGCATAACTTCACAAATCATAGCACTACAAATAAATATATTTTATGCTTAGTTGAAATAAATAGACAAGATGTACTGTGTTCACTTGATGCTTTCAACTAAAAATTATCATTAAACAGATTTGTCCTAATATTGGAGCTATGGATGGTGGTTGGAAGAGAGATGGCTTTTGTTTTCCCTCCTAATTTTGGTTTCATAATCAATTACCTTAACCGTATTAGAAAAATAAATATTGAATATATGGACGAATCTATCCTAAAGTATTGAGACCTTTGATCCTGATGCATCGATTCACAAGAATTGATCCGTCCATGGCAGGTCAGCAGAAAGGGGCGTGGCATATAAAAGGATGATGATTGTCAACAGAAGCACTCACTTTTTCCTGTCTTTGTCCTTCTTGAGGGGCTGTGAGAGAGAAAGGGTCTCGGCCGCCACCTTCCTCCTGTTAAAGGCGTTCATCTCCTCCTCCAGATCTCGTCGCTTCTCCTCCACCTTCCTCTTCTCCTCCTGGTGCATGCGCTTCAGCTGCTCAAACTTTTCATGTAACTGAGGAGAGAGACACACAATATGTGTTAAAAAGAGGCGAGTGCTCCTAATGTTTCAATGATGCCTACCCTTAATATGCTGAAGACCCGCATAGAGAATCTCTGAAATGGACAAGTGTCAAAATGATAAGACTGATCTTACCTCCCTCTCCTTCTCCTTAAGCTCAGCTTCCGTCTCTTTAACTTTGTTAACAAACATCTGTCTCATCTCTTCTTCCTTCCGCTGCAGGTCTCCAAGAAACTCCTTCCTCTTGGCTTCATATGTCTCCTGTAGACTGCAGAGTTGTCGAATACAAAAATATGTTTTTGCTTTGGACTGAGAATGTTATGAAGATGTAAACACTAGGGTACTAAAATAAATGTTTGAAACAGTTATATGATGTTGACAACATCTCTTTATAATATATATGAGAACCGATGGGATGCAACCTGAATATATAAATAAAAAATGTGTAAAAAGTATCAGTAAACAAAAACAGAATCGCACAATAGGCAAGTACAAATGTTCAAGTTTTAAATGTGTAACCCACATTTATATAAATAAACAGACTTTGTATTTCTGGAATTCATGTCTGACTCATGAGGCCCAGAGCTGTAGGCAGCTCACAGGGTTTTGAAACAAGATCTCTGACGTCTCTTTCAGGGAACTTAATAAAGCCCACGCTGATCAGTTTCACATGCAGATAATGGAGGGCCGTAACTCACCTGAAGGGCTGGCTGTCTGGGTCTGTGTCTTTGAAGCCCATCTCCTCCAGTTTACAGCGTCTGTACAGCTCATAGTGCCTGGCGTGAGTCTGCTCTCTCAGATCCTCCATGTTCACTCTGATCAACATCTCCCGCAGCTTTACGAAGTCACAGTGGCTCTCGTTCTCCACTGCAACACACATGCACATGATCAATGTCAATACAGTTCTTCCCGGCCCGAACATAGATCTTTAAGTTCACATTAAAAACAACTGAAGCCAAAATGACATCCCCATATCTCTGGCTTTATACATTTTCAGTCAAACTTCAAAAATTAATTCTGAGAGAATGTATGTATTCCTAATCTATTGAATCATCTGTTTATATTGGACTAAACCGCTGATGATCAGTACAGACATTAGAAAAATCTGTCTAAGCACGAGTTTAACTCTTTCACCGCCATTGACGAGTTATCTCGTCATTTAAAAAAAAAAACGCTTCCCCGCCAAAGACGAGTTTTTACGGCAATCAGTGTTAGTACTGTTTTACAGCAGGTGGCGCTACACACCTTTGGGAAAAAGTTGAGAATCCCAGAACCTAGAACGTATGTTTCTTAGCGGTTTTTATTGATGGTTCTGAGTGTAATTTAGGCGGAATCTTTGACAATAAACGGTAATTATCTCACCTGTTTAATCAAAATGACGCATTTTTGAAGAAACCTACCCACATCTATGGAGTGATAAAAAACAAATAAATGAAGATAGAAGAAAACGGTTTCTTTTGTTTGAAAGCTGAGACTCTGCTCTTTCATTTGACATATTGTTTGTCCATATATTCTTTACAGAAAATTTACTGTGAGCCATTAAATTTGGGTGAAAATGTAAAAAAACGCAACTTTTTTTTAAAGAGGCTGGCAGCAAATGAGTTAATTCCTTATGAAAGGAGAAAACTTCACGTGTTATGGATTTGACATTAAAGGAGGCACGTTTTTGACATTCATTGTAGGATTTCAGTATATATAAAATGTACAAACTATAAGCAATAATATCCAACAAATGTAGACGGGATGCCTCTCCTTAGACAACAAAATAGTTATTATATTATATTTTTATGTGAACAATTATGAGGAATATTGAGCATTATGGATGTGAACGATCACTTGACTTTAAAAAAAATCATGCTTAAAAAACTTTGGAGACTTCACATGGGTATTTAAACCACCAAATACTGACATCTGACGTAGTTAAAAAAAAAGGGGGGTTTTACCATAATGATACATTTTCAATCTTAAGGTTGACATTTCCATGGAACTGCCCATATGAAGATATGACAAACCAAGTTTGTTAAAGTCCCCATGAACCGGAAGTTAAGATTTACTTCCGTATTCAAACGTATTTCTGAATGCAACGAATATCGACTGCAGAAAATAGTTGCAGTGACTTGTGTTTTCCATTCCGATTCGATTGGATGTGTAAAACGGGCGTTGCATTTTTAAATAAAACTAGCAGCAGACTGACAGTTGAAGGGGAGGGGTTAACGGCTCTGCACTGCCCAAGCCATCTAAAAGATGTCATCTGAGAGAGAGCCACTAGAGGGCGGAAGTCCTGATAAGCTATTTATTACAAACACTCCCATGTTGAATTAATAAATAGGAATAGTTATTTTTTCACCAGGACTTTAAGAGTAAGAATCTAAAAGGACATTGTACTATAAGTACAGTTGAAAGAAAAAGTATGTGAACCCTTTGGGCTTACTTGGATTTCTTCATAAATTGGTCATAAAATGTGTTCTGATCTTCATCTAATTCACAACAATAGAGAAACACAGTCTGCTTAAACTAATACCGCACAAACATTATAAGTTTTCATGTTTTTATTGAACACAACATGTAAACATTCATAGTGCAGGGTGGAAAAAGTATGTGAAACCCTAGGCTAATGACTTCTCCAAGAGCTAATTGAAGCCAGGAGTCAGCCAACCTGGGGTCCAATCAATGTGATGAGATTGGATGTGTTGATTAAAGCTGGCCTGTCCAATAAAAAACACACACCAGTTTTGAGTTTGCTGTTCTGAAGAAGCGTTGTGTGATGTGAACCATGCCTCGCACAAAAGAGCTCTCAGAAGACCTACGATCAAGAATTGTAGACTTACATAAAGCTGGAAAGGGCTACAAAAGTATATCTAAAAGCCTTGATGTCCATGTGTCCACGGTAAGACAGATTGTTTACAAATGGAGAAAGTTCAGCACTGTTGCTACACTCCCTAGGCGTGGTCGTCCTGTAAAGATGACTGCAAGAGCACAGCCCAGAATGCTGAAGAAGAAGAATCCTAGAGTGTCAGCTAAACACTTACAGAAATCTCTGGCACATGCTAACATTTTTGTTGACAAATCTACAATAAGGAAAACATTAAACAAGAATGGACTTCATGGGAGGACACCACGGAGGAAGCCACTGCTGTCCAAAAAAAACATTGCAGCATGTTTGAAGTTCGCAAAAGAGCACCTGGATGTTCCACAGCACTACTGGCAAAACATTCTGTGGACAGATGAAACCAAAATTGAGTTGTTTGGAAAGAACACACAACGCTATGTGTGGAGAACAAAAGGCACAGCACACCAACATCAAAACCTCATCCCAACTGTGAAATATGGTGGAGGGGGCATCATGGTTTGGGGCTGCTTTGCTGCCTCAGGCCCTGGACGGATTACTGTCATCGATGGAAAAATGAATTCCAAAGTTTATCAAGACATTTTGCAGGAAAACGTAAGACCATCTGTCCGCCAACTGAAGCTTAACAGAGGATGGACGATGCAACAGGACAACGACCCAAAGCATAGAAGTAAATCAACAACAGAATGGCTTCAACAGAAGAAAATACCAAAATATTCTGGAGTGGCCCAGTCAGAGTCCTGACCTCAACCCGATTGAGATGCTGTGGCATGACCTCAAGAGAGCGATTCACACCAGACATCCCAAGAATATTGCTGAACTGAAACACTTTTGTAAAGAGGAATGGTCCAAAATTTCTCCTGACCGTTGTGCAGGTCTGATCTGCAACTATAGGAAACGTTTGGTTGAGGTTATTGCTGCCAAAGGAGGGTCAACCAGTTATTAAACCCAAAGGTTCACATACTTTTTCCACCCTGCACTATGAATGTTTATGCGGTATGTTATGTTTGTGCGGTATTAGTTTAGGCAGATTGTGTTTCTCTATTGTTGTGACTTAGATGAAGATCATAACACATTTTATGACCAATTTATGAAGAAATCCAAGTAAGCGCAAAGGGTTCACATACTTTTTCCTTCAACTGTATTGCGTTATATGCATTGCTAACATTGTTTTAGAAAAAGCACTTTTAATGTTATTTTCCTAACTGTCACCGTTGGCATGTATTGCGACAAGGATTGCCAAAGTCAACAGAACCTACTAACAGACCTACAAATCTGTGTAAATAGGAAAGAATGATTCTGCCATCTGATCTTTTTCAAATCATTTTCAACTAAAGACAATATTGGATGTTTTCGGAAGAATTTCACAATGGTGCACCACAATGCAAGGCTTTTGTGTTGCGCTACAATGTTCTGCTGTGGTCGCAAGGCTGTTTTTGGAGGTTGCGTATCGCCCAGGTCACAATGATATTCTTGTCTGTGCATATGGTTCAGGATCCTCTTTTAACTTAGATGAAAAACGAAACTCTTGAGCTGAGTAATAATAATATACACACTTGCCTGTGCTGTCGATTAAAAGTGAAATGGGAAGTTACTCTTGAGAATACAGAGAGCTAAACCTGACAAACACTTGCAGGAAGTCAAGCATTCCTCAAGCCGGATATGAAAGGCTACTTAAGGTTAACCCATTGGGATATAATAATGCCCGTGTCTTCATGGGAAGATCCTTACTGGACTTTATTGTAATTCCAAAAACGTAAATAAAATCTAAGATCAGCGGCTACAAGATAACGTTTCCTATGGGAGTGGGGAAACTTTTTAATTGGCACATCCATGCACAGTTGATGATGCCAAAATTGTTACGCAAAGCGAGCCTTCTTAGTTAAGCCATCATGCTCGAAGAGGAGAGATATTCTGCTGCTTTGACTGGGGACAAAAAAAACGGCTTTACTGCTGTAACTGAATGTCCTGATGCAGTATGTCCATTTGGACTTTCTCACAGTTACCCGCCAGCATTTCTCTTGACTGATATCAGTGGGAGAGAATTCACAGTCATGGAGGAGTGTACAAATAACATACATCACATCACAGCAGTCCAGATACACGACTGGTCACAAACTGATTCCAATTACAAGTGGATTTTAACATTTACTGAAAAAACAATGTTCTTGCCAGTGCAAACTATTTGAGATGCTATGATGCTGTTAAGTGTGATTGCTTAGAAAAAGTAAAGTTCAAATATAAAATTATATTTTCTGTTACTCTGCTTTGCATCAATGCCAAGTTGGAAAAAAAGTGCTATAGATTGAAATACAAAAACACAGTTTAATGGGGTCGACAGAGAAAGCCTTATAACAAAACACATAGCAAAGCTCATGTGAAGCAAGCGTTTTTCACCAATTACATTCCACATTTGAGGGCCTGAGAGCAATTTCCTGACCCTTGACTAAAAGACCCTTGGGAGCCACCATCCCAAAGACACAGACCAAAAATAGCAGGAAAGAAAGAAAAAACAGCATTCCCCCATCTGTCATACTGTCTGGACACTTGAGCAGAAAGTCCTTTGACATTGAAAAGACCATTAATGTTGTAAGCCAGCCCTTAGCTATAAGATCATATAGTCTAAAGTAAACATGCGTCCTCATTTTGTTCACTAGTTAGGAACTGCAACTTTAATCCTTTTTTTGTGCGACCACAGAGAATGACGGGAAGATACTTTTATTGCGCAAGCTTTTTACCTAATTATCATGTTAAATAAATATCTAGAAAATGTTTTTGATATTCTTCACTAACATTCAACAGTACACAAGAATGCATAGAAGCCAAACTGTACAATCACAATTCACATTCTCAATGTTATTAAGATCTCAATATGAAATGAAGTCGACTTATAGCTCTCATAAAACCATCTGCTGTTCCGTCACATAAACCGCTCGCCATTGAGCATTCAAATCGGACGGCCAATTAACCGAAAAACATTCATGGCTATTGACGTGACCTTATCTGTGGCACATCTGAGAGAACAGTGTAATTAGCTGCCATCTGGAAAGGCATTTCTCACTGCTGTGACTGATGGGATAGTTTCACATGAAAGTAAAAATACCCCCTAACCAGCATCCTTGTGGGGATGAAGAGATGTAGAAAATTAAGAGCGTGGTTTAAATAAAAGTCCCAGTGGTTGACATATTCCAAAAGCCCCACAGTCATGATAATCTGCAGTGACGGTCATTTCTGGACCATCAACTCCCTCAAAAAAATGGCAAAGAATCCCTCTGGTTTGCAATTGTGGTCTGAAGTAATAGTTTTTTTTTTCTCAGAACAGTGTTTCCATTCCTCAGGAATCTGAGAGGGGTTTCTTCGATTACATAACCACATATTATGCAGTTAAATGCCAATTTCCAAATGTCAAAAAATATAAATATATATATATATATATAAATCATATGCAAGA
Source organism: Triplophysa bombifrons (assembly GCA_029783895.1). Taxonomy (NCBI): domain Eukaryota; kingdom Metazoa; phylum Chordata; class Actinopteri; order Cypriniformes; family Nemacheilidae; genus Triplophysa; species Triplophysa bombifrons. The sequence goes on from CM056466.1 coordinate 17,053,098, forward strand.
TATCTATACGACAGGTATCAAAGGATTACCCCAATTAGATTAATTCTTTAAAACTAAGAAAGCAATTTCTTATAATAGTCGACAGAACTGTAAAATATATTTTTCAGTCCAAATACTTTTGTCAGAAATATAGTACACTACAGCTAGTATTACTGTAGTAAGACCATGGGAAGTGTTTATAAGGGAGCATTTCATATGTCTGAATGTTGTGACGCTTACCTTGAACTACTCCCCACGGGTACTGTCTGGCCCTCACTGTCTTATTGCCCACTTTCACCTCCTCCACACTGCCCACCACAGCAAATGGAAGATGGGCCTAAAATAAAGAGCAGCAAAGGTCATATGCTACTTCTGACTTTAGCAGGCCCTCAGTTTGCCATTTAAATTCACACCAAAAATAACAGATCCGTGCATTTTAACACGAAAAGTAGCTGATTCAAGCATTTAACAAGAAAAACTCTGACCTCAACAGGAAGTGAGATTCTTCATTGCTCACATCTGTTTATTTTATGCTTGTTCTCTTAATTTTCTCTGTAATGTATTATACTTATTCAAACTCAAGAATCGGTCTTTCACACAATTCTGAGGCGTTCACAATGTGGGCACAAACCTGAAGAGCTTTTAACTATTCATGGCTGCAATACACTACAAGACTTTTATAATCTGAACAGCTTTTAAATAGACATCATACACAAGCAGACTTTTTGAAAGTTTCAGAAAGAAACACACTAACTGATCAAATCTGCAGACTGGCACTTTCTGAGAGTCAAAATCTCCAGTCAAAATCTGAGCAAAAGTCTTGTAGTGTATTTAAGCCTTAAGTAAGGCAGAGAGTAAGCAGACAATTATATCTAAAGTGCTTCCAAGAACTAAAATACAGTAAATGGTAATTTTTTGTTATAAAAAAATCTTACAGTTGCAGTAAAGACGAAGATAAACAGGGAAATGAAAACATTAAAATACACATTTTCAGGATGAAGGAGCAGAAATGTTTAATTTATACATGTTGACACAAAAGATTTTGATAAAATCACTTAATACACGATCTGTTCAAATCTGTTTCTCATTTAAGTGAGAATTGAAAGTTCGCTTTCCACCAAGAGATAAGTCTAAACTGAAAACCAGTGTAAAACTCACATTCATAGAAGAGTTGATTTCTGTGACGGCCTCGTCGTCTGTGGGAAACTGGTAGATCTGAACACCATTGCTAACCAGCTCGCTCATGATTTTGATCTTAAACTTGTGCAGCTCACTCTTGGAAATCGTGTCAGCTTTAGCAATAATAGGGATAATGTTCACCTAAAACAGAAACACAATACATGTTCAGAGCATGACACATGTCCTCATATTCTAATTCTAGATCTGATAAGCTTGATGTACGATAAAGAAGAGTTTAAAATTCGAGTGGAATTATGGTTTGGATTCAACATCTACTTAAAGAAGCTAATTTTTCTGTGTACTACTAACTTTAACCCATTTGAGCCGACTGGTATAATAAATAGATGAATTTCATCAGTACACATTTGAGATTGTGTTCATAAACTAACTCTTCACTAAGTCTGGTACATCAACATTACGATGCAGACACTCTGATTAAAGGCCATATTTACACGATGAAAAAAGGAGAGCTCACAGTATGGGAAGCCACCATATTGTTTTGGCTATACTCGCGTGACTGAGCGTGTAACGCGCATGCGCGAGACGACATCGTTTTAAGAAACTTCTGTCCTGTAGTTTACATGGAAACGAAAATGGCAGCGTTTTCAAAGTGCAAAGTTTGTGTTTTCAGTTCCCTAAAACACCGTTTCCATATAAACGTACAGCCAAAACGCATAATCTCTTTTTGCGTTTTCAGTTGAAACCGGTCTGTGCAAACAGCCTCTCCTGTAGTTTACATGGAATTGAAAACAGCAGCGTTTTCAAAAAGTTGCACTGAGACCTGACGTCAAAAGTTTGTGTTTTCAGTCCCCTAAAACGCTGTTTCCGTGTAAACGAAAAGCCAAAACGCATGATTTCTTTTTGCGTTTTCAGTTGAAAACGGTCTGTGCAAACGGCCTCTCATAATACGCTTTTCTCAAATAAACAATTAACAACTGTCAAACAAAATGTTAAAAGACAAATATTTATACTAAAAAGGTTATTGTTATTAGGACAAGAGAGATTTGTTCATTCTTCAGAACTCTAAACATCATTAGTTTGAGAGAGAGGGTTGTAAGGGCCCAGGGGCCACATTATTTTGACCGGCCTGTTTGACACTCACTGAACCATCTGTGTTGTGCACGTTAGCTGAAAAAACACCCCACACCCTCATTCACTTTCATTACTATCTGATGAAATGAACAATTGATCCTACATTGTCCTACATTGAGCCAAATTAAGGATTATCAATATACTCATCACTACATCATTTACCATGACAGCCTCAAAATCTAGAGTAAAATACAAAGTATGATCACAATAGATTTAATATCATCAATACTAGCTCTCCATAAACATGATGATCCACAATTAGACATCTCAATACACCAAAATTCACTGTTCAGATAACAGCTCTGTATATTTTGATAACGCTGTGTAAAATACTGCAGTCTGATTATGTTGTAGTATAATTGACATTTTGAAAAAATTGTACAATATTTGTCGTTTTAATAATACTATACAGACATATATAATGTAGACACAAACTTTTATTCTGGATGCGTTAAATCGTGACAAATCGTTTGACATCGTTGATAAAAAGTTAATAAAAATTGTTTCATTTAATTAAGATACAGCTAGAGCAGTATAAAGCTACATCATTATGTAATAAAATATAAAAAAAAATCATTGTGCAGGATTTTTTTCTTTTATATATAATTTATGTATAACTTCTTAGTCTGGATATGGTTAGCTTTCTATATAAAACTCTCTACAGTGAAATAAAATTACTTATACCACTTTAGCCATAACACTCAAACCCAGTAAAAAAAAAATTTGAAATATTGTACAATCACCGATCAAACTCCACCTGCCCTTCCTATTATCTATATCACTAAAAACTGTAAACCCTCCAAAAATAAGCATAATAAAAACATCTTGTCTTTAGATATCAGGGCTGCGTTTCCCGAAACCTTCACAACGCTACATCGCTCTTAAGTTATTCCTTAAGATGTAGCTGTACCTTATCGTTAATATGTGTTTCCCGAAACATTCTTTCTTAAGTATATATATAGATCGCAATCTATACAAATAAATTCTAAAGTTGAATACACCCAGCGCATTGAAGTGTTTTCACGCAAAGAATAAAACTGCCATTACATTGATGAATTGTTGCTAGCTTTTTAATATATTATCCAAAGAAGCATCAGCTGGCAAACCAAATCTTTATGAGTATACTTAAAGAAAAAGATTGTGGTAGGAAGTTTAGTCAAACTGCAGCGATACAGCAAATATTTGCGTAAATATAAAAACGGAGCCATCCGCGGAGCAATTTAGTGCATGTGTATTTAATCCGTGAAAATCTGGCTACCATTAATGCTGCAGTTCTATAAAATTGAACCTGTCACGGCACCAAATACTGCAGCTTTAAGATCTTGTCAAGACAAACTCGACGGAGCAGTCCAAACATTCAGCTGGTGGCCGCTCTCCGTTCTGTCTTTTCTCCTGCTACGGTAGCTATTGATTATATAAGTACAACACGTGAAGCATGAACACGTGGACTACAGGTGAAACAAGTGTAATTGTCGGTTGTTGGAATAAATATTTTTCTTTATTTTATTATAATGCAAAACAGCCAAGTAACAGCACGGCTCTCCTTATGACCCCCAGTTTGTGAACCCCGAAATGACCCCTTCAAAGACCAGTGAAGGCGTACTGTCAGTTAGTGTAGCGGGTTGATACATTTGGGTTGCGGGTTAACACACCAATATCAAAATTAAATTAAATATCCAGGGTACATATTTTATGAGATCCTAATAAATGCAATTTCCACTTTTTCTGAAATTGTATAAAGAACACTGCTATCTTACATAACACATTGAAGGAGTATGTGCATAGTGAACAACTGATTGTTGAGCGATCTATATGCATTAATCCAGCACCACCACCATGGACAGCACCTGCTAACATAGCACGTAAGAAAGTTATCTCCTAAAGCTGGAAGTATGGTCCATCAGTCTGCATGACGCAATTTTCGTCATAAGAAGGTTCCAGGGTCGTCGGCACACCCTGTCCACGTGCAGCCCATTTTTTGAGACCGCGTGGATGTGCCGTGTACAACAGCACATGCGCAAAAAAAGTGCACTAGTCCACTAGGGGTCAATACACAGACAGAAAGTGTGCAGTGTGCCGTTGTCGAAGAAGAATGATATAAAACCAACACGCTGAAACCAAGAACATTAAGCTTAGAAGCATATCCTTCTCCAAACAGTTTGATTGTTGTTTGCAATGGCGAAAACACTTCCTCAATCATTCATTTTCAGTATGTCTGTAAATAACACGAATCAGCTCTGCCCTCTGACGGTCTGGTAGAGCACACATACTCATTTGAATTGCGCATGTGTTGAACCCGGACGCAAGACTGACACGGACGCGGAAAGTCAAGCATGTCAAGGCCTTAAGGTGTTGGGGAATAGTTGGGAAACACGTCTAGAAATCATATACCTGGAGTTAAGGAGTACCTTTAGAGTCTAAAAGACAAAGTTATCGGGAAACGCCAAATGAATGTAAATAAAACGCAGCCCAAATCAGTATAACACAATTTCTGAATAAGCTGCAAATGAAGCATAAGGATATTGAGAATTTTATATAAAACCAACCACTGATGTGCATCTACCTTGCTGTCCAACTTCTTCATGGTGACTAAGTCCAGAGACTTGAGCGAGTGTCCTGTGGGAGCGATGAAGTACAGGCAGATGTGGATTCTGGTGTCGTGATAGTTGAAGAGAGAACGTTTGATTTTCAACTCTTCCTGCAGGTAGTTTTCAAACTGTGTGTCGATGTAATCCACAATGGGCTTATAACTGTGAAAGAAGCAAAGAAATCACTGTCAGGGATTCAGGGAAGCATCCAAAGGATTTATTAACAATCACATTTTATCCTGAGTTGTATTTAGTCATTATGAACGCAATACAATTTTTTTAAATGTACACTGCTAATTTAGTTTTAATAAACGGAATTAAAATGTAAACAGGATTGTGCAAACATTCTGCCTCTCAAGCTTCTCCTCTCTGTTAAACTGGAAAAGCTCCCATTCCTGTGAGAGAGTAGCCTCTGCGCAAAGACCAGCCAGTACCATGTTTACAACATATGACCAATCTTTGGCCTCTTGGGCAATTTCCCAGCATGCATCACTTTCAGATTCTATGCTGACTGTCTGTTCTTTCTGGACACACAAACCATATGGCAATATTTACATTCTTACCTTTCTTCTTTGTTGATCTGGTCCCCAAAGCCCACAGTGTCAACAATAGTCAGCTTGAGGTGGACATTGCTCTCCTGCAGGTCGTAGGTTCTCGGCCGCAGGTAGACGCCGTTTTGGTAATGGCTAGCCTCCTCATTTTCAAACATTGTATTAAAAAGTGTGTTCATTAATGTAGACTTGCCAATGCCAGTCTCACCTGGACAAAAGAGAGAAATTCTCAGTGGACATTTTTACTACAAGGTCACACTGTGCATATTATGACATTGAGTAAGTGCAGGGTTCAAAAGCGATGCTTATAGTTGCTTACCAACGCAAAGAATGTTGAAGCAAAAACCCTGAGTCACCGATTTACTGACCAACTGATCGGGCAGGCTGTCAAAACCAACATGACCGCCAAGGTTGAGGTTACGCTTTTCTTCATTCTGTGAAGGGATAAGAATAGGTTTGAGTGACCCATTGGATTTATGTTTCAAATCTTTTTGAAAATTGTAAGTATTATAATATTGTGAATGTATTGGTTTCAGCCTGGTCTGGTCATATAAGAGTGTATGACAATTAGAAAAAAGCCTCAATAAAGGCCCACCCTTAACCCCGCCCCTAAACCCTACTGTCACTTGTGCACAAATATCCCATTAAAATGTGGGAATAAGAACGAATGAACTCATACGATTAGCCACATAGCAAAATACATAGACATTTTTATATAATTTCTCATTGGTTTGGCACTTTTCTGGAGTCAAAAGATACCAAGATGTAAGTTATATTTAGACCACCATTCCAGACAATGAGCCAGTCAAAGCGTTATAATAAATCCAATCGTACAGAAATGGCCGAATCTAATATAACACTAAAAGGTTTCTAATCACATTACCAAATGCCCTAAAACTCTATCTTGAACTATCGTGAGATAAATGCACTCCTCCTTTGCCTGCCTTCGCTCTTTCCCCAATGCAAGCACATATTTGCTGGGTGATGTCACCAAGACGCGCTACTGAGTAAAACGGCACTTCTGTCGGCATAACGCGCGTCAGACACAAAAGGAATGCTAGCTGAAAAACCTGCACCGGCCCCAGTGTTATTTCAAAGCAGAGGCACCCAGGGGGCGGTTACAGATGAATGCCGGACATTGTGCTAAGCTGAGGAAAAAGGGAAATGGCTTCTGAAAGTGTTTTTAGAAAACAGGCAGTCTGGAGGAAGGAAAAAAACTTGGGACGGCTTCAACAATATCCTTATAGGGGCAGATAGCAAATGCCCCCGCCGCAGGGGCAGGCGAAACATTTCCCCTCAGGGGGCAGTAGATCAAGAGGAAATGGAGCAGAGTTTGGGGCGCAGAACAATATTTTCTCAACCCGGTCTCAAAGTGGCAGCCCTAATTCATGCCTGCTACAAGAACACATAGAGTTGTGTTTAAATCTGTGAACATGCCAATTGTCACTTTGCGAAACAATCGCTCCATACAAAATGCTTGGGAGACAAAACAAATCAGCAGATTATGTACTTACTATATATAATTACTATACTTATGACTTAAAAGTACAATTCACAAAAAATAGAAATTTATTCACCCTCATGCCATTAAAAACCTGCGCAACATTCTTATCTTCTGAGCAACACAAAAATATGTATTTAAGAAATGTCGATATGTTTGGTTTGGTGTCCATACATTGGAAGTAAATGGGGACCAATGTTGTTTGGTTACCAACGTCTATCAAAAACTATTTTGTGTTCTGCAGAAGAAAGTCATACAGGTTTGGAATGACATGAAGGCGAATCCAAATTAAGAGCACAACACCCTAGGAAATAATGACACCATCCAATCTTTGTGGTCCGGCACAAAACAGATTGTTGGAGGCAGATGGGTACTGCAAGACACAAAGCCAAACTGGGACGGCTCCATCCCCACCCCCACCTACACCTGAATATGTGTGCGTCTGCTTCGGCAAACTGATAAAACCCTCATTGGTGATGGAGATCGCTGGCACCTCATCTGATAGGACTGAAGGAGGGGCCGACGTGAAGAATGCAGATGGTCTAGATTTGGTCTCAGCGTGGCATCTGTGCTGAACAAAAAGCAGATTGGCTTCTTTCTGCTTTTCCAATTAGAGATCTTCATGTATGCACATGGACACAAGCAGCTCACTGTCTGTTTGACACACCTCACAAATACTCATAGACGTGAAAAGGAAGACGTTGAAGTGTGAAGTTTTCAGAAATAACAATGAGAACTCATACACACTAGTGGACGTTTGTGACTAGAATTTTAGTGTCAAATGGTCTTTTATCACCTGACATCAAATGTCATTTTTGTGTTTATTAATATCAGTGATGAGATGCATTTAATTACCCACAGGATGTTGACTCATCATCAACCTCATGTGTATTTATGTTACATTAACCGCTATTGCCATCCCTGCCCTGAAACTAGGGTATGGTGCAATACATAATATTAAACAGGATAGTCTTGCTCCAAACCTTAGCATGCTCCCTAAGATAGGATCTGGTTTTATTTCTATCCGTAAACAAAATTTAAAGGATATATGTCATTATACAAATCCATATAGTTTTATAGTTTGGGAATTGGGAGATGTCGCTTTCATTTTCATCATCATCGCCATTCAAATTCTATTGAATGGAAAAGTGCACTGTGAACTTTTGTTACAAATCAACTGTTTGTATTTAATAAAAGGAAAAGTTGGAACTACTGGAATACTGTTTTTTGGAAAGACATTAAAGCTAGCAGGTCACATCTTCTCAGTGAACTATCCCTTTAAACTTTTCCCAATGTAATTTGAATTAAAATTGACCCTTCCCAGCTCAATGGAGTTGATCGATACAGCTCCTAAAACCACACAAACCTCTAAGCAGAAACATTGACTGTCAATGCATGACATTCATCCAATTGTTCACACAATGTGAAAGAAACATTTGGCTGCCAATCTGATGCAAACAAAGACTTTCAAAACAACACATCACACTTCACCATCACATCACACACATCGTGGATTATCTATCCCGACCAATATGAAAAATAGCTCAATACAGTTCCACTTCTCAAATCTGAAGACCAGTGTGTCCGGCTTCCCTGAACATTCCCAACAAACCATCCTGAGCAAACAGTGCTTATTTCTCATGAAACACAAACACACCATTCGAGACAACAGGCTAGCTTGGGTAATCCCTTTAAAGCGATAGCTAACCCAAAATTAAAAGTGACTTATGTTGACTCTCAGAAGCATGTTGTGTATGTTTTTCTTCTGTGGAAAACAAAAGATAATATTCGGAGAAATTTCTCAGCGATCATAATATTTGGTTTTCCTCAGAGGAAAAAACACTTCTTTAATGTCTTGCAGTGCAACCAATCTCATAATCTGCGTATTTGTCACATGTCCTGGTAAACACCCTCTTTATTTATTAACAATTTAAAGGGATATTTCACCCAAAAATTAAAATTCTGTCATCATTTACTCAACTTCAAGTTGTTCCGAATCGGTTTAAATTTCTTTCTTCTGATGAACACAGAGAAAGATATTTGGAAGATGGTTATACCCAAACAGATTTTGACCCCCATTGACCCCTACACTAGGAAAATTACTATCACTTTTTTGGTTCTGTTAACCACAAAAGAAAACATTTTACAGGGGTCATGTGAACACGTGTTTTTCTGTGTCTTTGGTGCGTTATAAGTTGCTCATGCATGTATTAGATACGAAATTGCTCAAATTAAAGTGTCGGAACAAAAGATGCATTCTTTCGATAAGCGAATGCTCACACAGACCTGCCTGAAACGTCTTGTGTAACCACACCCCCACAAATCTATGTAAGTTTGTGGTATGATTTGCCTAAGACCGCCCAAATGTATACGGAAGTAAGGTGGATGTACCTGTCAGTACAATTGCTTTGGAACCTGATGTTCCAAATATGGTATGAGGCGTTACATTTCCGTCACACGCTTGCAGTATTAGACCAATCACTACGCACTGGCCAGTCACCGCTTTTCATAGCGATGAGCTTTGATAAAAATCTGCGCGTTTCAGAGAGGCGGGGCAAAGAGGAGATACAAACATGCACGGTATGTGGAAAATACAGCATATTTGAACCAAATCGTGCATAGACATTGCATTACATCTAAAAACAAACGATAATATTCGTTTTAGCCATGTCATGTGACCCCTTTAAATAATGTAGGGCAGCAAACAGTTCTGTGGCACTTTTGACTACTGTTGTATTTTTTTTCTACTATGGTAGCCAATGGGGGCAAAATCTGTCCGGTTATAAGCATTCTTCCAAATATCTCTCTCTTTGTTCATCAGAACAAAGGCATTTTAGAGAGTTGGAACAACTCGAAAGTGAGTAAATGATGACAGAATTTTGTGTGAAGTATCCCATTACTGGCTAAACACCATAAGATCAGGAAACCTCAACCAAACCCCCCTTTGTCACTCTTATCTGTGATCTCACACTGAGAGCCCACAATCGGCCCCTAACTTTACAAACTCTAGTGTGAATTAAAGTTAAAAACATTCGTCCGTCTCATGGCTGTTTTGAATAGGGATCTAGTATTTGCACTCTGTGTAAACAATAAACCTGTCAACAAAGTGCTAATGAGAAAACTTTCAACAGGCTGCATTCAAAACCACCTTTCTCACTCTGCATGCTACTGAAATGCTCCAATAGTAAATCTAAAACATATAACGAGGCGTCTTCCTATACAGTGTGCAGATAGATACATGTAAGGTAAATAAGAAATGTGCAAAAAAAAGTCAGAAAAGCTGTTAAATGCATTAAAGTGACCAAGATTTCAGTTCAAACGTAACGTAGAAATACATAATCTCCATAATCAAGGTACAATAAAATAGATATTACATGCAGTAAACATATCACACCGTAAATCTTTAATAGCACATAAGTAACGTTAACTAATAGCGCTGGTCAATGTGGATAGACACGGGCTAAGCTAGAGTAGCGATCGTGCTAGTGCCGATTCATTCCAGGAAACCTGTAAAGAGAGTATGAAAACGGCACTGTGAAAATAAGAAATCCCTTCAAATGATACTTACAGAAAATATGTCAACATCCGTGGCCGCCATGATTAGGAATGTATAGGTTTGGTGCCGAGAAAAGGCAAAAGGGAGCTGCCTGCCTGCGTCTTTCACACCGTCCGCTGACACACACGCACTGTGGATCGCTTGGACACTTTACGGATGTTACTATGGTGAAGGTCTACCTTATGAATATTACTACTGTGGTGTGACGTTTGTCAACGGGAACTTACTGATTGGCTGAAGAGTTAGCCAGAGCACCGCCAATAAAGGAATACTACTACGCCGAGGGCATGGTTCGTGAATATTAATAAGGTACGTCAGATGAAAAAAATAATTATTCAAAACAGAGTCGCTCTCAATAGTAGGATTCGCGAACGTCTCGTGTCACTGAGCTGAATTATATGGCTTCTTCCTGGAAACTCCAGGAATGCTTTTTCTTCAGACTTGCACACACGAAGACTTAAAGAAACACGCATATAATTGATAAGTAATAATTAGGATTTACATCAAAACGTTGGGGTAGGATGAGACATCTGTTCATAATGTTCATTCAATTAGTTTGCAATTAACAACAAATGCAAACTAACACATGCTAAATGATATGATATAATTTATTTATAAATAATTATAGTTTTAATACTAATACTAATTATATAATACTTTACATATTTATGGGGCTGTTATGGATTTTATAATGTGCAGACCTCAGGAGTGTGACATAAAGCACCGCAAAAACGATTGAAAACCATACGGAGTTTGCTCTCGCGGTACTTGTGCCTTCGGTCGAACGCACCTACTGTCTACGTAGCATTCATTCCGGAAAACAGGTAAGGGCGTGGCTACAGTTCAGGTGTTGTCGAGGACGGACACAGAGACTTGCTGTATGTTCATGTGTGATACGTATAAAGAAATGGATTTGACTCAAGAGGCTATTTTAAACACGTTAATAGAGGGAGATGGAAAGGTGATGAATGTTGAGCTACTGAGCAAGTTTAAGGAGCACCTAAACTGCGGTGATCCGGCAGAAAGGAAACAAAATCGGGATCTATTCAAGACATTTGTCAACAACATTGCCATCGTGAAGGAATTTCAAGAGACCAAGTATATAGTTTTAAAGAAACTCTATCATCATTTACTGGATTCCAACACAGACCTAAACACTCCAAATGAAAAGCAAGGAAAGGAAGATGAGGATGGATCACACCCAGAAGAACACCAGGGGGAACAAAACGCTCATCCCCAGGATGTGGAAGGTAAGGGATCTGACCTGAAAAGATCGCCCAGCAGCGTATCTTTCATTACAGCTGCTCTAGAAAATAGCAAAAAAGTGAACTTTAAACCTCTGAGGTCTTTGCCTTTCTCCGTACCTCTCAAATCTGACCCTGATAACTCCCATGGAGCGGTGTGTCCTTCCAAGAAAGAGGTGAGAACAAACAAACCGTACATGCTGCCTTTGCGAATGCCAGTCATCCAGCCAATCAGTCATAACAAGCAAACTGCCCCCGAGCATTTGGATAATGACCAAAAGCCTCATTCCTCACCTCAGTGTAAGAGGAAACCTACAGACGGTGTAGTCTCCACCAGCGGGTCTCCACAGTTCCAGAGACACTTCAAGACCCCTAAACAGGAGGAGCCAAAGGACCATTTCCCACTCGATTCCCTGGAGCACGAGTGGCTTGTGAAGTCTGCGGCTGGACACTGGAGCCAAGTGTACGGCCTTCTGTTGAAGGATGCTCACCTCGCTGAGAAAAAAGACTTTATGTCTGGTTTCACAGCGCTACATTGGGCTGTCAAGAGTGGAAATCAGGACATGGTCTCTAATATTATTCGAGAGACTCGGAAAAGTGACTGTGGGGTGGACATCAATGGTAAATCCCATGGCGGCTACACGCCACTACACATTGCTGCCCTTCACAATCATCCTAAACTGATCGAACTTCTTCTCAACTATGGTGCCAACAGGAACATGAGAGACAACTGCGGTAAGAAAGCCTACCATTACCTGCCGAAAGGAGTGCCAATTCAGATAAAGGAGCTGCTGGGAGATCCGATGGTCAACCATCAGGAGGTGCATCAGGTCAGGGAGGAGTTTGATCCCTATAAACATCTCAAAACACCTTACCGCCTCTTCCCCTCTCATCCAATGGGGCTCAAGAAAAAGAGCAAGGCAAGAGGGTCAGTCACCTCCTTGTGTGAAGATGGTAGAGATGAGAAGAATGAACCCGTGTTACATAAACAGAGGATCTTTTCTGATGTCTTTCACTAAATGTGACTTAAAAGGATAGTTCACACACAAATTAGGGTTTGTCTTTATTTACTCACCTTCAGGTTGTTTCAAACCTTTTATGAATTTCTTTGTTCTGCTAAACACAAAGAAAGAAATTTGGAAGAATGTCAGTAACCAGACTGATCTCATACCTCATTTACATCCATAGTATTTATTTTCCCTACTATGGCAGTAATTGAGTTCACCAGAGTAAATCAATTCATACAGGTTTTAAACAACCTGAGGGTGACTAAATAATGGCAGCATTTTCATTTTTGAGTGAACTATCCCTTTAATGTTGTTATTTAGGCCGACTGGAGTTTATTATTGTCAAAATGAGTCTGAGACATTATCTAGGACCTGAAAATAAATCTACTAGAAGAATCCGGACAATATTTATGATTTTGTACATATTAAATGTCTATGTATTATATTCTATTAGGTTTATGGAACTTTTTAATTTCTGATACCTGTGAGAAAAAAATATTTATTGTAATAATTAAACATGATTTAAGGTCATAAAATTATGGGGTGAATGACTGAAACTTCTGAGATAAACCTAACAAGTCTATTAAAGCTATTTTAAAGATGGGAGCATATAACTTTGGGAGTGGCCAAAACCATTCAAATTATTCTGTTTGTTGTCTGATCATGCACCAGGAATGTTTTGCAAATGTTCAATAAAAGTGCCGTCAAACAATGATAAGATCATATGTGTCTGTTTAAGAGCAACTTAGGTGTTTTTTAGGGAAAATGCAACTTATTACAAAACCTTTAAATATAACGTTCGTCTAGCATTCATCTCTAAAATATTTTATGTATTTTAATATTTTAATGCGTCTTAATATCATATTTTCTGTACAGATGTGAATACAATTTTTCTTTATTTTCGTTTTTTATAATGTCTCTATGCTGCTAAAATGTTTGTTTTTTTCAGTAAAGCTGCAGAATAGAATAGTATAAACACAAAATCTCTTCTTGGGATTGTAATATTCATTCAGCAGTTAATGGAACTCTAGAAAATGTAGGTTATCCTCTATATTGTCCTTGTAAAAGAAATAGGCTTGGGCTTGCAAACGTCTGTTGTTTTGTTTGAATTCACTGGTCGTGTGAATGGTAGTTTCACAGTCAGATGAGTAGATGTGGTTAGTCTTGCTGGGTGTGTGCACAGTTGCAGCAACATGAGATCAGCAGTTTATACTAAAATAGATTTAGAAATGGAAACATAAATGGCATGTTAACATTAATTCATATATGGTTTCATGGGGCCGACAAAACATGAAGTGGGCAGTTTGGCTTAAGATACAACTCATGTTGTTCCCATGATGCAATATTCCCAGTCGGCTGTACTATATGCCCCAGAAGCATGAGCGCACGTTTCTATATTAAGCAAGATAGAGATACAGACATGAATTATTGCGATATGCATGACCGCTTTTTAACCATTCTGTGTTTTAACAGAGCATGTTTTCTTGCTGCTATTTGACTGAGAAAACAAACACCGGTTACGCACCATTTAGTATTATGTAGGCTATTTAACACGAGGTAGCAATTAATTGAAGTAATGGATTTAAAAAACAATAAAAACTTTTATTTATATAAGCGAATTATTTTCCCGGACTTCTCTGCCATAAATAACAGCAATACATTTCTGACACTATCATAACTTGAAAAAAGAATGTCAACCGTTTTGAAAAAAGTCAAACTTACTTGATGTGCACAGTGAGGGAATGTCATTTAGTTGCTTTATTCACATTATAACAGAAGTAATGGAATTTCTGCAATCCACATAACAAATTAACTGGAAAGAGCCAAGACAATGTACACACTGCAAAACCACTAGAGGGCAGCAAGACAACATGGTCCAGACACACAATACTCACAGAACACTCAAGCTTTCATTTACAGTAAGTTTGATGGATGAGTCTCAAAGTGCATACATTCCCAACCCTTTTACAATCCACATTCAGCAGGTCTTAAAAAACACACAATCTGACTGCTCAGTGCCAGATCAAATGGAACAACGGTGGTTTACTTGTATATATACACAACAGGAAATAGTTTGTCTGTGTTGTTGTTAGGAGCTGTTTGTGTGGATAACTGGGTCTTTCACATGATTTAGGAATTTTTAGGCCATATAAACATGGACGTCTGACAGAAAAGACTCACATAACCCTGAAAAGAGGCCGCTCTCCGTACAAAGGCCAAGACAAATTATATTCCCTTGGAAACGTTAAAAAAATGTGGAGCTGGAGGTGTTCTAAGTTTCTTTTCATGGTAATTTTGGTAGGCTGATTTTTCAAAACTTAACCTATACATATAATTTAAAGCAATTTTGAAGCTGGTCGGGGTGGTTTCAGAAAGTGAAACGGTTTCAAAAACATGTATTAGTAATAGACAGACATTAAGGATGATAAAATAAGTGGCTCCGTAGGTACCATATGGGTTTTTAAAAACAGTTCAATGCATTTATAGCCAAGGATGTAATCTGAATGAATTGTAAAATCCAACCGTGCAAATTAAATAAAAGATTAAATAAAATTGTTCAAAAATGATAAGATCCAATTCCAATGTTTGAAGTAAAATATTATCAAAGTATCACTACCATACTATCATAAGCTTGGACACCTACTCATTCATAATTATAAATATATTACATTTTTTAGTATACTTATGTCATCAAAACTGTATTGACACACATGGCAGCATAGACATTATAAAGAGAAAAAACTTTAAAATAAATGATAACTCTTATAGTTTAGCTTCTTTAAAGCAGTCATCCTTTGCCTGCATTACAACTCTGGGCATTCTCACCAATTACTAGGCTTAAAAAGCATCTGTGATGCATATTATAAAGAAGAAAAGGAAATGATAACTATTTGTTCCTTTAATTCTAACAGGTCTACTAAAACTGAAATAAATTTTAAACGTTTTGTTTTGTAAAAAAATTTAAATATTTATAAGAGCAACAAGCCATCTGACAACATGGAGTGCAGTCATTTTACCACAGTAAAGAGAGCATTCCATCTAGTCTCTTATATGTTTTTTTGTTTCTGCTACAATCGACATTAAAATGAAATGGTGCTATTAAAGTCTCGATGAGAAATTTCACAAACAGCGTAAGTTGTTGTGACATTTGCCAGAGAACAGACAAAGATGTGTCGGTAATTTATCATAACCGCATACCTTTTGCAATTTTTACAAAAAAGATGTTTGCATTACTGCTGATTCATAGTCTCAGTACACCGGTGTATGATGGCACTTAAAAACAATAAATGTACAATACACCCCAGTCATTCAAAAGGTTCCACACCAAATTCAACTTTATGAGGAAAGTTAAGAACAGAATAAAATAAAATTAATTACTTTAAACATTAAATATATTCATCATGATATTGTCAAATGAAATTACTGGACAGATAAAAAGCTACACGATGTTACATTATAAAATGCCACATAAAAACAATCAAGTCCTGAATAAACACATGAGAAAGATTGCAATAGAGTTTGAACTGTTCCTAATAAGTATATGCAGTTTAGTATCGAAAGTGCTTTTTATTTCTTTTTGGTCATTGTCTTAGAGTGCTCTGTAAGTAACAAACAAATACACCTGAAAGGGCATATTTATCCACTTTAAGATCACAACAAACCATACCTTGCATCTTAAAGCTCTCTTAAAGGTTTAAAAAGTCCTCTTAATATAATCTGCAGCATAGCGTAACTACAAATAACAGAGAAACGTCCCCGCAGAACACATGCTCATGCTTAAAAGGCACCTTTAGGCATTACAGACCCATGTAATAAACCAGCGCAACCCCATAATTGCCAGTAGGAATCTGGGGATCTCGACTTCAGAATTTTTGCAGGTCTGAGGAGGAACTGAACCTCTTTTCAACGAGGAATACTGGTCAATAAAGCCTCGATCTGTTCATCTCCCAGGCGCTGCTTCTCATCGAGGTCCTTCAGACGAATGAGCAGGGATGCCTTAGTCTGGACGAAACGGCGGTACTCCTGGAGCTGTGTGTCCGTTAGCTGCTTGGAAAGGAAGGCGGAGACCACGCGCTCCCGGCGGTCCAGGTTGTCCTTTAAGTCTTTGGCATCTTCCCTCTGTTTGCATAGCAGACGGTGGCGGTTGTCCAATGATTGCTGTAAATTGGGGGAAATCAGTATATTGTTGATGCATCAGAAACACAAGTTATTTTGCTTTCAGTTGTGAACACTTGACTTTGCCAGGTGTTTTCGACCCTTCAATAGCACAATTCTTAATGTCTCCAAAATGACTAATAACAAACAAATAAAATGTGGTGTATTTAGGATATTGATACACTCGTATGAATAACTTAAAATGAAATATGATGTTTTTCAGGAAGGCATTATTTGCACTTTGATGATGTGAAATAGCTTCCACAAGAGGGCAGTCCAATTGCAAAACCCATCGAAACTACAGTGCAGTTTCGGTCATGCAGTGTTGATCCCAGCAACTAATCTGAACACATGACGAGATTTAAGAGAATAAACCTGGCTCTCATCTTCACACTGTTCATTTACAAAAAAACAAAGCAATTTCTAAAAAAAGAACGGACAGACGTGTTTCTTTCCCACGCACAAAAGCCTTTAGTACACAAGAAAAATGTTAAACAATTGGGGCCCCTCCTTGTTTTAACACTAGTTCCTTAAACAAAGACACACCTAACATACCTGGATCATTTATGACTTTGAAGGTTTGGCATCAGCTGAATACTGACTTATGAAACAACAGGAAAAAGTGGCTTAAGCTGTGCCACTTTTGCTAAGGGCCAAGTTGAACAGTTGGAAATCATTTGCATATTTTAAATATGATTAAAAACTCTAATGCACAATCCTTCAATACAATTTTGCTTACCATATCTGAATG
The DNA here is from genome assembly GCA_029783895.1 of Triplophysa bombifrons. NCBI lineage: Eukaryota > Metazoa > Chordata > Actinopteri > Cypriniformes > Nemacheilidae > Triplophysa > Triplophysa bombifrons. The sequence continues at coordinate 17,070,701 of CM056466.1, forward strand.
CAGTACTATTTGTAATAGTATTCGTACTAGTTTATTTCGTGCATTTGACAAAGCAATTTACCCCACCAATATCATTGTAGAAATTAATAACTAATTCTTAACCTTTTCTGTGACTCAGTGGTTAGAGCATGGACAACACCAAGGTCACGGGTTAGACCCCAGGGGATTGCACATAGTCAGAAGCAAACGTATAGTACAATGCAATGTAAGTCTGACAAATGCATAAAAATGTAAATAAGTCTACATTTGAAAAACAGGCAGCTGTATATGATGATGCCCTTTCTTTTGTCAATATAGATTAGGGTGACACATTATACCACACTCTACCTAATGAAATCCCTGATAACTCACTTTCTCCTCAGTGTCCGTGGTGTCGTCCACAGTGCTGAGGGCGTTCTGTATGCGGGCCAGACGGGCTGACAGGCAGAGCAGAAGGCTGATAACCCGCTCCAGGTCTCCTATAAACTGTCTGTAGCGCTCCAGCTCAGCTGGCAAACAGCTCTCACGTACAAGAGTCTCTATAGCATCGCCTAGTTTCCCATTGTCCTTTTCCTCGGCTCGAAGGGTGGAGCGAACTTCCTGCAGAGATGTCAAGCCCTCCTCAATGTGTGCTATTAGCTTTCTCTATATGTGAGAGGATGCAAGAAGAGACACAAAGAAGACGTCTGTCGTTATAAACCCAAAAGATTTATGTTATGATAGTAGTTGTAGTCACATTGGGTAATAGAAGTTAAAAGAGTCAAGTAATCTTGTTAATATCCTCCAAACAGAAACTTATTTTTAACTATTGAATGTTGGAGAGAGAAACAATTCAAGATAGTATTCTGTATTCAAATATATAATTTCATTTAAAAAGCCAAAAATAGCCAAACCCCCAGTATAGAACTACACTACCCAAGTTTTTCTATAGAGGAAGCTAAACTGTCCACAGTTCCATGAAGCATTCCAGGTGAAATTAAATTCTGTGACAAGTTTTCCAAAATTCCAAATTAAACAATTGTTTTATTAGCATTTATTTGCAGAACATTGAAACGGCATATACTGGTCAAAATAACTAAAGGTGCATTGTTTGCAGATCTTGAATATTGCAAAGAAAATAAGTTCAAAGTCATGTTAAACAACACAAAACTAATGTTTTACATGTATTTTAGTATCAGTTAAAAATGAATATATAATGGAAAAGCCTGATTTTTGTCCACGGCTGTGGGTCAAAATTTGTATATCACTTCGCAATGCATCATGGGATATGTATTTCATTAACTCAAAACCAAATTCAGGTTCACAGTCTTGTTCCTTTATTGTATTCAATTTAAATGTGCTCATCTCTGTGTTTTGTGTGGCCCATCAATCATTAATAAGGATTTGGGGAAATGACCACAGAAAATATGTTCAAAAGCAAGCCTGCTTAGTAGTACCTTTTTTTCTGTGACATCCGTTTCGGTGTTCCAGGCTTTTTGGTTTGTGGGAGCAGCATCATTGTTCAGAGATGAGGGAGATTTCAATGGATTTTCTTCTACAAGCGTCTCAGTGCTTTTTAAAAGAGAGTTTGACAAAAACACAAAATTAACTTACATCGCAAGTACACATGATGCTCTTATGATTTATAAGTATGCTTAATGTTATTACCAAAAACATGCTTACATTAAACATTACATGAAACGTGCATTACACGTCAGTGAAGCGTGACTATCAGCATATCAATTAAAAATACACATTAGCTTGCTTACAAAATACAACATTTGAGGCAACTCACTATTCATGGCAACAGTATTGGACATTAGCATGTTGCTAAGCTAATATTAAACACTCAGTCCTGAGTATAATTGCACATTGAAATTTAATGGAATTAAACCACTTATATCAAAACATTTTTATTGTTGAATGATCTCTGTGACGTCTAACACCATCCTTGACAACTTTTTTAAAGAGCTAATCGCAATACATTCTGGGATTATTACAGTTTGTAAAATAAAGAAACGTGCCTGTTATACCTTAAAATGAAGGAAGCTTAGCAAAGTCGACTATAAAAATACATTAGTTTTAATAACACGCATATTTAAAAGCTAGAAAAAGGGTCCGAAAAGTTGTACATCATGTTTGACAAATGTGAAGTAGTCACCTGTGTGAATGATTAAGTTTCTGCTCCTGTTTCTTCTTGTAATGTTCCTCCATTAGAAGAGTATCCTCAGACAACAACTGCTCCATCAGCATGAGGCCAGTCTTTCGATTGGCTATAGGATAAAGAGTGCAAGCTAATGATTGGTCAGCTGAAACCACCTCCTGAACCAGCACCTCCCACTCTAATTTCTGCTTCGGACCGTTCCCTTCTGGCACCTTGTTTTCGATCACAAGAAATCCATCCTCCTCCTTTTCATTCCCATCTTCTTCCCTGTTGACTGCAGATATCTGGCTCGACTCTACATCCTGAATGTCAGGAAATGTTGGAGTGGGTTCTCTCTCACCACATGGAGTTGAAAGTGTATTTTGAGGTTCAACAACAGTTGTTTCAGAAGATGGCCGATTACGTGTCTCATTTATCTCAGGTGTGGAGGTCCATAGATTGGGGACTGTTGTGATTCCATGATTTAGGGAAATATCCTGATTAGAGACATACTGACAAGAAGTGTTTTGCTCTTTGCTGCAATACACAAAAGGACATAAAATAAAATCAAGACAATCAACTCAAATTGTATTAAAAGTAATACTAGTACATATCTGCAGAATAAGCTGCTCGGTCCTCATTTCAAAACCTGGAGATGGGAATTTGAACAAACTACTAATACAATTTTTTTATGTTAATTATTGTCAAGAACATCACTTGCCATTATTGCAATACAATTATCCAAGATGTAAGATTTAATTGAAATAACTAGTCCGTAGTCAGCTGTGATATATGCACACCTGAACCAAAATACAGATAGCTGTGTAGTGTGCACTAGCCAACAAGCCTAAGCTATGTAAATACATATTCAAAAATGGATTGGGATTTACCTTCCAGTTTCCAAAGTGATCTCATCTGCTTCAGTGGAACGAACAGACATAACTGTGTCATCTCCATTTTTAGATCCATCGCTGCATGGTGCCATTTGGATTTTATCCTCATAGGGGTATAAATGCTTTACAGAACTGGTTAAGTGCTGCCTCTCAGGGCCTGCCTGAAAGTCATTTGTGTGTTCTCCAGAGCTGAATAGCGATTTCTCTGTGTGAGTTCCTTCAGCAAGGAACGACACTGATCTTTTATCTTTACCAGACACGACCTGCTTTCTCTGCAGTTGGTCAAGCTGCTCTGAGCTTTTGCTGAAAACTTCAGGCTTTGAGGTCTTCGAGACACCAAGTTCCTCCATAGATTTTCCTCTTGGAGCTATCCTTCGTACCCGCCGGTCATCAGGTTCCGATACCGTATGACTGTGATACACTACTGTATCTCCCACTACTTTACTGTGGGCACTGAAAACAAATAAATGTATAATTGTATAAATAAACGTATAATTAATGTATAATTTCTACTTAAGATCCCATTCTTTTAAAAAGAAAAACTAAGATTGAAAACAAAGTTGCTAGTAACATTAGTAAGGTTGAGCAGTTAGGGTTAAGAACTTGAACAAACCCTTATTACTATTATCCTCAATAACAGGACAAGTAATATGTTACCTTGAAATGTCCTCATTATGAATGGTCGAAAACTCATCTGAATACTTCGGAACCTACGGAACAAAAAATGATGCAAATATGAAAAGATCAATGCAGGTGGTGACATTGCAGTGTAAACACCAGTGAATTGAAACTTGTATGAGCATTGTTCAAATATACCTGCAAACGATAAGGAGTCGAGGTGCTGCGAGCTCGGAAAAACTCGGAAAAAGGTTGTTCCGGCTGGTCCAAGAGATTTTCTGCAGAGGAAGACTTTCCCGCTTTAGTGGAATCCTCCCTCCAACTGGACTGCCTCGAGTGGCTGCGGGCTGGAGCATTTATGAACTGAGCGTATTTAACAGAACTTGACACTGAATCAAGAATTCGACCAGCAGAGAGAGGCCTGTGGAGCTTATTGGAGCCTGCGATGCTTGAATTATATCTAGAGCCAGATTCAGACAGTCTTCCTGCAGTTGAATTTCTGTGACTGGGCACTGGTTGAACATGCTGCTGAGGCTCAGCGACTTTTTGACCAGTTTTACGCTCCATGTATGCAGCCAAGGCTTTATGCTGAAGGTTCTTCAGAGATGATTTGGAGAAGTTGGAGGCAGACATTGCACGTCCCCTTGTTTCAAACATCTTTTTCCTTGCAGCCACTAGACCATGATCACCCTCTGAGAGCAGACCTTCACCTTCATTTCCAAGAGAGCGGCAGGTCATGTGAGCGGGTTCATCTGCCAGCTGGTGTAGCTTCTCAGGCTCAGAATGAGACAGCTTTTTCTGATCCGCTGTCAAGCGTTTCCGACACCCCACCCGAGGAACCTGTGGCTGAGCAATATTCTGTGGCTTTTCCTTTTCAAATATTTTCACAATCTCCTGACTCAGGTCAGGTTCATGCTTCACGTTTTCTTTTTCGGTTAGTTGATGCTTGTTTAGTTGGTGAGTGAACTTGTCTAAGCTGGGCTGCATTTTTTGTGATAGAGGACCGGTAGGAACAACAGAAAGCTTTTTGTCTGGCTGCTGCTTGATTCTGTGGGGCCAAGACAGTTGCAGATCTCTCCTTTTAAATGAAGTCTCCCTCAAAACCTTGGATTGGGCATCTTTCAGTTTTTCCTTGTAATACTTTTTATAGGAATCATCTAAGGTACCACAGAGGTAGGGAAAATCAGCTGGTTGTTCGTTAGATATTGCGTTCTGTTGATGTTCACTGCTAGGAGAGATTTGCCCATCTCTTCCTGCCTTCTGCTTATTTTTGTCACAGTCTGGAATTTTGCTCCCCATCCCACAGTCATTTTTGTTTTTGAGCTTGTTGGTAAATGATGCCCTGTTGGCTCCTGTAAGGTGATATAAAAGTGGAGTGGTCTCCTTGCTGATCTTGTCATTTGGAACGTCCACTTGGGGGTGTCGCAAAATACTTGTCATCGGTTCATTTGTCTTGGGGTCTTCTTTAATCAAAGCAGGAGTCATCATATTGCCAACCAAACTCTCTTCTGGACCACAGTAGAAGATCGGATGGCTAGAGGAGTGATGTCTTTCAATTTCCTTGCTCATGATGACCTCTTCCATACCTTGGGAGGTCAATTCAGACTTACAGGCTTGATTAATTACCTTGCTGTTAGGCTCCACAATGTCATTATGATTGCTAAATTTGAGTTCTTGGAAAAACAGTCTTCCACTCGGACCATCTGGACAACTTTGTCTTCTACGCTGAACCGTATTTGACCATTCACTGGAGTCTGCTATGCTTGCACTGTCCCCTTGCGTGACACTAGGCTCAGGAGAATTGAAGACACCAGTAACAAAATAAAATTGCCCTTTGTGGTGAATACTCTCACTGGTGGATTTCTGTGGCATATGGCAGGAGCTGACGTAGCATTGCTGCTCAACAGAAGGGCGACCAAAAGCTGAATATGACCTTTTCCGGTGAGTTTCGGAATGACCACTTCTAGACTGCTGCACATGCTCTGGCTGACAGATTTGTAATGGCAGGCGATTCGGTTTTTGTGGCTCAACAGTCTTATCCACAAGGCCTTGGTTGGGTTGATCTCTCTGAAAATGCTGTGAAAACCCACAACCATAGACAGGCTCAGTCTGGACACCACATAGCTCCACATTTCTAGACTGCTGAGAAGTAGAAATGTCAGCAAGCTGTCCTTCAGGACTCTGTCGTGCCCTTGAATTTTCCAGGTTCTTAGTTGTTACAAAGCTGTCCAGGCGGGCAGGAGGTGGTGGGGGTGGTAAGGGATTTGTAGGAACTGCTGAACTTTGTTGCGCAATGGCTTCCATGGAACGGTAAATGTGGTCCATGCTCTTCGAATCCGAATCAAGAAAGGTTGGGCAGTATTTAGCTTTTGCATATTTCAAATCAGCGTAATGCAAGCTGTTTGACTGTAGATCATCCAGTAGAAAGGGAGAGGGGTAATCAGGGACTGTAGACCCACCAGAGAATGAGCTATAGGCAGAGTCCCCTTTGCTGTTGTGGTTGGTGTACTGATCAATACTGCCGCTGGATTTTGCTGGTGAAAGTCGACTGACTGGAAGGCTTAGAGGGTGTAGGTCAAGATTACTCATTCTCTCGAAGTGGAAATGATAGGAATCCATCCGGACTATGAAGCAGATTTATGGACCCAGGTGAAATTAAGTGAATAAGAGACTTTGTTTTTGAATTTATTTCTTCATCTTCTCACTATATTCACAGAACAGAAGCCACAGGAATCTGGCACGACCTAAGGGAACAAACACACATTGGAACATTGGTGTTTAACCAAATGTCTTAATGAACAACAAAGGCTAAACATGACTGTATTTTAATGTTGATTGAAATTACCAATACAGATAGTTTCGCAATTACCAGTATAACATGTACACTAAGGAAAGTATTTTTTGAGTTTGCCAAAGAATATAATATTTTCTTTAGTGAGTTTGAACTATGGCAAAAGGTCACTACTATACAATGTGTTAATGGTTCAGAAAATGTTGATACGGACATTACCTTATAACTCTGTGTAAATTATTTTAAAATAATGTGTTTGAACACCGTTCCAGGTTATTTCAGTGCAGCACTCTGAAGCCGAAATCTGATATGAGCCTTCAGTCAGTTCATTTAAAAATTCTTTCAACTCAAAGTTCCTCTTTGATCTCTATTTACCAACCCACTCTCCAGATGATTTAAAGTGTAAAGATCTTTAAAGGAAGCTCATATGCTGAGAAAATGAGGACAGCGATGCATCAGTTGGTGAAGTACGAAATACTGATTTCAGGACGAGCACCACTGATGTAGTTTCTGCTTACTGAAGAAATATAAATTGTTTTTTTAAACAAAAGTAAGAGAGATATAAAATAATGACCAAAGGCATAACCATCAACAATGTTAAAAATTATGTTGATGAAAGTCCTGAGGATCAGAGTGGATAGGGAGGGAGTGATCAAAAATGCCAGGAATGCAATTTTAACCATCAGCAAAATATTTCAGAAGTAATCATCTGATAACTTTTAGATGGATTTTGCACTGATGACAAACCAACACTGATGAAATAAAAAGTGTTGGGTCTCAATATGTCCATGCACGGTCTTTGCTTGAAGAACTCCACAAGACATAAATGAGCATGCCAAGTTTGAACCTTTATTATCTTAGATACTAATCGTGACAACAACAATTACATAAGTCAAGTAATAAAATATAAAAGTAATAAAAACTCAACGATGCGTAATGAGAACATTATGTTCTGATTACATATTGCAGTACAGACACATGGGTGATGTGGAGGACATGATCTGGGTACAAAAACAGAGAAACATCAGAGCGGAAGGAAGGCAATGCAAGCTAGTGACAAAATGCACAAGAGCTAGAGGAAACAACACCATTTTTCAGTTTTTCATGTATCTTACAAGAACAATAATGTTTATAGTTAAAAGATCTCCACTTCTTTACTAGTAGTAAGTAGAAGTTGTCAAGTTTCTCTAACCAAAGTAAGAGTTTGAAAAAACACACTCTAAATTCCAGAAGAGAGAAAAGTGCTGTAGTTTTTACGCATTTCAAATTCTCTGCAGGCACATCCTGGAAAACAGAGAGGAGTTTCGCTCTGATTGGGTGTTCAGCCAGCGCAGCAAATCTCTCCTCAGACAAACGGCAGGAGGAAGGGCCTCCATGCCTGAGACGTCCACCCTGCATGTGCACAATAGGTGCCGCAGAGGGAATATTTCACTGCTGATAATGGCGTCTGAGGAATGAAAAAAGCCTTGCATTCCTGGCCGGCTACAGAATAAAGAGGGCCCCGATGCCATTAATTCCCAGAGTCTTCTGCACAGGGAGAGATGCCAAGCAAGGGGGGCAGACTTTTCAGCACAGGCCCTCTCAGAGATGGGCCGATCCCACTCCCCCACCCCTCTTCTGTACTGTAAAGACTTCATCATCCAGCACATTATCCCATTCAAAATCATTTGAGCTGGTAGAACACATAGAACTGACGTAGAGCCGCTGTTATTGTGCTCCACTAGAAAAGAAACCTCACAAATGAGATCTTGTTAACATCTCCATGGTTTCTCTTAGACAGTAATGAGATTAAATGGAGAACACATAGAAACTTTTGCTCAAGTCTTAGAGTTTTAGAGATATTAGCAATGTCTCAAACTGTGCTAAGAGTGTGCAATGAAAACAATGGTCTTATTTGCTTGCAAGATGCAATAAGAAATTGTCAATATAATAATGGAAACCCAGCAGAAGTTTGTGATTAATGTATTTTCTTCAGAATGAGGAATCCCCTGCAGGTGCACACACAACACTGTTGTAATTGCTTCTGCCACTCCCTCCTGACATCTGAATGTGCGAATTTACAAAGGCCTTTGACAAACAAGAGCAAGCTATTCTTATCCTTAAATACTCAGACCTGATCTAGTATCCACCTGCTACACACTTTGGATGAATGAGCAGGTGATGACGGTTTAGGTGTGATATCTTTACAATAGACTCATTCTGGTTACAAACAATTACCACCACTACTCACGTTTACATCAACCCCTAGTGATGAACCGAACTGAAAATTTTGGGCAGAAGCCAATACCAAATATTCAAAATACACTTGGCCGAAAACCAATACTGAAAGCAAAAAATACTTTAAAAAACATTTTGAAATATTTTTTTTAATTTGTAATAATTACACACAATAAAACCACAAAAATGAAGGAGAACATATTTTAAAACGATACAAAATATATAATTTTTCCTTGGTCATTGAAGCACAATGAAATATAACTTTTTTAACAATCACCTAAACATTGTAATAATTATTCTAGAATAATCATATGCATATCAGGAGTCAAGTTATAGTCAAACGTGCACAAGTCAATATGCATGATCTCCGACAATAAAGAAAAATAAAGCCGCCGGTCACGTACAGTCCTTTCATTTTCTGTCCGCTGGTTTTAAGCTTTTCTTGTTACATTTATTAGTTTTAGCCTTTAATGCGCTTACATGATCGTCCTTTAAAAACAGCTAAGCAATGAAAGGAGATATTTCAGATTTTATTTCGGCCTATTTTTCCAGTTTCGTTTCATCACTTTCAACAACCATTGAAATATTAGAAGTTTCCAAAATCAGACATCTTTTTCGACATATTAAGGCATCACGGTTATGGAAAAATAAACCCTTGTAAACAGAATCATGCATGATTTTCCCAATAGTTGTGTAATGACCTAAAAACAGGAAATGTTCAGGTTCTGTCAAATCAATGCCGGGGATTATGTCTTGTGAAAAGAATTATTATTGAGGAAAACAAAATAGCCAGTTTGATATGTGCAGTATGGACTTTCCTCCACCAATCCACATTGTATGACACAGAAAAACAAATAAAAGAGAGCAATGTGCTTGCGTAGCAGGAGCACAAACAAATGCACTCTGGTCGCCTAAACGTGATAAGGAGATTTTGGTACCTCACAGGGTGGAATTTAATGACTTTACAGGGGTACTTAGGAAGTGCTTAGTTTTTAAGCATGACCACCCTTTTTCATTCTGCCACCAGACCAATGGTGCTTCTGGGAAGTTCATATTTATAAGTTGGGAAGTCATAATTACAACAGGTGTATTTTTGTTGTAGAGAAAAGTGGATAAATTAAGTAGCATGTCAATTCTATCCAGGCAATCTATCTGGCACTTCTGTTCTTGCCACCATTTATTTGCTTGCAAATCTTTATAGATTTGTAATGCATTTGGCCATGTTTGGCCCTCCAAAAAACGTCACATGCCAAAAGTGTGGAAGCACAGAAAAAAGGAGGTCAGAAGGATAGATTATGTATTATATTTATTGGTATCATTGTATTTCTGAAGGGCTCCCTGGTTTTAAAACTCATGCCTTACGCTTTTCTTGTCACTCATAAACATCACATTTTTTAATTAAAAGGAGTTTTATGTTGACTTATATCATGAACAAGCACCACCTAGTACAGATTTATGTACAATACTGACCAAGTAGTTGAGACTGGTGTCTGGGATTATAAGGTACATTTACAATTCAGTGGTTATGATCCAGACTATGAATGGAATATAAAGCAGGATCAAGATCCAGACTATGAATGGTATATAAAGCAGGACCAAGATCTACAACAAAAATATTTGCACTATATGGCAATGTTCCAGGAAAGTCATTAGAGGGTAAAGTTCTTCAAATACATTGCCTATACCCAACTGTTCTATTAACATACCAGTGATCAATATTCCTAATCAATCGATTCTTTCCAAAACATTCAACTGTTTTAATGTGTAGTATTTTTGTAGTATAATTGTAGTATAGCCATAGATTATATTAAATAATCTCTATTAAAAAAATCCTGTGTTGAATCCACAATTAATAAATATTTAGCCAATAAGATGGTTTGTTTCTTTTATAAATGAGACCTGATGGAAAAAACCCAAATCCTGAAGTCGTTCCTCTTGAAGTAACATTAAGGGTCAAGCAAACAGAGCTTACTATACTGTACCAAGTGTCAGTAAAACAGAAGGCTGGTCACGAAGGCATTTCTATGCAGTTTCTAGGCATTTCTGGATAGTAGCTAGGTGGTTGTTTATCGCAACCACAGATGTCTATCCCATATTCTACAACTCAAAACCTTCCGACGCTGTATACACAAACAAATTCTACATCGGTATATCTTGTTTATTGGTACTGTAAAACTGATTTGCTTAGAAAAGTGAAAGCACATCTCTGCTAAACAAGTCACTGTCTCCGCACATATCTATAGCCAAACTGTCCATGATTAGTTATTAAGAAGTGATGAACTTTATGATGAAGGCTTAAGTTTCCTGGTTTATAAATGATTCTCTCCCCAAAGGATAGCATTTATAAGCACAGCCCTTTGGAAACACTGGAGATCAGTCAAAAAGTGGGCAGGAAGTAGGCCAAAATGCAATGACAGCTAATAATATAGTGGCAAAATGTCTCCACCGTCTTCCATTTCAAAGGTGAACTAGAGCTGTCTGACGTCCAAGCTTCTTAGAATGTTAAACATCATAAAGCACTTACATTGTAAGAATTTCATTCAATAATGCTCTATCAAAAGTAAAGATAGAAAAGGCTGATTTCCAAATTATTCAAAGTAGAGCTGAAGAGGGTAAATCTACTTTTGAAAAAGACTAATTCAGAAAACATGGCATTTCAGAAACGGCATTAAAAAAACTTTAACCAGAGTTGTCTGAGCCAAATTATGACACATTCTTAACACGGTCTCACAGAGGTAACAGGACAATGTGAATGAACCCCTGTAACAAAAGACAGTAAAGGGATGTGAAGAACCATCAGTAAGGAAATCTCCTACATATAAGAAAGAGTAAATGTACCCCTTGGAGCTCGATGTATAAACTAGCTGTCAACAATAGCCAGGAAGCAACAAGACCTAATTATACTTGTCAAGGTCTCAAAGACATTTCATGATGTGCTAGGCCACGAAGACCAACTTCAAGCAGGAAACCATTGTCACCCAGGATAAGGATACTGGAAGATATAATGATCTTTTCATTAACTTTAAGCACAATTAGAATACAAAACCAGGAAAAGAGGAAAACAGAGTTAGAGGAAGGTGTGTTCCTTAGGGATAGAGGTGTCAGGATAAGGAAATTCAGCTCAACAAGATCTTTTCTCAAGGGAAATTCCATTATCTAACAGTTGTATGACATCATATTTGGGGGGGATCATCGAGATCCAGTAATCAAGAGAACAAAAACGGCTTGATCATTCACATGGATGAAACCTGGCCTCCTTGCTTGCTAAAAACAGGAACATAAAACACCTTAAGTTTCCACCTTGCGCCATATTTGAAATCCGAAGATGTAGAAAAAAAACTATCCATATAGCAAGATGAATATTTCTTTTCTGATGCATCTGAAGGCAATTTTAAAGAAATGCCTTTCTAAGATTTCATCAAGCTGTAATAAGTTGCTCATTCTTTCCTTTTTATAACCTGTCATACAAGACTATTCGAAATCCACTTACTTTCAGATGAATACAATTATTTTTGTCTTCTTAAATTTTCTTACCTGTTTCACACAGAAATCTGTCACAATGCAGAAGTAAAATGGGTTGTAAATATTTTTTACATTTTATAACGTAAATTAAAAAAAAAAATGTATTGGGTAAAACGTAACATCCTACAAAAAACGTGGCATAGATTTTTAATGTGTGTGCAATCACAGTTAAAAGCACCTATGTCTGCTACACAAGTTTTTCATTGACATCACATAAACTTGTAAATGTAAATATCTGCACAACATTCATATATCAGGACTTGTAAACAGTCACCACTGTTTTCACAAATATGTGAAACAACATCCAAAGCAGGTATCATGTGCTTCAAAAAGAAAGTACTTTAAAAGTCCCCAGAGGTCAGGTGTCAACACAAATGCTCAAATTACTAACCCTCCTCTGTATAAATGGGCTGAAAAGTAAAAAAAAAACAATAATAGATTAAAACAATAATACCATAATAAATTCTACATATTTCAGAATAGCATTGAACAATTCTGAAGGGATATAGGCCTATTGGGCTAAAATTGAATTACTCTCTTGTAACCAACACTCAGTACTGTTGGCGAGTAAGACCTACAAAACCTTGTAAAGCTCATATTTTCTTTAAGCCATCTAGGAACTCTTAATGGTTTCTTATCAGAGATGAAGTGATTGGGACGGGATGGAATGTGCAAGATAAGCTTAAACAGGTCAAGCCGGGAAAAAAACTGATTTGCACGAGAGCTGTTCACAACTACATTTAAAATGTGAAGTGTGCAGCTAATATATTTGCTTATCAAAAAACTTCAAAAACAGAAATAACCTAAGGTGATTTTTTCCCAAAGCGTTTTCAAAACATTGCTCGGTTTGTGTTTAGCTGAACCAATGGAGCGAGCTAGGGGCGGGACTATCTGTATGCTCAACCAATGGAGAGAGTATTCAGGAAACCTGTTAGACAACAGTCTTCAGCCTTACCAGTTTAAGGATGCAGGTGGCACAGAAAAACAAAGATATGTCGTTTAAAAGCAGGGTACAGATAATATGATATAATATAATATAGACGGTTTCATCTCTACAACATAACGTAACTGCGCATGCGCACTTTTGTGACTCCAACTGAACTCCCGGTACACATTCACAAACAATAGAGTAGTCTGTAGATTATTTTTGATTACAATCAAAAGAAACCGAGAAGAAGTGTTACTTTGCTAAACTTGTCTCTCCAATATTTTGAATTTAGACTCTGATACCAAGCTCAACCGCTAGATGTCAATGTACCATACGGTTTGTTTAAATATGACCGAACTACAGGACCCATTAAATTTTTTATTTATTTAATAAAAATAACATGCAACAAAAATCAACAAATCCTTACTATTACTATACTGTAAAATAATACTATAAATAAATTTGAACATAAATTAAATAAAATACTAGACAAACAAAAACCGGAAGTTAACCGAGGGTCTGTTGGGCACGTGTACGATGAAACGGTCTATAATGTTACATAATATTATATACGTAATATACATTTTATGTGGCGTTTAACAGAATAATGAATGTCCATACATGTATGTTTTTTATGAACCTTTAAAAGTAATTCAGAGCTATGTGAATTGCACTTGCTTTTGTTAACAGCCATCAGGGCAAAGTTTCATTTTATTCTACCTTTACCTTACAAAATATGGAAGCCTTGTCTCAAAGAAAACACTGAGAAATACTGCAGGTCACCTTATGACATGCCAAATGCTGTGCCAGGTAAATCTCAAATATTTTACTAAACTTTTGGATCCTTGCAAGCTCAAAGACAAAAATCTGCCAGGTGGACTTTTCCAACGCTGTTGGAAAATAAGCTGGAAAGCAGATAAGTAACTTGATCTGGGCAGTGGAAATTGTCAAAATCTCACATTACATTTAGAGAGAGGACATGCCAGGTAGAGATGCTATCAGGTGACAGAGACCTGTCAATCAAACTCAGCACAGTAACTTTAAGCTGACTAGTAACAAAGCTGATATAATTGATGGTGCATCAAAATAAAATTCAATATTTCATTAAGACAACAAAGACAAACAAAGTATCTGCACCCGTTTATTTGTTTTGTCTCTACAGTCTAGAAACGTTTGAAGAGTTCTATTTGTTAACCAAAACTGACTCAGTTTTGACTCAGTACCTCATAGATTTTTTTTTGCATTTTTGTAGGCTAACTCTGAAGTAAGCGCCGTACTGGTTCCCTCTACCCGAAGCCTATGCATTTTTTACATAGAATTTTGGAAGATTGCAAAAAACAAGCTCTGTGATTAACAAAGTTTATGTTATGATGTTTACACGTTTTGTCTATCAAGATAATCTTTACAAATGAACATAACATTTGTTATTTTGAAGCCGAAATACAACCGTCAGAAGTAAAAAGCTAACACGATGCTATAAACAGACTACACTTAAGGTCTCTCGATATCAACGTCACCACCACCAAGCCTCCGACAACTCTTTCAAACTTTTTTTAAAAAATGCGTTCCCTGGTAAATAATAACTTAAACTTGAATTCGCGTCTACGTTTTACGGTTTTAAGAGATCTGTACCCATGTTGCATTATTTGTGAGCTTTATATGCATAATAACGTCTAACGTCCCCGCCAAAGGAAGTAGTCGCTTTTAACCACTGTGTTATGAAACAATAAGTCTTTAAAAAAATCACAAAAGTGTTATAACTGGTGTGTTTTATGTCATAAAATAAAACGTGAAAATATTAGAAGGTATTGTTTACCACAGACCTAATTTCGGGCGATTAACTAAAAACCCATTAAAGAAAAAACATAGACTTTGGAGAGATGGAACCGGAAGTCCTAAAATGCTAACAAGTTTCAGGGTTTTGCCTATAAAAATAAGCTCCCTATTGGCAAACAATGCTTAACTCAAACAGGCCAAATATTTAAGTGGTCAGATCTTTTTAAATGAAAGAAAAATATTATAAAGGTTGATAAAAAAAAAAACTTTTAAACTTTGTAAAGAGATTCTCATTTCGCTGGTTTGAAGATTTGGTTAATTATTGAGACCGGCCCTAGAACATCACATATCATTTACCTTCCTCAACAACTCAACTAACATCACAGAGCCAGTGTCATGTTCTTTACAGACTACCAAGATCTACGATAAGATGGTTAAATGACTTTATTCATTTTCTTAAAACAAAAAACAACTTCCCATTCCTTTCTTATGATTTAAGGCTGAAATATAAACCATATATTTCTTCAGGAGAATCATCCAAGTGTTGCTTTCTGGCTTCCTTTGCCTTGAGATTGTTGACAATCATTGAACAGGGCAAACTTGATGCGATGTAAATAATTTGAAACCAAAAGGTTTTTTATATTATAATGACTGCATAATACAAATACCATCTTACCGCCTGATGCATACTGTGCAGTGTATACTGTAAATAGCATGCCATTTACTGTTTCAATACATGTAAAACAGTAGTATTCTCCCTGGTCGCATAACCTCATTGTAAACTTAATTATGCAAATGGTGTCCAGTTATTTCAGTCACCAATAAAAAAGTTGTTTGCTTCAAATATTGTGTAAAAATGCATTTTGGCAGTCTGATCAAAAAATTTGCCAACAAAAGAAATACAATTAATATTCATGGTTGTTAAATGGAATGTCAAGCTTAGCGCACTGCATTATGGTATAAAGTATTCAGTGCAAAGTATCCTGTACATTTGGACAGCTGTAGTAGCAGCTGTAGGTTCTTTACGTATAAAGATGATCAGTTTACTGTACAAAGTTAATCAGTTTACTGTACAGGGAATCGATACAGCATACTGCTGGTATAGTAAAAGTACTGTGGTAGTATTCAGTTCTAAGCATAGCTGTTAGCTTTAGGTCAGCTCCTACCAACAAATAAAAAGGTAACAAGAGTTTAGTTATTACAAGCAAAAATAAAGCAGGTACTGTGCAAGACATTTGCACATCTGAAATTTGACTTGCAAACGAGAACGGTATGATCACCTGAAAAAAACACATACAGTACGTGTCCTTTTAAATCTGATATAGTGAGTAGTGGTTCTGGTTGATGAGATACACACGTTTTTTTTGCTGACAACTTTGAGAAATATTATCTAGGCAGATCTGACCGGGGGTTGTTTACATTGCCTTGCTGTCGATTACTGGTCAGGCATAGCTTCTGTATGCAGGGACCTGCCCTTCTTAGACACATATTGCCCGCACTGTTACCCCTTGCACTGCATAATATCTGAAAAGATTTCTGAGAATTGGAGATTTTGAGAGATATATGGAGGATCTTGGCATCAAAGATGTGCTAAACTGAAAAGATTGGCTTTAATACTTGCTGGTCCTTTTCGCTGCGTAGGATGTTTGAAGTTCAACACAAAGGCTTTTAAGATAAATGGTGCTATTAAAACCTTAATATAGAAGGTATGTGATCATTTCTTCTCAGAAATGTTCTTAAATTCAACAAGTCACAAAGAAGAGCTATTCAAGCAAGTACGCGGATTAAAAAACTGTGATATTCTTTGTCTTCGTTTTACAAAGCATTACACAAATTGTGCATCGTTTTGTAGTAAGAACTATTAATTATATTAGATAAACTATTAACTCGCATGAAATAAAACAGGAAATGAAGGTGGGTGATTCTCTTTGATTTTCTTAAAAACACTTGAATCAACAAATTCCCTTTGTTAATTTAAAACAAGGTATGACATGTTAAAAGGCATTTATTTCAAAACTTTTACTGACAGTTTAACACGATTTTATTAAATTTTCTTTAATATTACAAAAAAGAATTTATGATGCCTAAGCAAGTTTTTATTAATCATATATAATAAGATATTAATGAATTATATTTTAATAGATGTAACATTTCTTTAAATGTGGAAAACTACCTGTATCGGTTAAAAGAAGGGGAAAAGTCATGAGAATTTTTAACTAGAAAAATATAAAGTAATTTGTTAACATGTTAGCAATTTAAAAGGTACTAGATGTGTTTCTTCACATAAAATCAAACTTAATGTAAATATCTTTGTGTGTGTTTAAATAGTATTTAAAAAGCTTTTTACGGTGGATGAAAAATCATTCCTGGACACTTCTTTCTTCCACTATTTCTTCATTTCTATAATACATGAATATTCTGTCAATAACTTTTTGAGAACATCTAGTAAAACATCCAATTAGGGGTGGGAATCTTTGAAATCTCTCGATTCGATTCGTATCGATCCTTGGGGTCACGATTTGATTAAAAATCAAATCACAATTTTTTCGATGCACGTTCCAAAATCGATTCTCGATTCAAAAACAATTCTTCAATTTGAATCAAATCTCGACTTGATATATATTATTTCTCTATATTTTATCCAATTTGCGGTTTAATGTTACTTTTATTGTTCCTATTTGACTGTGATGGACACTCTAATCAGTCCGGGTGGCGCACAAACTTATTTTTTTTAAATACCATAAAAAAGATAAAAAATCATAAGAACATTGAATCGCGATTCATACATGAATCGATTTTTCTCCCACACAAAAGATTGCCACAGTTTCAGCATTTGCGAACTTTGCTACCTGGCATCAACATCAAGGTGCGGGAACTGCAGAGGGATAAAAAATGTGGGGGGCAGAGGAGAGATACTCATGAAGGAAATGAAACAAGAGAACAAGTGATAAAGTGATAAAATGTCAAAGTGAAATAGCCCCTGTGTTGCTGCTGCTCACCATTTGCCATGGGACGAATATCTTAAATATTGCACGACAGCATACTGTAAATATTTCCTTTATTATTTTTATGGGAGACGCATAATTGAACTATTGTACTGAGCTATTGAGAGTAGTACCAACTCATCTCATACATTCTTTGGTGAGGCTGAAATCTTGCCTTGTGACAGGGATAGTGATGTTAACTAATTCCTCAATGAGGGGATTGTGTTATGTCTTCCAGAATTTTAAACTAAGATTTGTTTTGCTGTCTATGGACCGTTTATTTGATAAAACAGTGCTCCGATATCAAAGCGAAACCCCTAGACCTTTATAATGATTTATAGTACGTGAAGAATAAACCCATTCTTTCAATAGAATGCAAGAAAAATTTTAAAGTCTGTTAATAAAAGCATGTGGGGCCCACCTGCCCACCTAACTCACTTCTACACAAAATTTTTAATTCTCTATTTAAAATGATAATTATTCTCTAGGAATTGATTTTTAATTAACTTGTCACAAAATCTATTTTCCTTAGCAGATTTCCCATAATACAATCAAGCGAGTACATTAATGTCAGACATGTCATTGTCCTACAGTGAGCTTTTGTCATGCTTGAGCACTCAGTGAAGCTGAAGAAATACGTCACATTCTGTAGGAATTCTCCTGGGGAGCCGATGTTTAGCCGTTCCGATCACACGGTTCCTTCTTTGTGTTTTAGTTATACACAACTCTCTCACTTGATGAATTACAAGTGGGTCAATTGATTGAGAATGGTGAATAATAACAATGCGTTGAGATATTTATTTGGTAGTGGCCTATTTTAGGCGCCATCTTATATCACTTAACATAATAATTAGTCTATAATTCCTTATTTTAAGAAAGTTTGTTTTTAAAATTCATGGGGCTGCCTGGGACAACATGATATTATTTTGGGCCCAATGAGCAGAATATGGTATGAAGAACCTTAATAGTCCCCCTCTTCACACGGGATGACACTCCAAAATGCACCCCTTGGCTAAAATCCTGATGCTAAGTATAAAACCTCAATGTGAAATTTGCAGGATGAATTAATTGTGCCAGGTAAATCATTAAATTAATGTAACAAAACCCAAAGGCTTACAAAAAAAGAGATCCGAACCACAGTTAGGCCCGGTTTCACATATGCGGCTTTGTTTAAGCCAGGCCTAAGTTGAATTTATATATTCGCTTTTATGAAAATGTCTTCGAAGAATACATTACTTGTGAGCATCTTGAGACGAAACAATGGCACTGATATATTTTAAGATATTTCTGGGCAAGTTATATTCAGTGAAGGTCCCATATTCCCTTTAGTCTGTGACTAGCCTTAAGCCTTGTCTGTGAAACTTGGCATTTCAGATCAAAATATAAGAGAAATAGTGTTGTGCAGGTTCTTCAGTTTTAAAGGAACCACAAAGAACCGTATATCTCTTTACCAGCATATGCTGCAAGATGCTGCATGTGAGATCATCATAGAAAGATCTCTATTTCCCCAAATGAACAACTGAGACAATCCATGTAACAAAAATGATAAGAATGTTAACCTTGACTATCCTTCTTCAGACAAACGTCAAGCAGAAATGTGGAAGAACGTACTTAAGTAAATGAGGACTTTCATTATAAGGAAAACAGCGTCCAATACATTCATTAACATTCAAGTACATCTTAACAATTGTTTGACGGCGCTATTCATTACAAGAGCTCAGGTGACTTTGCTATAGATCGGTTTACCCTCAAGCCTGGCTTACATCTGCCCCACCCGGAATCGCATTTGTAATGTAACTGACAAAACCATGTGACATATTCCATCCGTGCTAGCATGTTAGCATTCAAAAAAGCGTGAACAGATAACTTATTTGTCATTATCATTTTAAACTCGCAACAATACGCCAGCAGTTCAGAATAACTAGGTTGATTCGTGTGAAGAGCAAACAGGTTTGTCATAGTGAGCCTGGATAAACCAGTTTGCATTGTTGATATGTAAAAATAACTTAACACCCAAACAATTGGATTGATCAAGGTCTTCACTCAAAGGGCTGCAGCTGAGAGAGATTCTCCGAGCATGAGTTATACAAGTAGTTGTGGTGCTATTGTATAGTGTTTATTAGCATAATTGCACCTGTCACCTGTTCAACAGAAGGACTGAATTGGTCCATTTTGTTGAAAATGAACCATAATTATGATGCAATGTTTTAAACATTCTATGAATTTGGAAGGAGTGTCTCATTGGTGACAAATGCAAAAAGGTGGGCAATGTGTTGAGTTTGTGTGTGATCTGTTCTTTTATCATGTGTGCCACTTAGTTCATGGAGCGGCTGAGTTTTCATTAGCAGACTGATAGGGTTTCAGCATCTGGACAGACCCTCGTGTCTAGTTTCCTCTGAACAATGCATAGCTATACTGTCACCTTTCACCATTCTAAATTCATCCTTCAATTATAACTATGCCAAAGGCATGTTGAATAATTCAACTCCACCATAATCCATTGGACAGAAGACAGTGATGCAACATATTTGTTACACAGATCTTATGACATAACCACATGCCAAAATCCCAAACGAACACAAGCTTTTCAGCCCTTTCTAAAGTATTATACTGACAATATCTGATAAACATTTAATAAAAAAATAAACTGGTAACGCTAGCCCATTAGTTAACTTTATTTGTTAACATAAACAAACAATGGAAACACTTCAACAACAATTATAAATATTGGCAAATGTCCATTTTAACATTTACAAATATATTTTTAAATCAAATGTTGTACCCGGAAACATGATGCACTAAGAACGAACATGAACAACTGTTTTTGTACTAACTTACCAGTGTATTGCTCATTGTTTTTTTTTTTTTGCTAATGTATTTAACTAACGTTAATCTGAATTAAATATTGTTGTGAAGTATTATTAATAAATAAAAATACTAAATGTATATAATGTGGTAAAAATATTTAATTTCTTTCGTTTTTAATGAGTTTTATTCATGGTCAGATTTGTTCTGCGTGATTACATCGTTCCCTGGTGGGACAAAGTCCCAAACATAATGCACTTGAGTATTAAGAGTCCCATTGAGTAATAGTGTTAGAACAAAGATATGTATGTCTTATTAAAACCCATCCATTTCATCATCACAGGCTATAATAGAACTACCGTACAGTAACTTAACGTATAATATATAACCTCTCGACACATTTATTGTCTATAGAGAGACATCATCGTGTCCACCTGTTGCAGAGGTTTTCAAAGCGATAGCAGCACTTTAAACAAATACATGCGAGAGCCGCTTACCTGAAAGCTTCTGTCAGGATTTATTCCGCACGAATTAAGTGTGTTTCACTCAAAACCAGCGTTTTAAACACATCTCTGTGTGTCCTCACACAATTTAAACCTCACCACAGCCACTGCCACCTCTGTACTGACTAGTAACTACATGGTGCTGACGTAAAACATGAGCTGACCAATCCGCGAAAGAAGGGGGCGGGGTTATAGTTGGCCCTGTTTAGAAAAACATTTAAGGCGGTTTAATAATATATAACCTAAATAGGATAGTTTGATATTTCTTAACTGCCCACCATGGCTCAGAAAAGAGTAAATACGAGAAATGTATAAAACAATACCATTTTTATTTAAAATTCATCCAGAGGTCAAGTGTGTTAAATATGAATAGAAATAAGGAAACATTTGCTCTGTGTAAAAGTTATATGAACTAAATTAAGCTAAAACATACAGTGTGTCATTTCCTCATCTTACAACAGTCATGAGAATGTAAACCAATTGCAATTTGAGTGTTTTGAAACAAGTACTTTTTATGCCAATGTTTAAAGTTCAAAATCCATCAATGTTTCCATTGAACCTCAAAACTATTGGAATGAATGGGAATTAGCAAATGTAAATCAAAACACCACGTGTTACCACAAAATGGAGAACCCGTTGTGATTAAGGACTACCGGTTTTTAAGAGTCTTTGCAATCTGCTTGAACTGCTTTCAGTAATGCTATGCATGACCAAACTATGTGAGATTTAAATGCCAAGAGATTTGTGATGATGATTAGAGAGATCACACTTCTGTACGAGCCCAGAAAAATCATTTTTCTTTGCCCTGAACCAATATGACATTGTCAGAAAATGTGTGTACAAGTAAAGTATCCAGGTACAATTTCCAGACATATTGTAAAAATGGAAAAACAAAGACAATGACTACGCATTCATAAAGAATTTCTTAATATTTGATCTGTTTTTAGAATCAATTAAAATATTTAAATGTTATTCAAATATATTTTTACAAATATTCATTGCGAAAGTATTGTTCAAATGTCCGCAATCTAATATCTTTTAACATACACATACATATATTGTCCTAATATATATTTGATTTGTTCTGCAGTTTTGTCTTAAAACAAAATAAATTGATTTATACATTGGTTTGTTCAGTTAATCATTTTATAGCCTATTTTACCGTATCATTTTACAGTTTTCCTCTAAAAAGACAAATTTACTGCTGTGAAACAAAAACATGATTTTTTTAAAACACTAAATATAAAGTGACAGGAGACCAGACATTAAAACAAAGAAACATTAAATGGCCATATAAATTTGGCCCTTTTAGACTATTAACCAAAAGAGGCCCATTTAGCTAACTTCAAACATATTAGACAAACATCACACCACAACCTGTTTCAACGCAGTGCAAAACCAAGAGACAACGTCATCGTAATCATATATATTTTATTCTCGATACAGCAAAATACAAAGATGGTTCAACAGACTCAGAAAATCCATTAGTAATACTCACTTCACAAAAAGTGTTTAAATTACAAGTTATTACAAGTTTGGATAATCGAGGCTCATAAGAGTACCTTTAAATCATAGCTCATATTGCATCCATAATACGAATATATATACGTAGATTTCTTTTGTCAATCTCCTCTCAATACCTTTAAAACTAGATTGATCAGAACTATACTGTCTTTGCCAATGATTGTTTTGAAATCATCATAAAATGAGTACTACGTTGATATCCAGACCTGTTAAGCGTTATGAAACGCCTCTCTCGGGAGGTCTCACGAATTAAGTTTAGAGAGCTTTTTTAAGTTGTATGGGGAAGATCTTCCATACAGTCATCCCATTTCAACAAAACACGATCAGCTGAATGAAACATCTTGTTCACATAGCACAAAAAACTAAATCAGTACAATGATGACAGCTTGCGAAGAAAACAAATGTACTGACATTACATACATACAGTGTTCTGTTGAAAGTGTCAATGACTAAAAAAAAAGGGTGGTGGGGACTTACAGTAATGAAAATGTGCATATAATATATTCACATTCTATTTACAATTAATACAAATGTTAAACCAATGTAAAAATTTACCCTAAAAGAGACTCATTATGTACATTTGTACAGCTTAGTATTTAAATAGAAACATGCAAGTGTTATTTTTCAAATGGACAAAAGAAAAGCATCTTACCCTGGATAAAGTTATATCATCAAGAAAATGAAACATAAATTTTAATTAATCTTTTAAAAGCACGACCATGAAGTCTAGTTGAAAAGATAAAAACATTAAAAACGGATGAAAAAAAATAACATACAGGACGTGTCATGACAAATTCATGTGTCAAGAAGCATAAAGGCCATGGGAATATCTGAACAAACCCTATTCATACACAGTTACATTAAATCATGATTCCAGTACATAAAATCACATTAGTGCTTGAATTAATTTACATAAAAGCACAGGTAACAAATCCCTGCCCCGTAAGATACTTATTTGACTCCTGTTATCAATCGAAATCAATTCTGAAATATTCTGCAAGTCAGAGTCTACTACAATTCCAAGCGCACTGGCGATAAATCTAGGTCCTCTAGATGCGAGACATTATTATTTCATCTGATGAAATCGTAAGAATCCTTGTTTTAAGCTACTGCACAGACAAACTCAAGAAGACTTTAAGAAACATCTGCATAGACGAAAAAACAGTTCATCCCTACAGACAAAACAGGGAGCCAATGAGAGGACAGTTTCTAGTGCAAGAGACGACATTATTCCAGCATTTCATACATTGTGGTTCGATCGTAACCGTATTTCTCTTGATCCTCTTTCTGTTTTATTGTAAAATTGTTCGCAGGTTTCAATCCGATATTCTGCAACAGTAGACGTACATGGAGCAATGCGTATGGGTCGTGAGAGAGTCTGCGCTAAAATCCCGTAATGTAATATGTACATATATAAACCACGATTATCGACAGAACGCATTATAAATATATCCTTACGTGACTTATTTCTTTAAAAGAACTGCAACACACAGGTGACTATGACACTATAAAGGCAACCTCAAGACTCACATTAAATATTTAAATATGATATTTTCATATACAATAGAATACGTCTCTCATCTGGTATTGCAACCCTGTATCCATGCCGAGTGAAATGCAACGAAGCGAACTGCAGTTACCTAAATAAAATCTCTATTAGGCCGAGCGAGTCAGCCACTGTTATAAAATACTCCTGCGTTTAATACCAGAAAATCTATGCGAGTGCTACATTTCATTTTAAAACTCATGGCCTGGGCAACTGTGGTACTGACGTATAGAAAATTCAACAGGGTGTAACAACGATTTAACTGCCTGTTGGCTTCTGGTAAAAACATGATGATGAGAAAAAAGATGTGAATGTGCCAGGTGAAAAAAAAGAATGAAAACACGTTAGGAATTATAATGCTTTGATATGGTGCTTTACAGCCTATTGGTCTCGTATGAAACAAGACGGAATTACCATCAAGGAAAACTTGATGATATCAATTATGCTTTTCTCTTCATATTTTATGTAAAACCATTTGGCAATCCACACCTCCGCCCAGGGCCATACGTCCCTGCAAAATGCTTCAACTCCCGCCTGTGTCAAACTTTTCGAGATGTGCATTTCATGATACTGTTTCTCTTAGTTTCCTGTATATCAAATACAAGGCACGATAAAATAACGATAAAAGGAGACAACCTCATTCTTAAAGCACCTTTGGTTAAAGGGAGGTACTTTGGTTTAAATAAAAAACTATAAACTTCCAAATCATTATTTTGTTTGCGTACAGCTAGAAAATGAAGATAGAAAAAGAATCAGGGGAAGAGAAAGACCAAAATACACCACAGGCAAAGTAAGAAGTGAGAAAGATGGCTTTTCTGTCTAACAACAAGCCAACGATATGAAGCAGAAAATGCAGTGTGTGAATGTTCCGCTGAACACTCTCCTCTTGTGAAAATTCAATGGGTCTGTCCCGGAGGAGTGGGCGCTGAGTGTTTTTAGGTTTGGCAAGCTGGTGTATAAATGAACACAGTGTCACAGAGATTTCTGAGGCAGATAAAGTGTGTGAGTGTTTTGCGTAGGCATAGAGAGGGCTACGGATAAGCACGTGGCCAGAGAGGGCGCTCAGAGAACGCTCTACTGTATAAGCTTGGCGTCGAGTCGCAGCCAGTGCAGGCCCTGCCGAGTGAACCGGACCAGTTCAGTCATACTGCTGGTGTTGAAGATGAGTGGGCTCATAACCTTATCCAGTTCAGCAAAAAACTCTGAGGAAAAAAACAACAAGATGGAAAGTCGGTCACAAAAGACATGCATATAGCTATTTAGCAGGTGTTCTGATTTAGATTTGTGAAGTACAAATACAAACGGGAAAAGAAAAAGCTAAACATCAATATGACATCACAGATATAAATAACTAGATGCCACATTAACATCTGTTTCTATGGGGTGCTGGGTATGTAGTCTGCCATATTGGAACGGTGCGAGCCGGTCTGTGTTGCCAAGTCTGCAGCTTAACTGTGGAACTAGTTACCTTTGTAACTGTTGCTCCGGTTTGTTTTATCCACAGGTTAGGAGTGGAAGGATTTTGTATCCATCAATTTTAAGATGATTTTATTTATGAATGTTAAGTTCTGTGGACTATGGACATTAGGCTCGAGATGAATGTTTTGATTCACAGATCTGGCAAAGCCCTCTCAATCCAGTTCGTCAACACTCATGTGCAAGCTGAATGTGTATGTTTATAAAAACATATCATTTGTTGTTGTGTAAACTCAAACAATATATTTGCTACACTAACAGATGACAACAAGGAAAGGGTATCCAATTTTTCGGGAAATAAATGCACAGCCATGGCTGCCTGGTGTTGCGGTACTCTAGCAAACTGAGTGATGTCAGTGGACCGTTCCAAGATGGTGGACGCATCTATGTGCCTGGAGCACTTGAATGAGGCATCTAGTCATTTATATCTATGTGCAGAAAGACATCCTTACCTTAAATTAAAGGGGGCTTCAAAACTGTTTTACTCAGAATATCAATTAAAAAAAATCATCTAAACAAACATTTGCCACTAAGCAATAGCTTAAATCAAGCCAAAAACATTAAGAGCATTAAAGGGATCTATCCCAAAAAAATAAAATGTGCAGGACAATATACTTCAGGAGACATTTTGAAGAAAGTAGGACAGCAAACAGTTCTGGGGCACTTTTGACTACCATTGTATTTTCCTACTATGGTAGTCAATGGTAGGCAAAATATGCCTGGTAATAAGCATTCTTCCAAATATCTTTCACTGTGTTCATCATAACAAAGAAATTTATACAGAGTTGGAACAACTCAAAGGTGTGTAAATGATGACAGAATTTATCCCTTTAAAAACATGCCCTGTTAGAATACTTGTTTTAAAAAGGGGCCTTACATCAAAATACCATAACATATTTACTATATCAACACATCTGTTTTTGGTGTCAACATCATAGGTACATGACTACGTATTTCCTGCTTCTCTTCCGAAACCGAAAAATAAAAAAAGCAACACAACAGCTGTCTATTTACTGCACCTTTCTGCTCTTTGGCGAGCTGCTCGGCCTGATCCCACACCTCTGTGGCGAAGAGGAAGTTGGAGGTGACCTGAACGTAGCTGGCTGCCATCTGGTGGATGCGCTGAGGGATGGTGACCGAGGAGCTGGTGCTCTGACTGGAGCCGCTGGAAGAGTAGCTGCTGGCGTTGCCCGGAGAGAGCTTAGGAGACACCGGTGATGGCATTCCAGCCGTTTTACTACAGAAAAGAGAACACAAAGATGTTAGAGGATATCTCTACAATCAACAGCTAATCTCAACAACAAATGATAAGAGCAATTTTCTGTTCTTTTTGAAAGAGAATCAAAACATGTGGTTTGGTTATTGTATACACCTGTGTAGAGTGGCTACTTACTTTGCAACTCCAGGAGATTGTGCTTGGGTATTACTCAACGAATTCTGAAAAACAACACACTATTTTATCATATGGTAAAACCTAACTTCATGTTTTTCATATTGCACATCGTGAGAGCAGTTGGAATGAGAAAGATGAGCAAATAGTGTTACCTTCAAGTGTTCAGTAAGAGTCTTGGAGTATTTTAGTGCACTTTCTTTCCGTAGTTTGAACAGCCTCAGATAAAGTAAAGCCTGACATCTCAGACTGCAGGAGACACAGATATATCAATTACTAGTGCTGTCAAGTGATTAAATTTCTTAATCTAATTAATAACATGATATGGCGATTAATTAATCTAATTAATCGCACATACATACAGACATACAAGAAGCAGATTTTTTTACCATTTATTATTGAATTACAAGCCTATAACTCAGGTAAAAGGTTGTGACATTTTTTATCACTGACTGAACAAACCTATGAATTAGGTTACAGTGGATATAACAGTTGTAACTTATTAATCACAAACAAATGACAAAGGTTACAATGGTCTTGACATTTTTCATAATTATTTGTTAAAACAAACCAATGTCTCTAGGCTAATGACCATGACAATTTTGTTTATTACTGAACACAATCTTATATATTATGTCAGTTCCGACGGTGGTCACATTTTCTCAGACGCCCCAGTCTTCGGCCACTGATAGAAACTGTTCAGCAACACGCATCAGAGTAGTGCCGTGTGACTGAATTCAGCACAGTTAAGGCGAAGGATTGAAGTTTCCAGTAACAATCGATGACATGCGCAGTAACACCTAGATAGTTATGATTACTAATCGACGTCCAGTGATCTCCAGTTAGGGCGACATGTTTAGCTTGAGCTACATTGTCCCGTTTAGTTTTATTTCTGTGTCATACAGCTGATTTATTCTCGAAAGTACCGAACCTCTTGACGGTGGTGTGAAGGTTGTATCGGAGGAAGCAATTCGAAATGCATCCATAAGCCCCTTGTCTTCCACAACATTAATAGGCCTACAGTCCATTGCAATCCATTTAGATATCGCATTTTTTAATGATTGTGATGTAGACTTACTTAATTTGTGACGACTCGTCTCAGGAAGCGTGGTTTGCTGGAGCTTGCTGACTGTCGCAGCCGGGGGTGAGGTGACCACCAAGCTCGCTAAAACATGCTTCGAGTTTAGGTGGTATTTCAAGCTATTTTCATTTTGCATCTTGATCGATTTGTTACTAGGTGGCTGCAATTCTAGAAAGTGTACAGGTCTGTAGAAGGGCGGGGCAGGGTGGGGCCCGTTAATTGAGTTATATAAACGCGTAATTTTTTCCTGTGATTAATTAATCAAATTAACGCATTAAATTCCCAGCTCTATCAATTACATTTGGTACTGGTCAAACAAATGAACCTACTCGGCATGTGTTATTTCCAATACCTAACAATATTATTTCTAATCAAATTAGTTTTCAAAATTGCTTTCATGTCAGGTTTCACAATTGTTATTTTATTCATATTTGAACCTTAATAGTTTTACACCTGCTCTTTGTGTCACGGCTTCTGAATACAGTAACACTAAGAACACGTTTACAAAACATGATAAAAATGGAAAAAAAAATCCTTTGCGTTTTTAAACTTTTCCCCTACAGACTTCAATACTGTCAAGACAATATGTATTTTGTTTCGAGTATGTAAATAATGCGTCACAGAGACAATAATATCGTCAGGTCCCCAAAACCAAGTCGCCTATATGCATCAAATGTTTATAGTGTTTAGTGGAAAACAGTGTTGTGTAAACACTACATTTCTGAGCTTCATCCTAGGTACTTTTATTTACTTCATAAATTGTTTACATTTAAATGACAGTTTTAGAAAAAACTGCATATGCTGGTTTGGTATGTTTTGATGCTGGTTTGCTGCTCATGTGCTGGTCCTTAGCTGGTCAAACCAGAATCGAAACATACCTTAATCCAGCATATGCTGTTTTTTTCAACTGAAGGAATCAGTGAAAAAAATATTTATCGCACAAAAATGTCAATGCAAGCATTTTACATCAACATTCATAAAATCATTCAAACGTTTAGAATACGTTTGAGGTACGCACCACAGTACTGCTAGTCTTTTATCCGCAGAGGTAGCGTCTGGAGCCATGTAGCTCTTTAGCTTCATAGTGTACCTACACAACACAAATAAACACACATACATGTCTCATATCGTTCTGCTACAGTCATAATACATGCTCATTTTACCACGGAAGGACTGATCAAATTTGTCTAAAGATCTTACTTGATGAGCTCCACGGTCTCAGCATACATGGGGAAGGGAGACTTTGCCTCCTGGGCACTTTTCTCCAGGGCGTTTCCACATTCAATAAAAGACACCACGGCATCAAGATAGTACACAGCTTTCTCGAACCTGTCCATCTGTGGAGGAAGATGGAGTGTTGATGTGTGAAGACTCAGTATATTATGTGATGTACATTGCAATAAAAGCAAAAACTTATTTGCATTTAAATATTTGGCAGATACTTTAGTTAACTCTGTGCATTTAATCTGTACATCTGAGGACAGCAGATACTAAACAAACCCTCACCAGAGCATCTGCGTTGTGTTTCAGTTTCTTTGCTTCTTGAAGGTAATGATCAGCAGAATGAACCCTGAAATGAACACAAGCAAGTGACTGTTATTATACACACAGAATGACTGTTAATATATACAAAACAATCTCTTTGTTATGACTTCAAAAATGAACACAATGACATGTTAAAACAGCATCTAAACCAGGCAATGCAGAAAATTTCTCATATCAGCACATTTATAAGCTTACTGAAAAAGCAAAGCAAAACAACATATGTACAACCCCGGTACCGACTATCCCACCCACCCCCGGCCTCTGCGAAAGACCATGACATGGTTTCCAAACGTTTCTGCATTCGCCGGTTCCCTCAGCTTAATAAAAAAATTCACGTGTATTGCACTAACCATGAGGAGGTTTATACAATAACAATACAACAATGCTAAGAGAGAATTGTGCTGATCAACCATATGGGGGAACCCGTGAGCAACCGTGTTGCTTGAAGATTTACTGGTAATAAAAGTAGTAACAAAACACCAAATAAAATGTCTTGTCATTCGTCACGGAGCCGCTGTTTAGAAAACATTTTAAAAGGAATTCACAGAGTAAATGTCAAAGTCTCAGTACCTGTCCTCAAACAGGAGTTTGGATCTAGACTTTGATCCATCGGTGAGAGCTGGTGCTGTGGAAGGATTCTCCATTTTGCTTTTCTCCTGAAAAACAAACAAGAAAAGAACAAATAAAAAGAAGGAACAGCATGTCATTCACAAGTTTACATGCTCACATTTAAGGCAATAAGGAGCAGTGTGCTGTGTAACATTATTTATAAAGTTGTGGCGGATTATCTTTTCATGAAAATAGTGATATATTCATTCAATGAAAATGAAATAAATATAAATCATAGCCATACAAACAGGTGCCGGTCATAGTTTTATGATAATACTAGTTTTGTACTTCCTTTGAAATCACTCAAAGGTGTTTTCCAAATTGCAGAAACGTCATAAATTTATCTTCATATTTAAAATCGTCAAAAAGCCTTTTTTGTTCAGCTCTATGGATTAGACAGAGACATGAGGGCAGTCAGAAATCTCCTCTAATATTCCACGTATATAATTTTACACGTGAGGTGTAGACGGTCAACACTGCTGGCATACCGCAGAACAGTGTGTGAACTTTCTTTAGATAAAGAACTGAGACCCATGCAGAGAAAGTTCAAATAAAACCTGTGTGTGAGAAAAGGGTGCGGCAGATACACAAAATGAGACGCACCTTAGCATCCCTGCGTAAGGGTTTGTCTTCGCCTTTGCGGCGTTTGGAGCTGCTTTTACTGCTGTCTTTGCTGTTGGGTACAGTGGTGGAGGACTGGCTCAGCGTCCGCTTGTGACTCGGCTTGGGTGTCCGCTGCAGCGTGATGGAGGGAGAGGGAGCCGATTCTTTCTCTTGAGGACGCTTAGACGACCTGGTGAAAATAAGAAGGAACATTATTTAACTCAGCCGACCGTGGTCTTTGTTTTTTTTAGGTTGTACGAGAAAAAAATTGGAAGATGAACGCATCATCACAGGCTTGTGAAAAAGGTCCATTCCGACAGCATTAAAAAGTAAGGCCCAAACAACCCTAAAAGGAAAACTCCAGGTTTTGGAAGGAAGCTTGAAATACAAAGCTAATGTAGCGATTACCTTGATCGTTTAACTTTCACAAATATTAGGGATGTAAACAAAACAAACTTACTCTTTACTGCTTGATTTATGTAATTTCTCCTCCAGCTTAGACTTCTTACTGTCTGGCTTGACACCATCATCATCATTCTGAAGGAACAAAACAAAACACTGAATATTTAACCTAAAGGGTACTATTTGTGGGAAAGACACCAAATAAATGATAATCTTCCCATCAATGAAAAGTCTACACTTATGTTATATGATTATAATCGTGATTAAATCGACATAATGGTGTCAAAACCTACCGAGTTACCTTTGCTAAAGCATCATTCTAACTTAAACGAAAGCAAATTAGCGACATTACAAAATGCTTTACGTAGACTCTCACCAGATTTTGGATCAAATCTATCATAATAGTAATAATTATTAATTTGTTACATTAATATAGCGCTTTTCTGGATACTCAAAATGCTTTACATGGAAGGGGGAATCTCCTCAACCATCATGACACCCACCTTGTGTTTCCTTTTGGGCTTGCTCGCCCCCTTTTCTCCAGGCTGCTTCTGGAAGTCATTTCCCACCACTGGAGAGTCCCGCTCCACTTTCACCTCTGTGTCCTTGAAAAGCCTCCCGGGCACTCTGGACAGCAGGTTGAGCTCTATCTGAACCAGGAGTCTGGGCGGGAGCCTCTCTTCTGGGTCGCTCAGTGGTGAAAGCATAGGTGAGAACAGCACAGACGGGTTTTCCACGTATTGCTCTCTCGGCGTCTGCGAAGAAGAAGGCACGCTTTCGTTGCCCTCAGAGTCCGAAGACGATGAGTCCGATTCCACAAACTCACGGGACTTCAGCTGCGTCTTGCCAGGCACTTTGCTTTTGCGTTTGTCCGGCGCAGGGCGAGGGGAAGAGGTTTTGGGCTCCTTTTTGATGTTGGGTTTGCGGGGCCCCTTATTGGCCGCACGGGCCCTGTGCGAAGGGATCTCTGGCGACGGTTCGGTCTCCACTTTCAGCCCGCCCTTGGGCTCTTCCACCACAGGTGGCTTCTCAGAGTTCTTGGGCTGCTTTTTGCCCACCACCCGCCGTCCGACCTGACTTCCACCCTCTCTCTGGACAGGGGACTTCTGACGGCCTTGGCCGCCCTCTGAGCCCTTCTGGTTTAGCCGCAGGTCTCGTCCGGTGGTGGGGGTCGGGTCTTTGGAACCCGGGCCGCTATAGTTCCTGCTCGAGCCGGTCTCCCGTCCCTCTTTTTTGTCCTTGGTTGGTGTTGTGCTGGTGTTCTCCACCGGAGATGCAGGGGATGACTCTTTGACTTTCTTGAACCAGTTGACCAGCTGCCAATTTTTAGCTGTGGGCTGTTCACGCTGTGCGAAACACACATGAAAATAAATTAAATATACACATTTCTATATCACATTAACATATTCATTTTAGGTTATATATTCATATTGCTTTACAGTTAGTGTTTATTATCTCATACGCACATTGTATATTTAATCTAATCTACTTTTTATTATGCTATACCTTGTTTTATTATTATTATAAAAATGTCTTAAGTTGTAAGTGAAGATTTTAGCATTTTAGTCCTCGTTTATGGAGAAAAGTAATGTTTTTTACGGTGTAAGCAAAATCCTCATGTTAGCATAATATGGGTAAAATATTTGGCAACTCGATTCAAGTTTCAATTCAGATATTTATTTTAGTTTTAAGCATAAATGTACATCGTTTTGATGGTTTTTTGTTAATCACGTGATGAGCTCTTTGCATGTGCGTGAGAAGCTATGCAGGTGAGTCACCTCAGGTGAGGCGGGGCGAGGCGGTTCGTTGGTCTCGCTGTCTGTAGAGCTGCTCTCGCTCTCGCTGTCAGAACCGGAGCTGCTCTCCGAGCCGCTGTGACTGCTGGTGTCTTCTCGCTCGGCAGCCTCGCTGTTATTACTGTTGTTACTGCCATTTCACACACACACAAATAGGTTAAACATCATCTCCTGATAAATCAACTAATTCATTCAACTTACAATGTACTCTTAAAGGCAAAATGTCTGCTAAATGTAAACTAAAGGTGCCAGCTTAAAGTGAAATCAAGTCTGTGGAGGCTTTTGCGATAGCCATCAGATTTGCATACAACCACTGGATGTCCTATTGAGCTGGCAATGGAACTCAAAGCAGGCTCGTGCAATGTCACGTGGATGCCCAAGAATGTACAACATGCAAAACTGGCACCCCATTAGATTAGAACTAAACGTCCTGTTTGATAATGCGAGAACGTTCTGTGACCTGCCAAAATCCCTGTGGGACTCATCATACAGAACACTGAACCATGATATCTGAATAGCAAATGTACACTTCAATTGAATGTGAAATGTGAGGCTTTAGCTCGGGAGGATGTGTCACCTTGCTGAGGTGTTTCTGGAAGCGGCTTTTGCTGGATCTTCTCCGTCGCTGTCTTCACTGCTGCTGAGCTTCAGGTCTTCGTGTAGCGTGCTGACGTAAAACACAAGGGGACATCAATTCAACCGAAACTCTTGAGACACAATTTAATTATCTACAAAAGGTGCTATGACAACTTTATGATCAGATCAGCAATGAAATTGTCAAAACTTTCGGCTTGTTCAAAAAATAAAATGTATGAACTCATATTATGCCATTAACATTCTGATCGACAGGTTAATGGTATTTAATACCGGGCATTAGGGGTGTAACGGTTCAAATTACTCACGGTTTGGTTTGTGTTGCGGTTTTAGAGTCACGGTTTCGGTTCGGTTCGGTTTGTGCCATGTTCAGGGAGGAGGGACTAAAGACAAATAAAAATAAGAACAAATAATCAAGCTACAAGTAACAGCACCAATAAAACAACAGAGCAAAATAGAACATAAAATAAGATACTGTATAGATACATTTTAAGGAATAAATGAATTAAAGTAATCAAATAAACATAACATTGCATACGTACAGATTAAATAAAGATGAATCATTATTGAAGTTACAGAAGCTATCGAGTCAGCAAGAATATGTCGGAATGCAACAGATCCAGTACACTGATACTGTACACATGCGTTGTTTTTCGTCCGTTCACTTAAGACATAACCTACTATGTTTGTTATGATACTCGACAAGAGGGGCATGTTGACCTACTTTGTGTGTGAATTTGTCCGTATAAGCACAAGACTTCAAAGACAACTCAATATTTGCGCCATGTCTGAGACTCTTTCCTTCCTTGTATCTTCTCACAGCGTGCAAGTGAGTTTTCTTGTGCATCATCTTGCACATAAATGTTGAAATTGACAAGGCTTGAATGATTTTAGTTTAAACAGCAACATGTGCTGTTCAGGTCTCACCTGCACTCGCGCGCTCACAATACCCGGGTGTTGTATTTGATTTGTTGTAGGTATGTGTATACATTGACAAAGATACATTAGCTGAACTTTGTCAGTCTGTTTTATGCATTATAATTTTTAATTTTTAGAATCATATTATAAATGCGTAATCAGATTTACGATGAGATTTTTTACAGAGAACCGTTACACCCCTACTGTGCCTTTATTGTTAAAATAGATCAAACAGCATTAAAAGAATTAGCTGTAGGCCTTCTTGACACCAGACTCACTTGGACTGTTCACCGTCGCCTGGCTTCGATGTGTGACTGGTGGATGCGCTCTTCCCTGAGATTTTCTCTGGAAAAAAAATAAAGTACTTAGTCATCAAGTGACTCATTAGGAAATAAGGAAGTGACATCACAATAAGAAATTTCCATAGGATTTTTTAAAACTTACTGTGAGCCCCAAAAGACAGGTGTTGGGCATCCTACAATAAAGAGAGAAAACTATTACAACTAAAAAGTGTATGTGCATGTACATCTGTACTATATAATCTTTCTTAAGGGCAATTGTATACAGTATTTACACACACAGTTTCAAAGCAAATGCCAAACACAATGTATTTGGAAACTTTCTGAGTATTGCTGAGTTAAGCAAGACTAAATGTGACTATAATATACTTGAGTTCGTTTTTACATCATTTTGGCAGATAGTCTGTTGTGACTACAGAAACCTTATGATGTCTGACCTTGGAGGTGGAAAAGGGAAACTTTGAAGGTTCTGTCTTGCAGGGGGTGTGAATGGCTGTTAGTGGAGGAGGCCAGACCTGAGTCATTTCCTGATGGGGAAACATGTACATCAATGAGCTTTGGTCTCATTAAAATGAGCAAAGCCAAGTAAACTTTTGAAGATATTTTAAAATTATGAAACCCGGGGATAGTACAGTTCTTTGATTATCATAAGAACCAGCTCTACTGATCTAGACTTTTTGGAGATGGTGAAAGGGACAGTTTACCCAGAATGAGCTCACCTTCAAAATCTCATCCACACAGCTTGCATCTCCTCCCATTGAACCCTGAAAGAGAGTATAAAAGAATGAACATTGTTACTCTATTGCAATATGCAGATCTTTTTACATGCAAGAATGGAATGAAGCGAGCTCTGATGGACAGACCTCTCGTCGCCTTGGAATTATAAGGTTCTGCATTCTGAGCAGTTTTAAGATAATGAGCTTCAAAGTTTTTGCATTCCATTTGACGCTGGAGTAGATAAAACCTGTTTGTTCTCTAAAAACTCCCCAAATGTACACAACATTAAGAAAAAAAAACACCACGCTACGTGAATACGTTTTCACAGAATGAGAATGTGAAAAACTAAATGGTGACAAAAATGTGTAGTTAATCTATATAATTCCAAGGCGAAGCTCTTCTGTGCTTTAACAGTGTTTACACACTATAAACTGAACAAAATTATTTTGGTGAAACCCCAAGTACACTTTTAGTCCCGGTTTCATAGACAAGGCTTAGCCCCAGCCAGGAGTATGCCTTAGTTAATTTAGGTAGCTTTCATTAAAATGCCTTATAAAACAACATAACTGATGTGCATCTTGAGGAAAAACAATGGCACTGGCATATTTTAAGATACGTCGGGGCAAGTTATTTTCAGTTAAAGGTACAGTTTGTAGAAATCGCTGCTAGAGGGGGCACGATCAAAACAACAACAATCGCATAGCTTGATGACGCTGTGTAGAAGCGTGGAATGATGGTATATGTTGTCTTCAACTCCACCGCTGATACATCAATCAGACGGGAACGAGAAATCATGTTAGCGGAAGAGGTAAAGTAATAAAGTTTTATAAATGTTGCGTTTGATGAAATCATTTTATTTCATTATAATGAATTAGACCAGAGTAATGTAAGGTTTAAAACTAAATTGTTAGTCATAGATGTTACAGTAATTGTCTAATTCGATGCCGTGATAATACCAAGCAGTTTTAAGTGTTCAAATCAATCATAGTAAAAGTTATTTTGAACGTACCCACATAATGCAGTAATAATGCTATACGGACCGACGGTACAAACTACTTCCGCGTCTGTCTACGACAGTGTCACGCGGTTGCTACGTCAGTAAAGTTGGTAACAAAGGGTAATGCAGATATGTCGCCATTGACAGGCGACTAAATGGCCCCGGTCCACTGTTTAGAATGGCGATTTTCTCAGGATTAAAAATGAATTGGAAACATTTGAGATATTGCAAGTACTCTGCTGAAAATTATATATAACACTGGCCTAGTGGTTTTTGGATATTTTACTGCAAAAATCTTACAAACTGTACCTTTAAATTGAGACAGCTCAAAATCCATTTCAGTATGGGACTAGACTTAAGTCTTGTCTGTGAAACCAGGATATAATCATTTTATTCTGGTTTGAATTAGCTTTTATTTAAATATTTTAGTTGTCATGTAATAACTAACTAAAAGCATAATGTGCTTTTGTCATTGCATTAATTTTATATCGCTATTTGCGTTTCACTTTTGGTTTATCAGTTTTTATTTATTGAATTGATAGTTGATAGTTCACTCAAAAATAACAGTTCTGTCATCATTTACTCACCCTCTTTTCATTTCAAACCTTTATGACTTTCTATCTACCGCAGCACACAAAAGAAGATATTTTGAAGAATGTTGTTAACTGGCCCCCATTAACTTCTATTGTATGGACCCAAAACCAATGCAAGTGAATGGGGGCCAGTTAACAACATTCTTCAAATTAAGTAATAATTAAGTAATATTTAAGTAATAAAAGAAAGTGTTACAGGTTGGAAATGACAAGAGGCTGAGTAAATGATGACAGAATTTTTATTTTAGGGTGAAGTATTAGGGATGCACTGATACCGATACCAGTATCGGGCCCGATACCAAGCTCATGTACTCATACTTGCAATCGTATAGATACACAGATACCAAAGATTGAAACCTCACGTGACATGAATGGACTGAAATTTTTGCTTTGAAAGTTTGTGACTAGCACATTAATATGAATGTCTTTTGAGGCAGAGTAATTAGTCTCAGTGTGTTATGCTTGGAAAATTGACACATCACCAAAACAATACAGGTACAGGCATCGGTATCTGCGAGTACCAGAAAAGAATATTGGTACTAGAGTGTAAAAAAAATTCTTGTGCATCCCTATGAAGTATCACTTTAATAACTTCAGTTCCCCATCCTAAACTAAGTGAAAATGAGAAGGGTACTTAATTTTTTTGAACTTTTTCAAACGATATTTGGATAAACTTTACGTAACTTTGGGACAACTTTTTAAATCCCAAGGTTTAGCAAATTTTTCCCTTCTTTAACCATTTTGGAATAACAGTATCTATCCATCACCTCAAACCTCACCATGACAACGTGAAGCAAACTTATGCTCAACAGGTCATGAGCTATACATGAGCCTAGTTTGATAAACACTCTAAACAGATTGGCGACAGTACAGAAAACTTCAAGTGAAAATGTAATTCCTCATCATGAAACCTCTTTATAGATAAAAGCAGAAAAATCTTACATCTATGGGCTGTGTTGGAATCTTCAACTTGGTGAGAGAAGCCTTGCCGTTGGGCTTCATTTCTCCTACCGAGCTGCTGTGTGATTGACTGCCGTAAGACTCAGAGGAAGTCTTGGGCTCAGCGGTCTCCTGACCGTCCATGGGCCGCACATAGGCGGTGGGTTTCTGAATCATAGAGCTGGGCTTAATGATCGAGGGCGGGAAAGCCTGGCTGGAATGTTGCCCGCTGGAAAAAGAATGCATTCTTGAAGGTGAGTCCCAGTTTGCTTCCCGGTCCCTCGGAGACTTGCGGTAACGCTCCTTGTGATCGGCTGCCAGCGAGCGCGAGTGGCTGCCGGAGCTCACAGAGCTCTTTGCCGGACTGGAGGTGGAGTGGGACTTGTGCTCGGAGCTGTGCTTGCTGGACTTCTTACTTCCTCCGGTGTGGTCTCGCTCGTGGCGCTGACTGCTACGCTGACTGCCGCCGTGCCCGCCTTGCATGGACGAGCGTTTCTGCGAGGAGGAGGACGTTGAGGAGGAAGAACAAGATGAGGAAGAAGAGGACAAAGCTCCGGGTGCCGGGCCGATGGGATTCCATTTGCTGTTCTGGCTCTGGGAGCCTCCGCGCTGGTCGCTGTACTGAGCAGACTTCTCTTCAGAAGAACTATTGGAGGCTTTGGGAATGAGTTTGGACATTGGGGGTTCGCCGATGGTTTCCTTCATTTCGTCGTAGTTTCCAAGCATGCTCTGGATGCGACTTGCAAGTTTATCTTCCTTGGACTGTTGGGAGAAAAAGAAACAGGGTGAGAAAGACTTGAGATATGCCAGAGAATATGAACAAAACTGGTGGCGAATGCTCTTTAACTTGGACTTAATGGCCATGTTTTTGAGAACAAATGAATAACTTTAAAATATATATAGGCAAGCCTATATAGGCCTACATAATTTCAATATTTTATTTATCACCAATCCATTAAACAAGTAATGAACAAACAAACCAAGTAAAACTTGTCTTGTGACTTTCATCTGTTCAACACCTCCTTACTTTCAATCTATTTCAATGCATACATAAATATGATCGGAATGTTAATTATCAGCATAGTATCTAGAAAACTTCTTCGCAGCTTCTAGACATTTGAAGCTGTTGGCATTTCCCCCATCAGTTATCTGATCCATCAAACAATTCAAAAGAATTTCAAAGACAATGTTGAATCATGTGACCAACAATACTTGTCCTTCAGCTGATCTGTCCAGAATGTTCACGACAAGCATACTGCAGCAGTTTATTACGTGAAATCTTTTCCATGCACAAACGCCCTCACGAATTTCATCCAAAATAAACAAGTTATGTACGCAAAAATGTCAAGCAGCCATTTTCCAGTTAGTAAACACATCCTGTAGGATAAATGAAAAAAAGTAGCTATCACAGCATCTGCCCGTACTGGATGTAGGCCTATGTCTTACATACTATGACAGATTCACTTTAAACAACAACCTCTGAGCAAAGCTTGTTAACAGTGAAGATTATGCTATAGGACAGCGCAAGTCGTTTATTACACATATCAAATCAACCTTAATATTCATTAATAAGCATCTTTACAAAGGCCATTTAAAGAACCCATGTCCATAAATAAACTATTATCCACCACAAGAATGTAATATATATAAATCTGACACAGTACTTATTTCCAACACTGTTTACACCTGGCAAAGCAAACCACCTAAAATGTTTGACTAGAAAATGTCTTTCTGGAACGAGATAGCTATGAACTTACCATTTGTTTAGGAAGGAAGCTACAAGACCACTAACCAGGGCTAGGCCACTATCCAGATCAACTAGAAACACACTCATGTACTTACCCCAAACGCCTCGCCATAACCCAACCGGTTTAAATTTCCTATCAAATAAAACTCCTCATTGACTAATATGGTACTGTCAGTTTTTGGTACATTGGTACATTGGCATTACAATGTTTATGGACATGTATAATGGTAGCTAGGGATGTAACGATTCACCGTGAGCCTGTTGAATATCTATTATAATATGTGACGATTCAAGTGGGTTGAGTTGCAATAGATGTGGCCGCTGTGTTTACTGCCATCTTTGTAAATCTGGATCTGCTGATATTTCGTAAAAAATGCAAGCACAAACAAAGTATTTGTTTATATTAAAGAGACATGTATGATGTATTATTCACTTTTTAACTTTATTTGGATTCTTTTTCAAATTGCTATTTAGTTTTCGACATGAAGATTTTTTCATTTTACCAAGAAATGTGCAGCATTTGAGACATAATAAAAAGGCAGTTGTTCGTTTCGAACTCATTTGTAAAAAAAAGTGAAAAATTGTATTGTGAGATCAGTATCATGAAGCGGATCGCGAGCAGAGTGAATTGTTACATCCTTAATGGTAGCACTAGGACTGGGTATCATTCCTACCTCTAAACACTCCGTGTCATGATGCCATTCATTTCAATACATCACAATATCAATTGTATCACTCCAAATGCTCAAGATATGGGCAGCATTGAACGCAAGGTCGAGTTTGGGGTAATTTAGAACACCCTGCTTTTTTATGATGTATATAAAGGCATCATAAATACACAAGTATTAACAAAAGGGTCTAAATAGATGCATAAATTGTAATAGATCAATAAAGTAAGGTAGTGCAATCATATAAATAGCATGTTGCACTAATAGTCATTCAGTACATTAGAGTTTAGAAAGTGCAACTTTATTACCATCCGATACCATGGTACAGCTACAGTATTTTATGCATAGGGGATCTTTGCCAAAGAGATGAAAGGTTAGTAAAGCATAATGGCAGAATGTGATAAAAAACTGAGAAAAAAAACACCCAAGACAAAACGAACTCTAAAGGGCAAATAAATGAAGAAACGAAATGAACTTACAACTTTAATAGGTTCAGGGAAGAGGGGGGAGTTAGCTGGGAAGACCTCTCCTCCCTGAGGGATTTCCTGATTTCTCCTTTCCCTTTCTTTCATACGGAGCACATTCCGGTCTTCACGGTTCATGTTGCTACCAACAGAGACAAAGTCACTAAGCATTGAGGGTGAAAATAGCTTTCCAAAAAACTTCATCTACATTTAAATCAAGATACAATTGGCACTTTCCATAAATAAGGTCAAATAAAATAAAATAAAAATAAAGCCATTCTATTTCTGCCTTTAACAAATGGTTAGTTAAATAAGATGTTCAACCTTACAGTATTTAAATATTCATATTTAAAGTATATGAGAATTTTTTTTAAATGCATGTGAGAACGGGAGGCTTAAGCTGTCAATTCTAACTAGTTTGGATCGGTAGGAAATTGTTATTGATTGACTTAGATTTCCAACAAATGAAGAAAAGATCAAACAAGATGTGACAAAGTAACTATTTGACAATTGAAAAGTGTTGTGGTAACAGGGTTAACTTGGTGGAGTGAGACTATATTATAATTTGTGTAAAAATGAAAATGCAAAGTCATTAGAGGGCACAATATAAAGATGGAGGGACAAAGACATTTCATAAAACTTAAAGTGATAGTAAACGCAAAAATTAAAATTCTGTCATCCTTTCCTCACCCTCTTGTCATTTCAAATCTGTATGACTTTCTTTTTCTGAACATGAAAGAAGATATTTTGAAGAATGCTGTTAACTTGCCTCCATTTACATTAGTTTTGTGTCCATACAATAGAAGTGAATGGGGGCCAATGCTGTTCGGTTACCGACTTTCTTCACAATAACTTCTTCGGAGTTCTGCGGAAGAAAGAGATTTTGAACTGACAAGAGGGTGAGTAAATTATGACATTTATTTTTTGGTGAACTATCACTTAAATGAAACAAATTAATAAAACTGCTAACTTGATGTTAGATAATAGTTTATCCAACACATTTATAAGTTCTTAAAAAAAAGCGAAAGAATGCTTCAAAGTTAAAGGGACATCAAAAACACCATATTTGTGGAATGTGCCAGTTACACATCTTAAAAACAAGTAAAAAAAAAAAAAAAAGTGATTTCATTATTCCCATTTAGAAAACAAGGCTTTCTTTGCAAAATAAGACAAGCACTGTGTCTTATCAAGCATATTGCACAAACAAGATAATTATCTACCCTTTAAATGACAAAGATTAGCTGAATAAAATAATGACAATAGCTGAAGGAGTTCAATTGAAATATGTGGCCAATAATAATAAGGATTATCTGTTAATTATGGGTGTTGTAGTGCCATATGATCGCCATGATGCAGAAAACGCAGACGGATTCCAGGCATAAAACGGAATTTGCTGTATAACACGGAATGGCATGGAATCTGGCAAATGTATTACTTGAACAGCTAACAAAATGCAAATTGTGCTATAAATAACATTAGAATTTTTCAGATGGGGCTTAAATAATCTAGTTGTTGTGTGTCTATTAGAAGTGGTTCGGTTGTGTGTACCATAGAAATACTAGCTGCAGTGAGACGTCAATGGCGCCACCATATTGGTCGTGGCAAGAGTAGCTTGTAAACAAATGCAAGAAAACGGGGGAGCTGCGCTTTTTCAGCATTAAAAGCACAATAACAAAGAAAAACTAACCGGGGATAACTGGAGCCGAAGTTGAAAAGTATTGAAATC
This sequence comes from Triplophysa bombifrons, assembly GCA_029783895.1. Classification (NCBI taxonomy): domain Eukaryota; kingdom Metazoa; phylum Chordata; class Actinopteri; order Cypriniformes; family Nemacheilidae; genus Triplophysa; species Triplophysa bombifrons. The sequence continues at coordinate 17,113,473 of CM056466.1, forward strand.
GGTTGATAAATTGTGTTTTATCCGGAAAAACCGCATCACCGCCATTCACTTGCATGTGTTTGTAGATGAAGGTTACCACCCCTAATATGGCGGCGCCGTTGGTTTACGATCCAGCAGCCAACAAGTCTAGTTATTTCTTATGTCTATGGTGTGTACTGCATGCGTAATGCTCGTGTGGAGCTTTCAACTGCATTGAAGCTGCTGTCAAACAAACTTTGCTGTGACCCGTCAAATTAAACCCCACATTTTACCACACTTTACTGCTTTAAAAAATGTATAATTCGACCACTGAGTATATTATTTATTTAGTAAATGGAAGTTAATGTGCAAGTTAATTATAAAAATAGTACTTACTTTTAAAAATATTACTTAATTAAAAATAGTACTTAAATTAAAGAAGTCCTGAAAACAAAAGAAAAAATAAACTGATTGGGTTGGGCATTTTTGATCAAATTAAATTTCAAGTACTGGACAGGTTTGAAAAACGAGTACTCGGTTAATTGGGGACGGGGCATTAGAAGGGGCAGGGCATATCCCTCAAGGTGACAGTAAAAGAATTTGAATAACAACACTGATACGAAAATTTATGTTGGTAAAACTACGACAAGATTGAGTAAATAATTAAATTAACATTGTTAGATTATTCAAATTCACTGTACATTTTTTTGAAAATACAGTAAACATTTAAAAGAAATATCTGCCCTGTCGCATTTCTGTCTGTCAGTATATGACAGGAAAGTCTCTTATGGTAAGACCCTTATGCTCATCTGACTTGTCTGTCTGATAGTAGTGGGTTCACCTGACATTTTGTGTCTTAATATACTGGTGCGCAGCATGGTGAGCATTTTAAACCCATTCTTATGAACTTGAGCGCATGTTCTCGTGGCACCCGCGAAGCAGAGGAATGCTCGCTTTGCTCCAGGTCGAAAAACCTTGGCCTGCACCACGAATACATCACTGTGCAACATGATAACTAATCAAACTTGACCTAGATTTGTATGTATTGTATGCAGCTTGGCGCTGCAGATTTTGAACGTAACTATTTTCGCCAAGTTTATTTAAGTAAAACCAGGCATCGCTGCGCGCTTTCAATGCACTTTTGTGCTCTGGACTTGACTCTGGACCTCAATCTCTCGCAACGCAACCAACCAAAATGCCAGCATAGCCTAACCAATCTGAAAGAAAATTATTTTATTTATTGACCCAAACGATCAGCGTTTTCATCCTCGGTGTTGTAAAAGAGTACTCGTGCCCATCCCTTTGTAGGGGTAGGATGGTATTAACACAGGTAAGTACATTATAACCTAATTTTACATATTTGTTTCCCTGAATGGTTCAAAGTATCCAAACAAAATGTATAGTATAATGCAATGTAACAAGCTTTGGATAAAAGCATCTGCCAAATGCATAAATGCAAATGTGTAGGTTTTCCAATGAATACTCTATTTTTCTGAAGTATTTTTTCATGTGGCCAAATATATTACCTACTATTTTACAGTAAAAAACTGAAAACACTGAATCCAGAAAAATAATATTGGAAAAAAAGGATTTGGGGAAAAAATAAAACTGAATTGGAAAAAATAAAATGGGTTTCATATGGCCCTTGTATCTCTTTCATTTTCAAACACATTTAGCGATATCCACAGAAATATGGAGCAAAGAGTTTATAAAATTACTAAGACAAAGAAAATAGTGATGTTACTTGTTTCTTTGAGTGTGTCTTGTTTCTGTGCTGCATGTAGCAATGTCTTTTAGTTTGTTCATTTCTAACTGACCTGGCATTCCTTAATATTTATTTTATTGTCACTTAAGTATTAGATCTCCCTATGATATATATGCCTCATTGTTTCTAATCCTTAAAATCACAGAGAACTTTCTATCCAAATCTTACTAGCCAATGTTAGTCAAGTGTTGTTAAGTCCTGCCCACATTGAGTGGTTCGCGCCAGAAAACGCAAAATTGTGAATCTTAAATGAAAAATCCAGCCAAATTTTTTAAACAACCAAATTTAGAAGCCATTATTTGCGAAAGGGACAAAACTGAAAGAAAACAAACAAAACGAAAAAAAAGTGTTAAATCTTTGCCTTTGAATTTATAGTTTTTCGCTCAGTGTAGGTTTTTTTGTTTCTTTCTTAAAAGTAAGCATTTTATTTCTATTCCAACAAAAATACTTCCATAATCAACAGCTCAACAGTTAAATTCCTGAAAATAAAGCAATAGAACAGCAAACAAAAAAAGCGAACAGTAAGAGGAACAGCAAGCGCAAGTGTAAAACAAATACAGACCAAACCAAAAATAAAAAAAGGGAAAAAAAGTAAATGAAAACATGTGAAAAAAGGTGAACAACCATTGGCTAGTGGGCGAACACCCATAACAACTGCACTAAGCCCTCACCTTACTTTTGTTTTTACACCAGTTAACTAATCACAGATTTAAAACACAAAAGCACTTACTATTAGACAATTAAATCCAATCAAAAACTTAAAGATTTGTTGTCCAGGTAAGACTGTTTCTATCACTGATTACATCAGCAGACATAGTTAATATGAGGGTTAGAAAGGCATGCCTGGGGAGGTTGTAAACTCCTAACTTTCATTTCAAGGGAAAAACTTGTCACATCTAAAATCATGTTACAGTACAAATCTTTTTTAAATTTGTCAATTTAATGTATTTTATTTCAGTCAGACTATAAGGAAGTGTGTCATTATTCTATTATCCATTGTGTTATGTAAGCGTGGACAGACGGACACAGAATGTAACTTGACCAAGCAAAAACAGGTTGTAGCTGGATTATAACTGCGCCTGTAATGAGAAATAAGTATGAATGTGCTTACGGAAACTTGCGCATGACAAAGGCACTTAAATTAGCATTGTAACGTGTAATCGCTAACACGTGCAAACACTACACTAAGTCAAAATCTAATTAGTGCCATCTCATGCAAATAATCAATGATATTTACTGATGGACTGGTTTGCACACCCAAACCCTTTCTACCACACTGCTCATTGAAAGAGTGTGAACAGCCCTGTCACTGAAACCTGTGGGAGACCACAGTCTTTCTAATGGACCTCGCAAAGATTCAAGACTACTTTGAAAATACAGGTACTTTAGCGAACAGCAAAAGCGAGTCTTCTGTCATGTATTTTTGAATCAATACCAACCAAACAGGCAACATTACAAGTGCAAAAATGAATTGATTCTTGCAAACTGTAGTTTGTTAATAATAACTGATATTCTTAATGTATAAAGTATATGCCTGTAGCTCAACTGGAGGAGTACTGCAAGACCAACACGAATGGGAATCCCAGGAAACTAATAAAAGGATATTACTGTAATGTTTAGCTCATGATTCACGCCATTGATTAATCAAATGATCAATTTATATAAACATAAATGAAACGGTTGAATAGTGTAATCGAAAACTATCATAATTTCTTCTCTCTAATGCTATTTCAAAAATGTATAAATGTTTTTCTTTTACACAGCACATCTCGCTCTTACTTTTGCATATTCAAACCTAATGTGACGCTCAAAAACCAATGGCACAACACCAACTGGTAGGCCATTTCCACTCATTTTTAATGATACATTATTTATAAATCCATTGGATCTTAAAGTCATTTGGGTATGGAACTACATGAGGATAAGTAAATCTCACAGATTTTTGCTTTTGATAAACAAACGAAACAATGGCTGGTAAAATCTACTTTTAAAAAGTCACCGGACATCTACAAGTGTTTGTGGATTGTTTATTTCATGATGTAAATATATGTTAAAACAGAGGGGAAGATGTTTATTCCAGCAGGTATGTATGAAAGTGCTGTTGGGCCAATGACTGGAAAGTGCCAGTCAGCACAATATGGTGCGAATACATGCCTTTGGATCTTTTGATTCAATATGATCAAAGTAAGCCATTATTCTTCAAGTGGGCTTAATACATTTAATACTCTGCTACCAATTATATAACAAAATATATAAAGCACTGAATTACCGAATAAGATTAATTTCATTAACTTCTACGCTAATGTTAAGAAAATGCCTTATTAGGATAAACCACTTCAGAAAAGCTTCATCAAACAGATTTGTAAACATGGCTCATTATTTGTTTGGTACTTCATGACAGCAACATTAACTTGATTATTATTATTTGCTAGGCCTGTCTAGAACCTTCTTATTCATTGGCATAGATCCTACACAATGATTAGAGTGCTGTGAAGTGAAACTTACTGAATTACAATGATGTAAAAGAAATCAAACTAAAACAGGATGTGGATTACTGAGAGAAGGCCTAAAACTTTCCTGTGACTACTACAGGAGTTACTCACTTAAACATGGCTGGTGCTATGGCTTACCCTGACTGAGAGGCCATGGCCTCAACCAATGAACCATTGGAAGAGGATTGAAAGAAAATCCCAGACAACTCGATGGTGCTTTTCAGCTACAGGTCCTTTTTGTTTAGTACCGTCCACTTTGAAGCGGTTTCTTGATCGACAGCTTTCACACTTGAATCGTCGTTGCTGTATTTCCTGGGAGTTGAGATAATTCTGACTTAGGGGCGGCTACAGTTTGTCTGCGGAGCAAACCATTGACCTACAGGGAGGAGGTACAATTTTAAACTCCACCGGACAGGACAAAATAGATAAGATGATATTTCTTAAGATAATAAAGTATGGAATAGCACATGATATTCTTTAAGATAATAAAGTATAGAATATCAGTTGCTTTGTAACCATTGAGCTGCTCAACAGAAACTAAACTGTTTTCCATAATGCAAACACAAATGATAACATAATAAACTAAAAAAAAATACTTCAAATGTTTTTCATAAAGTCTATGCTGAAATAAAAATGTTAGACTTTAAGATTTTATTTATGTTATATTCACACAAATTGATCTGAGGATTCTATAAGAGCCGCTCAGATTTGTAAAACTCCCCCTCTATGTCTTGTAAAGCATGGTGCGGTCCACCACTGCACTTATAAGGAGATGTTATTTTATGCTAGTCAGCCACTCCTCTCCCTTATCCTCTGACTCAGAGCAGAGTCCAACCAATCAGCTGCTGCCTCTCAGTAAACACATGCCCTCCCCCACTTGGGCTGAAGCCAACACAATCAGCATAAATTTCCTTAAAGGGCTAGCTGCAGTTTTTCCAGCTCCAGGGGGAAAGCGTGTGGAAGGGGTTAGTTCATCTACAAGTACCCATGAGGCCGATGAGGCAATTAGTTGCAATATGGGAATCACCCAAAACAAATTTCACTAAACAGCAAGGTAAAAAACAGAGATGGAAGACTCTGGGATGGAGAGTTAAATTAATGTTTTATGTCATGTAAATCTTTTTCCATGCCTTTGGATTAATTTATAATTTACTCTCGTGTTAGCTTCTCAAAGTGAATTCAAAAGCACACTAATAAATCACTATTTTAAAACAACACGCTACTCGCTAGGCTTTTAAAAGGGAGAAAAAAACCTCATATAAACCTCATATTAATTTCAAACAATGTGTAGCTAAAATAGGCTCACACTTAAACTGTAACTTGGCAAAAGCTCAGTCAAATAAAGCAGATTTTAATATGGACAGATTGCGTTAGATACTTTCGTCCAAAATCTGTCACATTTTTATAAAACATTTTATTTTTTTAAACATAAAACAAAACTGTATGTGAAGGTCTAACTAAAGCTGTTCACTAAAATCAAAGCAGGAGCTATACACATTATGAATTTTTACAGTGGTGCCAAATAACCTGGAAGGACATTACAGCAGCTAAGCAAAGGGCCTTTGCACTCTGTTTTAAGTTAACAACCTGTGAAGATTAATACCATTTTCAAGAGACACCATTTAATAGTGCCCCTTTATCTAGATAAGATATATTGTCCCACAGATCACAGTGCTAGTTCAAGAAAGCCAGGCTTAATGTATAGTCTTCTCTCAAATGTATCTGGTTGGATAATTTAAGATTAGTTTTGCATGAACAGGCTCGAAATGATTCAATTGGTACATCATGACAATTATCTCTCAGGACTGTGTGCTCAGGGTGTGTTCTCATGTCACGTACACAAACAAGCAACGCCAGAAGTTAAATTTTACATCATCAAACGGCTGTGACTTTCTTCAAAATCCTAAAATAAACAACTGTAATCCGAGAGAACACTAATGTTTAACCTAACAATCTATAACGGCAGTTTATCAATATTTTTAAAACTCAAGTTCAAAACTGAGGGCTTGTATGTGATCCAAAAATAATATAATTAACAAAAATGCAGCAGTCCTTAAGCAAACAAATAAATATATTGGAAACAAGACAGTTACCCGTGTAACTATTATGACCTCATCTGACCTGATTGACTTCTGAAGTCGTAAACAACATTAGCTGGTCCCCAAATAAAATACAATAACTTGTAGAATGTACTGCCCTGATTCCTTTCCTTAATAAAAGCCTGCTAAGTTCACACTGCATTTTACAAAGGGACATACAAAACATTGCTAAGCATCACTCACGTTTTTTCTAATCATAAACGTAGACAGGGGAAACCGTTAACTGAAGCCACAGACCACAACCAAAACAGGAAACATTTCGGATCCTCAAGACTTTTAAATGTTTTTATAGAGATGCCATATTTTGCCCAACAAAGTCTTCAACAGTACACCTTGTGTGACTGGCTTATCACTGACCATCGCTAGAACAACACGAACTGTCCTTTGGAACAGTGCCTTTCCGAGCACGTTTTCCATGTACAGTCCAGGAGCTACAGAGTGTGTGTGTGCGAGTATTTTTGTTACATAAGTGGCACCAAGCCTGTCCTAGCTCAAGACTTAAGCATGTGCCATACATACCGTATATCTATGCCAGCAGCTTGGAGGTATGTATGAGCTGCCCCTAAAGCTCACTGATCAATAAAAGTTTACGACACTAACATGTTTTGACCATCAGGATTATCTTCACAAACCAACATTTATTAATTTGGAAGCCTAAATACAATCACCAACTCTTTTAAATGTTATTAAACATTTTTTTCTCAAAAATAACTACTTTGTTGAGGAATCTCTGTTCAAGCTTCTTGGAAATTGACACCATGGTGCACCATTTTTCAGATTTTTTCTCAAAGACGTGTATTCAGCATTTTTTGTCATAGAACAAACAGTGTAATATTCGGAGCATAGACAACAGCAAAGACCCCAAAAAACTAAAACCCGGCCTTGGGATGAGGGAACCGGACATGCTAAAATGCTAACTTGTTTTTGAGTTTAGCGTACAAAAATATAGCATGACTGGAGCACTCTACGCATGTGGCATCCAGTTAGCTATTTTTAAACCAAGTTTGTGTTATAAATCACAGTTTTTAAATCACAGCATATATTACTTCAACGATTTATTGGTCATATGTAAAACGTAATGTTGAGTGGATTGCCTTGTGGGATACACAAGCCTGTGCTGTGTCCTATACACTTTAATTTTTAACATTTTACTTTATTGGGGTATCACCGGCATGCTACACACAGTATATACTACATGTAATGTAGAAACTGTAAGTGTGCTACAATAACCATGATCGGGTCTTAAAATGGCCTCCAAACAGGCAAACACTAGGACAGTGCTGTTCAATGGGTATGCAAATTCACTCTGAAGTTTAAAGTCGAGTTTTACCAGAAAGACATATGGCTAAATTATGTTTTCTAAAGTACACAGAAATGAAAAGAGATACAAAACATGTTACAATTCTAAAAAAAAACTGACAACAGTAATGTTTCCCAAGTAGCTTTGTTGTTTTATTCTCCCTTCTCTAGACCAATAGTTTATTTTGTACCAAACTAATCCATGGCAGTTAACTTAATTATATTTTATGTCTCAAAACAGCTGTAAGTGGTCAGGATCTAGTTAAACGGATGTTATCTGTAAGAGCTGATTCACAGAGCTACTGCCATTTTGACCGTGTTTACATATTGTCAAGATGGTAGACGCCAGCATATAACTTCAGCCGAGACTGAAACATTGTTACATATTGTACGCGCACGTCACAATCACGAAATGTAACACGATGCGGGAGTCAAAAGTTCACACAGTTTAAATAAACATTGAGTACATTGCTGCGAATTTACTGATCGCGACTAAATGCTGTAAGCAAAATTTAAGATGATGAAAGTAATCAAATGCATTGACCTATAAGAGGTAAATTACATTTTGGAAATCAACTATTAAATAAATAAATAAAATAAACAGAGCTAGTTATACCGTTATGACACGGGCCTTGACAAGCCTGATCCCTTTAGCTTTAAAACCTAGAACTGGTCACCACAAATGTAATAACGGAATGAGAGTTTAAAATCGAAAGTAAAATAATCAATCGTGCGTTATTTAAAATGGATAGTTTAGCTATGCCTGATCGATGGCCTGTGGGTATGTTCATCACTGGACAGCTCGCATGTTACACACGCTTACACAGAGAAGACCATTTACTCTCATCTTAGATCATTTATTAATGCCACAAACTATAACACACGTTACTTTGTCTGTAACCTTGATTTATTTAAATTCTCACACCGTATGTTGTGCCACCACTTACCTCTTGGCTTCTCTTAGGCCCAGAGCATTCTAGCTATGGAAAGCCTTTCCCTTTGTCTCTGTCCGCTTCCACACTGATCCGCTGTAGCGTCCCAATAAATGTGTCACCGACAGACATGAAACAATAAAAATCTTGAATCTTGAGTCAACTCGTTTAAGTGAGCCATACCGCAGAGGGTCGCCTGGCAGTCATGGTTCTGTCTGACAGATTTACCCAACAGATCGCGATAATTTTACTCTATCATCGCGGATCTGGGTGGCTGGTTTCGGCTTCGTAAACTAACTTGATCACGTGACGACAGCGAGGGGCCTTGTCTAAAATCCGCACGGTCCCTGCGCAGTGTTCAGTCCCCCCTACCTCACTACCGGACAAAATGGATCAAATTTGAATCGCAACTTCATTAAACGCAGACGACAACCCCTGAAACGCTCATATTTAAAATTGTATGATGTTAAGACAACGTTGGCTAAATTACCATTACAAGTAAAAATCATGATATTTAATGTTAAATAATGGACAGTATTAAACAAACACACTCAATCATACTAAAATGAAATCTAGAATGCCAGTTTGCTGTGTTAAAATAAAATGTTTCTATTCTTCTTGCTTAGTAAAAATAAAAGTTTTACACTTTTTTTAATTACGTTCCATTTGTTAACATGAAAAACAACTGGAGTTAACGTGGACGATCAACAATTTACTACAGCATTTCTAATCTTACCACGTGTTATGAGTTTTTTTTTACATATTTAAAGTCAAATCGTATAACATTCGTTGTAACACAATAACATATAATTCATGCAGATTATATATAAACATTCATATAGAATTATATAAATATGTTTTTGTTGTTAGTTTATAAATAATCTTCATAAATAGAACCTTTTTGTAGATAATATAATTGGAAAAATATATATTTTGTCACCGATGATGGACATGCGTATGGTTTATTTATCTAAATTCTTTAAATGGCTATTGCTCTTTAAGAAGAAATGTAAACCTAAAGCAAACTTGTTTATTACTTTAATTACACATTTATATCACAGGAGGTCACATTTCTACCTTAATTTTTCTTTATTTCAGTAGACAATTGTTCTAAAAACACATTGCCCAAACCTGTTTGTGCAGCACAACTCATACATAGTATTTGTCCCTTAAAAATGCACAGACAAGCAAAAAGATCATCTTCAGTATAATATAAATCAGTGGTGTCAAGTCTTTCTTCTGGAGATATACCTTTCTGCAGAGTATAGATCCAACTTCAAAAGCACATATGAACCAGACTATCAAATCTAGAGATCATTTGTAAATTCCAATAAGGAATGTAAGAGCGTGGCTTTTTAGAAAAGCAGCTCTCCAGGAACAGGACCGAGCATCCCTGATTTCAAGAAAATATGATAGAAAGGAATAAAGAAAATGTCACTAGATGCATACACTCTGGGAAAATATCAAATGTTGGGCAAAATAAAAAGAAATAAGATAAAACTGAAACACACAATAACATGCCTGGGATGTGTGTGAATTTACATTTCTACAAAAACAGGATATTTGTCTCAATCCCTCAATATTCATTTATCACTTTCCCTAATAAAAAGGCAAAGGATAGAGGCTACAGAGTCCATATTCTTGAGCATGAATGAAGATGCTAGAAAAAGATTCAAAACTTTGCAGGAGCTTTTGTTGGAGTAACTTGACCAGGATGTTCTATATGTGAATTCTGTTTCAATTAGATGAATTTGTTGTTCATTTCTTCTTCTTTCTTTTTTTCGGGGGGCCTTGGTCAGAACTGCTTGAGGAATCTGACTCAGAAGTTGAGGAAGATGAGGATGAAGATGGGCTGGAACTGTCCTCACTGTCACTGCTGCTGTCTTCAGATGAGGAAGAGGAGCTGGACGAATCGCTGCTGTCTGACGAAGAGTCACTGGAAGAGCTTGAAGAGTCATTACTGCTACTGTCAGAACTGGAGGACCTTAATGAAAACAGTACAGAAGTGAACAAGTAGAAACTTTGCACACATGCTGTATGTTTTTGTTTGCAAAGCCTAATTACATTCTTTTCAAAGCTGAGCTGGAGTTTAGACTCCAAATCCAATTATGCAACATGCACAGATTGTTTTTAATATAAGTGGTTATATACACACTGCCGGCAAACATTTACGTTCAAACATAAAAAATATATGTTCCTTTACTAATATATATCTTAATAAAGAGCAAACAGATACATTTTACAAAATTAGATATCACTTTTGCCCACCGCTATATATTTTTTATAATGTTTTATGCAGTTTTATGGTATGCATTTGACAAAAAACTTTGTGGTGTTTTTAAAACACAAAAATAAACTAGACAACAAGGCCCTAAAATTTATTTTATTCACATTTTATTGCAGAAAACATATTCCTACAGCCCTAATTTTTTACCTGATCAAGAGGTTTCAACAAGATACATTTAGCATAACATAAATGTTTCATTCCAATTCGAAATATTCATATAGAATAAATATAATACTATTCCATAAGAAAGTTTACTACTCACCTTTTCTTCTTTGTCTTTTTGTCGCTTACTGGCAATATTCCAGGTCTTAAGAAAAATATATACAGAACAGTTAAAATATAACAGACGCGAGTAAAGTGACGGAGCCATTTCAGTAATTACCAAGATTTTTAACAGAAAATACAACAATTTTAACTTTAATCAAAGAACAAAGCTAAACGTGACCTGAACAGACAAATCTGGGTTTTAGGAAATAATGTAGATGCCGTTAACTGTGTTTTATTTGTTTGTCATTGTCGCTTTTTGTATAAATCCTATTTGTATTACAACAATACAACACAAACGATTACCAATACACTACGGCCGCTAAAATATAAGTATAAAATAGCTTATTACTTTTGAGAGTATAACCCAACGCGATTAAGTACATTTTAAAAAAAAAGATAAAATATTAATGTCAAATGAATTAATTACATGACCTCCATTTATGTACACGGCGATTTCGTCTTACCCATTTTCATCTGCAGCTTTGTTCTCGTTCTCCTTCAGTTTCTTTTTTAACTCCGTTGTCCTGGATGGTCGATAAAGGTACTTTCTTTTCCCTGTGCATTCGTAAGACCAATGTCCATATTCCAGACATTTCTGACAACGAACATGTTGTTTGTTTGCCTCTCTGTAACATTAATGAGAAATAACACCGTCAATTGCCAGTAAAATAAGACAAACACAACACAGATACGAGACTGACTAAAAACGCGTATGCGGACGACTTGAGGGAATGAAATTTAAACAACAAACTTATATCAGACGACTAACAATATAACATTGTAATAGAAACACTATCCATATAGTCTACACTTAACTCCAATATCGTATAAAATGTGGAAAAACTTACGCTTGTCTTCGAGCAATCAATCTGTGCATGGGCGTCGCCATTTTGGATCTTTCTTCTTTTTGTCTATTGGTCATCGACTTCTTATGGGTACTACTGCCACCTACTATACATTATAAGAACCGCATAATTTTAAAACTCATTCAGTTAGTAGATTCAGTTTCAGCTCCTGCTTTTATTTTCGAATAAGTAAATGGTATTTAATAGATTGAAACGATCCCCTAAAGTGTACTATGGTACAATGCTGAGGGTGGGAGGTAGTTAATGCACCATTGTTGGCATAGATAAAAGTAAGTTCATGAATACATAAAATAACATGTTTAATCAAACAATACGTTTGATTTATTTAACCACACTGCACACAGAATCAAGTGGAAACAGAGCTGCACTTTTTATGGAATTACTTGTGTATATATAAAAATGAACGAAAACTTTAAAATAATTTATTTTAAAATATATAATAAATATACAATGATAAAGAAAAAAAACACTTTGATAATGAAAACAATAAACTCAATTGCAAGAATGTCACATGCTTTTCAAATAAACTGCTATTTTTCTTAACAATTTTCTAAGTTTCTTTTTATGCAAATAATAGTTTTGAAATCGCTGCTAGATTTTTAATTTGCGCTTTTCGAGTTTTCGTTTACGCTTCTCAAGTTTTCTTCGCCTCTATGGCACAAATCTGACGTGAGGCGCTACTCATGGTCGCTTTACGCTGATTGGCTAGTGAGTTTTGATTGATAGCTCCCTGAGTTTAGTGTATACTGAACAGTACAGTGCAACGAATTTCGGTCTACGATCTTCATGGTCTTATCTTTATTGTTTTCACTTGAAACTACTTAAGTTAGTATAGTAGTAATTGATAGTTGAAGTTGGTAAATCATGCGCGGTGTAGATCCAAGCATCTTCCTCATCATCGTCCTCCTCACCCTCAGGTAAATGAATGCAATTCAGTTATAGAAAATCGCTAAAAGTTTTATTCCTGTAACGTTAACGTACAGTAACAATTCTGTCTTTACTTACGTCGTTCATTGTGTGATTTATATTTTTTGTCAGGCATTATTTTATGGATTTAAGATTATTTTCTTAAAAATGGAACGAACAACATGCATTACAACATTCAATAAAGACACGTTACAGATTATTGGGTTGTGAGAAATGAACGTGCTAAATGAAAACTTTGCTGCATAGTTACTGTACAGAGATTAAAACGTTTAGCGATTTTATACATATACAGTGGGTACGGAAAGTATTCAGAACCCCTTAATTTTTTCACTCTGTTATATTGCAGCCATTTACTAAAATCATTTAAGTTCACTTTTTCCTCATTAATGTACACACAGATATTGACAGAAAAACAGAATTGTTGACATTTTTGCAGATTTATTAAAAAAAGAAAAACTGAAATATCACATGGTCCTAAGTATTCAGACCCTTTGCTGTGACACTCATATATTTAACTCAGGTGCTGTCCAATTTTTCTGATCATCCTTGACATGGTTCGGCGCCTTCATTTGAGTCCAGCTGTTTTTGATTATACTGATTAATATGGGCTGCTGTGTGTACACTAATGAGGAAAAAAATAATTTAAATGATTTTAGCAAATGGCCGCAATATAACAAAGGGTGAAAAATGTAAGGGGGTCTGAATACTTTCCGTACCCACTGTATATAAATGTACCTGAGGGTGACTTGTGTCCAGCTGAGGAGGAGGATGTAAGTATGTCGCTCTTGCATACAGTGTCCTATTAAAGAATTAAGTCCACTTGTAAGTCAAGTACTGTATCTTTCTTTTAAAACTCATGGTGAATGTACAGTATTATAGCCCTTTCTTTACATTCACAGAGAGTATACCTCATAAAACAGTACCAATACATTCAAATGACATTTATGTTGTTTAAACGTTACAACAAAACAAATTTATACGGTGACACAATCAGAGGCCTTTAGAATGTTTTATCAATTTAGTCTGCCTCTTGCAAACAACAATTTCATTATGTATTTACACACCCCCAAATGAAAACAGGTTAAAGAAAAGCAGAAGATTTAGAGAAAGAAACAATACATAAAATGTCACCACGATTAGTATCTATCATTTATAAGTATGAACCGGAAGCATTACACTTTATTGTATATCTCATATGGTGATAGAGCATTTTCAGTAGCCGCCCCTAGGCTGTGGAATGCACTTCCTCTACCCATCAGGAGTGCTCCCACTAAGTATTTGTAATAAACAGTAATAAACTAATCTTTTTATGACTGTGTTTTGAAATTGTTGTTTTTACTTTTTTTATCTTATCATTCTTTGTTGGTTATTATTGTTTTATTATATTTTTATATTTGTAGTAATGGATGTACTTTTATTATGTAGGGCTTTGGGTGTAAGAAAAGCGCATTATAAATAAAAGGTATTATCATTATTATCTAATCAAAAATCACCAGACATCTCGTTTTCCTGATATCATTGTAATTATAAATTATAGACTGTAGTCTTGACGGCCTCTAAACCCACGTAAAGTTGCATGTGAATATGGCTAACGGTAGCTATCCTGTATTTACTCGACGTTGGGTTGTTGTTACGGCGTGATAGAGCCTGGAAGCGTGTCCCACTTAAGGGGGTGAAAGTTGGCATCCCTGCTAATATACTAACAAAATAAGAAAGTAATTTTTGAACAAACACAAAAACAATACAATACAGAAAACCGCAAGCTAATCCGCTGCACTGTCTTCAGTATCGACTTTCCTGGTCAGGGACCTTCTTCTTCTTCTTCTAGTGGTGTTTAATGGCGGTTGGCAAACCAACTTTCGGTGCATTACCGCCACCGACTGGACAGGAGTGTGAAGCACTAATAAGCGTCTAGAACTTAACAACTAAAAAAAAAAAAAAAACTTTTGTTTAAACAAATTACTTTAAATTCTCCTGTCTACTCCAATCGCTTTAAAATATTTCATAATAACACTATATATTTTTCCTTGCTCTGCATGTATTTTCAATAGACTTTCCATATTAAATGATACAACACCCAATTTACTTACTTCCTTCATAAGTTCTATTCTTTCCTTTACATATTTTATGCATTTTATTAAAACATGTTCTAATGTTTCTGCCTGATCACAATAATTACATTTACCCGTTTTATGTTTTCCTATTTTGAACAATGAATGATTTAATCTAGTGTGTCCTATTCAAATGCGAGAAATGATTGTGTCTTCCTTTCTATTCCTAAAAACACTTCTTCCATTTCCTACTTGTTTCTGTATACTATACATATGTCTTCCCTTGCTATCATTGTTCCATACTTCTTGCCATTTGTTGTTTATGAATTCTTTTATTTTACTTTTAACCTCTTTTTTGCTCAGAGTCACTTGAATATTTATCTCTGTGTTTTTTACAGCTTGCTTCGCTAGTTTATCAACCACTTCATTAGCCTCCAATCCCACATGCCCAGGAACCCACACGAACACCACCAAACTAACACTACTTATTCTTAATAAACTTACAAGAATCTCATATATAATGTCTTGCCTTGATGCTTTATTTCCACTTACTAGGCTTGTAATTGCTGCATAAGAATCTGAACACATTGCTACTAATCTTGGTTTTACATCCTCAACCCACTGTAGTGCTACCATCATGCCAACTAATTCTGCTGCAAACACAGATATATTATCAGATATTCTTTTCTTAACACTTGTTTGAAACTTGGGAATATATACAGCAGCTGCCGTTCTCCCAGAGATAGGATCCTTAGAACCATCAGTATATATATGTAACCATGATGAATAAGTCTGATCTAAGTATTGCTGTGCGATAATATTCTTTGGGGTATCTCTCTCATTCTTAATTTTCATCTGAATTTGTAAATCAATTTTTGCCATTGGATATATCCATGGTGGTATCCTTGGTAATATCACCGTTGGACTCACGTCCCATTCTGCAATGCCAGCTTCTTGTGCTTCTCTATTAACAATCCATCCCAAACTTTTAATGTTATTATTCCCATGTTCCCAGCATTCTTCTATTACTCCCTTCACTGGATGACTCTCTTTATGACCTTTAATATTGACCCAATAATTCAATCTAATTTTTTTCCTACGAAGTTTTAAAGGTGCTTCACCAACTTCTACCTGAAGAGCTGCTATGGGAGATGTTCTAAAAGCACCACAGCATATTCTCAGAGCTTGATTTTGTATTGCTTCAATCTTTTTGAGTATGGTCTCGGCTGCAAATCCGTAAATTACACTTCCATAATCCAAACTTGATTTGATTAATGTATTATATATTCTTTTCAGCGATAATCTACAAGCTCCCCATTCAACCCCAGATAAACATCTTAAAATATTTACTCCTATTTTACATTTCTTGATCAGTTTTTTAGCATGTATAGCAAATGTCAGCCTAGATTCCATCCATACACCGAGATATTTGACTGCTGAAACTTGCTCCAGTTCCTGCTTATATAACTTTAACTTAACCTCTGGAACTTTTTTCCTTTTAGTAAAACATATAACCTGAGTTTTAGCCACAGATAATCTAAAGCTCCAATTATTTGCCCACACCTCCACTTCATCTACTGCTTTTTGAATACTTTGTGATACCCATGAGATATTACGTCCTCTTTTCCATATTGCCCCGTCATCAGCAAATAATGCTCTTCCTACATCACCTTTTAACTTACTAAAAATATCATTTATCATAATATTAAAAAATACTGGGCTGCATACACTTCCTTGTGGAGTTCCATTTTCTATCTTATATGTCTTTGAATGCTCTACTCCAACCCTAACTTGAATTGTTCTTTCAAGAAGGAAATCCATAATCCAATTGTACAACTTTCCTCCTATTCCCATACTACTAATTTTTATTAAAAGTCCCTCTTTCCAAAGCATATCATATGCTTTCTCGATATCAAAAAACACCCCTACCAATACCTCTTTAGTTGCTTGAGCTTTCCTGATATCGGCTTCTAGGCTTATAACAGCATCCATAGCATTCCTACCTGCCCTAAATCCACTCTGGAATGGTGATACAAGTCCTTTAACTTCCAATATATAGTTTAGTCTACGTATAATCATTTTTTCCATCAATTTACATAAATTAGAAGTTAATGCAATTGGCCTATAATTAATTGGATTTGATTTGTCCTTTCCTGGTTTGCCTATTTGTATTATTATTCCATGTTTCCACGAAAAAGGAAGCTTTCCTGCATTCCATATCTTGTTGAATAACTTTAAAATTATTTCCAATGATCTATCTGATAAATGTTGTATCATTACATAACAAATTTCATCTCTTCCAGGAGATGTATGTTTAACTCCCCCAAGAGCCATCTTTAATTCATACATATTGAAATCTGCATCCAAACTGTCTCCAGTAGGATTCCTTTTCATCATCACATCTGGATGTCGACTCTTATTCTGATTTCTATTCTTTTTAATATCCTCTGAAACATTATCATCACTATGAACTTTAACAAATACTTTTGCCAGCATTTCAGCCTTTTCTTTATCTACCACCGCCATTTTTCCTACATCATTTTTTAAAACTGGTATAGCTTGATTTCTATATATTCCTCCCATTTTTTTAATTGATCCCCATACTTCACTTATTTCAACATCTTCTCCTATTGATTTACACCAATTTCTCCAGTACTGCTTTTTAGCTGTTCGTACTATTCTTCTTACTTCAGCTTGTGCTTTCTTGTAACTGATAAAATCTTCAAATAAATTAGTTTTTTTTTATTTTCCTAAATGCTTTGTTCATATTTTTAACAGCTTTACTACATTTTTCTGTCCACCAAGGCACTGCTTTCCTCTTTTTACACGGTCCCTTTTTTCCTATAACTTTATCTGTTACATCATACAATACTTCACATATTCTCTCATTACATTCCTCTATATCCTCCATCTTATTCAATTCTAATGATGTTATTTCTACCTCACTTAGATATTTGTAAACTTCCCAATTTGCTTTATTAAATCTCCATCTTGGAGCTAAATTCACATTATGTTCCAATACACTCATCCCTACCTTACATAAAATGATATAGTGATCACTACCCATATTATTTTCTTCCCAAACATCCCATATACATTTACTTGCTAACTCTTCAGACACCAATGTTAAATCAATTGCTGATCCGACTCCACGTACCAAATCTATTCTTGTATTTCTACCATCATTTAAACATACTAAACCATTACTGTCTATAATTTCTTCTACTACCTCCCCATTATAATCATCATTACTACTTCCCCATAAAGTGCTATGTGCATTAAAATCTCCACACCAAATTAATTTGTGATTTCCTGACCCAATAACCTTTTCTAAATCTTTACTTATTCTACTACAAGGATTATAATAATTTATTATTCTAATAGTTTGATTCTCTGCATATACTTCTATAACCACCAATTCATAGTCTCATTAATGACAGAGTATTCTATATCATTCTTAATAAAAGTGGCCACCCCACCTCCATTTCCTACCCCTCTATCTCTCCTTACTATATTATATCCTTGCAGAACAAAATTTAATTGGGGTTTTAACCGTGTTTCTTGTAAGCAAATTATATTTGGTTTCTTATCCTGTTGATCTATATAATTCTTGAATTCTGGTCCATTCGCAATAATGCTTCTGTCATTCCATTGTAATTGGTCAGGGACAATCCAAATCTCACTAACCAATGAGAGTAAAGTGACCAGAAATCCCGCCCACACGTGAGGTTTGTGCCGATAGGGGAACAAAAACTTGATAATCGTAAACGAAAACTCGGAAAGCGCAAATGAAAAATCTAGCAGCGAATTCAAAACTTTTATTTGCAAAACCGAAACTGAGAAAATGATCAAGAAAAATAGCAGATTATCTGAAAATCATGTCACATTCTTGCAAATGAGTTTATTTTATTCATTATGAGAGCGTTTTTTTCTTTTTTCATTGTATATTTTTGTTCTTTTTCTTAAAGTTTGCGTTCATTTTTATGACACAAAAGTAATCCCACACTTTTTAATCTCATGTCCACACTAAACACACATCAGAGAAACATTCTTCCCTAGTATACAAACTTCCAAAAAAGACTTTAACCAGTTTCAACAAAAGGACAAGATTTCATACATACTGGTAGAAAACTCAAGAAGCTCAAACCTGACACAACACACAAACTGACACTTTGACAGGATCCTGTCACCCTCACTGAGAACTTTCACAAATACTCTGCTCTTTTTCTGTTTATATGTACTTTTACTTTATTCTTATCTTAATCTGTATTTGTGCAGAATGTTTATATTTACATTTTCTTTGCTTTGCCAATAAATCTTATTTGAATCTTGAATCTATTTTTGTCTCACTGTCATTCATTGGATGGATCTTATCGTCATGCTTGCGTCATACCTAGAAAGCTCCAGACCGATCTAGAATTTTTCAACTCTCGCGATAAAACCCTGGACTTTAGCGTGAACTTCTCACCCGAGTGGGATTCATGCAGTCAGCCGGTGTGCACGCATTACCTCAGTCAATAGACAGCTAAGAACTATGAATATGCGTAAAACCCAGATTTTATGAATAAAAAGGTCTGACCGCGTCTCTTATATTTCAGGACATAAACACACTCCATACTAATATTCCGCATCGCAGACTGGTTATAATCGTTATTTCTAGTGAAAATGTCAGTGGTGGGATTTGATGTGGGCTTTCAGAGCTGTTATGTTGCTGTTGCTCGGGCCGGTGGAATTGAAACCGCAGCGAACGAATACAGCGACCGATGTACACCGTAAGTCGAAAATTTCTTTTTGCTCAAACTGAGTTTTGGTGATTCATTTATGTTCTGTATTTTCACACTGTATACATTTCTTGTTTGTTTTAATACTGGCCTGTCACAATGGTGCCAAACGTGTCTTGAGCGTAAATTCAGCAAGTTGTTCTTCATTTAAAAATCACTTTCGTTATGTTATTAACAATTTTCTGTAAATACTGTAACTGAAGAATAGGCGAGATATACTTTGTCCCACTGTAAATTGAACTTCCTGTAGATGGAAATAATTCACCCTCTAGTATTTTAGTTATCTATTCGTATAGAATTGATCGTTATAATAACGTGTGACGTTTATACGAAACCCTTTTTATCCTGCATGTTATATGTTGAATGATAGCGTGCTGTGGTTGGTTAGTTAGCCTAATGCTACAGCGCGTGGCTCGTGCTGCTGCCGTGACGTCATACCGGCGGCGCGCCGGAACATTCTAGCATACAGACGCGCGCCGAGAACTTGACTAACGTTTAGCAATACGAAAGTTCATTAGTGTTTGGCTATTGTATCTTTTTAAATATTGTTTTTAATGTTTCGTATAATCCACTTTGTTTGACACATCTATAGTTTTTCTTATTTGGCCATATAACGGGATAGTGATGATGTCATAATGTATATCTAATTTCTAATATTAAATTAATGGCAAGGTGCTTTTTGTAAATCTGTACAACATTCAATAAGTTTTGGTATGTCCATTTTTGTAATTTTAAGACCTCTTGAAACGATTCAGCTGATCATAACATTTCCAGTTTTTAGTCAATTAAATATGTTGTGAAACAGCATGTATAGAAATATACAAATAACTAGGGTGAGATGGGATTTTATAGCATATCAACTACCCAGGTAAACAATAATATTTATTTTACAGCAAACACAAATACTTAAGTCCATCCATAGTTGAAAATATTTTTTCCTTCCTTAAAATAGCTTGAATGTAACTCTGAAAAGAATATACTTAATGAAGCTGAGGTGCAATTTCATTTATATAGCGCTTTTCACAATTTTCATTGTTGCAAAGCGGTTGACATATGTTGTAATTAAAAAAGGAGGAAAAAGACAGTATTTGGTATTAAGATGCATGATATTATTGCAAGTTTTTCTTTATGCAATGTACAGTGATGAAACTTAAATGAAATAAATCCTATATTGTTTTGTCGGAGACTGTCAATTATTCAATTGAAGTATATTTAAGTATATGCAGATGTATGAATATACAAATTAGGTCCGCCTCTACTCAATCACGCAAGGGAAGTTATTTTATATTGCACATTTCATACACAAGGGCAATTCAAAGTGCTTTAGATAAAAGTATTGACAACAAGATACCCCAGACGCTGCTAAAGCTGAAAGTGAAACTGAGAGGTGACACAAGGAGTGTACTGAAATTTCGAATCTAAGCGCAATATTTGCATATTTATGCAAAGCTGCTGATCCACAGGGGTCAAATGACAAGTTACAGGTTTATGACGTCATTAACCGGAGCAGTTTCAAACCACATTTTTTAAACTGTCTTTTGTAAACTGCAGTTTTGTGAATTGGTTGCTACAGCAATGGTTTAAAATTATACATTTGCACATGGTTTGCCTTAAACCATCAAAACACCACATAAAGTTATAAACAACAATAAAATCTCGAGGGGGTCTTCAAGGAATGCTTAGGTTATTGTCTTATTTAAAACTTAATATTGGCCATTAATTCATTAATTTGACTGTATATATTACATATAAAATGACATACGATTACGAATATAGAAAGCAAGACTGTCGATGACATTTAAGCATTTACATTTAATATGCCAATATTTTTTGAATAATCTTGATAAAAGAATATATAAATGGCTTATGTTGTCTAAAAAAGTGGATATGTATAATATAAATAATGTATGATATAATATCAGTCAAAAGCTATTCTAAATCGAAGTATTCATTCAGCACTTTTTGTAATAATGTAGTTTTATATTCGGGTATGAAGAAGTAATGTAATGCATAACAGTATGTAACTGAAGAGCTACAAGTGTCTTATGATATGTACTTTTCAGGTCATTTGTATCTTTTGGGCCTCGTAATCGTTCAATAGGAGCAGCCGCTAAGAGCCAGGTGAACTGTTTATGTATTATTTTTTTAAAGCATGCAGTAACACGTTTTGCATCAGGTGGTGATGGATGGTAGTTGATCCTAAAAAAACCCCCGATCTGCTTTTACAACAAGGTTGTCACAAACTGCAAGAACACCGTGCAGGGATTCAAGCGTTTCCATGGCAGGGCATTCAGTGACCCATGTGTCCAGTCAGCAAAGTCCAGTCTGGTCTATGATCTCGCACAGATGCCCTCGGGGACCACTGGCATCAAGGTAAACCTCATAAAAAATGAAATAACTGATAATGTTTGTGTCAGCGTTTACATTTTCAGATGTTGCTATATGACAACGGTGTGTTCTGTCTGTTTCCACAGGTCATGTATATGGAGGAGGAGAGGGTGTTCAGCATAGAGCAGGTCACTGCTATGCTGCTGACCAAACTTAAGGAAACCGCAGAGGCTGCTCTTAAAAAACCTGTGGCAGACTGCGTCATTTCTGTAGGCATTTTTGAGTTACTTTGGGTTGTTAAAGTTTAACATCATTAACTTTATTTACATAATGCTGCATGTTCCTTGTTTAATGTTTGGCAGTTGCACTTGTCATTTGTAATGGATATCAAAGTCAGGCAGGTTTAAGTAGATTTGTTTTTTGTCTTATTTTGCAGGTTCCCAGTTTCTATACTGATGCTGAGAGAAGATCAGTCATAGATGCTGCACAGATCGCAGGTCTTAACTGCCTAAGACTCATGAATGACACTACGTCAGGTGAGCTACATCTACATATTCATGCCCGAATCCACAAACTGTCATTTTATTTCTAGGATACTTATAAGAATGATCAAATTAAGGAATCATTATACGGTTAACTCTTAAGCGTTGTGGTATAATGTTTCATTTTAGTTGCACTGGCTTATGGGATTTACAAGCAGGACCTGCCTGCTCCTGAAGAGAAGCCCAGAATTGTAGTGTTTGTGGATGTTGGCCATGCTACTTACCAAGTCTCCGTGTGTGCCTTTAACAAGGGGAAATTGAAAGTAAGGCTAATTTTGATATACCCTTATGTACCACCAATTTCGCGTGTTCATCCCTAATAGCTTTGTTGACTGGTTTGTGCAGGTTCTGGGTTCTGCATTTGATCCCCAGCTGGGCGGGAAAGATTTCGATGACGTGTTGGTCAATTACTTTGTTGAGGAGTTTGCCCACAAGTACAAGCTGGACGTCCGCTCAAAGCCTCGCGCTTTGGTGCGACTCTGCCAGGAGTGTGAGAAGCTAAAGAAGCTTATGAGCGCCAACTCCTCTGACTTGCCGCTCAACATTGAATGCTTCATGAATGACATCGATGTCACCAGCACACTCAACAGGTTGGTAACCGTAGCCAACGGCACTAACAAGTCCGCCAGCTGCTAAATCGGGCACTGTGAATCAACGGTGTGAATTAGACGTGTAGATTTTGTGTGTTCACCCTTTGCACATGCATTATGATGTAAGCAGGTTCATTCGTAAAAATACCAACGGCTAAATATATCTACATGACTCTTATTTCCAGAACCAAGTTTGAGGAGCTCTGCACAGGACTGCTGGCCAAGGTGGAGGGTCCTCTGCACAGCGTCATGGAACAGATCAGTGAGTATTAACACATCGCACCGTTTTCATCCTTGCCATGTTGCGCTTTTGGACATTTTCTGCTTTATTGGATAAGAAAGGATATCATCCTTCATCACATTGTGCTAAACATTATTATCCAAATGATGTTTTTTTTAAAT
This sequence comes from Triplophysa bombifrons, assembly GCA_029783895.1. NCBI lineage: Eukaryota > Metazoa > Chordata > Actinopteri > Cypriniformes > Nemacheilidae > Triplophysa > Triplophysa bombifrons. The sequence goes on from CM056466.1 coordinate 17,137,059, forward strand.
TAAAGAAAATCCTCTTTAATTCTAGGATGCTTTGGATGACATCAGTTTTTCTTTTTTTATGGTATCTTTCTGTAAATTTGATTATAAATGACTTTTTTATGTTGTTTAGTATAGATTTATAATATATGATTTGTTTCTCATGTTGGGTTTCCGTCAAGCTTGTTTATGTACCAAAATGTGGATTAAAACTGTTTTTTTTCCTATTTTAAGAGCTGAAGAAGGACGACATCTATGCAGTGGAGATTGTAGGCGGTGCCTCCAGGATTCCAGCCATTAAAGAAAAAATCAGCAAATTCTTTGGGAAGGAGCTGAACACAACGCTCAATGCAGATGAGGCCGTGGCCAGAGGATGTGCACTGCAGGTCAGTGCTTCTGTCATTTCGTCGCCTGTGTGCTGTCACTCATTCCTTCATTATTGCCTGAGTGTGTATGCACCACTTTACAATTTTAAATAAGCGAGGCTGATTTGAAGCTGTAGTAAAAATATGAAAGCCTTGTGATGGAGTGGCTATCTATTCCTGCAGAGGAATGTTTATTCATTAATTTGTCACTTAAAACATACATGGATTAACACGGGCTTTGAAACAGCCTTTGTATTGGGAACACAGTTATGTTGCCTAGGTGGTCGGCTCACAATGTTTGGGGAAAGAGCTAAGATGTTTCATATTGTCCTGGATAGAGCTGCACGATTAATCGTTAAAAGATCGCAATCTCGATTCGAACACCCATATGATCTCATTAATGAAAATCAACGATTCTCTTGTGTCTATTAACTTACACCTCAGACTAAAATCATAACGCTTCAATATTTGCTGTTGCTGCCGCAGAAGTTAAACTTATTATAAGGTATGTAACAACATCACAAACAGTCTTTTCAAAATACACACAATCATTATTTCTGTGTCAAATGATCACAGCAGTACTGGGATTAAAGCAGAGAGTTGCCAACTCACATGCACGAGACTCGTTTGCAAGCTCCTACTCTGCCCAAATTAATATCACACCAAATATCAGACCAACATATATAGTAAATACAGCCTGACAACAAAACTGTTCTTATGTGTGTCTTTCAGGGTTGTGATACATTGTTCTGATTATGCTTCACATCTTAACTGGACATGTTTGAAATGAAACTAACGTTTGTAGTTTGTAGAGCAGACTAATCCGAGTGAGCGCTTATATCCGTCATTATGGTAAAACAGGTCATCAGTGTGTTCTGCCTATCACTCTATTAATGCTAATAGAGAAGCTGCGCTTATTAGAGCTTTTCGTCAAGTTGCCCATCATTTCATGTTTTCAGGTTATTTTTAACTGTTTACAGGTGAGAATACTGCGTTGTTATGTTTATCAGTTGTGTCTTTCTGCAAAGACCCCTTCAAGCGGTCTGTAGATATCAGGCAAATGTTTCAAATAAAAAAACTGTCACATTATGAATTTGTTTTACTGTGAAATATTTCATATACAAGTTATTTCAATGCATTTATACATTTTAGGAAATTAAACTTTTGCCTTTAAGTAAAAGAAATGATAAAAAACACTTTACTTTACTTATGGAATTTGTGGTTAAACGTTTCTCACCATAGTTACTGTAGGTTAACCATGAAATATGTAATAATTTTGAAGCCAAGTCCTACATATTACATACCTTAATAAACTATTTTTTTGTCAGAACCTCTGGTAAATTATGTATTACTTTTAGTCATCATTCAGAATCGCAACCTCTATTTGAAACAAAAGAATCGGGATTCTCAATTTATCCAGAATCGTGCAGCTCTTGTCCTGGAGCCTCGATCATTCTTCAGTTTGACTTTCAGATGATGAATATTGAAAAGAATCCTGTTTAATCAACTGTTTCCTAATAGAAATATACTCACTGTTTGTTATTCCTCAGTGTGCTATTCTGTCACCCTCCTTTAAAGTGCGTGAGTTCTCCATCACGGATGTGGTCCCCTACCCCGTCTCTCTAAGATGGACTTCAGCGGCTGACGAAGGCATTAGGTTTGTTATGTGTTTATGACCCTGTACTGTTGTCTCTCAGTCAGTTTCAGCATTATTTTAATGGTCACGTTCTCTCTTCCACTGCAGTGATTGTGAAGTATTTCCTAAGAACCATGCGGCACCTTTCTCTAAAGTATTGACTTTCTACCGGAAGGAGCCCTTCACTTTGGAAGCCTACTACAGCTCTCCAAAAGACTTGCCGTATCCTGATCAAACAATAGGTATTATGCCCCTTGTTGTTCTCAACTAGATTTTATTTGAGTGCTGCTAGATTTACCGCATGACAACAACTCACTTGGTAGTGTTAGCAGCACAAAGGTCATGGGATCATGTCAGTCACTGTAATTCTTCACCCACAGGCCAGTTTAACATCCAAAAGGTTGTGCCTCAGCAATCAGGTGAGAGCGGCAAGGTGAAGGTCAAGGTTCGTGTCAATGTGCACGGGGTCTTCAGTGTGTCCAGCGCTTCTCTTGTGGAGGTCATCAAATCCGGCGAAGGAGAAGAACCTATGGAGACGGAAACCCCAGCAAAGGAGGACGAGGTAAAGAGATCCGTGAATAAAGTTACTAAGGCTTGAGCACGCCCTTCATTATAGTCTGGCTTATGTTTGACATGTCCACTCTAGCACATGGGTGTGTGGGTGACACGCATGATGTCATGGAGGAACTTGAGGCAGAATGTGTTCCCATTGTGATTTAATGGTTTTTAAACCTTCTTATACATTTTGTATCTTGATACTGGTAGTAAGATGAGTTCAGTTTTGTTGACGTTGCGTATAAACCAACTGCATTTACTCTGGTAGGGACATAAACCATTAGATTTAGACCATTGCTGCCGGCTATTAAAATATAGTATAGATGTGTCAAACTTAAATATCTCTTAACAAAGGATAAGGTTGACAGAAAAGTTGGATTACTCGCAGTTTCAGTGAAATATGCACTAATGTTGATATGTTATGGACTAACAAAGAACAGTGGCGTTTGTCTGAACTGCTTGAACTTGTGTTTTGATGTTTGTATGTATTTGTCACTATGGTTAGCCGCAGTTTGTTTTGGCTAAGAAATTCTGCAGCTCATCAATCAAAGTTATTAATAAATGTGAAAATTCGTCATATTTGCTCCTCAAAGAACAAGATGCAAGTGGATCAAGATGTACTGAAGAATCAAAGTGATGATCAGAAAGAAAGCGCTGACAAGAGATCAGACATTGAGGAGATGGAGGTGTGTGAATTTACCCACTTACACACCGATTTCAGTAACATAATGACAAATATTCCAAGTATTTATATTAGGTGGCATTAACTACTGGTACAAAACTAGTAGTAACATTTGTTTGTAAATGTAAAGAAATTTGCATGTTATTAAACTCTTAATGCGTTTTTCTTATATATGAACGCAGAATGTATTTAAATACACCTAACATATAGCGCGACCAGTGTTTCAATCCGCCTGTTATGCAACACCATCCAAAACACGCAGTTCAGAATTTTGCCTCCACAAAAGCATTAAGTTACTTGTTGTTTAAAGTCAAATGGAAAATTCACTGTGACCTCAATTTTAGACCTCAGCAGAAGAAAACAAACAGGAAAAGAAGAACGATCAGCCACCGCAAGCCAAAAAAGCCAAAGTCAAGACAAAGATGGTGGAACTTCCGATTGAGAACAGCCTTCACTGGCAGCTGACCGGTGACATGCTCAATATGTTTGTGGAGAATGAGGTACTATAAACAAATAAACCGTGATCGATTGATCAGTCTAAGAAATATACAATGTATTACACATTACGTACATATATTATTTGTGCCCTAGACTGTTAAAATGATTGGCATTTGCTAATGAAAACATCACTAAAAAATATTACTCATTTCAAAGCTACCAACTCTAAGAATTAAACGACACTGTGTATTTTGCCCGGGACTCTTTGTGTTTTGGGGATGAACAATCATAAAACTTGTAAAAGAGTGGCTTTTTGCATCAATCACGGTTTTCACCTAGCCTGTTCCAAATCGGCAGTGAAATCTTGCTCTTCTTAAACTACGTTTATAATCATGATTAACAACTGCAGTTAAGCGATAAATAAAATAAATCTTCAAAAACAGTGATTCATGATTTTTTTCCCCAAATCGGATAGATTTGTTCTGAATTTGACGTGTAGAGTTAACTGCATTTAGGTTCCTTACTTTAAATGTTTGTATTCTACAGGGTAAGATGATAATGCAGGACAAGCTGGAGAAGGAAAGGAATGATGCCAAGAACAATGTGGAGGAATATGTTTATGAAATGAGAGACAAGCTGCACGGAGCGCTGGAGAAATTTGTTAGCGAGGCTGTAAGTGTGTGTAATTTATCAAGGACTTGCAGCGTCGGAGAGAGTGATGTGTTTTATTGAACGAAATGTTTTCTGATTCAGGACCGAGATTCTTTCTCCTTAAAACTGGAGGACACTGAAAACTGGTTGTATGAAGAAGGAGAGGACCAACAGAAGCAAGTGTACATTGACAAACTGGCAGAACTGAAAGTAAATGTGGACACCTCACTTAATTGTTTAAGTTTTGAGAAAAGTCTAAATTACAAAATGTTTAACAAATCTTCTGTCATTATAGAAACTAGGAGATCCGATTCGAAGCAGATACGTTGAAGCTGATGAGCGACCGAGGGCTTTCGATGAGCTCGGAAGACAAATCCAGCAATACATTAAGATATTAGAGGCTTACAAGTCCAAGGTCACCTTTTTACGAAAGAAAAGAATATATATTTTTTGTTTGTTCTCAAACAATTTGCATGAATTCTTTTTTCTTTTTCTTCAACTCAGGATGAGCTGTATGATCATTTAGATGAGTTGGATGTCATGAAAGTGGAGAAGCAGGTGAATGAAGCCATGACCTGGATGAACAACAAAATGAACCTGCAAAGCAAGCATTCTCTTAGCCAGGACCCTCTGGTTCAAACTCAAGAGATCCGGGCCAAAACGAAGGTACAGCAAAAATCCAAACAATTGTTATATAATCCAAGAAAAAAATGCATTACCCATCAGAATTTCTGTCTAGGGTTCAAGTCTTGTGATTCTGTTTACAGTTCAGTGGCATTGTTCTTTCTTTACTTTGATGCTTGACTATCCATGGGATCTCTTGGTAATTTGTGCCTTTCATAGGCTAACCTCATCCTGTTCTTGCGTTAACAGGAGCTGTACTCCTCTTGCAATCATATCATAACCAAATCCAGGCCCAAAGTGGAGCCTCCCAAGGGGGAGAAAACCGCTGAACAGAATGGCCCTGCTAACGGACAAGAGGGCTCAGAGGCCCAGACGGCCAGTCCAGAGAAAGGCCAGGCCGCCCCAGAAAACACAGAGGCCAAACTTCCTGAAATGGACATTGACTAAGTCTCTTTGGCCTTCTCCTCTTTCAACCCCAGGCTCCAGCCTCCCTTGCACCTCTTCTAATAACACAAACAAACTCGAGAGCATCCAGACAAAAAAAGCATCTCAACACCATCGATTTTGGGGATGCTGGCTTTCCCACTCCAGCGATATATTCGCTTGCTGTTGATGGCATGTTTTCTGCTGTTTAGTGTAAACATGTAAAGACTTTTTTTTTCTACATTTCCCGTCCTCTTTTCTTCATTTTGGAAGCGTTTTAAAGGGAAACAGGTTGAGAACCTGTTCTCTGTTGCTTTTCAGACAACTGCAGTTTCCTGGAAGGAACTTAAGGATCTGCAAAGTTCAATGGACTCGAGCTACATACTAAACAATGTTAAATGTTCTGTTATGCTGTTTGGAGATATTATTAAATTTGAAAATGTGGTGTTTCTCGATAACCTCACATGTTGTTGTTGTTGTTAAATCTGAAAATTCTAAATATTTTTTGTGCAGGAGCACTGAAAGAGAGGTTTACTAACAGCTGGTGCCAGTTCCACGCACAGTGGCATGGACTGCAGTATAAATTATAAAGTAGAGTTGAGTTACTGTTATGCAGTATTTCATTGTAAAACTTGCATCATTTTTTGACTAGGCTGTGTGTGGTCGGTATAGGCCTGGGGTTTCTGTTCTTTTCTAATCTGCATACCCAACGTTTATGGTGGAGACTTAATTTGGTGTCCACTCCTGTCAGAAATTATGGTTATTATAATAAACCATTCAATTTGATATAAAGATGCAAAGGAGTTATTGTAATGATGTGTATAATTTTATTGAAAATGTTCAGCAAATTGTGTGCTGCTGGAGTTCCTCGTGAGCGGCAGACACACAGGATGTATATATACTGCTTTACTGTCAGTGTAATAATTATGGTGTCTGTTTACTGAGCTGTTAGAAATAAAAGACATCAGAGGGATTTAGACCATCAAATCTGAGCAGTTGTTGATAAACAAAATGTTCAACACATTCCCTAAATACAAGAGCTCGAAAAAAGTTTTTAGTTTAAATTTATGAATCTTCAAATATGTATTTGTGATGTTCCTTCTAGATTTTGAATTATCCAATGTTTTCAAAGATTTAAGAGTACATATATAAAATGTTTATTGATTGACACTGGATTTTTAATGACTGATGCTGATATCTCAGGCGGACACAAATGAACCATTATTTGAAGCAGTATTTACAAAGATGTGTCAGTTGGAACTCGCACTTGCCCAGCACCTGACTGGTTGAAGCTAAAATCTTACAAAAGCCAAATTTAAGAAGATGAATCATCCTTGAAGATTGATTTGACTCTGGAAAGACAAAATGCCATTCAGGTGGGTCTAGTCAAGGGTCCTTTGGTTTTCAGACCAAAGCTGAAATTCGTTTATTATCACCAGACAAACACAAATGAAGGGCATAAATAATCGAGACTGTTATTGAAAAATCCATATCTGTGGTTATACAACTTAAAATGACAACGTAGAGGTTAATACTTGCTAATAAGGGTGCCATTCTAGCCATAACCTGCTGGGCACATTGTTTGCTACTTTACTCTTTCCAAACGTGATAACCGAACCTGTGTCTGTTATGTGAAAACATTGAAGACAATATATACAAATAATAAACAGTCTCGGACACAAATACACACACAGAAAAAAGAAGAAAATGTACGCATGTTATAACTTGTAATGAACAGGAGTGTTTCCAGAGCAGGACATATTATTTTTGCTTCATTTTAAATCACAATTTTAACCACCAGCATCAGAGGTAAAAGGTGAACAAAATATACAATTGTTTCATTATATATTTAAACTTGTAAATTTATATTCCAACTTGTAAGAAGATATAATAAATACAAAGTCTTGCTTTTATTGAACTGCTTTTATTATTTCTCCACATCGTTTTTTCTTTTATGCACACCGTTTTGTTTTTTTACAGTTTAATGCCTGTGTGTGGAGTCTCGATTTTGTTTATACTCCTCAAATGGTGAACAATCTCATGAGCAAAAAAGTCCTTGAAGATGCTTTAAAAAAAATCTTTAAAAATCTGTTCTTCAACAATGATTTGTGCACAAATTTAATAGTCATATGTGGTAGCATATTCAGCATAGCATCTATACATAGAGCTATACAGGCAAGATTTCCCGAATAAACAAGGTTCAAGTGACGGTAGGTAAGCACTGCTTTCTGGAACACCCTGGACCCCGCTAAAAAGTTCAAAATAACGACAACATTAATATTCATAAGTGAAATTGGTTTGGAAATCGTGATAGGTTAAGAATGACTTCCTTTCGTGACAGCCAGACTAGAGCTCCTCCCCCTACCCGGCCTGTATGCGGCTGCTACTGTCTGCAGTAGTTTTCTCTGCCACAGAACAAGGTTAGTGTTTAATAAGCTAATATTTATACAGGTCGCATTTAGATAATCAAAACTGTTCAGAGAAACCAAAAACAGTCAGTCAGTGCCTTATTAAATGTGACGTGTCTTTTTTTTACTTTGTAAAGTATCTAGACCACATTGAGCTTGACAGGAGGTAGCACGCTAGCTAATGTCAGTTCAGTAACGATATTGTTATGAGGGTCAAATTGTTCTTTTAGTATTATACCAAAAATTTTAGACCATGGAGATAATTTCGCAGTCAAGGTACCCTGCTTTACGTCTATATTATCTATTTAAGGTTTGTACTATTTATTTAAGTAGGCGCAACTAACTAAAACCAGTAAAATTGAGTGTCAATAAATGCTAACGTTACTTATCAGACGTGTGTAAGTTAACTATTATTTTGTTTCTTGATTGTTTGGTTCACGTCCTGCCACGGTGATGCTTATGTTGTCTGACTGCAATTTGTTTTTTGTTTTGCTAGTTCTTGCCAGTAATTATTTTAGTTTTCTTGTTTAAAAGTCGAAGAGTAAACTTTTCATCAGCTTTTGGATTTTTCATTTTCGTCGAAGGGATTTTAAAATATTTTTCAATAAAGAGCACCAAGCTATAAAATAACTATAAAAAAGATAAAGAAAATTATAAACTTGGATTAAATTAATGTATTACTTAAAAATAACACTGGGCAAGGTTGTGTACACATCTCTATACAGATCTCATCTGAGGCGCAGACTAATATAGTAACTAGTTTATAACTATATACTATAACTAGATTATTTGGTAAAACTGAAGTACATATTGATCACAGGAATGTTCAGATGTCAGACAACCAGGAAGCACAAGAAGATGAACTGCTGGCTCTAGCAAGCATATATGATGAAGATGAATTTCGTAGGGCAGAATCAGGACGAGAGGGTGAGATCCATCTGTGCCTTGAGCTTCCTCCTGACTTCAAACTGATAGTGAAGGGTGAGATTACATAAGCGGCTATTTAAACCTAGATCTAATGTTGTTTTTAAGCACTTATTTTGTGTTCATATTTTTACAGGGGAGAAAACCACAGAGTATGGTATATCATTTCTACCCCCCTGGGTTCTGAGTTTTGATCTACCTGTGGACTACCCTTCATCGTCAGCTCCAGTCTTTACTTTAAGCTCCAAATGGCTCGCAAGAGTCAAGGTGGGTTCTTAGCATTCTGAGCTATTGAAAATAATTGAGTTTTGTAGTTCTAATATCCATGTGAAAATGGCAATAAGATCATTCCTTCTCTATTAATTCTTTTTCTTGTGTCCAAAAAGATCACTGCACTTTGCAAGAGACTGGACGAGCTATGGGAGGAGAACCAGGGAAATGTGGTTCTTTTCACCTGGATCCAGTTCCTAAAAGAAGAGACTCTGGAATACCTTGGTATCCATTCTCCACTTGAGATCCAAAGATTTGCTGGTCAGTCTCAGGGAGAATCTGGTCAGAAGCTGGCAGCAGAAAAAAGTAAACTGCAAGAATTAGACCCAAGAGCTGTTCAAGAAGTCGATCCTCGCACAGACATGCTTAACCAGCTGCTCGATTTTGATGAAGCTCAGAAGCAGAAAGTGTTCAATGGAAGGGTCTTCTGTTGTGGGATCTGCTTCTCTGAAAAGCTTGGTTCCAACTGTTTGCTTTTTAAAGAGTGTCAGCATGTCTACTGCAAAGCCTGCATGAAGGAATACTTTGAGATCCAGATCAGAGATGGTAAAGTGCAGTGCCTTGACTGTCCTGAGCCGGAGTGTACGTCTGTAGCCACACCGACACAGGTACTTCTCATGACAAATTTGATGTGAGTCATGATTGACTCTTAACACTTCGGCTCCTGATCTAGTCCTGATAGCATTATATGGCTTTAATAGGTGAAGCTTCTGGTGGGAGAAGAGGAGTTTGCCCGCTACGACCGTCTTCTCCTGCAGTCAAGTCTGGACCTGATGGCAGATGTTGTTTACTGTCCCCGCTCGAGTTGTTGCACGCCTGTGATGCTGGAGCCCGAGAGCACTATGGGCATTTGCCCATCTTGTCAATATGCTTTCTGTACCCTCTGCAAGCGAAGCTATCATGGCCTCTCTCACTGCTTGGCCACTGCTGGTAAGCTCATGGTGGTATGCATACCTGCAAACTAGTCGCTTTTGGCAAAATTCGCCGTTTTGAACCAAAAATAGGTGAATCGTATAAATCCGAAGAGTTTTTTTTCTGTTGGGGGGGTCTTAGGCATCTACTCTCGAGTGTCTGAAATGTCTTTGGTCCAGCACCGGGATTCGTTTGGTCAACCAAAATGAAGATAACAGCTAACCAAGTCTTGTATGGTCCTTAGACAACCAGAATCATGCGTTCTAAACGTCATGTTTGTGACCGTGCTGAAAGGGATGAGTGCAAATTGTCTGTCAAAGAGAAAATGGCTTTGATATTTATTATTCAGGTCATCTGTGTAATGGAAACTTCAGTCACCGAAGCTGTGGTTTATAGATGATATTTAATAATTATTTTAGAGACCGATCAATTGGCTTCATGATGCATTAATATGTAGTCCGGAGAAGCTTATATCTGCTTTTTGACCTTTCTTTTATATAAAAGCTCTTATAAAAAAAACCTGCACTTTATTTTCTCAATAATGCATTTTTAAAACCAAAACCCCAGACGCACAAACGCTTTTGTTCCGATGGACATGCATCCAGTTCGTATTAGGAAAGGTGCACCTCTCAGAAAACTTAAACAAATTAAGGTCATTTTAGATGTTCAATTATGACTTTGAGCATTGGGATCGTGAGACGAGGGAAACTTATTTATTTTCTATGAAATTCTCAAAAAAAAAAAAAAAATTGTAGCTCAAAATTGTTGTCATGTGATTAGCTGATCAGCTGTTTTGCACTCAAAAAAACTTGTGCAGAGAAGAAAATGACAATACATACCCTTATCCCCATCAATCCCCCCCTCGCGTATGGCTGTCACCTTTTCCACCTCTTCCGAGTTTGCAGGTTTGCATAGTATCTGAATTAATTCTCTTACTGTGTTAGATGTTGACATTCCTATATTAGCAATAAGCATCCTTCCTTATGAAATGAATGCTATATAACATAATTGTGTGTACTTTCCACTGATTTTACTCTTTATATATCGATATATATACTTTTCTGTAACAGATGAGCTTCGTGGTTTGCGGGACGAATACCTTTCTGCAAATGACGAGGGGAAGAAGTTTCTTGAGAAGCGTTTTGGAAAACGTATCATTCAGAGAGCAGTGGAGGAGTCCTTTAGCACAGATTGGTTGAAGGACAACTGTAAGCAATGCCCATGCTGTGGCACTCATGTACAGGTCAGCATCTTTTGCATTGAACACTTCAAATTCTAAGTCACAACAGACTCTATGCATGATTGCCTCTGCGTTTTGTCTCAATCAGCTCAGTTACATCCGGAGCATTTAGCGTCCATAGGGAATAATTCCATTATTCACTTCAAGATGCAACTAGGATTAAGGTCCACGATTTGAGTCAAGTTGTCCTAACACCACATACATTAACAACCAAAAAGGGACAAGGCTTCAAGCTATACGTACATTTCAAAGCTACATCTACAAATATGAAAAGGAATGTGTACACTTACTCGAGGCTTGATCACAGAGGCACTCAACAATGCTCAGCTGTAGTGTAGTCGGTTTGCTGAAAGTTGAACGTAAAAAAAAACATGTCGTTATCGCTTGGTGACAAATGACCTCAGCACTATGAGAGCAGCAGTGGCTTAGCTGGCTGAGATTTTAGTGGACGTTCTTCATCACTCCGCATGCATATAAACACAATGACCAAACCAATAAAACCCAAATGGTTGTATTAATAGAAATGAGTTATCATTCATGATGCAGGCTGAAAATGGAACTTTAATGATGTATCCAAAAGCGAATTGCTGTCAAATAGTTCAATTCAAGAGCCAAGTTTAGAATGATGTAATGCACAGTGCACACGTGTATCAACAGTGTTCACCTTATAAACACATTCACATCTATTTAAATTAAAAGATGTACGGTCTACAAACATTGAATTCGCCCCCATGTTTTTTACAGCATCCCTAAACGGACCCCTGCAAACGAAGGCAAGTCCAAAAGATGTCTTTTCAACGTCGTTGATGACGTTGCATAGACGTCCCCTGAGGAGCCAGAATGTAAGTTTTTACAACGTCTTTTTATGACGTCTTCTGAATGTGTGCTATTGTTGTCCAGGCGATCTCTATAATTGTATTGGACTGATATCACTTTTGCACCTGCAATTAATATTGAAATTGAATTAATCCACCATTATTGTGATCAGTGTTTGCTTTAGTTGGCCTCTTGACTCTTGATTTATTACAGAAATTGTAGGTGTACTTTGCCATTGTAAATGTGTTATAAATACACTGTTTTAGTGGCCAAAGAATACTAAATCATAATGATATCAGCTTTCAAAGTTTCTTTACAGAATGAGTATTCTCACTAACATGAGTTTGTTGTATTGCTGTGCAAATGATGGCTGACCTATTTATGTGTGGTTAAAGCCTTTCGTTTGTCATTTCTTAACAATCTTATAAAATATATTTTCAAATGATTGAACAGCATGAGCATTTAAACACACAAAGACATGATGAATTAGTGTATGAAACTCAACCATGGTGACAACCAACAGAAGAATACTTTGCGCTGCAATGCATGGTGGGTGACATTATATTACAAAACGCATTCATGATTCCCAGCATGCATTGCAATTGAGCTAATTATCTCAAGTTTTTTTAATTGTCACCACAGTTGAGGTTTGTATGATGAGTGTTGATGTCAAAGTGTGTCAATGACGTTGAGGATAATTTTAATTCAATGTTTGTAACATCAGTCATGTATGATCTAGTTTTATCTAACTATCTTCAATATTCTAGTATGTTTTTGTTTATAGTACAATAACTCCCCGTAACCATCTCTTTCTTTAATAACAAACAAGTGTTGTAAAACACTATTGTCTGAGAGAGGATTCATATAATGAAGGTCTAAATAAGAGTCAAGAGCCCAACTAAAGCAAACACTGATCACAATAATGGTGGATTAATTCAATTTCAATATTAATTGCAGGTGCAAAAGTGATATCAGTGCAATACAATTATGGAGATCACCTGGACAACAATAGCACACATTCAGAAGACGTCATAAAAAGACGTTGTAAAAACTTTCATTCTGGCTCCTCAGGGGACGTCTATGCAACGTCATCAACGATGTTGAAAAGACGTCTTTTGGACTTGCCTTTGTTTGCAGCGAAACAACTCTGCAACGCGCATTTCCTCTACCTTTCCCCTGCGGTATAGTGGTGAAACCGATCGCGGATGACCCGTGGTCCATACGGATGGTACTCTACGGTTAGAACAAAAACAACAACATATCTTGGTTATAACAAACAGAAAAACAATGTTACTCACATACTGATCCGAATCAAAGCAACCTCCTTGGGGGTGATTTTAAGATGATCTTGCGCTACAACGACTCTCTGTTGGAAAGTATCTCCATAGATATATAAGAGTATCTCTGCTAAAAGCTTTAGTACCGCGGGTCCTATCGCGTCTCTGCTGGAAAGACTTTATAATATTGACACAAGTCCTAGCTCCTGCCTGACATTTATCCTTCTTTTTATACTTTAATTCCACAGACCATTTATTTTATGTAATAAATAAGACATCTCTCTTTCTACAGTCTTTCTAATGCCCGCATGATCTCTTCCCTGCGTCAACATTTTGTACTATGGTGGCCACAGTTGTGTTTGGACTGAGCGATTCGTTGCAAATCTATAATACAACTTAAGTGGCCGCTGTAAATCAAAAACTGCGCCTTTAAAGATCGCCTCATACGACCACTTTCAACAAGTTTGTATGATTTATTAGGGTCTTCATGAAATGTCTGGAACATATTTTGCTTAAAAACACTCAATTGCTGTGTAATCAAAACCCTTATTGCCTCCTCAAAAACAGCTCTGCTCACAGCAACCCATTTTAGTGCATGTGTCTTTAAATGATAATGAGTTACAGCGCACCCAACCCCCCTTCCGTCCGGCTTTTCAACACAAGCGTAGTACTACCATGGCAATGGTTTAGCTTACTTATGTTTCACTGTATATACATGTCATTTCTGACTGTTGATTAATATTACTCACATCGGCAGCTTCGTCTCGTTCAGTCCGTCTCGATCTCTCTTGAGGAACAACTTTGAAGCTTATCCTGCTTGTGCTGTCCCAGGTTGAAAAAGCACTCCGGTTTGAAGTGATTCGTGCAAACACGCAGGTTTTTACTTATGGTTTCTGAGGGATTTCCACTAAAAAGAAAATAAATCCACTGCTGTCTCCTCCTTGGTTTGGACTCTGTGTTGTGACTACATTGCATGTTGTCCACGAACTTTAGCCATGTTGTCACGTACACCGCTGTCGCTTGTGAAAACAACAATGGCGGAGTGCGGTGGGTGGAACTGTGTAGATTGTGGGGCGGTAACATTATAATAAAATCCGCTTTGGACATCACAACTGGAGCGAAATCTGAACGGCTCGATTTCTCACATGCTTGCAGGGAAAGGCACTGGGTTGATAGATGCACCCGGGGACCGATTATAGCACTTAAACACAGAAAAAGTGAGGTTTTCATATGATGTCTCCTTTAATTGTCCAAATATCGATGCTTATGACTTTGTTGAATAAAACTAAAACAGCCACATTAAGGTCTTGCATATGTTTTAGTCTTAACAAATATCTACAAAAATTGTTTTCTCTCTAATTCCATTATTCTCATCTATTGTTTTAGCAATAATTTCCCACTTATTTGTATGTGACTTTCTTTAACTGAACATAATCTTTCACAAAGTTATTATTTAAATAATATCCTCTTCTTAACTTTGTAATGCCATTACCATTCCTTAAAGTGTTTGTGCATGATACAACAAATGGAATACTTCCTCAAACATCTATTCAATCAGTTGATTTTACATTAAACCCGGTAACAATTAATAATAAGATGCTATTAGTTAACATGAGTAAATGCATTAGCAAATATTATCTAACAATGAACAATTTTGATTTTCAGCATCCATTAATCCTTGTCAATGTTAGTTTGTGACAATACAGTTATTCATGTTAGTTCATGGTACATTAACTAATGTTTAGCGTGAAAACGTTTGATTTTAATAATGTATTAGTAAATGCTGAAATTAACTTGAATTATTATTAATAAATGCTGTAGGAGTATTGTTCATTGTTAGTTCATGTTAGCTAATGCATTAACTAACTGTTAACAAATGGAACCTGATTGTAAAGTGTTACCTTAATCCCTTATGCATCCTTTTTTCTTGTAAATACAAACAGCTGGTCAGGTCAGGAAAGTCATTCAAATCATTGGTAAAAGTTATGGAAATTATACACTGTTGAATGAATTGCTGTTGTTCAGTTCTTTGAGTATATTTTTACATATAAATGCTTCATAAACTATTATGTTTAAAAGTATATGAAGTTAAAAACATAATGGTAACAGGTATGCAGGCATTTCTACGGTGCAGTCTCACTGTATTTTGTGCCCTTTTCCAATTTCTGTAGAAGATACACGGCTGTAACAAGATGACGTGTTCTTCCTGTCAAGGACGTTTCTGCTGGATTTGCCTGGTATCTCTTAGTAAAGTGAACCCCTACAGCCACTTCAACAACCCCAACACACCCTGCTTTAACCAGTTAGTGCCTGCAAACACAGTCCTCCATACACAGCCATTATATCGTGTTAGAGTTTCACTGTCCAGTCTGAGTTACAAATGTAATAAAAAACTAGACCATAGGAATGCTAAGGTTTTGATGTTACCCTGTATGTATAGCTTAAGCTACAGTATGAACGGAGAGGCTAATACTAATATAAAATATGCCATTGACACATTTATTAAGGCCGGTATATAACAGTGTCACTCTATCATATGTCAATGTAACATAGCAATGAGTGCAGATCTTAGCACGTAAATCACATACAAATAATGATACCTCGATAAATATGGTTAAAAATAATTGTCATTCAAGTATTTTAAGGGTTCGTATGGCGCGAACACATGTTTTTCTGTGTCTTTGGTGTGTTATAATTTGCCCATGCATGTATTAGACAGGTAAAATTGCAAAAATTTAAGTGTCGGAACAAAATATGCAAAAGAAGCGAATGCTCACCCAGACCTGTCTGAAACATCTTGTGTAACCACACCCACATAAATCTACGTCAGTTTGTGGTATGATTTGACTAAGATCGCCCAAATGTAAACACAAGTAATGTGGGTGTACCTGTCAGTACAATTGGTTATGGAACCCGATGTTCCAAATATGGTAAGAGGCGTTACATTTCCGCCACACGCTTTCAGTATTCGACCAATCACTACGCACTGGTTAACTAGCCAATCATAGCACGCCTCGCTTTTCAGAGCGATGAGCTTTGTTAAAAATCTGCGCGTTTCAGAGAGGCAGAGAGGTGGGGCAAAGAGGAGATACAAACAAGCACAGAATGCGGAAAATACAGCGTTTTTTAACCGTAAATCATGTATAGACATTGCATTACATCTAAAACAAACCATGTTATTTGTTTTTGCTGTTTCATACCACTCCTTTAAAAGATTTGAATGTATTTATTGTGGGGTTGTCTGTTTGTGTCTGTATATTAATGTTTGATCAGAGGTAGAGTGAAAATGACTTAATGCAGTATGAACCTGTTTTCAAATAATGTCTCTTATGCCATTAGCTCCTCACTGCAGAAAGCGACATCCAGGAGGCACGATTGGATCAAGATTCAGTTTCTTTCCACTGCGTTTTGATTGGTCGACAGATTTCACGTTAACTAGTTATTATTTTGACGGAAACTTCACTTTATTTTAAACATATTTAAAAAAAAGTATTTTACAAGGTTTGGGTTAACAAACATTTAACTGTGATCATTACTTACTGGCTTTCACTTAATGATGACATTGATAAGTTCAAATGTTGGAAACCACGAGTTTCAACAAACTCTGAATTACGGCTAAGTATATAAAGTGGGAATAGTTACCTGCGTGAAGTTGGCCTGTAATTGAATTATAGGCGATGACGTCACCAGCCCCCCTACATGCTCCGAAATCATCAAAAATAGCCTAAATCGTTTGTGCTCCGTTTGTGCTGGTTTGTGCCGTAAAAAAATCATTTGTGCTGCTTTAATTGTTTTAATATTAGACATTGAATTATTGGCGATGACGTCATCAGCCCACCGACATGCTCCGAAATCATCTAAAATAGCCTAAATCGTTTGTGCTCCGTTTGTGCTGGTTTGTGCCATAAAAAAATCATTTGTGCTGCTTTAATTGTTTTAATATTAGACATTGAATTATTGGCGATGACGTCATCAGCCCACCGACATGCTCCGAAATCATCTAAAATAGCCTCAATCGTTTGTGCTCCGTTTGTGCCAATAAAAATATCCTTTCTTCGACTATTCTAACTATAATGTTGATGTAACTTTATCAAGGTAACACCAAAACGCCCCGCCAAATCACAATTGTTACCTATCAACTCTGCGTTTTCAAGTTTAGAAGGACACAGCGGATTACAGAATTACCTTGATAAAGTTACACCAACTGTATAGTTAGAATAGTCGAAGAAAGGATATTTTTATTAGCACAAACGGAGCACAAACGATTTAGGCTATTTTGGATGATTTCGGAGCATGTCGGTGGGCTGATGACGTCATCGCCAATAATTCAATGTCTAATATTAAAACAATTAAAGCAGCACAAACTAAATTTTTTATGGCACAAACCAGCACAAACGGAGCACAAGCAATTGATGCTATTTTGGATGATTTCGGAGCATGTAGGGGGGCTGGTGACGTCATTGCCTATAATTCAATGTCTAATATTTAAAAAAGCGTAGCAGCACAAACGCAACTTTTCGCGGCACAAACCAGCACAAACGGAGCACAAACAAGCGGCACTATTTTCGGTGGTTTTGGAGCATTTGTGTTCTGCGGTGAGGACTATCTCTCTTTGGCCAGCAGTTTCCTCCCAGGTCTTTTCATTTGTATTCATGTACTACTCAAATGAAGGCATGCTGAAGAGGGTCATGCTATAATTGTTACTGATTTTTATTTTCTCTACAGATTGTTTCAGGGAATGGAAATGGAAGAAGGAGAAGCCGGTGTTTGGAGTGATGAAGATGAATAAGAAAAAGTTTAAAGGACCTGTATAGTGCACTTTGTTCCTCCATACACTGACCAGATTAGACATAAACCAAATGATTCAAATCTGATCATATTAAATTTAGCTAACCAATAATGTGCTTATATTTGCAATATTTTAAAGTCTGCACTTATCACTTTCCTTTCACAGTTCAAGCACAAAGCTTTGTTTGCAAATTAAGACAACATTTATAAAAATGTTGAACTTTGAGTATAAACTTTAACACAATACAGGTTTCTTATCCAGGTTTTTATGTTCAAAGTTGTAAGATATCTGAAGGTTACCTACAGTTAAAACACATTTGATCTGTTTTGCCATGGCATGACATTTGTCTACGTTTGAAAATGATGGAATGTATTTTGGACGTTCATTTTCACTGGGTTTTAATTTAGGCTTTTATCATGATGTATTTGTTATCTAGCAGGTGTTCTTCTTTATCATACTCGTGCCACTACAAATGGTGGATGTTTCAAACATGTTTGATTGACTCCACAGTAAAGTAAATGTTAAATTATTTTGGCTTCTGAAATAATACTTCTTTAGAGCCTGTGTGACAAGAATCTTTGTCAAACTGCAGACTTTAGCCTGAAGCTCCTCCCACTGTATTGTTTTGTGAAGGCCAGGCTAGCTGTGTCATAGCTTTACCTTTGACACAGGTGAAGATACCCAGAGCGCAAGGTAAGCTCTCCAGATGATAATGTTCTAATGCTAGACTTTAGCCTACATCCATTACTGAAAGAACGAAATAGACATCATTCACGTACATGTGGATTCTGACGTAACTATGCGTCTTGTTACGTGCACTTGGCATCTTCGAGCTCAGGAGCTCTGTTCATTTTTTCGTAATCTAAAAAAATGACATGCCATATTACGTCAGTCTGTAACGTTAACTTGAATACAAAAAGCTTCTGTTTAATTTTTGTTTGACTGTAATTCAGATTTGACAACTTTGTGAATAGCGCTCTGTCTTGTGAGAGTTGCGTGGGTTTGTGTAGCCCCTCCTACTTTTCATTTTCGGACTCTAATGAACAAATGAACTATTCTTGATAGATCAGCGCATTTGGCAAGACAAAAGCAATGATTATTGTTATATACCTGTAGGAGATGATCAAATACATTAGCATATGTGGTTCAGACTGTACGATGAAATGGAAAGAAAACATACTACTGTAAGTGAAATGTAAAATGATGCTATTATGTGTTTTTACTCAACAAGACGTGAAATTTGAGTAGTTTGTGTTTTAAATAAAACATTAAACAAACGTAATGTAATGTTAGGTATTAATTAATGTTAATAAATTAAAAGTGTTTATAAAAATGAATTCGATCTGCGGGATGAGCTGTAATGTCCTAAATTGGAAGAGTCTGGAACGCAGCATAGTCAGGCTTAATGTCATGAGTCACGTTTTTGTTTGTACGTACCATGTTTGAAAACGTGTTGCATCAGATTTAGACAATTTAAAGGGATTGTTCCCTGAGGACCTCTGTATGACTTTCTTTTGTGGAAAACAAAAGATATTTGAGAAATGTCTGTCTTTTTGTTTAGACAATGGACCAAACCTTTCTTTACAGTGGATTGATTTTCAATCCATGTATCTGTCAAATATCACTAGGTTCATATACTGTAGAGTTCCAGTGTTTGAAATTAAGGAGCATCAAGTGGTGAAGTTGCGAATTGCAACCAGTGGGCCACTCCACCCCTCCATTCTGAGAGGCTGACAGTAACGTTTTCGCTTCTTTGGTGAAGGAGATAAGGTATTTACGAAAAAGGCTCTGTAGTATGGAAGCCCGTTTCCGCCAGGGTTGGGAATTTTTTTAGAATTAGTAAGTCATAATAATGAGATACTAAGTCGAAATTTCCACTTAGTATCTCATTATTATGACTTAGTAAGTCGAAATTTCGACTTAGTATCTCATTATTATGACTTAGTAAGTCAAAATTTCGACTTAGTATCTCATTATTATGACTTAGTAAGTCAAAATTTCGACTTAGTATCTCATTATTATGACTTAGTAAGTCAAAATTTCGACTTAGTATCTCATTATTATGACTTACTAAGTCGAAATTTCGACTAAGTATCTCATTATTATGACTTACTAAGTCGAAATTTCGACTTAGTATCTCATTATTATGACTTAGTAAGTCGAAATTTCGACTTAGTATCTCATTATTATGACGTACTAAGTCGAAATTTCGACTTAGTATCTCCTTATTATGACTTACTAAGTCGAAATTTCGACTTAGTATATCATTATTATGACTTACTAAGTCATTATTATGACTTACTAATTTAAAAAAAAAATCCCAACCCTGGCGGAAACGGGCTTCCATACTGTAGGGCAGTTTGTCCATACTATAAAAATACCTTAGAAGAAAGCATTACGGGTGCAGCTCGAAACAAAAGACAGACCTTATTTTAATATTGGTTGTCATGCCTTTTTATTTTAATGTCGGCTTTGTATTTTATATGTTTTGTTGCTCGTATCTGTTTCATGTGTTTTATCAATAATATGTTATTTGATAGTAAATAGTATATGTATTATCATATATTTACAGTGAAAATCTGTTAAACATACAAAAATATTACACCTTAAAATATATATTGAAAAACAGTGATAGAACATTCCCATAATTCCCTGACTTAATATTTAATTTAAATAATTGTTTCTTCTTATATTTCTTATCAGTTATTAGGGTGTTTCATTGTTTGTTGCTTAATTACTTTTAATTCAAATGCCAACATATCAATGCCAGACTTAACACATAGGCCTATCATGTCAGTTAATGAAATACATCAAGAATTGAAAAATATACAAACATTGTATTAATGCATAAAACTCAGCGTCAATGTTTTTTTTACAGTTTTGAACTGTAATGTTGTTAACATTTTTACTGTATTTTTAACAGAAAGTTTCTGGCCACCACAGCTGGCAGGTTTTTTACTGAAAAACAACCGTTTACAGTAATTTAGCTGTTGAATCAGCTGGTGACATTTTACAATACATACAAACTGATCTCATGAAAAAATGTGCGACAACCAGGAAGCACAAGAAGATGAACTGCTGGCTCTAGCAAGCATATATGATGAAGATGAGTTTCACAGGGCGGAATCAGGACGAGAGGGTGAGATCCATCTGTGCCTTGAGCTTCCTCTTGACTTCAAACTGATAGTGAAGGGTGAGATTTTATCAGTTTATCCACTCGTATTCTTTATCAGTGATTTTATCCATATAGCCTTTATGAGTTTTCTGCATAATATTTAACAGCACCAACATGTGTAGAGTATGGTATATCATTTCTACCCTACTTGGTTCTGAGTTTTGTTCTACCTACGGAATACCCTTCATCATCAGCTCCAGTCTTTACTTTAAGCTCCAAATGGCTCACAAGAGTCCAGGTGAGTCCTGCTTTGCTTTCAGGTTTTTAAAAAGTTTTATGTTTATCATATCTGTGTGATGATGGCAATTAGGGAATTTCTTCTCCATATTATTCTTGTGTCTGAAAAGATCACTACACTTTGCAAGAGACTGGACAATCTTTGGGAGGAGAACCGGGGAAGTGTGGTTCTTTTTACCTGGATCCAGTTCCTAAAAGAAGAGACTCTGAAATACCTTGACATCCATTCTCCACTTGAGATCCAAAGATTTTCTGGTCAGTCTGAGGGAGAATCTGGTCAGACACTGGAAGCAGAAAAAAGTAAACAGCATGAATTAGACCCAAGAGCTGTTCAAGAAGTCAATCCTCGTACAGACATGCTAAACCAGCTGCTGGATTTTGATGAAGCTCAGAAGCAGAAAGTGTTCGATGGAAAGGTCTTCTGTTGTGGGATCTGCTTCTCTGAAAAGCTTGGTTCCAACTGTTTGCTTTTTAAAGAGTGTCAGCATGTCTACTGCAAAGCCTGCATGAAGGAATACTTTGAGATCCAGATCAGAGATGGTAAAGTGCAGTGCCTTGACTGTCCTGAGCCGGAGTGTACATCTATAGCCAATCCCTCACAGGTGTGTCTAATGACAACCTTTTTATTTGTTTGTGCTTTAGTTTGAGTTATAAATAGATTTGAAATCTTAACACTTCAGTTTTAGTCCTGACATCAGTATACTGCTGCAATAGGTAAAGTTTCTGGTGGGAAAGGATGAGTTTGTCCGCTATGACTGTCTCCTACTGCAGTCAAGTCTGGACCTGATGGCAGATGTTGTTTACTGTCCCCGCACGTGTTGTTGCACGCCTGTGATGGTGGAGCCCGACATCACTATGGGAATTTGCCCATCTTGTCGATACGCTTTCTGCACTCTCTGCAAGCGTACCTACCATGGCCTTTCCATCTGCAAAACAGGTAAAATCATAGGACCACTTTAATTCCTGCGTAGAGATCATCCAAAATTGGATTTTATAATCATTTCTTAAAGTCCGTATGTGTGATTCATAGAACGAACGTATGCACGCACAGAAAACATTCCTACACCTCTGTTTCAGATGTGATAACTATAAATCAAAAATAATCTTGAATTTTTTTGTGGCTGAACTGTAAACGATGTCTAATAAATGTCATTGACATATAAAAGAGCACATTTCACCATCCAAATCCTTTCCATCTGGCAGGAATGGCTTATATTTCGAAAAAACATGCAGTGGGAAATGCAAGCACATTTTTTAAATTCTGTGCATACGCACATTTTAAACATGAGGCCCTAGGTGTTGACTACTGCACCCAAACACAAATATCATGATGTAGTGTATATACAGCGGCAGTTAGATTTCAAGCTAAAATATACCTGCATATTTTTTGTGACATTAATTTACAGTGTAAATAGAAAGTCAGTGAATAGCGTACTTACAGTACATGATCTTTCTAGACTTTAAATATGTAAGGCTGCTGCCGAGGTGTCCACACCAAAAGGACCACATCCTGAGAAACACAGAACTTTATCCAATACAATGAACTCCCCACAGAGTTTGTATCTCTATCCCAGACAGCTACAACAATGAATGATGTTTACCAACTCACACCTTTACATCTGTTCTCTTCTCCCCCTCTCCTCTTTCTCTCCAACTGAACTCAGAGCACAAGGCTCACCCATGAACTGGATATGACAAATACCATATCTTATATGAACAAAGAATCTTCATATGCATATTTTGTATCATTCGAAATTTCCACAGCCGTGGAGCGGATCATAACATAGGTTTGAGGGTTTAAAGATATTCTGCTCGCTGTTAAGGGTGTGTCTTCATGTAAATGCCCATTTGTGGCCTGATCAGATCTAGCACAGAGTCTATTACAATGTAAATTGTTGTTGTGTGGAGGAACGGTATTTTGGTCTGGGTATTTAAGGGAATCTGGCTAAATGTTCTGGTGAAAACTTACTATGATGAACCCCATGGTGCTGTGTGTGCCTTCAGACACACAGCTCTGTGTTTTTTCCGACCGCACCTTTTTCTTCTGTCAGGCATGAATCGTAGACTCGTATACTAATCTTTGAGGATTTGATGTTTTGTTTTCGTATTCTCTGAATTGAATTGAATTGTAATTGGCAAGAAACAATTACCTGACTAATAGATTGTCATGTTTGAAATTGTTTCACAGTACCCTAAATTTATAAACACGTTCTTATATTATTTATTCAATATAATAATTATATTGTATCCCGTTTCATACTTGTTTCCCTAAATCACTACTCAGGTTAGTAACAGACTAGAACTGTCTAGGTGGCAAAGACACACCAGCTGAGAATTTTAGAGAACCGGCTAACAACTTGGCATTAGTTTAAGTGTACTTAGATCTTAGAGGCTGTTAATGTGAATTTCCGTTTAAAGCAACACAAGGGTTGTCTGACCAATCTCATACTCTGATTACAGTAATATTATTCTAGTTAAGTGGACATGGGAAACCATGGCATGATTTTATAAAGATGCCATTAGAGAAGGTAAGATTGGTCTATTGCTGTGGAGTGTTCATGACCTCTGGCTGAAAATAATTGTTGCTTGTGATTAGGTGTTAATAATCTAGGCTGACCAAAAAAGGTGCGTTTAGCAGTGAGGCATCTACCTTAATGTTACTGGTCTCTTACCTCTGGCAATGACCAAGACTGAAGAGTTTGTGACCGTGAGATCCATGTATAGACGGCCAGCACAAGACTCTAAGCGACATGAGAATCAGATGAGTGAATATAATTTAGAGTAAAGCGGGATAATCAAACCACGACCCAAATTGCACGATTATTATCACGCTTAATAATCTAATACAAATAATATAATTCAACATGGTTATCCTTTTTATCTTTTGAAGTCAGATAAATTATACAATGGTAAAATGACGTTGACTGTAACAACCCAGAGCGTTGGAAAGGCAGAACGCTCGCATGCCTTCGCTATGCCACCTGGACCCGCCATTGGGCCAGGGGGTGGTTGGTGGTTCTTCTTTTCTCACATTTTTCACCACCTTGCAAATATTATATTAAATTTAGAAACTGTATATCAGATAGACTATAAGTTTATATAATGTATTGTTATTATTGTTATAGTAGTATTATTGTTAAGTATTTTGTACATTTTAAAAGTTTTATATTTTTTTGTAACAGCTGAGCTTGTCAGGTTGGTCGACGAGTGTGAGGAGGAAGATCTTGAAAAGGAGTGTGTGGACGAAACATTAACTGAAAATTGGTTGAAGGAAAACTGTAAACCATGCCCATCCTGCGGCGTGCAAATACAGGTCAGCATCTACTGGCCACAGTGCTGCAAGGATATCTTAACATTGGCTTTAATGCACAAACTTCGATCAGTCACTGTCCTGAGCTGTATTTTTTGTTCCCCAATATTCAGAAGGTGCTGGGCTGTAACAAAATGACATGTACCTCTTGTTGGATGTTTTTCTGTTGGATGTGCTCTTCAATTCTAAATAAATCGAATCCCTATGGGCACTTCCAAGACCAAAACTCACCGTGTTATTACCGGTGGGTGC
Source organism: Triplophysa bombifrons (assembly GCA_029783895.1). NCBI lineage: Eukaryota > Metazoa > Chordata > Actinopteri > Cypriniformes > Nemacheilidae > Triplophysa > Triplophysa bombifrons. Next base: position 17,162,019 of record CM056466.1, read on the forward strand.
CTCCTTCTAATATTACACTGTCCTGTTTGATCTGATTTGTCTTAATCAGTTGTACAACCTGACTGATTATTTTATGTATATTTATATTGTCTCCATGGTTGGTCTTCACCTTTAAGTTACAAATTATATTTTTCATTTAAGGTACGCTGGAGAGCCTTGTAATATTTAATACATGATTCTTATTTTCCTTCTAGAGTGCATGATGAAGTCCCAGTGGAACAGCAGTGAAGGCAAGTTTTGGGTGCAAGTTTTGTAATGTTTTGTACACCATTGTAGTTAGGACTAATAAGGAGGACATATATAGAGAAACAATAATGTGAGAGTTTAATGGCTGTATTTCCAGAGTTTGACATTTGATGTTTATGCACAGTATTTAGTTATTTATTTAAATTTTACACTGTGTTCTGCTGTTATCTAATTTATATTAGATTTATTAATATTTGATGCTGTCCTCTATTCCACGCAGCCAGCTCGTCCTCATGCTCTCCCTTAGTGTGATGGTGAGACATTGATGATTAAACATATAGATTGAATTTTGATTTAAGATTTGAGTTGGATTTTACAAGAGGGTGCATGAAACAATTCAATACAAGCGCAAATATCACTGCAGATTGATAATGAGTATCTAACGTATGACTGAATTTGTAGTGAAATAAAATGTGTGTGAGGCATTAGTACTTTTCATAGTTCTTCTCACATTTTGGCTACTTTCTGGAATCTGACTTGAGTTCACTAACTCAGGATAGGTTTTATGAAGTAACAATGAAATTATAAAGGAAATGTATACTGCATCTTGTTAAATGTTCTTACTATTGTTCACTGTTAGTTAAAATTCATGATTGAAATGTATTGAAAATGTATTAGTGTGTAAACAACCTTATCTTATAGGCTATGTCAACATATCAAATCTTTGAATTGTTTCTGGTGCATTGCTCAATTGTGGACTTGCATGACTGAGGATTGTAGCTCAAACTTAAAAGCTTGATAAGTATAAAAAAGAAAATAATAAAAAAAAGACTACAAAATACCCATAATGGACCTCAATGTGACAGTCCTTCCATAGCAATCTGTGTCCTAATCATTTTGCAATCCTATAAGAGGAATGCGTTAGAGGCGGAATGTCCGATTTCTCATTTCTTTTTTGGTAACTTTTTTCATATTAGTTTTATCAAACTCTTAGAAATCCTTACAGTTTAAAAGAGACCACGAGAAGAGTCTTTTTGAGTTGTTTTAGAGTGAGTGTGTGTGTTGGTGGAGGTTTTTAGGAGTTGTTCTTCAGGTTTGCAGTTTGTGGGGTTTGTTCTTCATCTCCTTGCATTCTGCATCTCCAAAGGATGGACTAGAAGAAGACTTCATCTTTAACTCTTAAGTTTGTGCCAGGCTACGGCCTCGTCTTTCCAGATACAGATCCTCTGCATAAAACTGGTTCTCTCTGATCACTTTCAGCCAAGATCACCTGGAGCCTTAACAAACTGCATCAGGACACTTTATTTATTTTGATGGGCAAGACGTGCAAGTATCAAACTTAGTCTTATTAATGGATGCACAGGGCTTCATTAATCCTTTAACAGAGGTGCTTTACAAGAAGAAACTGATGTTTAGTTAACGCTATTGATCTTCTGAATATCATATACTGCTATAAATCCATGCTCTTTTCTTCTCTCTGCTTCAACTTCAACCTTCTTCCAATGCTTAACTGTATGTGTGTGTATGTTAGATTAGTATGTGTCTAGTCTAGGTAATAAACTCCTGTTTTATTTCACACGTGATGTTGTTTGTTCATGCTCATAATCCGGAGTCCCTAAACATACCAATTCTTGCTACCTGCTCGAAATGCTAAGTGATTTCCCGAAATCATGAATTTGATCCAGATAATTATAATTGACATACAGGCTTGGAACGACATAAAAGGTTGAGTATGAAACAATTTTATATTTTTGGGTGAACTATCCCTTTGATATTAAGATTCATAATTTAGAGACAGGGTAAAACTGTTAAATAATATTCCCAGTGTTGACCAATTTGACACGTGACATTCCTGTAGCTCAGTGGTAAGAGCATTGTGTTAACATGCAAGGTTGTGGGTTCAGCCCAGGGGATAGCACATACCTAAGTATAAATGTATAGGATAGTGCAATGTAAGTTGCTTTGGATAAAAGTGTAAAATGTTATTGACAACATGGCCAATTTAAGCCTTCATGAAATAAATTAAATAAATTTACCTCGCTCTCTTTAAAGTAACCATAATTTGACCAGGGTAATGGTAGTAAAATTATGATAATATAAATTCAAATTAATTTGCCATAAACACCCTACGCCCTATTAAGACTCCATGGTCCCATAGGCTTTACCTCCTGATGGACCCTTCATCGACCAGAATTACAGCCTACATTCACAAAATCTTAATAACCGCAAAGTGCAAGTTAACAACCTTTTATTTTCCCAAAATAAATGCCATTAAAAAATATCTAAACCAATAAGTCATCATAAACAATCGTGTAAAATATACCCAAATATCACTGCATTAAATATGCACATAGTCCTATAATAATACAGCTCCACAGGATTCCCCTGGTTTCTGTAAAACAAATAAATCTCATTGTCGGATAAAATAATGAATAGTTTTTTAACAAAGTTTTGGGAATAATAAACATTTGAACAATTTACCTTCAGATTCCATAATTATTGGGAGCTGCTATTTACACTAAGTTTAAATAGCAGTAGGTTCTGTTTACATTAAGTTAAGAGTACAGTTAAGAAGTTTGGTGGATATACAATGAATACATTTATAATGAATAAATTTAATACATTTATGGTATTCTTTAATTTATTATTATATATCAAATTTATGTTTCCCGAAAGCATTGACAAAATCTGTATAATTAAGCCACTAGAATTATTTGATAAATCTGTAACAAAAAGTAAATCTTTGTTAAACCAATCGCTCCAAAAAATGGTCTGTTTCTGAGTAATATGTTATAATCGAATCACGATTCCCGACAATGTTTTTTAAAAGGAGCATTTATATTTGTGAACTGTAACATGATGACTAACATACCAACAGGTTAACATTCCTGGATAGGCTTTCATTTTCAAAGTAAGTACAAAACATACAAACTGTACAGACAACAGGTTAAGGGAGCTGCAGAATATTATGACTCGCATTGTAAACTTTGAACTCTACATTTATGCTGCACCCTCCTTTACCTTTACCTTTACCTTTACCTACAACAGGTCCTAAAGCAGAAGTGCAATAATATGTTCATCCACAAGGTTAAACAAAATCCAACTCTAATGAGAACATATACAGGCTTGCGAAACAAATAACTATTCAAAGCTGTAAGCACACATTGACTGAAAAAAATAAATGAAGAGTTTGGTTCCAAAAGAAGATAACTCACAAATCATGTTTTTTTATTGTGCATTCCAATTAATATGAATCAAACTGCAGTTGGTTTGTTTTGATGTAAGCCATAATAACAAAATGGCAAGTTGCCAATGGTGAGTAATAAGGCATTATCTATTTAAAGCTCTAAAAAGAGCATACATCTGCCACATTACATGATTTCAGAGGATCATAAAACAACACATGTTCTTAAGCATACTACTTTAATGCTTACTAAGAGCCTCGTAGGTGTAAAACAAACCCACAGGCCAAGCTTCTAGTCATATTGAAAAGCCCCAATACTAGGCCCAATATGGCTACTCCACGAGCACGGAGCAGAGATTAATGGATAAAGCAAACAGAGTTGTCAAACATGCACAGGTCAAAACCAGGGAATGCTTATGTCACGGTGTGACAAATGGTATATGGAACTTATTCCCGTTGAAGCTGTGTTCCCGCTGGGACACTTTGAGTGTAACACCGTTCCCAGGCCTGTGTGTGCGTCTGTTGCCATGACAACCCCAAATGACCGATTGGAAACAGGTGTGGGGAATTTACTTTGGGGGTTTGAGTGAGGTCCTGTCAGTACTTGAGAGAGTATAAAAAGCAAGAGAAAGAGACTGTTGGTGTGGTTCTCTCCCGTGAGAAGTCGTTTTATCGAGTGGTTGCAGTTATTGGAGTGCGGGTGAATGAAGAGGAGAGTGTTGACTTGATGAGGGACTCGAGGGCAACAGAGGGAAAGTGAAATATCCTGTTTGCATTGGAGAGGAGCTAAGTAATCGAGAACTGAGTCTCGTAATTGCATGTATTCGACACTGAATTGGATGTGGTTTGGAGTGTGTGGATCACGATCATAAATGTCACTGAGTGGATTGTACTGATTCATTACCGACCTCCTATCTCTTTCTCCATTATAAATGGTGATGTGAACTCTGCCTGTGTTTGTGAAGAAAAACATCCCGAAATATCCTTTGCAGCATTGATGAACGCGGTCCCCTCGGACAGAGACCCAAGGGTGAGTGCAGGCTTTAAATTGCACTTCGTGAAGTGAGATTGCAGTGCCTAAGATTGACGTTTCCCCCACATTATATGCTAGAAGTGGAATTGCTGTGTGTGTGGAAGATACATTCCCTTTGCCGTGCACTCTCCCTGTGCTACGCTGGTCTACTGTCAATAGTGAGAGTTCTGTGTCATTGATCTGTTCTAACTGAGTGGATGTTGAGGAATTATCATCTGGAATTTGAATTAACCCCTCTGTTTGAGTGAATAAGAGACGAGATGCCCTGTTGAATTGTTCGTGGTCTGTCTCCGTAAAAGTCCCATTCAGCCCGCTGACTTTGAGTCTGCTGTATTCCTGCAACGCAGCCGTACTGTGAGAAGTGCTCACTCCCTTCTATGCATATGAACTGTATACCTTGTGTGAAGCATCCTTTCTGTCTGCTCCAGTAGAGGTCCCGTTCAGCCCATCGACTTTGAGTCTGCTGTAACCTGGGAGCCCACCTGTGTGGGGAGAAGTGACTGTCCCTCTGCTGTGAACGTAAAGCCGGCCCGTTCTGTCTGGAATATCCACTTCATCTATGCCAGAAGAGGTCTTGTTCAGCCTGTCGACTTGAGTCTACTGAATTCCCGCAATTCATCTGTATCGTGAGAAGTGTTCGTCCCCTTCCAACTCATGTGAACTGTATGCTTGCTTGAAGTATCCCTTCTGTCTGTCTCAGTAGGAGCCCTGTGCAACCGGTCGACTTCGAGTCTACTGTATCCTTATAGTCATCTGTGCTGAGAGAAGTGGCTGTCCTTCTGTTACGAACGTGGTTGGTACACTTTGTCTGGAGTATCCATCTGCTCCAGTTTCTGTGCCTGTGGAGAGAGGGAGGTTGGAATTATTCGCTTACCCTGTAAAGATTCCCTCGCCACCCCATCATCAGATTGTGAATCTGCCGTATACGTACCTGACCGACGGCCATCTGCTCCGGATCTCGTACCTGTGGAGGAAGGAAGGTTGGAATCACTTACTTACCCAAGGAAGACTCCCCAGCCGTCCCACCATAAGACCGTGTACCTGCTGCATACGTACTCGACTGATAACCATTTGCCTCAATTCTTGCACCTGTGAAAGAAGGAAGGGAGGTTGGAAATATTTACTTACCAGAAGAGACTTACCGGACCGTTCGCCTGTTCACTGCATCTCCACCTGTGAAAGACCTACCTGACAATTTACCTGTCCACTGCCCCATCCACTACAGGGCCCGCACTGAGGAAGAGAGCGGGAGAGACCCTGGTTGTTGCACTGTTCACCTTCGATTCCTGAGGGCAAGAAGGAAGAAGATTTTAGATTAGGATTTTCAAATTGCTTTTACTTTTAAATAAAACTTGTTGAATTTATTCTGTCTCCGATTCCTCCCTCTGACACGCTCCTCGAGGTGGTCCTGGTTCAGGGGTGGGCGTAGTCCGGCTTGGCCCATCCCGACCTGTGACAGACTTTTGGCGTAGTCGGCAGGGTTCACCTCGAGTTGAGCGACCAGAGGTTGAGATGGCAGAAGAGGAAGAGCCCGGGGTGCGGCAACCGGTCATGCCGATCTTCATGGGGGCTCCGTGGGCTCCGAAGTATGGAGGCCCGGGATCTGAGATGAGTTTGTCGATGTGGAAGACCCAGGTAGAGTACCTGGCAGGGCTTCAAGGTCTGAGCGCCCCACAGAAGGTCCAGTTTGTTCTAAACTCCTTGGATGGAGAAGCGAGAAGAGAAGTTCAGGCGGCTCCGGAAGCAACCCGAGCAACTGTCCAGGCCATTTTTGACTTTCTCACGGGACAATATGGAGACGCCACCCCGGTAGCTGTTCTGAGAACGCAATTCTTTAATTCTCGGCAAGGCCCTCGCCAATCTGTTCGGGCATTTACCCTACAGCTGCGGGAGCAGTTTTCTAGACTTACGGGGAGACAGGATCATGGCCTGGGGGGCGAAGAGGCTCTGCTCCGAGATCAGTTTTTACTGGGGTTACGGGAGGGTCCTGTGCGCCAGAGTCTGCGGGTGCAATTTTGACGAACACCGAATCTGACTTTTGAAGAGCTTCGACGAGAAGCGCTGGCCCTTGAGCATGATCATACGGAGAATGTAGATTCCCCCAGCTGTCTAGCCACGAATGTTGTGGGCACCCCTTCGACTACTGTGGCACCCGACTGGAAGCAGGCCCTACGGGAAGAACTGAAGAGAGATGTGCGGGAACAAATGTTTGACCTGTCCAAATCTTTTATGGAGGAGCTCCGTCGAGAACGCCTCCAGTTGTCCTCTTTACCGCGGGAGCGGGCTTACTCTGATGGGAATCGTCCCCCCGACCGCCGTCCATCCCGACCTTCGGGCTCTCGATTCCAGTGGGATGAACACGGGCGTCCCATCTGTAACGGCTGTGGAGAGCCGGGGCATTACTTTCGTCAGTGTCCTGCTCGACGTGCATCGCAAGGGGGTTTTTAGAGTTTCCGGCCACTGTGGGTCAAGTGGTCGGGACCCCCTCATCAGACCCCTTCCTACCTACATCTTCTAGGAGCCGCTTGGTGGGCTGTTGCCCGGTGGTGGTGGTTCAGGTTAATGACCAGGAAGTGCAGTGCCTTTTGGATACAGGCTCCCAAGTGACCCTATTCACCGAAAGCTTGGCCCATGAGTTGTTTGGCACCGAAAGTCGACCACCTGCGGAAGCCCCCTGGTTGACGCTACGTGGGGCAAATGGCCTCGACATCCCGTACGTAGGATATCTTGTGACCGATCTGAAGATTCACGGGGTTGTAGTGCCTCAGAAAGGAGTGGTGGTCGTACGAGACACATGCCTGGGGTCTCATCGTGCCCTGATTGGGATGAACGTCATTGCAGACTGTTGGGAGGATTTGTTTCGAAGTAGACCGGCTCGGGCAGTCACAACATCGGCCGGCCAGGAGTGGGACCGCATCAGGGCTGACTGCCGCCGGGTATGTCTTGCCGAACGACAGGGGGACAGGGAAAGCACGGGAAGAGTGGCCTGCCGTTACGCCTTATCCATTCCAGCTCAGAGTGAGGCTGTGGTCTGGGCCAGGTTGCCCCCTCGACTTTATAGTCCGGAAGAATGGGTCATGGTGGAACCCCACGAAGATGGTCCCAAGGTGGAAGTCGCTCGAGGATTGGCGACTGTTCGGGGGGGCCGGGTCTCAGTGCGGGTCAGGAACATGAACCCCTTCCCTGTGCATTTGTATCGTCACCAACGGTTGGCCCGAGTGACCTCAGTGAGACCCCAGCAGGTTCGTGAACAGGGTGAAGTTAATTTCAATCGAGTGAGCCCGACAGTGGTCGAGGTGGCCCTGGCACGAGCTGGTCCAGAGGCGGGAGAGACAGGAAGAGGAATGCCTGCCCACCTGACGGGGGAGTCTTTACGGGGTGAAGGACTAGGTGAAGAGCAATTGGGACAACTCCAAGAGTTCTTGAGGAAGTGGCAACACTTGTTTTCCACTCATGACGAGGACTACGGTCGCACAGATGTGGTAAGACATCAAATCCCAACTGGGGACGCTGCACCCAGCCGAGAGCGTTATCGACCCGTGCCCCCGACCTTATACTCAGAGGTCCGCACCCTTTTACGAGGGATGCTCGACAAGGGGATTATTAGAGAGAGCAGTAGCCCTTGGGCCGCCCCGATAGTACTGGTTCGAAAGAAAACAGGTTCCTGGAGGTTTTGTGTGGATTACCGAAGGCTGAATCAAGTAACCAAAAGAGATGCTTTCCCGTTGCCTCGAGTTGAAGACTCTCTTACGAGCCTCACACAAGCCACCTGGTATTCCACTCTTGACTTGGCCAGCGGTTACTGGCAGGTGCAGATGGATGAGCATGACAGGGAGAAGACAGCGTTCACTACCCCCTTCGGCCTATATGAATGGGACCGGATGCCGTTTGGCCTTTGCAACGCCCCCGCCACATTCCAACGGCTGATGCAGCGTTGTCTAGGCAACCAACTGATGGATACCACCCTTGTCTACTTAGACGACGTTATCGTCTACTCTCCAGATTTCAAGTCCCATCTTGAGCACCTAGAGCAAGTCTTCCGCTCTTTAGAGCGATATGGGTTGAAGCTCCAGCCAGACAAGTGCCAGCTTTTCCGAAAGGAAGTCAAATTCCTGGGGCATGTGGTGAGCGCGGCAGGGATTTCAGTTGATCCGGAGAAGGTGGTAGCAGTACAGGAATGGGCTGCGCCCAAGACGGTGCGCCAGGTCCGTTCGTTCCTGGGCTTCGTGGGTTACTATAGACGATTCATTAAGGATTTCTCTAAAATTGCTAAACCGATCAACCAGTTGCTGGGAGGTACGGGAAGAGTTCGGGGGCGAGGGTCCCCTTCGATCCAATGGGGTCCGGCTTGTGAAGCCGCCTTCCAGAAGCTCAAGCAGGAACTACTACAGGCCCCGATTCTAGCCTATGCCGACTTCACACAACCCTTCACTCTGTACACCGACGCTAGCCATCTGGGCTTGGGGGCCGTCTTGGCACAGAAGCAGCAGGGAGAGGAAAAGGTAATTGCTTATGCAAGCCGAAGTCTACATCCAACGGAGAAGAATGACGCTAACTACAGTTCTTTCAAGCTTGAGTTGCTGGCAGTGAAATGGGCGTTGTGTGAAAAATTTAAGGATTATTTATGGGGAGCCAAGGTACGGGTCGTTACGGACAATAATCCATTGGTACATTTGCAGACTGCTAAACTGGGGGCGGTGGAGCAACGCTGGGCAGCACAACTGGCCAATTTTGACTATCAGATCCAGTACCGGCCAGGAAGAGAACATACTAATGCCGATGTACTATCTAGGCTACCCGGTGAAGGATCGGCAGGTCAGGTACCGGTACCAGAAGCGGGATTCGACGAGGGATTGATGGTGGGAGTAGTAGAGGCACCGGGGCAAACGCCGGAGGAACCCCCCCCTTGTTGGGGGTGGGACCCGCAGCGATGGAGGTTGTGGCAGGGCGAAGATGGAGATGTAGCGTTGGTTCGAACGTGGCTAGAACAGAAGGCCTGGCCTGAGGGTGCGGCTCGCCGGGCCCATACTCGGATTGTACGGGGCCTGCTGGGACAGAGGGAGAGACTCTATTTGAAGGAAGGTGTGCTTTGTAGGGCCATTCAGGACCCAGGTCGGGGCGAAGAGGTCTGTCAAATCGTGGTCCCTGAAGGGCGTTGTCAGGCGTTACTGGAGGCATATCACTCCAGGATGGGACATCAAGGGCAAGAGAGGACATTGGCACTGGTGAGACGACATTTCTACTGGCCTGGGATGGAAGGTACCACGAGGACTTACCTTCAGAGGTGCCCCCGCTGCACGTTGTTTAAGACCAAGAAGGAGGCACGGGCACCGCTGGTCCCGATTCAGGCCAAGGCACCGCTGCATATGGTGGCCATGGATTATCTGACTTTGGGACGGCCAATGGATCGGATCCAGAACATCCTCGTGGTAACCGACTTGTTTACCAAGTACGCTTGGGCCATCCCAACTGTGGACCAAACCGCCGTCACGACTGCCAACGCCCTCTGGAGGTATGTGATCCAACCATTCGGATGCCCGGAAATCTTCCACTCAGACCAAGGAACCAATTTTGAGTCCAGGGTGATCCATGAGCTGTGCCAACTGTACGGATGCAAGAAGACCCACACGACTCCCTACCACCCCCAAGGGAACGGGGGGTGTGAAAGGTTTAATCAGACCCTACTGAGTTTATTAGGAACCTTGGAGGAGGAACAGCAAGGCCATTGGGTCGACAGGCTCCCGGCGATGGTGCAGGCTTACAATAACAGTGTGCACAGTACCACCGGTTACGCTCCTACTTACCTGATGTTCGGCAGACATGTGAGACTTCCAATGGATATGCTTCTGGGGACCACTGCAGGGGAAGAGGGAGGTAGCTTGACAGATTGGGTGATGGGACACCACCAACGCCTCCAGTCGGCGTACGAACGAGTCTCTGACCAGATTAATCGAGCAGCGTTAAAGAATAAGAGGTTGTATGACCGGACGGCTCGAGAGGCACCGCTACTGCCAGGGGAGAGGGTACTGGTGCGGGACAATCGCCGACAAGGGAAGGGAAAGTTGAGTGACCGGTGGGAGGCTCAGCCGTTTGTCGTCCAGCGACAGCCACACCCAGACCAACCTGTATATGCATTGCGACCAGAAGGAAAGGCAGGCCCCGAACGGGTGTTACACCGTAATTTGATTCGCCCTTGTCCAAACTATCCAAAATGTGTTGTAGAAAATCCACCGGTCGAGACGTCCGAGATGCCCCTGCTGGTAGGATGGGCGGTGATTCCCAGAGGCCTAGGCCTAGGACCACGACCTGAAGCACCTGTTTCCCCACCTCGTCGGTCCCAGCGAGAGAATCGAGGTCAGCCTCCAGCTAGGTATGGAGACTGGGTGTCTGGAGACCGTTCTCGGGACTAGAACGGTTTGGCGGGGGGGTATGTCACGGTGTGACAAATGGTATATGGAACTTATTCCCGTTGAAGCTGTGTTCCCGCTGGGACACTTTGAGTGTAACACCGTTCCCAGGCCTGTGTGTGCGTCTGTTGCCATGACAACCCCAAATGACCGATTGGAAACAGGTGTGGGGAATTTACTTTGGGGGTTTGAGTGAGGTCCTGTCAGTACTTGAGAGAGTATAAAAAGCAAGAGAAAGAGACTGTTGGTGTGGTTCTCTCCCGTGAGAAGTCGTTTTATCGAGTGGTTGCAGTTATTGGAGTGCGGGTGAATGAAGAGGAGAGTGTTGACTTGATGAGGGACTCGAGGGCAACAGAGGGAAAGTGAAATATCCTGTTTGCATTGGAGAGGAGCTAAGTAATCGAGAACTGAGTCTCGTAATTGCATGTATTCGACACTGAATTGGATGTGGTTTGGAGTGTGTGGATCACGATCATAAATGTCACTGAGTGGATTGTACTGATTCATTACCGACCTCCTATCTCTTTCTCCATTATAAATGGTGATGTGAACTCTGCCTGTGTTTGTGAAGAAAAACATCCCGAAATATCCTTTGCAGCATTGATGAACGCGGTCCCCTCGGACAGAGACCCAAGGGTGAGTGCGGGCTTTAAATTGCACTTCGTGAAGTGAGATTGCAGTGCCTAAGATTGACGTTTCCCCCACATTATATGCTAGAAGTGGAATTGCTGTGTGTGTGGAAGATACATTCCCTTTGCCGTGCACTCTCCCTGTGCTACGCTGGTCTACTGTCAATAGTGAGAGTTCTGTGTCATTGATCTGTTCTAACTGAGTGGATGTTGAGGAATTATCATCTGGAATTTGAATTAACCCCTCTGTTTGAGTGAATAAGAGACGAGATGCCCTGTTGAATTGTTCGTGGTCTGTCTCCGTAGAAGTCCCATTCAGCCCGCTGACTTTGAGTCTGCTGTATTCCTGCAACGCAGCCGTACTGTGAGAAGTGCTCACTCCCTTCTATGCATATGAACTGTATACCTTGTGTGAAGCATCCTTTCTGTCTGCTCCAGTAGAGGTCCCGTTCAGCCCATCGACTTTGAGTCTGCTGTAACCTGGGAGCCCACCTGTGTGGGGAGAAGTGACTGTCCCTCTGCTGTGAACGTAAAGCCGGCCCGTTCTGTCTGGAATATCCACTTCATCTATGCCAGAAGAGGTCTTGTTCAGCCTGTCGACTTGAGTCTACTGAATTCCCGCAATTCATCTGTATCGTGAGAAGTGTTCGTCCCCTTCCAACTCATGTGAACTGTATGCTTGCTTGAAGTATCCCTTCTGTCTGTCTCAGTAGGAGCCCTGTGCAACCGGTCGACTTCGAGTCTACTGTATCCTTATAGTCATCTGTGCTGAGAGAAGTGGCTGTCCTTCTGTTACGAACGTGGTTGGTACACTTTGTCTGGAGTATCCATCTGCTCCAGTTTCTGTGCCTGTGGAGAGAGGGAGGTTGGAATTATTCGCTTACCCTGTAAAGATTCCCTCGCCACCCCATCATCAGATTGTGAATCTGCCGTATACGTACCTGACCGACGGCCATCTGCTCCGGATCTCGTACCTGTGGAGGAAGGAAGGTTGGAATCACTTACTTACCCAAGGAAGACTCCCCAGCCGTCCCACCATAAGACCGTGTACCTGCTGCATACGTACTCGACTGATAACCATTTGCCTCAATTCTTGCACCTGTGAAAGAAGGAAGGGAGGTTGGAAATATTTACTTACCAGAAGAGACTTACCGGACCGTTCGCCTGTTCACTGCATCTCCACCTGTGAAAGACCTACCTGACAATTTACCTGTCCACTGCCCCATCCACTACAGGGCCCGCACTGAGGAAGAGAGCGGGAGAGACCCTGGTTGTTGCACTGTTCACCTTCGATTCCTGAGGGCAAGAAGGAAGAAGATTTTAGATTAGGATTTTCAAATTGCTTTTACTTTTAAATAAAACTTGTTGAATTTATTCTGTCTCCGATTCCTCCCTCTGACACGCTCCTCGAGGTGGTCCTGGTTCAGGGGTGGGCGTAGTCCGGCTTGGCCCATCCCGACCTGTGACACTTATTTGCATAAGTAAGAATTGTACATGTAATGTGCATATGTAAAACCACAACCAATTCCTGATTTTGATTCATTTGTTTATAATTAGTAAATTATTTCATTCATTATTTTTATTTCAATTAATCCACCAATAATAGCCAAAATAACCACATTTTCTAAAGCCATGTACACACTGAAACGAAATCATGTTTAGTATACAAAGAACGTTTACTTATTTATTGAGGACACACCTTTATAACCAAGCATTCACATAATGCATACAATGCACAATCTAAAAAGTTAATGATTAGCAGCTACGCTAATTAGTCTCTTTCTGCCCATCCTGAGGTAGGGATAGATTACTCCAGGCCCAGATAAACGTCATATGCCCATAACGTCATAAAGCTGATATAATTTATAATCAAATTGATTATACTCTAAAGGCTACTTTTAACACTGAATAACTCATGAAATTAATCTCATATATCCCTTATATAAAGGGAATTCAAAGCCATTTCATTTATGTGACAAGAAAGAGAAACAGGTAGGTAAAGGAGGGTGGGGTATAAATGTGGAGTTCAAAGTTTATAGCCATGGAGTTCAGAGTCATTGCGCTCCCAAAACCTGTTCTGTTTGTATGTTTTGCACTTACTTCGAAAATTAAAACCTCTACGGGGGATGGCTTACTCTGACCCTGTCTGTTTTTGCTCCAACATCACAAAATTTGTGAATAATGAAAATCCAGGTAGTTCAGTTCCTTGTCATTTGACTTTCAAACCGCAGAAGCTCCTCCCACTGACACGTAGTTGGGCACTCATTTCTTGCTGATATCTGTATTGTAACACACAGGAGAAAAGCAAGGTAAGCGCTTTACAATGTTAGCGTCTATATGGATGATTAGTCGTATAATGAATAAAAAAAAGAAAAAAAGAAACATCAGTCCAGAACGGAAGGAGTTCAACCGTAATAGCCGATTCCTACATGACGTAACCAGCTGTCATCGTCTGGAGCTCTATTTGTTATTTTCTAAAAGAATATATGAAAGCATTTAAAAATGAATACGAACCCGCCGAAATAAAAGTCTACGTTCTGTTTCTTCGTGCATAATTCAGATTAGACAGTTTGGGCTTTGTTTCCTGTCTATGTGTAAAAGAAAAAAGTGCGCGTGCAACCCCGCCCACCCGGTACATTCATATCAATGCTGACGGTAATAAAAGTCGGACCGGTGCATTCGGTAAGACAAAAGCAATCATTATTATGACATTAACTGTATATAAGAGGTGTTTACGAACTTTATTATGTCGTAGAAAATAAAACATACTCTTTAAATCATATGTAGATCCCTTATTAAAGGCGGAATAACATCATGAGTCATGCATTCTGACTTCTTTACACCCGGGGTCTTCAGCGTTTTTCGGTGCAAGGACCCCTTAGATGGAGCAGCGACCCCCTCATACTAAATGTCTAAACAGAGCTATGTAAATAGAAACAACCCTTATTGTCACAACAATATTATGTTAAGACATTTAGCACTATTATTCATTGTTGCACATAAAAACTTTATTTTCTATTTTTGTTTGATTATGTTGAGTCATACATTTCATTTTACTGTGAGTTGGTCAGTTGAACATTATCCTGAACATTTTTTTAATTAAGTCTTCAATGAAATGACGGACACTGGTTAATGGCACAAAGACTATTATAGTAGAGGTTGTCTCTGGATGCGAATGAAATCAGTGCAGATGTTATGCATTATTTTGTAAAAGCAGGCCGTTTTCATGTGTTGTAGAACACCGCTATTTTATAATTCTGTGGATTCCGAATTTTTTCTGCAGAGCATCAAGAGCAACGAGTTTGGGTCATTTTTGGGGCAACTTGTTTGATGTTCACCATCAGAACACGGTGCACATTTCATTGATTTCAAACACGATAGTTTTGTCAGAGTTTCAAAAAAGAAGCATTGTGGTGTCAATTGCCTGTGAAATTATCGTTCTGCCGCTTTAAAGGTGTGATGGACTGGGCTTGTTTATTGTTTTATACTGTTGTATGAGGTCTACTTATGTTTTTACATCTAAAAACATCATAATCAATAAATAATCTGCTATTTTCTCCTCGGGTTTTGAGGCCGGCTCGACAAACGCTTGGTTTGATTGGGCTTCCGCCATGAAGACTTGTAAGTCAACACCCACTGCTATGATTGGATAGCAGTTTACGTAGTAAACTTAGTTAAAGCTTTCTGTGAATTTAGTTAGAGACGTTATGTTAGGTTACAGATTGGCCCTATTTGCACAGGATTAGTATTTTCTGGGGACCTTGTTTGATTTATACATTACCTCCCCACATCTGTATTTCATGTGGCGCATTCGCACGGGATAAATGAAGCCTGTAATTTTACACAAATTTACTGACTTATTTCCCTGATGTGATGGCAAGGCTTTGCATATAGTTTGTATGGCCTAGTTTTATGGTGTTAAACGATATCCTTAACTGTCAGCATTTGAAACACCTGATCGCAAACCGGACATAAGATCACCGCGATCATGAATCTCAAATTTTAGTTTCCAAGATAAATAAACAAACAGGAAACTCAGGTAATTTATGGATATGAACCAGCACCCGAAATAATACCAAAACACTTCAAAACAGCCAACTTTATTTGCAAACAGTGGATAAAATCTTGAAAAATTATATACAGTATATGAGCCTACCAAATCACGGAGATGCCGATTTGCAAGACACTAATATTATAACAGGACCTGAGTGTTCGTCAAAATAGGGTAGGTCATTTGTGAATGTTTACTTAACAAATTACAGACATGACCGATTCGCATGGGATTAATATCACAGACAACCTCTGCAAGTATTACAAATGACTAGAGGTCCCCAGGTAATACTAATACTGTGCATATAGTGCTCAGGGCAAGGGCGTCGATTTGCATAGGAATGTGTCCCCACCAATATGATGGGAACACCAATCTGTGTTTTTTGGTTTTTACTTATTAGTTTTTTGATTCAACATTCATTTATCCAGGAATCATTTAATTGAACTTAAACATCTTTAACAATTGTGTTCTGAGACAGGGGCAGGTTCACGTGCGATTATGGCTTATGAAACATGATTATTACAGTACATGTGTCATGATTCCACTATCATGTCATGGTTATTCTTGTCTTGCAGTGGAGTCGTGACATAAGTCCTTGGGTTTTATGTGGGAAGGACATGTCTTTGCTTACATATTGGCTGACATGCGCCTTCTCATGTCTTGTCTGTGTTTTCCCTCCATCTCGTTTCCTTGTTAACTTCCCATTATTGTTTCATTACCCACACCTGTCCCTGCTAATTATCCCATGTTCGTTTCCCTTTAAAACACCCTCTTGTCTATCGTCTTGTGCTCTTGGATTGTTTGATGTACCCATATGTGTACGTTGTATCTTATAGTAGCTCATGTTTATGTCTAGCTGTGTACTTAAACCTTGTTCCTGTTTCCTGTCTTCCTTTGTCAAGTAAGTCTAGTTTAGTTAGTGTGTTTATGTTCTAGTGTTGGTTTGGTAGTTTAGTCAGTCAGTGTTCTTGCTTTTGTTAATAATTATTCCAGTCCCGTTTTCCCCATTGTGGGTTTTGTTTTGCCTTTTTTTAGTCCTGTTTTGTATAAATAAAGTCCCTGTTATCCCCTTAACCTCTGAGTCTGCCTGCACTTGGGTTCTCCGTTTGAAAACCATAACAACATGTTATTTGTTGTGCACTATATTAAGGTTATATTAAGGTTTCACTGCTATAGAAGTCTATTAAGCACAGTAGTTTTAGACAG
This sequence comes from Triplophysa bombifrons, assembly GCA_029783895.1. Lineage (NCBI taxonomy): Eukaryota > Metazoa > Chordata > Actinopteri > Cypriniformes > Nemacheilidae > Triplophysa > Triplophysa bombifrons. Next base: position 17,178,715 of record CM056466.1, read on the forward strand.
TGTAGGCATAAATATGTATACATATAAAATGTAGTTTTAGCCAGACTGTGGATGTAGTCTAATGCACAGTAGTTAATACTGAGTGGCTAATTTCTAAGGAAACTTATCCTGATGTAGACAGCCATAGACAGTGTAGAAATGAGAGTGACAACAATGAAGAAGAGTGTAGAAAAATATTTCAAATAAAACTATTTTAAGTATTGCTAAAATGATATTGTAAAATTATAACAACTGTTAACAATATTGTTTTAAATTAGTCAAGTATATGGCATGTGATGTTTGGTTGTATCGGAGAAAGTCTGAGTTTCAAATCATTCTGTATGCAGAGTCTGTGTCAATATTTGTTCTTTATGTGGGCAAGTGCTGAAAATCCTCTCTCGCAAAGGAAGAAGGGCTGTAATGTTTTCAAAGCACGATTGGCTAAGGTAGGATTCTCTGCATACAAGGCTATCCAGAAGTCTGTCAGTAATTTTTGTGCGTTGTCAATTCTCAAAACGCAACTCATAGAGATTTCTATGAGACTCTCTTGCTCAGAAACAGGCAGGTGCGCTGTGCTGGTGGCAGAGAATGGATGGCGAATCCAGGCCTATTTTTTGATTGGATGTCATGAATTTGACCTTTTATGGCACTACCTGACTACTATTTTGCTGTGTCTACACTAGAGGGAGCACCTCTTTATATTTAACTTGTGATAAAAACATGCCTGGTTGAATGCAAGTTGCGTAATAATTATGTCAAATCATCATTTTGAACACGTACCCCCCGTCACCCGGCGTACGCGTACCCTAGTTTGGGAAGCAGTGGTGTAGGGGATTAACAGTAAAAGACCCATAGACCAGTTATGATGACAGAAGACACAGAGTCAGGAATTCTAATATGATTAATAGAATAAAATTTAGTGACAGTAAATATTTCCTAGTTTTGCCTGCAGAAGTCAGCTTAAACACTTTCCTGAAACATTACAATCACACAAACACAACCTCCTCAAGGGTAAAGTGTGTTTTAACAAAAGATGTTTTGAAACATGATAATAAGAAGTCCCTTTACACTGTCACACTGACCTATCAGGACGAGAGAGCCTAAACATTCATTGGAGACATTGAATATGAATTATTCTCTACTTTCTGTATCAGAAAAGGTTGGTGTTAATCGTGCTTTAATCATCAATTTAAAATAAGATACTGCTGAATAATAATTGATTAATATTCGTCAAAACCACATAAAAGTATTTATATTTGAAGTAAGGCGAAGCCACGGCACCGGTCACTTCTGTAGAAAATTAGCAAACAAGGATAAACCCAAAATTAACCCCAAAAAATGTAAACCTTTTAAAAGCTACACGCAACTGTCCATTTATTAACTCTATAAAGTATCTATGGCTTCATGTATTTTACAAATACATATTCGTCTTAGGAATGTTAAAATGTCAGACAACCAGGAAGCACAAGATGAACTGCTGGCTCTAGCAAGCATATATGATGAAGATGAGTTTCGCAGGGCAGAATCAGGACGGGAGGGTGAGATCCATCTGTGCCTTGAGCTTCCTTCTGACTTTAAACTCATAGTCAAGGGTGAGATTTTATGAATATTCAAATATATGTCGCTTTTTGGTTCCTTAGTCATTTTGAGTTTTTTTTAACAGAGCCAACATGTGTAGAGTATGGTATATCATTTCTACCATGTATTCTCAGTTTTTATCTACCTGTTGACTACCCTTCATCATCATCTCCAGTCTTTACTTTAAGCTCCAAATGGCTCACAGGAGAACTAGTGAGTTTTGATTTGGATTCCAAGCTATTTAAACTATTCTGTTAAGCATATTGGCAATAGCACAAAGAGTAGTTACTTTGCCATTAAACTCTTCTTTTTATTTTATGTCTATAAAAAGATCACCACACTTTGCAAGAGACTAGATGAACTTTGGGAGGCGAACCAGGGAAATGTGGTTCTTTTTACCTGGATCCAGTTCCTAAAAGAAGAGACTCTGGAATTCTTAGGCATCCATTCTCCACTTGAGATCCAAAGCACTGCTGGTCAGTCTCAGGGAGAATTTGGTCAGAAGCTGGCAGCAGAAAAAAGTAAACTGCATGATTTAGACCCAAGAGCTGTTCAAGAAGTCGATCCTCACACAGACATACTAAGTCACCTGCTGGATTTTGATGAAGCTCAGAAGCAGAAAGTGTTCGATGGAAAGGTCTTCTGTTGTGGGATCTGCTTCACTGAAAAGCTTGGTTCCAACTGTTTGCTTTTTAAAGAGTGTCAGCATGTCTACTGCAAAGCCTGCATGAAGGAATACTTTGAGATCCAGATCAGAGATGGTAAAGTGCAGTGCCTTGACTGTCCTGAGCCGGAGTGTACATCTATAGCCACTCCCGCACAGGTACGTCTCAGGACAACCTTTTTATAGTGTAAGCTATGAATATGTTTTAACACTTCAGCTCCAGTTTTAGTCCTGACAGCATTAGATCACTTTAATAGGTGAAGCTTCTGGTGGGAGAAGAGGAGTTTGCCCGCTATGACCGTCTCCTTCTGCAGTCAAGTTTGGACCGAATGGAAGATGTTGTTTACTGTCCCCGCAAAAGTTGTTGCATGCCTGTGATGGTGGAGCCTGAGAGGACTATGGGCATTTGCCCCTCTTGTCGATACGCTTTCTGTACCATCTGCAAGCGAGGCTATCATGCTCTTTCTCAATGCATTGCCACGGCTGGTGAGATTATAGTAAATTTTTAAATTACTGCTTGAGTTTGATGTTATTTTTTCTGTACCTGGATGCATCCCTTACATATTGTAATTCCTGGCATAGGAAATGTGAAATCAGGAAATGTATCAAGTAATTTTGCTGAAAAAAATATTATGTACAGACAATATATCTGCTTTTCTTTAACAGAAGAAATTAAGCGTTTACGGGAGGAATACTTAGCTGCGAGTGAGATAAGAAAGAAATTTCTTGAAAAGCGTTTTGGAAAACATGTCATCCAGAGAGAGGTGGAGAATTACTTTAGTTCAGAATGGTTGAAGGATAACAGTAAGAAATGTCCAAACTGTGGCACTCATATACAGGTGAGCATATTTATCCACAGTGCTACAGACCTAAAGATCTGTAATATTTCGGATGCTGGAAGGTGTGGTCGTTGAGTTACAGATAAGCCTTTCATATAATTGATTGTTTTCCTTGACTTGACCATATTTATAAATTACATGATGCATCATCAGACAGATGTAGTAATTGCAAACCTGCTCAGTATTACAAACTGAACCATTTTAAACCACTTGTGTGATGATGGCTAGCTGCAGACTTTTCTGCTTGCTAGGCTAGTACTCGCCAAACAAATATATAAATGAATATAAATGTTTAAAATACATATATTTTAAGAGGGTTTTCTAAAGACAATGGAGTGATAGAAGACATGAAACACACTATACGGTCTTGTTATGCTGTCATATTTGACTACTCAATGCTGGTCACAATCAAATGTTTTTGAGAGATGTTTATTAGTATTTCAGAGATATGTTTGTATGATGCATGCTTTATCCTAGGGCCCATAATAAAGCATTATCGTAACAACATTGAATCAACTTTATTATGCAAACTGTCATCAGTCACTTTTGTTTTCTCCATTTTCAGAAAGACAAAGGCTGTAACCGAATGACATGTACCTCCTGTTGGAAAAATTTCTGCTGGGTCTGCTTTACTGTTCTCAGTGATAATAACCCATATGACCACTTCTCAGATCCAAAGTCACCATGTTATAAACTGTAAGTGCCTTAAATAGACGGTCTAAAATGTTGTTTACTATTCACTACACAGTTTTTATTATTTTTGTCTTGAATGATTTTGAAGGATTCATTTTAATGCATTTTCATCAATAATCAAACTAAAATATAGGTATGGTAAAGATTTTGTTGTGTACTTTACTGTTATATTTAAATCATTATTATTATTTTTCTTTTACATTGCAGTGAGAATATATAGAACAGAAGAAAACTTTTTGAGAAGTTTCCTAATCTTGCATAATGGAAGGCTCTCCGAACATGATTTATTCAGTGTACTAAGCATTTCTTTACTTTTTTATTTTGTTTTAATAAAAAAATGTAAACATGTTTTTTTCATGTTCATTTTTCTGCAGTTCTTTTCATTCTGGTTTGGGTAAACATTTTGAACAAACCTTATGTCAAATCATGATCGACGAAACAAAAGACTTGGGCCACACATGGTAAAACTATTGGATTGATATGATAAAATATTAAAGACGATATAACTTTTGATCAAATTGATTATACATTTTAAGCAGTTAATAAATTAAATGAATCTCATATATCAATAATTGGTGCGAAAAACTGTATAATAAAGGAAATCTAAAGCCATCACATTAACGTGCCAGACAAGTAAATAATTAAATAGACATTAAAAAAGTATTTTTAGTAGACTGTGTGTTGTTTATTTCCATATTATTGAATTTAAGTTCAGTGTGATAGGCCAACACGACAATCCATGTAACAAATGAGTGAATCTGTCCAAGGTAGATGCATATGGATGTCTTTGGGCATTGAATTGTGTTTCGAGCATATCATAGTTGACTCATTGCTGCTAGCTTTTGGTAAATGTGTAAACAAGTGTGCTTTGACTTTGTAATAAGGTAAAATTCCTTAAAATTAGTCAATTTAATAATAAATAATCTATTTAATTGAATTAGAATTAGTCAATTTATTAACAAATAATATATTTAGTTGATATTAAATGTATTTATTTATGTTTGTTTACGATACATTATCTTTACTGTTTATAATATGTGATTTATATACCTAGAAATGTGAAAAAAATGTTTTAGCATATGTGGAAATTACAGTATTTTCATTTATGTTGATTATTATACTACTGGAACTTATGTTAACAAATTGTAAGAAGGCTTGATTGAGTGACTAAACTGTTTTTTTTTCAATGAATTTCTTAAAATGAATTTTTGAATAAGCACCATGACCACCTTGACATTATGCTAAAAATACCATTTAAACAACAAAGATCATAGCTCAAACATATTGTATTAAAGGCCCGGTTACACAGACAGGGCTTAAGGCTAGTCCCAGAAGATTTTTTTTGTTTAACTGAATATAATTTGTTCTGAAATATTTTAAAATATATCATTGCCATTGTTTTGTCTCAAGATGCAGATTAGTAATGTATTCTTCTAATGATTTTTTATGAAAGCGGCATAAATATCTTAATTTAACTTATATTAATTTAAATATTCCTTGCTTAAGCTACACTGTGTTTGTGAACCGGGGCAAAATGTTTAATATAAGAATCAAAACAGAATAATATAAAATATGGTAATACAATTTAGCTGAAGTTAAGCTTGATTTACTCAGTATATGAACTGTTAATGTCAGTCCGTTCTCAGTGTTCTGGGATTGAACCGACTGTGTGCGGATGAAGGGCTTTAGGAGGAGGTACCCAGGTCAGGTAATGAGACAATACCTCACGAAAAGAGATACAAAGAGCTTAGCCCTCACTGTAGCGTCATTCATTCAAAAGCCCCACAACCTGCTGTAATCCCTTTGGCTAGAGTTGCTGACACAATCTAACCCTTTAAAATAGGCCTCTCTTTCGTGCTGTGGGAAGGGCGCTGCATCTTACCCAACCAGTCCATGTGCCGCACGCGGTGCTATTAAGCTACCGATTCTCAAAATATAACTCAGAACTACCAGTTACCCAACTCAGTGAGTGGAACAAGGTTAGTAGATCTGTAAATTCTCTTTGACAAAGTAAAATGGTGGTTAAAAAATTGCATTTTATTTTGTTTTATGACCTAATAATTCAACAAGTCAGGTTATTTTTTTCAGCTGAATAATTTATCTTTTACAAATATTACATGTGTTATGACATTTTCACATCTTATTTGATATGGCTTTGACTTGTGTAATATTTTTTTTATATATCTAATTCAACATCTGTAGTGACCACTTGGGAAAAATAAAAAAATGATTGAAGGTGATCGAGAACTGTCAGCTATGATTCAGGAACTTTGGGATAGTGACATAAATCGTCTGAGACCTGGGATTGATTATCGCATTTCTCTGCAGGTAATTCTGAAATTCAGAATATATTTTACGAACCATTAAAACTCTTTTTTGAATAATACTTCACCTCTGGTTTCTGTTATATTTTGTTTGGTTTTGTCAGACTCATCAAGTTCCACAAAATTACTATTTTGTGTTAAATGAGGTCATAAGGTCAGAGAGATTGAGCTCACACACAGTACATGACAGAGACAAAATGAGCTGCAGGATTATTCTTCAAAAAAATTCAGAGTTCAAAGCTATTCACAATCAAATTAATTTTAAAAGCATTCAGAGATGGTTCATTTCTGATTGATTTGTGAAATTAATAAAATTTAATTAGGTAACAGCAGTAATGGTGTTTACAATGTAATGCCAGGATACAAATTTAAAATGTCATATTTATGAGGTGTATCCTACCATAACTGTAGTGTCTTGTTTAACTATTATTATTATTATATAATTCAGAGTCAGATACCTATTTGTCAGGCATATTTAATTCGAGCACCCCTTCCTGAAAATATTTTGATGAAGGACATTGTAGAAAATCTCTCTAAATAATATAACAGTAAATGTCATCATATACATAGACAGAATTACAAAAGCATTACATTTTAGTAACAGGCCAGTATATAAACTTTAAGTAAAGTAAGTATAATTTCTACATGAAACCTAAAGGTTTTAGAAGGTTCAGGAAACTCTTCAGGCTTTTCTTTATGTCACAGGGCAAAGCAGGTGATCGGGCGGGCTGCAGTGACAGCAATGATGCAGCGGGCTTACCTTTGTTTACATTTGTTGATGAAAACATATTCAAAAAGGAGACTTTCTTAGGTAGGAAAATCTAGTCAAATTGTGTCATTTAGTTTTTTAACAATAAGGAACCAAACAGATTTATGATACATTACAATATATTTTAATTATATATCATTTATATAATATTTAATATAAATCCATGAAAAATGTAGTATGCTATGATATAAATAAACAAGTATGCGATCTGATCAATTGTGAATACTAACATAGGTACTAATAGCATTATTATCAATTTAGCCTTCATCTCACTTCTGGACAATTATGAAAGTGATACTGGTGAACCAGAGATTGTCACACCAGAGGAAGAATTGGAAAATCACAAGTTCCTTGATTCAGTTTTAAAGACCCCCACAATGAAGGTAACAAAGTGATCAAATAAATTATTTACCACAGTTTTTTTTTTCTGAAAGAAAAATTCCTGGCAGCACTCATGAATGAATAATGACACAATAATTCATTTATATTGGCATATTACATATTTCTTTATTCAGTCTTTGTATAGCCAAATCACAATCATAAGTAATGTAGCCTATGTAAACATTCACTCTTGGTATTGCAACAATTGTATATTGCAATGGCAGATTGCCCACAGATATCTAGTGGAGAAGCATCTGTCTCCAGAGGACATCACAGACTTTAAACAACAGCTGTATTGCATCTGGTTTGAGCTGTATGCCAGGAGAGGTTCCAGTAAGTAAGTATATAGACTTAGAAGTGTTATACACTTCTCCTCTCTAGCAGGTCATTCATTACCTATAAGCTTAATAATAATGTTAAGTATAAGGATTTCTATAGGCCAATTTCTCTGTTGGTGATGTGTCTCGCTCTTTCCCCACAAGACCGGACTCCTCTGGTTTTGAACATGTCTTTGTGGGAGAGACAAGAGGAGGTCATACTGTCATTGGCTTCCATAACTGGATTCAGTTGTACTCGCAAGAGAAACTTGGACACATAGACTACAAGGGATACAGTGTGGATGCAAATTCACCCCAGGTATTTAGAGAACCTCTGATCTTGGAGAAGAACAATGGGATGATGGATTGTTCCTAATCTGATCTCATGCATATTGCAGACAAAGTGTTGTATTTTGAAATCTAAATTATTGTTCTTTTTTTGTTTCACCGCAATCTTGTTTGCCAGCCGGATGACAACAAACACATTTTGGCACTCCAGTTTTGTTGGAAGAATGGAATTAAACCCAAAGGAAGCATTTTCATTGGTGTAAGCCCTGAGTTTGAGTTCGCTTTATACACTCTGTGTTTCCTCACGTCACCGAACGAACGTGTGAAAGTCTCCTTTAGCATCTATGAGGTGGAGATAGTCTGTCACCACTACAACCAGAAGCACATTGGCACCACCTATCCTGTCCTTGTAAAATATCTCAATGTGTCACCAAAGAAAGGGGTAGATTAATTCATAGCCATGGGTTATACTGTATGTTGTTATGTTTTAATCCCCAAAACAATAAACCAAACAACAAAGCCATATCCTCTGCTGTGTTGTATGATATATTCTGTACTACATAAATTAAACTCATTCCATTGCTACACATTTACCACCGGTACTGTCGTACCCATATTGTATGCAACCTCAGGGTTCTCGACCTCAAGGCTTTTTGCAAACATTACCGCCCTATGATGCAAGTGAAAGTACATGAAAAGCTATAAAAGTAAAACTGTTACTCTGCTGCTGCTCTTTTGTACACAGTTTTCTTTTGAGTTTGAAAAGAAATGTTACTGTTGCAGAGTTAAAAGTGGTTCTAATTTCTGAAGACATTTTCCTGGACTTTATTGGAAACCATAGGGTTTATGGTATGCACTTTAACAATAAATATTTGACCAAAAAAGAAAACATCTGAATTGTACATGCTATTGGAAACAATGATTTCAAAGTAAACTCAAGTTGTATGGTATGAAGATACAGTATATAGCCTACACAGCATTCTGTGCCTAAAAGGCACAAGATCAATAAGAGAAACACCAATAAAATAGGTGCTTTAAATAAACAAAAATAAAATGCACATTATAAAATATCATAATAAAAAAATATTTTCTCCACTACAAAAACGTATACTATGACATTCAAATACTAAATGTGTTCCTCGTGCCAAGTAAAACATCCGGCAGGTTGTTTGAACTTTGAAAATCATGCAGTTTGAACTCGGCATTACCCCCACTTACTCCCCGGTGCAGTGATAGCTGGCCACTGCTCCAGGTGTACGTGTGTTCACGACTTGCTGTGTGTTTGTTCACTACTCTCTGGATGGGTTAAATGCAGAGGTAACTTTCGGGTATAGGTTGCCATATCTGACAAATAGGTCACTTTCACTTCACTTTTCACACCACTTTTTAAAGTATTTTAGACTAGTAAGGGAGATTTGAAATCGGTCTATAGCTTCCAAATTCATTGGGGTCTAAATTAGATTTTTTGATAAGAGGCTTAATGACAGCCACCTTAAAGGGTCCTGGGACATGGCCTAATTCTAGGCACAATCCAGTCATTTTTATGGATAAGTGGTTCCACCCCTACTCTTATTCGAGTGTAATTGTACAGGTGCAAAACGTAAAATATTTGGGTACATAACTGTACCCCTAAAGATCTATTGTGTACCCCTAAATGTATTTAACTGGTAAAAAAACATTTAATGGTACCTTTGTAGGTACACAATAGGGGTGCAATTATTAAAAAAAAACACCAGTGACATTTGTTACAGTTTTTTCCATTTGCAATGACAATCTTTGCAATACTTTTACCAACTTTTCTAAACTCTTAACACGGCAACACAAATAAAACACACAATGGGCAAAATTGTTACTTTCATGTTCAAAATCACACATTGTAAACTAAACTCTAACACTAACTTTCAAATTACAATAATACATTAACACAATACACTGAGTCAACCAAAACACCTGTTCCCCTTCAGTCGGTCTCTCGACATTGTGTTGAGAGACAGACTGGGGTTTGATCTTGAGAACCTATCATCTCCGAGATAAATTTAAAACGCCAATGGGCCTGGCGAATGTCACGTGCATGCCAGTCTCTGGCCCGTGCATACGGGTATAAAAGAAAGATGGCGGCGGTCATTCACTCATCCTTTGTTCTTCGGAACCTGTGCGGCATATGGTTGCAGCATGATCTCTTCGAGAAATCGTCTTCTGCGGGATCTAACGGCGCAAAAAAGCGGACCACTCGGCATACATCAATCATCAGGGCGGCATACAGTCACGGCATATGTCACAACTCGCCCGACGCCTCCTCCTATGGAGTTAGCAGGTGATGAAATCCCTGCGGGCCTCGTTTATCCCCGGCAACCTGAACCAGACAGCTGATGCGCTCTCTCGTCAGTGAATGCCCACCGAGAGTGTTGAGTCCATCCTCCCGCAGTCCAGCTCATATGGGAGAGGTTCGGCCAGGCACAGGTGGAACCTGTTTGCCTCCTCGGACTCCAACCATTGCCCGCTTTGGTATTCCCTGACCGAGGGTCCCTTCGGCACGGTGGCCTTAGCGCATAGCTGGCCGCGGGACAAGCGGATGTAAGCCTTCCCCCCAGTGAGCCTCCTTGCACAGGTCCAGTACAAGGTCAGGGAAGAGGGGCTTAAAGTACTGCTAGTTGCACCTTACTGGCCCAACCAGACTTGGCTCTCAGAGCTCACTGCTCTGACGACACCCCCCCTGGCCGATTCCACTGACAAAGACCTTCTCGCAGTGGAAGGGCACGGTTTGGCACTCCAAGTCAGGCCTCTGGAATCTCCATGTCTGACCCTCGGATGGGACGAGGAGGCCTTGAGTGGGTTGCCGCCGGCGGTCAGGGACCGTCTTGCAGGCTAGAGCCCCCACCATTAGGCGTGTGTACGCTTATAAGTGGCGCCTCTTCTCTTCCTGGTGTGCTTCCCACAGGGAGAACCCACGGAGTTGCTTGATCGGGTCAGAGTTGACCTTCTTACAGAGACCAGAGAGTAATCTCTCCCCATCCACATTGAGAGTGTATGTAGCCGCTATTGCTGCTCATCACGATCTCTTGGAGGGTAAGTCTCTTGGTCGACATAAACTGGTCACCAGGTTCCTCAGGAGCGCAACCTCGGCTGAGCTCCGTACCCTCTTAGGACCGTTATATGGTCCTACAGGGCCTTGGTAGGGCCTTTCGAGCCCCTCAGAGACTCCTCTCTTCCTCATCTATGATGAAGACCGCGCTCCTGATGGCGCTCGCCTCTACAAGAGGCTAAGGGACCTCCAGCATTCTTTGTCTCCCAGGGATGGCTAGAATTTGGGCCTGGTTACGTGCCCAAGGTTCCCACCACTCCCTTACTGGACTAGGTGTTGAACCTACAGGCACTTCCCTCTGGGGAGGAAGACCCAACCTCCAACGTGCTGTGTCCAGTACGCGCACTGCCCCTCTACTTGGACGCACGCAGAACTTTAGACGTTCCGAGCAGATTTTTGTCTGTTTTGGAAGAAAGCACCAGGAGAGGGCTCCAAACAGAGGCTGACGCATTGGATTGTGGACGCAATTTCCCATGCGTACCAATCCCAAGATCGCCGTGCCCACTTGCAGTGAGAGCCCACTCCACCCAGAGTATGGCCTCCTCGTGGGCACTGGCCCAAGGCGCCTCTCTGGCAGACATATGCAATGCTGCGGGTTGTGCTACGCCCAGCACCTTCGCAAGGTTTTACAGCCTCCGAACATTATATTGTATTGATCATATTGTGTTTTGCACTGCAGTTTCTTTTGAACCCTATGTACATTTGTTTTGTTGTTTTGTACAGTAGTAAATGCATGCATTGATTATTTTGCTGCAGAAATTCAATACAAAAAAGAAGGTAGCGTCAGAATATACGGCATGAGTAAAAAGAAAAGAGACAAAATGGCCGTAGTAAAGTATTTATGTGCGACAGAACATTCTTGCAAAACAACAAAGATATGCTATACACTGCCATGTATGTGAAAATACAAAATTTACAATAACAAAAAAGCATTGGGGAAATAAAAATACAATAGTTACTTTAATCTGCCCGGTAAGGTGTTTCTAAATATCAATAAAATATAAAATAAAAGTGATATATTTGTGTTGTTATTCACAATATGTTCAGTTGTTCACTTTGAAATTTGTAGCCTATAAATAAGGTTAAGAACGTGATGTTATCTGTTCTGACATACAGTGTGAAAGCATTTGTAAATTTGGCAGTAAAAATACACAGATTTGGTCTTGGTGTTAAATGTATGGATTTTTTGAACAAAAGCAACAAGAAATGTATTAATTGTACAGCATACACAGCCAGATGTTGTGATAACTGTGTCCAGCAGGTGGCATCCCTGTATCACCAATATTGGCCATTTATTTCACACTTACAATAAACCACTCACCTTAAATACAACCTTACGTGCAGTGCTATATTTTTAAAACATTACATAAAAAATTGCCATGTTAATAAAACACCTTTAAAACAAAGTGACGATAAAAACATCTGTTCTCATCGATCAGTCACACTCCTAAAGTAATATACAAAGAACCCAAAATTGAAACAACTGAAGCAGTTTGTCCGTCCTTACCTGTGTAGGGCTTGTCTTGAATTTTACATTTTGCTCTTTTGATATGCATGTGTGCTCAACAGAGAAGAGGGAGGGGTCACCTCAGCTGTCTTTGAAGTTTTATCTTGGAAGGATCTGGTTCATTCTCAGAGGAGCTGCCAGAACACAGAGAAGCACAGTCACCAGGAATTAGAGCGGGCTCACATCGCTGTGTGCTTGAACTGCACCAGAGGCTGCTGACTGATGTCAGGTGTCATAACCGGAAGATCCTGCACTGCTCTGTTCTCTTCTTATGGTGGGTTTTTGCACATCTCATTGTGAGAAATTAGCTTTTAAACTCTCCATATTTTTTATATCCAAAAGATGGTGAGTGGCAACCTTTTTTTTTTCATGCATAAACATCCAGATTGATCACTGCACACCAGTGTAACGGTCTGTAACCACCATCACCATATTATTTTAAGCCTACAGCTATTTAGCTATTAATATGTTATTAACTGTTACAATGCAAGACATAAACAGTATACTATACACCGTGTGGGGGTGCCATCATGAAGACAGACAGGCTTTGAAACATGATACTAGATGTTCAGTGTAGGTGTTGTGAACTTCAACAATCCCCGAGATGTTGCATACAGCTTGCTACTGTTCCCTGCATCAGACCTTAATTATCTGAGGTCGATTAAGTAGGAAGCCCAGCATTCAGTCTGTAGAAACTGTATTGACAGCACCGTTGCAATGACGAGTAGCCTGCCTCTACCATATGCGGATGTGCGGTTTACAAAAAATAAATAAGAATAATTCAAATATTTATTTTACATTCTCACATTCATTCATAAAGAAATACAAACAAATAAAAACAAACCAATAAATAATAGTTGCTGATTAATAAATAAAGAGATTTTTTTCTTAGATCAGCTGCCCTTAAAGTGAATCTTTAGGGGCTTTTAGTATGAATATGTTAGCTTTTAGGATAACTAAAAACTAGTGTGCTCCAAAACTTTTTATTTATAATATATTTTCTGTCCAAACTTTGGTTTTTGTTTTCATTTTTTGAATTGTTGAGCTTGATAAGTGTTTTTGGTATATTTTTATTTCTGTCATGATCCCTGTCTGTGTTTCCCCTTCATTTTATGAACTTTTGTTTCTTCCTGTTTCCTGTTCCTGTTTTAGTTCTTTGTTGCTCTTTTGTTCATTGGTTCTGTGTCATGATCTGTTTCAGTTGTGTTTTGTTAGCCTGTGTATTTAAGACCTTGTGGTTCCTTTATCTTGTGTCAGTCATTGTTGTATTTTGGTTTGATGTCTTTTGTTTTCAGTTGGTTGCCATGTTTCTTGGATCCTTGGTTATTTGTTACTTTGTTTACAATTATTAAAATCTTTAACTGCATGTGTATCCATTTCCTGCCTGGTTACTCCGCGTTAAAATTCCAAATAAAGGAAACTCTTAGTTTGATATTTGGTTTATCTATTTCAAACTTTTTTAAAGATAGTGGGTGATTAACAACCAAGAACTGGGTCAAAAAGGGACAAGCCTAACTGCTAGATTAAACTAATTCAGAAAAGATTTATCTTTACCCAACAAAAACAACCCAACTGATTAGGGTGCAACAACCCAGCATGGGTTAATTTACAATGCAACGGTTGGGCTCATCCCTTTTTGAAAAAAAAACAGCATTTATTTGAGTAAATATATTCATACACACATCTGGTTTAGCTGTCTTAAATGCTTTTTGGGACAGTAAACTCTCTGAGAAAGATCTGCACGAGGTCTCCTGTTGTAATACCTAAGAGAGTGTGCTCTATTTCAGAGCACCGATCTGTTCAGAACTGTTAAAGGACCACAAACTGCCTTGAGACTTGGTTGAAAGAACAGGAAAATGTTAGGAGAGAAACTGAAGAGGAAAGAGTATCGTATACATGCATAATGTTTATTAGTATATGAATCATAATTATGATTGACAAAAATGCTGTTTATTATGGAGTATAGCACCACAGGACATGTCAGCATATACTAAATACCAGCACAGGTTTTCACCATCTTAGAAATTTTGGTTCACAGTATAAGCTAAACAGAAACACTTTCTTAATGGGGAAATAAAAAACAGGCTATAACAAGCTATTTGCATTACTAATTATGTTTCTTAATAGCAATGACTTACACCAAAATATTCTGTTTCTTCTTTAAAGATTTGTGCTTGTTTGTCACTCTAAGAAGCACAGCCTTGTGTCACATGTTGTATCACACTTCTCTAGTCTGAGCCGCAAAGCACCTGACAGTCTTATGTAACACCACTTGCTTTTAGCTCTCGAGCCAGTAGGGGGAACTGTTGCATCAATGATAACAGACGTTCATTTTTAACGCAACCCCACTTATCTTCTTAAAGTGACTTGACAGAATCTTGAAACATATTAAAAGAGCTGCAAAAACTACAAATTAATCATCTATCTCAAATATCTTGTGTGTCAAAAGCTATTTGAAATAAAAAAGCATTTTCCCCTTAAAGTATATAAATAATACTCCTGAGCTGTAGTCTAGTCTCATTTGTACTTTGCAAAATTGTTTAAATAAACAATTGCTTTAGTGTTTTAATGATTTGAAGGTGAAGTGAATAACTTTGCTGGTGCTGGTGGTGCTCAGCAACCCAGATGTATGTGAGCTGCATGCTGCTATTTTTGCTCCTGGGCAACACAGTTTCAAACACATTCCTCATCTGACTATTCTCTGTCCTGACAAGAAAACCAACTTGATCTCACAGGAATACATAACTATTTTACGAAGTGACAAATTCGTATGAATTCATTCAATGTGAATTGTAAGAGATGTAGGATTATTTGAAAAGGGTTTGATTACCAGGGAACATACATGTATAATATAGTATAATAGTTTTACATCAATTGAATTATCGTTGTCTCTATACATCATTCTAGAATAGACACTATTTTGCTATGACAGAAGTTGATAGATCCTGGAGCTGAAGGGTTAAAACAATAATATTGCGACAAGATGAGTAGTGAAGCAACATCTGCAACCAAATTTAGCCTTGAGAATATGACAGTTGGCCACACATCCTCACATCTTCATTTTTACCAGACAGACCTTGGCAACCATTTCCTTTTGAAACTACATCATCAATGCTGTCTGAAGCTAATGCTGTGATGATAATCGTCTTATTTTGTTTAGCTCTGGGTGATAGCATTAATAATTGGGATACATAACTAAAGTCTCTTGAAATAAGCAGCATGAGTAATTATTTTTTCTTTCTCAGTATGTTTAAAGAGGCCCTGAATGATGCAGCGTCAGTGGAGCGAGAGTGAACTGTCTATGCTGCTTTGTGTACAGATATTGAGCCCAGTAAATCTCCTGTGTGGAGGAGATTGGGGGCAGCTATGGGCTCTCGGTCCCTGCCAGACTTTGTCAGGAAAAATAAGCTTTGAGAGCAGCAAGGTTTCAAAACTGATTTCAACATGGCCATCTGAGCTGCTCTAAGACCACAGAGAAATGATGAGAACGGCTTGGAAATGCATATGCTCTCTACTGTTTTTATATATCAGATTGATTAGGAATGTCTCTAATAAAATGCAGTAAGATTGCATGTATATTTACATGCTTCAGACTTCAACATAAGTCAAACAAACTGTGGAAATGCTTGTCCAGGTTGATGAAATGAAATGTAAGTTCTGCATATAAGAGCGGGGTGTAGTGTAACTGTGGGGGTGCAGTTTTTGGTGCTATGAGGCAGCAACTTAGACAAAAATACAACCTCTCAAATATGTCACATTTACTGTTGCTAGGCTGACACTACCTTTCCAGCAGAGAAGTATTATGGAACATGTTTTTTTGACTCTGGGTAGTAATTTGGGCATTCCTATAGAAAAATTTATTCACACATTCATTCCTTTTCCAACATCAGAGATAATTAAAATTGATGGTATTCATCTAGATTCATCTGAAAATGCTAATGAAGTAAGAGCCGTGTTTGACTTTCAGACACAAATGTTTGTGTAATCATAACCATGCACCAGTTTTTGTTATACAGTGATAATGAAATTAATCAGATTGATTAGAAATGTCTTTAATAAAATGCAGTAAGATTGCATGTATATTTAAATGCTTCAGACTTCAACATAAGTCAAACAAGCTGTGGAAATGCTTGTCCAGGTTGATGAAATGAAATGTAAGTTCTTCATATAAGAGCGGGGTGTAGCGTAACTGTGGGGGTGGCTGCAGTTTTTGGTGCTATGAGGCAGAAGCTTAGACAAAAATACAACCTCTCAAATATAAGTCACATTTACTGTTGCTAGGCTGACACTACCCTTACAGCAGAGAAGTATTATGGAACATGTTTTTGACTCTGGGTAGTGTTTGGGCATTCCTATAGATACATTTATTCCTTTTCCAACATCAGAGAATATTAAAAGTGATGTATTCATCTAGATTCATCCGAAAATACTAATGAAATAAGAGCCGTGTTTGACTTTGAGACACAAATGTTTGTTTAATCATATCAATGCAAAAGTTTTTGTTATACACTGATAATGAAATTAAATCAATAGTTTTATAATAGTTAGATAGAAGTAGCATTATGTTTAATAATAACATTATGTAAATTTCATATCAGAGTGTATTACAGTATAATATTTAATGCAATATTTATCCCGCAACATAGAATTAACTTATAGCCTATAAATTGGTAAAAACATATCATAATAATAAATAATAACGGCTTTCAAAGCACCCAAGGTCACCTCACAGCCATCAAAGAGATAAATAAGAACATCAAAGGAAAAAAATATATATACTGTATATACACAGATCACTCTAATGGCCAAACGTACAAACACTCAGCAGACACAAATAGAAATTGCAGCTTTTTTTGGTAAAACATGTAAAAAAAGCCTGGGTAAAAAGATACGTCTTAAGATGTGTTTTAAAAGTCTGCAGACAGTTGCTGTTTCGGATATCTAAAGGAATGGAGTCCCATAGCTTAAATATCTAGCACCCATGTTAGATATTGTTAATGTTAATCGCATCCGAGGTATATATGTAACATACCGATGTATACGTAATGATGTTTAAAGTTTTCTGTATGAATGTGGGGATGTTTTCAGTGTTTCTATTGTGGTTGTTAAACAATCACTTTTTGCATCATAGAATGTATACAAAACAGATGACACTCTGTCCAGAATGGCTTGGCCGAAAAAAGAAGTTTATTTGCATTTATTTGTAGAAAGTGAAAACGGGGCAAAATGGTCAAAATAACAAAAAAGTTTGCAGATCTTGAATACTACAAAGTAAAGAAGTTCATATTCATAAAAAACAACGCGATACTTATGTTTTTACATGCATTTTAGAATCAGTTCAAAAACGTATATTTGATGGAATAAGTTTGATTTTATCACAACTTTCAAGCGTCTTTGCATTCTGTCAGTCTTTCACATTGCTGTTGGGTGACTTTATATATACTGTATACACAAGAGACTTAAAATTGAAATGCGCCATGTGTCTCAAGAGCAGTGGTGAGATTTCTCAAGCATAAACACAGATGATTCATACAGAGATGATTTAACACTGATGTGGGAGAACCTGACTGGGCTGCACAAAGCTCAGTGCTGAACCCACTAAATGCATTCGGGATGAATAGCCTCTAGTCACGTATGTTGCAAATGTGTGGCAAAGTTTGAATTTGACTAGAGCTTTTTTCAGCTTCCTCGGTGGGAATGCAGTCTGTTTCTTAGTTTTCAGAATGTACTGTAGTTATATAGCCATATTTTATGTGTGACTAAGATGGAAATGTGTGTCTTAAAGTCCTACAAGTCTTCTGTCCTCCTGTCTCTTGTGACTTGTTAGTTTCACCGAGGCTAGCAAATCTCATTAAGAAGCACCACTACCAAAAACGTTTGCAGAGTATGCAATTATATGTGCTTGAGGTCAACATCAATAATCTTAAACTATCAGATTGACCAATTAAAGGACCAGTTCACCCAGAATATAATCTTCATGTCATCCTGGATGTATATGTCTTTCTTTCTTCAGTTGGACACAATTTGAGTATTCTGAAAGATGTCCTGGCTCTTCCCAGCTTGGTAATGGTATTGAAGAGTGCCCATTCCACATGTCTCAGAACCATGTTTAAAGTCTAACATGCCAGAATTATCTTGGCAAAATTTTCAATAACTTTATGAATGTGGTAAAATGTCCTGTGGTGAAAATAGATGACTCTGAAGTAACTTGTTTAAAATAACCTTAAGTAGTTTCTAACATAAAATAATGCTATCAGTTAAATTGATCTTTTATTTCGTTTATTTTATTTTCTCTTTTTTTGGTCAATGAATCGCAATCAAAATACAAATATATATATATCTTGAAAATGCTCTTGTAACATTACTTATAGAGTATATTTACAGAGCATGTGGTTTAATAACTTTAGAAGAACTTAGAGAAGAGTTCTGAGAGTGTTCTCTATTAGCTTGGATATTGTGACACCCCTCACCACGATTAATTCATCTTTGACAAAGTTTGATAAATTGCTATAAAACTCTTTAGACAATCACTTAGACAAAGATGTTTTAAGGTCTGAAACAGACCTTATCCAGTATGCGTTTTTATCTTAAAAGCTAAAGGAAATATTGATTATATGACCCTTTAAAAACTATAACAGTTTACAACCTTCATCATATGCCACTACATGGAGTTTTACACAGAAAAAATCCTCTCCCTCAAAGACTGCAAATGGCAGTAATTATTATTACGACTATCAAGTCTTTATTGTCCATTTACTAAACGTCAACAACATTTACCAGAAGAGCATGACTGCAAGCCTTATCGACCCACTCAGGTTAAACTGACTTTGACTGAGACCGTGTTAAACCATGATCTTTATTTGGTTTACTGTATGATGAGAAATGGGCAGCACAGTAAGAGCAATAAGAATGTTCACTATAAATGAGATCCTACTGATCTGAAGTGTCAGTTATCTCTGTATAATCAAGTAGGGAGCTTAGGGTGATGTATATTTTACATCAGATGTGTGTTTTGTGTAAATCTCCCATTTATCAGGGCAGCCAGAGAGCCCAAAGGTGGGTCTGTTTTTATACAGACGTGCTCAAATTTGTTGGTACCCCTCCACAAAAAACGAAGAATGCACAATTTTCGCTGAAACAACTGAAATAAACAAAAGTAATTGGCGTCCAGTCTTGTTTAATCAAACTTTGTTTTTTTTATTCAACACAATATTGTGAATAACAAAACAAATGCAAATGTCTTGGATAAAAATTATGGGACCCATAACCTATTTTTTTTCACAACCTTTAGAAGCAATCACAGCAAGCAAACGTTTTCTGTAGCTCTCAACAAGACTTCTGCACCTGTTAACAGTCCTTTTCCCCATGTACATACTGTGTACTTACAACATTAAATATAATAACTGGATAATTACTAGGTATTAACCCTGAATCTACACCTAAACCTGAACTTAAACCATGTAGTTACCTTCCACTGCCAAGTACTTTCTTAGGTAAGTACAATGTAAGTATACTATTGGTACATATACTGTAAAATAAAGTGCAACCAAAACATGTATAGCACCTTTTACATAAATGTGGTTAAACAGAGGTAAATGACACAGGATATGCTGTCTATGTTGGAATGAAGTATTTGTGTAAAGTATTTTAACATACATTTTATGTGGGTCCACGTAGAGACTTGAAAATTGGTTGAGTAATAGAAACACGAACAACATACAAGGATTCATTGTTTTCTCACATAACTCATATGTTTCTCCACAGACATTTATTAACCCAGTGGAGTCATTTGGATTACTTGTCTAATGTATGTATGTGCTTTTTTGGACTACCCTTACCCTTATGGTCTAACACATTGCAACATAAGGGTATGACATATTTCTACATATATCTCTATTTGTGTTTAGCTGAGGGAAAACTAAAACAGATTCACAAACATAGATTTAACAGAGGATTACTGTGGATTGCACGGTTATATACTACAAAGACTCTTTGATACTCTAGTTTGCCAGAATAATGTGATGTTATTTCTTTATTTTTCTGTTAAAATGAATGTCTAATAAAATGAAACATAATAGTACAAACATATTTGCTTACAGGTATAAAAGTAAGAAATAAGTAGTTTTCCAATTAACAAACTTTTATGGCCAATTGTGTCTTCCGACATATGATGCCAATGAAATAATGTATTAGGTAGATATACTCTTATATATTTATTTGTGAGAGTGTAAAGTCTGTTGAGTTTTAAATTTAGTTTCTGGTCCCTCATGAATCGCTTTAAGTTTGAGAGTCATTGTTTATATTTTTTGGGTGTTTAACAATGGATGTTCATGTTTCTAATAAAAAAATCTCCTGCTTTCAAGAATCTAGTTAGCAAGATCCCTGTGACCGACAGCAACGACAGGGTAATCTAACGTTTACATGATGACTAGCTAGAATTCTATATAATCTAGTTCAGTGATGGGATAGGACTATTTTGTATTTAAATGTGTTTAATCTTAGTATTTTTGTATTTTCAAACGAAAATACTTTTCGCCAATCAACCTCCTTATCAGACTGCATGGATTGACAGTGTTTCGAATGCATATATTTGAAATACAAAATACTATTATTTATATTTTGTAATAGTATTTTGTATTTGAATGCATTTACTCATAGTATTTTTTTGTATAACCTAGTTAATTCAAGAAATCTGCAGTCGTATAAAGAGATTGATTGTATTTTGAAAATACAAAGATTAAATGTATTTTAAATACAAACTAGTATTTTCTTCTTCAAATACATGCATTCGAAATAGTGCCTTCATATAGATCAGGGGTTCCCAGCCCTGTTCCTGGTGATCAAACACACCTGTTAATTATAAAGTGCTCCTTCAGATCATAATTAGTTGGTTCAATTGTGTTTGATCAGGGTTGGAGCTGAACTTTGCAGGAAGGTAGATCTCCAGGAACAGGGTTGGCCACCCCTGATTCTAGGTCACCAGGTCATAATGTATAGTCAAAATATTGTAGCCATCAACAAACCTATATACAGCAGCATAATGTGAATGTATGCTCTTGAATCCGATTGGAACAGACAACAAACATGGAAATGTGTAATTTTTCATTGCACTGGAGTTTAAATTTCTGTGTATTTTACTTATTTTCAGCATGTACTACAATGCAGAACAACGTTCGCCAAAGAACTGGATAGGAACTATACTGCCATGGAAAAATAGAGCTAAAGAAAACAATTGGTGGACAGCAATACGTGTCAACAACTGCAAACATTTGTACTGCCTACACAAAGAGTTTTTTGGGGGTGAGTGTCCATTGGATCGATTTGGAGACAATGCAACGGAAGAAGGCTGCTATCGCTTGTCGTAGGTTCAGAGGTAGGCACATATATGATGCAATAGCATCTGAACTCGAAGATATTTTCTCCCAGTATGGATTAACTCCTGAAAATGTGACAGCTTGTGTAACAGACAATGGCAGCAACTTCATTAAAGCTTTAAAGGAATACAAACAAGTTGAATCTGAGGAGGCCAAAGAAGAAGAAGAGGAGGAGGACCAGGATGATGGGGAAGTGGCCTTCATCAACCTCCACAGCGTTCTCACTGGAGGATATGATGAGGATGCCCAGCAAGGGCTGTGTATGCTGCCTGCACATTACAGATGTGCAGCTCACACGCTTAACCTCATTACCAACAATGAGATTTGTTAATGGTTGGCATCAAACCTAGAATCCAGGGCTGTTTACCGCAGTTCCACAGCTAAGTGTTCAGCATTATGGACCAAAGCTAGCCGGTCTACAATTGCATCTGAGTGCCTAGAAAAGATTATTGAAAGGAAGTTACCCGTTATTGAAAGGAAGTTTCGGTGGAACTCATTTTATGACGCCATGTTCGGATCATAGAAATGGCACTCACTGACATTAACAATCTTTGCACACAGCTTCAGATGAAATGTATGAATGACAGGGAATACCAGTCTCTGAAGGAATACTGCTCCATTATAAAGCCTTTCAGCATTGCACTGGACATCCTACAGGGTGAGGAAACTTGTTTTTATGGGAAACTTCAACTAACACTTGAAGTTCTAATGGCCAAAACTTTAGAAATGCAAAATGGCCTTGCATAAATGACCACTGGGTTGCCTGAAATAATTTTGGGAGCAATTAAAACACGCTTTGCCACAATAATTGACACAAAGGAAGCACTACTGGCCGCCGTTTCGCTGCCCAAGTTTAAACTGCGCTGCGTAAAAAAGGAAACCCGACGAGCTCACATCAAGTACCTCCTCATCTCTAAGTGCCGCGTCCTAACTGAAGAAGAGCCTGCAACCCCAATGATTAATGCTCCTCAACCTGATGCAGTCACCACCCGTGAGGATAACTTCTTTTCATTTGATGAACAGCCCAATGCCAAAACTGATGCACCTATGTCAGTAGAAACAGAGGTAACATCTTATTTCAATTCTGATCTGGTAATGGAAAGCCTCTTTCCGAGAATAAAAAAAATGCACTACGCTATGCACCAACACCATCCAGTGCACCGGTCGAAAGACTTTTCAGTCTTGGGAGTCTGGTTCTCACCCCAAAACGCAACCGTTTTGGTGATGGACGCTTTCAGCCCCTTATTCTGATGCGCTTCAACAGGTATTTTAGTCAAGGGGGTATAGTGGAATAGCTAGCCCCCACCATAGCCGTAAGCACAGCCTCGATTTCCCTTTACTTTCAGCCATGTTCAGCTGCACACTGCCTCTGTTTTATATTTGGCAGGACACATAACTTTTTAAGGCTATGTCTGACCATTACTGAAGTTTTTTTTGTTCAATTATTCAACCATATTTGCTGTCAGGCCTCGTGGACCCAAACACCTTATTTTCAGTTCACCTTTTTTTTCTTGTATAACTTAAATATGACTTAAATGACTGAGCCATATTTCCTGTTTACTATAATTTCATTTTTGTATTCTTGAAAAGTTTGTCTAGTTCTATTGTTTCATGGATTTATTTAGTCTTTTTAGAGGCAAATATAGGTCTCTATTTGATCAGTTTTCTTTCCAAGCACTTAGGCTGTGTTTAGCCTATATGTTCAATTCTATGGACTAAAATGACTGAGGCTGAGGGGTATAGCCTCTAATTGCACTTTGTTCATCATGCTTCACTTTGCGCATGACAGTTTTGTGTTGTGAACCACTTGAATTCAAAGTGAATAAAATAATGGAAAAAATAAGAAAATATGCATCCTGTCATGTCATTGGAGTTTACATATAGTCCTGTTGTGTCTAATATGAATATACCCAAGCTATTCAAAGATATTGCAAGAAAATCACTTTACCTCTACCATACTTTTAACAGGCTAAGATCATTTGTGATTCTGGCGGTAATACTTTCTAGCATTGTCTTGAGCCTTCACTTTGCCAATTATAAACTATATTGTTAATAGCCTGGATAGACCACAGTCATTTTGCTACATCATATAGCGGGGTGTATGGGTGTAAAATAATCTGCAGTACATTTTGAATTTTAAAATGTAAAGTTAAATTTTGGTGAAAGTAACTCAAAAGTAATACAGGAGTCATGTAACATATTACAATTCTGAGACAGTAATATTGTGAAGTAAGGGATACGTTTTAAATAACAGTAACAAGTGATTTGTAATGTATTACGATTTGGAAGTAACTTGCACAACACTGCATATTTCAAGTCTATTGTTCATCGCTGTCCCACTTCTAACAAAATTACTGTGTATTTGAATTCTTATTACCAGCTGTAGCAATGTGATGAAAGTAGTTTAGCGCGTAGCTCAGTCCAATGTTTACAATCCTTGATATCCGAACACTACTCTAGAGCCTCTTCCTCTTCTCTAAGGAAGACCTCACCCTTTTTTTGGCGTTTTCCTGTGGGCGGAGGTTTTAAAAGCACTCGGAATGGTAACATCATGGACCCGGGAAATAAAGGGCTGTAAATCCAATCCAGCCGTTCTATGTAGTCCTCAAAAAGCGAGTTCTGTTAAAGACAATATCTCGCTTGGCACTGAACTTTGAGCTTTATCATTTTTCAGGCATTATTTATGCTCTAACAGCAACATTACACACTAACTAAAGGTTGAAAAATGGGATCGCGGGAACGTACTCTTTAGGACTCAGGCAGTCAATTATTCTTGATGAAATACACTTGGGCAAAAATGCAGAGTTAAGGGATTTGCACTTGGATGAAAGAGTGAGCAGAAGCAGAGTGGGGGGTAGAGAGAGAGAGAGAGAGAGAGAGAGAGATAAAGTCCAGGGTTTCTCTTTCCTGGATGTGAACATAATGTTTCCCCAATAAGCCTGACATCAGCAGTATTGTAGGTAGTGACTCCACAGTTGTCCCCTAGAATGACATACAGATTAAGCAGTCCAGCAGGTTCCTTTATAAGCACATCATCCACTGGAACCCTCCTAATTTCTGCTGTCAGTGATCATTTCCAGTCAAATGAACACAAAAGCAATTATACACATAGCAGAGTTTCATTAAAACACACAATGAAGTACAGAGAGCAGTTTCACATGAGATCACATGATTACGTCCCTGATATCTGCGACTGACCTTTGTTATTTCAAGTTAATTGGGATCATTCAAATGCATGTGTCCACCTGACTAACAATGAGTTTATAATCAATAAAACCCCTCACCCTGTCATTCTGTTCTTTTCAAGGGTGACCTTGTTAACACTTATAGAAAACTTGTCTTTGTGAAAGAATGGCTTTTACAAACAAATGAATGAGAAAATAAATTACATTACTTTAATTTAATTTATCCCCAAATTTAACCTGTCCGATAAGATGCTCCAAATTCACGGCTACATGGTTGATAAATATCATTTACTGAGATATTTTTGTTAATTTAAAGGATTTAACAAAGGCTTGTTATAATGGTATTTGTATGATGAGTTTAAATAGCCACACTGGATAATTATTGTGGGTCTTGGATATAAAATATTCCATCATTGTGCTGCTCTTCTCAAAGTTAAAAACGTATTTCGACAGCAACATTACAGTAAGAACCTTGTTGGCATGAAAGATTTAATTATATGACCGGGATAGCACTCATAGGAGAAAATTTACCACCTTACAAATATCCAGAAAATAAAGTACATAATAATTTAAGGATATTGATGGAGGTTTTTAAATTCACCCCTACAGGGGTCTTTCATCTTAATTTTGAATAAATGAACGATTTGAAGCCAAATCATTGCAAGTCAAGTAATAAATTCAGGCATCACTGTTCATTGAGGTTTTGAGTTTGGCTTTAGTTTGATCCTTTATGGGATGAGTTTAGGCTTTATTGGGTTCAGTAATGTAACACAATTTTACTGTGAACCTTGAAGGTACAAATAGCAATATTTCCAGATTTAAGCTTAAAGGGCCAGTAGCTGATAACATTGACCCATAATGCTCTTTTCAAAAAGTAATGAGTGTGCTATACTTTGGATTTGGATATTTTGGTCAGGGAAATCTTTTATTCTGCAATAAATCAAGTTTATGTGACATGAGACTGTCACAGTTTAGTCAGTTTCTGTGTCTTTTCCCCCAATGACTCCATTTCCCTTCATCCTCCACACTCCCGCACCTAAACAGTTTTCGTAATCATCACACCTGCCTGTCATCAGGCTCATCACTGGACTTGTATAGATTCACTGTTTCCCCATCTTGGTCGAGTCTAAAATGTAATGTCAAATGTTTATGTATGTTTGACTTAAAGTGTTTTGCTCCTGAATCAAGCTTCAAGCTTTGTGTTCCCGGAGCATTCCGATACAATAACATGGTTTCACAATTTTGTGTACCCATATAATCTTATCGTGGTATTGTAAATACTTTGGACTTGCCAAACCAACAGAGTGTGGTCATTTCTGCCTTTGAAAAAAAGCATTTTACACATTCAATTGCATCATGTCCTCTTAGTTCCATTTCAACAGAACCAGTTTCAGATAATAACGGCCTCTCTCTCATATCAAGTTTGGTAAAAAAAAAAAAAATCCTCTTTTATCCCCCTCATCTTACATTATTTTGACCTAAATATCTCTCTTTACGTTTCCTATATCTCCAGTTGTGATGGAAGCTGGTCTGATTGGATTTCTCTATTAAAGTGGTGTCATTTGAAGTCAACAAAGCTAGCAAGAGTTCAGTGTTTTTCCTGGAAACCTACAGGCCTATAATACACAGTTGTCTGGTTTGACGTGGGGTACAAAGTAATGAATCTTATTACGTGATGTTTCAGTTTTCACCTGTATGAGCTTTTGAAGTGTTCTGCCACCAGCCACCCATTGTGGCGTTAATGTCTTTCACCTTGGCAGTGGGGCCTATAGAAACCAGACAATATTTGCCACTTTATCTCCTTGCAGTAGTTTGTCTGTAACACTTCAGTGATCTTATTTTAGCAGATGGCTTTTCATGATTCATAATTTTTTGTTAGAAAAAAATCCCAGCAGAGCCAAACCAAAACACGTTATGGCATGTTTTCAACATTTTGGGTAATAACAACCATCTACCAGTTATCTGGTTCATCAAATAAGAATATGGTTGTCATATTTGATGGTGCATGTTCTTTGTCAAATAGTACTTCATATATTGGCAACGTGAAAGCCATTGGAGACAAAAACAGCTTCTTCTTCTGTTTTGAATGTGGGGTGCACGTGATTTCACTAAATAAGACATGTTTTAAAATACAAACTCCTGTTTGACCTGATTCAATATCTTTATACAAATTTTTATTTTATGCTATGTAAGGTTTATGTAAAGAGGCATTCCTTTTCCATTTATTGGGTATTATTGCTTCAGTTTCGTGCATTTCAATTCACAGAAATCCTACAAAGTTTGTTGTCTCCCAAAAAACGTGTCCTTTTTTGTCACATCCCTAACGCATGTTTATTACATAGATTTCAAACATCAGTAAAATGTCAGTCTATCAACAAGGGTTGAGTAAAATATAATCAAGATGGTTCAATATATTCGTAACAAATACATTCTCTGAACATATTAATGTCACGTCAATAACGCAAAATGTCACATACACAATGCTTTTATTGCCTGTGTGCAATTTGACCATAATTATGAATTTTTATTATTATTTAAAGCACATCTGAGATGAGTGTCTCTTTTCTGCAATTGTGTTGCAAGAAAAGCACTGGTAGGTGGTGTGTGTTCTGAGTTTCTTGCCAATTTTAAGTCTGCCTCTCTCGACCATATCTCCAACCTGTCATTACTGTCTAGAGAGCGAACTCTATTCAAAGCTCAGCCTAACAAGCATATACCCAACAAAACTGTCTGTGCCATGCTTACTAAAATGGGATGCATATTAGTTAGTTTCAGGTCACTGATATTGCTTGGGTCAAAACCAAAACACTAAATACAATTCTTGTTTGGGAAGTAATACATCCAATGATTTAAAAAGAAGTATGTTATACAATGTATAAGTAAAAAGTATCTATTTTACTTTTTAGAAAGTGGGAAGTGATATCAGCATATATTTAAATACAAAGCAAGCAGCACAATTTTGTGGATCACTGGTTAGAACAGCATGCATGAAATTTAAGTGGATGGTCTAAACGCTAATGGTATGCAAGCCTCCAGCTTGAGATAGGCATAGAGATAACTCTATTAATCTTTCAGAGATCTCTGGCGCTTTAGATGTAATATTGCTGGCCTCAAACCTTTTTTTGCATCCTGGGTGAAGCTGCCTTCATCTCTGATGATAGCACTAACTCTAGGGCTCAAGAAAAAATAAAAAATCTTCACATTTTTAATCTTTGATGGAGGAAGAAAAGCAAGCATTAAGGGTTTTCCCCAGGGTCCTAAAACACCTTACAATCATTTGGACATTTGGGCTCCTTCTGCATCCAAACCATTTAACATGTCACTGCATATGGGTCAGGATGTATGGAATCTTTAAAAGACTGTGAGATGTTCTCAAAAAAAAATTATATTCCATCTATATAATTTGTTTTCATGTTAATTTCATATAGAATTTAAAAACAAAACAAAAGGCAATGCATGATTAAAATTGATCAAATAAATCAAATGTAAAAAGGACAAGCAATACTGTATAATAATTATTCCAATCAGCCTGCTATGAAATAACTGAATTAGGCTAAACATAAGGGGCCGGTTTCATAGAGAGGGCTTAAAGGACTAGTTCACTTTAAATGACAATTTCATGATAATTCATACACCCACGTGTCATGTCCGTGTGTTTATTTTATTCTGTTGAAAATAAATTGAGGCTTTTAAGGAAAGGTTTCCAGGGTTCTTGTCCATATAATGCACTGAAACAGGGGGCTGTTGGTTTCATCACAGCTTCAGAAGGCTTTAAACGAAACCAGCCAATGGATAAAGGTGTTGTCTAGCAGTCGATTGGTCATTTTCTAAGAAAACTAAAAAAGTATATACTTTTTAAACATAAATATATGGCTTGCTCTGCCTGGGATTTTCTCCATGTTGTGCATCCACAAAGTTCAAATACGTTGAAAAGGTCACATAAGTGGAGGTTCCGACCCAGTGTTATACGAGGTATGAGAAAGAAGACCGTTCAAAAGTTCTTGGATGTTGAATGACACTTTATACAGACTTGCTCAAATTTGTTGGTACCCTTACAGCTCATTGAAATAATGCTTCATTCCTCCTGAAGAGTGATGAAATTAAAACAATTGTATCATGTATACTTGCATGCCTTTGGTATGTAATAAAACAAAGCAAAGAAGCTGAGGCTACAAGACTATCTCCAAGCAGCTCGATGTTCCTGTGACAACAGTTGCAAATATTATTAAGAAGTTTAAGGTCCATGGAATTGTAGCCAACCTCCCTGGGCGTGGCCTCAAGAAGAAAATCCACCCCAGGTTGAACAGAAGGATAGTGCCAATGTTAGAAAAAGGACCAAGGATAACTGCCAAAGAGATACAAGATGAACTCTAAGGTGAAGGTACGTCAGTTTCTGATCCCAACATCCGTCGCTTTTGAGCAAGAAGAAGACCCAGGAGGACTCCACTCTTGAAAGAAAAATATAAAAAAGCCAGGCTGGAATTTGCTAAAATTCATATTGACAAGCCAAAATCCTTCTGGGAGAATGTCCTTTTGACAGATGATTCAAAACTGGAGCTTTTTGGCAAGTCACATCAGCTCTAGGTTCACAATCGAAAAAAATCAAACTTTCAACTGATTGAACACAATACCTACAGTGAAACATGGAGGAAACACTGTTATGTTTTGGGTATGCTTTGCTGCTTCTGGCACAGGGTGCCTCGAATCTCTGCAAGACACAATGAAACCCTCAAAACTATCATTGCATTCTAGAGCGAAACATACTGCAGTGTCAGAAAGCTCTGTCTCAGTTGCAGTGTTGTGCAAGTTACTTTCAAACTGTAATACGTTACAGATTACTTGTTACTGTTATTTAAAAGCAATCCCTTACCTTACAATAGTACTGTCTCAGAATTGTAATACGTTACATGACTCCTGTATTACTTTTTAGTTACTTTCACCAAAATAACTACAGAAATAGAACTTCATATTCTAAAAAAATGTCTTTGCATTTTTGTATTTTCAAAATACAAAATGCTTTTTGCCAATCAACCTCTTTATTAGACTGCTGGTGTTTTGAATTAACTAGGCTGTACAAAAAAAAAATACGAAGATTAAATGCATTTAAATACAAAATTCTGTTACAAATTAATAGAATTTTGTATTTCAAATGGATGTATTTGAAACTACAGTCTAATAAGGAGGTTGATTGGCCAAAAGTATTTTGGTTTGAAAATACAAAAATACTAAGTTAAAAAATCCAAAGGTATTTAAATACAAAATAGTCCAATCACTGAACTAGATTATATAGAATTCTAGCTAGTCATCATGTAAACGTTAGCTTACCTTTCATTGCTGCTGGTCACAGGGATCTTGCTAACTAGCTTCCTGAAAGCAGCCCAATGACCCCTCATAACCTGCCCAAAGGGAATGAAACTAGCCCAATTATTTTCTGGTGTCAAATCAAAGTTAAGAACAGCCAAAAGACGTTTCTATTGCTGTATTTGCTTATCTGAATGGTTTACTAGGTATTGTATATATTTTTTTTGTGCTGTTGAACTCAAAAGATGTTTTGGGGGATTTAGAAATGTAAAAACTTCTGGGTCACCTTTGACTACCATAATGATCTTTTCTGCTATGGTGCTATTCTACCAAATATATTTGTGTTCAACCGAACAAGGACATTTATACAGGTTTGGAACAACTAGAGAATGAGTAATTTTGGGGTTTTGTGTCCCTTAAAAAAGATCCCATGTGTGCTCGAGGCCACGCACGGAAATGGACGAGAAACGTGGTTTCTGATCGTAAGACATGGAAAAACTTGCTTAAGAAATAAGCATGTTTATATTCATTGCATATGTATAATGTGTACAAGCACGTCAATGTTTTAGTTGTTCTAGACTGCGTATTTCGCTGCTTAAACGTGATATTTGGCAGCCGGAATAATTAAGTATTGTACACTCACAAGTGATTTTTTTCATCGTGAAACGTGACCTGCACCTTTCGAAACATGGCTTATAACATAATTTGGATGCATTGTCTAATACCACCGCTATATTTTTCTCTTTGGTTGAGCTGAGCTCCTGCGTACCTCCCTGTGACTTGTTCCCCACACTTTTGAAATGGACCAGTCCTGGAGTTGCCAGGTATTCATCAGTATAGTATGAATACACATTAAGAATCTCATCAATTACATTTATCCTTAGAATATAAATAAACATTTTGGCGACCACAGTACATTATGAAAGTAGCCCAAAAACCTGCTCCATAATTTTTCCCGCAACTGCATATTCAAAACAGCCCAATTGTGCGGAAAAAATGCGACCCTGGCAACACTGGCGATTTACAGCGCACCAGGCGGGCCAATAGCCTCGGACTTTTAGCTCAGAGACTGGAATCATCCCAGCCAGAGGCTCCAAACGCGTCTATTCACGAACAGGATCCTAGAACTTACTTGCGGGATTTTTTAGTTGTTAACGTCTCGCAGGCGAAAAGTTTGTTGTACCCAAGCATTACTGAACATGTAACGAGTAAAATATTACTGAAAATTGATTAGTAATGCCTTACACCACTGCGTTACAGCAAAACTTAATATATTATTGTAATATATTACTTTTGTAACGCATTACTCCCAACATTGCTCAGTTGCAGGTCATGGGTCCTCCAACAGGATAATGACCCAAAACACACAGCTAAAATCACCCAAGAATGGATAAAAACAAGACATTGGACTATTCTGAAGTGGCCTTCTATGCGTCCTGATCTGTATCCTATCGAATATCTATGGAAAGAGCTGAAACTTGCAGTCGGGAGAAGGCACCCATCAAACCTTAGACAGTTGGAGCAGTTTGCTCAGGAAGAGTGGGCCAAACTACCTGTTAACAGGTGCAGAAGTTTCATTGAGAGCTACAAAAAACGTTTGCTTGCAGTGATTGCCTCTAAAGGTTGCGCAACAAAATAAAAGGTCAGGGCTCCCATCATTTTTGTCCATGACATTAACATTTCCATTTTTGCATTTGGCAGATGCTTTTATCCAAAGCGACTTACATTGCATTATACTTTAAAAAAAATCTAATTATGTGTAATCCCTGGGTCGAACCCATGATCTTGGCGGTTTTAGCACCACACTCTAACCACTGAGCTATAGAAAAGCTTTTCATTAGTTTTATTATTTACAATATAATGATGAATAAAAATCTAAAGCAAAGCCTGATTTCTGAAATTTGTAATAAACAATGGTGAATGCCAATTACTTTTGTTAGGTTCAAGTTATTTCAGAGAAAATTGTGCACTCTTCATTTTTTTGTGGAGGGGTACCAACAAATATGAGCACGTCTTTATGTCTTTGTGCAAGATTATTGTTTAAAATGGTCAGTTAGTGTGCATATCAGGGATGTTTAAATCTTTTGAAACCTACGTCACAGCATAACCTTTCCAACGTGATTGCATAATACGGAAGTTGCGGACACGCATCCTGGAGGACCATTTGTTTTTGTTTAAAAAGTCTAAACTCCAAGGGCACTGCCCTTTGAAGGGAGTAGTGCACAGGAATGATCACTCCTGTGGAATTTGCCCTGTGACGGTTCGATACGCATAAATGTAC
The DNA here is from genome assembly GCA_029783895.1 of Triplophysa bombifrons. Taxonomy (NCBI): domain Eukaryota; kingdom Metazoa; phylum Chordata; class Actinopteri; order Cypriniformes; family Nemacheilidae; genus Triplophysa; species Triplophysa bombifrons. The sequence continues at coordinate 17,211,277 of CM056466.1, forward strand.
CATTACACCCCTTTTATAGATAAGACCAAATTAGACCTAAACAGTTTCAACAAATTAAATTGATTAAATCACATCTAATAAGCTCTCCCTATTTTATGAAAACAATTACTCAGCTGTAAGATGTCAGCTGTAAGACATCAGAGTGGACCTGGCCCTCCCGGCTGAGACTGGTTTCTCCCAAGTTTTTTTCTCCATTTATTTATCATTGGAGTTTGAGTTCCTTGGCAAAGGGCCGTGTTGGCTTGCAGAGATCACTGCAGAGTTTAGCTCCAGTCCTGATCAAACACACCTGAGCAAGCTGATCAAGTTGTTCAGTATCACTAGAAAATCACAGGTATGCAAGTTTGATCAGGGTTGGAGCTAAACTCTGCAGTGCTCCGGCCCTCCAGGGTAAGATTTGAGGAACCCTGCTCTAGGAGCTATAATAAAGCGACACGGAATTAGCTTTCACTGTTATGCTGATGATACTCAACTTTATATTTCCTCAAAGCCTCATGAAACAGAGCAGTTCCATTGTATAATGGATGCATAGTCGATTTAAAAAACTGGATGAGGAACAATTTTTTACTACTGAACTCGGACAGTGTTACTTACTGGACCGAAAACCGCCATACGTATCAACCAAGAATACTGCTTAGCTATTGAAGGATGCTCCATAAAATCCTCGTCGTCAGCTAAGAAATTGCCGTTGTATTCGATAGTACTCTGTCATTTGAAAGCCATGTCTCCAACACCTGTAAAATTGCATTTTTTCCATTTTAAGAATATATCTAAACTACGTCATATGCTGTCACCGTCAGATGCAGGAAATTAATTCATGCATTCATGACATCAAGACTAGATTACTGTAATGCACTTTTAGGTGGTTGCCCTGCAGGCCTATTACAAAAACTCCAACTGGTTCAAAACGCGGCAGCTCGAGTTCTTACACGTATAAAAACGTATGATCATATAACCCCGGTTCTGTCAACCTTGCACTGGTTACATATAAAGCATCGATCTTGCTTATTACCTATTACCTATTAAGATCTTGCTTATTACCTATAAAGCCCTACGTGATCTAGAGCCACAGTATTTGAGTGAACTTCTATTGTGTAACAGTCCTCCACGTGCATTACGCTCTCAGGCATCCTGTCAGTTGGTAATACCTACAATTTCAAAATCAAGTGCAGGTGTTAGATCATTTTCTTATCTAGCGCCTAAAGTTTGGAATATTTTTCCCTGCACGGTCTGGGAGGCAGACACACTCTGTCAGTTTAAATCTAGACTAAAGACGCATCCTTTTAATCTTACATACATTACACTACCATAATATTAATCCTCAGAGGATTAAGGCTGCATTATTTAGATCAACCGGAACCAGGAACGCATCCAACAACAAATTATGTACTTGTTGCGTCAAAGAGTGCAGAACAGTACTCTACTCTCAGACAGTCTTGTCTCTTTGTTCCAAGGTTGCCGCAGAATGCAGTTCATGCCCAGACCTGATGGCAGAGCTGAGAATAGGAAGCGGTGACCTGACAAGAACTGAGATGATAGAGCTGGATAAAGGACAAAGCGACTTGACACGATTTCACTACAAAATTTCAAATGCTATTAGATTGTTAATGATAATCTTTAATCTATAATTGACCTTATTAGTAAGTTTATTTATTTTTTATTTAGCCTTGTTGTGCAAGCACTGTTGAGTTTGTGCATAGGCAGCAGCTTTTGCCAGAGGGGGACCTGGAGTTTTTTTTTCTCAAATGGAGTTTTGGGTTCCTCGTCTCCTTTTGCATACTGTTTTGCAAAATTTGCCTGGCCAGGGGGGCTGCTTTAGAATTCTGAAGTTAGACATAATTAATATTGCATATAAAAATGTATAGTCCGTTTAATATTTGACCTGTGGTTCTCTCTCCTTTATCTCAAATGTGTGCTTTCACTGTGCCTGTGTGCGAGTGTGTTTGCATGTGTGCGTCTATGTCAATGTGTGTCTGTATGTATGCATATTGTGTGTGTGGAACATTTGTATGTCTGTCTTTTGTTGTTCTCACCTTTTTCATGTTTTTACAGGTATATGCCTTTAGTTGTTTTTCTTGTATTCAATGTGTCTCATGTACAGCTGCTTTGTAACAATGAAAATTGTAAAAAGCGTTATATAAATAAAGTTGAGTTGAGAATGGTCATGGGCATACATCGGAGCAAAGGTGTGGCTTATCGCTGAATGCCATCTACATTCACTCTGGTGGTGGAATTCTGGAGCATGGCGACAGCATCTTTGCTTGGACCTGGTGACCATTCTCTCATTGTATGGCAGGTTGTCAACTTCAACATGCCTAATCAGATCATCCCTAGGCTGAGCGGTGGTGATATGAAGGCATTGCTGATGACATCGTGAGGGCTCCTTGTGGCTCATGGGACCTTTAAGAGACCACAGTGTTCTGATGGCTATTGGACCTAAATCAGGGCCTCGGCAAACGGGCTGTATCGGCATAAGGCATGTCGGAACCAATAAGAAGTAGTGGCTTAACTCTGTCAACAGGGGGAAGGGGAAGCTCTCTCAGATGACGATATGCTCTTTGAAGTGCAGCTACTGGATAGTTATGTTCTGCCAGACTCAGACCGGTTGCTGTAAAGGCATTAGAGATGGTGAATCTCTGTTTGGATTTGGTGACTGATGAGACCTCGAAAGAAACAGTCAAGTTCTGTGTGACACTGTCGAGCTGCTGAACAACTGGGGAAAGCACAATTGTTCTCTCTGAACCATCATCGAGAATGGCATGTGTCTCCATTGTGCGGGGTCGATTATGGAGGAGGATCTTGACGACCTTCAACATAACTCTAGGTGTACGCTTCGATACGCCTAGGTGGAAGGGTGACCATGAGAACAGCTCTGGTGCAATGGCGCAACCAGGGGGTGGCCAGTGTTCGTGGTTGTATGCTGTACGTGTTACCTGGTCTTTGATGTTTTCCGGTTCCACAGTTTATGCTCGTTCCTCGTTCCTCGTGTCCTTGAGTTTCTAGTATGTTTTAGTTTAGTGTTTGTTTTTGTAGTTTAGTTAGTCCTTGTTTTGTTTAAATCTATTATTCTGTCTTGTTTTCCCCCTCGTGGGTTTTGTTTTGCCCTTTTTGTTCCTGTTTGTTATATATAATAAATACCCCTGTTTACCCCTACGTCTGTGCCTGCCTGCATTTGGGTTCTCCCGCACTGTCTTTCATGCCACTACTGAGGCTCAGTGGTGGAGTCGGGAACTCGTCATGCCGGAGACAAGAGTTCGATTCCTGCTCCTGACAGGTCCTGACAATGAGTAGATAATTAGTAGTAGTTCTTCAGGAGTTATGGCAGAATTCATTATTTATTGATTGACTTTCAATTCAATTCAATTCAAGTTTATTTATATAGCGCTTTTCACAATGTGTATTGTTTCAACAGAAAAGGTAAAACACAGCACATTGCATGGTATTTATACAACGAGTAAGATCATTCTAATAAATAATATCTAATTTCTAAATAAATAAATAAATGAATGAATGCAGTCTCCCGGGACTAGGCCAACACTGCCCTGCTGTGGCGAGAAACCCAAACTTCAATGGTTGATTAATGGAGAAAAAAAAAAACTTGGGAGAAACCAGGCTCAACCGGGAGGGCCAGATCCCCTCTGACGTGTCATAGCTGCACTCAAACTGCTGACATGTGATTTAAGTTTAGCATTTAATTCCAAATATTGTAACTTCAGCATTAATAAGACAAATAGTCTGTCTTTGCTCTCTGTTGGGGGTGTATTGGTCTGAGCTGGGATGGTCCGATGGTCATATTACTCTTGGCTGGTGGTGAAATTGCCTTAGATGGAGCTGGGATGGTCAGTCAGTCTGCAGCTGTAGCTGGCGAAATCTCAAATTGAGGATGGGCATCTGTCGGTCATCTGGACATGGTGAAACTTCTTCCTACCTCGGGATGGGCATCCCGAGGCAGAGGTGGAAAGAGAATAAAGAGAATAATTAGCGTAGCTGCTGTTCATTAACTATGCATTAACTGAAAGCTTGGCTGAAAATATGTGTCTTTAATCGAGATTTAAATTGGGAGAGTGTGTCTGACCCTCGAATAGTATCAGGAAGGCTATTCCAGAGTTTAGGTGCTACGTATGAGAAAGCTCGTTCCCCTTTGGTGGATTTAGTTATTCTAGGTGTTGTCAAAAGTCCTAAGTTTTGAGATCTTAGAGAGCGTGATGGGTTGTAACCTGATAAAAGCTCGGTTAAGTAAGTAGGGGCTAAACCGTTCAGGGCTTTGTAAGTAATTAAAAGAATTTTAAAATCAATACGATACTTAATGGGTAGCCAGTGAAGCGATGATAAAACTGGGGTTATGTGATCGTATTTTTTGACCTAGTAAGAACTCTGGCAGCTGCATTCTGAACTAACTGTAGTTTGTTTATCGATGATACAGGACAACCACTAAGTAGAGCATTACAACAGTCAAGTCGTGAGGTCACAAATGCATAAATAAGCTTTTCCGCGTCAGCAAAACATAAAATATTTCGTAATTTGGCAACATTTCTAAGGTGGAAGAAGGCTATTTTTGTGATATTTGAGATGTGATTTTTAAATGACAGGTTGCCGTCTAATATAACGCCTAGGTCTTTAACTGTATTTGTTGGAGTAACAGTGCAGCTTTCAATTTGCAGGTTGTAGTCGGAGATATTCTGTTTACTTGATTTTGGTGCTATAAGTAATATTTCTGTTTTGCTAGAGTTTAAAAGTAGGAAATTACTAGTCATCCAATGTTTTATGTCTTCGATGCACTCTGCCAGTTTGGATAGCTTAAAGGAATCATCTGGTCTTGATGATATATATAGCTGAGTATCATCTGCGTAACAGTGGAAGCTAATTCCATGTTTTCTAATAATGTTGCCGAGGGGCAGCATGTATATGGAGAAAAGCAAGGGTCCTAAAACCGATCCCTGAGGTAATCCATAATTTACTGGCGTAAGATTTGACGATTTTCCATTTAAATAGACATATTGATATCTGTCTGTTAAGTAAGATCTGAACCATTAGAGTGCCTGTCCCTGAATACCGGTATAATTGTGTAAACGATCTAATAGTATTTTATGGTCTAAAGTATCGAAAGCAGCACTAAGGTCAGGCAGGACTAAGAGTGAGATGTTACCTTTATCTGATGCAATAAGAAGGTCATTTGTAATTCTAACGAGCGCAGTTTCAGTGCTATGATGCGGTCTAAAGCCAGACTGAAACTTTACGTGCATGTCATTATTTTGTAGGAAGGTACACAACTGAGTGGACACTACTTTTTCTAGTATTTTAGACAAGTACGGGAGATTTGAAATCGGTCTATAGCTTCCAAGTTCATTGGGGTCTAAGTTTGTTTTTTTGATAAGAGGCTTAATTACAGCCATCTTAAAGGGTCCTGGGACAGTAAAAAACTTCATGAATTCATTGCTACCAAGGTGCGGCGGAATACCCAGGTCAGGTGGAGTCTGTTTTTTGTTAGTTTAGCAATTGTACTAAATAAAAACCTTGGATTGTTTTTGGTATTTTCTATGAGGTTACGGAGGTGCTCGGCTTTGGCTGCTTTTAGTGCCTTTTTGTAACAGCCTGCACTCTCTTTTCATGCAATTTTAAAGACCTCTAATTGGGTTTGTTTCCATTTTCGCTCCAGTTTACGGGTTTCTCTTTTTAGGGCGCGAGTGGTGTTATTATACCATGGTGCTATGATCTTTTCATTAATCCTTTTTGACTTCATAGGTGCGACCGCTTCTAATGTATTAGAGAAAATAGTGCCCATATTGCTGGTCATGTCATCGAGCGATTCTATATTAGTTGGAAAGGTTATTAGAGGAGTCAGATCTGGCAAGTTCTTTACGAAACTATTTTAGTAGTTGAGGTGATTGTTCTACCCTCTCGATAACGAGAAATACAACTGATTTCAGTAGTATGCACTGTACATGTTATAAGATGGTGATCGGAAACGTCGTCGCTTTGAGGTATAACATCGATATTGATTAGATCGGCTCCATGAGATATAATCAAGTCTAGTGTATGATTAAGTCGATGAGTGGGTCTATTGATGTATTGTGTTACACCACAAGAGAGTAGTAGCTCTTTAAACGCCACAGCTAATGGATCGTTAGCAATATCTACGTGGATATTAAAATCTCCAACAATCAGTACTTTTATATTAACTAACTGTTACTTAACACAATAATACAATTATATTACATACTGATTAGTTAACACATCCCCAGAAACACTTTCCCCCAGTCACAAAATAAAACAGAATTGTTGTGCAACTCAAAATGTTAACTGTACTGTTATTAGTCTATGCACATTATATCATTAGTAACATTAAATATAACAAGTATATCAGTAGAAGTTTCCTAAAGTCTTTCTGATAGTTTTCTACAGGCCGGTTTACTACAACAGTAGAATACAATTCTGAAATTATGGTTTATAGTTTTGGTGTGCCACCCCAAGATTTGAAGTGGCCCCATCTGGCCAACCCTATGAAAAATTTCTGGAGGCGCCACTGCTCTGGTGGTGTGAATAATGTTATCATGAAGAACTGTAAGATGTAGCTCTTTACAGATTTTACATGGACGTTTGAGGTAACAAGACTCTACATCTCCTTGAACGAATCCTCCCACATCTCCAGCAGCATTTATCATATTCAATCCAATCTACGGCCTGACCAGTAGTCAACTCAACTTTATTTATATAGCGCTTTTTACAATTTCCATTGTTACAAAGCAGCTGTACATGAGAAATATTGACTGTAAGCAAAACAACTGAAGTCATATACCTGTAAAAACGAGGAAAAGGTGAAAACGCAGTAGAGAGACATACCCACATTCAAATTCTCCACACACACAATATGCACACATACTTACACACATTGACACACACACACACGAACGGACACAGAGACAAGCTTGCATACACAGACACAAACACGCACACAGATAGACACACACTCACAGTGAAAGCACACATTTAAGATAAAGGAGAGAGAAATACAGGTCAAATAATAAACAGACTATACATTTAAATGCAATATTAATTATGTAAAACTTCTGAATTCTAAAGCAGCCCCCCCAGCCAGGCAAATAATGCAAAACATAATGCAATGGTGGCGAGGAACCCAAAACTCCAATCGAGAAACAAATCCTCAGTAGAACCCAGGCCCACCCAGGGGATTCCAGTTCCCCTCTGGCAAAAGCTGCTGCCTCTGCACAAGCTCAACAGTGCTTGCACAACAAGGCTAAATAAAAAATAAATAAACTTACTAATAAAGTAAATTATAGATTTGAGATTATCATTAATAATCTAATAGCATTTGAAGTGTTGTAGAAAAATCGTGTCAAATTGCCGCATCCTTTATCCAGCTCTATCATCTCAGCTCTTTTCAGGTCATCGCTTCCCATTCTCAGCTCTGCCATCAGTTCTGGGCATGAACTGGAACAAAGAGACGAGACTGTCTGAGAGTAGAGTACTGTTCTGCACTCTTTGATACAACAAGTACATAATTTGTTGTTGGATGTGTTCCTGGTTCCGGTTGATCTTACTAATGCAGTCTAAACCCTCAGAGGATTTATATTATGGAAGTATAGTGCATGCAAGGTTAAAAAGATGCGTCTTTAGTCTAGATTTAAACTGACAAAATGTATCTGCCTTCCGGACAGTGCAGGGAAGACTATTCCAAAGTTTGGGCGCTAAACAGGAAAAGGATGTACCATTGGCCCTTGATTTTGAATTTCTAGGTATTACCAAATGACAGGATGCCTGAGAGCCTAATGCACGTGGAGGACTGTAATACAATAAAAGTTCGCTCAAATACTGCTGAGCTAAACCATTTAGGGCTTTATAGGTAATAGGCATGATCTTAAAGTTAATGCAATGCTTTATAGGTAACCAGTCCAAAATCTATATAACGTAGTTTAGGTATATTCTTAAAATAAAAAAACGCAATTTTACAGGTGGCGACATGGTTCTGAAATGACAGATTACTATCGAAAAGAATGGCAAGATTCTTAGCTGACGACGGGGGTTTTATGGAGCATCCGTCAATAGTTAAGCAGTATTCTTGGTTGTAACATATGGCGGTTTTCGGTCAAATAAGTAACACTTCTGTTTTGTATTGTTCCACAATAAGTATTTTTTAGTCATCCAGTTTTTTATATCGACTATGCATTCCATTCTCGATGGAAGAGCTGTGTTTTATGAGGCTTCAAGGAAATATAAAGTTGAGTATCATCAGCATAACAGTGAAAGCTTATTCCGTGTCGCTTTATTATATCTCCTAGAGGTAGCATGTACAGTTGAAAGAAAAAGTATCTGAACCCTTTGGGTTTACTTGGATTTCTTCATAAATTGGTCATAAAATGTGTTCTGATCTTCATCTAAGTCACAACAATAGAGAAACACAGTCTGCTTAAACTAATACCGCACAAACATTATATGTAAACAACATGTTAACATGTAAACATTCATAGTGCAGGGTGGAAAAAGTATGTGAACCTTTGGGTTTAATAACTGGTTGACCCTCCTTTGGCAGCAATAACCTCAACCAAACGTTTCCTATAGTTGCAGATCAGACCTGCACAACGGTCAGGAGAAATTTTGGACCATTCCTCTTTACAAAAGTGTTTCAGTTCAGCAATATTCTTGGGATGTCTGGTGTGAATCGCTCTCTTGAGGTCATGCACAGCATCTCAATCGGGTTGAGGTCAGGACTCTGACTGGGCCACTCCAGAAGGCGTATTTTCTTCTGTTGAAGCCATTCTGTTGTTGATTTACTTCTATGCTTTGGGTCGTTGTCCTGTTGCATCGTCCATCCTCTGTTTAACTTCAGTTGGCGGACAGATGGTCTTAAGTTTTCCTGCAAAATGTCTTGATAAACTTGGAATTCATTTTTCCATCGATGACAGTAATCCGTCCACGGCCTGAGGCAGCAAAGCAGCCCCAAACCATGATGCCCCCTCCACCATATTTCACAGTTGGGATGAGGTTTTGATGTTGGTGTGCTGTGCCTTTTGTTCTCCACACATAGCGTTGTGTGTTCTTTCCATACAACTCAATTTTGGTTTCATCTGTCCACAGAATGTTTTGCCAGTAGTGCTGTGGAACATCCAGGTGCTCTTTTGCAAACTTCAAACGTGCTGCAATGTTTTTTTTGGACAGCAGTGGCTGTTACATTTAACTCTCTTGAGTAATGATGTAGAAATGTTTATTTAGGCCTAAACTCGGTCCATATATTGTAACCATTTTTGGGTAGGATATTAATTCTCTACCTATCTTATTATCGTCATATCTGAGCCCAAAATGTAGACAGCTTGGACTGTTTGTTTCAAGATGATAAAAAAATAAATACATCTACATTGTAATATGTGTTTATACTCGTAAGAAGATGGTTTTGTTTTCATTTGCCTAAATTATTAATGACAAACCTTATACTATACCTCTGATGGAAACACACAATTGGCACACACACCTAGGCCTACAATCTACAACGTTTATTTAAATGTAGTGTTGATTTGAACTCTACCTAAATCATGTGTTAGCTATTTTTAATGTGTAATGTTTACAGTAAGCATCATTTTATGATGCTTTAAAGTGACGCAAAAGAGCGAGGATATGCCATTTCACTTTATTTAATACTTGTATTACCCTGAAGGATTTTATCTTGCAATAACAACCAGCTGAATGTACATTGTCTTGCTTATTACATGACTGCATGCCATATGAGTAAATAATTAGACACAAAATATTGATTTCAAATATTTTTTAAGTTTATCTGTAGCACATTCAAATCTGGTTAAGATAACTCACAGTATCCGGATGAGCAGGGTTATCCTTTTTAGTTATCAGGTTATAACAGCCCCGGAATGCAATAATTGACCAATCAGAACCAAATATTTCATAGAGCCTTGTAATAATGTTGAAAAATCACTTAATTTTAATGTTGTAAATCGTTTTTAATAAATAAATGGTAGTTTCTTCTTTCACTTGCTTCTACACCTGAAAAGGTTTATGTAGGTCACTACAGATGTGTGGTACTGGCAGTCTAGAATAGAAAGACTTTTACAAAACACAGATGGATTGCAAAACACGAAAAGAAGAACAAAAATCACCAAAATGCCACAAAAAACATAAAAGATCTACTAACCCCTCTCTCATCTCTCCACACCTTTACAGAAAGAGAACGCTCTATATTTTCTTCTTTCCTTTAAAACTTTTGTTCCAGCTTTCTCTCAGTTCTGAAGCTACATGAAAGAAATCTTCAATTACAAAAGCTCTTTTCATGTTGAGGCAGTCTGCTGCATATTATAAGCAAAGGCGCACATGAATAAGCCATAGGTGAATAAAAGCTTTTCGCAAGCTGTTCAGACAGACTTGGGTTTTTGTGCTCACATCTTGGGAAAATCACTTGTATCCATTGCCACAGTCTTGGATGTTTCATTATATTTCATTATGTTATTCATTATTGTGTACTAAATTATAATGTATTGAAGATATAAAGAAGAAAAGAAGTATGATTAAAATGATTAGTACCAGTAGGATGAAGTGAATGATTTGCTGTTTTTTGTGGCTTTTGCTGCAATCATTGCAGTTTAAATTTTAAAACTTTTTATCACATTCAATTTTAACTTAATTTTTAATGAGTACAACACAATTAATGATACAATAAAACATATACAGGATGGGTGGTGATTAATGCTTGGGTCCTGGGTTCAGTATATCACTGATCATTAATAGCAATTAAATGTTAGCAGTAGATTTGAACAACAAAATAGTTAAAAAAATAAATTGCTTTTGTTCGTGTTTTTAAAACACACTTTTGGAATAACCTTTCGGGGTAAATAAATAATAAGTCTCCGCTGGTCAAACGCAGTCTTGTAGGCTGCCATTGTTGTTGCCTATAGACTGAACACAAATACGCATCCCGGTTTTCATGTATTCATGTTTCCGTAGATTACACTGGGGAAATAACGGTGATAATCTGCACTTTGAGTCCTAATTTGAAAAGTCCCCCAAAATGTGTAAATAAACAGCTCAAACTCAAATAAGATTTCCATTTTTAGCTGCTAACTAAACCTACAAACTTTCTTGGCATACACTGAAATATGTTGGATAAGATGTTTAACAAGATAATACTAAATATAAGATAATAAAATGTGTTATAACCTGATAGCACCCTGCAACCCCAGCTACAGTACTCTAATGATTGTTACGTAACTGCAATGTAATCTAACGACTGCCCATTCATTGTGGCACTTTAACTAGCCATCTGGAGAAGTGTTATTCCTGGATTAATTTCCAAACGTAAATTTGTGACTTTGTCAGTTAGTTACTGACATTGTCACAACATCTTGATTACCAACCTACAATGTTACAAAGTTATATTGTGGCACCAAATAACATAACTAGTTTACTAAACTGCTAAAATCCGTCTGGGTAACAAACTGTACCTGTTTATAGATGAGATGTGTTCATGTTTGTATGTGTTAGATATTTTATTTTCTTATTAATAAGCCCACATAAAGGAATGAATAAGTATATCCTATGTGTGGTTTTACTGCTCACAGAGTGGATAGCTGCTTGCTGAGCGGACAGCTAGCTAAATGTGGAGGAAGGGGATTTATTCTAAGTTAAACATTCTTTGTCTGACATGCTGTGCTTTCTATACCTTATTTAGTATAACAGGTGTCTTATTGTGCATTATATAAAGATGTTTCTTCCAAATAGTTTCTTTACCTTATTTGGTTATAACAGGTGTCTTATTGTGCACTACATAAGAATTTGTCTTCCCTGAAATAAATGGGTTCAAAAGCTGGATGCCTCTGTGTCTGGTTCTTGTGCTCCCAGATCTGCAGAAGAATTCTCTCACAACATCCAACCTATTTCTGATTTGATATTAAGGGTAATCCAAAACACAGAAAGAAACTTAGTGTTCAAAAGGAACCTGAAGTTTAACAGAATGTCTATAAAATTGATGTTTTAAATGGACCAGGGCAAATAAAGTCAATAACTGACTAGTTGTTGGAATCATTGTTTTGTCTGGGCGCATCTTATACACGTGAAGCTACTGCTATACCTGCCAATCACTGAACAGAGTAGAAGTGAGTCAAACTGAGCAAAAAGTGCGCAGAGCCGTTTTGATTGAGATCTATGCTCTCTGCGGTTATGATTTTTTAAATAGTAAGGTTGAATCTGATTGGCCAAACAGGATGACTTATCATGCCCTGGTGCTGGCGCCTTGGTTCACTACCTGAGGGCACCATACTAATCTGTGTTCTGTCTGTGTTTTGTAAGGACTCCAGTTCCCATCATGCTTTGTCTTGTTATCATGTATTGGTTTCACATGTGTCTCATTACCTGTTTGTCCCTTCATCTGTGTATATATAGCCCTTGTGTTGAGTTGTCTGGTGTGTATCGTTCTTGTAAGTTCTCCCTGTGTTTCCTCTGCCTGGATTTACCCCTTTGTATGCCTTTTGGATTTGAAATAAAATACATAGTTAGCTGCATGTGGATCTGCTCCTTGTTTCCCTTCAGCTCATCGTGACAGAATGATACACAAAAAATGGATCTGATAGATCTTGTTCCCCCTCGAGCCAGTCCTGTCCGACCTTCCAGAGATCTTTGAGCCGGTCCCGTCCGGTCTTCCAGCGGTCTTAAAGCAGGTCCCGTCCGGCATATCTGAGCTCCCTACCTTTTCCAAGATGTACTATCATGATCTTCCTGAGATCCCTGCCCACCTGCCTGCCACGCTCAGGTTTCAAGACCTGCCACGTCCAGGTTTCCAGATCATAATCCACTCCAACAAAATGAATAAATGAATGAAACATCAGAAATAAATCTGAAATGTTAAAAAAAATCTATCTCTCACTCGTCATGAGTACTCTAGTGAGCCCTGTTTGATGCCATGGATGATCCATCGGTTGGAGCAGTTTTGGGCAGGAATTGCTGCACGTCCAAATGAATTGTTTATCACCTTTATCACTGCATTTGTCTGTACTGTATTTATTAATTTCTGTATTCATGGACTTTGTGTGTATACTGACCTTTCCTGTGGCTCAGTGGTTAGAGCATGGCGCTAGCAATGCCAAGGTCATGGGTTCAATTCCAGGGGATTGCACATGGTCACAATGCATTGTAAATCACTTTGAATAAAAGTGTCTGCCAAATGCGTAAATGTATTTTGTCATTTCTTATCCTCTATAGAAAACAAAAATTTGTGAGAACATGTAAGGGAAATAATCTTCTCTGATGTTATACACAGCCACGATGGTATCGATGCAAGGATGGATGTAAAGAAAAATGGTACAGACGCAAATGGCACATTGTATATTATAGTCACTGAGAGTCTCTGCGTGATAAAAATGTGTGCCATGAATGACTGTACTAATGAATGAATGTGTGAGGGTTTTACTCTGGACTCTATTGTTTGGCCACTAGAGGTCACTATCGGGTCCTATCACTGCACTGGTCAAGACCTATTATTAGTGTTATTGCTTTCACCTGTCTCCCTATCACGTTTGCCTATGTAAGAGACTCTGGTTCCTTTGGTCTTTGCTTGGTTATTGTTAATGTTAGTCATCTCTAGCATTAAGCTCTGTTGGTTTACTTTATCTCCCTCGTGGTCTTTTCGAGAATTTTTTGCCTTATTGGATTTCTTCTGTTATACTCACTGTGGATTCTATTTTTTGACCTGAGGATTATTATTTTTTTGTGGAAAAGAAACATTTACTATTTTTTTCTACGTGAATATGTCTGCGTGTTGGATTGCATCTACAACCTGTGGCTCTGTGGTAGTTTGTCTGATTGCTATCCCAACAACCCGGTTTCGGGCTTCAGCCTGACAGAATAACCAAGCCATCATGAATCCAACAGCAGGAGACCCACACAAAGTCTTGGCCAGTGTAGTTCAACACGACACAATGGTAAGACGACACGAGACTGCTATAGCACAACAAGAGAGTTTGATGACGAAAGATCTTTGAGCAACTGCCTGCACCATCTGCCACTTTCCCATCAGGAGCAGTCGATTCTGTAGATCCTTCAAGGCCTATTCCTCTAACAGAACCCTGCCTACCTCAACCACAGCGCTTCTCGGGTGATCCTAGATCATGTGACGGATCTCTCAACCAGTTTTCCCTCACGTTTGAACTGCAGCCGACTTCATTTCCCTCGGACCGGGCCAAGATAGCTTATATAATCACTTTCCTGGGCAACGTCGGTGTGGAAGGCACAGGAACCATGTTGTGCATGCTTTTCAAAATTTGAAGAGGAGTTCAAACAAGTATTTGACCATCCCCTCAGTGGTCGACAAGCATCCGGAAGACTCCTGAATCTACAAGGCTGTGATAGCGTGGCCGAATATGCCATTCTCTTTCGAACACTAGCAGCAGGAAGTGGGTGGAATGATGAGGGTCTGATGGTGTGCTTCCTAAACGGACTCTCTGAGGTGATTAAGGATGAATTAGCCTTCCGAGAACCAGCAAGCAACCTCCAGACACTCATGGACTGTGCCACACAGCTGGAAATCCGCCTGAGAAATAGAAACCAGGTTTGTTTTGCTTTCCAAAATCCACCTGATGATGTTACCCATGTTCCCGAGCTAACAGTGCTTCAAGAATCCCCAGAGCCCATGCAGTTGGGGAGAACCCGGCTCTCTTCCTCAGAACGAGATCGTCGCATGAGGGAACACCGCTGCAATTATTGTGGTTGACACAGCCATTTTCGTTCAACTTACCCTAAACTCTCGGGAAACTATCAGTCCTGCGCAGGAAAGGAAGGACTGTAACGGGAGTCACACGTTCAGATTCACCATCCAACGCTGGACTTTTCCATCCTGTCACCCTCACCTGGGGAAATCACAGCCGTGAACTACACGCTTTTATTGATTCCGGTGTAGCTGGGAATGTCATGGATATTACCCTGGCCAACAGCCTCCAGATTCCCACAGAGTTCCTGCCTGAACCTCTTACGGTCACTGCGCTGGATGGCAGACCATTAGCCCCAGGGAAAATGACTCACCCTCACCTCTATCCTTGGGCTCACCACGGACAAACACCATGAGAAACTTAGTTTTCACCTCATTCAATCAGTGGGTGCTGGATTCTTCTTTGTGGGTAAGAAGGATGGTGGCCACGTATCGATTATCGAGGACTAAACAAGATTACAGTCAGTAACCGTTATCCCTTACCTCTGATGGCCACAGTGTTCGAGATCCTGCAAGGGGCATCCATCTTCACTAGATTAGATTAGATTCAACTTTCTTGTCATTACACATATACAAGTACAGTGTAACGAAATGTAGTTTAGGTCTAACCAGAAGTGCAATTAGCAAGTGCAGATATACAGTGTGAATAAATACAGATACAGTATTAGGAAATTACTATACAATGGGCATGTACTATGAAAATACTTTACAGAAGGAATGTACTATGACAATATATACAGAAGGCTATATACTGTGAACATTAATGTACAGGAGGTTATAAACAGATAACAATATAGACTATACAATAGTGCAAGTGACCTGAGTGTGCATTAGTTACAGACATTAGCTATTAAAGTTACAGTGCAGTAGATGAGTTAATGTGGTTATTAAAGGTACAGTGCAATACATGAGTAGATGCAGATATACAGTTACAGTGCAGTAGATGAGTTAGTGCAGTTAGTGCGATAGATGCAATAATGCAATCGATGAGTTACAGTTATTGAAGCTATAGTGCAATAAATGAGAAGATGCTGTTAGTTATGCGATAGATGCAATAATGCAATAGATGAGTTACAGTGCAGTTGGTGAGTTAGTGCAGTTATTGAAGTTACAGTGCAGTAGATGAGTTAATGCAGTTATGAAAGTAGTCCATTCGTGCTAATGAGCATTCAGTGTAATATTCCTGGTGTGCAAGTGAGCAGTATAGACTGCAAATGATGCTGTGTGTGTGTAAACAGTCCTGTAGAGCAGATACATGAAGTACTGGTGTGTACAGTTCCGTCATGCATGGCAGCCCTGTAGTGCAATGTTAACATTGTAATGGCAGCATTAAGTTAAAGTTATGAGAGTTAGTGAAATCAGTGGGGAGCAGAGTTCAATAATGAAACAGCTCTGGAAAAAAAGCTGTTTCCTAGTCTGCTGGTTCTTGTCCGGAGGCACCTGAAGCGCCTACCGGAAGGCAGGAGAGTAAACAGTCTATGAGCGGGGTGAGAGGAGTCCTTGAGAATACTGTGAGCTCGACGCAGACAGCGTTTCTTCTGGATGTCCTCAATGGAAGGGAGTGCAGTTCCTGTGATGCGCTGGGCTGTTTTCACCACCCGCTGCAGTGCCTTGCGCTCAGCAACAGAACAGTTCCCGTACCAGACTGTGACACAGTTGGTCAGGATGCTCTCTATCGTGCAGCGATAGAAGTTCACCAGGATAGTTGAAGACAGTTGGTTCTTCTTCAGTGTCCTCAGAAAGAAGAGACACTGGTGAGCCTTCTTGACCAGGCATGAGGTGTTGGTGGTCCAGGACAGGTCCTCCGAAATGTGGGTCCCCAGGAACTTAAAACTGGAAACACGTTCAACAGCCGTCCCGTTAATGTGGATGGGGTCGTGTGTGCCTCCTTTCGCCTTCCTGAAGTCCACTAAACTTGACTTGCGCAACGCGTACCACCTTGTGCGTATCAAACAGGGAGATGAATGGAAAACGGCCTTCAACACCCCGACTGGTCACCATGAATATCTTGTCATGCCTGTCAGCCTCACAAACACCCCTGCGCTGTTTCTAAAACCTCATCAATGATGTCCTCAGAGACATGTTCAACCTGTTCGTATTCGTCAATCTAGACGATATTCTCATTTTCTCCAGTTCTCAGCAAGAGCATGTGGTCCACATCAACAAGGTTCTCCGACGCCTGCTGGAAAACCACCTTTACGTCAAACCCGAGAAGTGTGAAGTCCAACTTGGTGACATGAAGATGGACCCTTTAAAGGTTCAACACATTGTGGATTGGCCTTCGCCGTCATCGATAAAAGAGGTGCAACATTTTCTTGGCTTCGCCAATTTTTACCTCAAGTTCATGCTGAACTTCAGCACTGTGGCTGCTCCTCTAGTGGCCCTCACTAAGGAGAACATAGGCAGCTTTAACTGGAGTCCTTCGGCTGAGTCGGCATTCAACCACTTCAAGAGACTGCTTACAACTGCTCCGGTTCTGATCATCCCGAGCCTGGATAAACCCTTCATTGTGGAGGCCGATGCCTCAGATGTGGGTGTTGGAGTAGTGCTTTTTCAGAGGGGAGAGGACGGCAAGCTGCACCCATGTGCCTTTCTATCCCATCGTCTCACAACCATGGAGAGGAACTATCATATAGGGGATAGGGAGTTACTAGCTGTCAAACTAGCACTGGAAGAATAGAGGTATTGGCTTGAGGGTGCCAAATACCCGTTTCAAGTGCTCACTGACCACAAGAACCTTGAAAACATTCCTCGACTCAATCCACGTCAAGCCCGTTGGTTGACGTGGATTTTCAACCGCTTCCACTTCACACTGTCATATAGCCCTGGGTGAAAAAACCTGAAGCCAGATAAACTGTTCCATATCTATGCCAAATCTCCTCTTGAGGATTCTCTTCAAACCATAATCCCCAGTGCCAATATCATTGCTACCATCAAGTGGGATCTTGGTCACAAGGTAAACAAGCACAATCCCGAGAACCAGACCCAGGAGGAGGACCTATAAACCGTTTGTTTGTTCCCAAGATTGTCCGGTCACAGGCATTACAATTGGGACACTCCTCAAGACTCACATGTCACCCGGGTATTGGGCGCACCCTCAAATTCCTCTCAGGTCGGTCTTGGTGGCCTACTATTAAAGAGGATGCCATCACATTCATTAAAGCCTGTCTCACCTGCAACCAGAATAAGGTATCTCACCGCCTACCCCAAGGACCGTTGCATCCCCTTCCCATACCCCGTAGACCCTGGTCCCACCTCTCTATGGATTTCATCACTGGTCTTCCACCCTTCTACGGCAAAACCACTATCATGGTTATAGTAGATAGGTTCTCTAAAGCTGCCCGCTTCATTCCCCTACCCACAGCCAAAGAGACTGCAAAATTAATTGTGGAACATGTCTTCCGAGTATTCCGGCATCCCTCAGGATATTGTCTCGGACAGAGGTCCCCAGTTCTCTTCTTGTTTCTGGAGAGCATTCTGTCAATCCTTGGGAACCACAGCTAGCCTGTACTCGGGGTTCCACCCGGAGTCCAACGGACAAACAGAGAGACTCAATCAGGACCTCGAGACCACCCTCCGGTGATTGGTGGCTAGCAATCCATCCTCATGGTCTGAGTTCGTCATGTGGGCAGAGTACGCTCACAACACTCTGAAATCATCTGCCACTGACATGTCACCCTTTGATTGTCAATTCGGTTACTCCCCCCCTTATATTTCCTGACTAAGATGCAGAAGTGGATGTTCCTTCCGCCCAACAGTGGGTTCGGCATTGCCGTCGGGAGTGGAGTAGGGCTCGTCTCACGCTCCTTAAGACTTCTCAGCAGTATCAACTACCCGCCAACCGCAGACGCAGAACGCCCCCTAATCTACGTGCCGGCCAAAGAGTGTGGCTCTCCACCAAGAACATTGCCATGAAGCAGGGGTCTCGCAAGCTTTCTCAAAAGTTCATCGGGCCTTTCAAAATTGCCAGGAAAGTTAACCCAGTCTCTTATAGGCTATACTTACCCAGATCTCTGAGAATTAATCCCACCTTTCATGTTTCGCTGCTCAAACCTGTGTTAACTTCTCCTTTTCTCGCACCAGGCAAACCCCCTCCTCCTCCCAGGATCATTGATGGCCAACCAGCCTACACTGTCCGGCAAATTCTGGATACCCACAGTGTTCGCGGTTCCCGGCAGTATTTGGTGTATTGGGAAGGCTGGGTTCCAGCTAAAGACATCCTCGATCCGAAACTGGTGAGAGAATACCACACTCTCACCTCCAGTCGTCTTTGTGGGAACGTCAGGAGCCGTTCTTAGAGGAGGGGGTCCTGGGAGGGTTTTAGTCTGGACTCTATTGTTTGGCCACTAGAGGTCACTATCTGGTCCTATCGCTGCACTGGTCAAGACCTGTAATTAGTGTTATTGCTTGCACCTGTCTGCCTATCACGTTTGCCTTTTTAAGAGACTCTGGTTCCTTTGGTCTTTGCTTGGTTATTGTGAATGTTTGTCATCTCTAGCCTTAAGCTCTGTTGGTTTACTTTATCTCCCTCGTGATCTTTTCGAGAATTCTTTGCCTTATTGGATTATTTTTGTTATACTCACTGTGGATTCTATTTTATTTCCTGAGGATTATTATTTTCTTCTGGAAAATAAATCTTTGCTCATTTTTTTCTATGTGAATGTCTCTGCTTGTTGGATTCTATCTACACTCTGTGGTAGTTGGTCTGATCGCTATCCCTACGACCTGGGTTCAGGCCTCAGCCTGACAGAATGAATGAGGTGCACCACTTGCGATTTAAAAAGGGGAAGAGATCAAAACTACTACTAGCTTTTGTCAGTGTTTTTATTTGGCAATGGCAGTATGTGTTAAATTATTAAATTGGAGACTGTATTCTGTCAATTGTGGCACCAAACAACACAACAAAAAGTATTTTAAACTCCTTATATGCCGCCGAATCTTTGCTGGTTTGTATTCGCAGCCTTCAGTTTTCGCTTTGTTTTGCCTGCAGATAATGCCATGACGTAAGCGTGACGTCAGTGAAAAAGGGGTACATACAGTGGCCTATCTCATTTTGGGAACACGCTGTTCTGCAGTAAAGCGTGAGGCATGTGCAATTTTTTTTCCTGATACATAATGTTTGCTAAACTTCAGGAGGAGCACGTTCAGATAATTAACCAATTCAGCACAGGTGGATCCCATTTAGATAATGAATACAATTAGAATGTGAGGATATACATTCAGCCAGTCTACGATCCTCTCAGAAACCCTACACCAGCCCTAATATCCACTTCGATATGGTGGGGGTTATCTGGATTCGGCCTGAAATCCAAGCTCTGAGCTCTCCTTTTGGACAGCATGCCTAATTCTCTTTGCTAAATCTAACGGTAAAGTCTTTTTTGATTGTTTCATGCTTATGTGACAGGAACAGTAAAAACTATTTTACTGATATTCTCTTTATTTTACTTGACTTATTTTATTATCTTTAAGCAAAAAACAACTTGTACAAATTACTGGTGTATTTAATAAAAGTAAAGATTTACACTGGTGGCTCACAGCAGATTTTGGTTTAGTGGTCATCAACACGCCAGTAAAATAAACTTCTTGAAGAGGTTTTGTGGTAATTACAATGACGTAATGTAAAACTTGCGATTGCTGTATTCTCAACTCGACTCAACTTTATTTATATAGCGCTTTTTTCAATTTGCATTGTTACAAAGCTGCTGTACATGAGTCATATTGACAACAAGTAAAACAACTAAATTCATAAACCTGTAAAAACAAGAAAAAGGTGAAAACACAAAAGACCGACATACAAATGCTCCACACATACAATATGCATACATATTTACACAAATCGACATAGACGCACACACTCTCACACACGCACCGTTTTAAGATAAAGGAGAGAGAACCACAGGTCAAATATTAAACAGACTATAAATTCCTGTATGCAATATTATGTAAAACTTATAGTGCAAAATAGTGCCAAACAGTATGCAAACGGTTGAGAGGAAACCAAAACTCCAATCGAGAAAAAAAACCTCAAGAGAACCCAGGCCCAACCAGGGGAGCAAGCTCAACGGTGCTTGCACAACAAGGCTAAATAAAAAATAAATAAACTTACTAATAAGGTAAATTATAGATTTAAGATGATCATTAACAATCATAAACAATCTAATAGCATTTGAAATTTTGTAGTGAAATCGTGTCAAGTCGCCGCGTCCTTTATCCAGCTCTTCGCCGCGTCCTTTATCATCTCAGCTCTTGTCAGGTCATCTCTTCCCATTCTCCGCTCTGCCATCAGGTCTGGGCATTAACTGCATCCTGCGGTAACCTTGGAACAAAGAGACAAGACTGGCTGAGAGTAGAGTGCTGTTCTGCACTCTTTGATGCAACAAGAACATCATTTATTGTTGGATGTATTCTTGGTTCCGGTTGATCTAAATAATGCGGCCTAAATCCTCTGAGGATTAATATTATGAAAGTGTAGTGTATGCAAGATTGAAAAGATGCGTCTTCAGTCTAGATTTAAACTGACAGAGTGTGTCTGCCTCCCGGACAGTGCAGGGAAGAATATTCCAAAGTTTAGGCGCTAGATAAAAAAATAGATCTACCACCTGCACTTGATTTTAAAATTCTAGGTATTACCAACTGACAGGACGCCTGAGAGCGTAATGCACGTGGAGGACTGTAATACAATAGATGTTCACTCAAATACTGCGGCGCTAGACCATGTAGGGCTATATAGCTATTAAGCAAGATCTTAAAGTTGATGCAATGCTTTATAGGTAACCTGGCAAGCAGTGACGTGCACAGGAATTTTGAGGGGCAGTTGCTCTGACATGAAAAAAGGGCACCCCCCAAAAAAACTGAAAATAAACTCCCGGGCTATATGAAGGACTGAGAAAAACTCTGATTAATTAATCAATTCGCCTACACAGTGTCATGTCATCTTTATCACAGTGCAAAGTCTCTCTCACCTGCTGGTTGGCTTTTTCGCAGCCAACCCTGCAGTGATGTGCTACGATGGCGTTTTAGTGCCACGTAAAAAAAAAAAAGATTTAGAGAATAAAGTCAAAATGTTACGAGAATAAACTCGTCGAAAAACGTATTTTGTTTACGTGAATGTTGTATTTTTAGAGTTTAAGTTGTGTTTAAGCACGTCTTCTGAACCAGTGAGTTAGTTCGGAAGGCCTTGCAAACACCAGCAGTCATTTTTAAAACCTCTTTATTTCACATTTGTAAAATTTTTATAAATCCTTAAGGATTGTGGCTTTTATAAACTTGATGCGACCAGATCTCGTAACATTTTGACTTTAATCTCGTAACATTTCGACTTTATTCTCGTAACATTTCGACTTTATCCTCGTAACATTTCTACTTTAATCTCGTAACATTCTGACTTTATGCTGGTAACATTTCGACTTTATTCTCGAAATCTTTTTTTTTTTTTTTACGTGGTACTAAAACGCCGTCGTATAGATGTGCTGCTCTTTGCTGCCTCCCTGAATTTTCTCTCCCTCTCCTGAATCCGCCTCTTTTCAGTGGCCATCTTGTCTTCAAACAATACCCAAAATAGTGATAGCATTTAGGCATTTAACCTTTTTGGATAAAATAATTCATGTGATGCATTACTTCCATCATTCATTCTTCTTGCTTAAACAAAATGTGCGAAACTAACTATCAGCAAAAAAATAGTAGCCTATATCTGTCTTATTATTTAGGCTAAACGTGGCAAACTCAGCGTGGATTTATGAAGATTTTATTTCATTTCACAAAACTTGATGATGATGATCGTTCGTTTGTTATACATCACAAACTCACCTTTTCTGACAACGTTGAGTTGTCTCACCCGACAACCGCGACAATCTCCTTCTAGGACCGCTCATGCAGGCTCAGCTCAGGTGCCGGTCGCGTGCAGCGCTGCAGCCATGTGAACAGAGTTTGTCCTTCCCCTAGGACAGAGTTTGTCCTTCCGCACAGACTTTATTTTTGGTGACCGAATATGAAAGTGAATGAGGCTTTGCGTTGTTTTTATCTAGTTCTACGTGAAATTCTGAATCCATTGTACGATTTATTATTTATTTATTTTCCACCTCGGAAGGGCAACGTGAGTCGAGAAGGGCATATGGGCAGTTGCCCGGGCAACCTGAGCAACCCCCCTGTGCACGTCCCTGCTGGCAAGGTCGACGGAACCGGGGTTATATGCTCATACTTTTTTGTACGTGTAAGTGGCTCTCAAATGACAGATAACTATCGAATACGACGCCAAGATTCATAGCTGACGACAATGATTTTATGGAGCATCCGTCAATAGTTAAGCAGTATTTTTGGTTGTTACATATGGCGGTTTTTGGTCCAGTAAGTCAAACTTCTGTTTTTTCTGAGTTCAGTGGTAAAAAATTGTTATTCATCCAGTTTTTTAAATCGACTATGCATTCCATTATTCGATGGAACTGCTGTGTTTCATGAGGCTTCGAGGAAATATAAAGTTGAGTATCATCAGCATAACAGTGAAAGCTAATTCCGTGTTGCTTTATTTATCATCTCCTAGAGGTAACATGTATAATGCGAAGTAAACGTGCGCTCAATGGGAAAGGCCAAAGATAATATATTAACTGCTTGCATCACTACCATTGCAATAAATTAGAAGAAATTAAATGTTATATAGCTGCTTGGAGGCTCTCTTGCTAAGATGTTAATAGCTGTCTTGAACGCCGCCGAGTGGCATGACTTTCGTTAAACGGACTTTGGCATGGTGCTAGAAGAGACGCTCTTGCTGCATCTGCTGAGAGCAATGCGAACGTGCCGCTTTCCTATCCAGTGCAAAAATACATTCTTTATGTGCCAAATTTGGACATTATCACTTTAGTACAACGGGCATATACAATAAAGCCAGCTCGCGGCTGTTCGTCAGCGTTATACTCAACAACAGCACATTGCTTCTGGTGTTGCAGGGGCAGTCTCGCTTCACCACCCGATCACCACTCCCTATTAGATATTGGAGATGCGTTTATCTATCTCAGCATACATACAAAACCGCACAGATATTTTTTTAAACGCAAACCGGAAAACCGCAATTCACTTGGACGTATTCAACCGTAGAGATATAAGAGAAAATAGAGAAAATATTGGAATCCCTAATATCTCTAAATGCATTCAAGATCTGACAACCGGTTTCACGAGTCAACAGTACATGTGCTATTCATTCTTTCTCTGTCTTGAACAGCTACAGAACTCCTCAACATCAATGGAACACACTTGGTGAAACTTGGCAATAAAAGAAAAGGCATATGACATTACAGTTACATTTCCAATACCTCATGTAATTACATTGTGAATAGATCATTTCATGTTAATGAAATTTTGTGCCTGGCCAAAAAGTAAGAATAAATTATGTAACTGGTACATTGTTTTTTGTTCTAATTTGAAAACTTTCTAAGGTGTTGTTCCACAACATGAGACAACGCTGTCGTCCAGACAAAAGTGTACCAATGGTTTAATAAAAAAAGATATTGGAAGTTTTTAAAAGTATTTGGCTGAGCAATGACACCAACACTAGTGATTTGACCTTATTAGCATATCCACACACGCCAGCTGTTTTGTTTGGTTAGGGAATGTGAAACTAAATTCAATCAGGACTCTTACATTTTAGCCAGTTTTGATGGGTCCTTTTGTTTCTGCAGTGTCTTTAAGTGCCGTTAACAAGTACAATGCTTTCTTGTATTCTAACAATTGTTTGCTCAGTGCTCATCTCTTGTCTCTCGGTTGTTGAGTTACACCAGGGTTCAAGCATTTCTTTTTATGGAAAACTGTTTAGTTAATGGCAATAATTTCTATTATTCTAAGTGATGGTTCAAGCCAATTTAGAGGGCTCTCTCTGTCTTTGACCAGGTCTTACGGATTTCTGTGGCTTAGTTGGTTACAGTGCCTGTCTAGTAAACAGAAGATGCTGTGTTCAAATCCCAGCAGTGCCTCTGTTGTTTAGTATCTCAAGCATTTCTTATTTTTGTAAAACTCTGTAGATTTTTGGCAGCGCTTTCAATTATTCTAAGTGATGGTTCAAGCCAATTTAGAGGGCTCTCTCTGTCTTTGTCCAGATCTTACGGATTGCTGTGGCTTATTTGGTTAAAGTATCTGTCTAGTAAACAGAAGATCCTGTGTTCAAATCCCAGCAGTGGCTTTGTTAGTTAGTATCTCAACAATCTCACTATGGGACATATGTTTTCCAAGGAAGTGTGGTTATCAGGTTCATTGCTTTCTTGTATTCTAACCATTCCTTATTCAATGCTCATGTCATGTCTCTCGGTTGTTGAGTCACACCAGGTTTCAAGCATTTATTTTTTATGGAAAACTCTCTAGTTAATGGCATTGCTTTCTAATATTCTAAGTGATGGTTCAAGCCAATTTAGAGGGCTCTCTCTGACTTTGCCCATCTCTTCCGAATTGCTGTGGCTTAGTTTGTTAAAGTGCTTTTCTTGTAAAGAGGAGATTCTTGCTTCGATTTTCAGCAGTGCCCTTGATGGTTTGTTTTTACACACGATCACTATGACCTAGGCGTTTCGAAAAGAAGTGCCGTTAATAAGTACAATACTTTCTTGTATTCTAACAATCGTGTGCTCCCTGCTCATCTCTTGTCTCTCGGTTGTTGATTTACATCAGGGTTCAAGCATTTATTTTTTATGGAAAACTGTTTAGTTAATGGCAATAAATTATATTATTCTGAGTGATGGTTCAAGCCAATTTAGAGGGCTCTCTCTGTCTTTGTCCAGCTCTTACGGATTGCTGTTGCTTAGTTGGTTAAAGAGCCTGTCTAGTAAACAGAAGATCCTGTGTTCAAATCCCAGCAGTGCCTTTGTTGGTTATTATCTCAAGCATTTCTTTTTTTGTAAAACTCTGTAGTTAATGGCAGTGCTTTCTATTATTCTAAGTGATGGTTCAACCCAATTTAGAGGGCTCTCTCTGTCTTTAACCAGCTCTTCCAAATTGCTGTGGCTTACTTTGTTAAAGTGCTTTTCTTGTAAAGAGGAGATTGCTGCTTCAAATCCCAGCAGTGATTCTAATTGTTGCTTGCTTCTCAAGAACACTAGATAACAAACGTCTTCATGTTTAAATATTCAATGTAAATGTCTGTCTAATTGAGGCGTGTGCTGTCTGGCTGGTGAGATTATATACGAGGCGCTGTGGCTTAGTTGGTTAAAGTGCCTGTCTAGTAAACAGGAGATCCTGGGTTCAAATCCCAGCAGTGCCTTTGACTCCTTGTTCTTACACAAGATCACTATGACCTATGCGTTTAGAAGAAAAGTGCCTCTAACAAGTACAATGCTTTCATGTATTTTAACAATTGTTTGCTCAGTGCTCATCTCTTGTGTCTCGGTTGTTGAGTCACACCAGGGTTCAAGCATTCCATTTTTATTGAAAACTCTGTAGTTAATGGCAGTGCTTTCTATTATTCTAAGTGATGGTTCAAGCCAATTTAGAGGGCTCTCTCTGTCTTTGTTCAGCTCTTACGGTTTGCTGTGGCTTACTTGGTTAAAGTGCCTGTATAGTAAACAGGAGATCCAGGGTTCAAATCCCAGCAGTGCCTTTGACTCTTTGTTGTTAAACAAGATCACTATGACCTATGCGTTTAGAAAAAAAGTGCCGCTAACAAGTACAATGCTTTCTTGTATTCTAACAATTGTTTGCTCAGTGGTCATCTCTTGTGTCTCTGTTGTTGAGTCACACCAGGGTTCAAGCATTCCTTTTTTATTGAAAACTCTGTAGTTAATGGCAGTGCTTTCTATTATTCTAAGTGATGGTTCAAGCCAATTTAGAGGGCTCTCTCTGCCTCTGTTTAGCTCTTACGGATTGCTGTGGCTTACTTGGTTAAAGTGCCTGTATAGTAAACAGGAGATCCAGGGTTCAAATCCTAAATGTGCCTTTGACTCTTTGTTCTCAAACAAGATCACTATGACCTATGCGTTTAGAAAAAAAGTGCCGCTAACAAGTACAATGCTTTCTTGTTTTCTAACAATTGTTTGCTCAGTGCTCATCTCTTGTGTCTCGGTTGTTGAGTCACACCAGGGTTCAAGCATTCCTTTTTTATTGAAAACTCTGTAGTTAATGGCAGTGCTTCTATTATTCTAAGTGATGGTTCAACCCAATTTAGAGGGCTCTCTCTGTCTTTAACCAGCTCTTCCAAATTGCTGTGGCTTACTTTGTTAAAGTGCTTTTCTTGTAAAGAGGAGATTCCTGCTTCGAATCCCAGTAGTGATTCTAATTGCTGCTTGCTTCTCAAGAAAACTAGATAACAAAGGTCTTCATGTTGAAATATTCAATGTAAATGTCTGTCCAATTGAGGCGTGTTCTGTCTGGCTGGTGAGATTTTATACGAGGCGCTGTGGCTTATTTGGTTAAAGTGCCTGTCTAGTAAACAGGAGATCCAGGGTTCAAATCCCAGCAGCGCCTTTGCCTCTTTGTTGTTAAACAAGATCACTATGACCTATGCGTTTAGAAAAAAAGTGCCGCTAACAAGTACAATGCTTTCTTGTATTCTAACAATTGTTTGCTCAGTGCTCATCTCTTGTGTCTCTGTTGTTGAGTCACACCAGGGTTCAAGCATTCCTTTTTTATTGAAAACTCTGTAGTTAATGGCAGTGCTTTCTATTATTCTAAGTGATGGTTCAAGCCAATTTAGAGGGCTCTCTCTGCCTCTGTTCAGCTCTTACGGATTGCTGTGGCTTACTTGGTTAAAGTGCCTGTATAGTAAACAGGAGATCCAGGGTTCAAATCCCAGCAGCGCCTTTGACTCTTTGTTGTTAAACAAGATCACTATGACCTATGCGTTTAGAAAAAAAGTGCCGCTAACAAGTAAAATGCTTTCTTGTATTCTAAAAATTGTTTGCTCAGTGGTCATCTCTTGTGTCTCTGTTGTTGAGTCACACCAGGGTTCAAGCATTCCTTTTTTATTGAAAACTCTGTAGTTAATGGCAGTGCTTTCTATTATTCTAAGTGTTGGTTCAAGCCAATTTAGAGGGCTCTCTCTGCCTCTGTTCAGCTCTTACGGATTGCTGTGGCTTACTTGGTTAAAGTGCCTGTATAGTAAACAGGAGATCCAGGGTTCAAATCCTAAATGTGCCTTTGACTCTTTGTTCTCAAACAAGATCACTATGACCTATGCGTTTAGAAAAAAAGTGCCGCTAACAAGTACAATGCTTTCTTGTTTTCTAACAATTGTTTGCTCAGTGCTCATCTCTCTTGTCTCCGTTGTTGAGTCACACCAGGGTTCAAGCATTCCTTTTTTATTGAAAACTCTGTAGTTAATGGCAGTGCTTCTATTATTCTAAGTGATGGTTCAACCCAATTTAGAGGGCTCTCTCTGTCTTTGTTCAGCTCTTACGGTTTGCTGTGGCTTACTTGGTTAAAGTGCCTGTATAGTAAACAGGAGATCCAGGGTTCAAATTCCAGCAGCGCCTTTGACTCTTCGTTGTTAAACAAGATCACTATGACCTATGCGTTTAGAAAAAAAGTGCCGCTAACAAGTACAATGCTTTCTTGTATTCGAACAATTGTTTGCTCTGTGGTCATCTCTTGTGTCTCTGTTGTTGAGTCACACCAGGGTTCAAGCATTCCTTTTTTATTGAAAACTCTGTAGTTAATGGCAGTGCTTTCTATTATTCTAAGTGATGGTTCAAGCCAATTTAGAGGGCTCTCTCTGCCTCCGTTCAGCTCGTACGGATTGCTGTGGCTTACTTGGTTATTGTGCCTGTATAGTAAACAGGAGATCCAGGGTTCAAATCCTAGCAGAGCCTTTGACTCTTTGTTCTCAAACAAGATCACTATGACCTATGTGTTTAGAAAAAAAGTGCCGCTAACAAGTACAATGCTTTCATGTATTCTAACAATTGTTTGCTCAGTGCTCATCTCTTGTGTCTCCGTTGTTGGGTCACACCAGAGTTCAAGCATTCCTTTTTTATTGAAAACTCTGTAGTTAATGGCAGTGCTTCTATTATGCTAAGTGATGGTTCAACCCAATTTAGAGGGCTCTCTCTGTCTTTTACCAGCTCTTCCAAATTGCTGTGGCTTACTTTGTTAAAGTGCTTTTCTTGTAAAGAGGAGATTCCTGCTTCGAATCCCAGCAGTGATTCTAATTGCTGCTTGCTTCTCAAGAAAACTAGATAACAAAGGTCTTCATGTTGAAATATTCAATGTCAATGTCTGTCCAATTGAGGCGTGTTCTGTCTGGCTGGTGAGATTTTATACGAGGCGCTGTGGCTTATTTGGTTAAAGTGCTTGTATAGTAAACAGGAGATCCAGGGTTCAAATCCTAAAAGTGCCTTTGACTCTTTGTTCTCAAACAAGATCACTATGACCTATGCGTTTAGAAAAAAAGTGCCGCTAACAAGTACAATGCTTTCTTGTTTTCTAACAATTGTTTGCTCAGTGCTCATATCTTGTGTCTCGGTTGTTGAGTCACACCAGGGTTCAAGCATTCCTTTTTTATTGAAAACTCTGTAGTTAATGGCAGTGCTTCTATTATTCTAAGTGATGGTTCAACCCAATTTAGAGGGCTCTCTCTGTCTTTAACCAGCTCTTCCAAATTGCTGTGGCTTACTTTGTTAAAGTGCTTTTCTTGTAAAGAGGAGATTCCTGCTTCGAATCCCAGCAGTGATTCTAATTGCTGCTTGCTTCTCAAGAAAACTAGATAACAAAGGTCTTCATGTTGAAATATTCAATGTAAATGTCTGTCCAATTGAGGCGTGTTCTGTCTGGCTGGTGAGATTTTATACGAGGCGCTGTGGCTTATTTGGTTAAAGTGCCTGTCTAGTAAACAGGAGATCCAGGGTTCAAATCCCAGCAGCGCCTTTGACTCTTTGTTGTTAAACAAGATCACTATGACCTATGCGTTTAGAAAAAAAGTGCCGCTAACAAGTACAATGCTTTCTTGTATTCTAACAATTGTTTGCTCAGTGCTCATCTCTTGTGTCTCTGTTGTTGAGTCACACCAGGGTTCAAGCATTCCTTTTTTATTTAAAACTCTGTAGTTAATGGCAGTGCTTTCTATTATTCTAAGTGATTATTCAAGCCAATTTAGAGGGCTCTCTCTGTCTTTGTTCAGCTCTTACGGTTTGCTGTGGCTTACTTGGTTAAAGTGCCTGTATAGTAAACAGGAGATCCAGGGTTCAAAGCCTAGCAGTGCCTTTGACTCTTTGTTCTCAAACAAGATCACTTTGACCTATGCGTTTAGAAAAAAAGTGCCGCTAACAAGTACAATGCTTTCTTGTATTCTAACAATTGTTTGCTCAGTGCTCATCTCCTGTGTCTCGGTTGTTGAGTCACACCAGGGTTCAAGCATTCCTTTTTTATTGAAAACTCTGTAGTTAATGGCAGTGCTTTCTATTATTCTAAGTGATGGTTCAAGCCAATTTAGAGGGCTCTCTCTGCCTCTGTTCAGCTCTTACGGATTGCTGTGGCTTACTTGGTTAAAGTGCCTGTATAGTAAACAGGAAATCCAGGGTTCAAATCCTAAATGTGCCTATGACTCTTTGTTCTCAAACAAGATCACTATGACCTATGCGTTTAGAAAAAAAGTGCCGCTAACAAGTACAATGCTTTCTTGTTTTCTAACAATTGTTTGCTCAGTGCTCATCTCTTGTGTCTCGGTTGTTGAGTCACACCAGGGTTCAAGCATTCCTTTTTTATTGAAAACTCTGTAGTTAATGGCAGTGCTTCTATTATTCTAAGTGATGGTTCAACCCAATTTAGAGGGCTCTCTCTGTCTTTAACCAGCTCTTCCATATTGCTGTGGCTTACTTTGTTAAAGTGCTTTTCTTGTAAAGAGGAGATTCCTGCTTCGAATCCCAGTAGTGATTCTAATTGCTGCTTGCTTCTCAAGAAAACTAGATAACAAAGGTCTTCATGTTGAAATATTCAATGTAAATGTCTGTCCAATTGAGGCGTGTTCTGTCTGGCTGGTGAGATTATATACGAGGCGCTGTGGCTTAGTTGGTTAAAGTGTAGTAAACAGGCGATCCTGGGTTCAAATCCCAGCAGTGCCTTTGACTCCTTGTTCTTACACAAGATCACTATTACCTATGCGTTTAGAAGAAAAGTGCCGCTAACAAGTACAATGCTTTCATGTATTCTAACAATTGTTTGCTCAGTGCTCATCTCTTGTTTCTCGGTTGTTGAGTCACACCAGGGTTCAAGCATTCCTTTTTTATTGAAAACTCTGTAGTTAATGGCAGTGCTTTTTATTATTCTAAGTGATGGTTCAACCCAATTTAGAGGGCTCTCTCTTCCTTTTTTCAGCTCTTACGGATTGCTGTGGCTTATTTGGTTAAAGTGCCTGTATAATAAACAGGAGATCCAGGGTTCAAATCCCAGCAGTGCCTTTGACTCTTTGTTCTTACACAAGATCACTATGACCTATGCGTTTAGAAGAAAAGTGCCGCTAACAAGTACAATGCTTTCATGTATTCTAACAATTCTCTTGTGTCTCTGTTGTTGAGTCACACCAGGGTTCAAGCATTCCTTTTTTATTGAAAACCCTGTAGTTAATGGCAATGCTTTCTATTATTCTAAGTGATGGTTCAAGCCAATTTAGAGGGCTCTCTCTGACTTTGTTCAGCTCTTACGGATTGCTGTGGCTTATTTGGTTAAAGTGCCTGAATAATAAACAGGAGATCCTGGGTTCAAATCCCAGCAGTGCCTTTGACTCTTTGTTCTTACACAAGATCACTATGACCTATGCGTTTAGAAGAAAAGTGCCGCTAACAAATACAATGCTTTCATGTATTCTAACAATTGTTAGCTCAGTGCTCATCTCTTGTGTCTCGGTTGTTGAGTCACACCAGGGTTCAAGCATTCCTTTTTTATTGAAAACTGTGTAGTTAATGGCAGTGCTTTCTATTATTCTAAGTGATTATTCAAGCCAATTTAGAGGGCTCTCTCTGTCTTTGTTCAGCTCTTACGGTTTGCTGTGGCTTACTTGGTTAAAGTGCCTGTATAGTAAACAGGAGATCCAGGGTTCAAAGCCTAGCAGTGCCTTTGACTCTTTGTTCTCAAACAAGATCACTTTGACCTATGCGTTTAGAAAAAAAGTGCCGCTAACAAGTACCATGCTTTCTTGTATTCTAACAATTGTTTGCTCAGTGCTCATCTCTTGTGTCTCGGTTGTTGAGTCACACCAGGGTTCAAGCATTCCTTTTTTATTGAAAACTCTGTAGTTATTGGCAGTGCTTTCTATTTTTCTAAGTGATGGTTCAAGCCAATTTAGAGTGCTCTCTCTCTCTCTGTCTTTGTCCAGCTCTTACGGTTTGCTGTGGCTTTCTTGGTTAAAGTGCATGTATAGTAAACAGGAGATCCAGGGTTCAAATCCCAGCAGCGCCTTTGACTCTTTGTTGTTAAACAAGATCACTATGACCTATGCGTTTAGAAAAAAAGTGCCTTTAACAAGTACAATGCTTTCTTGTATTCTAACAATTGTTTGCTCAGTGTTCATCTCTTGTGTCTCTGTTGTTGAGTCACACCAGGGTTCAAGCATTCCTTTTTTATTGAAAACTCTGTAGTTAATGGCAGTGCTTTCTATTATTCTAAGTGATCGTTCAAGCCAATTTAGAGGGCTCTCTCTGCCTCTGTTCAGCTCTTACGGATTGCTGTGGCTTACTTGGTTAAAGTGCCTGTATAGTAAACAGGAGATCCAGGGTTCAAATCCCAGCAGCGCCTTTGACTCTTTGTTGTTAAACAAGATCACTATGACCTATGCGTTTAGAAAAAAAGTGCCGCTAACAAGTACAATGCTTTCTTGTATTCTAACAATTGTTTGCTCAGTGGTCATCTCTTGTGTCTCTGTTGTTGAGTCACACCAGGGTTCAAGCATTCCTTTTTTATTGAAAACTCTGTAGTTAATGTCAGTGCTTTCTATTATTCTAAGTGATGGTTCAAGCCAATTTAGAGGGCTCTCTCTGCCTCTGTTCAGCTCTTACGGATTGCTGTGGCTTACTTGGTTAAAGTGCCTGTATAGTAAACAGGAGATCCAGGGTTCAAATCCCAGCAGTGCCTTTGACTCTTTGTTATCAAACAAGATCACTATGACCTATGCGTTTAGAAAAAAAGTGCCGCTAACAAGTACAATGCTTTCATGTATTCTAACAATTGTTTGCTCAGTGCTCATCTCCTGTGTCTCGGTTGTTGAGTCACACCAGGGTTCAAGCATTCCTTTTTTATTGAAAACTCTGTAGTTAATGGCAGTGCTTTCTATTATTCTAAGTGATGGTTCAAGCCAATTTAGAGGGCTCTCTCTGCCTCTGTTCAGCTCTTACGGATTGCTGTGGCTTACTTGGTTATAGTGCCTGTATAGTAAACAGGAGATCCAGGGTACAAATCCCAGCAGCGCCTTTGACTCTTTGTTGTTAAACAAGATCACTATGACCTATGCGTTTAGAAAAAAAGTGCCGCTAACAAGTACAATGCTTTCTTGTATTCTAACAATTGTTTGCTCAGTGTTCATCTCTTGTGTCTCTGTTGTTGAGTCACACCAGGGTTCAAGCATTCCTTTTTTATTGAAAACTCTGTAGTTAATGGCAGTGCTTTCTATTATTCTAAGTGATCGTTCAAGCCAATTTAGAGGGCTCTCTCTGCCTCTGTTCAGCTCTTACGGATTGCTGTGGCTTACTTGGTTAAAGTGCCTGTATAGTAAACAGGAGATCCAGGGTTCAAATCCCAGCAGCGCCTTTGACTCTTTGTTGTTAAACAAGATCACTATGACCTATGCGTTTAGAAAAAAAGTGCCGCTAACAAGTACAATGCTTTCTTGTATTCTAACAATTGTTTGCTCAGTGGTCATCTCTTGTGTCTCTGTTGTTGAGTCACACCAGGGTTCAAGCATTCCTTTTTTATTGAAAACTCTGTAGTTAATGGCAGTGCTTTCTATTAATCTAAGTGATGGTTCAAGCCAATTTAGAGGGCTCTCTCTCTCTCTGTCTTTGTCCAGCTCTTACGGTTTGCTGTGGCTTACTTGGTTAAAGTGCCTGTATAGTAAACAGGAGATCCAGGGTTCAAATCCCAGCAGCGACTTTGACTCTTTGTTGTTAAACAAGTTCACTATGACCTATGCGTTTAGAAAAAAAGTGCCGCTAACAAGTACAATGCTTTCATGTATTCTAACAATTGTTTGCTCAGTGCTCATCTCTTGTGTCTCCGTTGTTGAGTCACACCAGAGTTCAAGCATTCCTTTTTTATTGAAAACTCTGTAGTTAATGGCAGTGCTTCTATTATGCTAAGTGATGGTTCAACCCAATTTAGAGGGCTCTCTCTGTCTTTTACCAGCTCTTCCAAATTGCTGTGGCTTACTTTGTTAAAGTGCTTTTCTTGTAAAGAGGAGATTCCTGCTTCGAATCCCAGCAGTGATTCTAATTGCTGCTTGCTTCTCAAGAAAACTAGATAACAAAGGTCTTCATGTTGAAATATTCAATGTCAATGTCTGTCCAATTGAGGCGTGTTCTGTCTGGCTGGTGAGATTTTATACGAGGCGCTGTGGCTTATTTGGTTAAAGTGCTTGTATAGTAAACAGGAGATCCAGGGTTCAAATCCTAAAAGTGCCTTTGACTCTTTGTTCTCAAACAAGATCACTATGACCTATGCGTTTAGAAAAAAAGTGCCGCTAGCAAGTACAATGCTTTCTTGTTTTCTAACAATTGTTTGCTCAGTGCTCATATCTTGTGTCTCGGTTGTTGAGTCACACCAGGGTTCAAGCATTCCTTTTTTATTGAAAACTCTGTAGTTAATGGCAGTGCTTCTATTATTCTAAGTGATGGTTCAACCCAATTTAGAGGGCTCTCTCTGTCTTTAACCAGCTCTTCCAAATTGCTGTGGCTTACTTTGTTAAAGTGCTTTTCTTGTAAAGAGGAGATTCCTGCTTCGAATCCCAGCAGTGATTCTAATTGCTGCTTGCTTCTCAAGAAAACTAGATAACAAAGGTCTTCATGTTGAAATATTCAATGTAAATGTCTGTCCAATTGAGGCGTGTTCTGTCTGGCTGGTGAGATTTTATACGAGGCGCTGTGGCTTATTTGGTTAAAGTGCCTGTCTAGTAAACAGGAGATCCAGGGTTCAAATCCCAGCAGCGCCTTTGACTCTTTGTTGTTAAACAAGATCACTATGACCTATGCGTTTAGAAAAAAAGTGCCGCTAACAAGTACAATGCTTTCTTGTATTCTAACAATTGTTTGCTCAGTGCTCATCTCTTGTGTCTCTGTTGTTGAGTCACACCAGGGTTCAAGCATTCCTTTTTTATTTAAAACTCTGTAGTTAATGGCAGTGCTTTCTATTATTCTAAGTGATTATTCAAGCCAATTTAGAGGGCTCTCTCTGTCTTTGTTCAGCTCTTACGGTTTGCTGTGGCTTACTTGGTTAAAGTGCCTGTATAGTAAACAGGAGATCCAGGGTTCAAAGCCTAGCAGTGCCTTTGACTCTTTGTTCTCAAACAAGATCACTTTGACCTATGCGTTTAGAAAAAAAGTGCCGCTAACAAGTACAATGCTTTCTTGTATTCTAACAATTGTTTGCTCAGTGCTCATCTCCTGTGTCTCGGTTGTTGAGTCACACCAGGGTTCAAGCATTCCTTTTTTATTGAAAACTCTGTAGTTAATGGCAGTGCTTTCTATTATTCTAAGTGATGGTTCAAGCCAATTTAGAGGGCTCTCTCTGCCTCTGTTCAGCTCTTACGGATTGCTGTGGCTTACTTGGTTAAAGTGCCTGTATAGTAAACAGGAAATCCAGGGTTCAAATCCTAAATGTGCCTATGACTCTTTGTTCTCAAACAAGATCACTATGACCTATGCGTTTAGAAAAAAAGTGCCGCTAACAAGTACAATGCTTTCTTGTTTTCTAACAATTGTTTGCTCAGTGCTCATCTCTTGTGTCTCGGTTGTTGAGTCACACCAGGGTTCAAGCATTCCTTTTTTATTGAAAACTCTGTAGTTAATGGCAGTGCTTCTATTATTCTAAGTGATGGTTCAACCCAATTTAGAGGGCTCTCTCTGTCTTTAACCAGCTCTTCCATATTGCTGTGGCTTACTTTGTTAAAGTGCTTTTCTTGTAAAGAGGAGATTCCTGCTTCGAATCCCAGTAGTGATTCTAATTGCTGCTTGCTTCTCAAGAAAACTAGATAACAAAGGTCTTCATGTTGAAATATTCAATGTAAATGTCTGTCCAATTGAGGCGTGTTCTGTCTGGCTGGTGAGATTATATACGAGGCGCTGTGGCTTAGTTGGTTAAAGTGTAGTAAACAGGCGATCCTGGGTTCAAATCCCAGCAGTGCCTTTGACTCCTTGTTCTTACACAAGATCACTATTACCTATGCGTTTAGAAGAAAAGTGCCGCTAACAAGTACAATGCTTTCATGTATTCTAACAATTGTTTGCTCAGTGCTCATCTCTTGTTTCTCGGTTGTTGAGTCACACCAGGGTTCAAGCATTCCTTTTTTATTGAAAACTCTGTAGTTAATGGCAGTGCTTTTTATTATTCTAAGTGATGGTTCAACCCAATTTAGAGGGCTCTCTCTTCCTTTTTTCAGCTCTTACGGATTGCTGTGGCTTATTTGGTTAAAGTGCCTGTATAATAAACAGGAGATCCAGGGTTCAAATCCCAGCAGTGCCTTTGACTCTTTGTTCTTACACAAGATCACTATGACCTATGCGTTTAGAAGAAAAGTGCCGCTAACAAGTACAATGCTTTCATGTATTCTAACAATTCTCTTGTGTCTCTGTTGTTGAGTCACACCAGGGTTCAAGCATTCCTTTTTTATTGAAAACCCTGTAGTTAATGGCAGTGCTTTCTATTATTCTAAGTGATGGTTCAAGCCAATTTAGAGGGCTCTCTCTGCCTTTGTTCAGCTCTTACGGATTGCTGTGGCTTATTTGGTTAAAGTGCCTGAATAATAAACAGGAGATCCTGGGTTCAAATCCCAGCAGTGCCTTTGACTCTTTGTTCTTACACAAGATCACTATGACCTATGCGTTTAGAAGAAAAGTGCCGCTAACAAATACAATGCTTTCATGTATTCTAACAATTGTTAGCTCAGTGCTCATCTCTTGTGTCTCGGTTGTTGAGTCACACCAGGGTTCAAGCATTCCTTTTTTATTGAAAACTGTGTAGTTAATGGCAGTGCTTTCTATTATTCTAAGTGATTATTCAAGCCAATTTAGAGGGCTCTCTCTGTCTTTGTTCAGCTCTTACGGTTTGCTGTGGCTTACTTGGTTAAAGTGCCTGTATAGTAAACAGGAGATCCAGGGTTCAAATCCCAGCAGTGCCTTTGACTCTTTGTTCTCAAACAAGATCACTTTGACCTATGCGTTTAGAAAAAAAGTGCCGCTAACAAGTACAATGCTTTCTTGTATTCTAACAATTGTTTGCTCAGTGCTCATCTCTTGTGTCTCGGTTGTTGAGTCACACCAGGGTTCAAGCATTCCTTTTTTATTGAAAACTCTGTAGTTATTGGCAGTGCTTTCTATTTTTCTAAGTGATGGTTCAAGCCAATTTAGAGGGCTCTCTCTGCCTCTGTTCAGCTCTTACGGATTGCTGTGGCTTACTTGGTTAAAGTGCCTGTATAGTAAACAGGAGATCCAGGGTTCAAATCCCAGCAGTGCCTTTGACTCTTTGTTATCAAACAAGATCACTATGACCTATGCGTTTAGAAAAAAAGTGCCGCTAACAAGTACAATGCTTTCATGTATTCTAACAATTGTTTGCTCAGTGCTCATCTCCTGTGTCTCGGTTGTTGAGTCACACCAGGGTTCAAGCATTCCTTTTTTATTGAAAACTCTGTAGTTAATGGCAGTGCTTTCTATTATTCTAAGTGATGGTTCAAGCCAATTTAGAGGGCTCTCTCTGCCTCTGTTCAGCTCTTACGGATTGCTGTGGCTTACTTGGTTATAGTGCCTGTATAGTAAACAGGAGATCCAGGGTACAAATCCCAGCAGCGCCTTTGACTCTTTGTTGTTAAACAAGATCACTATGACCTATGCGTTTAGAAAAAAAGTGCCGCTAACAAGTACAATGCTTTCTTGTATTCTAACAATTGTTTGCTCAGTGTTCATCTCTTGTGTCTCTGTTGTTGAGTCACACCAGGGTTCAAGCATTCCTTTTTTATTGAAAACTCTGTAGTTAATGGCAGTGCTTTCTATTATTCTAAGTGATCGTTCAAGCCAATTTAGAGGGCTCTCTCTGCCTCTGTTCAGCTCTTACGGATTGCTGTGGCTTACTTGGTTAAAGTGCCTGTATAGTAAACAGGAGATCCAGGGTTCAAATCCCAGCAGCGCCTTTGACTCTTTGTTGTTAAACAAGATCACTATGACCTATGCGTTTAGAAAAAAAGTGCCGCTAACAAGTACAATGCTTTCTTGTATTCTAACAATTGTTTGCTCAGTGGTCATCTCTTGTGTCTCTGTTGTTGAGTCACACCAGGGTTCAAGCATTCCTTTTTTATTGAAAACTCTGTAGTTAATGGCAGTGCTTTCTATTAATCTAAGTGATGGTTCAAGCCAATTTAGAGGGCTCTCTCTCTCTCTGTCTTTGTCCAGCTCTTACGGTTTGCTGTGGCTTACTTGGTTAAAGTGCCTGTATAGTAAACAGGAGATCCAGGGTTCAAATCCCAGCAGCGACTTTGACTCTTTGTTGTTAAACAAGTTCACTATGACCTATGCGTTTAGAAAAAAAGTGCCGCTAACAAGTACAATGCTTTCTTGTATTCTAACAATTGTTTGCTCAGTGTTCATCTCTTGTGTCTATGTTGTTGAGTCACACCAGGGTTCAAGCATTCCTTTTTTATTGAAAACTCTGTAGTTAATGGCAGTGCTTTCTATTATTCTAAGTGATGGTTCAAGCCAATTTAGAGGGCTCTCTCTGCCTTTGTTCAGCTCTTACGGATTGCTGTGGCTTATTTGGTTAAAGTGCCTGTATAATAAACAGGAGATCCTGGGTTCAAATCCCAGCAGTGCCTTTGACTCTTTGTTCTTACACAAGATCACTATGACCTATGCGTTTAGAAGAAAAGTGACGCTAACAAGTACAATGCTTTCATGTATTCTAACAAATGTTTGCTCAGTGCTCATCTCTTGTGTCTCGGTTATTGAGTCACACCAGGGTTCAAGCATTCCTTTTTTATTGAAAACTCTGTAGTTAATGGCAGTGCTTTCTATTATTCTAAGTGATGGTTCAAGCCAATTTAGAGGGCTCTCTCTGTCTTTGTTCAGCTCTTAGGGTTTGCTGTGGCTTACTTGGTTAAAGTGCTTGTATAGTAAACAGGAGATCCAGGGTTCAAATCCCAGCAGCGCCTTTGACTCTTTGTTGTTAAACAAGATCACTATGACCTATGCGTTTAGAAAAAAAGTGCCGCTAACAAGTACAATGCTTTCTTGTATTCTAACAATTGTTTGCTCAGTGGTCATCTCTTGTGTCTCTGTTGTTGAGTCACACCAGGGTTCAAGCATTCCTTTTTTATTGAAAACTCTGTAGTTAATGGCAGTGCTTCTATTATTCTAAGTGATGGTTCAACCCAATTTAGAGGGCTCTCTCTGTCTTTAACCAGCTCTTCCAAATTGCTGTGGCTTACTTTGTTAAAGTGCTTTTCTTGTAAAGAGGAGATTCCTGCTTCGAATCCCAGCAGTGATTCTAATTGTTGCTTGCTTCTCAAGAAAACTAGATAACAAAGGTCTTCATGTGGAAATATTCAATGTAAATGTCTGTCCAATTGAGGCGTGTTCTGTCTGGCTGGTGAGATTATATGCGAGGCGCTGTGGCTTAGTTGGTTAAAGTGCCTGTCTAGTAAACAGGAGATCCTGGGTTCAAATCCCAGCAGTGCCTTTGACTCCTTGTTCTTACACAAGATCACTATGACCTATGCGTTTAGAAGAAAAGTGCCGCTAACAAGTACAATGCTTTCATGTATTCTAACAATTCTCTTGTGTCTCTGTTGTTGAGTCACACCAGGGTTCAAGCATTCCTTTTTTATTGAAAACCCTGTAGTTAATGGCAGTGCTTTCTATTATTCTAAGTGATGGTTCAAGCCAATTTAGAGGGCTCTCTCTGCCTTTGTTCAGCTCTTACGGATTGCTGTGGCTTATTTGGTTAAAGTGCCTGAATAATAAACAGGAGATCCTGGGTTCAAATCCCAGCAGTG
The DNA here is from genome assembly GCA_029783895.1 of Triplophysa bombifrons. Taxonomy (NCBI): domain Eukaryota; kingdom Metazoa; phylum Chordata; class Actinopteri; order Cypriniformes; family Nemacheilidae; genus Triplophysa; species Triplophysa bombifrons. The sequence continues at coordinate 17,251,137 of CM056466.1, forward strand.
CCTTTGACTCTTTGTTCTTACACAAGATCACTATGACCTATGCGTTTAGAAGAAAAGTGCCGCTAACAAGTACAATGCTTTCATGTATTCTAACAATTGTTTGCTCAGTGCTCATCTCTTGTGTCTCGGTTATTGAGTCACACCAGGGTTCAAGCATTCCTTTTTTATTGAAAACTCTGTAGTTATTGGCAGTGCTTTCTATTATTCTAAGTGATGGTTCACGCCAATTTAGAGGGCTCTCTCTGTCTTTGTTCAGCTCTTAGGGTTTGCTGTGGCTTACTTGGTTAAAGTGCCTGTATAGTAAACAGGAGATCCAGGGTTCAAATCCCAGCAGCGCCTTTGACTCTTTGTTGTAAAACAAGATCACTATGACCTATGCGTTTAGAAAAAAAGTGCCGCTAACAAGTACAATGCTTTCTTGTATTCTAACAATTGTTTGCTCAGTGTTCATCTCTTGTGTCTCTGTTGTTGAGTCACACCAGGGTTCAAGCATTCCTTTTTTATTGAAAACTCTGTAGTTAATGGCAGTGCTTTCTATTATTCTAAGTGATGGTTCAAGCCAATTTAGAGGGCTCTCTCTACCTTTGTTCAGCTCTTACGGATTGCTGTGGCTTACTTGGTTAAAGTGCCTGTATAGTAAACAGGAGATCCAGGGTTCAAATCCCAGCAGCGCCTTTGACTCTTTGTTGTTAAACAAGATCACTATGACCTATGCGTTTAGAAAAAAAGTGCCGCTAACAAGTACAATGCTTTCTTGTATTCTAACAATTGTTTGCTCAGTGCTCATCTCTTGTGTCTCGGTTGTTGAGTCACACCAGGGTTCAAGCATTCCTTTTTTATTGAAATCTCTGTAGTTAATGGCAGTGCTTTCTATTATTCTAAGTGATTATTCAAGCCAATTTAGAGGGCTCTCTCTGTCTTTGTTCAGCTCTTACGGTTTGCTGTGGCTTACTTGGTTAAAGTGCCTGTATAGTAAACAGGAGATCCAGGGTTCAAAGCCTAGCAGTGCCTTTGACTCTTTGTTCTCAAACAAGATCACTTTGACCTATGCGTTTAGAAAAAAAGTGCCGCTAACAAGTACAATGCTTTCTTGTATTCTAACAATTGTTTGCTCAGTGCTCATCTCTTGTGTCTCGGTTGTTGAGTCACACCAGGGTTCAAGCATTCCTTTTTTATTGAAAACTCTGTAGTTATTGGCAGTGCTTTCTATTATTCTAAGTGATGGTTCAAGCCAATTTAGAGTGCTCTCTCTCTCTCTGTCTTTGTCCAGCTCTTACGTTTTGCTGTGGCTTTCTTGGTTAAAGTGCATGTATAGTAAACAGGAGATCCAGGGTTCAAATCCCAGCAGCGCCTTTGACTCTTTGTTGTTAAACAAGATCACTATGACCTATGCGTTTAGAAAAAAAGTGCCGCTAACAAGTACAATGCTTTCTTGTATTCTAACAATTGTTTGCTCAGTGTTCATCTCTTGTGTCTCTGTTGTTGAGTCACACCAGGGTTCAAGCATTCCTTTTTTATTGAAAACTCTGTAGTTAATGGCAGTGCTTTCTATTATTCTAAGTGATGGTTCAAGCCAATTTAGAGGGCTCTCTCTGCCTTTGTTCAGCTCTTACGGATTGCTGTGGCTTATTTGGTTAAAGTGCCTGTATAATAAACAGGAGATCCTGGGTTCAAATCCCAGCAGTGCATTTGACTCTTTGTTCTTACACAAGATCACTATGACCTATGCGTTTAGAAGAAAAGTGCCGCTAACAAGTACAATGCTTTCATGTATTCTAACAATTGTTTGCTCAGTGCTCATCTCTTGTGTCTCGGTTATTGAGTCACACCAGGGTTCAAGCATTCCTTTTTTATTGAAAACTCTGTAGTTATTGGCAGTGCTTTCTATTATTCTAAGTGATGGTTCAAGCCAATTTAGAGGGCTCTCTCTGTCTTTGTTCAGCTCTTAGGGTTTGCTGTGGCTTACTTGGTTAAGGTGCCTGTATAATAAACAGGAGATCCAGGGTTCAAATACCAGCAGTGCCTTTGACTCTTTGTTCTCAAACAAGATCACTTTGACCTATGCGTTTAGAAAAAAAGTGCCGCTAACAAGTACAATGCTTTCTTGTATTCTAACAATTGTTTGCTCAGTGCTCATCTCTTGTGTCTCGGTTGTTGAGTCACACCAGGGTTCAAGCATTCCTTTTTTATTGAAAACTCTGTAGTTATTGGCAGTGCTTTCTATTATTCTAAGTGATGGTTCAAGCCAATTTAGAGTGCTCTCTCTCTCTCTGTCTTTGTCCAGCTCTTACGGTTTGCTGTGGCTTTCTTGGTTAAAGTGCATGTATAGTAAACAGGAGATCCAGGGTTCAACTCCCAGCAGCGCCTTTGACTCTTTGTTGTTAAACAAGATCACTATGACCTATGCGTTTAGAAAAAAAGTGCCGCTAACAAGTACAATGCTTTCTTGTATTCTAACAATTGTTTGCTCAGTGTTCATCTCTTGTGTCTCTGTTGTTGAGTCACACCAGGGTTCAAGCATTCCTTTTTTATTGAAAACTCTGTAGTTAATGGCAGTGCTTTCTATTATTCTAAGTGATGGTTCAAGCCAATTTAGAGGGCTCTCTCTGCCTTTGTTCAGCTCTTACAGATTGTTGTGGCTTATTTGGTTAAAGTGCCTGTATAATAAACAGGAGATCCTGGGTTCAAAGCCCAGCAGTGCCTTTGACTCTTTGTTCTTACACAAGATCACTATGACCTATGCGTTTAGAAGAAAAGTGCCGCTAACAAGTACAATGCTTTCATGTATTCTAACAATTGTTTGCTCAGTGCTCATCTCTTGTGTCTCGGTTATTGAGTCACACCAGGGTTCAAGCATTCCTTTTTTATTGAAAACTCTGTAGTTATTGGCAGTGCTTTCTATTATTCTAAGTGATGGTTCACGCCAATTTAGAGGGCTCTCTCTGTCTTTCTTCAGCTCTTAGGGTTTGCTGTGGCTTACTTGGTTAAAGTGCCTGTATAGTAAACAGGAGATCCAGGGTTCAAATCCCAGCAGCGCCTTTGACTCTTTGTTGTAAAACAAGATCACTATGACCTATGCGTTTAGAAAAAAAGTGCCGCTAACAAGTACAATGCTTTCTTGTATTCTAACAATTGTTTGCTCAGTGTTCATCTCTTGTGTCTCTGTTGTTGAGTCACACCAGGGTTCAAGCATTCCTTTTTTATTGAAAACTCTGTAGTTAATGGCAGTGCTTTCTATTATTCTAAGTGATGGTTCAAGCCAATTTAGAGGGCTCTCTCTACCTTTGTTCAGCTCTTACGGATTGCTGTGGCTTACTTGGTTAAAGTGCCTGTATAGTAAACAGGAGATCCAGGGTTCAAATCCCAGCAGCGCCTTTGACTCTTTGTTGTTAAACAAGATCACTATGACCTATGCGTTTAGAAAAAAAGTGCCGCTAACAAGTACAATGCTTTCTTGTATTCTAACAATTGTTTGCTCAGTGCTCATCTCTTGTGTCTCTGTTGTTGAGTCACACCAGGGTTCAAGCATTCCTTTTTTATTGAAAACTCTGTAGTTAATGGCAGTGCTTTCTATTATTCTAAGTGATGGTTCAAGCCAATTTAGAGGGCTCTCTCTGCCTTTGTTCAGCTCTTACGGATTGCTGTGGCTTATTTGGTTAAAGTGCCTGCATAATAAACAGGAGATCCAGGGTTCAAAGCCTAGCAGTGCCTTTGACTCTTTGTTCTCAAACAAGATCACTTTGACCTATGCGTTTAGAAAAAAAGTGCCGCTAACAAGTACAATGCTTTCTTGTATTCTAACAATTGTTTGCTCAGTGCTCATCTCTTGTGTCTCGGTTGTTGAGTCACACCAGGGTTCAAGCATTCCTTTTTTATTGAAAACTCTGTATTTAATGGCAGTGCTTTCTATTATTCTAAGTGATTATTCAAGCCAATTTAGAGGGCTCTCTCTGTCTTTGTTCAGCTCTTACGGTTTGCTGTGGCTTACTTGGTTAAAGTGCCTGTATAGTAAACAGGAGATCCAGGGTTCAAAGCCTAGCAGTGCCTTTGACTCTTTGTTCTCAAACAAGATCACTTTGACCTATGCGTTTAGAAAAAAAGTGCCGCTAACAAGTACAATGCTTTCTTGTATTCTAACAATTGTTTGCTCAGTGCTCATCTCTTGTGTCTCTGTTGTTGAGTCACACCAGGGTTCAAGCATTCCTTTTTTATTGAAAACTCTGTAGTTAATGGCAGTGCTTTCTATTATTCTAAGTGATGGTTCAAGCCAATTTAGAGGGCTCTCTCTGCCTTTGTTCAGCTCTTACGGATTGCTGTGGCTTATTTGGTTAAAGTGCCTGCATAATAAACAGGAGATCCAGGGTTCAAAGCCTAGCAGTGCCTTTGACTCTTTGTTCTCAAACAAGATCACTTTGACCTATGCGTTTAGAAAAAAAGTGCCGCTAACAAGTACAATGCTTTCTTGTATTCTAACAATTGTTTGCTCAGTGCTCATCTCTTGTGTCTCGGTTGTTGAGTCACACCAGGGTTCAAGCATTCCTTTTTTATTGAAATCTCTGTAGTTAATGGCAGTGCTTTCTATTATTCTAAGTGATTATTCAAGCCAATTTAGAGGGCTCTCTCTGTCTTTGTTCAGCTCTTACGGTTTGCTGTGGCTTACTTGGTTAAAGTGCCTGTATAGTAAACAGGAGATCCAGGGTTCAAAGCCTAGCAGTGCCTTTGACTCTTTGTTCTCAAACAAGATCACTTTGACCTATGCGTTTAGAAAAAAAGTGCCGCTAACAAGTACAATGCTTTCTTGTATTCTAACAATTGTTTGCTCAGTGCTCATCTCTTGTGTCTCGGTTGTTGAGTCACACCAGGGTTCAAGCATTCCTTTTTTATTGAAAACTCTGTAGTTATTGGCAGTGCTTTCTATTATTCTAAGTGATGGTTCAAGCCAATTTAGAGTGCTCTCTCTCTCTCTGTCTTTGTCCAGCTCTTACGGTTTGCTGTGGCTTTCTTGGTTAAAGTGCATGTATAGTAAACAGGAGATCCAGGGTTCAAATCCCAGCAGCGCCTTTGACTCTTTGTTGTTAAACAAGATCACTATGACCTATGCGTTTAGAAAAAAAGTGCCGCTAACAAGTACAATGCTTTCTTGTATTCTAACAATTGTTTGCTCAGTGTTCATCTCTTGTGTCTCTGTTGTTGAGTCACACCAGGGTTCAAGCATTCCTTTTTTATTGAAAACTCTGTAGTTAATGGCAGTGCTTTCTATTATTCTAAGTGATGGTTCAAGCCAATTTAGAGGGCTCTCTCTGCCTTTGTTCAGCTCTTACGGATTGCTGTGGCTTATTTGGTTAAAGTGCCTGTATAATAAACAGGAGATCCTGGGTTCAAATCCCAGCAGTGCATTTGACTCTTTGTTCTTACACAAGATCACTATGACCTATGCGTTTAGAAGAAAAGTGCCGCTAACAAGTACAATGCTTTCATGTATTCTAACAATTGTTTGCTCAGTGCTCATCTCTTGTGTCTCGGTTATTGAGTCACACCAGGGTTCAAGCATTCCTTTTTTATTGAAAACTCTGTAGTTATTGGCAGTGCTTTCTATTATTCTAAGTGATGGTTCAAGCCAATTTAGAGGGCTCTCTCTGTCTTTGTTCAGCTCTTAGGGTTTGCTGTGGCTTACTTGGTTAAGGTGCCTGTATAATAAACAGGAGATCCAGGGTTCAAATACCAGCAGTGCCTTTGACTCTTTGTTCTCAAACAAGATCACTTTGACCTATGCGTTTAGAAAAAAAGTGCCGCTAACAAGTACAATGCTTTCTTGTATTCTAACAATTGTTTGCTCAGTGCTCATCTCTTGTGTCTCGGTTGTTGAGTCACACCAGGGTTCAAGCATTCCTTTTTTATTGAAAACTCTGTAGTTATTGGCAGTGCTTTCTATTATTCTAAGTGATGGTTCAAGCCAATTTAGAGGGCTCTCTCTGTCTTTGTTCAGCTCTTAGGGTTTGCTGTGGCTTACTTGGTTAAGGTGCCTGTATAATAAACAGGAGATCCAGGGTTCAAATACCAGCAGCGCCTTTGACTCTTTGTTGTTAAACAAGATCACTATGACCTATGCGTTTAGTAAAAATGTGCCGCTAACAAGTACAATGCTTTCTTGTATTCTAACAATTGTTTGCTCAGTGTTCATCTCTTGTGTCTCTGTTGTTGAGTCACACCAGGGTTCAAGCATTCCTTTTTTATTGAAAACTCTGTAGTTAATGGCAGTGCTTTCTATTTTTCTAAGTGATCGTTCAAGCCAATTTAGAGGGCTCTCTCTGCCTTTGTTCAGCTCTTACGGATTGCTGTGGCTTATTTGGTTAAAGTGCCTGTATAGTAAACAGGAGATCCAGGGTTCAAATCCTAGCAGTTCCTTTGACTCTTTGTTCTCAAACAAGATCACTTTGACCTATGCGTTTAGAAAAAAAGTGCCGCTAACAAGTACAATGTTTCATGTATTCTAACAATTGTTTGCTCAGTGCTCATCTCTTGTGTCTCGGTTATTGAGTCACACCAGGGTTCAAGCATTCCTTTTTTATTGAAAACTCTGTAGTTAATGGCAGTGCTTTCTATTATTCTAAGTGATGGTTCAAGCCAATTTAGAGGGCTCTCTCTGTCTTTGTTCAGCTCTTAGGGTTTGCTGTGGCTTACTTGGTTAAAGTGCCTGTATAGTAAACAGGAGATCCAGGGTTCAAATCCCAGCAGCGCCTTTGACTCTTTGTTGTAAAACAAGATCACTATGACCTATGCGTTTAGAAAAAAAGTGCCGCTAACAAGTACAATGCTTTCTTGTATTCTAACAATTGTTTGCTCAGTGCTCATCTCTTATGTCTCTGTTGTTGAGTCACACCAGGGTTCAAGCATTCCTTTTTTATTGAAAACTCTGTAGTTATTGGCAGTGCTTTCTATTATTCTAAGTGATGGTTCAAGCCAATTTAGAGGGCTCTCTGTCTCTCTGTCTTTGTCCAGCTCTTACGGTTTGCTGTGGATTACTTGGTTAAAATGCATGTATAGTAAACAGGAGATCCAGGGTTCAAATCCCAGCAGCGCCTTTGACTCTTTGTTGTTAAACAAGTTCACTATGACCTATGCGTTTAGAAAAAAAGTGCCGCTAACAAGTACAATGCTTTCTTGTATTCTAACAATTGTTTGCTCAGTGCTCATCTCTTGTGTCTCTGTTGTTGAGTCACACCAGGGTTCAAGCATTCCTTTTTTATTGAAAACTCTGTAGTTAATGGCAGTGCTTTCTATTATTCTAAGTGATGGTTCAAGCCAATTTAGAGGGCTCTCTCTACCTTTGTTCAGCTCTTACGGATTGCTGTGGCTTACTTGGTTAAAGTGCCTGTATAGTAAACAGGAGATCCAGGGTTCAAATCCTAGCAGCGCCTTTGACTCTTTGTTTTTAAAGAAGATCACTATGACCTATGCGTTTAGAAAAAAAGTGCCGCTAACAAGTACAATGCTTTCTTGTATTCTAACAATTGTTTGCTCAGTGCTCATCTCTTGTGTCTCTGTTGTTGAGTCACACCAGGGTTCAAGCATTCCTTTTTTATTGAAAACTCTGTAGTTAATGGCAGTGCTTTCTATTATTCTAAGTGATGGTTCAAGCCAATTTAGAGGGCTCTCTCTGCCTTTGTTCAGCTCTTACGGATTGCTGTGGCTTATTTGGTTAAAGTGCCTGTATAATAAACAGGAGATCCTGGGTTCAAATCCCAGCAGTGCATTTGACTCTTTGTTCTTACACAAGATCACTATGACCTATGCGTTTAGAAGAAAAGTGCCGCTAACAAGTACAATGCTTTCATGTATTCTAACAATTGTTTGCTCAGTGCTCATCTCTTGTGTCTCGGTTATTGAGTCACACCAGGGTTCAAGCATTCCTTTTTTATTGAAAACTCTGTAGTTATTGGCAGTGCTTTCTATTATTCTAAGTGATGGTTCAAGCCAATTTAGAGGGCTCTCTCTGTCTTTGTTCAGCTCTTAGGGTTTGCTGTGGCTTACTTGGTTAAGGTGCCTGTATAATAAACAGGAGATCCAGGGTTCAAATACCAGCAGTGCCTTTGACTCTTTGTTCTCAAACAAGATCACTTTGACCTATGCGTTTAGAAAAAAAGTGCCGCTAACAAGTACAATGCTTTCTTGTATTCTAACAATTGTTTGCTCAGTGCTCATCTCTTGTGTCTCGGTTGTTGAGTCACACCAGGGTTCAAGCATTCCTTTTTTATTGAAAACTCTGTAGTTATTGGCAGTGCTTTCTATTATTCTAAGTGATGGTTCAAGCCAATTTAGAGTGCTCTCTCTCTCTCTGTCTTTGTCCAGCTCTTACGGTTTGCTGTGGCTTTCTTGGTTAAAGTGCATGTATAGTAAACAGGAGATCCAGGGTTCAACTCCCAGCAGCGCCTTTGACTCTTTGTTGTTAAACAAGATCACTATGACCTATGCGTTTAGAAAAAAAGTGCCGCTAACAAGTACAATGCTTTCTTGTATTCTAACAATTGTTTGCTCAGTGTTCATCTCTTGTGTCTCTGTTGTTGAGTCACACCAGGGTTCAAGCATTCCTTTTTTATTGAAAACTCTGTAGTTAATGGCAGTGCTTTCTATTATTCTAAGTGATGGTTCAAGCCAATTTAGAGGGCTCTCTCTGCCTTTGTTCAGCTCTTACAGATTGTTGTGGCTTATTTGGTTAAAGTGCCTGTATAATAAACAGGAGATCCTGGGTTCAAAGCCCAGCAGTGCCTTTGACTCTTTGTTCTTACACAAGATCACTATGACCTATGCGTTTAGAAGAAAAGTGCCGCTAACAAGTACAATGCTTTCATGTATTCTAACAATTGTTTGCTCAGTGCTCATCTCTTGTGTCTCGGTTATTGAGTCACACCAGGGTTCAAGCATTCCTTTTTTATTGAAAACTCTGTAGTTATTGGCAGTGCTTTCTATTATTCTAAGTGATGGTTCAAGCCAATTTAGAGGGCTCTCTCTGTCTTTGTTCAGCTCTTAGGGTTTGCTGTGGCTTACTTGGTTAAGGTGCCTGTATAATAAACAGGAGATCCAGGGTTCAAATACCAGCAGTGCCTTTGACTCTTTGTTCTCAAACAAGATCACTTTGACCTATGCGTTTAGAAAAAAAGTGCCGCTAACAAGTACAATGCTTTCTTGTATTCTAACAATTGTTTGCTCAGTGCTCATCTCTTGTGTCTCGGTTGTTGAGTCACACCAGGGTTCAAGCATTCCTTTTTTATTGAAAACTCTGTAGTTAATGGCAGTGCTTTCTATTATACTAAGTGATGGTTCAAGCCAATTTAGAGGGCTCTCTCTACCTTTGTTCAGCTCTTACGGATTGCTGTGGCTTACTTGGTTAAAGTGCCTGTATAGTAAACAGGAGATCCAGGGTTCAAATCCTAGCAGCGCCTTTGACTCTTTGTTTTTAAAGAAGATCACTATGACCTATGCGTTTAGAAAAAAAGTGCCGCTAACAAGTACAATGCTTTCTTGTATTCTAACAATTGTTTGCTCAGTGCTCATCTCTTGTGTCTCTGTTGTTGAGTCACACCAGGGTTCAAGCATTCCTTTTTTATTGAAAACTCTGTAGTTAATGGCAGTGCTTTCTATTATTCTAAGTGATGGTTCAAGCCAATTTAGAGGGCTCTCTCTGCCTTTGTTCAGCTCTTACGGATTGCTGTGGCTTATTTGGTTAAAGTGCCTGTATAATAAACAGGAGATCCTGGGTTCAAATCCCAGCAGTGCATTTGACTCTTTGTTCTTACACAAGATCACTATGACCTATGCGTTTAGAAGAAAAGTGCCGCTAACAAGTACAATGCTTTCATGTATTCTAACAATTGTTTGCTCAGTGCTCATCTCTTGTGTCTCGGTTATTGAGTCACACCAGGGTTCAAGCATTCCTTTTTTATTGAAAACTCTGTAGTTATTGGCAGTGCTTTCTATTATTCTAAGTGATGGTTCAAGCCAATTTAGAGGGCTCTCTCTGTCTTTGTTCAGCTCTTAGGGTTTGCTGTGGCTTACTTGGTTAAGGTGCCTGTATAATAAACAGGAGATCCAGGGTTCAAATACCAGCAGTGCCTTTGACTCTTTGTTCTCAAACAAGATCACTTTGACCTATGCGTTTAGAAAAAAAGTGCCGCTAACAAGTACAATGCTTTCTTGTATTCTAACAATTGTTTGCTCAGTGCTCATCTCTTGTGTCTCGGTTGTTGAGTCACACCAGGGTTCAAGCATTCCTTTTTTATTGAAAACTCTGTAGTTATTGGCAGTGCTTTCTATTATTCTAAGTGATGGTTCAAGCCAATTTAGAGTGCTCTCTCTCTCTCTGTCTTTGTCCAGCTCTTACGGTTTGCTGTGGCTTTCTTGGTTAAAGTGCATGTATAGTAAACAGGAGATCCAGGGTTCAACTCCCAGCAGCGCCTTTGACTCTTTGTTGTTAAACAAGATCACTATGACCTATGCGTTTAGAAAAAAAGTGCCGCTAACAAGTACAATGCTTTCTTGTATTCTAACAATTGTTTGCTCAGTGTTCATCTCTTGTGTCTCTGTTGTTGAGTCACACCAGGGTTCAAGCATTCCTTTTTTATTGAAAACTCTGTAGTTAATGGCAGTGCTTTCTATTATTCTAAGTGATGGTTCAAGCCAATTTAGAGGGCTCTCTCTGCCTTTGTTCAGCTCTTACAGATTGTTGTGGCTTATTTGGTTAAAGTGCCTGTATAATAAACAGGAGATCCTGGGTTCAAAGCCCAGCAGTGCCTTTGACTCTTTGTTCTTACACAAGATCACTATGACCTATGCGTTTAGAAGAAAAGTGCCGCTAACAAGTACAATGCTTTCATGTATTCTAACAATTGTTTGCTCAGTGCTCATCTCTTGTGTCTCGGTTATTGAGTCACACCAGGGTTCAAGCATTCCTTTTTTATTGAAAACTCTGTAGTTATTGGCAGTGCTTTCTATTATTCTAAGTGATGGTTCAAGCCAATTTAGAGGGCTCTCTCTACCTTTGTTCAGCTCTTACGGATTGCTGTGGCTTACTTGGTTAAAGTGCCTGTATAGTAAACAGGAGATCCAGGGTTCAAATCCCAGCAGCGCCTTTGACTCTTTGTTGTTAAACAAGATCACTATGACCTATGCGTTTAGAAAAAAAGTGCCGCTAACAAGTACAATGCTTTCTTGTATTCTAACAATTGTTTGCTCAGTGCTCATCTCTTGTGTCTCGGTTGTTGAGTCACACCAGGGTTCAAGCATTCCTTTTTTATTGAAATCTCTGTAGTTAATGGCAGTGCTTTCTATTATTCTAAGTGATTATTCAAGCCAATTTAGAGGGCTCTCTCTGTCTTTGTTCAGCTCTTACGGTTTGCTGTGGCTTACTTGGTTAAAGTGCCTGTATAGTAAACAGGAGATCCAGGGATCAAAGCCTAGCAGTGCCTTTGACTCTTTGTTCTCAAACAAGATCACTTTGACCTATGCGTTTAGAAAAAAAGTGCCGCTAACAAGTACAATGCTTTCTTGTATTCTAACAATTGTTTGCTCAGTGCTCATCTCTTGTGTCTCGGTTGTTGAGTCACACCAGGGTTCAAGCATTCCTTTTTTATTGAAAACTCTGTAGTTATTGGCAGTGCTTTCTATTATTCTAAGTGATGGTTCAAGCCAATTTAGAGTGCTCTCTCTCTCTCTGTCTTTGTCCAGCTCTTACGTTTTGCTGTGGCTTTCTTGGTTAAAGTGCATGTATAGTAAACAGGAGATCCAGGGTTCAAATCCCAGCAGCGCCTTTGACTCTTTGTTGTTAAACAAGATCACTATGACCTATGCGTTTAGAAAAAAAGTGCCGCTAACAAGTACAATGCTTTCTTGTATTCTAACAATTGTTTGCTCAGTGTTCATCTCTTGTGTCTCTGTTGTTGAGTCACACCAGGGTTCAAGCATTCCTTTTTTATTGAAAACTCTGTAGTTAATGGCAGTGCTTTCTATTATTCTAAGTGATGGTTCAAGCCAATTTAGAGGGCTCTCTCTGCCTTTGTTCAGCTCTTACGGATTGCTGTGGCTTATTTGGTTAAAGTGCCTGTATAATAAACAGGAGATCCTGGGTTCAAATCCCAGCAGTGCATTTGACTCTTTGTTCTTACACAAGATCACTATGACCTATGCGTTTAGAAGAAAAGTGCCGCTAACAAGTACAATGCTTTCATGTATTCTAACAATTGTTTGCTCAGTGCTCATCTCTTGTGTCTCGGTTATTGAGTCACACCAGGGTTCAAGCATTCCTTTTTTATTGAAAACTCTGTAGTTATTGGCAGTGCTTTCTATTATTCTAAGTGATGGTTCAAGCCAATTTAGAGGGCTCTCTCTGTCTTTGTTCAGCTCTTAGGGTTTGCTGTGGCTTACTTGGTTAAGGTGCCTGTATAATAAACAGGAGATCCAGGGTTCAAATACCAGCAGTGCCTTTGACTCTTTGTTCTCAAACAAGATCACTTTGACCTATGCGTTTAGAAAAAAAGTGCCGCTAACAAGTACAATGCTTTCTTGTATTCTAACAATTGTTTGCTCAGTGCTCATCTCTTGTGTCTCGGTTGTTGAGTCACACCAGGGTTCAAGCATTCCTTTTTTATTGAAAACTCTGTAGTTATTGGCAGTGCTTTCTATTATTCTAAGTGATGGTTCAAGCCAATTTAGAGTGCTCTCTCTCTCTCTGTCTTTGTCCAGCTCTTACGGTTTGCTGTGGCTTTCTTGGTTAAAGTGCATGTATAGTAAACAGGAGATCCAGGGTTCAACTCCCAGCAGCGCCTTTGACTCTTTGTTGTTAAACAAGATCACTATGACCTATGCGTTTAGAAAAAAAGTGCCGCTAACAAGTACAATGCTTTCTTGTATTCTAACAATTGTTTGCTCAGTGTTCATCTCTTGTGTCTCTGTTGTTGAGTCACACCAGGGTTCAAGCATTCCTTTTTTATTGAAAACTCTGTAGTTAATGGCAGTGCTTTCTATTATTCTAAGTGATGGTTCAAGCCAATTTAGAGGGCTCTCTCTGCCTTTGTTCAGCTCTTACAGATTGTTGTGGCTTATTTGGTTAAAGTGCCTGTATAATAAACAGGAGATCCTGGGTTCAAAGCCCAGCAGTGCCTTTGACTCTTTGTTCTTACACAAGATCACTATGACCTATGCGTTTAGAAGAAAAGTGCCGCTAACAAGTACAATGCTTTCATGTATTCTAACAATTGTTTGCTCAGTGCTCATCTCTTGTGTCTCGGTTATTGAGTCACACCAGGGTTCAAGCATTCCTTTTTTATTGAAAACTCTGTAGTTATTGGCAGTGCTTTCTATTATTCTAAGTGATGGTTCAAGCCAATTTAGAGGGCTCTCTCTGTCTTTCTTCAGCTCTTAGGGTTTGCTGTGGCTTACTTGGTTAAGGTGCCTGTATAATAAACAGGAGATCCAGGGTTCAAATACCAGCAGTGCCTTTGACTCTTTGTTCTCAAACAAGATCACTTTGACCTATGCGTTTAGAAAAAAAGTGCCGCTAACAAGTACAATGCTTTCTTGTATTCTAACAATTGTTTGCTCAGTGCTCATCTCTTGTGTCTCGGTTGTTGAGTCACACCAGGGTTCAAGCATTCCTTTTTTATTGAAAACTCTGTAGTTATTGGCAGTGCTTTCTATTATTCTAAGTGATGGTTCAAGCCAATTTAGAGTGCTCTCTCTCTCTCTGTCTTTGTCCAGCTCTTACGGTTTGCTGTGGCTTTCTTGGTTAAAGTGCATGTATAGTAAACAGGAGATCCAGGGTTCAACTCCCAGCAGCGCCTTTGACTCTTTGTTGTTAAACAAGATCACTATGACCTATGCGTTTAGAAAAAAAGTGCCGCTAACAAGTACAATGCTTTCTTGTATTCTAACAATTGTTTGCTCAGTGTTCATCTCTTGTGTCTCTGTTGTTGAGTCACACCAGGGTTCAAGCATTCCTTTTTTATTGAAAACTCTGTAGTTAATGGCAGTGCTTTCTATTATTCTAAGTGATGGTTCAAGCCAATTTAGAGGGCTCTCTCTGCCTTTGTTCAGCTCTTACAGATTGTTGTGGCTTATTTGGTTAAAGTGCCTGTATAATAAACAGGAGATCCTGGGTTCAAAGCCCAGCAGTGCCTTTGACTCTTTGTTCTTACACAAGATCACTATGACCTATGCGTTTAGAAGAAAAGTGCCGCTAACAAGTACAATGCTTTCATGTATTCTAACAATTGTTTGCTCAGTGCTCATCTCTTGTGTCTCGGTTATTGAGTCACACCAGGGTTCAAGCATTCCTTTTTTATTGAAAACTCTGTAGTTATTGGCAGTGCTTTCTATTATTCTAAGTGATGGTTCACGCCAATTTAGAGGGCTCTCTCTGTCTTTCTTCAGCTCTTAGGGTTTGCTGTGGCTTACTTGGTTAAAGTGCCTGTATAGTAAACAGGAGATCCAGGGTTCAAATCCCAGCAGCGCCTTTGACTCTTTGTTGTAAAACAAGATCACTATGACCTATGCGTTTAGAAAAAAAGTGCCGCTAACAAGTACAATGCTTTCTTGTATTCTAACAATTGTTTGCTCAGTGTTCATCTCTTGTGTCTCTGTTGTTGAGTCACACCAGGGTTCAAGCATTCCTTTTTTATTGAAAACTCTGTAGTTAATGGCAGTGCTTTCTATTATTCTAAGTGATGGTTCAAGCCAATTTAGAGGGCTCTCTCTGCCTTTGTTCAGCTCTTACAGATTGTTGTGGCTTATTTGGTTAAAGTGCCTGTATAATAAACAGGAGATCCTGGGTTCAAAGCCCAGCAGTGCCTTTGACTCTTTGTTCTTACACAAGATCACTATGACCTATGCGTTTAGAAGAAAAGTGCCGCTAACAAGTACAATGCTTTCATGTATTCTAACAATTGTTTGCTCAGTGCTCATCTCTTGTGTCTCGGTTATTGAGTCACACCAGGGTTCAAGCATTCCTTTTTTATTGAAAACTCTGTAGTTATTGGCAGTGCTTTCTATTATTCTAAGTGATGGTTCAAGCCAATTTAGAGGGCTCTCTCTGTCTTTCTTCAGCTCTTAGGGTTTGCTGTGGCTTACTTGGTTAAGGTGCCTGTATAATAAACAGGAGATCCAGGGTTCAAATACCAGCAGTGCCTTTGACTCTTTGTTCTCAAACAAGATCACTTTGACCTATGCGTTTAGAAAAAAAGTGCCGCTAACAAGTACAATGCTTTCTTGTATTCTAACAATTGTTTGCTCAGTGCTCATCTCTTGTGTCTCGGTTGTTGAGTCACACCAGGGTTCAAGCATTCCTTTTTTATTGAAAACTCTGTAGTTATTGGCAGTGCTTTCTATTATTCTAAGTGATGGTTCAAGCCAATTTAGAGTGCTCTCTCTCTCTCTGTCTTTGTCCAGCTCTTACGGTTTGCTGTGGCTTTCTTGGTTAAAGTGCATGTATAGTAAACAGGAGATCCAGGGTTCAACTCCGAGCAGCGCCTTTGACTCTTTGTTTTTAAACAAGATCACTATGACCTATGCGTTTAGAAAAAAAGTGCCGCTAACAAGTACAATGCTTTCTTGTATTCTAACAATTGTTTGCTCAGTGTTCATCTCTTGTGTCTCTGTTGTTGAGTCACACCAGGGTTCAAGCATTCCTTTTTTATTGAAAACTCTGTAGTTAATGGCAGTGCTTTCTATTATTCTAAGTGATGGTTCAAGCCAATTTAGAGGGCTCTCTCTGCCTTTGTTCAGCTCTTACAGATTGTTGTGGCTTATTTGGTTAAAGTGCCTGTATAATAAACAGGAGATCCTGGGTTCAAAGCCCAGCAGTGCCTTTGACTCTTTGTTCTTACACAAGATCACTATGACCTATGCGTTTAGAAGAAAAGTGCCGCTAACAAGTACAATGCTTTCATGTATTCTAACAATTGTTTGCTCAGTGCTCATCTCTTGTGTCTCGGTTATTGAGTCACACCAGGGTTCAAGCATTCCTTTTTTATTGAAAACTCTGTAGTTATTGGCAGTGCTTTCTATTATTCTAAGTGATGGTTCACGCCAATTTAGAGGGCTCTCTCTGTCTTTCTTCAGCTCTTAGGGTTTGCTGTGGCTTACTTGGTTAAAGTGCCTGTATAGTAAACAGGAGATCCAGGGTTCAAATCCCAGCAGCGCCTTTGACTCTTTGTTGTAAAACAAGATCACTATGACCTATGCGTTTAGAAAAAAAGTGCCGCTAACAAGTACAATGCTTTCTTGTATTCTAACAATTGTTTGCTCAGTGTTCATCTCTTGTGTCTCTGTTGTTGAGTCACACCAGGGTTCAAGCATTCCTTTTTTATTGAAAACTCTGTAGTTAATGGCAGTGCTTTCTATTATTCTAAGTGATGGTTCAAGCCAATTTAGAGGGCTCTCTCTACCTTTGTTCAGCTCTTACGGATTGCTGTGGCTTACTTGGTTAAAGTGCCTGTATAGTAAACAGGAGATCCAGGGTTCAAATCCCAGCAGCGCCTTTGACTCTTTGTTGTTAAACAAGATCACTATGACCTATGCGTTTAGAAAAAAAGTGCCGCTAACAAGTACAATGCTTTCTTGTATTCTAACAATTGTTTGCTCAGTGCTCATATCTTGTGTCTCTGTTGTTGAGTCACACCAGGGTTCAAGCATTCCTTTTTTATTGAAAACTCTGTAGTTAATGGCAGTGCTTTCTATTATTCTAAGTGATGGTTCAAGCCAATTTAGAGGGCTCTCTCTGCCTTTGTTCAGCTCTTACGGATTGCTGTGGCTTATTTGGTTAAAGTGCCTGCATAATAAACAGGAGATCCAGGGTTCAAAGCCTAGCAGTGCCTTTGACTCTTTGTTCTCAAACAAGATCACTTTGACCTATGCGTTTAGAAAAAAAGTGCCGCTAACAAGTACAATGCTTTCTTGTATTCTAACAATTGTTTGCTCAGTGCTCATCTCTTGTGTCTCGGTTGTTGAGTCACACCAGGGTTCAAGCATTCCTTTTTTATTGAAAACTCTGTAGTTAATGGCAGTGCTTTCTATTATTCTAAGTGATTATTCAAGCCAATTTAGAGGGCTCTCTCTGTCTTTGTTCAGCTCTTACGGTTTGCTGTGGCTTACTTGGTTAAAGTGCCTGTATAGTAAACAGGAGATCCAGGGTTCAAAGCCTAGCAGTGCCTTTGACTCTTTGTTCTCAAACAAGATCACTTTGACCTATGCGTTTAGAAAAAAAGTGCCGCTAACAAGTACAATGCTTTCTTGTATTCTAACAATTGTTTGCTCAGTGCTCATCTCTTGTGTCTCTGTTGTTGAGTCACACCAGGGTTCAAGCATTCCTTTTTTATTGAAAACTCTGTAGTTAATGGCAGTGCTTTCTATTATTCTAAGTGATGGTTCAAGCCAATTTAGAGGGCTCTCTCTGCCTTTGTTCAGCTCTTACGGATTGCTGTGGCTTATTTGGTTAAAGTGCCTGCATAATAAACAGGAGATCCAGGGTTCAAAGCCTAGCAGTGCCTTTGACTCTTTGTTCTCAAACAAGATCACTTTGACCTATGCGTTTAGAAAAAAAGTGCCGCTAACAAGTACAATGCTTTCTTGTATTCTAACAATTGTTTGCTCAGTGCTCATCTCTTGTGTCTCGGTTGTTGAGTCACACCAGGGTTCAAGCATTCCTTTTTTATTGAAATCTCTGTAGTTAATGGCAGTGCTTTCTATTATTCTAAGTGATTATTCAAGCCAATTTAGAGGGCTCTCTCTGTCTTTGTTCAGCTCTTACGGTTTGCTGTGGCTTACTTGGTTAAAGTGCCTGTATAGTAAACAGGAGATCCAGGGTTCAAAGCCTAGCAGTGCCTTTGACTCTTTGTTCTCAAACAAGATCACTTTGACCTATGCGTTTAGAAAAAAAGTGCCGCTAACAAGTACAATGCTTTCTTGTATTCTAACAATTGTTTGCTCAGTGCTCATCTCTTGTGTCTCGGTTGTTGAGTCACACCAGGGTTCAAGCATTCCTTTTTTATTGAAAACTCTGTAGTTATTGGCAGTGCTTTCTATTATTCTAAGTGATGGTTCAAGCCAATTTAGAGTGCTCTCTCTCTCTCTGTCTTTGTCCAGCTCTTACGGTTTGCTGTGGCTTTCTTGGTTAAAGTGCATGTATAGTAAACAGGAGATCCAGGGTTCAAATCCCAGCAGCGCCTTTGACTCTTTGTTGTTAAACAAGATCACTATGACCTATGCGTTTAGAAAAAAAGTGCCGCTAACAAGTACAATGCTTTCTTGTATTCTAACAATTGTTTGCTCAGTGTTCATCTCTTGTGTCTCTGTTGTTGAGTCACACCAGGGTTCAAGCATTCCTTTTTTATTGAAAACTCTGTAGTTAATGGCAGTGCTTTCTTTTATTCTAAGTGATGGTTCAAGCCAATTTAGAGGGCTCTCTCTGTCTTTGTTCAGCTCTTAGGGTTTGCTGTGGCTTACTTGGTTAAGGTGCCTGTATAATAAACAGGAGATCCAGGGTTCAAATACCAGCAGTGCCTTTGACTCTTTGTTCTCAAACAAGATCACTTTGACCTATGCGTTTAGAAAAAAAGTGCCGCTAACAAGTACAATGCTTTCTTGTATTCTAACAATTGTTTGCTCAGTGCTCATCTCTTGTGTCTCGGTTGTTGAGTCACACCAGGGTTCAAGCATTCCTTTTTTATTGAAAACTCTGTAGCTATTGGCAGTGCTTTCTATTATTCTAAGTGATGGTTCAAGCCAATTTAGAGGGCTCTCTCTGTCTTTGTTCAGCTCTTAGGGTTTGCTGTGGCTTACTTGGTTAAGGTGCCTGTATAATAAACAGGAGATCCAGGGTTCAAATACCAGCAGCGCCTTTGACTCTTTGTTGTTAAACAAGATCACTATGACCTATGCGTTTAGTAAAAATGTGCCGCTAACAAGTACAATGCTTTCTTGTATTCTAACAATTGTTTGCTCAGTGTTCATCTCTTGTGTCTCTGTTGTTGAGTCACACCAGGGTTCAAGCATTCCTTTTTTATTGAAAACTCTGTAGTTAATGGCAGTGCTTTCTATTTTTCTAAGTGATCGTTCAAGCCAATTTAGAGGGCTCTCTCTGCCTTTGTTCAGCTCTTACGGATTGCTGTGGCTTATTTGGTTAAAGTGCCTGTATAGTAAACAGGAGATCCAGGGTTCAAATCCTAGCAGTTCCTTTGACTCTTTGTTCTCAAACAAGATCACTTTGACCTATGCGTTTAGAAAAAAAGTGCCGCTAACAAGTACAATGTTTCATGTATTCTAACAATTGTTTGCTCAGTGCTCATCTCTTGTGTCTCGGTTATTGAGTCACACCAGGGTTCAAGCATTCCTTTTTTATTGAAAACTCTGTAGTTAATGGCAGTGCTTTCTATTATTCTAAGTGATGGTTCAAGCCAATTTAGAGGGCTCTCTCTGTCTTTGTTCAGCTCTTAGGGTTTGCTGTGGCTTACTTGGTTAAAGTGCCTGTATAGTAAACAGGAGATCCAGGGTTCAAATCCCAGCAGCGCCTTTGACTCTTTGTTGTAAAACAAGATCACTATGACCTATGCGTTTAGAAAAAAAGTGCCGCTAACAAGTACAATGCTTTCTTGTATTCAAACAATTGTTTGCTCAGTGGTCATCTCTTGTGTCTCTGTTGTTGAGTCACACCAGGGTTCAAGCATTCCTTTTTTATTGAAAACTCTGTAGTTAATGGCAGTGCTTTCTATTATTCTAAGTGATGGTTCAAGCCAATTTAGAGGGCTCTCTGTCTCTCTGTCTTTGTCCAGCTCTTACGGTTTGCTGTGGATTACTTGGTTAAAATGCATGTATAGTAAACAGGAGATCCAGGGTTCAAATCCTAGCAGCGCCTTTGACTCTTTGTTTTTAAAGAAGATCACTATGACCTATGCGTTTAGAAAAAAAGTGCCGCTAACAAGTACAATGCTTTCTTGTATTCTAACAATTGTTTGCTCAGTGCTCATCTCTTGTGTCTCTGTTGTTGAGTCACACCAGGGTTCAAGCATTCCTTTTTTATTGAAAACTCTGTAGTTAATGGCAGTGCTTTCTATTATTCTAAGTGATCGTTCAAGCCAATTTAGAGGGCTCTCTTTGCCTCTGTTCAGCTCTTACGGATTGCTGTGGCTTACTTGGTTATAGTGCCTGTATAGTAAACAGGAGATCCAGGGTTCAAATCCTAGCAGTGCCTTTGACTCTTTGTTCTTACACAAGATCACTATGACCTATGCGTTTAGAAGAAAAGTGCCGCTAACAAGTACAATGCTTTCATGTATTCTAACAATTGTTTGCTCAGTGCTCATCTCTTGTGTCTCTGTTGTTGAGTCACACCAGGGTTCAAGCATTCCTTTTTTATTGAAAACTCTGTAGTTATTGGCAGTGCTTTCTATTATTCTAAGTGATGGTTCAAGCCAATTTAGAGGGCTCTCTGTCTCTCTGTCTTTGTCCAGCTCTTACGGTTTGCTCGGATTACTTGGTTAAAATGCATGTATAGTAAACAGGAGATCCAGGGTTCAAATCCCAGCAGCGCCTTTGACTCTTTGTTGTTAAACAAGTTCACTATGACCTATGCGTTTAGAAAAAAAGTGCCGCTAACAAGTACAATGCTTTCTTGTATTCTAACAATTGTTTGCTCAGTGCTCATCTCTTGTGTCTCTGCTGTTGAGTCACACCAGGGTTCAAGCATTCCTTTTTTATTGAAAACTCTGTAGTTAATGGCAGTGCTTTCTATTATTCTAAGTGATGGTTCAAGCCAATTTAGAGGGCTCTCTCTACCTTTGTTCAGCTCTTACGGATTGCTGTGGCTTACTTGGTTAAAGTGCCTGTATAGTAAACAGGAGATCCAGGGTTCAAATCCTAGCAGCGCCTTTGACTCTTTGTTTTTAAAGAAGATCACTATGACCTATGCGTTTAGAAAAAAAGTGCCGCTAACAAGTACAATGCTTTCTTGTATTCTAACAATTGTTTGCTCAGTGCTCATCTCTTGTGTCTCTGTTGTTGAGTCACACCAGGGTTCAAGCATTCCTTTTTTATTGAAAACTCTGTAGTTAATGGCAGTGCTTTCTATTATTCTAAGTGATGGTTCAAGCCAATTTAGAGGGCTCTCTCTGCCTTTGTTCAGCTCTTACGGATTGCTGTGGCTTATTTGGTTAAAGTGCCTGCATAATAAACAGGAGATCCAGGGTTCAAAGCCTAGCAGTGCCTTTGACTCTTTGTTCTCAAACAAGATCACTTTGACCTATGCGTTTAGAAAAAAAGTGCCGCTAACAAGTACAATGCTTTCTTGTATTCTAACAATTGTTTGCTCAGTGCTCATCTCTTGTGTCTCGGTTGTTGAGTCACACCAGGGTTCAAGCATTCCTTTTTTATTGAAATCTCTGTAGTTAATGGCAGTGCTTTCTATTATTCTAAGTGATTATTCAAGCCAATTTAGAGGGCTCTCTCTGTCTTTGTTCAGCTCTTACGGTTTGCTGTGGCTTACTTGGTTAAAGTGCCTGTATAGTAAACAGGAGATCCAGGGTTCAAAGCCTAGCAGTGCCTTTGACTCTTTGTTCTCAAACAAGATCACTTTGACCTATGCGTTTAGAAAAAAAGTGCCGCTAACAAGTACAATGCTTTCTTGTATTCTAACAATTGTTTGCTCAGTGCTCATCTCTTGTGTCTCGGTTGTTGAGTCACACCAGGGTTCAAGCATTCCTTTTTTATTGAAAACTCTGTAGTTATTGGCAGTGCTTTCTATTATTCTAAGTGATGGTTCAAGCCAATTTAGAGTGCTCTCTCTCTCTCTGTCTTTGTCCAGCTCTTACGGTTTGCTGTGGCTTTCTTGGTTAAAGTGCATGTATAGTAAACAGGAGATCCAGGGTTCAAATCCCAGCAGCGCCTTTGACTCTTTGTTGTTAAACAAGATCACTATGACCTATGCGTTTAGAAAAAAAGTGCCGCTAACAAGTACAATGCTTTCTTGTATTCTAACAATTGTTTGCTCAGTGTTCATCTCTTGTGTCTCTGTTGTTGAGTCACACCAGGGTTCAAGCATTCCTTTTTTATTGAAAACTCTGTAGTTAATGGCAGTGCTTTCTATTATTCTAAGTGATGGTTCAAGCCAATTTAGAGGGCTCTCTCTGCCTTTGTTCAGCTCTTACGGATTGCTGTGGCTTATTTGGTTAAAGTGCCTGTATAATAAACAGGAGATCCTGGGTTCAAATCCCAGCAGTACATTTGACTCTTTGTTCTTACACAAGATCACTATGACCTATGCGTTTAGAAGAAAAGTGCCGCTAACAAGTACAATGCTTTCATGTATTCTAACAATTGTTTGCTCAGTGCTCATCTCTTGTGTCTCGGTTATTGAGTCACACCAGGGTTCAAGCATTCCTTTTTTATTGAAAACTCTGTAGTTATTGGCAGTGCTTTCTATTATTCTAAGTGATGGTTCAAGCCAATTTAGAGGGCTCTCTCTGTCTTTGTTCAGCTCTTAGGGTTTGCTGTGGCTTACTTGGTTAAGGTGCCTGTATAATAAACAGGAGATCCAGGGTTCAAATACCAGCAGTGCCTTTGACTCTTTGTTCTCAAACAAGATCACTTTGACCTATGCGTTTAGAAAAAAAGTGCCGCTAACAAGTACAATGCTTTCTTGTATTCTAACAATTGTTTGCTCAGTGCTCATCTCTTGTGTCTCGGTTGTTGAGTCACACCAGGGTTCAAGCATTCCTTTTTTATTGAAAACTCTGTAGTTATTGGCAGTGCTTTCTATTATTCTAAGTGATGGTTCAAGCCAATTTAGAGTGCTCTCTCTCTCTCTGTCTTTGTCCAGCTCTTACGGTTTGCTGTGGCTTTCTTGGTTAAAGTGCATGTATAGTAAACAGGAGATCCAGGGTTCAACTCCCAGCAGCGCCTTTGACTCTTTGTTGTTAAACAAGATCACTATGACCTATGCGTTTAGAAAAAAAGTGCCGCTAACAAGTACAATGCTTTCTTGTATTCTAACAATTGTTTGCTCAGTGTTCATCTCTTGTGTCTCTGTTGTTGAGTCACACCAGGGTTCAAGCATTCCTTTTTTATTGAAAACTCTGTAGTTAATGGCAGTGCTTTCTATTATTCTAAGTGATGGTTCAAGCCAATTTAGAGGGCTCTCTCTGCCTTTGTTCAGCTCTTACAGATTGTTGTGGCTTATTTGGTTAAAGTGCCTGTATAATAAACAGGAGATCCTGGGTTCAAAGCCCAGCAGTGCCTTTGACTCTTTGTTCTTACACAAGATCACTATGACCTATGCGTTTAGAAGAAAAGTGCCGCTAACAAGTACAATGCTTTCATGTATTCTAACAATTGTTTGCTCAGTGCTCATCTCTTGTGTCTCGGTTATTGAGTCACACCAGGGTTCAAGCATTCCTTTTTTATTGAAAACTCTGTAGTTATTGGCAGTGCTTTCTATTATTCTAAGTGATGGTTCAAGCCAATTTAGAGGGCTCTCTCTGTCTTTGTTCAGCTCTTAGGGTTTGCTGTGGCTTACTTGGTTAAAGTGCCTGTATAGTAAACAGGAGATCCAGGGTTCAAATCCCAGCAGCGCCTTTGACTCTTTGTTGTAAAACAAGATCACTATGACCTATGCGTTTAGAAAAAAAGTGCCGCTAACAAGTACAATGCTTTCTTGTATTCTAACAATTGTTTGCTCAGTGGTCATCTCTTGTGTCTCTGTTGTTGAGTCACACCAGGGTTCAAGCATTCCTTTTTTATTGAAAACTCTGTAGTTAATGGCAGTGCTTTCTATTATTCTAAGTGATGGTTCAAGCCAATTTAGAGGGCTCTCTCTGCCTCTGTTCAGCTCTTACGGATTGCTTTGGCTTACTTGGTTAAAGTGCCTGTATAGTAAACAGGAGATCCAGGGTTCAAATCCCAGCAGCGCCTTTGACTCTTTGTTGTTAAACAAGATCACTATGACCTATGCGTTTAGAAAAAAAGTGCCGCTAACAAGTACAATGCTTTCATGTATTCTATCAATTGTTTGCTCAGTGCTCATCTCTTTTGTCTCGGTTGTTGAGTCACACCAGGGTTCAAGCATTCCTTTTTTATTGAAAACTCTGTAGTTATTGGCAGTGCTTTCTATTATTCTAAGTGATGGTTCAAGCCAATTTAGAGGGCTCTCTGTCTCTCTGTCTTTGTCCAGCTCTTACGGTTTGCTGTGGATTACTTGGTTAAAATGCATGTATAGTAAACAGGAGATCCAGGGTTCAAATCCTAGCAGCGCCTTTGACTCTTTGTTGTTAAAGAAGATCACTATGACCTATGCGTTTAGAAAAAAAGTGCCGCTAACAAGTACAATGCTTTCTTGTATTCTAACAATTGTTTGCTCAGTGCTCATCTCTTGTGTCTCTGTTGTTGAGTCACACCAGGGTTCAAGCATTCCTTTTTTATTGAAAACTCTGTAGTTAATGGCAGTGCTTTCTATTATTCTAAGTGATGGTTCAAGCCAATTTAGAGGGCTCTCTCTGCCTTTGTTCAGCTCTTACGGATTGCTGTGGCTTATTTGGTTAAAGTGCCTGCATAATAAACAGGAGATCCAGGGTTCAAAGCCTAGCAGTGCCTTTGACTCTTTGTTCTCAAACAAGATCACTTTGACCTATGCGTTTAGAAAAAAAGTGCCGCTAACAAGTACAATGCTTTCTTGTATTCTAACAATTGTTTGCTCAGTGCTCATCTCTTGTGTCTCGGTTGTTGAGTCACACCAGGGTTCAAGCATTCCTTTTTTATTGAAAACTCTGTAGTTAATGGCAGTGCTTTCTATTATTCTAAGTGATTATTCAAGCCAATTTAGAGGGCTCTCTCTGTCTTTGTTCAGCTCTTACGGTTTGCTGTGGCTTACTTGGTTAAAGTGCCTGTATAGTAAACAGGAGATCCAGGGTTCAAAGCCTAGCAGTGCCTTTGACTCTTTGTTCTCAAACAAGATCACTTTGACCTATGCGTTTAGAAAAAAAGTGCCGCTAACAAGTACAATGCTTTCTTGTATTCTAACAATTGTTTGCTCAGTGCTCATCTCTTGTGTCTCGGTTGTTGAGTCACACCAGGGTTCAAGCATTCCTTTTTTATTGAAAACTCTGTAGTTATTGGCAGTGCTTTCTATTATTCTAAGTGATGGTTCAAGCCAATTTAGAGTGCTCTCTCTCTCTCTGTCTTTGTCCAGCTCTTACGGTTTGCTGTGGCTTTCTTGGTTAAAGTGCATGTATAGTAAACAGGAGATCCAGGGTTCAAATCCCAGCAGCGCCTTTGACTCTTTGTTGTTAAACAAGATCACTATGACCTATGCGTTTAGAAAAAAAGTGCCGCTAACAAGTACAATGCTTTCTTGTATTCTAACAATTGTTTGCTCAGTGTTCATCTCTTGTGTCTCTGTTGTTGAGTCACACCAGGGTTCAAGCATTCCTTTTTTATTGAAAACTCTGTAGTTAATGGCAGTGCTTTCTATTATTCTAAGTGATGGTTCAAGCCAATTTAGAGGGCTCTCTCTGCCTTTGTTCAGCTCTTACGGATTGCTGTGGCTTATTTGGTTAAAGTGCCTGTATAATAAACAGGAGATCCTGGGTTCAAATCCCAGCAGTGCCTTTGACTCTTTGTTCTTACACAAGATCACTATGACCTATGCGTTTAGAAGAAAAGTGCCGCTAACAAGTACAATGCTTTCATGTATTCTAACAATTGTTTGCTCAGTGCTCATCTCTTGTGTC
Organism: Triplophysa bombifrons; assembly: GCA_029783895.1. NCBI lineage: Eukaryota > Metazoa > Chordata > Actinopteri > Cypriniformes > Nemacheilidae > Triplophysa > Triplophysa bombifrons. The sequence continues at coordinate 17,276,897 of CM056466.1, forward strand.
TCGGTTATTGAGTCACACCAGGGTTCAAGCATTCCTTTTTTATTGAAAACTCTGTAGTTATTGGCAGTGCTTTCTATTATTCTAAGTGATGGTTCAAGCCAATTTAGAGGGCAATCTCTGTCTTTGTTCAGCTCTTAGGGTTTGCTGTGGCTTACTTGGTTAAGGTGCCTGTATAATAAACAGGAGATCCAGGGTTCAAATACCAGCAGCGCCTTTGACTCTTTGTTGTTAAACAAGATCACTATGACCTATGCGTTTAGTAAAAATGTGCCGCTAACAAGTACAATGCTTTCTTGTATTCTAACAATTGTTTGCTCAGTGTTCATCTCTTGTGTCTCTGTTGTTGAGTCACACCAGGGTTCAAGCATTCCTTTTTTATTGAAAACTCTGTAGTTAATGGCAGTGCTTTCTATTTTTCTAAGTGATCGTTCAAGCCAATTTAGAGGGCTCTCTCTGTCTTTGTTCAGCTCTTACGGTTTGCTGTGGCTTACTTGGTTAAAGTGCCTGTATAGTAAACAGGAGATCCAGGGTTCAAAGCCCAGCAGCGCCTTTGACTCTTTGTTCTCAAACAAGATCACTTTGACCTATGCGTTTAGAAAAAAAGTGCCGCTAACAAGTACAATGCTTTCATGTATTCTATCAATTGTTTGCTCAGTGCTCATCTCTTTTGTCTCGGTTGTTGAGTCACACCAGGGTTCAAGCATTCCTTTTTTATTGAAAACTCTGTAGTTATTGGCAGTGCTTTCTATTATTCTAAGTGATGGTTCAAGCCAATTTAGAGGGCTCTCTGTCTCTCTGTCTTTGTCCAGCTCTTACGGTTTGCTGTGGATTACTTGGTTAAAATGCATGTATAGTAAACAGGAGATCCAGGGTTCAAATCCCAGCAGCGCCTTTGACTCTTTGTTGTTAAACAAGTTCACTATGACCTATGCGTTTAGAAAAAAAGTGCCGCTAACAAGTACAATGCTTTCTTGTATTCTAACAATTGTTTGCTCAGTGCTCATCTCTTGTGTCTCTGTTGTTGAGTCACACCAGGGTTCAAGCATTCCTTTTTTATTGAAAACTCTGTAGTTAATGGCAGTGCTTTCTATTATTCTAAGTGATGGTTCAAGCCAATTTAGAGGGCTCTCTCTACCTTTGTTCAGCTCTTACGGATTGCTGTGGCTTACTTGGTTAAAGTGCCTGTATAGTAAACAGGAGATCCAGGGTTCAAATCCTAGCAGCGCCTTTGACTCTTTGTTGTTAAAGAAGATCACTATGACCTATGCGTTTAGAAAAAAAGTGCCGCTAACAAGTACAATGCTTTCTTGTATTCTAACAATTGTTTGCTCAGTGCTCATCTCTTGTGTCTCTGTTGTTGAGTCACACCAGGGTTCAAGCATTCCTTTTTTATTGAAAACTCTGTAGTTAATGGCAGTGCTTTCTATTATTCTAAGTGATGGTTCAAGCCAATTTAGAGGGCTCTCTCTGCCTTTGTTCAGCTCTTACGGATTGCTGTGGCTTATTTGGTTAAAGTGCCTGCATAATAAACAGGAGATCCAGGGTTCAAAGCCTAGCAGTGCCTTTGACTCTTTGTTCTCAAACAAGATCACTTTGACCTATGCGTTTAGAAAAAAAGTGCCGCTAACAAGTACAATGCTTTCTTGTATTCTAACAATTGTTTGCTCAGTGCTCATCTCTTGTGTCTCGGTTGTTGAGTCACACCAGGGTTCAAGCATTCCTTTTTTATTGAAAACTCTGTAGTTAATGGCAGTGCTTTCTATTATTCTAAGTGATTATTCAAGCCAATTTAGAGGGCTCTCTCTGTCTTTGTTCAGCTCTTACGGTTTGCTGTGGCTTACTTGGTTAAAGTGCCTGTATAGTAAACAGGAGATCCAGGGTTCAAAGCCTAGCAGTGCCTTTGACTCTTTGTTCTCAAACAAGATCACTTTGACCTATGCGTTTAGAAAAAAAGTGCCGCTAACAAGTACAATGCTTTCTTGTATTCTAACAATTGTTTGCTCAGTGCTCATCTCTTGTGTCTCGGTTGTTGAGTCACACCAGGGTTCAAGCATTCCTTTTTTATTGAAAACTCTGTAGTTATTGGCAGTGCTTTCTATTATTCTAAGTGATGGTTCAAGCCAATTTAGAGTGCTCTCTCTCTCTCTGTCTTTGTCCAGCTCTTACGGTTTGCTGTGGCTTTCTTGGTTAAAGTGCATGTATAGTAAACAGGAGATCCAGGGTTCAAATCCCAGCAGCGCCTTTGACTCTTTGTTGTTAAACAAGATCACTATGACCTATGCGTTTAGAAAAAAAGTGCCGCTAACAAGTACAATGCTTTCTTGTATTCTAACAATTGTTTGCTCAGTGTTCATCTCTTGTGTCTCTGTTGTTGAGTCACACCAGGGTTCAAGCATTCCTTTTTTATTGAAAACTCTGTAGTTAATGGCAGTGCTTTCTATTATTCTAAGTGATGGTTCAAGCCAATTTAGAGGGCTCTCTCTGCCTTTGTTCAGCTCTTACGGATTGCTGTGGCTTATTTGGTTAAAGTGCCTGTATAATAAACAGGAGATCCTGGGTTCAAATCCCAGCAGTGCCTTTGACTCTTTGTTCTTACACAAGATCACTATGACCTATGCGTTTAGAAGAAAAGTGCCGCTAACAAGTACAATGCTTTCATGTATTCTAACAATTGTTTGCTCAGTGCTCATCTCTTGTGTCTCGGTTATTGAGTCACACCAGGGTTCAAGCATTCCTTTTTTATTGAAAACTCTGTAGTTATTGGCAGTGCTTTCTATTATTCTAAGTGATGGTTCAAGCCAATTTAGAGGGCAATCTCTGTCTTTGTTCAGCTCTTAGGGTTTGCTGTGGCTTACTTGGTTAAGGTGCCTGTATAATAAACAGGAGATCCAGGGTTCAAATACCAGCAGCGCCTTTGACTCTTTGTTGTTAAACAAGATCACTATGACCTATGCGTTTAGTAAAAATGTGCCGCTAACAAGTACAATGCTTTCTTGTATTCTAACAATTGTTTGCTCAGTGTTCATCTCTTGTGTCTCTGTTGTTGAGTCACACCAGGGTTCAAGCATTCCTTTTTTATTGAAAACTCTGTAGTTAATGGCAGTGCTTTCTATTTTTCTAAGTGATCGTTCAAGCCAATTTAGAGGGCTCTCTCTGTCTTTGTTCAGCTCTTACGGTTTGCTGTGGCTTACTTGGTTAAAGTGCCTGTATAGTAAACAGGAGATCCAGGGTTCAAAGCCTAGCAGTGCCTTTGACTCTTTGTTCTCAAACAAGATCACTTTGACCTATGCGTTTAGAAAAAAAGTGCCGCTAACAAGTACAATGCTTTCTTGTATTCTAACAATTGTTTGCTCAGTGCTCATCTCTTGTGTCTCGGTTGTTGAGTCACACCAGGGTTCAAGCATTCCTTTTTTATTGAAAACTCTGTAGTTAATGGCAGTGCTTTCTATTATTCTAAGTGATTATTCAAGCCAATTTAGAGGGCTCTCTCTGTCTTTGTTCAGCTCTTACGGTTTGCTGTGGCTTACTTGGTTAAAGTGCCTGTATAGTAAACAGGAGATCCAGGGTTCAAAGCCTAGCAGTGCCTTTGACTCTTTGTTCTCAAACAAGATCACTTTGACCTATGCGTTTAGAAAAAAAGTGCCGCTAACAAGTACAATGCTTTCTTGTATTCTAACAATTGTTTGCTCAGTGCTCATCTCTTGTGTCTCGGTTGTTGAGTCACACCAGGGTTCAAGCATTCCTTTTTTATTGAAAACTCTGTAGTTATTGGCAGTGCTTTCTATTATTCTAAGTGATGGTTCAAGCCAATTTAGAGTGCTCTCTCTCTCTCTGTCTTTGTCCAGCTCTTACGGTTTGCTGTGGCTTTCTTGGTTAAAGTGCATGTATAGTAAACAGGAGATCCAGGGTTCAAATCCCAGCAGCGCCTTTGACTCTTTGTTGTTAAACAAGATCACTATGACCTATGCGTTTAGAAAAAAAGTGCCGCTAACAAGTACAATGCTTTCTTGTATTCTAACAATTGTTTGCTCAGTGTTCATCTCTTGTGTCTCTGTTGTTGAGTCACACCAGGGTTCAAGCATTCCTTTTTTATTGAAAACTCTGTAGTTAATGGCAGTGCTTTCTATTATTCTAAGTGATGGTTCAAGCCAATTTAGAGGGCTCTCTCTGCCTTTGTTCAGCTCTTACGGATTGCTGTGGCTTATTTGGTTAAAGTGCCTGTATAATAAACAGGAGATCCTGGGTTCAAATCCCAGCAGTACATTTGACTCTTTGTTCTTACACAAGATCACTATGACCTATGCGTTTAGAAGAAAAGTGCCGCTAACAAGTACAATGCTTTCATGTATTCTAACAATTGTTTGCTCAGTGCTCATCTCTTGTGTCTCGGTTATTGAGTCACACCAGGGTTCAAGCATTCCTTTTTTATTGAAAACTCTGTAGTTATTGGCAGTGCTTTCTATTATTCTAAGTGATGGTTCAAGCCAATTTAGAGGGCTCTCTCTGTCTTTGTTCAGCTCTTAGGGTTTGCTGTGGCTTACTTGGTTAAGGTGCCTGTATAATAAACAGGAGATCCAGGGTTCAAATACCAGCAGCGCCTTTGACTCTTTGTTGTTAAACAAGATCACTATGACCTATGCGTTTAGTAAAAATGTGCCGCTAACAAGTACAATGCTTTCTTGTATTCTAACAATTGTTTGCTCAGTGTTCATCTCTTGTGTCTCTGTTGTTGAGTCACACCAGGGTTCAAGCATTCCTTTTTTATTGAAAACTCTGTAGTTAATGGCAGTGCTTTCTATTTTTCTAAGTGATCGTTCAAGCCAATTTAGAGGGCTCTCTCTGTCTTTGTTCAGCTCTTACGGTTTGCTGTGGCTTACTTGGTTAAAGTGCCTGTATAGTAAACAGGAGATCCAGGGTTCAAAGCCCAGCAGCGCCTTTGACTCTTTGTTCTCAAACAAGATCACTTTGACCTATGCGTTTAGAAAAAAAGTGCCGCTAACAAGTACAATGCTTTCATGTATTCTATCAATTGTTTGCTCAGTGCTCATCTCTTTTGTCTCGGTTGTTGAGTCACACCAGGGTTCAAGCATTCCTTTTTTATTGAAAACTCTGTAGTTATTGGCAGTGCTTTCTATTATTCTAAGTGATGGTTCAAGCCAATTTAGAGGGCTCTCTGTCTCTCTGTCTTTGTCCAGCTCTTACGGTTTGCTGTGGATTACTTGGTTAAAATGCATGTATAGTAAACAGGAGATCCAGGGTTCAAATCCCAGCAGCGCCTTTGACTCTTTGTTGTTAAACAAGTTCACTATGACCTATGCGTTTAGAAAAAAAGTGCCGCTAACAAGTACAATGCTTTCTTGTATTCTAACAATTGTTTGCTCAGTGCTCATCTCTTGTGTCTCTGTTGTTGAGTCACACCAGGGTTCAAGCATTCCTTTTTTATTGAAAACTCTGTAGTTAATGGCAGTGCTTTCTATTATTCTAAGTGATGGTTCAAGCCAATTTAGAGGGCTCTCTCTACCTTTGTTCAGCTCTTACGGATTGCTGTGGCTTACTTGGTTAAAGTGCCTGTATAGTAAACAGGAGATCCAGGGTTCAAATCCTAGCAGCGCCTTTGACTCTTTGTTGTTAAAGAAGATCACTATGACCTATGCGTTTAGAAAAAAAGTGCCGCTAACAAGTACAATGCTTTCTTGTATTCTAACAATTGTTTGCTCAGTGCTCATCTCTTGTGTCTCTGTTGTTGAGTCACACCAGGGTTCAAGCATTCCTTTTTTATTGAAAACTCTGTAGTTAATGGCAGTGCTTTCTATTATTCTAAGTGATGGTTCAAGCCAATTTAGAGGGCTCTCTCTGCCTTTGTTCAGCTCTTACGGATTGCTGTGGCTTATTTGGTTAAAGTGCCTGCATAATAAACAGGAGATCCAGGGTTCAAAGCCTAGCAGTGCCTTTGACTCTTTGTTCTCAAACAAGATCACTTTGACCTATGCGTTTAGAAAAAAAGTGCCGCTAACAAGTACAATGCTTTCTTGTATTCTAACAATTGTTTGCTCAGTGCTCATCTCTTGTGTCTCGGTTGTTGAGTCACACCAGGGTTCAAGCATTCCTTTTTTATTGAAAACTCTGTAGTTAATGGCAGTGCTTTCTATTATTCTAAGTGATTATTCAAGCCAATTTAGAGGGCTCTCTCTGTCTTTGTTCAGCTCTTACGGTTTGCTGTGGCTTACTTGGTTAAAGTGCCTGTATAGTAAACAGGAGATCCAGGGTTCAAAGCCTAGCAGTGCCTTTGACTCTTTGTTCTCAAACAAGATCACTTTGACCTATGCGTTTAGAAAAAAAGTGCCGCTAACAAGTACAATGCTTTCTTGTATTCTAACAATTGTTTGCTCAGTGCTCATCTCTTGTGTCTCGGTTGTTGAGTCACACCAGGGTTCAAGCATTCCTTTTTTATTGAAAACTCTGTAGTTATTGGCAGTGCTTTCTATTATTCTAAGTGATGGTTCAAGCCAATTTAGAGTGCTCTCTCTCTCTCTGTCTTTGTCCAGCTCTTACGGTTTGCTGTGGCTTTCTTGGTTAAAGTGCATGTATAGTAAACAGGAGATCCAGGGTTCAAATCCCAGCAGCGCCTTTGACTCTTTGTTGTTAAACAAGATCACTATGACCTATGCGTTTAGAAAAAAAGTGCCGCTAACAAGTACAATGCTTTCTTGTATTCTAACAATTGTTTGCTCAGTGTTCATCTCTTGTGTCTCTGTTGTTGAGTCACACCAGGGTTCAAGCATTCCTTTTTTATTGAAAACTCTGTAGTTAATGGCAGTGCTTTCTATTATTCTAAGTGATGGTTCAAGCCAATTTAGAGGGCTCTCTCTGCCTTTGTTCAGCTCTTACGGATTGCTGTGGCTTATTTGGTTAAAGTGCCTGTATAATAAACAGGAGATCCTGGGTTCAAATCCCAGCAGTGCCTTTGACTCTTTGTTCTTACACAAGATCACTATGACCTATGCGTTTAGAAGAAAAGTGCCGCTAACAAGTACAATGCTTTCATGTATTCTAACAATTGTTTGCTCAGTGCTCATCTCTTGTGTCTCGGTTATTGAGTCACACCAGGGTTCAAGCATTCCTTTTTTATTGAAAACTCTGTAGTTATTGGCAGTGCTTTCTATTATTCTAAGTGATGGTTCAAGCCAATTTAGAGGGCAATCTCTGTCTTTGTTCAGCTCTTAGGGTTTGCTGTGGCTTACTTGGTTAAGGTGCCTGTATAATAAACAGGAGATCCAGGGTTCAAATACCAGCAGCGCCTTTGACTCTTTGTTGTTAAACAAGATCACTATGACCTATGCGTTTAGTAAAAATGTGCCGCTAACAAGTACAATGCTTTCTTGTATTCTAACAATTGTTTGCTCAGTGTTCATCTCTTGTGTCTCTGTTGTTGAGTCACACCAGGGTTCAAGCATTCCTTTTTTATTGAAAACTCTGTAGTTAATGGCAGTGCTTTCTATTTTTCTAAGTGATCGTTCAAGCCAATTTAGAGGGCTCTCTCTGTCTTTGTTCAGCTCTTACGGTTTGCTGTGGCTTACTTGGTTAAAGTGCCTGTATAGTAAACAGGAGATCCAGGGTTCAAAGCCTAGCAGTGCCTTTGACTCTTTGTTCTCAAACAAGATCACTTTGACCTATGCGTTTAGAAGAAAAGTGCCGCTAACAAGTACAATGCTTTCATGTATTCTAACAATTGTTTGCTCAGTGCTCATCTCTTGTGTCTCGGTTATTGAGTCACACCAGGGTTCAAGCATTCCTTTTTTATTGAAAACTCTGTAGTTATTGGCAGTGCTTTCTATTATTCTAAGTGATGGTTCAAGCCAATTTAGAGGGCAATCTCTGTCTTTGTTCAGCTCTTAGGGTTTGCTGTGGCTTACTTGGTTAAGGTGCCTGTATAATAAACAGGAGATCCAGGGTTCAAATACCAGCAGCGCCTTTGACTCTTTGTTGTTAAACAAGATCACTATGACCTATGCGTTTAGTAAAAATGTGCCGCTAACAAGTACAATGCTTTCTTGTATTCTAACAATTGTTTGCTCAGTGTTCATCTCTTGTGTCTCTGTTGTTGAGTCACACCAGGGTTCAAGCATTCCTTTTTTATTGAAAACTCTGTAGTTAATGGCAGTGCTTTCTATTTTTCTAAGTGATCGTTCAAGCCAATTTAGAGGGCTCTCTCTGCCTTTGTTCAGCTCTTACGGATTGCTGTGGCTTATTTGGTTAAAGTGCCTGTATAGTAAACAGGAGATCCAGGGTTCAAATCCTAGCAGTTCCTTTGACTCTTTGTTCTCAAACAAGATCACTTTGACCTATGCGTTTAGAAAAAAAGTGCCGCTAACAAGTACAATGCTTTCATGTATTCTAACAATTGTTTGCTCAGTGCTCATCTCTTGTGTCTCGGTTATTGAGTCACACCAGGGTTCAAGCATTCCTTTTTTATTGAAAACTCTGTAGTTAATGGCAGTGCTTTCTATTATTCTAAGTGATGGTTCAAGCCAATTTAGAGGGCTCTCTCTGCCTCTGTTCAGCTCTTACGGATTGCTTTGGCTTACTTGGTTAAAGTGCCTGTATAGTAAACAGGAGATCCAGGGTTCAAATCCCAGCAGCGCCTTTGACTCTTTGTTGTTAAACAAGATCACTATGACCTATGCGTTTAGAAAAAAAGTGCCGCTAACAAGTACAATGCTTTCATGTATTCTATCAATTGTTTGCTCAGTGCTCATCTCTTTTGTCTCGGTTGTTGAGTCACACCAGGGTTCAAGCATTCCTTTTTTATTGAAAACTCTGTAGTTATTGGCAGTGCTTTCTATTATTCTAAGTGATGGTTCAAGCCAATTTAGAGGGCTCTCTGTCTCTCTGTCTTTGTTCAGCTCTTAGGGTTTGCTGTGGCTTACTTGGTTAAAGTGCCTGTATAGTAAACAGGAGATCCAGGGTTCAAATCCCAGCAGCGCCTTTGACTCTTTGTTGTAAAACAAGATCACTATGACCTATGCGTTTAGAAAAAAAGTGCCGCTAACAAGTACAATGCTTTCTTGTATTCTAACAATTGTTTGCTCAGTGGTCATCTCTTGTGTCTCTGTTGTTGAGTCACACCAGGGTTCAAGCATTCCTTTTTTATTGAAAACTCTGTAGTTATTGGCAGTGCTTTCTATTATTCTAAGTGATGGTTCAAGCCAATTTAGAGTGCTCTCTCTGCCTTTGTTCAGCTCTTACGGATTGCTGTGGCTTATTTGGTTAAAGTGCCTGTATAATAAACAGGAGATCCTGGGTTCAAATCCCAGCAGTGCCTTTGACTCTTTGTTCTTACACAAGATCACTATGACCTATGCGTTTAGAAGAAAAGTGCCGCTAACAAGTACAATGCTTTCATGTATTCTAACAATTGTTTGCTCAGTGCTCATCTCTTGTGTCTCGGTTATTGAGTCACACCAGGGTTCAAGCATTCCTTTTTTATTGAAAACTCTGTAGTTATTGGCAGTGCTTTCTATTATTCTAAGTGATGGTTCAAGCCAATTTAGAGGGCAATCTCTGTCTTTGTTCAGCTCTTAGGGTTTGCTGTGGCTTACTTGGTTAAGGTGCCTGTATAATAAACAGGAGATCCAGGGTTCAAATACCAGCAGCGCCTTTGACTCTTTGTTGTTAAACAAGATCACTATGACCTATGCGTTTAGTAAAAATGTGCCGCTAACAAGTACAATGCTTTCTTGTATTCTAACAATTGTTTGCTCAGTGTTCATCTCTTGTGTCTCTGTTGTTGAGTCACACCAGGGTTCAAGCATTCCTTTTTTATTGAAAACTCTGTAGTTCATGGCAGTGCTTTCTATTATTCTAAGTGATGGTTCAAGCCAATTTAGAGGGCTCTCTCTGCCTTTGTTCAGCTCTTACGGATTGCTGTGGCTTATTTGGTTAAAGTGCCTGCATAATAAACAGGAGATCCTGGGTTCAAATCCCAGCAGTGCCTTTGACTCTTTGTTCTTACACAAGATCACTATGACCTATGCGTTTAGAAGAAAAGTGCCGCTAACAAGTACAATGCTTTCTTGTATTCTAACAATTGTTTGCTCAGTGGTCATCTCTTGTGTCTCTGTTGTTGAGTCACACCAGGGTTCAAGCATTCCTTTTTTATTGAAAACTCTGTAGTTAATTGCAGTGCTTTCTATTATTCTAAGTGATGGTTCAAGCCAATTTAGAGGGCTCTCTCTGTCTTTGTTTAGCTCTTACGGTTTGCTGTGGCTTACTTGGTTAAAGTGCCTGTATAGTAAACAGGAGATCCAGGGTTCAAATCCTAGCAGTGCCTTTGACTCTTTGTTCTCAAACAAGATCACTATGACCTATGCGTTTAGAAAAAAAGTGCCGCTAACAAGTACAATGCTTTCTTGTATTCTAACAATTTTTGCTCAGTGCTCATCTCTTGTGTCTCGGTTGTTGAGTCACACCAGGGTTCAAGCATTCCTTTTTTATTGAAAACTCTGTAGTTAATGGCAGTGCTTCTATTATTCTAAGTGATGGTTCAACCCAATTTAGAGGGCTCTCTCTGTCTTTAACCAGCTCTTCCAAATTGCTGTGGCTTACTTTGTTAAAGTGCTTTTCTTGTAAAGAGGAGATTCCTGCTTCGAATACCAGCAGTGATTCTAATTGTTGCTTGCTTCTCAAGAAAATTAGATAACAAAGGTCTTCATGTTGAAATATTCAATGTAAATGTCTGTCCAATTGAGGCCTGTTCTGTCTGGCTGGTAAGATTATATACGAGGCGCTGTGGCTTAGTTGGTTAAAGTGCCTGTCTAGTAAACAGGAGATCCTGGGTTCAAATCCCAGCAGTGCCTTTGACTCCTTGTTCTTACACAAGATCACTATGACCTATGCGTTTAGAAGAAAAGTGCCGCTAACAAGTACAATGCTTTCATGTATTCTAACAACGCCCTTGTGTCTCTGTTGTTGAGTCACACCAGGGTTCAAGCATTCCTTTTTTATTGAAAACTCTGTAGTTAATGGCAGTGCTTTCTATTATTCTAAGTGATGGTTCAAGCCAATTTAGAGGGCTCTCTCTGTCTTTAACCAGCTCTTCCAAATTGCTGTGGCTTACTTTGTTAAAGTGCTTTTCTTGTAAAGAGGAGATTCCTGCTTCGAATCCCAGCAGTGATTCTAATTGTTGCTTGCTTCTCAAGAAAACTAGATAACAAAGGTCGTCATGTTGAAATATTCAATGTAAATGTCTGTCCAATTGAGGCGTGTTCTGTCTGGCTGGTGAGATTATATACCAGGCGCTGTGGCTTAGTTGGTTAAAGTGCCCGTCTAGTAAACAGGAGATCCTGGGTTCAAATCCCAGCAGTGCCTTTGACTCCTTGTTCTTACACAAGATCACTATGACCTATGCGGTTAGAAGAAAAGTGCCGCTAACAAGTACAATGCTTTCATGTATTCTAACAATTCTCTTGTGTCTCTGTTGTTGAGTCACACCAGGGTTCAAGCATTCCTTTTTTATTGAAAACTCTGTAGTTAATGGCAGTGCTTTCTATTATTCTAAGTGATGGTTCAAGCCAATTTAGAGGGCTCTCTCTGCCTTTGTTCAGCTCTTACGGATTGCTGTGGCTTATTTGGTTAAAGTGTCTGCATAATAAACAGGAGATCCTGGGTTCAAATCCCAGCAGTGCCTTTGACTCTTTGTTCTTACACAAGATCACTATGACCTATGCGTTTAGAAGAAAAGTGCCGCTAACAAGTACAATGCTTTCTTGTATTCTAACAATTGTTTGCTCAGTGGTCATCTCTTGTGTCTCTGTTGTTGAGTCACACCAGGGTTCAAGCATTCCTTTTTTATTGAAAACTCTGTAGTTAATTGCAGTGCTTTCTATTATTCTAAGTGATGGTTCAAGCCAATTTAGAGGGCTCTCTCTGTCTTTGTTCAGCTCTTACGGTTTGCTGTGGCTTACTTGGTTAAAGTGCCTGTATAGTAAACAGGAGATCCAGGGTTCAAATCCTAGCAGTGCCTTTGACTCTTTGTTCTCAAACAAGATCACTATGACCTATGCGTTTAGAAAAAAAGTGCCGCTAACAAGTACAATGCTTTCTTGTATTCTAACAATTTTTGCTCAGTGCTCATCTCTTGTGTCTCGGTTGTTGAGTCACACCAGGGTTCAAGCATTCCTTTTTTATTGAAAACTCTGTAGTTAATGGCAGTGCTTCTATTATTCTAAGTGATGGTTCAACCCAATTTAGAGGGCTCTCTCTGTCTTTAACCAGCTCTTCCAAATTGCTGTGGCTTACTTTGTTAAAGTGCTTTTCTTGTAAAGAGGAGATTCCTGCTTCGAATCCCAGCAGTGATTCTAATTGTTGCTTGCTTCTCAAGAAAACTAGATAACAAAGGTCTTCATGTTGAAATATTCAATGTAAATGTCTGTCCAATTGAGGCGTGTTCTGTCTGGCTGGTAAGATTATATACGAGGCGCTGTGGCTTAGTTGGTTAAAGTGCCTGTCTAGTAAACAGGAGATCCTGGGTTCAAATCCCAGCAGTGCCTTTGACTCCTTGTTCTTACACAAGATCACTATGACCTATGCGTTTAGAAGAAAAGTGCCGCTAACAAGTACAATGCTTTCATGTATTCTAACAACTCCCTTGTGTCTCTGTTGTTGAGTCACACCAGGGTTCAAGCATTCCTTTTTTATTGAAAACTCTGTAGTTAATGGCAGTGCTTTCTATTATTCTAAATGATGGTTCAACCCAATTTAGAGGGCTCTCTCTGTCTTTAACCAGCTCTTCCAAATTGCTGTGGCTTTCTTTGTTAAAGTGCTTTTCTTGTAAAGAGGAGATTCCTGCTTCGAATCCCAGCAGTGATTCTAATTGTTGCTTGCTTCTCAAGAAAACTAGATAACAAAGGTCGTCATGTTGAAATATTCAATGTAAATGTCTGTCCAATTGAGGCGTGTTCTGTCTGGCTGGTGAGATTATATACCAGGCGCTGTGGCTTAGTTGGTTAAAGTGCCTGTCTAGTAAACAGGAGATCCTGGGTTCAAATCCCAGCAGTGCCTTTGACTCCTTGTTCTTACACAAGATCACTATGACCTATGCGTTTAGAAGAAAAGTGCCGCTAACAAGTACAATGCTTTCATGTATTCTAACAATTCTCTTGTGTCTCTGTTGTTGAGTCACACCAGGGTTCAAGCATTCCTTTTTTATTGAAAACTCTGTAGTTAATGGCAGTGCTTTCTATTATTCTAAGTGATGGTTCAAGCCAATTTAGAGGGCTCTCTCTGCCTTTGTTCAGCTCTTACGGATTGCTGTGGCTTATTTGGTTAAAGTGCCTGCATAATAAACAGGAGATCCTGGGTTCAAATCCCAGCAGTGCCTTTGACTCTTTGTTCTTACACAAGATCACTATGACCTATGCGTTTAGAAGAAAAGTGCCGCTAACAAGTACAATGCTTTCTTGTATTCTAACAATTGTTTGCTCAGTGTTCATCTCTTGTGTCTCTGTTTTTTGAGTCACACCAGGGTTCAAGCATTCCTTTTTTATTGAAAACTCTGTAGTTAATGGCAGTGCTTTCTATTATTCTAAGTGATCGTTCAAGACAATTTAGAGGGCTCTCTCTGCCTCTGTTCAGCTCTTACGGATTGCTGTGGCTTACTTGGTTAAAATGCCTGTATAGTAAACAGGAGATCCAGGGTTCAAATCCTAGCAGTGCCTTTGACTCTTTGTTCTCAAACAAGATCACTATGACCTATGCGTTTAGAAAAAAAGTGCCGCTAACAAGTACAATGCTTTCTTGTATTCTAACAATTGTTTGCTCAGTGCTCATCTCTTGTGTCTCGGTTGTTGAGTCACACCAGGGTTCAAGCATTCCTTTTTTATTGAAAACTCTGTAGTTAATGGCAGTGCTTTCTATTATTCTAAGTGATGGTTCAAGCCAATTTAGAGGGCTCTCTCTGCCTTTGTTCAGTTCTTACGGATTGCTGTGGCTTATTTGGTTAAAGTGCCTGTATAATAAACAGGAGATCCTGGGTTCAAATCCCAGCAGTGCCTTTGACTCTTTGTTCTTACACAAGATCACTATGACCTATGCGTTTAGAAGAAAAGTGCCGCTAACAAGTACAATGCTTTCATGTATTCTAACAATTGTTTGCTCAGTGCTCATCTCTTTTGTCTCGGTTGTTGAGTCACACCAGGGTTCAAGCATTCCTTTTTTATTGAAAACTCTGTAGTTAATGGCAGTGCTTTCTGTTATTCTAAGTGATCGTTCAAGCCAATTTAGAGGGCTCTCTCTGCCTCTGCTCAGCTCTTACGGATTGCTGTGGCTTACTTGGTTAAAGTGCCTGTATAGTAAACAGGAGATCCAGGGTTCAAATCCTAGCAGTGCCTTTGACTCTTTGTTCTCAAACAAGATCACTATGACCTATGCGTTTAGAAAAAAAGTGCCGCTAACAAGTACAATGCTTTCTTGTATTCTAACAATTTTTGCTCAGTGCTCATTTCTTGTGTCTCGGTTGTTGAGTCACACCAGGGTTCAAGCATTCCTTTTTTATTGAAAACTCTGTAGTTAATGGCAGTGCTTCTATTATTCTAAGTGATGGTTCAACCCAATTTAGAGGGCTCTCTCTGTCTTTAACCAGCTCTTCCAAATTGCTGTGGCTTACTTTGTTAAAGTGCTTTTCTTGTAAAGAGGAGATTCCTGCTTCGAATCCCAGCAGTGATTCTAATTGTTGCTTGCTTCTCAAGAAAACTAGATAACAAAGGTCTTCATGTTGAAATATTCAATGTAAATGTCTGTCCAATTGAGGCGTGTTATGTCTGGCTGGTAAGATTATATACGAGGCGCTGTGGCTTAGTTGGTTAAAGTGCCTGTCTAGTAAACAGGAGATCCTGGGTTCAAATCCCAGCAGTGCCTTTGACTCCTTGTTCTTACACAAGATCACTATGACCTATGCGTTTAGAAGAAAAGTGCCGCTAACAAGTACAATGCTTTCATGTATTCTAACAACTCCCTTGTGTCTCTGTTGTTGAGTCACACCAAGGTTCAAGCATTCCTTTTTTATTGAAAACTCTGTAGTTAATGGCAGTGCTTTCTATTATTCTAAGTGATGGTTCAACCCAATTTAGAGGGCTCTCTCTGTCTTTAACCAGCTCTTCCAAATTGCTGTGGCTTTCTTTGTTAAAGTGCTTTTCTTGTAAAGAGGAGATTCCTGCTTCGAATCCCAGCAGTGATTCTAATTGTTGCTTGCTTCTCAAGAAAACTAGATAACAAAGGTCGTCATGTTGAAATATTCAATGTAAATGTCTGTCCAATTGAGGCGTGTTCTGTCTGGCTGGTGAGATTATATACCAGGCGCTGTGGCTTAGTTGGTTAAAGTGCCTGTCTAGTAAACAGGAGATCCTGGGTTCAAATCCCAGCAGTGCCTTTGACTCCTTGTTCTTACACAAGATCACTATGACCTATGCGTTTAGAAGAAAAGTGCCGCTAACAAGTACAATGCTTTCATGTATTCTAACAATTCTCTTGTGTCTCTGTTGTTGAGTCACACCAGGGTTCAAGCATTCCTTTTTTATTGAAAACTCTGTAGTTAATGGCAGTGCTTTCTATTATTCTAAGTGATGGTTCAAGCCAATTTAGAGGGCTCTCTCTGCCTTTGTTCAGCTCTTACGGATTGCTGTGGCTTATTTGGTTAAAGTGCCTGCATAATAAACAGGAGATCCTGGGTTCAAATCCCAGCAGTGCCTTTGACTCTTTGTTCTTACACAAGATCACTATGACCTATGCGTTTAGAAGAAAAGTGCCGCTAACAAGTACAATGCTTTCTTGTATTCTAACAATTGTTTGCTCAGTGTTCATCTCTTGTGTCTCTGTTTTTTGAGTCACACCAGGGTTCAAGCATTCCTTTTTTATTGAAAACTCTGTAGTTAATGGCAGTGCTTTCTATTATTCTAAGTGATCGTTCAAGACAATTTAGAGGGCTCTCTCTGCCTCTGTTCAGCTCTTACGGATTGCTGTGGCTTACTTGGTTAAAATGCCTGTATAGTAAACAGGAGATCCAGGGTTCAAATCCTAGCAGTGCCTTTGACTCTTTGTTCTCAAACAAGATCACTATGACCTATGCGTTTAGAAAAAAAGTGCCGCTAACAAGTACAATGCTTTCTTGTATTCTAACAATTGTTTGCTCAGTGCTCATCTCTTGTGTCTCTGTTGTTGAGTCACACCAGGGTTCAAGCATTCCTTTTTTATTGAAAACTCTGTAGTTAATGGCAGTGCTTTCTATTATTCTAAGTGATGGTTCAAGCCAATTTAGAGGGCTCTCTCTGCCTTTGTTCAGTTCTTACGGATTGCTGTGGCTTATTTGGTTAAAGTGCCTGTATAATAAACAGGAGATCCTGGGTTCAAATCCCAGCAGTGCCTTTGACTCTTTGTTCTTACACAAGAACACTATGACCTATGCGTTTAGAAGAAAAGTGCCGCTAACAAGTACAATGCTTTCATGTATTCTAACAATTGTTTGCTCAGTGCTCATCTCTTTTGTCTCGGTTGTTGAGTCACACCAGGGTTCAAGCATTCCTTTTTTATTGAAAACTCTGTAGTTAATGGCAGTGCTTTCTGTTATTCTAAGTGATCGTTCAAGCCAATTTAGAGGGCTCTCTCTGCCTCTGCTCAGCTCTTACGGATTGCTGTGGCTTACTTGGTTAAAGTGCCTGTATAGTAAACAGGAGATCCAGGGTTCAAATCCTAGCAGTGCCTTTGACTCTTTGTTCTCAAACAAGATCACTATGACCTATGCGTTTAGAAAAAAAGTGCCGCTAACAAGTACAATGCTTTCTTGTATTCTAACAATTTTTGCTCAGTGCTCATTTCTTGTGTCTCGGTTGTTGAGTCACACCAGGGTTCAAGCATTCCTTTTTTATTGAAAACTCTGTAGTTAATGGCAGTGCTTCTATTATTCTAAGTGATGGTTCAACCCAATTTAGAGGGCTCTCTCTGTCTTTAACCAGCTCTTCCAAATTGCTGTGGCTTACTTTTTTAAAGTGCTTTTCTTGTAAAGAGGAGATTCCTGCTTCGAATCCCAGCAGTGATTCTAATTGTTGCTTGCTTCTCAAGAAAACTAGATAACAAAGGTCTTCATGTTGAAATATTCAATGTAAATGTCTGTCCAATTGAGGCGTGTTATGTCTGGCTGGTAAGATTATATACGAGGCGCTGTGGCTTAGTTGGTTAAAGTGCCTGTCTAGTAAACAGGAGATCCTGGGTTCAAATCCCAGCAGTGCCTTTGACTCCTTGTTCTTACACAAGATCACTATGACCTATGCGTTTAGAAGAAAAGTGCCGCTAACAAGTACAATGCTTTCATGTATTCTAACAACTCCCTTGTGTCTCTGTTGTTGAGTCACACCAAGGTTCAAGCATTCCTTTTTTATTGAAAACTCTGTAGTTAATGGCAGTGCTTTCTATTATTCTAAGTGATGGTTCAACCCAATTTAGAGGGCTCTCTCTGTCTTTAACCAGCTCTTCCAAATTGCTGTGGCTTACTTTGTTAAAGTGCTTTTCTTGTAAAGAGGAGATTCCTGCTTCGAATCCCAGCAGTGATTCTAATTGTTGCTTGCTTCTCAAGAAAACTAGATAACAAAGGTCGTCATGTTGAAATATTCAATGTAAATGTCTGTCCAATTGAGGCGTGTTCTGTCTGGCTGGTAAGATTATATACGAGGCGCTGTGGCTTAGTTGGTTAAAGTGCCTGTCTAGTAAACAGGAGATCCTGGGTTCAAATCCCAGCAGTGCCTTTGACTCCTTGTTCTTACACAAGATCACTATGACCTATGCGTTTAGAAGAAAAGTGCCGCTAACAAGTACAATGCTTTCATGTATTCTAACAACGCCCTTGTGTCTCTGTTGTTGAGTCACACCAGGGTTCAAGCATTCCTTTTTTATTGAAAACTCTGTAGTTAATGGCAGTGCTTTCTATTATTCTAAGTGATGGTTCAACCCAATTTAGAGGGCTCTCTCTGTCTTTAACCAGCTCTTCCAAATTGCTGTGGCTTTCTTTGTTAAAGTGCTTTTCTTGTAAAGAGGAGATTCCTGCTTCGAATCCCAGCAGTGATTCTAATTGTTGCTTGCTTCTCAAGAAAACTAGATAACAAAGGTCGTCATGTTGAAATATTCAATGTAAATGTCTGTCCAATTGAGGCGTTTTCTGTCTGGCTGGTGAGATTATATACCAGGCGCTGTGGCTTAGTTGGTTAAAGTGCCTGTCTAGTAAACAGGAGATCCTGGGTTCAAATCCCAGCAGTGCCTTTGACTCCTTGTTCTTACACAAGATCACTATGACCTATGCGTTTAGAAGAAAAGTGCCGCTAACAAGTACAATGCTTTCATGTATTCTAACAACGCCCTTGTGTCTCTGTTGTTGAGTCACACCAGGGTTCAAGCATTCCTTTTTTATTGAAAACTCTGTAGTTAATGGCAGTGCTTTCTATTATTCTAAGTGATGGTTCAACCCAATTTAGAGGGCTCTCTCTGTCTTTAACCAGCTCTTCCAAATTGCTGTGGCTTACTTTGTTAAAGTGCTTTTCTTGTAAAGAGGAGATTCCTGCTTCGAATCCCAGCAGTGATTCTAATTGTTGCTTGCTTCTCAAGAAAACTAGATAACAAAGGTCGTCATGTTGAAATATTCAATGTAAATGTCTGTCCAATTGAGGCGTGTTCTGTCTGGCTGGTGAGATTATATACCAGGCGCTGTGGCTTAGTTGGTTAAAGTGCCCGTCTAGTAAACAGGAGATCCTGGGTTCAAATCCCAGCAGTGCCTTTGACTCCTTGTTCTTACACAAGATCACTATGACCTATGCGTTTAGAAGAAAAGTGCCGCTAACAAGTACAATGCTTTCATGTATTCTAACAATTCTCTTGTGTCTCTGTTGTTGAGTCACACCAGGGTTCAAGCATTCCTTTTTTATTGAAAACTCTGTAGTTAATGGCAGTGCTTTCTATTATTCTAAGTGATGGTTCAAGCCAATTTAGAGGGCTCTCTCTGCCTTTGTTCAGTTCTTACGGATTGCTGTGGCTTATTTGGTTAAAGTGCCTGTATAATAAACAGGAGATCCTGGGTTCAAATCCCAGCAGTGCCTTTGACTCTTTGTTCTTACACAAGATCACTATGACCTATGCGTTTAGAAGAAAAGTGCCGCTAACAAGTACAATGCTTTCATGTATTCTAACAATTGTTTGCTCAGTGCTCATCTCTTTTGTCTCGGTTGTTGAGTCACACCAGGGTTCAAGCATTCCTTTTTTATTGAAAACTCTGTAGTTAATGGCAGTGCTTTCTGTTATTCTAAGTGATCGTTCAAGCCAATTTAGAGGGCTCTCTCTGCCTCTGCTCAGCTCTTACGGATTGCTGTGGCTTACTTGGTTAAAGTGCCTGTATAGTAAACAGGAGATCCAGGGTTCAAATCCTAGCAGTGCCTTTGACTCTTTGTTCTCAAACAAGATCACTATGACCTATGCGTTTAGAAAAAAAGTGCCGCTAACAAGTACAATGCTTTCTTGTATTCTAACAATTTTTGCTCAGTGCTCATCTCTTGTGTCTCGGTTGTTGAGTCACACCAGGGTTCAAGCATTCCTTTTTTATTGAAAACTCTGTAGTTAATGGCAGTGCTTCTATTATTCTAAGTGATGGTTCAACCCAATTTAGAGGGCTCTCTCTGTCTTTAACCAGCTCTTCCAAATTGCTGTGGCTTACTTTGTTAAAGTGCTTTTCTTGTAAAGAGGAGATTCCTGCTTCGAATCCCAGCAGTGATTCTAATTGTTGCTTGCTTCTCAAGAAAACTAGATAACAAAGGTCTTCATGTTGAAATATTCAATGTAAATGTCTGTCCAATTGAGGCGTGTTCTGTCTGGCTGGTAAGATTATATACGAGGCGCTGTGGCTTAGTTGGTTAAAGTGCCTGTCTAGTAAACAGGAGATCCTGGGTTCAAATCCCAGCAGTGCCTTTGACTCCTTGTTCTTACACAAGATCACTATGACCTATGCGTTTAGAAGAAAAGTGCCGCTAACAAGTACAATGCTTTCATGTATTCTAACAACTCCCTTGTGTCTCTGTTGTTGAGTCACACCAGGGTTCAAGCATTCCTTTTTTATTAAAAACTCTGTAGTTAATGGCAGTGCTTTCTATTATTCTAAGTGATGGTTCAACCCAATTTAGAGGGCTCTCTCTGTCTTTAACCAGCTCTTCCAAATTGCTGTGGCTTACTTTGTTAAAGTGCTTTTCTTGTAAAGAGGAGATTCCTGCTTCGAATCCCAGCAGTGATTCTAATTGTTGCTTGCTTCTCAAGAAAACTAGATAACAAAGGTCGTCATGTTGAAATATTCAATGTAAATGTCTGTCCAATTGAGGCGTGTTCTGTCTGGCTGGTGAGATTATATACCAGGCGCTGTGGCTTTGTTGGTTAAAGTGCCCGTCTAGTAAACAGGAGATCCTGGGTTCAAATCCCAGCAGTGCCTTTGACTCCTTGTTCTTACACAAGATCACTATGACCTATGCGTTTAGAAGAAAAGTGCCGCTAACAAGTACAATGCTTTCATGTATTCTAACAATTCTCTTGTGTCTCTGTTGTTGAGTCACACCAGGGTTCAAGCATTCCTTTTTTATTGAAAACTCTGTAGTTAATGGCAGTGCTTTCTATTATTCTAAGTGATGGTTCAAGCCAATTTAGAGGGCTCTCTCTGCCTTTGTTCAGCTCTTACGGATTGCTGTGGCTTATTTGGTTAAAGTGCCTGCATAATAAACAGGAGATCCTGGGTTCAAATCCCAGCAGTGCCTTTGACTCTTTGTTCTTACACAAGATCACTATGACCTATGCGTTTAGAAGAAAAGTGCCGCTAACAAGTACAATGCTTTCTTGTATTCTAACAATTGTTTGCTCAGTGGTCATCTCTTGTGTCTCGGTTGTTGAGTCACACCAGGGTTCAAGCATTCCTTTTTTATTGAAAACTCTGTAGTTAATGGCAGTGCTTCTATTATTCTAAGTGATGGTTCAACCCAATTTAGAGGGCTCTCTCTGTCTTTAACCAGCTCTTCCATATTGCTGTGGCTTACTTTGTTAAAGTGCTTTTCTTGTAAAGAGGAGATTCCTGCTTCGAATCCCAGCAGTGATTCTAATTGTTGCTTGCTTCTCAAGAAAACTAGATAACAAAGGTCTTCATGTTGAAATATTCAATGTAAATGTCTGTCCAATTGACGCGTGTTATGTCTGGCTGGTGAGATTATATACGAGGCGCTGTGGCTTAGTTGGTTAAAGTGCCTGTCTAGTAAACAGGAGATCCTGGGTTCAAATCCCAGCAGTGCCTTTGACTCCTTGTTCTTACACAAGATCACTATGACCTATGCGTTTAGAAGAAAAGTGCCGCTAACAAGTACAATGCTTTCATGTATTCTAACAATTCCCTTGTGTCTCTGTTGTTGAGTCACACCAGGGTTCAAGCATTCCTTTTTTATTGAAAACTCTGTAGTTAAGGGCAGTGCTTCTATTATTCTAAGTGATGGTTCAAGCCAATTTAGAGAGCTCTCTCTGCCTTTGTTCAGCTCTTACGGATTGCTGTGGCTTATTTGGTTAAAGTGCCTGTATAATAAACAGTAGATCCTGTTTCTATTATTCTAAGTGATGGTTCAAGCCAATTTAGAGGGCTCTCTCTGTCTTTGTCCAGCTCTTACGGTTTGCTGTGGCTTACTTGGTTAAAGTAGCTGTATAGTAAACAGGAGATCCAGGGTTCAAATCCTAGCAGTGCCTTTGACTCTTTGTTCTCAAACAAGATCACTATGACCTGTGCGTTTAGAAAAAAAGTGCTGCTAACAAGTACAATGCTTTCTTGTATTCTAACAATTTTTGGCTCAGTGCTCATCTCTTGTGTCTCGGTTGTTGAGTCACACCAGGGTTCAAGCATTCCTTTTTTATTGAAAACTCTGTAGTTAATGGCAGTGCTTCCTATTATTCTAAGTGATGGTTCAAGCCAATTTAGAGGGCTCTCTCTGCCTCTTTTCAGCTCTTACGGATTGCTGTGGCTTACTTGGTTAAAGTGCCTGTATAGTAAACAGGAAATCCAGGGTTCAAATCCTAGCAGTGCCTTTGACTCTTTGTTCTCAAACAAGATCACTATGACCTATGCGTTTAGAAGAAAAGTGCCGCTAACAAGTACAATGCTTTCATGTATTCTAACAATTGTTGGCTCAGTGCTCATCTCTTGTGTCTCGGTTGTTGAGTCACACCAGGGTTCAAGCATTCCTTTTTTATTGAAAACTCTGTAGTTAATGGCAGTGCTTCTATTATTCTAAGTGATGGTTCAAGCCAATTTAGAGGGCTCTCTCTGCCTTTGTTCAGCTCTTACGGATTGCTGTGGCTTATTTGGTTAAAGTGCCTGTATAATAAACAGGAGATCCTGGGTTCAAATCCCAGCAGTGCCTTTGACTCTTTGTTCTTACACAAGATCACTATGACCTATGCGTTTAGAAGAAAAGTGCCGCTAACAAGTACAATGCTTTCATGTATTCTAACAATTGTTTGCTGAGTGCTCATCTCTTGTGTCTCGGTTGTTGAGTCACACCAGGGTTCAAGCATTCCTTTTTTATTGAAAACTCTGTAGTTAATGGCAGTGCTTTCTATTATTCTAAGTGATGGTTCAAGCCAATTTAGAGGGCTCTCTCTGTCTTTGTCTAGCTCTTACGGTTTGCTGTGGCTTACTTGGTTAAAGTGCCTGTATAGTAAACAGGAGATCCAGGGTTCAAATCCCAGCAGCGCCTTTGACTCTTTGTTGTTAAACAAGATCACTATGACCTGTGCGTTTAGAAAAAAAGTGCTGCTAACAAGTACAATGCTTTCTTGTATTCTAACAATTTTTGGCTCAGTGCTCATCTCTTGTGTCTCGGTTGTTGAGTCACACCAGGGTTCAAGCATTCCTTTTTTATTGAAAACTCTGTAGTTAATGGCAGTGCTTCTATTATTCTAAGTGATGGTTCAAGCCAATTTAGAGGGCTCTCTCTGTCTTTGTCCAGCTCTTACGGTTTCTTTTGGCTTACTTGGTTAAAGTGCCTGTATAGTAAACAGGAGATCCAGGGTTCAAATCCCAGCAGCGCCTTTGACTCTTTGTTGTTAAACAAGATCATTATGACCTATGCGTTTAGAAAAAAAGTGCCGCAAACAAGTACAATGCTTTCTTGTATTCTAACAATTGTTTGCTCAGTGGTCATCTCTTGTGTCTCTGTTGTTGAGTCACACCAGGGTTCAAGCATTCCTTTTTTATTGAAAACTCTGTAGTTAATGGCAGTGCTTTCTATTATTCTAAGTGATGGTTCAAGCCAATTTAGAGGGCTCTCTCTGCCTCTGTTCAGCTCTTACGGATTGCTGTGGCTTACTTTGTTAAAGTGCCTGTATAGTAAACAGGAGATCCAGGGTTCAAATCCTAGCAGTGCCTTTGACTCTTTGTTCTCAAACAAGATCACTATGACCTATGCGTTTAGAAGAAAAGTGCCGCTAACAAGTACAATGCTTTCATGTATTCTAACAATTGTTGGCTCAGTGCTCATCTCTTGTGTCTCGGTTGTTGAGTCACACCAGGGTTCAAGCATTCCTTTTTTATTGAAAACTCTGTAGTTAATGGCAGTGCTTTCTATTATTCTAAGTGATGGTTCAAGCCAATTTAGAGGGCTCTCTCTGCCTCTGTTCAGCTCTTACGGATTGCTGTGGCTTACTTGGTTAAAGTGGCTGTATAGTAAACAGGAGATCCAGGGTTCAAATCCCAGCAGCGCCTTTGACTCTTTGTTGTTAAACAAGATCATTATGAACTATGCGTTTAGAAAAAAAGTGCCGCTAACAAGTACAATGCTTTCTTGTATTCTAACAATTATTTGCTCAGTGGTCATCTCTTGTGTCTCTGTTGTTGAGTCACACCAGGGTTCAAGCATTCCTTTTTTATTGAAAACTCTGTAGTTAATGGCAGTGCTTTCTATTATTCTGAGTGATGGTTCAAGCCAATTTAGAGGGCTCTCTCTGCCTCTGTTCAGCTCTTATGGATTGCTGTGGCTTACTTGGTTAAAGTGCCTGTATAGTAAACAGGAGATCCAGGGTTCAAATCCTAGCAGTGCCTTTGACTCTTTGTTCTCAAACAAGATCACTATGACCTATGCGTTTAGAAAAAAAGTGCCGCTAACAAGTACAATGCTTTCTTGTATTCTAACAATTTTTGGCTCAGTGCTCATCTCTTGTGTCTCGGTTGTTGAGTCACACCAGGGTTCAAGCATTCCTTTTTTATTGAAAACTCTGTAGTTAATGGCAGTGCTTTCTATTATTCTAAGTGATGGTTCAAGCCAATTTAGAGGGCTCTCTCTGCCTCTTTTCAGCTCTTACGGATTGCTGTGGCTTACTTGGTTAAAGTGCCTGTATAGTAAACAGGAAATCCAGGGTTCAAATCCTAGCAGTGCCTTTGACTCTTTGTTCTCAAACAAGATCACTATGACCTATGCGTTTAGAAGAAAAGTGCCGCTAACAAGTACAATGCTTTCATGTATTCTAACAATTGTTTGCTCAGTGCTCATCTCTTGTGTCTCGGTTGTTGAGTCACACCAGGGTTCAAGCATTCCTTTTTTATTGAAAACTCTGTAGTTAATGGCAGTGCTTCTATTATTCTAAGTGATGGTTCAAGCCAATTTAGAGAGCTCTCTCTGCCTTTGTTCAGCTCTTACGGATTGCTGTGGCTTATTTGGTTAAAGTGCCTGTATAATAAACAGGAGATCCTGGGTTCAAATCCCAGCAGTGCCTTTGACTCTTTGTTCTTACACAAGATCACTATGACCTATGCGTTTCGAAGAAAAGTGCCGCTAACAAGTACAATGCTTTCATGTATTCTAACAATTGTTTGCTCAGTGCTCATCTCTTGTGTCTCGGTTGTTGAGTCACACCAGGGTTCAAGCATTCCTTTTTTATTGAAAACTCTGTAGTTAATGGCAGTGCTTCTATTATTCTAAGTGATGGTTCAAGCCATTTTAGAGGGCTCTCTCTGTCTTTGTCCAGCTCTTACGGTTTGCTTTGGCTTACTTGGTTAAAGTGCCTGTATAGTAAACAGGAGATCCAGGGTTCAAATCCCAGCAGCGCCTTTGACTCTTTGTTGTTAAACAAGATCATTATGACCTATGCGTTTAGAAAAAAAGTGCCGCTAACAAGTACAATGCTTTCTTGTATTCTAACAATTGTTTGCTCAGTGGTCATCTCTTGTGTCTCTGTTGTTGAGTCACACCAGGGTTCAAGCATTCCTTTTTTATTGAAAACTCTGTAGTTAATGGCAGTGCTTTCTATTATTCTAAGTGATGGTTCAAGCCAATTTAGAGGGCTCTCTCTGCCTCTGTTCAGCTCTTTCGGATTGCTGTGGCTTACTTGGTTAAAGTGGCTGTATAGTAAACAGGAGATCCAGGGTTCAAATCCCAGCAGCGCCTTTGACTCTTTGTTGTTAAACAAGATCATTATGAACTATGCGTTTAGAAAAAAAGTGCCGCTAACAAGTACAATGCTTTCTTGTATTCTAACAATTGTTTGCTCAGTGGTCATCTCTTGTGTCTCTGTTGTTGAGTCACACCAGGGTTCAAGCATTCCTTTTTTATTGGAAACTCTGTAGTTAATGGCAGTGCTTTCTATTATTCTGAGTGATGGTTCAAGACAATTTAGAGGGCTCTCTCTGCCTCTGTTCAGCTCTTACGGATTGCTGTGGCTTACTTGGTTAAAGTGCCTGTATAGTAAACAGGAGATCCAGGGTTCAAATCCTAGCAGTGCCTTTGACTCTTTGTTCTCAAACAAGATCACTATGACCTATGCGTTTAGAAAAAAAGTGCCGCTAACAAGTACAATGCTTTCTTGTATTCTAACAATTTTTGGCTCAGTGCTCATCTCTTGTGTCTCGGTTGTTGAGTCACACCAGGGTTCAAGCATTCCTTTTTTATTGAAAACTCTGTAGTTAATGGCAGTGCTTCTATTATTCTAAGTGATGGTTCAAGCCAATTTAGAGGGCTCTCTCTGTCTTTGTCCAGCTCTTACGGTTTGCTTTGGCTTACTTGGTTAAAGTGCCTGTATAGTAAACAGGAGATCCAGGGTTCAAATCCTAGCAGTGCCTTTGACTCTTTGTTCTCAAACAAGATCACTATGACCTGTGCGTTTAGAAAAAAAGTGCCGCTAACAAGTACAATGCTTTCTTGTATTCTAACAATTTTTGGCTCAGTGCTCATCTCTTGTGTCTCGGTTGTTGAGTCACACCAGGGTTCAAGCATTCCTTTTTTATTGAAAACTCTGTAGTTAATGGCAGTGCTTTCTATTATTCTAAGTGATGGTTCAAGCCAATTTAGAGGGCTCTCTCTGCCTCTTTTCAGCTCTTACGGATTGCTGTGGCTTACTTGGTTAAAATGCCTGTATAGTAAACAGGAAATCCAGGGTTCAAATCCTAGCAGTGCCTTTGACTCTTTGTTCTCAAACAAGATCACTATGACCTATGCGTTTAGAAGAAAAGTGCCGCTAACAAGTACAATGCTTTCATGTATTCTAACAATTGTTTGCTCAGTGCTCATCTCTTGTGTCTCGGTTGTTGAGTCACACCAGGGTTCAAGCATTCCTTTTTTATTGAAAACTCTGTAGTTAATGGCAGTGCTTCTATTATTCTAAGTGATGGTTCAAGCCAATTTAGAGAGCTCTCTCTGCCTTTGTTCAGCTCTTACGGATTGCTGTGGCTTATTTGGTTAAAGTGCCTGTATAATAAACAGGAGATCCTGTTTCTATTATTCTAAGTGATGGTTCAAGCCAATTTAGAGGGCTCTCTCTGTCTTTGTCCAGCTCTTACGGTTTGCTGTGGCTTACTTGGTTAAAGTAGCTGTATAGTAAACAGGAGATCCAGGGTTCAAATCCTAGCAGTGCCTTTGACTCTTTGTTCTCAAACAAGATCACTATGACCTATGCGTTTAGAAAAAAAGTGCCGCTAACAAGTACAATGCTTTCTTGTATTCTAACAATTTTTGGCTCAGTGCTCATCTCTTGTGTCTCGGTTGTTGAGTCACACCAGGGTTCAAGCATTCCTTTTTTATTGAAAACTCTGTAGTTAATGGCAGTGCTTCTATTATTCTAAGTGATGGTTCAAGCCAATTTAGAGGGCTCTCTCTGTCTTTGTCCAGCTCTTACGGTTTGCTTTGGCTTACTTGGTTAAAGTGCCTGTATAGTAAACAGGAGATCCAGGGTTCAAATCCTAGCAGTGCCTTTGACTCTTTGTTCTCAAACAAGATCACTATGACCTGTGCGTTTAGAAAAAAAGTGCCGCTAACAAGTACAATGCTTTCTTGTATTCTAACAATTTTTGGCTCAGTGCTCATCTCTTGTGTCTCGGTTGTTGAGTCACACCAGGGTTCAAGCATTCCTTTTTTATTGAAAACTCTGTAGTTAATGGCAGTGCTTTCTATTATTCTAAGTGATGGTTCAAGCCAATTTAGAGGGCTCTCTCTGCCTCTTTTCAGCTCTTACGGATTGCTGTGGCTTACTTGGTTAAAGTGCCTGTATAGTAAACAGGAAATCCAGGGTTCAAATCCTAGCAGTGCCTTTGACTCTTTGTTCTCAAACAAGATCACTATGACCTATGCGTTTAGAAGAAAAGTGCCGCTAACAAGTACAATGCTTTCATGTATTCTAACAATTGTTTGCTCAGTGCTCATCTCTTGTGTCTCGGTTGTTGAGTCACACCAGGGTTCAAGCATTCCTTTTTTATTGAAAACTCTGTAGTTAATGGCAGTGCTTCTATTATTCTAAGTGATGGTTCAAGCCAATTTAGAGAGCTCTCTCTGCCTTTGTTCAGCTCTTACGGATTGCTGTGGCTTATTTGGTTAAAGTGCCTGTATAATAAACAGGAGATCCTGTTTCTATTATTCTAAGTGATGGTTCAAGCCAATTTAGAGGGCTCTCTCTGTCTTTGTCCAGCTCTTACGGTTTGCTGTGGCTTACTTGGTTAAAGTAGCTGTATAGTAAACAGGAGATCCAGGGTTCAAATCCTAGCAGTGCCTTTGACTCTTTGTTCTCAAACAAGATCACTATGACCTGTGCGTTTAGAAAAAAAGTGCCGCTAACAAGTACAATGCTTTCTTGTATTCTAACAATTTTTGGCTCAGTGCTCATCTCTTGTGTCTCGGTTGTTGAGTCACACCAGGGTTCAAGCATTCCTTTTTTATTGAAAACTCTGTAGTTAATGGCAGTGCTTCTATTATTCTAAGTGATGGTTCAAGCCAATTTAGAGGGCTCTCTCTGTCTTTGTCCAGCTCTTACGGTTTGCTTTGGCTTACTTGGTTAAAGTGCCTGTATAGTAAACAGGAGATCCAGGGTTCAAATCCCAGCAGCGCCTTTGACTCTTTGTTGTTAAACAAGATCATTATGACCTATGCGTTTAGAAAAAAAGTGCCGCTAACAAGTACAATGCTTTCTTGTATTCTAACAATTGTTTGATCAGTGGTCATCTCTTGTGTCTCTGTTGTTGAGTCACACCAGGGTTCAAGCATTCATTTTATATTGAAAACTCTGTAGTTAATGGCAGTGCTTTCTATTATTCTAAGTGATGGTTCAAGCCAATTTAGAGGGCTCTCTCTGCCTCTGTTCAGCTCTTACGGATTGCTTTGGCTTATTTGGTTAAAGTGCCTGTATAGTAAACAGGAGATCCAGGGTTCAAATCCTAGCAGTGCCTTTTACTCTTTGTTCTCAAACAAGATCACTATGACCTATGCGTTTAGAAGAAAAGTGCCGCTAACAAGTACAATGCTTTCATGTATTCTAACAATTGTTTGCTCAGTGGTCATCTCTTGTGTCTCTGTTGTTGAGTCACACCAGGGTTCAAGCATTCCTTTTTTATTGAAAACTCTGTAGTTAATGGCAGTGCTTTCTATTATTCTAAGTGATGGTTCAAGCCAATTTAGAGGGCTCTCTCTGCCTCTGTTCAGCTCTTACGGATTGCTGTGGCTTACTTGGTTAAAGTGCCTGTATAGTAAACAGGAGATCCAGGGTTCAAATCCTAGCAGTGCCTTTGACTCTTTGTTCTCAAACAAGATCACTATGACCTATGCGTTTAGAAAAAAAGTGCCGCTAACAAGTACAATACTTTCTTGTATTCTAACAATTTTTGGCTCAGTGCTCATCTCTTGTGTCTCGGTTGTTGAGTCACACCAGGGTTCAAGCATTCCTTTTTTATTGAAAACTCTGTAGTTAATGGCAGTGCTTTCTATTATTCTAAGTGATGGTTCAAGCCAATTTAGAGGGCTCTCTCTGCCTCTTTTCAGCTCTTACGGATTGCTGTGGCTTACTTGGTTAAAGTGCCTGTATAGTAAACAGGAAATCCAGGGTTCAAATCCTAGCAGTGCCTTTGACTCTTTGTTCTCAAACAAGATCACTATGACCTATGCGTTTAGAAGAAAAGTGCCGCTAACAAGTACAATGCTTTCATGCATTCTAACAATTGTTTCCTCAGTGCTCATCTCTTGTGTCTCGGTTGTTGAGTCACACCAGGGTTCAAGCATTCCTTTTTTATTGAAAACTCTGTAGTTAAAGGCAGTGCTTCTATTATTCTAAGTGATGGTTCAAGCCAATTTAGAGGGCTCTCTCTGCATTTGTTCAGCTCTTACGGATTGCTGTGGCTTATTTGGTTAAAGTGCCTGTATAATAAACAGGAGATCCTGGGTTCAAATCCCAGCAGTGCCTTTGACTCTTTGTTCTTACACAAGATCACTATGACCTATGCGTTTAGAAGAAAAGTGCCGCTAACAAGTACAATGCTTTCATGTATTCTAACAATTGTTTGCTCAGTGCTCATCTCTTGTGTCTCGGTTGTTGAGTCACACCAGGGTTCAAGCATTCCTTTTTTATTGAAAACTCTGTAGTTATTGGCAGTGCTTCTATTATTCTAAGTGATGGTTCAAGCCAATTTAGAGGGCTCTCTCTGTCTTTGTCCAGCTCTTACGGTTTGCTTTGGCTTACTTGGTTAAAGTGCCTGTATAGTAAACAGGAGATCCAGGGTTCAAATCCCAGCAGCGCCTTTGACTCTTTGTTGTTAAACAAGATCATTATGACCTATGCGTTTAGAAAAAAAGTGCCGCTAACAAGTAGAATGCTTTCTTGTATTCTAACAATTTTTGGCTCAGTGCTCATCTCTTGTGTCTCAGTTGTTGAGTCACACCAGGGATCAAGCATCCCTTTTTTATTGAAAACTCTGTAGTTAATGGCAGTGCTTCTATTATTCTAAGTGATGGTTCAACCCAATTTAGAGGGCTCTCTCTGTCTTTAACCAGCTCTTCCAAATTGCTGTGGCTTACTTTGTTAAAGTGTTTTTCTTGTAAAGAGGAGATTCCTGCTTCGAAACCCAGCAGTGATTCTAATTGTTGCTTGCTTCTCAAGAAAACTAGATAACAAAGGTCTTCATGTTGAAATATTCAATGTAAATGTCTGTCCAATTGAGGCGTCTTCTGTCTGGCTGGTGAGATTATATACGAGGCGCTGTGGCTTAGTTGGTTAAAGTGCCTCTCTAGTAAACAGGAGATCCTGGGTTCAAATCCCAGCAGTGCCTTTGACTCCTTGTTCTTACACAAGATCACTATGACCTATGCGTTTAGAAGAAAAGTGCCGCTAACAAGTACAATGCTTTCATGTATTCTAACAATTCTCTTGTGTCTCGGTTGTTGAGTCACACCAGGGTTCAAGCATTCCTTTTTTATTGAAAACTCTGTAGTTAATGGCAGTGCTTTCTATTATTCTAAGTGATGGTTCAACACAATTTAGAGGGCTCTCTCTGTCTTTGTCCAGCTCTTACGGATTGCTGTGGCTTAGTTGGTTAAAGTGCCTGTATAATAAACAGGAGATCCAGGGTTCAAATCCTAGCAGTGCCTTTGACTCTTTGTTCTCAAACAAGATCACTATGACCTATGCGTTTAGAAAAAAAGTGCCGCTAACAAGTACAATGCTTTCTTGTATTCTAACAATTTTTGGCTCAGTGCTCATCTCTTGTGTCTCAGTTGTTGAGTCACACCAGGGTTCAAGCATCCCTTTTTTATTGAAAACTCTGTAGTTAATGGCAGTGCTTCTATTATTCTAAGTGATGGTTCAACCCAATATAGAGGGCTCTCTCTGTCTTTAACCAGCTCTTCCAAATTGCTGTGGCTTACTTTGTTAAAGTTATTTTCTTGTAAAGAGGAGATTCCTGCTTCGAATCCCAGCAGTGATTCTAATTGTTGCTTGCTTCTCAAGAAAACTAGATAACAAAGGTCTTCATGTTGAAATATTCAATGTAAATGTCTGTCCAATTGAGGCGTCTTCTGTCTGGCTGGTGAGATTATATACGAGGCGCTGTGGTTTAGTTGGTTAAAGTGCCTGTCTAGTAAACAGGAGATCCTGGGTTCAAATCCCAGCAGTGCCTTTGACTCCTTGTTCTTACACAAGATCACTATGACCTATGCGTTTAGAAGAAAAGTGCCGCTAACAAGTACAATGCTTTCATGTATTCTAACAATTGTTTGCTCAGTGCTCATCTCTTGTGTCTCGGTTGTTGAGTCACACCATGGTTCAAGCATTCCTTTATTTTTGAAAACTCTGTAGTTAATGGCAGTGCTTTCTATTATTCTAAGTGATGGTTCAACACAATTTAGAGGGCTCTCTCTGTCTTTGTCCAGCTCTTACGGATTGCTGTGGCTTAGTTGGTTAAAGTGCCTGTATAATAAACAGGAGATCCAGGGTTCAAATCCTAGCAGTGCCTTTGACTCTTTGTTCTCAAACAAGATCACTATGACCTATGCGTTTAGAAAAAAAGTGCCGCTAACAAGTACAATGCTTTCTTGTATTCTAACAATTTTTGGCTCAGTGCTCATCTCTTGTGTCTCAGTTGTTGAGTCACACCAGGGTTCAAGCATCCCTTTTTTATTGAAAACTCTGTAGTTAATGGCAGTGCTTCTATTATTCTAAGTGATGGTTCAAGCCAATTTAGAGGGCTCTCTCTGTCTTTGTCCAGCTCTTACGGTTTGCTTTGGCTTACTTGGTTAAAGTGCCTGTATAGTAAACAGGAGATCCAGGGTTCAAATCCCAGCAGCGCCTTTGACTCTTTGTTGTTAAACAAGATCATTATGACCTATGCGTTTAGAAAAAAAGTGCCGCTAACAAGTACAATGCTTTCTTGTATTCTAACAATTGTTTGATCAGTGGTCATCTCTTGTGTCTCTGTTGTTGAGTCACACCAGGGTTCAAGCATTCATTTTATATTGAAAACTCTGTAGTTAATGGCAGTGCTTTCTATTATTCTAAGTGATGGTTCAAGCCAATTTAGAGGGCTCTCTCTGCCTCTGTTCAGCTCTTACGGATTGCTTTGGCTTATTTGGTTAAAGTGCCTGTATAGTAAACAGGAGATCCAGGGTTCAAATCCTAGCAGTGCCTTTTACTCTTTGTTCTCAAACAAGATCACTATGACCTATGCGTTTAGAAGAAAAGTGCCGCTAACAAGTACAATGCTTTCATGTATTCTAACAATTGTTTGCTCAGTGGTCATCTCTTGTGTCTCTGTTGTTGAGTCACACCAGGGTTCAAGCATTCCTTTTTTATTGAAAACTCTGTAGTTAATGGCAGTGCTTTCTATTATTCTAAGTGATGGTTCAAGCCAATTTAGAGGGCTCTCTCTGCCTCTGTTCAGCTCTTACGGATTGCTGTGGCTTACTTGGTTAAAGTGCCTGTATAGTAAACAGGAGATCCAGGGTTCAAATCCTAGCAGTGCCTTTGACTCTTTGTTCTCAAACAAGATCACTATGACCTATGCGTTTAGAAAAAAAGTGCCGCTAACAAGTACAATACTTTCTTGTATTCTAACAATTTTTGGCTCAGTGCTCATCTCTTGTGTCTCGGTTGTTGAGTCACACCAGGGTTCAAGCATTCCTTTTTTATTGAAAACTCTGTAGTTAATGGCAGTGCTTTCTATTATTCTAAGTGATGGTTCAAGCCAATTTAGAGGGCTCTCTCTGCCTCTTTTCAGCTCTTACGGATTGCTGTGGCTTACTTGGTTAAAGTGCCTGTATAGTAAACAGGAAATCCAGGGTTCAAATCCTAGCAGTGCCTTTGACTCTTTGTTCTCAAACAAGATCACTATGACCTATGCGTTTAGAAGAAAAGTGCCGCTAACAAGTACAATGCTTTCATGCATTCTAACAATTGTTTCCTCAGTGCTCATCTCTTGTGTCTCGGTTGTTGAGTCACACCAGGGTTCAAGCATTCCTTTTTTATTGAAAACTCTGTAGTTAAAGGCAGTGCTTCTATTATTCTAAGTGATGGTTCAAGCCAATTTAGAGGGCTCTCTCTGCATTTGTTCAGCTCTTACGGATTGCTGTGGCTTATTTGGTTAAAGTGCCTGTATAATAAACAGGAGATCCTGGGTTCAAATCCCAGCAGTGCCTTTGACTCTTTGTTCTTACACAAGATCACTATGACCTATGCGTTTAGAAGAAAAGTGCCGCTAACAAGTACAATGCTTTCATGTATTCTAACAATTGTTTGCTCAGTGCTCATCTCTTGTGTCTCGGTTGTTGAGTCACACCAGGGTTCAAGCATTCCTTTTTTATTGAAAACTCTGTAGTTATTGGCAGTGCTTCTATTATTCTAAGTGATGGTTCAAGCCAATTTAGAGGGCTCTCTCTGTCTTTGTCCAGCTCTTACGGTTTGCTTTGGCTTACTTGGTTAAAGTGCCTGTATAGTAAACAGGAGATCCAGGGTTCAAATCCCAGCAGCGCCTTTGACTCTTTGTTGTTAAACAAGATCATTATGACCTATGCGTTTAGAAAAAAAGTGCCGCTAACAAGTAGAATGCTTTCTTGTATTCTAACAATTTTTGGCTCAGTGCTCATCTCTTGTGTCTCAGTTGTTGAGTCACACCAGGGATCAAGCATCCCTTTTTTATTGAAAACTCTGTAGTTAATGGCAGTGCTTCTATTATTCTAAGTGATGGTTCAACCCAATTTAGAGGGCTCTCTCTGTCTTTAACCAGCTCTTCCAAATTGCTGTGGCTTACTTTGTTAAAGTGTTTTTCTTGTAAAGAGGAGATTCCTGCTTCGAAACCCAGCAGTGATTCTAATTGTTGCTTGCTTCTCAAGAAAACTAGATAACAAAGGTCTTCATGTTGAAATATTCAATGTAAATGTCTGTCCAATTGAGGCGTCTTCTGTCTGGCTGGTGAGATTATATACGAGGCGCTGTGGCTTAGTTGGTTAAAGTGCCTCTCTAGTAAACAGGAGATCCTGGGTTCAAATCCCAGCAGTGCCTTTGACTCCTTGTTCTTACACAAGATCACTATGACCTATGCGTTTAGAAGAAAAGTGCCGCTAACAAGTACAATGCTTTCATGTATTCTAACAATTCTCTTGTGTCTCGGTTGTTGAGTCACACCAGGGTTCAAGCATTCCTTTTTTATTGAAAACTCTGTAGTTAATGGCAGTGCTTTCTATTATTCTAAGTGATGGTTCAAGCCAATTTAGAGGGCTCTCTCTGTCTTTGTCGATTTCTTACGGTTTGCTGTGGCTTACTTGGTTAAAGTGCCTGTATAGTAAACAGGAGATCCAGGGTTCAAATCCTAGCAGTGCCTTTGACTCTTTGTTCTCAAACAAGATCACTATGACCTATGCGTTTAGAAAAAAAGTGCCGCTAACAAGTACAATGCTTTCTTGTATTCTAACAATTTTTGCCTCAGTGCTCATCTCTTGTGTCTCGGTTGTTGAGTCACACCAGGGTTCAAGCATTCCTTTTTTATTGAAAACTCTGTAGTTAATGGCAGTGCTTCTATTATTCTAAGTGATGGTTCAACCCAATATAGAGGGCTCTCTCTGTCTTTAACCAGCTCTTCCAAATTGCTGTGGCTTACTTTGTTAAAGTACTTTTCTTGTAAAGAGGAGATTCCTGTTCGAATCCCAGCAGTGATTCTAATCGTTGCTTGCTTCTCAAGAAAACTAGATAACAAAGGTCTTCTTGTTGAAATATTCAATGTAAATGTCTGTCCAATTGAGGCGTCTTCTGTCTGGCTGGTGAGATTATATACGAGGCGCTGTGGCTTAGTTGGTTAAAGTGCCTGTATAGTAAACAGGAGATCCAGGGTTCAAATCCTAGCAGTGCCTTTGACTCTTTGTTCTCAAACAAGATCACTATGACCTATGCGTTTAGAAGAAAAGTGCCGCTAACAAGTACAATGCTTTCATGTATTCTAACAATTCTCTTGTGTCTTGGTTGTTGAGTCACACCAGGGTTCAAGCATTCCTTTTTTATTGAAAACTCTGTAGTTAATGGCAGTGCTTTCTATTATTCTAAGTGATGGTTCAAGCCAATTTAGAGGGCTCTCTCTGTCTTTGTCCATTTCTTACGGTTTGCTGTGGCTTACTTGGTTAAAGTGCCTGTATAGTAAACAGGAGATCCAGGGTTCAAATCCTAGCAGTGCCTTTGACTCTTTGTTCTCAAACAAGATCACTATGACCTATGCGTTTAGAAAAAAAGTGCCGCTAACAAGTACAATGCTTTCTTGTATTCTAACAATTTTTGGCTCAGTGCTCATCTCTTGTGTCTCGGTTGTTGAGTCACACCAGGGTTCAAGCATTCCTTTTTTATTGAAAACTCTGTAGTTAATGGCAGTGCTTCTATTATTCTAAGTGATGGTTCAACCCAATATAGAGGGCTCTCTCTGTCTTTAACCAGCTCTTCCAAATTGCTGTGGCTTACTTTGTTAAAGTTATTTTCTTGTAAAGAGGAGATTCCTGCTTCGAATCCCAGCAGTGATTCTAATCGTTGCTTGCTTCTCAAGAAAACTAGATAACAAAGGTCTTCATGTTGAAATATTCAATGTAAATGTCTGTCCAATTGAGGCGTCTTCTGTCTGGCTGGTGAGATTATATACGAGGCGCTGTGGTTTAGTTGGTTAAAGTGCCTGTCTAGTAAACAGGAGATCCTGGGTTCAAATCCCAGCAGTGCCTTTGACTCCTTGTTCTTACACAAGATCACTATGACCTATGCGTTTAGAAGAAAAGTGCCGCTAACAAGTACAATGCTTTCATGTATTCTAACAATTGTTTGCTCAGTGCTCATCTCTTGTGTCTCGGTTGTTGAGTCACACCATGGTTCAAGCATTCCTTTATTTTTGAAAACTCTGTAGTTAATGGCAGTGCTTTCTATTATTCTAAGTGATGGTTCAACACAATTTAGAGGGCTCTCTCTGTCTTTGTCCAGCTCTTACGGATTGCTGTGGCTTAGTTGGTTAAAGTGCCTGTATAATAAACAGGAGATCCAGGGTTCAAATCCTAGCAGTGCCTTTGACTCTTTGTTCTCAAACAAGATCACTATGACCTATGCGTTTAGAAAAAAAGTGCCGCTAACAAGTACAATGCTTTCTTGTATTCTAACAATTTTTGGCTCAGTGCTCATCTCTTGTGTCTCAGTTGTTGAGTCACACCAGGGTTCAAGCATCCCTTTTTTATTGAAAACTCTGTAGTTAATGGCAGTGCTTCTATTATTCTAAGTGATGGTTCAACCCAATTTAGAGGGCTCTCTCTGTCTTTAACCAGCTCTTCCAAATTGCTGTGGCTTACTTTGTTAAAGTGCTTTTCTTGTAAAGAGGAGATTCCTGCTTCGAAACCCAGCAGTGATTCTAATTGTTGCTTGCTTCTCAAGAAAACTAGATAACAAAGGTCTTCATGTTGAAATATTCAATGTAAATGTCTGTCCAATTGAGGCGTCTTCTTTCTGGCTGGTGAGATTATATACGAGGCGCTGTGGCTTAGTTGGTTAAAGTGCCTGTCTAGTAAACAGGAGATCCTGGGTTCAAATCCCAGCAGTGCCTTTGACTCCTTGTTCTTACACAAGATCACTATGACCTATGCGTTTAGAAGAAAAGTGCCGCTAACAAGTACAATGCTTTCATGTTTACTAACAATTATCTTGTGTCTCGGTTGTTGAGTCACACCTGGGTTCAAGCATTCCCTTTATATTGAAAACTCTGTAGTTAATGGCAGTGCTTTCTATTATTCTAAGTGATGGTTCAAGCCAATTTAGAGGGCTCTCTCTGTCTTTGTCCATTTCTTACGGTTTGCTGTGGCTTACTTGGTTAAAGTGCCTGTATAGTAAACAGGAGATCCAGGGTTCAAATCCTAGCAGTGCCTTTGACTCTTTGTTCTCAAACAAGATCACTATGACCTATGCGTTTAGAAAAAAAGTGCCGCTAACAAGTACAATGCTTTCTTGTATTCTAACAATTTTTGGCTCAGTGCTCATCTCTTGTGTCTCGGTTGTTGAGTCACACCAGGGTTCAAGCATTCCTTTTTTATTGAAAACTCTGTAGTTAATGAAAGTGCTTCTATTATTCTAAGTGATGGTTCAACCCAATATAGAGGGCTCTCTCTGTCTTTAACCAGCTCTTCCTAATTGCTGTGGCTTACTTTGTTAAAGTGCTTTTCTTGTAAAGAGGAGATTCCTGCTTCGAATCCCAGCAGTGATTCTAATCGTTGCTTGCTTCTCAAGAAAACTAGATAACAAAGGTCTTCATGTTGAAATATTCAATGTAAATGTCTGTCCAATTGAGGCGTCTTCTGTCTGGCTGGTGAGATTATATACAAGGCGCTGTGGCTTAGTTGGTTAAAGTGCCTGTCTAGTAAACAGGAGATCCTGGGTTCAAATCCCAGCAGTGCCTTTGACTCCTTGTTCTTACACAAGATCACTATGACCTATGCGTTTAGAAGAAAAGTGCCGCTAACAAGTACAATGCTTTCATGTATTCTAACAATTGTTTGCTCAGTGCTCATTTCTTGTGTCTCGGTTGTTGAGTCACACCATGGTTCAAGCATTCCTTTATTTTTGAAAACTCTGTAGTTAATGGCAGTGCTTTCTATTATTCTAAGTGATGGTTCAACCCAATTTAGAGGGCTCTCTCTGTCTTTGTCCAGCTCTTACGGATTGCTGTGGCTTAGTTGGTTAAAGTGCCTGTATAATAAACAGGAGATCCAGGGTTCAAATCCCAGCAGTGCCTTTGACTCTTTGTTCTTACACAAGATTACTATGACCTATGCGTTTAGAAGAAAAGTGCCGCTAACAAGTACAATGCTTTCATGTATTCTAACAATTGTTTGCTCAGTGCTCATCTCTTGTGTCTCGGTTGTTGAGTCACACCAGGGTTCAAGCATTCCTTTTTTATTGAAAACACTGTAGTTTATGGCAGTGCTTCTATTATTCTAAGTGATGGTTCAACCCAATTTAGAGGGCTCTCTCTGTCTTTAACCAGCTCTTCCAGATTGCTGTGGCTTACTTTGTTAAAGTGCTTTTCTTGTAAAGAGGAGATTCCTGCTTCGAATCCCAGCAGTGATTCTAATTGTTGCTTGCTTCTCAAGAAAACTAGATAACAAATGTCTTCATGTTTAAATATTCAATGTAAATGTCTGACCAATTGAGACGTCTTCTGTCTGGCTGGTATGATATTTCGGAGGCGCAGTGGCTTAGTTGGTTAAAGTGCCTGTATAGTAAACAGGAGATCCTGGGTTCAAATCCCAGCACTGCCTTAGACTCTTTGTTCTTACATAAGATCACTCTGACCTATGCGTTGAGATAAAAAGTGCCGCTAACAAGTACGATGCTTTCTTGTATTCTAACAATTGTTTGCTCAGTGCTCATCTCTTGTTTCTCGGTTCTTGAGTCACACCAGGGTTCAAGCATTCCTTTTTTATTGAAAACTCTGTAGTTAATGGCAGTGCTTCTATTATTCTAAGTGATGGTTCAACCCAATTTAGAGGGCTCTCTCTGTCTTTAACCAGCTCTTCCAAATTGCTGTGGCTTACTTTGTTAAAGTGCTTTTCTTGTAAAGAGGAGATTCCTGCTTCGAATCCCAGCAGTGATTCTAATTGTTGCTTGCTTCTCAAGAAAACTAGATAACAAAGGTCTTCATGTTTCAATATTCAATGTAAGTGTCTGACCAATTGAGGCGTCTTCTGTCTGGCTGGTAAGATTATATATGGGGCGCTGTGGCTTAGTTGGCTAAAGTGCCTGTCTAGTAAACAGGAGATCCTGGATTCAATTCCCAGCAGTGCCTTTGACTCTTTGTTCTTACACAAGATCACTCTGTCCTATGCGTTTAGATAAAAAGTGCCGCTAACAAGTACAATGCTTTCTTGTATTCTAACAATTGTTTGCTCAGTGCTCATCTCTTGTGTCTCGGTTGTTGAGTCACACCAGGGTTCAAGCATTCCTTTTTTATTGAAAACTATGTAGTTAATGGCAGTGCTTTCTATTATTCTAAGTGATGGTTCAACCCAATTAAGAGGGCTCTCTCTGCCTTTGTCCAACTCTTACGGATTGCTGTGGCTTAGTTGGTTAAAGTGCCTGTATAGTAAACAGGAGATCAAGGGTTCAAATCCCAGCAGTGCCTTTGACTCTTTGTTCTTACACAAGATCACTATGACCTATGCGTTTAGAAGACAAGTGCCGTTAACAAGTACAATGCTTTCTTGTATCCTAACAATTGTGTGCTCAGTGCTAATCTCTTGTCTTATTGTTTTCTATTATTCTAAGTGATGGTTCAACCCAATTTAGAGGGCTCTCTCTGTCTTTGTCCAGCTCTTACGGATTGCTGTGGATTAGTTGGTTAAAGTGCTTTGTCCAGCTCTTACGGATTGCTGTGGATTAGTTGGTTAAAGTGCTTTTCTTGTAAAGAGGAGATTCTTGCTTCGATTCTCAGCAGTGCCTTTGACTCTTTGTTCTTACACAAGATCACTCTGTCCTATGCGTTTAGATAAAAAGTGCCGCTAACAAGTACAATGCTTTCTTGTATTCTAACAATTGTTTGCTCAGTGCTCATCTCTTGTGTCTCGGTTGTTGAGTCACACCAGGGTTCAAGCATTCCTTTTTTATTGAAAACTCTGTAGTTAATGGCAGTGCTTTCTATTATTCTAAGTGATGGTTCAAGCCAATTTAGAGGGCTCTCTCTGCCTTTGTTCAGCTCTTACGGATTGCTGTGGCTTATTTGGTTAAAGTGCCTGTATAATAAACAGGAGATCCTGGGTTCAAATCCCAGCAGTGCCTTCGACTCTTTGTTCTTACACAAGATCACTATGACCTATGCGTTTAGAAGAAAAGTGCCGCTAACAAGTACAATGCTTTCATGTATTCTAACAATTGTTTGCTCAGTGCTCATCTCTTGTGTCTCGGTTGTTGAGTCACACTAGGGTTCAAGCATTCCTTTTTTATTGAAAACTCTGTAGTTAATGGCAGTGCTTTCTATTATTCTAAGTGATGGTTCAAGACAATTTAGAGGGCTCTCTCTGTCTTTGTCCATTTCTTACGGTTTGCTGTGGCTTACTTGGTTAAAGTGCCTGCATAGTAAACAGGAGATCCAGGGTTCAAATCACAGCAGCGCCTTTGACTCTTTGTTCTTACACAAGATCACTCTGACCTATGCGTTTAGATAAAAAGTGCCGCTAACAAGTACAATGCTTTCTTGTATTCTAACAATTGTTTGCTCAGTGCTCATCTCTTGTTTCTCGGTTGTTGAGTCACACCAGGGTTCAAGCATACCTTTTTTATTGAAAACTCTGTAGTTAATGGCAGTGCTTTCTATTATTCTAAGTGATGGTTCAACCCAATTTAGAGGGCTCTCTCTGCCTTTGTCCAACTCTTACGGATTGCTGTGGCTTAGTTGGTTAAAGTGCCTGTATAGTAAACAGGAGATCAAGGGTTCAAATCCCAGCAGTGCCTTTGACTCTTTGTTCTTACACAAGATCGCTATGACCTATGCGTTTAGAAGACAAGTGCCGTTAACAAGTAGAATGCTTTCTTGTATCCTAACAATTGTGTGCTCAGTGCTAATCTCTTGTTTTAGTGTTTTCTATTATTCTAAGTGATGGATCAACCCAATTCAGAGGGCTCTCTCTGCCTTTATCCAGCTCTTACGGATTGCTGTGGCTTAGTTGGTTAAAGTGCATGTATAGTAAACAGGAGATTCCGGGTTCAAAAATCAATGACGTCCTCATAGACATGCTCATCTAGACGATATTCTCGAGTTCTCTGCAAGAACATGTCGTTCAAGACAATAAGGTTCTCAGACGCCTGCTGGAGAACCACCTTTATGTCAACCCCGAGAAATTTGAATTCCATGTCACCAAGCTTCAGTTTTTGGGATTCATAGTCTAACCTAGTCTCATAGAGATGGACCCTTTAAAGGTTCAAGCCATTGTGGATTGGCCTTCCCCGTCATCGGTAAAAGAGGTGCAACGTTTTCTTGGATTCGGCAATTTTTACCGTAAGTTCATACTGAACGTCTGCACTGTGGTTGCTCCTCTGGCGGCCCTCCCAAAGGGGAACATAGGCAGCTTTGTCTGGGGTCCATCGGCTGTCGGCATTCAACCACCTCAAGAGACTGTTTACTACTGCTCCGGTTCGGATTATCCCGAGCCTGGATAAAACCCTTCATTTTGGAAGCTGATGCCTCAGACGTGGGTGTTGGAGCAGTGTTATCTCAGAGGGGAGAGGACGGCAAGCTGCACCCGTGTGCCTTTCTCTCCCATCGTCTCACACCCACGGAGTGGAACTATCATACCGGGCACAGGTGTCAAACTCCTCCCAGGAGGGCCGCAGCTCTGCACAGCTCCAACCCTAATCAAACACACCTGATTCAGCTAATCAACATCTTCAGGATTACTAGAAACTTCCGAGCAGGTGTGGTTTAGAGCAGGTTGGAGCTAAACTGTGCAGAGCTCCGGCGCTCCAGGAACTGAGTTTGACACCCCTGATATAGGAGATTGAGAATTATTAGCGGTCAAACTGGCACTGGAAGAATGGAGGCATTGGCTTGAGGGTGCCAAACACCCGTTTCACGTGCTCACTGATCATAAGAACCTTGAAAGCATTCAACACACTAAGCGACTTAATCCACGTCAAGCCCGTTGGTCGCTATTTTTCAATCGCATCTACTTCACACTGTCCTATCGCCCTGGGTCAAAGAACTTGAAGCCAGATAAACTGTCCCGTATCTATGCTAAATCTCCTCAGGAGGATTCTCCTCAACCCACAATCGCCAGTGCCAAGATCATCGCCCCCATCAAGAGGGATCTAAGTCACAAGGTTAGACAAGCATAAGCCCGAGAACCAGATCCAGGAGGAGGACCTGTCAACCGTTTGATTGCAACCAGAACAAGGTGTCCCACCGCCTACC
This sequence comes from Triplophysa bombifrons, assembly GCA_029783895.1. Lineage (NCBI taxonomy): Eukaryota > Metazoa > Chordata > Actinopteri > Cypriniformes > Nemacheilidae > Triplophysa > Triplophysa bombifrons. The sequence continues at coordinate 17,319,138 of CM056466.1, forward strand.
CCAAGGACTGTTACATCCCCTTCCCATACCCCGTAGACCCTGGTCCCACCTCTCTGCGGATTTCGTCACAGGTCTTCCACCCTGCCACGGCAAAACCACTATCATGGTTATAGTGGATAAATTCTCTAAAGCCGCCCGGTTCATTCCCCTACCCAAGCTACCCACAGCCAAAGAGACTGCCGAATTTATTGTGGAACATGTCTTCCGGGTATTCAGCATTCCACAGAACATCGTCTCGGATAGAGGTCCCCGGTTCTCTTCAAACTTCTGGAGAGCTTTTTGTCAATCCCTGGGAACTACAAACGGAGAGGATCAATCAGGACCTCGAGACCACCCTCTGGTGCATGGCGGCTAGCAATCCGTCTTCATGGTCTGACTTCGTCATGTTGGCAAAGTACGCCCACAACACCCTGAAATCATCTGCCACTGACATGTCACCCTTTGAGTGTCAGTTCGGTTATCCCCCCCCCCTCTGTTTCCCGAGCAAGAGGCAGAAGTGGATGTTCCTAAAGCCCAACTTTGGGTTAGGAATTGCCGCCGGGTGTGGAGTAGGACTCGCCTCACACTCCTTAAGGCTCCTCGGCAATATCAACGACATGCCAACCGCAGACGCAGAACGCTCCCTACTCTACATGCCGGTCAAAGAGTGACCGGCATGTCCACCAAGAACATTCCCATGAAGCAGGTGTCTCGCAAGCTGTCTCAAAGGTTCATCGGGCCTTTCAAGATTGCCAGGAAAGTTAACCCAGTCTCTTATAGGCTATACTTACCCAGCCCTTTGAAAATTAATCCCACTTTTCATGTTTCGTTGTTGAAATCTGTGTTAAATTCTCCTTTTCTTGCACCAGGCAAACCTCCTCCTGCTCCCAGGATCATTGACGGCCAACCAGCCTACACTGTCCGGCGAATTCTGGATACCCGCCAAGTTCTCGGTTCCCGGCAGTATTTGGTGGATAGGGAAGGCTAAGGTCCTGAGGAGCGCTCCTGGGTTCCAGCCAAAGACATCCTCGATCCGAAATTGGTTAGAAAATACCATCTTGGTGGGAACGTCAGGAGCCGTTCTTAGAGGAGGGGGTCCTGTGAGGGTTTTGCTCTGGACTCTATTGTTTGGCCACTAGAGGTCACTATCGGTCCCTATCACTGCACTGATCAAGACCTGTTATCAGTGTTATTGTTTTCTGTCTCCTCTTTGAACTGCCACCTTACCGTGGTGGAGGGATTTGAGTACCCGAAAGACCCTAGGAGCTATGTTGTCTGGGGCTATATGCCCCTGGTAGGGTCTCTCAAGGCAAACAGGTTCTAGGCGCGTGTCAGACTAAGAGCGGTTCAAAAAACCCTTACGATGCACACCAATTGGAGGACCGTAACGTCGCCCGGCATGACGCAGCCGGGGCCCCACCCTGGAGCCTGGCTCAGCCCAGAAGGAGCGACGTGGGGCCACCTTCCAGTGGACCCACCACCTGCAGGAGGGACCGTAATGGGCCGGTGCTTAGTGACTCGGGCGGCAGTCGAAGAAGGGGGCCTCGACAACACGATCCCTGGATCATGAGATCTAGCTCTAGGGACATGGAACGTCTCCTCTCTGGCGGGGTAGTGAGGTTCAGAGATTCCGACTAGAGGTAGTTGGGATCACCTCTACGTAAAGCTTGGGATCTGGAACCACACTCCTCGAGAGAGGATGGACTCTCCACCACTCTGGAGTTGCCCATGGTGAGAGGCGGTGGGCGGGTGTGGGTTTGCATATTTTCCCCTAGCTCAGCCGCCATGTGTTGGAGTTTACCCCGGTGAACGAGAGGGTCGCTTCCCTGCGCCTTCGGATCGGGGAAAGGTCTCTCACTTTCGTGTGCGCCTATGGGCCAAACGGCAGTGTAGAGTACCCGGCCTTCTTGGAGACTCGATGGCGGGGGAGGAAGCTGGACAAACTCGGCAGACCCAAACGTACTGTGAGGGTCTGTTGGTTACGTTTGGCCAAGTCCCCTGTCAGAGAGATCTTCAACTTCCACCTCCGGCAGAGCTTTGACCAGGTCCCGAGGGAGTCTGGAGATATTGAGTCCGAATGGACCATGTTCTCCACCTCCATTGTCAACGCGGCCACTCGGAGCTGTGGCCGTAAGGTCTCCGGTGCCTGTCGAGGCGGCAATCCCCGAACCCGGTGGTGGACACCGGAAGTTTTCATTCATTTATTTATTTATAAACTAGATATTATTTATTAGAATGATCTTACTCCTTGAATAAATACCATGCACTGCGCTGTGTTTTAACTTTTCTGTTTTACCTGTTTGCCCCTGTAAAGCTGCTTTGAAACAATACACATTGTGAAAAGCGCTTTATAAATAAACTTGAATTGAAATTGAATTGAAGTAAGGGAAGCCCCCAAGCTGAAGAAGGAGTCCTATCGGGCCTGGCTGGCTTGTGGGACTCCCGAGGCAGCTGACAGGTACCGACAGGCCAAGCGGACTGCAGCCCGGGTGGTTGGGTAGGCAAAAACTCGGGCCTGGGAGGAGTTCGGTGAGGCCATGGAGAAGGACTATCGGTCGGCCTTGAAGAGATTCTGGCAAACCGTCCGGCGCCTCAGGAGGGGGAAGCAGTGCCCTACCAACGCTGTTTACAGTGGAGGGGGCAGCTGTTGATCTCGACCGGGGATATCATCGGGCGGTGGAAGGAATACTTTGAGGATCTCCTCAATCCTGCCGTCACGTCTCCCATTGAGGAAGCAGAGGCTGAGGGCTTGGAGGCGGACTCATCTATCACATCAAACTCCTCGGTGGTAGGGCACCAGGGGTGGATGAGATCCGCCCCGAGTACCTCAAGTCTCTGGATGTTGTGGGGCTGTCTTGGCTGACACGCCTCCGCAACACCTTGTGGCGGTCGGGGACATTGCCTTTGGACTGGCAGACCGGGGTGGTGGTCCCTCTTTTTAGGAAGGGGGACCGGTGGGTGTGCTCCAACTATCGGCGATCACACTTCTCAGCCTCCCCGGGAAAGTCTATGCCATGGTACTGGAGAGGAGAATCCGGCCGATGGTAGATAATCGGATTCAGGAGGAACAGTGTGGTTTTCGTCCCGGTTGTGAAACACAGGACCAGCTCTATACCCTCTCCAGGGTGCTGGAGGGTTCATGGGAGTTTGCCCAACCAATCCACATGTGCTTTGTGGATTTGGAGAAGGCATTCAAATGTGTCCCTCACGGCATCTTGTGGATGGTGCTCTGGGAGTATGGGATTCGAGACCCTTTGCTAAGGGCTTGGTCCCTGTACGACCAGAGCAGGAGCTTGGATCGCATTGCCGGCAGTAAGTCAGACTTGTTCCCGGTGCATGCTGGACACCGGCAGGGCTGCCCTTTGTCGCCGGTTCTGTTCATAATTTTTATGGACAGAATTTCTAGGCGCAGCCATGGGCTGGAGGGAGTCGGGTTTGGGGACCACGCGATCTCATCTCTGCTCTTTGCGGATGATGTCATCGTGCTGGCCCCATCAGACCAGTACCTTCAGCATGCACTTGCACGGTTTGCAGCAGAGTGTGAAGCGGCTGGGATGAGAATCAGCACCTCCAAATCCGAGGCCATGGTTCTCAGTCAAAAAAGGGTGGCTTCCCCACTTCAGGAGGGTGGAGAGTTCCTGCCTGAGGTGGAGGAGTTCAAGTATCTGGGGGTCTTGTTCACGAGTGAGGGAAGGATGGAACGGGAGATTGACAGACGGATCGGAGCAGCTTCTCAGTAATCTGGTCGCTGTACCGGTCTGTCGTGGTGAAGAAGAAGCTGATTCACAAGGCGAAGCTCTCGATTTTCCGGTCAATCTACGTTCCTACTCTCACCTATGGGCATGAGCTGTGGGTCATGACCGAAAGAACAAGATCCCGGATACAGGTGGCCGAAATGAGCTTTCTCCGCTGGGCGATCCCTTAGAGATAGGTTGAGAAGCTCAGTCACTCTAGAGGAGCTTAGAGTAGAGCCGCTGCTCCTCCACATCGAGAGGGGCCAGCTGAGGTGGCTCGGGCATCTTTTCCGGATACCCCCTGGACGCCTTCCCGGGAAGGTGTTCCGGGCATGTCCCACGGGGAGGAGACCCCGGGGAAGACCTAGGACACGCTGGAGGGACTATGTCTTCCGGCTCGTCTGAAAACGCCTCGGTGTCCCCCCGGAAGAGCTGGAGGAAGTGGCTAGGGAGAAGGAAGTCTGGGCATGAACTAATAGAATAAATAAAAAATAAATAAACTTACGAATAACGTAAATTATAGATTTAAGATTATCATTAACAATCTAATAGCATTTGAAGTGTTGTAGAAAAATCGTGTCAAGTTGCCGCATCGTTTATCCAGCTCTATCATCTCAGCTCTTGTCAGGTCATCGCTTCCCATTCTCAGCTCTGCCATCAGGTCTGGGCATGAACTGCATCTCAACTCAACTCTCAACTCAACTTTATTTATATAGCGCTTTTTACAATTTTCATTGTTACAAAGCAGCTGTACATGAGACACAATAGATTACAAGTAAAACAACTAAAGGCATATACCTGTAAAAACAAGAAAAAGGTGGAAAACAACAAAAGACAGACATAGAAATGCTCCACACACACAATATGCATACATACTTACACACATTGACATAGACGCACACACACAACACACTCACACACACACAAACACACTCGCACAAAAGGATAGTGAAAGGACACATTTGAGATAAAGGAGAGAGAGAACCACAGGTCAAATATTAAACGGACTATAAATTCTTATATATTAATTATTTCTAATTTCTGAATTCTAAAGCAGCCCCCCTGGCCAGGCAGATAGTGCAAAACAATATGCAAACGGTGGCGAGGAACCCAAAACTCTAATCGAGAAAAAAAAACTCAGGGGACCTCCTACGGTAACCTTGGAACAAAAAGACAAGACTGGCTGAGAGTAGAGTACTGTTCTGCACTCTTTGATGCAACAATACATCATTTTGTTGTTGGATGTGTTCCTGGTTCCGGTTGATCTAAATAATGCAGCCTAACTCCTTTGAGGATTAATATTACCGGAGTGTAGTGTATGCAAGATTAAAAAGATGCGTCTTTAGTCTAGATTTAAACTGACAGAGTGTGTCTGCCTCCCGGACAGAGCAGGGAAGAATATTCCAAAGTTTAGGCACTAGATAAGAAAAGGATCTACCACCTGCACTGGATTTGGAAATTCTAGGTATTACTAACTGACAGGACACCTGAGAGCATAATACACGAGGAGGATTGTAATACAATAGAAGTTCATTTAAATACTGCGGCGCTAGACCATGTAGGGCATTATAGGTAATAAGCAAGATCTTAAAGTTAATGCGATGCTTTATAGGTAACCAGTGCAAGGTTGACAGAACCAGGGTTATATGCTCATACCTTTTTGTACGTGTAAGAACTCGAGCTGCTGCGTTTTGAAACAGTTGCATTTTTGTAATAGGCCTGCAGGGCAACCACCTAAAAGTGCATTACAGTAATCTAGTCTTGATGTCATGAATGCAGGAATTAATTTCTCTGCATCTGACAGTGACAGCATATGACGTAGTTAAGATATATTCCTAAAATGAAAAAATGCAATTTTACAGGTGTTGGCGACATGGCTCTCAAATGACAGATTACTATCGAATACAACGCCAAGATTCTTAGCTGACAACAAGGATTTTATGGAGCATCCGTCAATAGTTAAGCAGTATTCTTGGTTGTTACGTATGGCGGTTTTTGGTCCAGTAAGTAACACTTCTGTTTTGTCCGAGTTCAGTAGTAAAAAATTGTTACTCATCCAGTTTTTTAAATCAACTATGCATTCCTTTATTCGATGGAACTGCTGGGTTTCATGAGGCTTCGAGGAAATATAAAGTTGAGTATCATCAGCATAACAGTGAAAGCTAATTCCGTGTCGCTTTATTATATCTCCTAGAGGTAGCATATATAATACGAAAAGCAGAGGCCCAAAGACTGAGCCCTGTGGTACACCGTACTGGACTTGCGATTTGCGGGACACCTCATTGTTTATTGCTACAAATTGAAAACGGTCAGAGAAATAAGACTTAAACCATTTCAATGCTATTCCATTAATGCCGATGTACTTTTTGAGTCTGTGTAGGAGTATGCTGTGGTCAATGGTGTCAAATGCAGCACTAAGGTCTAGCAGCACCAATAACGAAATACAGCCACGGTCAGACGCTAAAAGCAGATCATTTGTAACTCTGATCAAAGCAGTCTCTGTATTGTGACATGCTCGAAATCCAGATAGGAATTCTTCATTAATGTCATTCCTTTGGAGGAAGGAGCATAACTGAGTTGAAACTACTTTTTCAAGAACTTTAGATATTAAAGGTAAATTCAATATAGGCCTGTAATTCCCTAGTTCTCTTGGGTCGAGTTTGGGTTTTTTGACAAGGGGCCTTATAACAGCCACCTTAAATGCTTTATGCACATGTCCTAATGTCGGAGATGAGTTAATAATACTAAGAAGAGGATCTATAATATCCGGGAGCATTTCTTTCAGTAGTTTTGTAGGTATAGGGTCTAGCACGCATGTTGTTGATTTGGATGATCAAATGATTTTAGAGAGTTCATCGTGATCTACTGTAGAAAATAATTGCAATTTCTCCTTAGGGGTGCTGTTGTTAGTTTGTTCAGCGGGTTTCACTTCTGGTTGCATTGTTATAATTTTTTCTCTAATGTCTTGGATTTTACTAGTGAAGTAGTTGATAAATTCATCACTGTTATGCTGATAATCAGAATCTGAAGTCGCTGACGACCTATTTCTTGTTAATTTAGCCACGGTGTTAAATAAAAACCTAGGGTTGTGATGGTTTTCACCTATTAGTGATGAAATGTAGGCGGATCTAGACGTTTTTATGGCATTCCTGTATTTTCGAGTACTATCCTTCCATGCTATACGAAATAACTCTAAATTAGTTTTCTTAAAGTTCCGCTCCATTTTACGGGACGCTTTCTTTATAGCCTGAGTGTGTTCATTATACCACGGTGTTGGGCTGCCATTTTTAATCTTTTTTAAACGCAGAGGAGCAACTGTGTCTAATGTTTCTGAGAAGGTAGAGTTAAAATTTTCAATAGTAATGTCAAGATCGTCATCGTTTTTACTCATGCTAGATATTTGAGACAAATCAGGCAGATTGTCGAGAAACGCATCTTTGGTAGTTGAAGTAGTCGTTCTACCATATTTGTAACAAGGAGTTTGATTTGCAGCCGTAGGCCAGTGAAGCAAACATAATATCAGATAATGATCCGAAATGTCTTCACTCTGCTGAACGATTTTAACATCATCCACATTTATACCATAAGATAGTATTAAATCTAAAGTATGATTACGAAGGTGAGAGGGTCCTGACACATGTTGACTAACGCCCATGGAGTTAAGAGTGTCTTTGAAAGCCATTCCCAAGGCATCTGTATCATTATCTACATTGATGTTAAAGACACCAACGACAAGGACTCTATCTGCGGCCAGTACTAGTTCTGATAAGAACCCACCAAATTCGTTAATAAAATCTGTGTGGTGCCCTGGAGGCCTATATACAATAGCTAGAATAAATTTTAAAAATGTTTGTCCTCAGTATAAGCTGTTGATACGTAAAGTACCATGACTTCTGAGAGGTTATAAAAGAATTATTGTGAAGTGCAGCGACACCTCCCCCTCTACCTTTTAGACGAGGCTCGTGTTTATAGTAATAATCTTGGGGAATGGATTCATTTAGAGTGATATAATCATCTGGCTTTAGCCATGTTTCTGTCAAACAGAGCACGTCTATTTTTTGATCGGTTATCATATCGTTAACAAAGAGTGCTTTATTTGAGAGAGATCTAATATTAAGCAATCTGAGTCGTAACCGTTGATTATCTGTATTTTGTTCATGTTTGATTTGTTTAACGTTTATTAAATTACTTTCAAAAGGTTTACGCATTATCTTATGTTTGCTAATCCGGGGGACCGACACAGTCTCTATTTTATGTTGTTTGTGACAAGGGATTATTACATATTGTATATTTTGTGTATTCTGTAACGTGAGACGGCAAGCAGACAGTTGGTTAAGCCATTCTGTCTCCTTCCTGACCTGGGCCCCAGGCAGTCAGCCTTTAGCATTATTAAGACTGTGTGCCAAATTTCTAGAGAGGAGGGAAACACCATCCCAGGAGGGATGGAGACCATCTCCTTTCGACAGGTCAGGTCTGCCCTCAAAACTCTTCCAGTTATTTATAAAATCTATATTATTCTGCAGGCACCACTCAGACAACCAGCCATTTAGTGATGGTAATCTGCTATAAATCTCATCACCACGGTAAGCAGTGAGGGGGCCAGAGAATATTACAGTGTCTGACATCGTGCTTGCGAGCTCACACACCTCTTTATTATTATCTTTAGTGATCTCCGATTGACGAAGTCTAACATCATTTGTGCCGACGTGAATAACAATCTTACTGAAGCTACGATCAGCCTTAGCCAGCACATTTAAATTTGACTTGATGTCAGGCGCTCTGGCTCCCGGTAAACATTTGACTATGGTGGCTGGTGCCTCTATGTTAATGTTCCGGACAATAGAATAACCGATCACTAGGGCACTTTCAGCAGGTTTCTCAGTCAGTGCGTCACTGAGCGGGGCAAACCTGTTCGAGACTTTAATCGGAACGGTTGAGTGATGTTTTGTCTTGGGACTATGCCGTCTCACAGTCACAAAGTTTCCCAGCTGCAGGGGATTTTCAACCAAAACCGAGCTGTGTGTGCTAACATTGCTCGCATCCAAAATGTTTTCTACGGTCCTAACACTCTTACTATCCTCAAATAAAGATTGGATGCGAGATTCAATTTCTAAGATCTTCCCCGTCAGCCTAACTACTTCCCTGCATTTATCGCATGTAAAACCCTCGCCGCTGACAGAGAAGGCTAAGATAAACATATGACATGAGGTGCAAGTAACAACAATAGGAATAGAAGCCATGACTCACCGGGTATGAAGTGCAATCCTAATTTACCAAGGTTGCTTGATGAGTCTTAGTATATACGCTTAAAAAGAGAAACAGTTAGCACACAAGACAAATATGGGGAGATGATATTCCACAGTGTAAATAGAAGGAAACCTAACACGCTAATACTATGCTAGCGGCGTTACGTTTCAATTAATATAGGTTTAGAATATAAAGTTATAAATAGTTCGGCTACGACAGTGATAGGTAGCGATAGAAAAATACACTAATATTAAGACCAAGAACAAATGTGAGGTGAAGCAAGTGTCAGAGGATACAAACTAGCCGCCGGCAGCGATGCAATCAGGAACCGGAATCGGCAGGGCTGCTGCGGGCCAACTGCCTCCTCTTCACGCCATGGCCATCCTGCAGGTCCACCAGGCCAAGATGTTAAGAGAGCTCCATGAGGGTAAGGCCAACCCGGGTATCAGGAGATTGCGACACGATACAACATTGTGGCGTTTTCCATGGGAACCCCATCTGTCGGCTCGACACAACGTTGAGAGACAGACAGAAATTGTGTTCCTTATGCCACAACACGTATCATCCTCTGCTGTAGTCGTGAGAGGCTCTCAGGCTCTTTAGAAAAAAAGGTAAATGAATACTGCAATCCGTCTTCCTATTATACCGGATATCGGGGGGCGGAGACCGGCATTCAAATTTCATTAGCCAAATTTCATAGGCCTCTTCTATAGTAGTCTGAGTTGATAGGTTCTCAAGGGCGAACCTCATCTGTCGGCTCGACACAACAAGATGTTCTTCATCCAGGTCAAGAATTCTAAAAACCCAGCAATGTATAGGAGAAGACATGGTAGGGTCATATTTTGACACTAGGCATCTATGTATATGCCTGTTTTAGTATCTTCAAGGGTTATTTAAAATTGTGTTTTTGCTGCGAGTATAGGCACGTGAGATACCTTAAGCCTGTCATTAGATTCTGTCGTAGAGTCTATGGGTGGTTCTTACAAATTAATGGAGATGCATTAACAAACTTACACCATGTAATCGAGCTCATATGAAAGAGACAAATCACTGTAGGTGTCTGGATTGCAGTTGCCCAGTAATGCATCATGCATAACTCAGCACTCAGAACTGAATTTTCAGCACAGATATTGTGGGTGTGTTTGTGTCATTACATGAATGGCATAGGTCATTCAGTGAGCCCACAAAATAAGGATAATATATTTTTCTTCCTTATTTTTAAATGTTAAATTGATATTTATAATTTCAGCAAACACATCCTCAACTCATTTAATATATTCCCTACTTGTGGAACAAACAGAAATGAAGCACAGCTGTGTACCAGAGACCTCCTGATGAGGCCATTCAGAGCATTGTGAATGGCCTGGGGTCACTATCAAACAAAGCAAGTAAATGAGCAGCTCTGAATGACAGTCGAGCACCACAGGAATGTATACAGCACACAGAACCATTTGTCTGAAATAGTTTTTGTCCCCAGGGCAATGACATATTTTATACTGCCATACAAGTATTTGTCAAGCTGAATATAGCGTTCAGAATATCAATGTTGATCTTGGCTATATTAATGATTTTTAACAAATCTAACGTTTTGTTATAGACTCTATAATGTAATTGTTCACAGCAGACACTGGTGTACCAATAGGCATGCCGTCCTGCTACACAGAATATATTAAAAATGAGGATTATCAATTAAAGGGAAGTTGCATTAACATAGCCAAAATGAGAAATTAACAAATAAATAAAAATGTCCATAAGAGTGCCTATCATATCAGCGTCTTCAAGGCACTGATCACTCTTTTGGAGGAACAGGAAATGTATGTTTATTCTCCATGCCTCATAGCTGTCTGCCTTTCATATTGATTTGATTTGCCACATTTATCCATTTAAACAGTAATGACCTGAGCCATAATGTCATACATGATTTGATGTACACTCGTGGCCAAAAGTTTTGAGAATTACATAAATATTCGTTTGCAAAAAGTTTGCTGCTAAACTGCTTTTAGATCTTTGTTTCAGTTGTTTCTGTGATGTACTGAAATATAATTACAAGCACTTCATACGTTTCAAAGGCTTTTATCGACAATTACATGACATTTATACAAAGAGTCAGTATTTGCAGTGTTGGCCCTTCTTTTTCAGGACCTCTGCAATTCGACTGGGCATGCTCTCAATCAACTTCTGGGCCAAATCCTGACTCATAGCAACCCATTCTTTGATAATAACTTCTTGCAGTTTGTCAGAATTAGTGGGTTTTTGTTTGTCCACCCGCCTCTTGAGGATTGACCACAAGTTCTCAATGGGATTAAGATCTGGGGAGTTTCCAGGCCATGGACCCAAAATTTCAACATTTTGGTCCCCGAGCCACTTAGTTATCACTTTTGCCTTATGGCACGGTGCTCCATCATGCTGGAAAATGCATTGTTCTTCACCAAACTGTTGTTGGATTGTTGGAAGAAGTTGCTGTTGGAGGGTGTTTTGGTACCATTCTTTATTCGTGGCTGTGTCTTTGGGCAGAATTGTGAGTGAGCCCACTCCCTTGGATGAGAAGCAACCCCACACATGAATGGTGTTAGGATGCTTTACTGTTGGCATGACACAGGACTGATGGTAGCGCTCACCTTTTCTTCTCCGGACAAGCCTTTTTCCAGATGCCCCAAAAAATCGGAAAGGGGCTTCATTGGAGAATATGACTTTGCCCCAGTCCTCAGCAGTCCATTCACTATACTTTCTGCAGAAGATCAATCTGTCCCTGATGTTTTTTTTGGAGAGAAGTGGCTTCTTTGCTGCCCTTCTTGACACCAGGCCATCTTCCAAAAGTCTTCGCCTCACTGTGCGTGCAGATGCGCTCACACCTGCCTGCTGCCATTCCTGAGCAAGCTCTGCACTGGTGGCACTCCCGATCCCGCAGCTGAATCCTCTTTAAGAGACGATCCTGGCGCTTGCTGGACTTTCTTGGACGCCCTGAAGCCTTCTTTACAAGAAATGAACCTCTTTCCTTGACTTCTTGATGAACCTATAAATTGTTGATTAAGGTGCAATCTTAGTAGCCACAATATCTTTGCCTGTGAAGCCATTTTTATGCATTTCTTTGCAGGTCACCATGGTTAACAATGGAAGGACAAAGATTTCAAGCATCACCCTCCTTTTAACATGTCAAGTCTGGCATTCTAACCCAATCAGCCTGACATAATGATCTCCAGCCTTGTGCTTGTCAACATTCTCACCCGAGTTAACAAGATGATTACTGAAATGATCTCAGCAGGTCCTTTAATGACAGCAATGAAATGCAGTGGAAAGGTTTTTTTGGGATTAAGTAAATTTTCATGGCAAAGAAGGACTATGCAATTCATCTGATCACTCTTCTTAACATTCTGGAGTATATGCAAATTGCTATTATAAAAACTTAAGCAGCAACTTTTCCAATTTCCAATATTTGTGTAATTCTCAAAACTTTTGGCCACGACTGTATGTTTGGAAACAATTATAAAACAGGACACAACTTACTATCATACCTCAGTTCTCTCTGGGATATGCATGTTATTAACTAAAACGAATATGTAACTGCTAGATGATTTGTGGCAGCAATTGTTTACTTAACCTACTGATGACAGCCAAATAGCTAGTGCATTGATACAGGTGTTGCAGTGTATGAGTTTGCTTCAGTAAAGCTAGTTTTATTGGATGCATGCACTTGGCTCCAAGTTATCTTCTGTTTTGTTTGGATACTGTTAGATTTTCTTGAATTTGGCTGAGCAGTCGACAAATGGCTTTTAGACAAAAGACACCATGAAGATACCATGAAGACCTCCTACTGGAGAACTTACAATAAAAAGGATGGAAGGGCCATCAGTTGAATCGCACCTTTACAGACAGTGTTATTTTTAAAAGTAATTAGTTACAATGTTGAGTTAAAAAAAAAAAACGAAATACGTTACTTGAATACTTTTTGTGGAAAGTAACTTTTGCATTACTTGTGCGTTAACTGATGCTCACCTAATTGATGCTCATGCTTTTCCAAACTTTGCTACTCTTTAGTGTTTAACACAGTAATGCATTTAACAATCCTATACAGTGGGTACGGAAAGTATTCAGACACCCTTAAATTTTTCACTCTGTTATAATGCAGCCATTTGCTAAAATCATTTAAGTTCATTTTTTTCCCTCAATGTACACAATGCACCCCATTTTGACAGAATAACACAGAATTGACATTTTTGCAGATTTATTAAAAAAAAGAGAAACACATGGTCCTAAGGATTCAGACCCGTTGCTGTGACACTCATATATTTAACTCAGGTGCTGTTCATTTCTTCTGATCATCCTTGAGATGGTTCTACACTTTCATTTGAGTCCAGTTGTGTTTGATTATACTGATTGGACTTGATTAGGAAAGCCACACACCTGCCTATAAAAACCCTTTGCTCACAGTGCATGTCAGAGCAAATGAGAATCATGAGGTCAAAGGAACTGCCTGAAGAGCTCAGAGACAATTGTGGCAAGGCACAGATCTGACCAAGGTTTCAAAAATATTTCTTCAGCACTTAAGCAGAAATCAACCTAAGAGCACAGTAGCCTCCATAATCCTTAAATGGAAGACATTTGGGACGACCAGAACCCTGCCTAGAGCTGGCCGTCCGGCCAAACTGAGCTGAGAAGAGTCTTGGTGAGAGAGGTAAAGAAGAACCCAAAGATCACTGTGGCTGAACTCCAGAGATACTTTCGGGAGATGGGAGAAAGTTGTAAAAAGTCAACCATCACTGCAGCCCTCCACCAGTCGGGGCTTTATGGCAGAGTGGCCCGACAGAAGCCTCTCCATTGTGCAAGACATGAAATTCCGCATGGAGTTTGCTAAAAAAACACCGGAAGGACTCCAAGATGGTGACAAATAAGATTCTCTGATGGGATCAAGATATAACTTTTTGGCCTTAATTCCAAGCGGTATGAGTGGAGAAAACCAGGCACTGCTCATCATCTGTCCAATACGGTCCAAACAGTGAAGCATGGTGGTGACCGCATCTTGCTGTGGGGGTGTTTTTCAGCTGCGGGGACATGACGACTGGTTGCAATCGAGGGAAAGATGAATGCGGCCAAGTAGAGGGATATCCTGGACGAAAACCTTCTCCAGAGTGCTCAGGACCTCAGATGGGGCCGAAGGTTTACCTTCCAACAAAACAATGACCCCAAGCACACAGCTAAAATAACGAAGGAGTGGCTTCATAATTCTGTGACTGTTCTTGAATGGCCCAGCCAGAGCCCTGACTTAAACCCAATTGAGCATCTCTGTAGAGACCTAAAAATGGCTGTCCACCAAAGTTTACCTTCCAACCTGACAGAACTGGAGAGGATCTACAAGAAGGAATGGCAGAGGATCCCCAAATCCAGATGTGAAAACTTGTTGCATCTTTGCCAAAAAGACTCATGGCTGTATTAAATCAAAAGGGTGCTTCTACTAAATGTGACCGGCTGGCAGTTTCTTATGGTGTTTAAAACAGCCAACTACGCCATCTAGGGACCTTCTCCCCAGGACATAAGCACCCAGACCACTAAGGGCGCACAAGTTCACAGTGACCCGGAAGGATGAAGACACATGTACAAGTCAAGTTTTAATTTATTTTTCTAAAAGAATTGCCAAAACGGCACAATCATGTAAAAACAACAGATCATATATGTAGTCACAGGTACCTTTTAGTTACCCACAATCAATTCTAAAGCGTAATCAGGTCATAGAACACGTAATCATAAAACACTGATAAACAATTAAATTAGTTACAGGTACACTTTAGTTACCCCCTCTCAGTAATAAAATGTAATCAGATCATATACAGTACATAGTCATGAAACAAATTATTACAAATACCTTTTAGTGGGTCACACTCCGTTGTACAATGCAATCAGATCATATACATAGTCATGAAACACTAAGAAACAAATAATTACAGATACAATTGTAAGGTGATCAATGTTCTCATAGCAAGCCCAGTATGTAGAGAGCGGAAGACAACGGCCGAAGAAGATTGCTCATATAGTTAAGGTTAAACCACACGCTCCACAGTGCCTCACCCAACCAAAATTAATAAACCCACGTGAATATCACGGCTCTCCAATCACGGCAAAAGATGGAATAAGAACCCCATACCAGATATCCAGCTTCTTGCACGGGCCGCGGCGCTAATTGCGCTGCTCCATCATAAACCACTAGTAGAACAGGAAAAGAAATGAGATCTCTTGATCATTGCATAGTCCAAAGGAAGCGGAACAATGAGGAAGGCTAGGATATAATGTTTCAGATGGTATCAGTAAAACAAAATCAACGCAAACCAATATGAAGCAAAACAACAAAAACTAAGCATAACTAAAACAAAACAGCTGCGCAGTGTGGGTCCGCACGGCTACCAACAAACCGCTTTAAGGTTTGTAACGAGGACACGCCTGTCCGACTGCATTGAGCCAACCTATGGACACAGCCGTTTGGTATTAGGACCCGTGCTGCACTTCTGCTGCAAAACATAATAACAAAAGAAGGGGTCACGGATAGCTAACGCAACCCATCCAAAACAAGAAAACACTCCTACCTAGGTAGTTAGAGATAAGCAGACAATGACCCGCACTACACGAATCCCGGACGCAATCTCGACCATCCGCTGGTGGCTCGGAACAGCTATACTTCCCCAATGGCGCACACATTACAATTTTATCACCACGCTGATTGCAATAATTAGTAACCAGCTGGTCACTTACTTGAAAAACAAAGTAACTTGAGTATTGATATGTACATTTATAATAGCCAGGCATCTAGCCATCACTATTTGGTACTTGTTAAAGTAACTCAAATCTTTTTGCTTTTTTTCCTGCTTTCAACATATGCAATTCAAGAACTGACAATTCACTCGCTTCCATATCCCACCCCTTAATAGGTTTCTTTGCAATGAGATAACCAATGTTATTCACTTCACCTTTCATTGGTTTTAATGTTGTGGCTGATCCATGTATGGTTTGTATATTCTTCAAGCAGTCTCAGGAATTTAGGTTTTTTATCGTGTGTAACCCCTATTTCCAAACATGAAATACAATGCTTAAACAATAAACGTTGTGCCTTATGCTACGACAAATACAACATATACAGTTAATTGACAATTGTCAGTTTGAAAAAAGTTAAATATATGTTTTTAATAAATTTGAATTCAGAAGAAATACATACGTGTACTTTAGTATTTTATTAGGGTGTGTGCTTTGAACTAAGCATTTTATAGAAAACACTCTGAATCTTTTTTTTGCCCTTTAAACACTTCATTTGGACTATATTTATTGCTCTGTACTGAGTGGTACTTTTCACCTTTGCTGGAAGATTTGCGATGCTGACTTTATGCAAGCTTCACTTTCAGAAAAATGACCAGACCCTGTAAATACCAAATGTAAAAAAAAAATTGTTGAGCCAAAATTGTTGTGGACAACAGAATTTGAGTTTACGTTGCAGTTTTGTTTTTGTTGAATAAGTGTCTTTCTTCTTATTTTCAGCTAGGCTACTGTAATGTGAAATTGGACAAAACCTAATTAATCCAGACAATTAACATGGTCCTTATGAAATCAGCACCTTTTAGCCTATGGAAATTTATCCAGAGTAAATTCTGGCTCTACAATTAAAAAAAGTGGGAATTTTAAGTTATTTAATAGCAAGTGTCAGCACATGATTGTCTCTGTAAAAGAGTACATCATTCACAGATACAAAAACAAGCAAATCTATGTTTTGATTAGTGTTCTAAGGAAAATACTCTGGTGGGCATTCAAGTTTTGTAAAAAGGATCAAAAAATGTCTGCACTGGCTTGCAACTTTATTATAAAATGCTGGCGGTGAAAGAGTTAAAAGGTTGTGACAATTACATGTTTAGTGTATAGAGCTATAATGGTAGAACTATGACATGCATAGAAGACATACTGTAGATGTCTTTCCTTTTCTATCTTTGCCGACTTTAAAAAAATTGTCACAGACATTTTTATTTAAATTATTTTTAAGTTTCCAACAATAAGTATTTAGATCAAATGTTAGTAGTGAAACCTTCATGCTTTCTCAACTAAGGGCTATGTTTGTGCTGTCTCAGTGACAGTACGGATATAGATGGGAGTGTTTCTATTTCGGTAAATGATTAACATAGAACTGAGAAGCTATTTATTTACCGGCTTCCTAAAATATTTCACCTTTAGTGTTAAAGGTAAGGATGGAATGAACCAGAGACCGTGGCATAACAAGGCAGATCGGACAGAAATTAATTGGAGGCATTCTTAGAGTCATACATCATACAAAATTGCATTATTCTAGGACAGAAGACATATTTTCTAACTTCAAAAACAGAGCCATTAGGAATCCAAGTCTAACCCATCTGCTCTGTAAACTCTGTGTATCCAGGCCATTTTTTATAAACTAACATACAGGAAGCAAACTATGACAGAATCATCATTTTCTCTGTGTTCCTGTGGAGACAGGAAAATGGACTCACTGTTTGTTTGTCTTAGGGTTTGACAGTGTGTCTGACAGCTTCTAATGTAACATCTATCATTAAAACTCTTTAACTCTACTTAGTTGACAGTAATAATAATAGTTTTTATAATCCCTTTGGGATCTTTCAGGATTGCATTTGTGAACCACAGCATGATCATCATGTATGACTAAGGCTTATAGACAAACTCTAAGTGAAATCACATTACATAGAATATAACTTTCCTGCTATGAGTCAACTTGCAAAGAACACCTTGTTCTGTTATGCTTTAAGAAAGTATTTTTATTCCTCATACATCTGTGTCTGTCACTGAATAATGATCATCCTCTGCTTTAGTTTCATAACCAACACTCATAGGTTCTCTGTAATTTGTCAGTTTCTGTAAAAAATAGAGGAAAAGTTATATAACAGCATAGTCTTTTCCAAAAGAACGTGGTTAATTCCACTTACAGAACACACTGGTTTCTGGGCAGAGATTGAAATATAGTGGTTCTATACCAAAATCAATCTACATACTGTCTGACACTAACCACTGAAGCAGGAGACATTCCCCTGCAGGAGAACACCAAATGTCCTAAACTGAAATATGTTATGAAGAAAGTTCTTGAATAAAACATAAGGGGAAGAAGACCCAATACAGAAAGCACGTAATACAACTTTAAAGGAGTATTTTAAGAGAACCATTTACTGGGCATCAAAGACAATTCCTGAACAAAATCAACATACTTAAAATATATTTGCCTATAATAAGGTGCAAAAAAACACATTGAAAATATGGAATTCAAAATCTAATTTAAACCTAGCACCATAAAATAACTATTTATGTTCAGGTGTAATGTTGATCTCATTTGTTTAAAATGAGAAATAAATTAAATGCTAATTTATACAAATAAATTACAAACAACACTGTAGAAGATTATAAACAATTAGATGAAACCCAGGTTTAGGAACTATTTTTGATCTCCAGCTCAGTCATCTGTGCACATGAAGGACTTCTTACTGCCTCTAGAATAAAAGCATACAAATACAGGGTTAAAAATGTGATTAAATAAAATGCATAATAATTTGAGACATTTCACACTATAATACACCGTCAGGGCCCAAGAGTTTTACATTTAATACATGAAAAAATTGTTTGTAGATTTAAGACTTTCAGGCATACCAATCACAACAAAATTGGGAATCCTATATTCCCATGTACACTTCTCCAGTTCACAGTTTGGGCCTGGGTTTTTTATTGCCACCTTAATTCACCAGACTGTGTCTTCACATCCACTCCATCAAATGATCCAAGATCAATTTCCTTAAATGTTTGAAAACTTGCTGTCAGTATTAAGCCAAATTACTACAACATGCTTTTGGAACTAATACTGATATAAGGCAAATTACAGTACATACAAGACCAATTAAAAACATATTATTTTTAAATTGTTAAAGATTCAGTTGAAATTGTACAAAATTACAATGACCTGTTAGTAGGGTGACCACCTGCTAATAAGCCCAAGGGGGGTCAAGGGGTATGTTTCTGAGGGACAATGTGGGACACTGCCTGGCGCGGCAGTGCCCCCACCCCCCGGAGAGACTCACTGAGAGTGGTTTACCCATTTCTAGCACATACCACCTTACATGGTATATTAATAATGCCCTATTCCCCTAAACATGTGTAATTGCTGATGTATGCTCATGAATAGGCCAACCAATGTGTATTTTTTTAAATAAAGATTCATAATATTTTGAACATTCAATGAATTGACAAATGCACTTCCACTTACGACTTACTTTAGCTATTTATTTTTATTTATTTTTCATTACAATTTATTCACTTTACTTAAATTATAATAAAAAATGATAGGATTAACAGCAATTGTAGTTGCTCAACACCACAGGAACAGTTAAAAAAAAGTCTTAACTCACAACTCCAGAGGTTCACGGAACGAGCAGGGGCTAGCTTTGTGCCACAATCTCCTGCTCGATATGATGTAACGTGTTGGACAGTGTGATACCTGAGAGACAAGGCACGAAGAGCCTTTTACGCAATCAAAAAGAATATCAAAATTGACATCCCAACCGTAATCTGGCTGAAAATAATACAATCAATTATAGAACCAATCGCGCTGTATGGAAGTGAGGTTTGGGGTCCTCTCGCCAACCAAGAGTTCAGCATTTACATTTACATTTAGTCATTTAGCAGACGCTTTTATCCAAAGCGACTTACAAGTGGGGTAGGTCATGGAAGCAATTAGGACATCATAAGTACAACAAAAGCATAAGGGCAATCAAAAATAAGGTTCATATAGTCCAACACAGTATACAGAATCATTCATACATTCATTTTTTTTTTTTTTTTTTTTTTTTAAAGTAGATAAGAAAAGAGTAGAGAAGAGAGTTGAGTCAGAACAGATCAGTCAGATGTCAGATGTTGGCGGAAGAGATGTGTTTTCAGGCGTTTCTTAAAGATGGCTACAGAGTCTGCAGATCTTGTAGCAGCAGGCAGATCATTCCACATAGGTGGAACAGATCCGGAGAAGGTGCGGGAGAGAGATTTTTTACCTTTATGGGATGGGTGACCACCTGCAGATGGGACAAACACCCAATAGAGATTCTGCAAACAGAAATGTTTAAAAACATTCTATGGGTACAGAGAAAAACTCCAAACAACGCCTGCAGAGCAGAATTAGATTAGATTAGATTAGATTCAACTTTATTGTCATTACACATATACAAGTACAGTGTAACGAAATGTAGTTTAGGTCTAACCAGAAGTGCAATTAGCAAGTGCAGATATACAGTGTGAATAAATACAGAATACAATATTAGGAAAATAATTTACGATGGGCATGTACTATGAAAATATGACAGTCGGTATGTACTATGAACAATATATACAGAAGGATATATACTGTGAACATTAGTGTACAGGAGGTTATGAACAGATAACAATATAGACTGTACAATAGTGCAAGTGACTTGAGTGTGCATTAGTTACAGACATTAGCTATTAAAGTTACAGTGCAGTAGATGAGTTAATGCAGTTATTAAAGGTACGGTGCAGTACATGAGTTAATGCAGATATACAGTTACAGTGCAGTAGATGAGTTAATGTGGTTATTAAAGGTACGGTGCAATACATGAGTAGATGCAGATATACAGTTACAGTGCAGTAGATGAGTTAGTGCAGTTATTGAAGCTATAGTGCAATAGATGAGTAGATGCAGTTAGTTATGCGATAGATGCAATGCAATAGATGAGTTAGAGTGCAGTAGGTGAGTTAGTGCAGTTATTGAAGTTACAGTGCAGTAGATGAGTTAATGCAGTCATTAAGGTTACAGTGCAGTAGATGAGGTAATGCAGTTATGAGAGTAGTCCATTAGTGCAAATGAGCATTCAGTGTAATATTCCTGGTGTGCAAGTGAGCAGTATAGAGTGCAAATGATGCTGTGTGTGTGTAAACAGTCCGGTAGAGCAGATACATGAAGTACTGGTGTGTACAGTTCAGTCATGCATGGCAGCCCTGTAGTGCAATGTAAACATTGTAATAGCAGCGTTAAAGTTATGAGAGGTAGTGAAATCAGTGGGGAGCAGAGTTCAATAATGAAACAGCTCTGGGAAAAAAGCTGTTTCCTAGTCTGCTGGTTCTTGTCCGGAGGCACCTGAAGCGCCTACCGGAAGGCAGGAGAGTAAACAGTCTATGAGCGGGGTGAGAGGAGTCCTTGAGAATGCTGCGAGCTCGACGCAGACAGCGTTTCTTCTGGATGTCCTCAATGGAAGGGAGTGTAGTTCCTGTGATGCGCTGGGCTGTTTTCACCACCCGCTGCAGTGCCTTGCGCTCAGCAACAGAACAGTTCCCGTACCAGACTGTGACACAGTTGGTCAGGATGCTCTCTATCGTGCAGCGATAGAAGTTCACCAGGATAGTTGAAGACAGTTGGTTCTTCTTCAGTGTCCTCAGAAAGAAGAGACGCTGGTGAGCCTTCTTGACCAGGCATGAGGTGTTGGTGGTCCAGGACAGGTCCTCCGAAATGTGGGTCCCCAGGAACTTAAAACTGGAAACACGTTCAACAGCCGTCCCGTTAATGTGGATGGGGTCGTGTGTGCCTCCTTTCGCCTTCCTGAAGTCCACGATGATCTCCTTTGTCTTGGAGGTGTTAAGCAGCAGGTTGTTGTTTGAGCACCATGTGGCCAGGTGCCGTACTTCCTCCCTGTAAGCAGTCTCGTCGTTGTTTCTGATGAGACCAATCACTGTTGTATCGTCTGCAAACTTGATGAGGGAGTTAGATCCATTCACAGGCCTGCAGTCGAGTGTGAAAAGGGAGTAGAGAAAGGGGCTCAGTACGCAGCCCTGTGGTACACCAGTGTTGAGGGTGGTTATGGTGGAGCAGATGTTGCCTAACCTAACAAGCTGAGGCCTATTCGTCAGGAAATCCATAATCCAGTTGCAGGTTGAATTGTTAATGCCTAGGTTTCCAAGTTTGATGATTAGCTTGGAAGGGATTACGGTATTGAATGCAGAGCTGAAGTCTACAAACAGCATGCGTGCATAAGTGTCCTTATTGTCCAGATGTGTGAGCACGGAGTGCAGCGCCATGGACACTGCATCATCTGTGCTCCTATTGCTACGGTAGGCAAATTGGTATGGGTCCAGTGTGGATGGTAAAGAGTCTTTTAGGTGTGACAGGACCAGCCGCTCGAAGCACTTCATAACAATGGGTGTGAGTGCTACAGGGCGGTAGTCGTTCAGGCATGTCGTGCTGGAATGTTTCGGAATGGGCACAATGGAGGTGGATTTGAAACATGCTGGAACCACTGCTTGGGCGAGGGACAGGTTGAAGATGTCCGTGAAGACCCCAGCGAGCTGCTCCGCACATGCCCTGAGTACGCGACCAGGGATGCCATCAGGGCCAGCAGCCTTGCGCGCGTTTATCCGGCTAAGTGCAGTGAAAACATCTGTGGAATTTACTGTGATGATTGGGTGGTCAGTGGAAGGTGTGAGCCTGGTGGCGGGTTCCTTATTGTCTCTCTCAAAGCGTGCATAAAAGTCATTAAGCTCGTTCAGAAAGGCAGCATCTGTGGTTATGGGGATGGAGTGGTTGGGTTTATAATCACTAATGGCCTGGATGCCCTGCCACATGCGTCGAGGGTCAGAATTGGTAAAATGCTCCTCTAGCTTCAACTTGTAGCAGTGCTTGGCCTTTTTGATGCCCCTCTTCAGATTTGCCCTGGAAGTACTATAGGCCTGTGCATCACCTGATCTGAAGGCGGTGTTGCGTGCTTTCAACAGGAGGCGCACTTCCTTGTTCATCCATGGCTTCTGATTAGGGTATATGGTGATCTGCTTTAGAGTTGTGACACTATCAATGGTGGTATTGATGTAGTCCAATACAGAGGAGGTGTAGCTGTCTATATCCGTGTGAGAGCCACTGGTGGCCTGAGAAGCAAACATACTCCAGTCTGTGTGTAGAAACCTTTCCTGGAGTGTGAAGTCTGCCCCCGCAGGCCACACCTTGATGGTCTTCACTGATGGCTTCACACGATTAATGAGAGGTGAATACTTGGGGGTGAGGAACAAAGAAAGGTGATCAGATTGACCCAGGTGGGGGAGGGGGGTTGCGTTGTAAGCTTCAGCCATGTTTGTATAGACATGATCTAAAGTTTTGTTTCCTCTTGTGTGGCAGGAAACATGCTGGTGAAATTTAGGGAGCACTGTCTTTAAGTTAGAGTGATTAAAATCTCCCGCAACAATAAATGCAGCCTCCGGGTGAGCAGTCTGTTGTTTACTGATGGCTGCATGAAGTTCTTTCATAGCAAGCTTGGCATCAGCATCCGGTGGAATATAAGCTGCCGTTATAATGGTAGAAGTGAATTCCCGTGGCAGATAAAACGGTCTACATTTAACCATGAGAAACTCAAGGTTAGCCGAGCAGTGTCTCCCGACAATAACAGAGTTCGTGCACCAAGCTTTATTGACATAAATGCACAGTCCACCTCCTCTTGTCTTACCGGATTCCTCTGCCGTTCTATCCGCGCGGTGTGTGTTGTAGCCCGCTAACTCAATAGCGTTGTCCGGTATGCCGCTGTGTAGCCATGTTTCCGTGAAGATTATGACATTGCAGTTCAAAAGTTTTTTGTTGTTGATGATGCGGAGTCGAATCTCATCCATTTTGTTCACTAATGATCGTACATTAGCAAGGAAAATGCTGGGTAAAGAGAGCCGATGTGGTGTTAGCTGTAGCTTAGCTCTTAGCCCTCCGCGTTTTCCCCGCCTTTGTTTACGATCTCGACGCCGCCGGCGAGCACTTCCGCCCGGCCGTGTGGGGTGCGTAGCATCGGGTGTTTTGGCGATCTCAGGGACGAGTTGAATGTTGCTGATATAACTTCCGGGAATGCGCAAACCGATATCCAAAAGCTCATGCCGGGTGTACGTTGTGAATGCACAACTGTTCTTAACGAACAGGCCCGAGATGAGCAAGAAAAACACTATATAATTGCTAAAACTGGAGAGACGCTGAGCCTCGCGATGTTCACGCGCCGCCATCTTGGTCTGAAACAAGATGGACTGTATCCTCTAATCATTAAAATACAAAAAAAGAGCTTTAAAATTCTACACACACCTTAAGAACAGCGACACAGACACACTCCATCACAAAGCCTTAAGTCATCAAGAGCTGAGCCCAGAGAGAAACCCCTTCATCCAACTGATCTCACAACTAACTCTACAACCCCAAACATGCCCAAGCCAACCCCAAACCCCAGCCAGACTAAATCAAATGATCAAAACACAAAAAGAGAAATAACTCAAACACTGGACAGAAGCAACAGCTCAGCAAAGTAAACTGGAATGCTATCTGTCACTAAACAGAGAATATAAAGTGTCAGAATACCTCACAAGCGTATCAGACCCTAAACTAAGAAAAGTGTTGAGCATGTACAGACGCAGTGATCACCAGCTCACTGTAGAGACGGGCAGACACAGACACACATGGACACCGAGAGAAGAGCGACTGTGTCCACACTGCACACACAATCAAGTGGAAACAGAGCTGCACTTTCTCCTCTCCTGTCCCAACTACTCACACATCAGAGAAACATTCTTCCCCCAGTTTACAAGCTTACACAAAGACTTTGACCAGTTTCAACAAAAGGACAAGACAGATTTGGATGTCTCTTTCTGTTGGACACGTTTCTTGTGAGTCTCTGTGAGTCTGTGTCGTTTGACATCGTATTCCCCTCCATGTCCGATTGAGAAGGACGTTTTGCAAAGGTCACAAAAAGCCCTCTCGGTATCCCCCTCAACACCTTTCAGCCACAAATATTCATTTTCCCAGTCTTTCTTGTACCCACACCTTCTCTTTTTAATTAATGGCTCAGACTCAGTCTCTTTCTCCATTTTTCAAATTGGAGCGCGCATAAAAGTTCCTTCCCAGTGTGTGCATGTGCGCGCGCTGTCATGACAACAACGGAACAACCTAGTCAGTATGGAAAGCCGTTTGGGTCATATTTCGCCATCAACCAGACGCCTGGTGTTCAGAAGACGCCTGCTTTTACGGCGTTAAAGACGTACAGACGCCTGCTTTTACGGCGTTAAGACATACAGACGCCGTAAATTACGGCGTTTAAGACATACAGACGCCTGCTTTTACGGCGTTTAAGACATACAGACGCCGTAAATTACGGCGCTTTAAATGCAATGCGAAACGCCGTTCATTTCGCCGTTTGAACTTCCATAGTACGCCGTAAATTACGGCGCTTCCGTGTAACAAAGACGCCGTAAAAAGCGGCGTTTTCTATAATATTCAAATCAGCCCAGCCTTTTCTACACAGTCCAGCCCCTCCAATGAACAGACAGACATGTCTAGTAGAATGTCGATCTGAATAACGTTAACTGTTTTTAACTTTATTGCGAATAATACTTAGACTTTCATTATGTGATATTTTCCATTGGGCGCGTTTATCCTCCTTTTCGGTTATCATATGTGTACGAGCGGCATACTTTAGAGCGAGTACGTTCATGACACTTTGTGCTTTTTATCCATTGACTTCGTGCGCGTCGTTGTCATCCTCGGTGGCGTAGTGGACTGCGTGCTCAGCAGCGAAAATTCATCTCTTTTAACGATTGGAGTTCGACTCCGCGGTCCGACCATATTCTTCATTCCTTTTGAATTGTTCCATTGGGTCATGTTTTTAAATATTGGAACACTACCTGTTGCTGGCAACTTATTAAATGACAAGAAACACTTATTACAAGCCAACGATCTAAGGCCTTAATGCATGCAACAGATGCGGGCTAAGTCTGCTTACTGTACTGTGGCTGTTGTGAGTATGTTTTTATTGATTAAAATTATTTCCCATCTACGAACCCGTTTGTATTTCCATTTTCATAAAAACTGCACATGCTGCATGCACTCAGTATAAACCCCTATAAGCTTTTGACAATCAAAAATCTAAAAATGGAGGAGACTGTTCACATACAGAAACAATAAGGGAAATGCTGACCAAAAAAAAGATATTGTTGGGTTATTCTTGTATAGGATGTATACTTGTATACACATAGCCATCTTAAGCTAAATTGTCAGACGAAAATAAAAGCCAATTGATTTGGCTGATTAATGCACATTTACGGATTCTCAATTACCACCAAACTAGAAATGAAATAAAAAAAAAAATGTACACAAAGTCGCCTAACTGTGCAGAAAGTAAAATGTATGCAGCACAAAAGCACTGGATATTTAGGTTATAATACGCTCCATCCACATCGAGCTGAGTTTCTTTATTGAAAAAATACGTGCTTTGACGAGTAAAATAAATCATATCTAAATTAAAGTTTGTTTCTCATTCTCAGTCTGTCGATGCCGGCTCCGGAGAAACGGCTGCCTACATAAATACTGCCTTCTTGTAGAGGTTGCTAAGCGATTTTGGGATGGCTATTTTGACGAGGCAGGCGACGCCGCGTTCACTTATCTTAGATTTAGTGTGGGACTTATGCATAACTGCATTATGTAAGTGATTTTTATTCGTTTTTACAAAAATAACAAATAACTCCCTTAACTCTTATTTGCTTTACCAAATTATTTAGCCTTAATTATGCGTGCGTGTTGTTCTTTTCAGCAGGGTCATGGGCTTTAATTATATTTATATAGGCTACTATATAATTGATAGTAATGTATTAATATAATCAATTTATAAATGATTGGAAAATTAAGATGTTTAATTCAAGATGTTTGGTGTCAAACCAAGAGTTAGAAAACTTGTTCATCATCTCCAGCAGGGTGGATCCCTGTATGGACTGCTCAATGGCCCCCCCCAAAAGACCATCAGACAGCTGCAGCTGAAACAGAACGCTGCTGCTAGGATTCTGAATAGAAAATCTGAGCACCTCAGCCCAATCGTCAGGTCACTATATTCCGGTTACATTTAGAATCGTTTTTTAAGGTATTTTTAGGCTACTTGTCTATACGTCACTCAATGTACCGTATGACCCAAATAGTGTACATTGCAGATATGCGCATTAAAAAATAACTCAAAAGACTACTCAGATCATTAGAATTAAGTCAGTTAGAGATAACAAAAGTTGACTCAAAACAAGGTTCGACAGCGTTAAGAAACTATATGCCACCTGAACCCGCAGGCATCAGATGCTCTTCAATATTACCTTCTTTGGCATCCAGATTAAAAACACAATTAGTCGTGCATTTGTCTTTTTCCTTCAGTTGCACATTTGATTTCCTATTTATTGTTATTTTCAATTCCTAAGTATGTGTGATTTAAAAGAATTAACGCTTTTTGAAGATCTCTTTTGCATTATGTATCCTTCTTTTTTTGTAATTTCTATATACATCACCATTACCTGTTTGGAATGTGATATATAAATAAACTTGCATTGCCTGTATGTATTGAATCATTAAATGGACGCCAATTGACAACAAGCCTACCCCAATTCTAAATGTACCGTATAACCTCTTAATTTGATTGAAAATCGATGCCTTTACGATCTGATGTGAGATGGACAAAAAGAGGCAAAGGGGAGGTTCGAAATCGGTCTCTTGCGTGAAAAGTATTCGATAAGCGCTCTGACGCGCCCCCCCCCCCCCCCCCATTAGAATGAATGCGCAAACAAAGTGGTTTTTCATCGTGATTTAAGCCAACAAGGGGTCAGTGTAAATAGACACTCTGTTCATTTAATCCCTAACATTACCAGTTACGCAGCATTTGTTAAAGCGTATTACTTGTACAAAGGAATTGTTAAGCAATTTAAAGTATTTAGCATTACAATGACTGATCGCCGTATCAATGTAATATTTATATTATTATTGTTGTTGTTATAAGTGCACAGACAATTACATGACACTACAACTTATATTCATATAAAGAGATAAAGTTATCAACATATATAACACATAGTATAAATAGTATAAAAATGAAAAAGTGTTTGTAGAGAATGAAAGCTAGTTCAATTCATGAAAGCATGAAAAACCATGGAACTTGATAGTATAAATAAAACAGCCTTTATTAACTAATGTCTTTAAAATAAGAAACAAAACACCTTGTCGAGATACTTTAATTCTATACTCTCAAGTGCCTTGCTTGTTTGGAGTTGAACTATTCCTCATCCGAAGAGCACAAATAATTTTTAGCATTCTTTTTTATATACTTTTATATACTTTATATTTTTTCCACCCTGCTGGAGATGATGAACAAATTTCTAACTCTTGGTTTGACACAAAACATCTGGAAGAAAACATCTTAATTTTGCAATAATTTATAAATTGATTATATTAATATATTACTTTAAATTATATAATAGCCTATGTAAATTTAATAAAGCCCATGACCCTGCTGAAAAGAACAACACGTACGCATAATTAAGGCTAAATAATTTGGTAGAGCAAATAAGAGCTAAGGGAGTTATTTATTAATCGTAAAAAGAAATAAAAATCACTTACATAATGCAGTTATGCATAAGTCCCACACTAAAACTAAGATAAGTGAACGCGGCCTCGCCTGCCTCGTCAAAATAGCCATCCCAAAAACAAAACGTTTTAACAAACATGATCGCTTAGCAACCTCTGAAAGAAGGCATGAAGGCAGCCGAGCGCGTTTCACCGCAGCCGGCATCAACAGACTGAGAATGAGAAACGAACTTTAATTTAGATATGATTTATGCTTTTGTGTTGCATACATTTTACGTTCTGCACAGTTAGGCGAATGTGTGTATATTTTTGTTTCATTTAATTTTTAGTTTGGTTGTAATTGAGAATCCGTAAATGTGCATTAAACAGCCTAATCACTTGGCTTTTATTTTTGTTTGACAATTTAGCTTAAAATGGCTATGCGTAGGCTATAACTTTCGTTATTGCACATTTGCTGGTTGTTGTTCTGTATTAACCAGTAAGTAAGTTATAAAACATGCCTATATTTTCCTTTAAAAATTGCTATACAAGAATAACCCAACAATATCATTTTTTTGGTCAGCATTTCCTATTGTTTCTGTATGTGGACAGTCTCCTCCATTTTTAGATTTTTGATTGTCAAAAGCTTATAGGGGTTTATACTGAGTGCATGCAGCATGTGCAGTTTTTATGAAAATGGAAATACAAACGGGTTCGTAGATGGAAAATAATTTTAATCAATAAAAACATACTCACAACAGTCACAGTACAGTAAGCAGACTTAGCCCGCAGCTGTTGCATGCATTAAGGCCTTAGATCGTTGGCTTGTAATAAGCGGTTCTTGTCATTCAATAAGTTGCCAGCAACAGGTAGTGTTCCAATATTTAAAAACATGACCCAATAGAACAATTCAAAAGGAATGAAGAATATGGTCGGACCGCGGAGTCGAACTCCAATCGTTAAAAGAGATGAAGTTTGGCTGCTGCGCACGCAGTCCACTACGTCACCGAGGATAACAACGACGCGCACGAAGTTAATGGATTTCACAAACATAAACGCACAAAGTGTCATGAACGTACTCGCTCTAAAGTGTGCCGCTCGTACACATATGATAACCGAAAAGGAGGATAAACGCGCCCAATGGAAAATATCACATAATGAAAGTCTAAGCATTATTCGCAATAAAGTTAAAAACAGGAAACGTTATTCAGATCGACATTCTACTAGACATGTCTGTCTGTTCATTGGAGGGGCTGGACTGTGTAGAAAGGGCTGGGCTGATTTTAATATTATAGAAAACGCCGCTTTTTTACGGCGTCTTTGTTACATGTAAGCGCCGTAATTTACGGCGTACTATGGAAGTTCAAACGGCGAAATCAACGGCGTTTCGCATTGCATTTAAAGCGCCGTAATTTACGGCGTCTGTATGTCTTAAACGCCGTAAAAGCAGGCGTCTGTATGTCTTAAACGCCGTAAAAGCAGGCGTCTGTATGTCTAAACGCCGTAAAAGCAGGCGTCTGTGTGTCCTAAACGCCGTAAAAGCAGGCGTCTTCTGAACACCAGGCGTCTGGTTGATGGCGAAATATGACCCAAACGGCTTTCCATATATGTCGTGCTTGTCAGTCTCGTTTGCTAACGATACAATCCGAGCGTCATAAGAATTGGGCTTCAAATGCTGTGCGCACACGCGCTACGCGGGACGGGTGGTCACTCTACCTGTTAGAAAATTGTTAAGGAATGAAATAATATACAGTCTTACTTTGTTTTCCTTTTTGGTGGCCTCAGGGAGTCTATCTTTGACTGGAGATGAGTCTGCTGTTCCACAAGATGTGCTACTGTTGTGTTCTTTTTTTTTCATTTTACTCTGTCAACGACATAATCAAAACAAAATCAAAACACACGGATTTAATTCCGTCCACACCATCATTTCTAAACTTTATCATAGCTTGATACTCTCTTGGGAACCTTGACAAATGTATTTTGACTGTGCTTTTACATTGGATGCTTGAAAGGCATCACACATGTAATTCATGACTGCCAATAAATTGTCTTATCCGTTGGTTAAATAGTGGGCAGATCTTTCCCAGATGGGTTCAATGTTTCAGGTCCTCACAAATCCCATATTATATGTCCCATAATCTCTCTGCTTTGTTGTCACAGGGGAAATAACACAGAGATCCTAAGAAAATTGAAAAGATGTGTGAGTACCGTGTTTTTTAAATCAGCCTCCCTACTTCAAGTCAAGTGACAAGTCTGAGCAAAATAAGATTATTTCTGGTTAATTTCTAGTGTGCAGTACATTTAAATATTCACATTATAATTAAACACATTGACTATTTTCTTAATCCCGATTTCATTGACACATCTTGGCTTTAGCCAGGACTATGCCTTAGTTGAATTAAGATATTTATGTCGCATTTAGAAATGCCTTAGAAGAATAGATTACTGTGAGCATCTTGAGACAAATCAATGGCACAGATATGTTTTAAGATATGTCTGGGCAAGTTATGTTGAGTTAAGACAGGTCACACATTCATTTTAGTCTGGGACTACCCTTAAGCCTTGCCTTTGAAACCGGGCCATGATGTTTTAAATATAATATTAAGTATCACATTTTTACATTGACTCAACTCAACTTTATTTATATAGCGCTTTTTACAATTCCCATTGTTACAAAATAGCTGTACATGAGACATATTGACTATAAGCAAAACAACTAAAGTCATGTACCTGTAAAAACAAGAAAAAGGTGAAAACACAGAAGACAGAAATACCCAATGAAGGACTTTAAAGTCCTGCGTGTTCAAAAATTGGAGAAAGGCAGCTCAAATAGATGTTGAAGTTTATTGATCAGAATCAGCGCGCTGGGTTGTTCTCGACACAACGTCTTACATAGAAGCAACCCGGAAACACAGTTTCACACAGTATTTATATGGTATGGTTCGTCGTTCTGTCTTCCTCCACCTCTCTTTTTGGCTCCTCCAATAGCAGGCTCTTTCTTTGTCTTCAGCGAGTGGTTTTCATCACTTGTTTCCCTCCACTTCTGGTAGTTCCTAAAAAACAACTTTTCATCCCCCCACCCTAATTTCTAGAGAACACACTGCATTCTTTACCTGTTATAAAACTATGTGTGTGCGTGCAATTTCACACCCTGTTTCACCCCCAACTAACATTTGACTCAGTTCCTCCTTCCACTCACACACACACATAGACACATTCTGTTGCAAGCACATCATTATCAGCACATAATATATAGTTTTAACACTTCACGCAATCAGAAAAATAACACACATAAATGATTAAACATAACACATAATTGATTAAACATAAATGATTAAATCCCTCATAATCTGCACTCACATACCATGAGTCTTTAACTGCCTTTCAGTTACTCCCTTATCTTTACATGTAAAGCTGCACCCCCACACACATTACCATAGCAGGCACTTTCAATCTCAGCACAGAAACCCCTCGCAGCTTTTGCTTAAACATTTTCATTAAGACACACACATTATGTTAATCAAACTATAATAAAGAGTAAAGATTCAAACATAATAAAACTCATTTAAAAAACTCCTTCACCACATATTAACGCTACACACACACACACACACACACAATATGCACACATATTTACACACATCGACATAGACACAAGGACACACACGGACACATGCACTCACAGTGAAAGCACACATTTAAAATAAAGGAGATAGAAACACAGGTCAAATATTAAACAGACTATAAATTTCTATATGCAATATTAATTATGTAAAACTTCTGAATACTAAAGCAGCCCCCAGCCAGGCAAATAGTGCAAAACAGTATGCAAACGGTGGCGAGGACAAGCTGCTGCCTCTGCACAAGCTTGACAGTGCTTACACACAGCGAATAAAATAAATATATAGATTTAAGATTATCATTAATAATCTAATAGCATTTGAAATTTTGTAGTGAAGTCGTGTCCGGTCAGCGCATCCTATATCAAGCTCTATCATCTCAGCTCTTGTCAGGTCATCGCTTCACATTCTACGCACTGCCTTCAGGTTTGGGCATGAACTGCATCCTGCGGTAACTTTGGAACAATGAGACAAGACTGGCTGAGAATAAAGTACTGTTCTGCACTTTTTGATGCAACAAGTAAATCAGTTGTTGTCGGAAGTGTACCTAAATAATGCAGCCTAAACCCTCTAAGGATTTATAATACAGAAGTGTAGTGTTTGCAAGATTAAAAAAATGCGTCTTTAGTCTAGATTTAAACTGACAGAGTATTTCTGCCTCTCGGACAGTGCAGGGAAGACTATTGCAAAGTTTAGGCGCTAAATAGGAACAGGATCTACCACCTGCACTTGATTTTGAAATTCTAGGTATTACCAACTGACAGGATGCCTGAGAGTGTAATGCAGGTGAAGGACTGTAATACAATAGAAGTTTGCTCAAATACTGCGGAGCAAACCATGTAGGGCCATATAGGTAATAAGAAAGATCTTAAAGTTAATTTGATGCTTTATAGGTAACCAGTGCAAGGTTGACATAACCGGGCTGATATGCTCATACTTTTTTGTACATGTAAGAACTCGAGCGGCCGCATTTTTTACAATTTGGAGTTTTGTAATAAGCCTGCAGGGCAACCACCTAACAGTTATTTACAGTAATCTAGTCTTGATGTCATGAATGCATGAATAAACTTCTCTGCATCTGACAATGACAGCATATGACACTATGATTACAAACTATTACACACAGACACACACATTGCCCACACCCGATCCCACGCCTCCGTCGCTTTGAACCACCAGCCTGAACGGACCGGATGGCTGCTTGCCGGAGCTGGATTAACTTCCCCTGTTGCAAGTCGTGTCTATGGTGTATTATTTGTATTTGTTTTTCTTCCCACATTCCTCATGTTATGCTGTATTTTTCTTCTTAATCCATTTCGTTACAGTGTACTTGTATATGTGTAATGACAATAAATTGAATCCAAATCCAAATATGACGTAGTTTAGATATATTCTTAAAATGGAAAAACGCAATGACTCCCAACTGACAGATTACTGTCGAATAGAATGCCAAGATTCTTAGCTGACGATGAGGGTTTTATGGAGCATCCGTCAATAGTTAAGCAGTATTCTTGTTTTTTACGTACGGCGCATTTCGGTCCAATAAATAACACTTCTGTTTTGTCCGAGTTTAGTAATAAGAAATTGTTACTCATCCAGTTTTTTATATCGACTATGCATTCCATTATTCGACGGAACTGTTGTGTTTCACAAGGCTTCGAGGAAATATAAACTTGAGCATCATCAGCATAACAGTGAAAGCTAATTCTGTGTCGCTTATTACATCTCCTAGTGGTCGCATGTATAATGCGAAGAGCAGAGGCCCTAAGACTGAGCCCTGTGGTACAACGTACTGGACTTGCGATTTGGATGACACCTCATTGTTTATTGCTACAAATTGAAAACGGTCGGATAACTAAGACTTAAACCATTTCAATGCTATTTCATTGAACCCGACATCATTTTCGAGTCTATGTAGCAGTGTGCTCTGGTCTATGGTGTCAAAAGCAATAAGGTCTAGCAGCACCAATAACGAAATACAACCTCGGTCAGATGCAAAAACCAGATAATTTGTAACTCAAAGCAGTCTCTTTACTGTGACATGCTCTAAATCCAGACTGGAATTCTTTATTAATGTCATTCCTTTGGAGGAAGGAGCATAATTGTGTTGAAACCACTTTTTCCAGAACTTTAGATATGAAAGGTAAATTTGATATAGGCCTTTAATTCCCTAGTTCTCTATGGTCGAGTTTGGGTTTTTTGACAAGGGGCCTTATAACAGCCACCTTAAATGCTTTAGGCACATGTACTAATGTCAGAGATGAGTTAATAATACTAAGAAGAGGATCTATAATTTATGGGAGCATCTCTTTCAGTAGTTTTGTCGGTATAGGGTCTAGCATGCATGTTGTTGATTTAGATGATCTAATGATTTTTAGACATCGTGATCTACGTTCGAAAGTAATTGCAATTTCTCCTTAGGGGCGCTGTAGAGTTTCTTCAGTGGGTTTCACTTCCGGTTGCATTGTTATATTTTTTTCTCTAATATCTTGGATTTTTCTTGTGAAGTCGTTCATATATTAATCACTGTTATGCTGATATGCAGAATCTGACATATTTTTAAAAAAACCTAGGGTTTTGCTGGTTTTCATCTATTAGGGATGAAAAGACGGCTGATCTAGACGTTTTTATGGTTTTCCTGTATTTTCGAGTACAATCCTTCCATGCTGTACAAAATACCTCTAAATTAGTTTCCTTAAAGTTGTGCTCCATTGTCGCTTTCTTTATAGCATGAGTTTGTTCATTATACCGTGGTGTTGGGCTGCCATTTTTAATCTTCTTTAAACGCAGAGTAGCAACTGTGTCTAGTGTTTCCGAGAAGGTGGAGTTTTCAATAGTAATGTCAAGATCTTCACCATTATTTTTCAAGCTAGTGATTTGAGACAATTCAGGAGGATTATCGAGAAATGCATCTTTGGTAGTTGAAGTAATTGTCCTACCATATTTGTAACATAGAGTTTGATTTCCAGCCATAGGCCAGTGAAGCAAATATAATATCAGATAATGATCCGAAATGTCTTCCCTCTGCTGAAGGTTTTTAACGCTGTCCACATTTATTCCGTAAAACAGTATAATATCAAAAGTATGATAACAAAGGTGAGTGGCTCCTGACACATGTTGACTAACGCCGATGGAGTTAAGCGTGTCTTTGAAGGCCATTCCTAAGGCATCTGTATCGTTATCTACATGGATGTTAAAGTCACCAACGACAAGGACTCTATCTGCGGCCAGTATTAGTTCTTATAAGAACCCACCAAATTCTACAAAATCTGTATGGTGCCCTTGAGGCCTATATACAATAGCTAGAATCAATTTTAAAAATGTTTTGTCCTTAGTATTAGCTGTTGATACGTGAAGTACCATGACTTCAAAAGAATTGTATTTAAATTTAGACTTCTGAGAGATGCTAAAATAATTATTATAAAGTGCAGCGACACCTCCCCCTCTACCTTTTAGACGAGGCTCGTGTTTATAGTAATAATCTTGGGGAACGGATTCATTTAGAGTAATATAATCATCTGGTTTTAGCCATGTTTCTGTCAAACAGAGCATGTCTATTTCATGATCTGTTATCATATCGTTAACAAAAAGTGCAATATTTGAGAGAGATCTAATATTAAGCAATCCGAGTCGTAACAGTTAATTATCTGTATTTTGTTATTATTTGATTTATTTAACGTTTATTAAATTTCTTTCTAGAGGTTTGCATATTATCTTATTTTTTCTGATCCGGGGAACAGAGACAGTCTCTATTTTATAATGTTTGGGAGAAGATATTATTACATGATTTACATTTTGTGTACTCTGCGACGTGAGATGGCAAGCAGACAGTTGGGTAAACTATTCTTTCTGCTCCCCTCCCTGAGTGATGATAATCTGCTATAGATCTCATCACCACAATAAGCAGTGAGGGGGCCAGAGAATATTACAGTGTCTGACATCCTGCTTGCGTGCTCACACACCTTTTTAATATTATCTTTGGTGATCTCCGATTGACAGAGTCTGACATCACTTGTGCCGATGTGAATAACAATCTTACTGAATTTACGATTAGCCTTAGCCAGCACATTTAAATTTGAATTGATGGCAGGCGCTCTGGCTCCCGGTAAACATTTGACATTGGTGGCTGGTGCCTCAATGTTAACGTTCCGAACAATATAATCACCAATAACTAGGGCACTTTCAGCAGGTTTCTCAGTTGGTGCATCACTGGGCAGGGCAAACCTGTTTGAGAATGTAATCGGAACAGTTGAGTGAGGTTTTGTCCTTTGACTTTGCCGTCTCACAGTCACAGACTTTCCCAGCTGCAGGGGATTTTCAACCGGAACCGAGCTTTGTGCGCTAACGTTGCTCGCATCCAAAGTGTTTTCTACCATCATTACACTCTTACTATCCTCAAATAAAGATTGGACTCTAATTCTTATGGAAGCATATGTGGTGCAATATTCAAAATGGCAATGCAATATTCAAAATGGCAATGCAATATTCAAAATGGCAATGCAATATTCAAAATCAATATTCAAAATGGCAATGCAATATTCAATTTGCAATGCAATATTCAAAATGGTAATGCAATATTCAAAATGGCAATGCAATATTCAAAATGGCAATGCAATATTCAAAATGGCAATGCAATATTCAAAATGGCAATGTAATATTCAAAATGGCAATGCAATATTCAAAATGGCAATGCATTTCTGTATTTAAATTTACATTTTCCATTACTACACATGTGCAAAGTTTGGTGCAGATATTATTTACATTTGCCATTTCCAACAGCAGTCTTAATGTGTAATGTGCATACTTTTTAACGCTTTATAAGTAGCAAAATTAAAATGAAAATACATTCCCGGATTGATTATATATGTTTAAGATAGTAAAGCAAAAATGTAGCAAAAAGAAAATTCTAATGTCATTTTCCCTTAATGCATTAACATTAACAGGTTGAAGATTTGGGATTGCATTTTCATTTACACACAGCGCGTTGAGTGGTGCAAAATTCAATGTGGACTTGAAAATGCATTTCGAGCTGACCACGCCCCCTCCCCGTACAGCGTCATTGCGTGAAGGCGGAGCCAGCATCGCTAGTTACAGGCATGGATGTGCGGACGCAAAGCTGATAAAAACATTCAACTGCATGCACACGAACTGGAGCACATAGAAAAAAATTACTTGGGTGTTTTTTTAAGATTAGTACGTCTCTATAGACGATAGAACTAGTAGCTACATTTCTACGGTTTTTTTATTCGCCTGTTGAATGTCTCATAATCACTTAAATACAGAAATGCATTGCCATTTTGAATATTGCATTGCCATTTTGAATATTGCATTGCCATTTTGAATATTGCATTGCCATTTTGAATATTGCCTTGCCATTTTGAATATTGCCTTGCCATTTTGAATATTGCATTGCAAATTGAATATTGCATTGCCATTTTGAATATTGCATTGCCATTTTGAATATTGATTTTGAATATTGCATTGCCATTTTGAATATTGCATTGCCATTTTGAATATTGCATTGCCATTTTGAATATTGCATTGCCATTTTGAATATTGCATTGCCATTTTGAATATTGCACCACATATGCTTCCATAAATTCTAAGATCTTCTCCCTCAGCCTATCTATTTCCCTGCATTTATCGCATGTAAAACCCTCGCAGCTGACTGAGAAGGCCAAGCTAAACATATGACCTAAGGTGCAAGAAACAATAATAGGAATAGAAGCCATAACTCACCGGGTTTGAAGAGTAATAGTGATTTATCAAGGTTGCTCGATGAATCGTAGTATATACGCTTAAACAGAGAAACAGTTAGCATACAGGACAAACTAGGCAAGAGGATATTCCACAGTGTAAACAGAAAGCAAGCTAACATGCTCATGCTGTGCTAACAATCTCAAGGAAAAATAATTTAGCAATGACAGTGATAGGTAACGATAATAAAATACACTAATATTAAGACCAAGTGTAAATGTGAGGATACAAACTAGCCGCCTGCAGCAATGCAATCAGGAACCGGAATCTGCAAATAGGAACCGGAAACCCCAACAACAATACTGGAAGAAGGAGAAGGGGAAATTATTTCAGAAGAAGTGGAAATTCACGGCACCGAGTAGAGTTTCATAATTCTTTTTTAGTAACTTTTCTATTTGTATCCATTTATGAAGACCATATGGACCAATCAACTTCTGGCAAAATAAAATCCGTTTAACTTAAGTGCAGTGAGGTAAAAGAGTTTACATTTATATTTGTGTACAGATGCTTTAATCCAATGTGATTTACAAAATATTTAAGGTAAACATGATGTCAGTTTTGACTTGGAATCAAATCCATGATTATTCTTAATTATTGATGCTTTAACACCAAATCTAGGGGAACAAACAATTCCACAAACGACCAACCAAATTGTTGCAGGTGAAACAGAATAAGAAAACAGATGCCATAAACTACACATTTTCCTTTTCCTCCGAGTATGGTAGTTTTTTTCTAATTGTTCTCTGTAAAATGCATTTTTAATGAACAGGCAATACTCATTTTGGAAGACAAGAATATTACAAACAATCTTTTAACAGCCTGTTCCCCTTGTAAGACTTGCAACTAAGCATCTTTGAACAAAAGTGAGCAGAGGTAATTACTGTGTGGAAATCTGATGGCAAAAAAAATCTAAAGAACAATAAAAAAATAGGGATCAAGGCATTTTAGGCATCAAAATGATAAAAAAATCTCTTTCTTCCAGAAAAAAATGACTATGACCATCTTTATCTAATTAAGGTCCGGGTGCCTTCGCAGACTTCATGCGAGCAGTAAAGTCACTGAAATCATGAACCTGCAACCAAATGAGATTTCCGCAAGCATCAATAATCAAGGTAACTTGTGAACTTGTTTGCTTCGTACATGTGACATTAGGGCTGAAATTGATTGGAGCTTGCGGTCTGTGGCATGGGAAATAAACAAGTGAAAATCAACGGAGTAGATGCCTGCATGCATCTCCAACATCTGACAAGATGGCATTTGCAGGTCAGGCAAAATGACAGATTATCAGTGGAGATCTGTCAGTCCTGCCAAACCATCCAAGAACCTAATCTGAAGATATCAGAGCAGGGGATGAAATGTGAATAAATTCCAGGCTCTTTACAGACAAAACAATTCGAAATATTATACATTCAACAAGTTAGAAAAACACCCACCTGTAAAATTATTGCGGCTTTTCTATTCAGTTTTCTATAAGTTTTCTTTTACATAATTCAACACTTAAAGCGGCCATAACTCAGACAGTTTCTGTTTGTCTCATGTTAATCTTGAGTATTTACAGAATTTTATCGCACCCTTCAAATATACTCTTTAGTTTGAACATATGGGGGGGTAATGACATCAGTTTCACTTACCTCCCGCGGTTCATATCCAGAATCTTTTTGCGATGGGACCGCCACTCCATCCATCACTTTCAAATGACCTCCAAATCCAGCGTTATATTCACCTATTATATAACATTCATCATCAAAATGCAGCGAACTAAAAACACAGCTGAACTTCTCGAACATAGTACTCTCTCTCTCCTGCACACACGTGAAAGTGACTTGTGAGCATGCTCCTTCTCCCGCTTTCCTTGGTTGATGCATGGGCATGCCGCATGTTTTTTTGTCCACTAAGGGACTAAGAAAGGTTGTTAAGAAGAAGATATTTTGAAAAATGCTGGTAATCAGACAGTTGGCAGCACCCATTGACTTTCATAGTCTATATTTTTTCCTACTGTGGAAGTCAATGGGTGCTGCCAACTGTCTGATTACCAACATTTTTCAAAATATCTTCTTTTGTGTTAAACAGAAGAAAGAAACTCATACAGTTTTGGAACAACTTGAGGGAGAGGAAATTATAACAATTTTCATTTTTGGGTGAACTATACCTTTAAGAGCTACATTTAGACTTAAATGTTATATGAATATGGTACCTGGAGCACAGGTTTTATCAGCTGTCAATTTTCAATGAACATTTAAGAGTGAACAATAAACATTTGTTACGTTCTATCACCAACGCTCTTTCATTGCAGGATATTATGAACTGGATGAACTGGTAGTTTACAAAGCTTTCCAAATACATTTGTACTCGGGCATCTGAGGAGTGCATTGCCTCCTTGCTTGTGTGGCAGAGCGAAGGCTTCTCAACCACGATGTAACATACTTCCTTGGCTCAAAAAGTCTTACAGGGGGCCCATTGATGCTGATCATCATCAAATTACTAACATTTGCCAAAAACAGTGTAGATCTTTTGTCTGTGCATACATTGTTCATGACACTAAAGCCCTTTTCACACTCGGCAGTGCTGCAAGGGAAGGTCTGCATGCATCGTATGAGTGGTTTTAGGCTTTCAGGCTCACTGTCTGGGTGTTCAAGGAAATCTCTCATACCATTAACTGCTTGCTCTTCACAAAGATTGAACCGATTACACAGTCGTTTCACTTGTGCCTCCCCATGCCGTATGCCAGTTGTCTGTATCCAGAACGCTGAGATCATGAAGCATTTCACCTTCAAATGAGAGGCGTTTCTCCATGTTGTTGATCAGACTTTGTAGGAACTGCTTTCCATTGATTGGAGTGAGCTTTGAATTGGACTCTAGGGGAACTGATCGGAAATGTCCCAAAGCATGTGCTGTCAGTGCCTCCCCTGATTTCTCTCCTGGGGTGTCTTTGAATGATGCCAGTACTCTGATGGTGCGCTTCAGAAGCTGGTCTGCTCTCAATAGTGTGATTGAATGGGCCTGGAGTTGCTGAGACAGGTTTGCAAGTTCAGACAGTGCATCGTACATTAGTCCAAGGTCACACAGGAATTCCTTGCTTTGCATACGACGTGCCAGGCCTCTGTAAGTTTGTCTCTCTTTGCTGTTTCATGTTTGGTCTCCCGCAGCATTTTCAAAATGTCTATTGTGTGCTTCATACGACCTCCACACAGCCTTTAGAGAATGGAAACTGCTGGCCACCCATCGCGTACTCAAAACTCTGCTAATTTTTAGGACTTGTGAACCCACTTCGTGTGCTGCTTCCGGAAGCTCCCGGGAAATTTTATTGGACTGACTGTAGAGATTGTGGATCTTCTCGATGAACGCTTTGAAGTGGTTGACTGCCTGAACCTCATCCACAGCATCAGATACAGCCAGTTCCAAACGGTGGTTCATGCAGTGCCATGTGAAGAGGTTAGGGTATCTTGCAGTCAGCCTAGTTGTCACACCAGAGTTCTTGCCTAACATGATACTGGCTCCATCAGAAACAAATGAGACTCAGTTCTTTTGAAGCCACGCTTCACTGAAGCCTGCAGTGTCCAAACAGTTAAGAAGAGCTTCTTCTATATCCTCTGCCTTTTGGCTCTCCAGCTCCACCAGTTCCAGGAACACAAATTCAGGAGTAGCTCCATCTACTGAGGCTTTCACGTTGACAATCATGGCAGATTTGTGGCTGAGAGATGTAGCCTCGTCAATGAGAACAAACAA
Organism: Triplophysa bombifrons; assembly: GCA_029783895.1. Lineage (NCBI taxonomy): Eukaryota > Metazoa > Chordata > Actinopteri > Cypriniformes > Nemacheilidae > Triplophysa > Triplophysa bombifrons. The sequence goes on from CM056466.1 coordinate 17,360,576, forward strand.
ATTGCTTGAAAAAGACACAATACTGTGAACTATTTTAGTCTGCATCTCTGTTGCTATGTGTTCCACAATTTTTGTGGAACTGTACGTTGAGTGCAGACTAGTGCCCATGTTGACACCATTTATTTCCTGATTGTCCATGGTTCATGGTTCCATGGTCAGTAAAAGGTCGGTTCATCTTAGCAAGATAGTATGCTGTTCTGAAAACAGCATCTGTTTCAGCCAACACAGTCTCTGACACAGTTCTCACCAAATTTCCAAGTAAATCCTGTCCACCCTTTTCAGTGAGTTCCTGGGCTATTGCGTGTGCCCTGGATGTCTCATGACGTCGTATCTTGTTCCTCAAAGAGGCCAGAGATATTGTTCCTGTTTGGATTTGAGGACTGGATCTTAAAATGCACCCACTCCTCAGATATGGACACTCTTTTTTCTTTGAGGATGCCTGTTGATTTTGCAAGTAAACAAAACCATGACTAATTAGCATCATCATAAAAGTTTTGTATCTATATTAACAATAACATGCTGAACAGGGCCAAAATATACTCAAAAGTATTTAATTAACTGTTTACAATCTTCACACCATGGCTAACAAATGCATGAAAAGCAGGTGAAAGGAGAACAATTTTCCACTCTTTTCAATAGCTAATTACTATAACTATTGATAACTAATATCACCTTCACCATAGTAATTTATTGGTGTAAATGTTTTAAATTAGACATGTGCCAGTATCTGTAATACAATACATCACGATAATGAACATGCACTATATTATTATCGTGGGCACTTCAAAATATCGTGAATTATTTATTGCAAATTATTTTTATTTTTAGAATGCATTTTAAGAATAAATTTTCCCCATTAACCATTTAAAATGCACAGCACCACTGTATTCCAAGTTATTTAATTACTTGCAATGGCAACATAAGTGTTGACCAACACCAAAAAAGTTATACTTGAATGTGTGAGGTTATTGATGTACAAAACATTAAAAAATCTCTGTTTCATTGTAGGGCTGCGCTCATGTTTGTGCTTCAAGCTTACAAGCTGATATAGTCACATTACATCTCTGCAGATGTGGGTTACTGATGAAAATGCGGCCGAGATGTCCGTACAGTGTGTATGGCTAAAATAGTCCTGTTAGGATATGGGTGATTAAGCAAGCACAGTCCCAGGAGGTTTCATCATGCCGTATAAAAGCATAAAGGTAGGGTAGGCAGTGTTGTAGTGATGCACCGAAATGAAAATTCTGGGCCGAAACCGAAAAATTAGAATGCACTTGGCCGAAAACCGAAACTGAAGCCGAAAATAACCCCTTTTAAAAACTTATACTAATATATATATAATACATATATATATCATAATATGAAATTATTGGGAGGCTAATTAATTGTGTTAATTAACAGATGTGTAATGTTTGATTGTGTTATGATGCATTAATTCGTTTAATAGCCTAAAATCGAGATCAGTTCACACAGTTCTCGTTTATTGTCATCTTATTCTTAAAGTGTTTAGGCGAACCCTGCACGAACACTCAGTCACATCATCATTCAGATCACTGCAAGGGGGGCAGGAGATCGCCGGTCCTGCGCTGACATGACAATCTTTGATAGACAGACGCGTGATAACAGCTCGACTGTGAGTAGGGATGGGAATTGATAAGAATTTAACGATCAAATTTTAACGATTCCATTATCGATATTGCTTATCAATCCGATTCTCTTATCGATTCTCATGGGGTGAGGGAATAAGTACAAATTTGTTTGTTTGTATTAACTCACTTTAATATCTGATAAGAACACACCACATACTCAGATTATACACAAATTATGTGTAGCAACCTCAGAACAAACCTAAAAGTAGGCTACAAAGTAAAGTCCAGGGACCTGTAGAATTTTCACATTCATCATTGGTCCAGACAAAAAAATAAAATAAAACTGCCATTTAAGTGCCATAAAAACGTCTTGGTTACGTATGTAACCTAAGTTCCCTGATGGAGGGAACAAGACGTTGTGTCGAGAACGACAGATGGGGTTTGGCCTTGAGAACCAATCAACTCTGACTACTATAGAAAAGGCCAATGAAATTTGGCGAATGAAATTTGCATGCCGGGCTCCGCCCCCGGATATCCGGTATAAAACGAAGCCGGCGTGCAGCATTCATTTAACTCTTGTTCTGAAGAGCCTGAGATCCTCTCACAACAGCAGCAGAATACGATACGTGTTCGTGGCATAAGGGACACAACGTCTCGTTCCCTCCATCAGGGAACTGAGGTTACATACGTAACCAAGACGTTCCCTTTCTGTCAGTCTCTCGAGAACAGTCGGTCTCACAACCCTTAGGGAAGCAACGGTAACAAACCTGGGCGTGTCAGCTTGAAGCTTTCGTGAAACTGCAACCTTCCAGTGTGGTGGTCGGGGGTTCCAGAGCTTTCTTGGAGAAAGATGGGTACAGCCCTGACCGGTAACCTTCACGGACGGGGCCTTAGCTCTCTCCAGTGCGCTAATCTCTGCTTGGAGACAGCCTTGCCCTTCTGCTGTCCTCCAAAACAGACAAAGAGCTGATCAGTGGAGTAGGAGCGGAGTAGTGGGAACTTTGGGCACGTATCCGGGCCTGGGTCTCAGGATAACGTGAGAGTTACCAGGGCCGAATTCAAGGCAATCCGGGGACACGGAGAATGCTTGGAGGTCCCCTACCCTCTTGAAGGAGGCGAGCGCCAACAGAAGAGCTGTCTTACTCGTTAGGTGAGGAAGATCGGAAGCTTCAAGGGGCTCGAAGGGGGACCCGGATAGGTCCCCCAGGACCACGTTAAGGTCCCAAGAGGGTACGGAGCGGTGACGAGGCGGGTTCCACCTTCTCGCGCCCCTTAGGAACTTGGTGACCAGGTCGTGCTGCCCTAGAGACTTTCCATCCACTGAGTCATGATGAGAGGCAATTGCGGCTACATACACTTTCAGTGTGGAAGGGGAGATGTCATTCTCCAATTTCTCTTGTAGGAAGGACAACACTGACCCGACCGAGCATCTCAGTGGGTCCTCTCCTTGGGAGAGACACCAGGATGAGAAGAGGCGCCATTTGTAAGTGTATAACAGCCTAGTGGATGGCGCCCTGGCCTGTGCAATGGTTTCAGCCACAGCGGGGTGTAACCTGCTCAGGGTCTCCTCGTCCCGTCCAGAGACCAGACATGGAGGTTCCAGAGGTCTTGCCTGGGATGCCAGAACGTGCCCATCCCCTGAGAGAGCAGGTCCTCTGTCAGGGGAATGGGCCAGGGGGGAGTTGTTGTCAAGAGCATCAGCTCCGAGAACCAAGTGCGGTTGGGCCAGTACGGCGCAACCATTAACACTTGTTGCTCCTCTTCCCTGACCTTGCACAGTGTGTGGGCAAGGAGGCTCACTGGGGGGAAGGCATACTTCCGCTTGTCCCGCGGCCAGCTGTGCGCCAGGGCATTCGTGCCGAGGGGGACCTCGGACAGGGTGTACCAAAGCGGACAATGGGTGGTGTCTGTCGTCAACACAACGTGCCTCGTAGCCTGCGGGAGAACTCCCGCTCGGAGAAAGGTCATGGGAGACCATGGGTTTAAGGTGCGTCGACAGACAGGAGTTAATACCATACGCCTGCTGCCGGTGTGCCACGCCGTCCTCGGAACTCGACTCTGTAGCCAGTGCTGAAGCGGTCTCATGTGCATCAATCCCGAGGGGTATTACCCCCGCGGAAGACGCCATGTGTCCCAGGAGCCTCTGAAATTGTTTCAGGGGGACCGCAGACTGCCTGAAGCGTTCCAGGCAGTTCAACACTGACTGGGCGCGTGCTGCAGACAGCTGCGCCGTCATGGTGACAGAGTTGAGTTCCATACCGAGAAAGAGGAGGCTTTGCACTGGGGAGAGTTTGCTCTTTTCTCGGTTGACCTGAAAGCCCAATCGATCTAGATGCCGGAGCACCAGGTACCTCTGTGTACACAACAGATCTCGCGAGTGTGCCAAGAAAAGCCAGTCGTCGAGATAGTTGAGTACTCGCAGCCCTTTCTCCTCTTCGGGAGAAAGGGCTGCTTCCACGATCTTCGTAAAGACTCGTGGAGAGAGGGACAGACCAAAAGGGAGGACTCTGTACTGATATGCCTGACCCTCGAAAGCGAACCATAGGAATGGCCGATGTCGAGGAAGAATCGAGACATGAAAGTAAGCGTCCTTCAGGTCGATTGCCACAAACCAATCCTGACACCTGATAGATGTCAGGATGCGCCTCTGGGTAAGCATCCTGAACGGCAGCTTGTGAAGGTGCTCGTTTAGGGTACTTAAGTCCAGAATGGGGCGCAACCCTCCGTCTTTCTTTGGAACGATGAAGTACGGGCTGTTAAACCCGCTGTACGTCTCGGCTTGGGGGACGGACTCGATTGCTCGTTTCGCCAGGAGGGTGGAGACCTCTGCCCGAAGCGCAGAGGCGTCCCTACCTCTGAGAGACAGAGAGACGATGCCCCGAAACTGACGGCCTGCTTCACCATTCCCATGGAGGGTGGTTCGTTGGCAAGTGGAGCCAACTGTATGCCGCGGGGGTTTCCCCGGAGGGAAGGTTGGCTCCGCCTTTTTGCCTGCCTGGCGGGACAACGGCACGCACTGTCGATTTGAGAGTTGTGATAGCTGTCGTATGTGTACGGCCTCACACTTCGCCAGGGTGTGAGGTCGGTTCGCAAACCACAGTCCGGTGGAGTGAGCGATCGGCTGGAATGAACGCCTGGGGAAAACAACTCTCTTTGTGAGTAAGTGGGCGCCGCTTTGGAGACGAGGCAGGTGTCGTCCCATACCGACCGGTCAGAGATGGTACTGTGAGGGTCGGGCCAGATGTTGTTTCCTCCGGGGTCTTCCCGTCAGGGCCGCTTCTTCCTGGAAGGTTGCTGACGGGGAGGGGGTTTTCCCTTCGAACTCTTCTTCCGGAGTGCAGCCTGGGGGTGCACTTTAACCGGTGCAGAGTTCGGAGGAGCCCTGGGCTGTTGGGGAGCAGATGGTGCGCGGGAACTCGGAGGCCTGGGGGCAGCCGAGTGGCGGCGCGGTAGGATATGGCTTATCGCCTCAGTCTGCTCCTTCACCGCCGAGAACTGCTGTGCGAAGCTCTCGACGGTGTCACCAAATAGCCCACCCTGCGAGATAGGTGCGTCGAGAAAGCGGACTTTCTCGGCGTCACTCATTCTCGCAAGGTTGAGCCAGAGATGTCTCTCCTGGACCACCAGAGTGGACATTGTCCGACCCAGGGCCCGCGCTGTCACCTCAGTCGCCAGTAGAGCGAGGTCAGTGGCGACGCGGAGTTCCTGCATAACACCCGGGTCGGCCCTACCCTCGTGGAGATCTCTCAATGTCTTGGCCTGATGGACCTGCAGAATGGCCATGGCGTGGAGAGAGGAGGCAGCCTGGCCCTCAGCACTTTAAGCCTTCGCCACCAGAGATGTTGAAGTCTTACAGGCTCTGGACGGAAGGCGAGGTCGGGTCCTCCAGGTGGCAGCCGTCTGCGGACACAGATGCACCGCAACCGCACGATCCACCTGGGGGACGTTGACATAGCCCTTGGCTGCCCCACCATCGAGGGAGGTGAGGGAGGCGGAGCTGGTCTGACAGGAACGAGCCGTGAGCTGACGAGTGAACGCTCCTAGAAGTCCCCAAACCACAAACGTTGCTAACGTGGGCGGACACTGGGGCCGTAGTCCCAGATGTCACATCCCGGGTAGCAGACGAAATGTTGGCTGGTTCCCGAGGGAAGACAGCCAACCGTGACCGCAACTTCTGTAAAACAATCTGCCCGCAGTGCAGGCAAGATGTGTCAACGAACGCTGCTTCAGCGTGCTGGACGCCCAGACACCTTACACAGCGATCGTGTCCATCCCCCTCCTCGATGAGGGTACCGCACCCAAGAGAGCAGCGGGACATGCCGCGCTGTAGAGTGCCCAGTCCTGAAAAGGACTGTTTGGAAATAAGCTCTGACACCACTGGAACCGCCGAGACGCCCAGGGGAAGGTCGCTGCAGGAGGGACGATCCGCTGCAACACGTCAGTGTAGTTGTATAGGATTTGGAATCCGTAGTTGTACTCATGAGCGATGGCTCTGAAAAACAAAAGGTAAATGAATGCTGCACGCCGGCTGCCTTTTATACCGGATATCCGGGGGCGAAGCCCGGCATGCAAATTTCATTCGCCAAATTTCATTGGCCTTTTCTATAGTAGTCAGAGTTGATTGGTTCTCAAGGGCGAACCCCATCTGTCGTTCTCGACACAACGTCGAGAGACCGACAGAAAGGGAACTAAAAACACAGACTAAACAGTCAAGTAAGAGCTTGTGACAATGACAATGGAGATTATTATTCATATAGTAAAAGTTTACACGATGAAATGGCGCTCACATTAACTAAATTGAGAAGTTACCTTCGGCATTAATAGCAGACGACATCTCGTTAGCTCCGCTGCTGCTTAACTCACTTGTTGACTATCACTTGTTGTTGCTCTGTCGCAACAACAAATAGTGTAGTAGTGTATCAACACACGACAGTCCTGCAAATTAATTGCGTGCTGTGTGGCCAAACGTTTCTGCATATTGGAGGCAGTTCCTCCCTTTGCCGAAATTAAACTTTTACAGTTGTTGCAAATGACCGCATTTGCGTCTTTTCTAGTGAAATATAACCACGCTTTTGGTCGCTTCTGCCTCGATGACATGTTTGCTGCGTAACCAAAACAACGCAGCGCGTGTGTGAGGTCATGATGACACATTTGCAACGAGCGGAACCGATAAGCGGAATCGTTAAGCAGATACGCTAACGGTTCCAAGGAATCGATTCACTGGGCACCGGTTCTAAAGAAGAACCGGTTCTCGGTTCCCATCCCTAACCGTGAGTGAAACCTAAGCGCTTGCACACGGTTGGGAGGGGCGGGTGACATTCATTTTCGGTTTACACTTTCCCTTTTTTTTTTTTTTCGTCCCGAAACCAATAATGCTATTTTCGGCCGAACATTTTCGTGTGTGCTGATATCTACCTAACTTACTGTCCCTCCACTCTAACCAAGGATGCCTTAAACGTTTTTAAATTCCCTAGCCTGACTCTCAGTCCACAAGGCTGGCCAGGGGTTCTCATTTCTCTCATCATTTGAAATAAGGAGATTTACAATTTTATTCTGTTTACCACACACACACACACACACACAATCTCCCCTCTTCTGCCGTATTAATTGATCCACCACAATAACGGTAGTGAAGTTAGCAAGTTCTGGATTAAATTCAATATACCAATAATCCCCTGCTATTACAGTTACGTTTAATGATTCAATTCAATTCAAGTTTATTTATATAGCGTTTTTCACAATGTGTATTGTTTCAAAGCAGCTTTACAGGGGCAAACAGGAAAAACAGAAAAGTTAAAACACTGCACAGTGCATGGTATTTATACAACGAGTAAGATCATTCTAATAAATAATTTCTAAATAAATAAATAAATGAATGAATGCAGTCTCTACATAACATGTACTGTATGCTAGCTTTACTTACCAGGTAACTTTACGATATTATCAGCCTCATTTTCTGGAGTTTCTGTAACGATCGTGTCATCTGCTGCAGCTGAAATGTCACCCGAAGCTGCTGTAGCTTTAGGGGCAGGCTTCCGAAAACACTCAAAGGTGAGTCTGCTTTCGTTTCATATCTTCTAATTAAGATTCAGAATAACGTTAGTCTTGCGATGTAAAGACACTCAAGATGAATTTAAAACTTGCACCGAAAAAGACCGCCAAGCAACTGCTTTTCCTTGGTAGGTGACGTAAGATCCAGGTCACAGGCCACGGAAGTCCCAATGGTCCAAAAACCTTAGTGATTCGCAATCGTAACACAGACGGGTTGAATTTATGAATGAAAGTTCTGTCACAAAACGATGTTGTTACGTATCCTCACGATTTTTAAGTGGGTATACAGAAATCCTTTGACTTTCCTAGTGGGTATACGGCGTATACCTGCGTATCACGTAGACTACACCACTGAGTCGAGCACAGAAATACTATTTCATATTGTGCGACTCATTTTTTGACAAGTTGACCATGTCAAACATGAGAAGACGGCACGTTTAACATTGTAAAGAAGTCAGGACGCATGAAACACCTTTGCAAAGCTGCTTTAACTACAATGCTTCCTGCTTAAAGGGGTCATCGAAGCAATAAAATGTAAAATTTCCATGATACAAAAAACGTAAAACTTCCTACTGAAAGAATAAAGGGAAGCTGCAAATAACATAAATCCACACAGCCTAATCCGACAAAATACTTGAATACATACATGAATACCACAACCTTCCATATTATATTCCAAAACTGATGTAATGCCAGATAGACACATACAGTAAAACCTATAGAGCAAGTTTTTGTAAATTGTGGGAAAATCAACGTATTAGTTATTTAGCCAGCAAGGTCTATCAAGTGATATGTGTTTTATAAAAATGTCACAGAATACTATCGTGAGATGCAAATTTGCCCACAAATTCAAATACATAAAACGCATTTTTGTGCCGTTTACTTTTTCCATGTTTTGTAGTATTTTTGTTGCCCTATAATGTCCCTTTAACCTACTGCTTTACTATTAAAGTGACCTAGATTTGAGGCACTGACATGCCAAATACATAAAAAACCTTGTTTAAAGAAAACGTTTTTAATCCCCACTGTGCATCATATTGTCTGTGTTGATGCTTTAATATTTAAACTGTTTTCAGCCTTTAATAAACCATCTTTGAACCATAGCTGACCTGAAACGAGAAGAGTTAGGGATGGCACCATTTGTGGCCAGTCATGCGTACTCATGTGCTTTCTATCAGGCTGATTATGACCCATGGAGCCAAGACCCCTAATTTCCAGCAAGACCGCACATTGCCAGCTATACCTCAAGTTAAAATGGCCACTCGGACTGCGAAATGAACCAAGAACCAATGAAAAGAAATAATGTCTCTTTTATTACAGGATTAATCTCAATGGCCCACTTTCGTCCATCCACTCACTGGGTGCGGCCATCCATCATGAGGACAGTGAAGTAGAGGCCCAGAGAGTATCAGGGATTACCCTGAAGCCCACCACCCTCTGTAGTGTGCTCAGGTTAGTAGAATTGTTTCTGAACAGATGTTGACTGCATGCTGGCAGAAAAGCTGCCCGAATGCCGGATGAATGTGTTATCCAAAATGCTTTTACATATAGGGCTCGAGCCCAGAGCAGAGCTCACCAGCAGGGGCCACTGTTCAGCTTTTACTAGAACCTGTAATTTAAGTGGTGTACATCAAAAAACGGTTTGTATTCTTTTGTTATTTGTAGAATGAAATGAAAAACTTCACATATTATTTAAGGTAAAATATAAATCATTAAGGGCATGAAGGCATGGGCTATTTACCTTTGTTAAAGAACAAATGAGTATCAAATGTTTTCATAGTTTGAGGGGAAATGGTGTGCTCACACAGTCCAAACCGAGTTTGTGCATTTGTCTTGTATTTGATAATGAGAAACCATTTTATTTTATATTTGAAATACATTTACTGTATTTACATTTCTTAAGGCCAAAAACAGCAGGGTTGTGACAGTACCACGTCTTCTGTGTCGTTGTGTCCTGCTTTCTGATTTATTATTTTGTCATTTTGAAAATCTTTTGTTTCACCAGTTGCGGGAAGTGTTTTGTTCAAAGTCTTGTTCTTATTTAGTATTTGCCCCAAACTGGTAGTTTTGTTTTGCATTTTACCTTAAAAATGTTTCTGTTTAACCTTCACCCGACTGCAATTGGGTTCTGCCCTTCCGCATCCTTGACACAATATGCAGCAGTCAAGTGTGCACATACAACAATCGAGAACAGAAAGTGTACGTTTCTGTAACTGCTTTAAATGTAGTAACGATTTTCTGTGAGTGAGATTAGACAAGCAACCACATAGCTTGCTTAAATCAAAGCTGTGCTTAAAAAGTAATCTGCACCAATCAAAGTAGTACCTTTATGTGACCACCTGCTGCATACAGAGGATTTGATGAGTGCTAGTCTGAAAAAGATTTAAAAAAAGAAGGTTTTAAGCATAATTTGTTTGTTGGTTATTGGCACAAGGCTTATTTTTCCATCACTTCGTTTTTTTTCTCTTTGATGTAGGGATCTACCATCTCCTACCCTTTTCAGCTTCTTAATGTCTGTTTTCTGGGACGAGCTGTCAGCGAGACAGTCAGGCTCCTGAGCAAAAGATTTTAGATAGATTGCAAAGCAAAATCACATTCCCCGGTTCAACTGAAATAGACTGTGTAACCTCATACTGTCTGTCAACCAAAATATAAGTCTGTTTTATTTTTAATAGATGGTAACTTCTTACATCTATTGATATTGATTTGATTCGGTTTAAGGATAAAAAAATGTCTCAAACTGTTATGATAAACACACTACTCGTGTAGAAATTTGTTAATTGAGAAAATGGTCCAGTTTTCCCCTTATACAAGGGCAAGTAAAAAGCTGGTCTTTATGACTGTAAAAACAATCTTCGGTAACATTTTTCGTGAAGCATGTATGTATAATGCATTTGAAGAGTTATTAAAGGGTAAAATGCATTGTAATAAAGCTCAATAAAAGGGAAGGAAGGAGTCGGGAACCGGAAGACATTTAAACATTTAATAACAAAAATAATAACAGCCGGCGGCCCCTCACGGACGAACGCCGGCGAAATAACATAAACATAATTACAAATACAAACACAAGTTCAGGCCCGGTCCTCTCTCTTCGACGGTCCGGTCGCTCATTCCTTTTATGCTCCCAATCTCCTACGAGATTCGAACCACGGTCTCGCCCCGCCTACTCTACTACATGCATTATAATGCATTACAACACACATTATGAAGAATTATATGTAGTTGTAAAGAATTATAACTAATTTAAAATGTGTAGTGTAACAATTAATTGCTAAGTGTTATAATGTACTCACTGTAATAACAAGTATTTATAAGACATTACAATGCTTTAAAACTACTTTTATGATGCTTTACACATACATGCTTCAAGGAAAGTGTTACCCAATCTTCTCACGTGATCCCGCTATGCTTTAATCACACTTAATACTCTAGCCTGGGATGCCACAAACATAGCCAAGGATCCAGTGTGTTATTATTGTAAAAAAAACGCCAATCATATAATGACACTTAGCTGATTAAATTAATACAACTAGTAAAAATAAAGTTTTGTTTTTATACTTTGTTCAAACTGAATATAAGATCAGAAAAAATCTGACAACCTTTAAAAACAAGTCAATGAGTCTCATAAAACCAGAGAGGTTTTAACGGATTTTTAAAGACCTAAGAGTGAATCAATTCAAGCAGATTGAGTACTGTTGTGGGATCGGGTGTCCTTCAAAGATATGCAAGGACAAACCATTAAACCTGCAAGCAAATGACAAAGTGACAAAGTACCTTACAATGACAGCTATAGACAATGGCGAAACACACTGACCATAAGCAATGTTCAGAGTCCTAACCACTGGAGTCAACAAGAAATAGAATTTATAACCAGTTTTACTCATTATGACAATTGCCTTTTTATTATCAGTGTTGTTTCTTAAGAATGATGCCTTTAATTGACATTTGATTTTAGATCTATCCTAAATAAAAAAATGATTCCCCCTAAAATAAACATTGTACGTGGTCAGTTTCCTCTTTGGAAATACAATATGTATACATTTTTTAAAACTTCTAAATTTCTATGTTTTTAATAATAATCCCTTCTCACAAACATCATAAAATAGAGACTGTGACTTTCCCCCGGATTAGCAAACATAAGATAATGCGTAAACCTCTTGAAAGTAATTTAATAAACGTTAAACAAACCAAACATGAACAAAATATAGATAAACAACTGTTACGACTCGGATTGCTTAATATTAGATCTCTCTCAAATAAAGCACTTTTTGTTAACGATATGATAACCAATCATAAAATAGACATGCTCTGTTTGACAGAAAAATGTCTGAAACCAGATGATTATATTACTCTAAATGAATCCGTTCCCCAAGATTATTACTATAAACACGAGCCTCGTCTAAAAGGTAGAGGGGGAAGTGTCGCTGCACTTCACAATAATTCTTTTAGCATCTCTCAGAAGTCTAATTTTACATACAATTTTCATTTGAAGTCATGGTACTTCACGTATCAACACCTAATACTGAGGACAAAATTTTTTTACATTGATTCTAGCTATTGTGTATAGGCCTCCAGGGCACCACACAGATTTTATTAACGAATTTGGTGGGTTCTTATCAGAACTACTAATGGCTGCAGATAGAGTCCTTGTCGTTGGTGACTTTAACATCCATGTAGATAATGATACAGATGCCTTGGGAATGGCTTTCAAAGACAATATTAACTCCATGGGAGTTAGTCAACATGGTTCAGGACCCACTCACCTTCGTAATCATACTTTCAATTTAATACTATTTTACGGTATAAATCAGGATGATTTTAAAATCCTTCAGCAGAGTGAAGACATTTCGGATCATTATCTGGTATTATATTTGCTTCACTGGCCTACGGCTGCAAATCAAACTCCTTGTTACAAATATGGTAGAACGATTACATCAACTACAAAGATGCGTTTCTCGATAATCTGCCTGAATTGTCTCAATTCTCTAGCATGAGTAAAAAAAACTTTGAAGATCTTGACATTACTATTGAAAATTTGAACTCCACCTTCTTGGAAACATTAGACACAGTTGTAGTGTATTTTGGGGAAAACTATGAATTTGATCACAGTCAAATAAGGATAATTAATGATGATTAAATATACCTATTTTATACACTTTTATCGGATTCAGCAGACCTAATAAATAGCGACAAACTAAATGCACTCGTCCAGCGAGTGATCAGCAGATCGTATATCAAATCTAAGAAATATTACTTTCCTGGCCTTGGAAACATAACACTCGTACTGTAGTACAGTACCGCTCCAGAAAATATAACGAAATCAAGCAGTTTAAGTGACGTTAATATGTGATAAAGAATCACAGCAACAATTCGAGCGTGCAGACAAATGCAGGTTTATTGACCACACCAAAGGGAAAACAAACCGACTAACTAAGAAATAACAAACGCTAACAAACAAACATGAAACGTAAAAGTAGTAAAGAAATGGAAGAAATAGACAAAGCAAAGAGTGGCAGTATTACAAACAGCTATTCACATCTGCATGAACCATCGAGGACAGTCTCCTTAGTTAAAAGGTGTTACATCTTAAACGCACCTATTTAGGAAATAGTTGAGATACTTGCATTGCTTTCCTTTGAGTGTGCTTGGACAAGGTCTTGTGCCCATGGAAAATTGTTCTCAGAGTCCTGATGGTTTCAAAGCAACCGTTATAATAAAGTGACATGGAATTAGCTTTCACTGTTATGATGATGATACTTAACTTTATATTTCCTCGAAGCCTCATGAAACACAGCAGTTCCATCGAATAATGGAATGCATAGTCGATTTAAAAATCTGGATGAGTAACAATTTTTTACTACTGAACTCGGACAAAACAGAAGTGTTGCTTACTGGACCGAAAACCGCCATACATAACAACCAAGAAAACTGCTTAACTATTGACGGATGCTCCATAAAATCCTCATCGTCAGATAAGAATCTTTGCGTTGTATTCGATAGTACTCTGTCATTTGAGAGCCATGTCGCCAACACCTGTAAAATTGCATTTTTCCATTTTAAGAATATATCTAAACTACGTCATATGCTGTCACTGTCAGATGCAGAGAAATTAATTCATGCATTCATGACATCAAGACTAGATTACTGTAATGCACTTTTAGGTGGTTGCCCTGCAGACCTATTACAAAAACTCCAACTGGTTCAAAACGCAGCAGCTCAGGTTCTTACACGTACAAAAAAGTATGATCATATAACCCCGGTCCTGTAAACCTTGCACTGGTTACCTATAAAGCATCGCATTAACTTTAAGATCTTGCTTATTATCTATAAAGGCCTACATGGTCTAGCGCCACAGTATTTGAGTGAACTTCTATTGCATTACAGTCCTCCACGTGCATTACGCTCTCAGGCGTCCTGTCAGTTGGTAATACCTAGAATTTCGACACAGACGCAAACATACACGCACAGTGAAAGCGCACATTTGAGATGAAGCAGAGAGAACCAGAGGTCAAATATTAAACGGGCTATTTCATGCATAGACCATGTAGGGATTTACAGGTAATAAGCAAGATCTTAAAGTTAATGCGATGCTTTATAGGTAACCAGTGCAAGGTTGACAGAGCCGGGGTTATATCCTCATACTTTTCTATCATGTAAGAACTCGAGTTGCAGCGTTTTGAACCAGTTGGAGTTTTTGTAATAGGCCTCCAGGGCAACCAACTAAAAGTGCATTACAGTAATCTAGTCTTGATGTCATGAATGCATGAATTAATTGCTCTGCATCTAACAGTGACAGCATATGACGTAGTTTAGATATATTCTTAAGATGGAAAAATGTAATTTTACAGGAGTTGGCGACATGGCTCTCAAATGACAGAGTACTATCGAACACAACGTCAAGATTCTTAGCTGACGACAAGGATTTTATGGAAAATCCGTCAATAGTTAAGCAGTATTCTTGGTTGTTACGTATGCCAGGTTTTCGGTCCAGTAAGTTACACTCCTGTTTTGTCCGAGTTCAGTAGTAAAAAATTTTTACTCATCCAGTTTTCTAAATCGACTATGCATTCGATTATTCGATGGAACTGCTTCAATTCAAGTTTATTTATATAGCGCTTTTCACAATGTGTATTGTTTCAAAGCAGCTTTACAGGGGCAAACAGGAAAAACAGAAAAGTTAAAACACAGCACAGTGCATGGTAATTATACCATATAACTGCTGTGTTTCATGAGGCTTCAAGGAAATATAAAGTTGAGTATCATCAGCATAACAGTGAAAGCCAATTCCGTGTCGCTTTATTATACCTCCTAGAGATAGCATGTATGATGCGAAGAGAAGAGGCCCTAAGACTGAGCCCTGTGGTACACCGTACTGGACTTGCGATTTGCGGGACACCTCATTGTTTATTGCTACAAATTGAAAACGGTCGGATAAATAAGACTTCAACCATTTCAATCCTATTCCGTTAATGCCGACGTAATTTTCGAGTCTATGTAGGAGTATGCTGTGGTAAATGGTGTTAATTGCAGCACTAAGGTCTAGCAGCACCAATAACGAAATACATCCACGGTCAGACGCAAAAAGCCAATCATTTGTAACTCTGATCAAAGCAGTCTCTGTACTGTGACATGCTCGAAATCCAGACTGGTATTCTTCATTAATGCCATTCCTTTGGAGAAAGGAGCATAATTGAGTCGAAACTACTTTTTCCAGAACTTTAGATATAAAAGGTAAATTTGATATAGGCCTGTAATTCCCTAGTTCTCTATGGTCGAGTTTGGGTTTTTTGACAAGGGGCCTTATAACAGCCACCTTAAATGCTTTAGGCACATGTACTAATGTAAGAGATGAGTTAATAACACTAAGAAGAGGATCTATAATTTCTGGGAGCATTTCTTTCAGTAGTTTTGTAGGTATGTATGTTGTTGATTTAGATGATCTAATGATTTTAGACAGTTCATCGTTATCTACATTCGAAAATAATTGCAATTTCTCCTTAGGGTTGCTGTAGTTAGTTTGTTCAGTGGGTTTCACTTCTGGTTGCATTGTTTTAATTTTTTCTCTAATCTCTTGGATTTTACTAGTGAAGTAGTTCATAAATTCATCACTGTTATGCTGATAATCAGAATCTGAAGTCGCTGACGACTTTTTTATTTTTTTATTTAGCCACTGTGTTTATAAAAAACCTAGGGTTGTGATGGTTTTCTTCTATTAGTGGTGGAAAGTAGGTTGATCTAGACATTTTTATGGCATTCCTGTATTTTCGAGTACTATCCTTCGCTGTACGAAATACCTATAATTTAGTTTTCTTAAAGTTCCGCTCCATTTTCATAAATCTTCTTTAAACGCAGAGGAGCAACTGTGTCTAATGTTTCTGAGAAGGTGGAGTTCAAATTTTCAATAATAATGTCAAGATCTTCAATGTTTTTACTCATACTAGAGAATTGAGACAATTCAGGCAGATTATGAGAAACGCATCTTTGGTAGTTGAAGTAATCGTTTGACCATATTTGTAACAAGGAGTTTGACTTGCAGCCTTACGCCAGTGAAGCAAAAGTAATATCTTCACTCTGCTGAAGGATTTCAACGCTGTCCACATTTATACCGTAAAATAGTATTAAATCTAAAGTATGATTACGAAGGTGAGTGGGTCCTGACACATGTTGACTAACGCCCATGGAGTTAATATTGTCTCTGAAAGCCATTCCCAAGGCATCTGTATCATTATCTACATGGATGTTAAAGTCACCAACGACAAGGACTCTATCTGCGACCAGTACTAGGTCTGATAAGAACCCACCAAATTCATTAATAAAAAAGTCTGCTCTTCCACAAGATGCGATGCTGTCGTGTTCTTTTATTTTCATTTTACTCTGTCAACGACATAATTTATAAAATCAAAACACACACATAGCTTTTAAATGAAATGTATTAAACACACATCACTCTTTACCCAGACTGCAAGCACAAAATCCACTTATTTAGTGCCAACAAAGATGATATTTTTTTCTACAAACAAAACTCAATCATGGATAAACTTTGAAAAAGAATGATTGTATATGAACAAAAAAGCCATCGAGTAGGTAGCAAAACCTGCTAGTTTAGATTTAAATAAAGGTTTTAACTTACCGAACTCCAATGACGATCAACAAAATGGATGCTTCCGCAGTAGAATTTAAATTAGAGACTTCTGGTTCTTCTAGTGAGAGGAAGCATTCTGGGAAATTAAGTCCTTTTCATAGGCCGCATTTAACGCTGTATTCGCGAATCGACTACAACTTCCAAGATGCATGGCAAACTACATCATCGAATCTGCAAAGGCTTGCTCGATTTCATGAAGCTTTAATTTCTTTCTTTACTTTATACCTTATATTTGTCAGAGTAAACACATATTTTTGTGATTTTCGATCAATTTGGCGTGTTTGAATGAATGGACCCTGATGTTTGTGAGTATGACTAAAGAGGCTTTTGATTGTTGTTTCTAAAAACTGGACACCCTGATTAACGCATGTGGTAAAACAAGAATGTAATGTTAAGCTTAAATGTAAAGTTTATTCATCTCTGTCAATAAATATCTGCCTTAAATCCTCCATAATGTGTTGACGTCTTTTGTTATTCATGTCATGTCATGATCACAAAATCGTTTTTTTAAACCATGGAAAGACAACAGTGATTTACTTCAGGTAATAATCATGCATCCATCCCAGTCTCATGACAGAAATTTAGAATGTATTGTTTTGTACTCTTGGACCAAATTCCCCTCCTTTTTTCCATGTCAGTCAGCACTACCTCTTTTGTATCACTAAGCATGACTTTCAATATACATAACAAGTGTGTATACATTTATGTATTTATTACCTGATATCAGAGGAATTTTTTCATATTTTACGAGATGGTTATAAGATACCCCTTCCCAACCAAATATCTAATGTCACAGGCGCAAAGGCTAATTTTACGTAGCACATCAACGATGAATTCCCCCCCTTATCCTACCCTTAACCTTTATGTCACAGAGGAAAAGTTAAATACACTGAAAATTAGCCCACCAGCCCAGCAACACCCATGGTTGACAGCAACTCACTGTTTCCAATGAATGATAAAACTTAACTGCACACCAATGAAGTGAAGTGTTTTATCAAATAAAATACCTCTTTCTGGTTCCCAGCGAACAAACCAATCAGTCGGACTGTTATCAGGTCCTGCACCTAAACTGCTGTTCCCATGGAGGCTTCAAAGGTGAGGGGAGGAGATGGACTGGGGTGGAAACTAATATTCTTCACTCTGCCTTGCAATCTACTGCAACACTTCACAGAGCATACAACCATTTCTTTCAGACAATGTCACTCTGATTGGTCTTAATGTTTGTATCAGTGAAGGCCATTTTACACAAAGGAAGGCTATTTCTAGAGGTCAGAAATCAGAGACCTTTTTGTGACTTTCCATTTCATTGTGACCAATCCCTGTTTAACTGAAACAGATAGAATAAGAATGACTGAGTTTTTATTATTGTGAGGTTAATCCATCATTGCCGTTCTTTGTCCTAGGAAGCATGAAGTTGGATTTAACCAAAACGATCTCCTGCTATTTTGGGTCACTCTACTGAAGATCTTAATTAGTTTTTCTCAGACAGACAGAGTCTTGTTGAACAATTCTTCTCCATTAGTAACACCGCTGCACCCCAGAGAGATCTGATCTGATTTTTTCAGTTGGCTAAACAATTGGTCTGAAATACTTTACAAGGCTGTTGAGTTGATGTTGGCTAGGTAATTCAACTGTTATCCTCCTCATCCTCATCAACACGATGATTTCTCTTCTTCCACATTACAGTATGAGACATGTAGTTTGTGTAAACAAACAAAAAATTTAACCACAAAATTATAACAGCAAATGTTCAAATCTAACTTTAATCTTATATAGACCTGCAAACTTTACCGGGAAGAATCAAATGTTACGTCACCATTCTACGTACGGTCCTAGCCAATTATCACTTAACCCTAGGAATATATAAGTACGCTACTTACCCCCTTCTCATTCGCAGACATTGAAGTAAACGTCTACCATCCTTCCTGCCCACCACCACCAGCTCTTTCACCTATCGCAAAAACCTTCTATTCGATAATATGTTTATCAATAAATAAATGTATTTCATTAAATTCAATATTCTCTGCCTCTTGATTCTTTCCTGGTAGAAATGCAGTTTTAGTTTCGGTTGTGTGTTTATTGTTTTTGGAGATAATACAGTACTTCACAGTATTGATCCTCTAGAGGAAATTGAGACGTTACAGCAGTAAACATAAATTAAAGTCACAGATAGGTCAACCTGGCCTTGTAGGAAATACAGTACGTACCTCCGTACACTTTTTGCAGCACGACAAAACACGTCCCACCAGGTACATATTGCAACAGTTTTGAGACACACATAAGTCCACTGTGGGCGCTAAAGAGGAGAACTGTATTTGTCTGCTAGAGAGAGCCAGTGACACGATTTGCCTCTGAAACGATTTTATAAATACTTACATTTGTACTTATAGATATTTAATGGATATTACATAGATATTTTAGAGCATGCCCCCTTGTTACCCTGTTGTCTCCTCGTCATTGTTTCAGTCTCCTCACCAGTCTAATCAGTGTCTAATCACTCACCCCTCATGTTCTTCATTTGGGTTTTGATTTCCTCCCCTTATATTCCCTTCTGTTCGTCTGTCCTGTGTCAGATCCTTGTACGTTACCTGTGTGCTTATACCCAGTGTTTGTTGCAGGCAATTCGTGATCCGTCCTAGTCTAGTCCAGGTGATAATTATAGTTATCTGGTTTTCCCCTTAGTATGGGTTTATCCTCTTCATAGTTCTCTTACTCAAGTTTTTGTTACCACTTAGTTCCCATTGGCGTCCCGGATCTCCCTGTTCTCTTCACCCCGGCATCTCTTCACCAGCGGCCATCTCTCTCAACAAGGCGGGTCGAGCTTCTCACCGTTGCACGCACTCCCTTCATGGATCAGAATCTCCTGAACTGTTCACACTTCCGTATCTTCCGTGAGTGCCGTCGAGTCTTCTCCCTGCAGACTCATGTGGTTCCTGTGGGCCGTTCTGGTCAGAATCTCCCGCAGTGGTTCCTGTGGCCGTGACCGGTGTTCCGTGGTGGATTATATGTTTGAACTTTGCAATAAAGCCTTCTAATTTCCGCAATTGAGTCTGTGCAGTTCCCACAAAGTCATGACACACAGGTATTTATTGCAGACACTGACAAAAAACAGTATAAAACACATTGCAAACAGGCAGAGTCTTCTAAAGCCGTATGATATCGTTGTGTGGGCACAGCAGGTTTTAATCGCTGTCGATCATGCTCTAGGAATGCACCCTGTCAGTCGTGTTTTATTAACGTGTACGTTCAAGGCAATTGGAGCGGGACAGTCAATCCCGATTCATGACATCCGCTAGCGTAATGATGTGACAAGACACAAGAGAGCCATTGCCATTTCACTGACCTAACGATTCACACAATTTTTTTATTCTGTCACTGTGCTCAGGCAGCGCAGCTGGTCCGATTCAGAATTTTTTTGATGGAAGGAGAAGGGGATTACTTTTGGGCTGTGATAGTTTAGGTGCGGGGTTGAGTTACGTGCTCAAATACATCTAAATTGCGGGTACAAAATAATTAAAAGTACACAAAATATAATGTCTGATTATATTCATCAATATAAATCATTACGTCAATATAATATAATATGCTGTTGTTAACATTACTGTTGTTGGAAATTGTGTTACCAGGTTGCAATATGTACCTGATGGTACATATTTTGTGGTGCTGAAATAAGGTACCTATTTCCTATGAGACCATGTTGGATAAAGTAGGTTTTAAGAAAGAAACTAAAATAATTCAAAAACTAAATGAATACACATTTTCTACAATGTGTCCATTAAATTACTTGGAAAAAATGGTTGTCATAAGTTCAATTCAATTCAATTCAAGTTTATTTATATAGCGCTTTTCACATTGTGCATTGTTCCAAACCAGCTTTACAGGGGCAAACCGGAAAAAAGAAAAGGTAAAACACAGCACAGTGGATGGTGTTTACAGAACGAGCAAGATCGTTCTAATAAATAATATCTAATTAATAAATAAATAAATAAATGCAGTCTCCCGGTGAGCAAGCCAACACTGCCCTGCTGTGAAATGAACATGAAGTGGGCAGTATCTAGACAACCTCATCCAGTATGATTGTGTACTGTTCTTGCTGTTGAATAAGATGCTTTCACTAACACACACTGTATGTCACATTTATACAGTACTAGAACTGACCTTCCATTCACCCTTTTAAACACACCCTTAATGTTCTCATGTTTGTCATGACAAGACACTTGTCATGTTTAATTCTTTTGAAGGTGGACATACACAATTTCAGCAAGTTCTTGTCAAAAACCAACTCTCACTGAACGAGTAAACTGAATGCAATGTAAGCCGAAGCTCTCTATTTACGAGCTCACACTATATGGTCTTGATGGCTCGTACTTTAGGACATGTCGGGCTTTGGAGCAAATTTTCATAATAGTGTCAATTATATTTCTCAGTTTTAGTAATTAAACCAAAACGAGCCAAACAAAGCCAAGACAAAAAAAAAACAATAACAATTAATTCAGTTGCTGTATGCTAATCTTTTGTGTTACATAAGACCACTCCAATCAATAAAAAGCTTTTTTGTTTAGAAAACATTATGAAACTTTTTCAAATTACAATAATCTTATTGTGCATTAACAGTCCATAAATAATTCAAGTTTAAATAGCTTATGACTCTATCATATTACAATACTTGTAGTTCAGTAATCAAATTAAACAAGCATGATGGCCTTTAAATCACTCAGACGTAGTCTTTTAATCTTGTTTTGACATTCAAGTGTAACTGAATAAGCCATAAAGTGAATTTTAAATGTAAGTTTATCAGATGGTGGGTTAAGATAAGCAGAAGTTCCCTTTCTGTCGGTCTCTAGACGTTCTGTCGAACCGACTGATGGGGTTCGCCCTTGAGAACCCCATCTGTCGGTTCGACACAACGTCTCGTTCCCTCCATCAGGGAAGGGAGGTTACAGACGTAACAAAGAAGTTGTTTAACATAACTCCATATAACAGATTGCATCTATGTAAGTGTGGGTATACATGTATTTAGGAATTGTTTCAATTTTGATGGTGTTTCCCAATTGTATAGTATATCATGTTGTGAAGTTCTGTATGTTTAGAGATGGGAACATAAATCCTGGAGTAAGAGATCATATTGTTTAATAACCCACACTTTGTAACAAGTGTTCAGTGTTGCTGGTTTCTCATTTTTATGGTCATAGTTTAGAGAAAATTGCTTAGGGAAAAGCCCTATCAAGATGGAGAATGTGGCCGTTATCGGTGACCTGGTGATTTTTTGCTCAAAGCTTGTAAAGCCTAATGACAGTGACAAATAACAAATAATGCCTATATACTGTATTAAGCATATAAACAATGCAATATTATATGTAAATATATCTGTAGTTGACAAAATACAAATTTTAGGTAATTAACGTAGCCTTATTTTACAAAAAATAATGTTTAATAAAATGCAACACTGCTACAAAACATTACAAGAAAGGACTTTGCTTTTTGCGGAATTATTCTTCTCTCTGACATGTAGACCATTTAATTTTATATAGAAGCATAGTAAGTGAAATTAAAATGCTGAGTTTGAGTTCAGGTTTAGTACATGGGCATGTGAACAGGGCACAATGAAATTACATTTGGGATTCTGATAGGAAATGAAAGATGTCAAGCCAATCTCAGCGAAGATTAATGAATTAGCATAAATGTAATACCTCACTGGCTTGTGGAGCAGAAGCAGATGTTACATTTGATATTAATGGCACACTTTGACATTTCACTGCATTCCTGTGGACAAAGGTAAAATGCTCGCTTTTATTAAAACTTAATTATTTGCTACTTAAAATTGCAATGCAGTCACACAGAATGCAGTTTCTGTTCATTTTGAATGGCATAAATAGTAATAGTAAGGGACTGGTTTCATTCTTGCTTGCAAAAATCTTTGCAAAAAATAAGACGTGTTGTGCTGCAGCATGTAACATTTCAGCCACTCTAAAAATGTGAGATTATTTTCAACTCAGTTAGAACATAAGAAGCAGAACAAACATAATGAGTTTGATCTTAAAGATTACATATCGTATTCAGATAAAATGTCTGCCAAGTGTGTTAATGTAAATTAAATAATTGAGTTTGATTTGGTCATAATTTTAAAATATATCGGGGAGTTTTCCTTTCTTAATTGTGGTATTAATGTGATTTTTTAAGCTGCTCTGAAACAATATGTTTTGTGAAAGCAACTTAAACAAAGACATTGGATTTGACTTGAAGAGGATTTATCTGTGGACAACATATTTTGACAGAGCCAGAATAGCATGAAATTGCCATTCAAAAATTGAATTGTATTGATCTTTCATATATTCTGTCTGACAGTCTTCATAATCGTCATGTTATGAGAATTTACAGCAGGCTGAAATAGGTTTATAAAATGAGATTTTAAAATGGATGTTTGATTGTTACATTATTCTCCTAATAGCCAGCAACACATTTTTGTACCCTGGTCTTTCTGTGACCATACATGCCACAGTTTGTATCGTTTTGTATTAAATATTCATCACTTGCATCACTTATTCTGGTCACTGGTGAAAAGTTTATTTTATTCTTATTTATATATGATAATGCTGCTTTTTTTACAATCCAAAGGTTGGGACAGAACAAATGTTGGATTATAAATTATCCTTTAGTTGTTTCAACCTAAAATAATTGGTTGTTTTAACCCATGGTGTGGTCACAACTGTCACGGTTCTGCCTTGTCTGGCTAATTCTTGGTCTTGAGGCAGAACCAAAACAGAATTCCCTGTGGGGAGAGACATTTTGGACCTTTTGGCCTTCCATACGGCCTTTGTCTTGTTTTCCCCATCGAGGGTTTTTGCTTTGTTCCTGTTTTATGTTTGTCATTAAAGTCTTGTTAACCCTTCATCCATCTGTGTCTGCCATCTCCTGCCTGCAATTGGGTTCGTCCTTGAGTTTCATGACACACAACAACCCAGCCAGGTAAATCTGTAACTCAACATTTGTCCCATTCATATTCCCCCAAAATATAGTTGAAAACCACCCAGCATTTTTCACCACTTCAAATATTTGCCCTTTTGGGCAATCCAAACAATTGAATTTAAGACTGACGTGTCATAAAATGAACGTTTCCTTATTTAAAACACCAGAGCACACAAGCACTTCCAATGAGACATCATGTTGTATAGAATATGAAGTCAGCACTACTCATTTTGCATATATATTTATTAAATATAAATGTTAATAAAAAAGTATGAAAATTGAACAGTACATTGTTGTATCACCTATAGGTCTCTTAATGAAACGCGTTTCTATCTGTCTTTAGCATTTTGATGGCACTTTATGATGTGTTTCATTACCTCAAATCTTTCAGCAGCAGTACTGTTTATATCTTTCTTATACGCAACTGACATTACACTTGTCACAGGTCATAAGAGACCTTATCAAAGAATTTGTATTGACTTTATAAATAAACTTGAAATTGAACTTGTATGGCAGTGTCCATGCTTTTCCCCCAATCCAGCATAAGGAATGAAACATGCACTAAATCCAAAAAGAAGATCCCCAAACAGCATGAATTATTAATGTACATTTACATTTACATTAATGTAGGCAATATATTAACAATAATAATGGCAAGCCAATATGCAAATGATCCATCATCATGCTATAGGTTATTGTGCTGATGAATGCAATAATTAACTTAACATTGAAGCTTAGCATATGATCCCTTAATTGAACTGAGTTTTGAAAGTGTCTTACAGATGAATTAAATATATAATATGACCAGAACATCTAAAGATGTGATACATTCGAAAAGAATAATAGACTGATATTAAGTCATATTCATAACAATCGCAATTTGACCTTGATTTCTTAAATCATTAAAATCTCCTGATTATATTTTTTTATATAAACCTGCACAGCCAGTTATGCTGATGTGTGCATTTAAAGCTACTGTACATTTACACATGCTGTAAACTGTTTATGTTTATTAAATTCAGCTCCCATATTTAAACAGGACTGTTTCAATACTCTTTTGTAGGATGGCCCTTCGGTAGCAATGAATGAAGGCAATGATGTGCTTCACAAGAGGTGATGCAAAACCCTCAAAAACAGTGCTTTGTTGGTGGGTATTTACAAAAATAAATAACAACTGTACAAAAGAAACAAAACAGCAAGAATGTGCTAATGCGGCTAATCATAGTGGCCAAGGCAAGTAATACGGCACTGAACTCTCTCCATTAAAAAACAGTATGCCTATATATACAGTACATAGTAAATATATACAGTAAACAGAGTTATTGTTCTTAGAGATAATAAAACTGCTATAAACAGAACGAAATACAAAAGAAGGCTAAATGGAAACACTGCAGATTCAGAATGTCTACCAGTTCCCAACCTGAATTCAGATTGAAATGGCCCCTCTCGTCATTAGCTGGTCAGAGATTTTCCCGCTCACTATCCCTGGACTTCTGATTTCGACGACACCTGCATCCAATTCCTAAAGGACTATTTATACCCTCTGGTTTATGTATCACATTGTCGATGATTTTGTTTCCACATGTTTCTAGTTGGCACAGCCGGATTACCTTGTATGTTCTCTGTGTATGTTTTGGATAATTACCCTAGAGACTCTCCGTGCTCTTTTGTTTACTCTTAAGGTTTACTGCTTTACTTTTGGAGTGTTACCCTTTGTTTGTTCCCGGAGCATCACATTAAAGCTTTCTTCACCATTACTCTGTTGTGTGGTCACCTGTTCTTGCCAAGAGCGTTACTGTCAGTCCTGGTGCTGGCAGCTCTGTTAGTCATCTGAGGGCGCCATTCCACTCTGTGTTCTGTCTGTTTTGTAAGGACTCCAATTCCCATCATGATTTATCTCGTTATCATGTATTGTTTTCACCTGTGTCTAATTACCTGTTTGTCCCTTCATCTGTGTATATACAGCCCTTGTGTTCAGTTGTCTGGTGTGGATTATTAATATTGATATCGTTGTTGTATGTTCCCTACCTGGATTTACCCCTTTGTGTGTTTTTTAAGGATTTTATATTAAATACCTTTAACTGCAAATGGATCTGCTCCTTGTTTTCCTTCTGCTATTCATGACAGAATAATCCACCAACAATGGATCCAGCAGATTTTTGTTCCCCCAGGAGCCCGGTTAGTCATGCTACGCCAGGGCTGCAACTCCCTTGGGGATCATACCCAGGATTTTTTAGACCTCTCTCATCAAACTTTCAAGATTGTAAATCCGCATAAAACCATTGTAGCCTCAATGCACACCTCAGAACTCAACTTGCCAGTTTTGATTCTCAATGGAGCTTTGTGAACCTTGTTGAGCAGGCCCTAGCGCAGAGCACATCTCCCTTCACCGTGTTTTTTGGAGGGGGGGATTATATATAAGGCTCCGGTGACCCCAAAGCTGTACCGATTATGAAAGCCTGCTCACATCACGTTAATGGTGGCCAGTCTTCACAGCTGCCAGCCTTGAGCCCGCTCGCAAGATGGCCGCCAGTCCAGATCCTGTTCACAAGATGGCCGCCAGTCCAGATCCTGTTCACAAGATGGCCGCCAGTCCAGAGCCTGTTCATTAGATGGCCGCCAGTCCAGAGCTCGCTCGCAAGATGGCCGCTAATCCAGAGCCTGCTCGCAAGATGGTTTGTTCAAAGTACAGGAGTCTGATTTCAAGCCTGGCAGACACCCATCTGATGTCTATCTGGAGGGGAGGTGTCCCTAGAGTCCAGTGGTGCCTGAGTTGGATGATCCTGAGACTCCTACTTTTAAGCATGCTCTGCTTGTGGTGGGTGCTGCGTTGGGGTGTGTGTGGGCTGTTCACTGTTCTCCTGTTCCAGAGGTCTTCCAGCTGGTCCCGCCCGGCTTTCCAATGTGTTCCGAGCCAGACCTGTCTGGCCTTCCAGAGGTTTTAAGCCTGTCCCGTCCGGCCTTCCAGTGTTCTTCGAGGCAGTCCCGTCCAACCTTCCAGAGGTCTTCGAGCCGGTCCCGTCCAGCCTTCAACCCGGTCCCGTCCGGCCTTCAAGAAGTCTTCGAACCTGTCCTGTCTGGCCTTCAAGAGGTCTTCGAGCCTGTCCTGTCTGGCCTTCAAGAGGTCTTTGAGCCGGTCCCGTCCAGCCTTCCAATGTTCTTTGAGCCAGTTCCATCTGGCGTATCTGAGTTTTCTACCTCGCCTAGGCCTCCGTACCAGCCTATCATTTCATGACTTCCAGACCAGCCTGCGCCTCCCTAGCTGCCTGACCAGCCTGCGCCTCTACACCCTGGCCCAGGTCCGCCCCTGCTCCATGGCCCAGGTCTTGCTCCCCTTCATGGGCCTTAAAACGTGTGAGATGAACGTTCAGATAACACAAATGACACCTTATGTCCTATGTAACATTACATTGAACTTTAACTTCATTTTCCATAAATCGAGCAATTGATCTCAGGCGTGAGCCGATGTTCTGACAAATTATGCTACCCATAGAATTTTATACCCTTGTATTGTGATTGAACCTCAAAGGGGCAGTATGATGTTTAGTGTACATGTTGAGAAATGAGAGAGATAATGAAAGAGAAGTGTTCTGGAAGAGTTTTACCTCATGTGTGAAAAAATAGCTCCAGTATTTCAAATGCTTCTTTATTGACTAACCTGAGGACACAACAAATGGCCATTTCTGCGCCTGTACCTTTTCTGCGATGCAGTAGAGAGCCAGCGATTCTTTTTGGTACGTGGCGGAAAATGTTTGAGAACTATTTGCCCGATGCCAGAAAACATACTCTCTTGCTACACAGTCTGAATAATGAAGGTCAGTTGCTGTTTCACACCTTACCTAATACAGGAACTATGTTCGATGATGCAATGGCAGCGTTGGAGAATCTTTTTGTGACTAAAGTCACCGTAGTGGTGGCGCGGCACGGCTTTCGGCAACGTTCTCAACGTGCAGGTCAAACAACTAGTGTCAACAGACGCTTCTGATTATGGGCTGGGGGGTGTTTTGGCAAAACTCCCCAAAGACAATGTTGAAAGGAGTGTTGCATTTGCTTCCAGAACACTGACGGCTGCTGAAAGAAAATACTCTACGGTCGAGAAGGAAGCGCTGCCTGTGGGTGGGCAGCAGAAAAGTGGGGGCCCTACTTATGGGGTCGACACTTCACACTGAGAACTGACCATTACCACACTACATTGCTGGCAACAAAAGGCATTGGCTGTGCAGGATTGCGTGTCACTAGTTGGGCGGCACGCTTACTTTGCTTTACTTACATATACTGCCCCTGGGACTCTAATTGCGCTGCCTACTGTTTATCCAGATTACCATTGCCAGCACAGTCGGATGATTCAGTGGAACCAGACATGGATTTTATCTCAGCTTTGGAAGTCTGTTTGGATTTGGCCTTACACAGATTGGGCGGTGCTGGCCGAAAGATTGTTGGGAGCTGGATCCATTGCTGGTGCCTTATTTTCGTATTCGGTACAAACTGTGTGTTGATGGCGCTCTAGTGAGGAGAGGGGGACATCGTGTCATCGTTCCTTCAACATTGATACGAACCAAACAGAGGCTGCATGAATTATTCTGGTGTTCTCAAATGGATACTCAAATACAGTCTAGAGTCTCCTCTTGTCTAACCTGTCATCTAAATGACAAATCAGCTAAACCAGCCCCTGCACCTCTTCAGCCTGTCAGCTTTCCATCTGAGCCATGGCAGAAACTGGAAATGGATTGTTTGATTCTAACTGACGTTTTGCCTTCTCTCTAGTGGATTACCATAGTAAGTGGTCAGTCGTGGCATATAGCCCAAATGTTACTACAAAGGTAGTAACACCCTTCCTTCATTAAGTTTTCAGCAGGGAGAGAAATCCGCAGGGTGTCGTGACCGACAATGGCCCTCAATTCCTGGCCACGGTCTTTGAGGACCTACAGAGCTACGCCACACAATACTACTGGAGTGTCCCCGTCTGAACTCCTGCACCATCGCAAGATGCGTACAAAAGTGAATGTCTTTCCTGTGGACCCCAAGAGTGTTTTGAAAGTATGACGCTCAGGTAAAAGCTGCTGTGCGTACCAAACAACTGAAAAGCAAAATGTACACAGACAGGAAACGAGGAGCTAAGTGTCACACTTTCAAAACAGGAGATCAGGTGAGAGTTAAAAAGCCTACTCATGTGGGAAAAGGAGTTCCCATGTTCTCGCCACCCCTTGAAATTGAATGACAAATTGGAAACAACACTTTTGTGTTGAGTGACAAAAAGAAATGGAATGTTTCCAAACTGACCAGTTCACAGGCCCTGCTGTCATTCAGCATGATAACTCAGTCACAAGGGACATTTGATCTGAGAAAGAGTAGAGTTGGTAGACCACCTGCGTGGTTGAAGGACTTTGAATTGGAGAAAAAAGGTGGAACTGGGTACATGCATGCATGTTGTTGGCTCTGGCTATAACTGTGTTCATGTTTGAATTATGCTCCTGAAAAGTTGATGTATTATGATGTTAATCTGCCTGAATTAATACTGTAATTTTTTGGTGTATTTATATACATGCACAACAGAATTAACAAATATGTGTTGTGAATGAATCTTCAGTTAAAGGGGGAAAATGTGGTGTTTTGCAAATAAACCTCAAGGGGACAGTATGGTTTTAAGTGTTCATGTGGAGAAAAGAGAGAGGGAACGAATGAGAAGTGTTCTGTTGAACCACATGTGTGAAATAAAATAGCTCAAGTATTTCCATTGCTTCTTTATTGACTAACCTGAGGACAAAACACACTGGCCAGACAAGAAATTGTCTGTAAAGTGCAAAACCCGAAGATCATTATAGGCTGATAAAAAATATTAATTAACTTCAACGCTACATACTGTAGTATAACTAACACCAATTTAAATTCAGCAGGAGAGCATAAATGTGTTAACTGAATTTGATGAGAGTACAGTGTGTAACATTTAAGTTATTAATTACTATTTTTGTAGTAACACTTTGGGGATTTAAGTCACTTTTCAGATGGTCCCTTTGGACTTGTCCATGTCGCCTGCTCATATAGAGATCAATTAATATTCTTGTTTTGAGAAAGACTAGGTTGTAGATCCTTGTCTAAGGAATTATGTATTATTTGTGTTATAACAAGGTTTAGCTCACGAGTTATTGGTCTGGGAATCTATTATGAACCGCTCCATTGTTAATGTACGGAGCAGGACAACAGAGCGTTTGAATTTCTTGTGAGGTAATGCAAATATGTTTGCGAGGGAACACAAATATATTTTCGAGAGAATGTAAAGGTTTTGCGAGGGAAGGCAATATTTCTTGGGAACGCAAAATTTTTTCAAGAAAACGCAAAAGCTTTGAAAATATAATTTTCTCTTCCCTCTCTTATTTTTTCATTTACCATATCCCTAAAAGGGCTCCGTGGCATTTGGTAAACAATAGCTGATAAAATATTTGAAATTTACATCTCACGTCCAGTTGTATTTCTCATGTGGCAAGTAGCGGTGTGTTAAGAGGGAGAATGTAAATGTAATGTGCTACAATCACACTGTCTGTGCTTATTTCTGTGATAGCAACCGGCTGCCTGTACATTATCCCTTACATAGAAGTTGCTTCTGGAAGAAGCTCAATCGAACAGAGCAACCGGCAGATGAAATTCAGATTCATTTTAATGTTATGTCTACAAATAAAGCTAAGGGTACAAAGTGTGTGTGAATGATCAATATAATAAATTAATTTACCAATTCAAGTGTGGCAATAAATTCTAGTAGGAGTTGATATTCATATGATTCGCTTCTGTATGTGGTAAAGAAAATTTTTCCTACGCACATATTCACACACTCAAATGTATATGTACATACAATACCTGCTGTTCAGGTGTAAAATATCAGCCAGATTAGATAAATTATTTCAATGGCTAGCATAGAAAATTTAATGCAGAAAAGTTTAACACTTTAACTTATGAAACTTTTCAATCGATTTCCCTATTAAGAAACATCTAATTTATGCATGAAAGTCTTTCAGCCTGACATTTCACATTTGAATGCCAAAGTTCTATCTGGAGTAGATCGATACATCACAGAAATTGCTCAGCCATTTTTTGGCTGAATTGCTTGGGAACAGGTTTGTGAATAATAATATTGAGGCAACACAGCAAGATGAATGAATGCATCATAATCGCATTTTCCTTTTTCTGGCCTCAAAACTTATTAAATGGTGTGCCCATTACACATAACAAGTGTCTTTTTGTGTCTTTCAAATTCTCCAAACTGACCTGTGGATTAATGGATGGAATAAAGTAAATACCAAACTGCAGTAAGTCATGAAAGTACCTTTGGGTTTTTTTATTTATCCCGAATGCCTTAAGATTTATTCTCAGACATACTACATTCAGATTTAACATGACTTTGCTTTTCTTGCACAGTTTGATGTTAAATCATTTTGGGGGTCTCAGACATAATCTCATCTGAACAGTTCTTAAAATTAATGTGAAAAACTTAACAATATCCAGGTTGCATTTGTCGCCCGCATACGTCATCAAGGTTTAATGTATCAGGTTTTGTTTCAGAAAGGTAACGTTACATTTCTGTGAGAATGAAACTACAATGATTAAATCTTAAGAGAAATACATGATTTTATATCAATTTGATTATGATTTTTAACTAATTGAACAACCTCGTTGATCCATGCAGTCGACAAAATGCAACCTCCACAGGACGCACCCTTAAATTGGGAATGCAATTGGGAAGAAAGGTAGACCCTTCACGGACTGCGTTTGGATATGCAAGTAAGTTTTGGGCCATATACCAGCTGATATATGTAGTTTTAATTTGAGTGGCCAACATGAATTTGAAAGGGTTTTAAATCTAGCTAAATCAATTAATTTTAGCATGCCAAATTCAACTTAACTAAAATAAATATTTTCCCAACAACAAAATTGTGATGACTGAAAAAGCTGAGTGGTTGGTAACTTTGAAAAGCTACTAGACACTGTGGCTGGGTGCAAAAAATTTAATGTCAACCCCTGCTGATAACACTTTACAATAAGGTTAACAATTAGTTTAGTGCAGAGGTCCTGGAAAAGAAGAGCCAACACTGCAAATTCTGACTCTTTGCATAAATGTCATGTAATTGTCGATAAAAGCCTTTGAAACGTATGAAGTGCTTGTAATTATATTTCAGTACATCACAGAAACAACTGAAACAAAGATCTAAAAGCAGTTTAGCAGCAAACTTTTTGAAAACGAATATTTATGTAATTCTCAAAACTTTTGGCCACGACTGTATACTTTTGAGGAGTTGTGAAAGGGTAGCTTCGCAAATTGCAAAAAACAACACAGTGGCATTAAATAGGGAACCAAATCAAGGGGGGGGGGGGGGTGCAGGGCATAAAATCATTAACAATCAATAATGAGGAAACGAAAGGGGAACAAAGACGTAACCGGAAAGCACATGGCATTCCAAAACAGGCGATTCACATGCGCTTCCACAATTAACATGTGGGACTGTTATGATCCTGCAACAAGATTCAAAAAGCTTGGTAAAATGAGGCAGAATCATGACATCCTTTTGATGCTGAACATCACTATACAATAATAAGAATCTCCAGCGCAATATTATTTAAATACTCTACGCGAGCAAGGAGAGATTAACATTCCACGGTGACCTCATATCTTAATTTATCAACAGTAACAAGTTTAATTTGTTTCAACCCTCTAGCTAAATATGGACATAATGTCAATCACAGTTATCACAGTAATTCATTTACTGCTTTAAAAATACATTTTCTCTGTGATTTTTCCAGCCACTTTGGAAAAATTAACATTGTTAAAAAGTGTACAATAAATAAATTGGAATTGAATTGAATCATGAAGCAATCTAAAGCAGTCTGCATGTATTTTTATAAACAAGTTGCCTAATAATGCGCATAAATGGGATTTGTGCTGACTTCAATTTAGTTTGTGCAGTGAGTTACTTAAATTGGTTTTATTTTTGGTGTATCTGGATATATTTTGTTGTCAGCATCAATTATACTTGCACACACACACGCACGCATATATATATATATATATATATATATATATATATATATATATATATATACTAGTGGTGGGCATAGATTTTTTTTTTTTATCTAGATTAATTTTGGAATTAATCTAGATTAATCTAGATTAAAATGGCTCATTTGAATTCTGCCGAAGGTATTCAGAATATGTGTGCTACCCAAATAATGACTAAAAGTAAGTCTTTGAGAACGGGTGTCTCAAGCCAGGTGGCGCATGAGACCAGGGGCTCATCTCCTGATTCCAAAATGAATCACAAACTGCTTGAGAAAGCTGTTCTACTATGATAATTGGTGATGAAAATTAAATTATGTTCAATAAAATGAACTTGTGTTTACTTCCTCATTAGCTAAGGGATGATTTGCGTTTAGGTGGTACTCGAGACTGGAAGAGCTCCTACAGTACATTTACATTTAGTCATTTAGCAGACGCTTTTATCCAAAGCGATTTACAAAGAGTTAGGGAGCAACAAGCGATACGTCATACAGGAGCCATATTACATTAGGTGCCAATACAAAGTTATTGGTTTCAACTAAAGGTAGACCTGTTGAGAGAATTTTTTTTTTTTTTAAACCAACTGTATGTAAACCAATTCCGTACAGTAATCCAATTCCACATTGCACAAGGTGCAAACAACCTTAGTCTTGTCGAGGTTTCCATTGGGAAGCTTCTTAAAAATAAATTTTCCCTGAAACAAGCCCGGCGGCTTCATAGCTGCATCCAGGTTAGCACGTCACGTTTGATGTGGTAATTTCACAGTAACGTTATGTTGTGTTCAGACCAAACGCAAATGGCGCGTCAAGCGCGAGTGATTTACATCTAAGTCAATGCAAAGACGCGAAAGACCTACTTGCGGCGCGAATCGCGCGAATTAAGCCCTGATTATGACATGATGATGTGGCGCGAATAACACGAATGAAGCCCTGGTTATGAGATGATGAGGCGGCGCGAATGAAGCGAATGAAGCGCGAATGAAGCCATGGTTATTAGATGAGGTGGCGCGAATGACGCGAATGAAGCCCTGGTTATTAGATGATGAGGCGGAGCGAATGACGCGGATCACCCGAGTTGAAAACTCTCGTTCTCGCCCCCTACAGTGCAATTAAGCTAGATATACATCCGCGCAAAATATCAAGGTGAAAGTCATCATAGCTTGCGTAGTATAGACCCCGCTCCCAACCCAACTTTGAGAAAAGATTAACGGCGACATGTTTTTTATCGCGCGATAAGAGTCTCACGTTAACGCGTTAACGGCCCACCACTAATATATACATATACAGTATATACATACAATAAATTATACGTATATTGGTGAGTTTTAGAGAAATGTAGAGGCACTTTGGCCCTTTTCTAAGTGATATAATGGGATTCTGCCACTGTTATGGGACATTTAAGGCTGATAACAACAGCCCAAATTCAACGAGATAAATTCATTTTAACCAATTTAATTTTTTTCAAATTCAGCTTATGAATCTTTAAATCTTACTTTTGGATATTCTTTTTCATGTTAATTGGAGTATAATTTAAATTACATTGTGACATTTTGGCTCAGTTTAGATTGCAAACTGAAAGTTTTTAAGTTTGTATAGATAAATGTTTTACATCCTCCATTTCTTATGGGTATTTTTGGCATTGCTGTAAACCTTTATTGTTTACACTTCAGTTTGGTTAATTTTAGTGTCCATGTTACAGTGAAATTATAAAGTTTAGTTAGTTACAGATGTCCTAGACAATAAGTTTAGTCAACATTTCTGGAATTATGTTGGACAAAAACCATAAATTAGGGTAAAAAAACGTCAAAAGTTTTAGTAAATACAGTAGAAGGTCTCAAAGTCAGTCCAAAGACATACTTTACTGACCTAATACAAAGTGCCACCTTTCATCTGCTTTCATCTGCTGTAAAGATTAAACAATTCATTATTTTCATTGTTCAGTGCAACTGATTATCACGGATAATGTGTCAGTATTTATACACCACCAAAAAAGTGTTGCATCAAATTTAGGCAAGTAACAGTCTCTGAATAGAGATGACAGAATTTTTGACCACACGGCTTTAATCCACTTTAGAGGAATGCTTTCTAAAACGACTGTGTAATGTGGATTAATGAGGATTCAAAATAGCATCTACTGGACGGAACCTAGAGCTCTGCACACCTTTTAGCAATAGTAATGTATTTATTAGGTTAAGATGATATATAGAGGCATTAGAGTGTTCTTGATGGAACGTAGTTAAACTTCTAATTTGTACAGGCAGGCAAGGGTATCATTTGTCCAAGTCTGACAGATAGCACTTTTCATGTTCAAATCCTTCCTGACAAAGGTGCTCTTCTGGAGTAAGCATTTAAATAATGGAATATGAATTCTCAATGTTTTATTTTTCTTCCAAGCTGGTTAGTGTAATAAATGGTGCTACTTCATTTAAAACATGCAGTTCATTTCAATGATGCACTGAAAAGCTACACAGAATTCGCAACAACATAATGATTCACGTATAATTCATATTATTTTAGTATGTACTTGATGATTTGTTCACAAGGCTGTCATGGTTCCACCTCTCCTTGTCAGGTATTTCTTGGTCTAGAGGTGGAATCATACAGGATCCTTTGTTTCATGTGGGAGAGAGACGATTTCTTCTCTCTCTGATCTGCGTCATCGTTCCTACCCTCCTGTTTCCTAGTTTATGTTAATTAGCTTACCTTGATTGTTAATCCCTTGCACCTGTTCCCTCTTGGTTTCTCTCCCTTTAAAACATCCTGTCCTGTGCTAGTACATTGTATGCTGTACGTCTTACCTTGCCTGTTCCCTGTTCCCTGTTCCCTGTTCCCTGTTCCCTGTTCCCTGTTCCCTGTTCCCTGTTCCCTGTTCCCTGTTCCCTGTTCCCTGTTCCCTGTTCAGTAAGTGTAGTCTTGTGATGTTCTAGTATTTGTTTTCTTAGTTTTAGTTAGTCAGTGTCCTAGTTTTATTGTAAGTTTATCAAGTCCTGTTATCCCATTGTGGGTTTTGTTTTGCCTGTTTTGTGTTATAATAAATACCTGTATTAACCCCTCAACCATCTGTCTGCCTGCGTTTGGGTTCTCTCCCTTGTCAAACCGTGACACTAGGCATTCACCAAGAGAATAATTAATGTAAAAGAAAATAAAGGGGCTGTATTTGATTTAAATAAATTTGTCACCATGCAAATACGTTTGATCTGGAAAGATTTGCTTGGAGTTCCCATTCTCTGGGGGATCCTGTGATGATCAAATTCAGCATTTGTTGAAATAAAATAGCCTATATAAACAAACATTGATCCATAACAGTTACAGACACTTGTTT
The DNA here is from genome assembly GCA_029783895.1 of Triplophysa bombifrons. Lineage (NCBI taxonomy): Eukaryota > Metazoa > Chordata > Actinopteri > Cypriniformes > Nemacheilidae > Triplophysa > Triplophysa bombifrons. The sequence continues at coordinate 17,396,685 of CM056466.1, forward strand.
CTTCTTTTATTAGCTATAACTTCATGGGATAAGTAGTTTACAACAAATCAATAACCACCACATTTGTTGCGGCACATACAATGTATTGTTGTAATTTGCCATGTTCATGTTTTTTTGATTTACCAATATTCTTGACCATTTTAAGTATTTTACTGCTTCCTTTAAAGTTTCCAAAAACTGAGAAATGTGTTTCGGGCTTTTCACGTAGAGTCATATTGTGATGCAGAGCTCTGCGCTACTTCAGCTGCAGCAATAGAAACATGTTTTTTTCACAGATGTGAATTTTATCTTTAAATTCACTCAAATTAAAAACAGTTATCCAAGGAGGTGATGTATGAACATTTTGAAATATTTGTTAACACATGTAGGGGCGGTTTCCCAAAAAGGCATTAGAATAAGGCACAGTGTTGGGGAGTAGCTAACTAAAAGTAGCGACGTTACTAACTTAAATACATTTTTCACTAGCTTGGCCGTAGCTCCATTACTTTTAAAACAGTGTAGCTTTTCCAGTAGTTAATTATATTTTTAAGATAGTAGTGGTGTTCATATTTGTCATCTACTGCATTAACTATATTGCGGCTTTACGCTTCACTGAGAAGAGATCGCAAAGGACTTAAATGAGAGGGTAAATATTTTAAAAGAACTAAACACCGATCCTATTAAGTATTAAATATGAATCTTATGTAATTAAAATAATAAATAAACAATACAAAGATAATGGTATTGTATTACATTGTTTTAAACTTCTCTATTTATTAAAAATATCAGTCAGAAACACATGCGTATCAGGTCACATAAAAATATAGTATACTTTAGTATTTATTATGTAAATTGTAGTATATTACATCTGTAATATTAACTTTAACACTCTATCAACATATACTACAGTATACTATATGTATTGTAAATCCACTTAATACATTTTTTAGTATATTTTAATATTTACTCAAGTAAAAAAGAAATAGTACTGAAAATAACTACACAATTTGTTATGAGAAATTTTACACTATAAAAAAAATTAATGCCATATTGTAAAAAAAGTAGTTTCTAAGAACCTAGCTACTTTTCTATAGTAACTTGTAGTGTAGCCAAATACTTTTTTAGATGAGCAGCTAAGCTGTAGGCTAATTTAACTACTTTTATTAATGAATAGCTTGTAGCGTATCTAATTAGTTTCAAAGTAGCTTACCCAACACTGGGCCACATCCACATGAAGCCAGAGCTTTCCAATCTTTTTTCCTTTTTAATTCCATAAACACGGCATCGTCTCAAGAAGTATCTGCGTACACACAAAACCAGTGAAGGTATACGTGCTAAATCAGTATGTGTCGCTGTAATTCCGTCACAGATATACACAAAAAATTTGGAAGACATGGAGCTGCTCATAAACCTGGCATGCCGGGTTGATGACATCATCGTTTCCGAAAATATACTGATTGGCTGTACACACGAAAATGCAACGGTGTCGCTCTCAGATTTATCGACTTTTTAAACCTGGTTTCACAAAATAGTGGTCTCAAGCTCCCAAAACGCTGGATCCGTCTGGACGAAACACCAATACACTTAGGACATTTAGTAGTTTTGACAAACATGCCTTAATAAACATTACTGGTGTGCATTTTGAGGCAAAACAATGCCCCTTATGTATTTTAAGATATTTCAGGGCAAGTTATTTTCAACTATTTACTTAAGTCTGCGATTTAAACCCTGTCCGATAAAAACTTCCCTGTAGTGTTTCCATTCATTGTTATTAGTAAAATTACTTAGGTAACATTAATAACCAACACAGTCTCACGGGAATTTGTTTTTAATGACACAAATTTACCCCATTTTTCGTGTACATCAGCGCAACTTTTTTTCATATCCCCAGCAGGACATTCAATCCAATGTATTTTAACATGCAACATCTTTCATATGTATAAATATATATAACGCAATCTGATTGGAATTCATACCTATTTAACATCGTGGCTCATTCGTGCGAATTCATATTTCCTTCGATCTCATTGGTATGTTTTTTTATGATTTCACTTTTCCCCTGTGATGTTAGGTTTAGGGGCGGGGTTAGGGGAGCCGTTTATCATTGTTTTGCCACCTTTGCAAGTTGCGTTTTTAGCAAATTTAGTCTTGGCGGCTTTGATTCTAGGGTTTAGGGTTAAGTGAGGTGTTGGTTCTTCTTTTGATATCAGGTTGTAAATATATTAATGTAAATACACATGCAGTATGTGCATTGAAAGTTGTGCTTAGTGACACAAAAAGAAAGTTGTGCTAAGTGATATTAAAATAAGGTTGTGCTCACTGACAAGAAAAAAATACATATTTGTGTCCATTAACACAAATTAATAAATTCCAAATTTCGTGTCTATGCCACAAACTGCCTTGAGACTGGGTTGTAATAACACATATGATGCAAAAGCCTCTAAGTGCTGTTTGAAATTTTATTTGAAAATTTGTTTTTATCAGTCTCCTAGGTTTAAAATTCAGTGATTTCACTTTTAATGGCAATAAATATGTCCTCTATGTCAGTGAAATAACTTCTCATATAAACTAGGAGCCAGATAAACATAATCATTTCAGAAGAAAAGTGTCAGACGACACTGATAGGCTGTTGCATCTAATCTCTTCACACGTACACAATAGATACACTGTATTTATGTTTTTCTAAGGTAAGTACATATTAATTAAAGACACCTTTTTCAAAGTGCCTGCATTCAAACAAATCCCTTGCAAATTATTAGTGTCTAAAGGTAGATTTTATGCTCTGTACCATTCAATTTAGATTTAGTCTTACATTACGTAAACCCTGTTTGCCTTGGAGGAGGTTGGAGGGCAAATTTTATTTGGGTTCTAAATCTAAAGAGGATCATGTATAGATTGCTTAAGGGTCTGGTCGTGTAGATTTGAATAATGGTGAATCTAGTAGCATTCAACACAGTGAGTGTCCTGGAGTTATCATTATACTTCTCAGCAAGCAATGCATTCTAAATAAGGTTTGATAATGCACCAAGGAATACATTTAGTCCTGCTCCTCAGACTATAAATTGGACTGCAGTAAATGTGAAACATATTGAGATCGAAGCAGCTCTGTCTGTTCTCTAATGGTCAGTGTGCATGACCCTGCTTACACTTGACTGAAAAATTCAACTTTTTTGCTGACCTCCTAGTTCTGTTCTTAAAATTTTAAATGTGGAATAAGAGTTTTTTCTATCCTAATAAAAAACGTGCTGGTTTCTGCTCTCCCCATCCAATATTCAGAGAGAAAGCAGTGTCTTTGATGAAGAAAGACGATGCAGCAAGCACACATTCAGGCCCCTTAATGAACGACTTCCCAAGGTTTTTTTTCTCCGAATCCAGAGGGACATTGGAGATGTGAGGGTGTTTGATGTTGAGTCCTTTATACCAGGTTGTCAGGCTCTCATCCCACTGTGCTCTTGGCGCTACACACATCAGACCCAAGCATTGCAATCCTGATTCACATTTAGCTTTTTTAACTACTAACATTCATTTTGGTGTGTTGTTTATACAATATTTCCTCTCCTAAAATGTTGGCATTATAGTGTAGACTGATTATGAATACAACAATCATTTAGAAAAGAGTCATTGCTTGGGTGGTGCCATGTTTGGGTACAGTAAAAAAAAAAAATTTTAGTTGTTTTCCGCATTGTAAAAAAGTCAGTGGTATCTGCAGAATGTCTCTGTAAAGTTTCAGTTCAAAATAACTGTATATTGTAATGAATATCTTTCATTACAATATATTGAACATGGCTATTTGTGGCTGCAATGGAAAACGCGCCGTTTTTGTGTGTGTCTCTTTAAATGCAATTGAGCTTCTGCTCCCCTTCCCATATGCAAAATATGAGGTAGAGTTCTTACACATGTGCTTTGGATGACATCAAGACAAGCAATATGTGGGAAAGTGCAATTTCGTCTGTAAAGGCTTGCCAAACCAAAACCATACACTAACTGCAATAAAAATCACCAGAAACAGAAACTCGGATATAGGCATAAACATGCATTCAGAATACTTATATATGACCGACAGGTATGTAAAGATCAGCAACCAGGTGTTCTTACGTTGTTAGTAACAATTTCTGCGTAACCTCATTGTCTTACAAATGCAAACTCTGTTTCTATCCGCTCTAAGTTTCCCTTAGGACATACGACAAAACACTGAACTCACAGAGAAAGACACTGCTATAACTTTCTTTTGTTGTAATGAATAAACTTTACAGAAATTATGTCGGTCATAAGTCTTCTGAACCGATGGGAGCGATATGTTTACCACTAATGTTACAACACAACACCTGTCTTTGGACCATGTCCAATGTTTCAACCTTTCCGGCTACCGGGAGCTCTAACTCCCAACCTAGGGGTCTACTGGGACTGAAAAGGGCTGACAGCCTGTCTGTGGCGGAAGTTGGAACTACGCGCTCGTTAGGCGGAGTCTGTGAGCGGTAATGGGCAGGTGTAAACAATGTGACATCAGATTGATAGGGCATCCCCAACAGCCTGTTTTTTGTTTCTGTTGTGGTTTAAAGGAGATTACAAAAAGAAGAATAGATGGATTTGTATAATTACAGGGTGTTTCTGCACACACGCTGGCGACTCAATTTCTGGTAGATAAACATTTAAAAGTGCATTTTCTGGGATAGCAGCCCTTTAAAGTGCACACACTCATATTCAATTTGAGGGTATCCACAAGAAAGGTTTAAGAATTACAGCTCCTTAACCTCTACAGCTGGTGCATATTTAGCATTTTTTCCCCTGCGTTTAAAAGTGACCTATGGTAAATTGATAAAACCCCTGTAAATTTGAACAATTCAAGAATAATTTAATAATAATTTTGTGTTATGGTACTCTAAAGTCTAAGACTGTTGAAATATACAGTGATATTGTTGGAAGTGAGAGCTTTCATTTGACACATATATGTTGTTAGTTTTTTCTATATGTTGTTAGTTTTTGTGAAAAGAAATTGAATATTTTTCATATGATTTTCACAGGGGGGAGAGGTTTTGGGAAATGTAAATTAATGTAACATAAATGTTAAATTGATGGAAAACTATTAAGACACAATGTCTTGTTTTGTGCTCAACAACTTAGATTTGACGATTAGACCCATCTGTGGGTCAAAGTTTAAAGGTTAATATGCAGCCCAGATCCCCCCACCCCTCAAGGGACCTTTTCAAGGGACCAAAATTAATTGGAATGTTGACCTTAAGGCTTTTTCATGGACGGGTGTTGCCTCTGCATTCATTATTACTATTCATTAAACATAAAATGTCTGGAGACATCGAGGAGCTTTCCGTGCAGGCAAAACAGGCCATTCAAAATCAAAACAATACCATTAGAGAGACAGAAACATTATTTCAACAATATCTAACATGATCTTTACTTAATATCCTACTATTCCTACCAATATACCTGTGTATACCTATATAACTGGTTTAAATTATTGTTATATTTGGGTAAGTAATTGCCATTTAAAGTAATACAGCCAATTCTAAATCGAAATTAGCTTTACTCCTAAAATAAATAAATAAAATACAATAAAATAGAATTTGTGTAATAGTATATTTTGTGCAATGAACCACATAGAATTACTGTCTTGCTTTTCTAGCTCAAGCTTCATTCTACAAAAATGAATCTGTAAGTACTGCAAAGTTAAAAAATGTAAACATTGCTCAGGGGAGTAGAAACACAATGAGGGATACACTATGACAGAATAATCAACAACACGTCAATGTCAATTATCCCGTCAATGTCAATTCATAACCCGCAAAGTCAAAAGTGACATTTTTTCAAGGTAATATTTGACCCCTTGAAAATAAAATCAATTCTGAAGAGAGAAGCAGGGAACCAGAAATCATTCATAAAGTCTATTACCGGTGAGTACTGAGGGAGAAGCTTTATCAAAGAGCTATCTTTACGAAAGACAAGAGCCTTTTTTATGCTGTGGTGGACATTGCTGAATGGGTTCGGTTGTGTAATTCTGGCTAGGTTTTTGTCAGTGACCCGGCCAATTATTTGTTTATGAGAGTTAGCTGCCTGCCCTGATCTCTTGCCTAGTAACTGGTTTATGACTGGTTGTTTTCTGCCTACCGCAAAATCAAAACTAAATGGAGAGTTTGTTTATTCAGCTTTCAGATGATGTTTAAATCTCAATAAAAAAAAAATTACCCCTATGACTGGTTTTGTGCTCCAGGGTCACAAATCTGACACAAGGATGTTGTTTACATAAACACGGCCTCAGGCTTGTATAGGCTAGAATGTAATGCTTGGAGCACCTTTATAATACTTCAGTGGTTTTCATTTAGTTATGTAGCTTGATAGTCTTCAATTACTTTTACTTAAGTGACCAGATTATTCCTAAGAATTTCACTTATCTATGCATTGAGGTAAAAGTCAAGCACTTTTACTTTATCACATTCAAGGTGTATTTTCAGGTCCTAACTTGTTTTTTGCAGTCGCTGCATGTTTTTTGAAGTTATATATAAAATACATTCACTTGCTTTTTCTCTTAAAAAGGAATAGATTTTATTTTAACACCCTGAGGAACTGGTTACTCACAGAGTGACATCAAAGAGCTGAATATCTAAACAGTCATCCCCTCACTAAACACACAAAAACAGTGCTCACTTTAATCCACTTCTGCAAAACTTTCACTTTGAATGGGAGGAGGAATTTGGCTGTGCATAATGGAACTTGATGTTTGCAAAACAATGAAAACCTGAGGTCTGGAACAGCCAGTTAAAGTGGACCGTGTTTTTCAAAAAAAGTTATTATTTTTATATTGGTCAGCATGAACAATACCAGAATCAATCAGTTCAGTAACTTATTAGTCAATTCAGTCACTTATAAATATCCAAGGTATGCGGTTTGTAGGAAACAAAACAGAATGATACTGTTATGCACTGTTCTACATTAGGCCTTTTAAAGTGATCTTTCAGTGCAATGCCTTTATGTCTCTTGTGGTTTAATAGTCTGCAGTCTTTTTGATAATCACTGCTTAACAAGCAACTCAAAAACGTGTTAAGCTAAACTACCAGCTACATTATACATTATTAGCTAAAACTTCTATTTAAAGAAAGTAGCTATTAAAATCGCATGAAAACATTGCCTGAATTGTGATTCAAGTGCAGTGAATAATAAGTATTGAGCTTTGCTAGTATCAGTTCAACATAAAAAACAGACACATGAATTGCTGAACTATTGTAAGGAAAATGTGTTCCATTACAGAATTTGTCAGCAGTCCCACGCATCTTATGACATATTATCTCTTTAATACCATAAAGTTGCCAGATTAACAAATGCCCAAAATGTTCCAAAGCTTCTGTATCATCACGATACTGCCCCATGCCGTCAATAAGATGATGTAATTAACGGCCGCTTTGCTGAATGTGCTTATTCTGCAGGTCATGTCAAGGAGAAGGGCACTTCCTGCATAATCCTTTCACTTCTTTGTGCTTCGGACAAGCATCTATTTCATGAAAAGAGACTTGTAGTTTTAACCCGTGGAACACTTAAAATCGGCACTTTCCCTGACTCATTGACCGACCCAGCTCAATGTCTTGGGGGGTCCAGACACTGTCAATGGATAAGATAAATGGATCGTCAGATAAGATATTGGATTAGACATTGATCTGTCATCGACATTATGTGCAAGGCTTAATCAGTTACTCAGGAAGAAATAAAAAATGCTGTTTAGAGATAGCTGAATTTTTTACTAAATAGAACCGAAATTTGATGTTAACTTAAGTCATTTCGCGTTACTTTGTCTATGTGATCAGTTTTTATTACAATAGTCATTTAGAAAACAATACTTCTTTTGTCCAGTAGATTGTTGTTATATTCATTATGTATGTTACATTTTTGTCATATTGTCACTCATTTTGAAGAGAAAATAAAAAAAGTTTGCCAGTCTATTTTTTTTTTAATATGACACACTGCTTACATATGACATACTGCTATAAACTCCCTACATCTCGATAATCTCTTTATTTTTTTTGTTGGTTTCATTTTTTGGACACAACACCATACCATCATCTATTCTGAGAGCTGAAGTAATCGGTATGTCAGTCCTATTTTCACATAGGACCCCGGAGCTGCATTTGTCCTTCAGTCCTCTCGCTCTGGTAGATACCAGGTGATGAGATGTCTCTAAAGCCAGAATCAACACATCAACTGTTTAGAGCAACAATAAAGAAACAGTCTTGTTGTGTCCTTAGGGGAGCTGTCATATGCATTAGTGGATTAAAACAAGGATTTGACCAAGCGTTGCTGGATTTAGTATTCATTCCAAAGATAAAGCAAAGGAAAATCCTTTCACGCTAAACTTTTAACGTAAAAGTTCATGCAAGGTAAAGAGGCTTTAGAGGGATATTTTTTATTTAAGAAATGTATTGTAGGAATAATAGAAGTGCAAATGTTCTACCCCAAAAACTGATACAAGCTATGTTATGTATCAGTAGGTTGTATCTACTCTCACGGTCACCACAGCCAATTGAACGAAACACATTGTGCACATAAACGGGCGTTCCGTCTTGGAAAGCTAACTTCAATCAATCATAGTAATGTTGTGTCCCTGTTCTGGTCTTGCTTATTGTCCTTATTGCCTCTTCATGTGCAGTGATATAAATGCTTACACTCTCCCCAACATAACCTTATGCCAACCAGGCAGACTGCTGTGAGGTCAATGTAATTTCCTTTGAAGCAGGCGAAAATAGCTTTATAAATATTCAAATGTGTTCAGCTGGAACAACAGATGCAAAAGATTATCAACAGTCGCTTAAATGAGGAGTGAACTATGTGCATACCATTGCTGGAATAGTTCGCCAAAAAATGGAAATTCTGTATTTATTTATTCAACACTTGCTCCAAACTTCTGTGCTGCTATTTTTCAGCTAGTGTAAAGTTTTGGGTTCACTTTACTTGTATGCCTATTCTCATAATTAATGCTGTCATTTAATTGTTAAAATACAAGTAATGTAATAATTCTAAATTGCAAAACAGTAACAACCCATTAAGCCCTTGCTAAGTACTTACTGAAATTGAGTACCTACTCATTGAGTATGCCATTTGGGATTCAGCCTCAGAAATTTATCAGAATTTGGAAGTAAAAACAATAGCAACTTCCTGTTTACGGCGACTTTAAAGGGATAGTTCACCCAAAAATGAAAATTCTATCATCATTTACTCACCCGCTATAATCTGTATGATCTACTTTGTTCTGCTGAACAGAAAGAAAGATATCTTGAAGAATGTTAGCCATTTTCAATCCTGGGACATAATTCACTACCATGGTAGAAACAATTAAATGGTAGTCAAAGGTGCCTCAGAACTGCTTTCCTAAATTCCATTCTCTACCGCTTATCCGAACTACCTCGGGTCACGGGGAGCCTGCGCCTATCTCAGGAGTCATCGGGCATCAAGGCAGGATACACCCTGGATGGAGTGCCAACCCATCGCAGGGCACACACACTCACTCATTCACTAACGCACTCACACCCTACGGACAATTTTTCCAGAGATGCCAATCAACCTACCATGCATGTCTTTGGACCAGGGGAGGAAACCGGAGTACCTGGAGGAAACCCCCGAGGCACGGGGAGAACATGCAAACTCGACACACACAAGTCGGAAGCGGGAATCGAACCCCCAACCCTGGAGGTGTGAGGGGAACGTGCTAACCACTAAGCCACCGTGCCCCCCCCTCCCCCCTGCTTTCCTAAATCCTTCACAATATCAAATTTTTACAGAAGAAAAAGTATACACCACATACAATATTTTTTCTACTATGCTAGTAGATGTCCCAGAACGGAAAATTGCTGACATTCTTCCAAATATATTTCTTTGTGTTCAACAGAAAAAAAGAAATTTATACAGGTTTGAGCTTTAGGTTTGAGCTTTACAGGCTTGAGTTTTTGTTTCTCAAAGTTTTCATTTATCTTCATAAGTCATAGTGTTTACTTATTCATTTAAAGGTTTTCATAAATTCCCCCCCCCCAAAAAAACAGCAATTCAGGTGTGCAAATTATCATGTGTGTGGGTTTGGTTGAGCAATTGAAAATCCTGAGCAATAAAACAAGATGATTTTTGTATTTTCCTTCCCTACACAATGGGGTTGATGTCATAGACTTTGGAAACTCGCATCAGTCATGCTGACTGATTAACAATCCTTGTTTAACAAAGTACTGGTGCTAAACAATAAAAGATATTTTATATTGCAGTGTTGGCTGTTAATCTATCTGGAGCCCTTTATACAAAGGATTTTTGATTATCAGTTGTAAACAGAAAAGGCTCTAAAAGATTTAAATTGGAATGAAAAAAAAAACATGCTTCGCTATGACAAACATTCATCACAGCAAAGGTATTATACTTTTATTTGTGCCTTCTCTACTCAAATATGTTTTTATTTCACGTTGTTTACCAAGTATTTTAGCATTATTCAATCCAATGTAGTATGTTTACACTCATGCATTTGATAAACATTTTTATTCTAAGGGACGTATAGTGCATTTAAAGTTAAATATTTTGTATGAGTCTAGCAATCCAAGCCATGAATTTTGCATTGTTAGCACCATTTCTCGTACAATGCTAAACCGTTTTACACTTCACCGGGAGACCTCCTTTCTGTACTTTTATTGCTATAGTATATGCCGTTATAATATTTACAGACTGAGATGGCACAGCGACTGAATTCAGCAATCCACACCCTTTGCATGTGATGTGAATCTTGATGTTATTTCTCCTTATAACATCTACTCATCAACAAATACAGTACTTGTTTAATACACCGAATGTCTCTCTGGCCTTTTTAGTTACAGCATATAAGATACTGTTCAAAATGTGACTTTAAACCTTAATCATTCCATACTAATCATAAGTAAGTGCATTATCAAAGAGTTGTAATTCACGCAGGAAAAGGAAGCCTCTCCGACTTTCAGCTAATTAAAACCTTATATCAACCACTTAAAGGAGTTTAATAAGAGATTGTCACCTCACACAGAAAATCATTTGTGAGGGAGACTGCAGTTCCCATTCTGTAATTTATTCTTATGGAGTCATTCATTTCATATTTAAAATGCATTATATACACTCCTGTACTAGTTTGGTTTGTTTGAGATCTTACCGAACATGCATTGTCTGAGATAACAACTTCTATAGTCAATTATAAATCCTAAAATATATTGTACCATTGTAGAACACTTGAAATAATGTATGAAGGATTTATTTTTATTTATGTCGGGGGAGGTTTACATGTGTTCCGTGTCAATTGTACATAATTTATTCATTTCTATTGACATAAAAAAAACATATTTTAATAGGTTTCGGAATTTCCTGGGACAAAAATATAATCAAAATTCCAAATATAAGAGCAAAAGGTCAACATGTATTCAATGAACTACGTTTTCTTTCTGGGCTATAATAGTAGACATCTTGTACCAGTGTTACCTGTTAACCTTCTATATTTTTTATTATTAACCTCTAGGGGATGTTTGAGCGGGTAGAAGGGTAGAGGAAGTCAGTTTTAAGAGAAGAACAGCTGATCATCTGGCAATATGTAAGCCTGGACAACAAGTCTTATGGGTCAATTTGTTTCGAAATCGATATTTTTATAGCATTTGAAAGCTGAATAATTAAGCTTTCTATTGATGTATGAGTTGTTATGATAAGATTATATCTGGTGGAAATATAACTGTTTAAATCTCTGGAATCTGAGGGTGCGAAGGAATCAAAATATTGTGAAAATTACCTTTGAAGTTGGTAATAAGAGGCACTGTTACTGGTCATCTACACAAAAATAAAGTTTTGATATATTTACGGTAGGAAATTTGCAAATTATCTTCATGGAACTTAATCTTTACTTAATATCTCAATGATTTTGGGCATAAAAGAAAAATCTATAATTTTGACACATACAATTTTTTTTGCTTTTACTAAAAATGTTCCCCTGCTACTTAAGACTGGTTTTGTGATCTAGGGTGCACGCTGCCCTGTACAGGATAGAGGAAAATGGCATGAAGAAAGCAGATTCATGTTCAGATTCCAGATCAGCACTGATTTCAATCAATTCGATTTAATAAAAAAGCAGACAGAATTGCATAAATGAAATACGGGTATATAAAATTTTATTTAGAATTTAGAAAGCATATGTGAAAACAGAATTCTTGTGGATTCCAGTACAAACAGGAGTTGAAGGGAATGAGGCAGTCTCAGTTTTGTTGAAAGAGGAAAGCATGGTTTTAGCCTAGAACCTCCAGCCAAATTCTTTGGATTTGACTGTGAACTACCTTGTTAGCTGGATTATTTGAAGAACATTAGAAGGATTACTTTTGTTTATTGGATATGGGATTTTGGACATTGGGTTGGTATAGACTATTCAACGTTTGTTGCAGAGATTTTCCATAATCATCTAAAAACTGATCAGAATTGTTTATTTCGTTTTGTTTTCATTATCATTACCATCCTTTCTTTGGTTTTCTTATTACTTACTGGGGGATACACTAAAGACTTTTTCTTTGTGTTAAAGGTGTCATGAATTGGCCTTGTATTTGTTTTATACTGTTGTTGTATGAGGATTTTTACTTTACAAATTACAGACATGGCCGATTTTGTTTAGGATTAAGATCACCGACAACCTCTGCAATTATTACAAATGACTAGAGGTCCTCAGCCAATACGAATCCTGTGCGAATAGGCATATCAGGGCATATCAAGCGATCTATTTCAAAGCAAGAAGGGTGAGAATTATTTGGTCCCACACAATCGATTCAGAATCACGATTTGATTCAGAATCTATTCTTGACATACTAATTAGCATACAGAAAACGTCATTACGACACATTTGTGCTCACAGTCAGATTACACTTTCGCTTCTAGTCTTAGAACTGTCACATATTGTATTTTAATACAGCCAAGTGCCCAATAAGCCATTCTTATTTCCATTTTCTTTTGTAAGACATAAAAAGAAGTGTATAATAGTAAGTAATAGCGATTCATTAGTGCCACATGTTAAACGGCAGTCACTTTCAGGAGTTGACACATCCTAACAAACTGCATATTTACAGAAGTATGATCATGTTCTGAAGTCTAAACAGTGACAGGTTTTGGGAAAAGCTATATTGCACTCATTGGCAATTCAGCTGCGGTATGGTGAATTGAACGCGCTGTTTCTCCTCTCCGCTCACTGCACAGGGTAGATGCAGAGAAAGACCCTCCTGAAATGTATTTAGTTATATTGCAGTTTAGTACAACAGGGTTGAATGGTTTTCTCTTTCTCTACTGCTTGTGTATGTTCCGCTGTATCTTTGCGTGAGGTGTGTGCTTTTTAACTGGAGGAGGTGCTGCACCTCTCCCGCAATTGACTTCTGCCTGTTTTGTTCCAATGACATCACATTATTATATTTACTTATAACAGTTAAAATATATTTTTTTATTTGTGAATCGATTCGAATCACTAGAAGACTGAATCACGATTCATATGTGAATAATTTTTTTGATCCCAACCCTGTCTTGAACGTCTTTGAAAAATAAACTTCAAGCACACATTACTAATATCGGATTCCGAAGGAAGGTTATGCAGCCCTGCGTTGCGAACTTTATCGTCATGTTTATTGCTTGCTAGATCTAACTGGTTCTACGCAACTTGTGTTACTTCAGTACTGTCATGTGCGAACCAGTGGGTGGGGCTAGAGAAGCAGTCGTTGATATTCTTCTCTGCAGGAGATGTTGAACCTATCCATGTCAAAGATGCATGGACTCCGTAAGGCATGTTTGATTTATATCATTTGTGTGTCAAAGGTACTTGAACTTCAACTGGTCTGATCAGAGTGTCATGTTACACACTTTCTCTGTTATGTGATGCTGGGTATTTCTTTCACATATTCTTGACAGCTACTCATCCATAATGATACAAACAAGCTAGTAATTACCTCCAGAAAATGTTAACTGGTTAAGAATGTTATGCAAGAGCCTTCATTATTTATGCATAATTATAGGCTCATACTCTCCCAATAGCTGCCCTAGATATTTCTTCACCCTTTGAGTCACACAACTGTCTCTGTCTATGTTTTCACTTGATATAAAATCCCAAAGACCTTTTAGAAAGACATAAAATTATTTCTCGGCAATTATTATACGAATACACTATTGTTAAATAGTTTTCAGCTAAGGATATGGTCAATGTGTTGTTACTGTAAGAGGAGCTGAATTTTTCGAATGCAAAACATTCTAATAGCCTGATTTTAATCCAGTTTTTTCCGCTTAGATACTAATAATAGATTGTTTCTATGCAACCAAAACTTGGTTGAACAAAAAGTTTTGACAGCATATAATAGCATAGTGCAGACAAAGTTTTCAGTCATTCTGTCACACAACCAGAAAATGTTCTACCCAAAAATGTTGCAATCTTCTCCTGTGTCTGGGGAACAAGGGCATGTGCTATACATGGAACAAGGTTCAGCATTTTTGGCGATGGGCTTGACCTCACCTCTGCAAGATCACCTTGTTAATGAAAGCAATGCCAGGTGAGAAGACAGAATGAAAGGGTACACAATCTTAAACCCAGGTGTGTGTTTGAAGGATTACAAAACACAAGGGGGTGGTTTCCCAGACAGGAAATCCCCTACACAAGGACTTAGTCCAGGTTAAATTAGGACATTCAAGTAGTTTTTTACTAAAATGTGTTAATTAGTTTCTACTCTTGTGCATTTTGAGACAACACAATGGCACTGATGTATTTTAATGCATGTCAGTGCAAGTTGTTTTCTGTCATGATTACGCCATCATGTCATGTCTATTCTTGGTCTCGGGGGGGAGGTCATGGCATAGCCATCGGTTTTGTGTGGAGGGAGAGATAGTTTACCTAGCGGCCTTCTATACTATCTCCGGTCTGCGTCTTTGTTCCCGCCGTCTCGTTTCCTTGTTACCATCCCATTAGTGTTTCATCCCTGTCACCTGGTCCCTGTTAATTATCCTTAGTCTGTCTCCCCTATAAAACATCCTCATGTCTTTTGTCCTGTGCTCGTTCATTGCATGTGTATAGAGTCTTCGTGTACACTAGTGTTTCCCCTGCCTTACCTTGGAATTGTATGTATCGTGCCGTGCCGTGCCGTGCCGTGCCGTGCCTTGCCATGCCACCCTGCCGTGTTTTGTGAGCTGTTGTGTTACTGTTTATAATTGGTCTTATTTTTCCCTGTTATTATGTTTTGCCCCCACGTGGGTAGTCTTTTGTTTTGTAGACATTCTTAGTTTAGTTTTCCCTCATCGAGGGTGTTTGTTTTGTTTATTAAAGTGTTTTATGTTACATTGTATTGCTGCCTGCGCTTGGGTTCGTCACCCCTTAAAACCGTGACAGTTTTCAGTCTGGATAGCTCTAAAATTTATTTTAGTTTAGTCCCTGTCCGGGAAACCTCCCCAAGAAGATTTATAAAATCCAGGCAGTCTCTTTAATGCCAGTCTTTTGTTTTGTGAATGATTTCAAATTCATAGCATATTATAGCCTGAAAAATGAGAACTGATTTAAGTACCATTTTTTTTACAACCCTGCAAATTGCTCTGCTTCTGAACTTTGCATTATAGCTTTATTTTCCATTTCCCCCTTGCTTACAATTCATGTTTCCCTTCTTTACTTACCTGTTTGAAATGTGTATTCTACAATTGTATTTTCTCCTAATGTTATATAAGTAGCAGTATGTTACGTCTAATAAATCATTCAAGATTTCAGGCAAATAAAAGAGTTGCCAGTGTGTCAGAAGCCGCTAAGGTGCAAAATTGATGTTTTCTTTAGCCTCTTTGTTTATTGTAAGCTCTGGTTTTGTCTTTGTATCTACCGTATAATACATTTTTTGGGTGAATTGTAAGTGTAACTTGATTTTAGATTAAAGGATTAAGATGGCAGTGTTAAAAGATATGTGATGTGACGTGTGAATATATAGTTTTGTCTGTATCTTCCAGTAACTGTTTGAGAAGGTTTCTTTAGTGAACAAAGAAGATATATGCCCTGATCTTAAGTGTTCCGCATCACAGACAAAAATGTAAAAATGTAATGCAAAGAAATACATGTTATGTGTAGTACAACAAAATAATGGAAAATACATTTTCTGTGAGTTTGCTTTCCATGCTAATTTTATCTGTAAAATCAAATTTAACTATATAGTAAACATTTTTTGATTTTATTTATGTAATACATATTTATATTTTATGCATTTAAATTTATATTATTAGTATTTTTATTTTATTACACAACATTAAAAAGAACTAGCCATTGTTACACGCAGACACTGTGAATTAGTTGCGTCACTTATATTTACATTTACATTTAGTCATTTACCAGACGCTTTTATCCAAAGCGACTTACAAAGAGTTAGGGAGCAACAAGCTATATTTCATACAGGAGCCATAAAACATTAGGTGCCAATACAAAGTTACTGGTTTCAACAAAAGCTAGACCACTACCTGTTGAGAGAAAGTTTTTTTATTATTATATTTGTCTGTCAGGTATTCACAGAAGAGTTGGGTTTTAAGTAGTTTTTTTAATGTTGTGAGAGATGTTGTTGACCGGACTAAGTTAGGAAGAATGTTCCACCAGGAAGAAGTTGTGAAGCAGAATGAGCGGGAAAGCGATTTACTGTCCTCATGATAATGGAAAAACAAGACACTGCTGGTTTTCTGAACGCAGGGATCTTGATGTAGGAGTAGGAGTTCAGGAGGGTGTGAAAGTAAGCCGGTGCAGATCCAGTGATAGTCCTGTAGGCAAGCATTAGTGAATTTAATCTGATACAGGCTTTTTGGAAGACGAGGTGTGCTGCTGTGTTCTGAACCAGCTGGAGCGGTTTGATAGCCTTTGCAGGAAGACCAGCAAGGAGAGCATTGCAGTAGTCCAACCTTGAGATTACCAGGGCTTGGACAAGGTCAGTGATATAGGGTCTCACCTTTCTAATGTTGAAGAGGCCGTCTCGGCGTGACCGTGTTGTCTTTGCAATGTGATCATTGAAGGACAGCTGTTCATCAAATATGACTCCGAGGTTCCTGGCTGTTTTGGAAGGAGTGATTGTGGTATTGCCAAGATGGATATTGAGATTGTGTTGCACAGTAGGGTTTGCCACAAACACGAGCAATTCTGTCTTGGCAGGGTTCAGCTGGAGGTGATGCCCTTTCATCCAAGCCGAGATGTCCTCGAGGCAAGCTGTAATGCGAGCTACTACAGTGGCATGGTCTGGGTGAAACGAGATGTAGATCTGGGTGTCGTCAGCATAACAGTGATACGAGATGCCATGTGCCTGAATGATGTTGTGTAGATGGAAAAAAGCAGCGGTCCAAGCCCCGATCCCTGAGGGACCCCAGTGATCAAGTGGTGAGCAGTGGACAGCGAGCCCCTCCATGACACCCTGAAGGATCTGTTGGAGAGGTAGGGGAGCCTAAGATTCCCAGTGATGACAGGTTTGCTAGCAGTATCTGGTGATTGACAGTGTCAAACGCTGCAGATAAGTCTAGCAGAATCAGGACCAAGGATTTAGAATTCAGCTTGGCTAGCCACAGTGCTTCTGTGGCTGATAGCAGTGCAGTCTCCGTGGAGTGGTTCGCTTTGAAGCCAGACTGCTTGTCATCCAGTAGTTTTGGATAGGTAGGAAGACACCTGGTTGAACGCTGCCCTTTTAAGTGTTTTTGCAATAAATGGGAGGAGAGAGACAGGTCTGTAACTGTCGGGAGTAGAAGGGTCCAATGTGGGTTTCTTCAGAAGGGAGTGACCTGGGCCAGTTTGAATGTGGATGGAAAAGTGCTGGTGAGCAGGGAGGTGTTGAAGTGTGTGAGTGCAGGTGTGAGTGTGCTAGATATGGCCTGAAGGAGATTGGATAAACAGCGATTAAAGCGGAGTTATTTTCATGCTACCTAAAACCCAAGCTTGGCCCGAACTGATCCTAAACTTACCTGGCTAGCCACCTAAACCGGCTTCACGGTTCAGGCCCCAGGTTTCAGTGATGCTTAAGTGATGTTTGTAGTGTGCATGGTTTCTTCGGATATACTTTCTTCTTTTTCAGATTTCAGAAAAAGCTCACTCAAATGAAATTTGAATGATTACTTACTCACTCAAGAGTCTCTATGTCCTAATAGTATAGCATACTGTAGTATATTTTAGCATTTTAAGTATATAAACTATATATATTATTACTCTAGTATACAATGGTATTCTGTATTCTTGAGTATTCTTTATAGTATTAAATATAGTAAATTGATAAACTGTAGTCTAAAATTGTATGCTTTAGCATTTAGTATATTCCTAGATACAATTTGTTGACCAAACAATAGTAAATGTTCAAGTATACTACAGTATTTATTATACAGGATAAACGTAGAAACATTGCTGAGTTTAGTGTGGCCAGAAGGAAAACATCTAATACATTAAGTATTCTGTCTGGTATTTGAAAGATGATTCTCAAAAGTACCTTTTCCATATTGACTGACTTGTTGCAATTCAGTTTTTTTTTTAATTCTTAAGAATAATGATACATTATGATACATCAGATTATTATTATGTGTAACCGAAATAGATCTTTGAAATTCTGGACAAACACAGAGCAGACGCTTTTGTAAAGGAGAATATTATCTATAAATAATTGTTTACATTGCAAACAAGTTATACAGGGTGCATTTGTAATGCTATTTAACAGTGTTTTGTCCTTTTAGAACTTGTCAGATGTGACTGCTATTAATATTTTTATATTATTGGCACAACAATATTTTTTGCCAACATTTTCTTAGAAATGTATTATCGGCAACGGCCCGAAATGGAAAATACAGCAATTTGACTTTGATATCAAGATAAGGTTATTGTGCAAAGACATCTGCTCGTATGTTTTTAAGAAGTGCTACATAAGATGACTGGTGTGGGATATGATGAGATTACATTGAACGTTTCTATTGTTGGAAATTGTAATACCAGATTGATACCTGGTGGTACATATTTTGTGGCGCTGCAAAGAGTGCACAGAGGTATGAACCTCCTATGAGACCGGGTTGTTCATTGCAGTTAGTTGACTTCAAAAACGATTATTGTTTGCATGGATGTTTAAGTCTTGACAGTTTAAATGTTTGAGTGATTTTACTCACACACTGTTCCTCTAACATATGAGTGTGCACACTTGAAGCATGCGCACGAAAACCAGCTGTCAAACCAGACAAGAACTTATGTATCTTTAATAAGAATCAGTATATATTTAATTCATACAGTGATGACGCTGCAGTGTTTTTTTATTTATTTTAATAAATCAGAATGAAACAAAATGGTTCCTAGTACATTAAAGGAAACATGACATGAAGGCCTACATCAGTATCGCCATGGGCTAAAACGAAAAGAAAAATATTGCCATATAAAATATTTGTAAAAAGCCAATATCGTGCCTCCCTCATATGTATTAGATAGAAAGTTAGACAACTATCAGCATTCTAAGCAGCCAATCACATTACTAGGGCTGGATTATAGCTTTCCACCCAATTTGGTTCATAAAGACCAAGATGGCGGCGCGTGAACATCGCGAGGCTCAGCGTCTCTCCAGTTTTAGCAATTATATAGTGTTTTTCTTGCTCATCTCGGGCCTGTTCGCTAAGAACAGTTGTGCATTCACAACGTACACCCGGCATGAGCTTTTGGATATCGGTTTGCGCATTCCCGGAAGTTATATCAGCAACATTCAACTCGTCCCTGAGATCGCCAAAACACCCGATGCTACGCACCCCACACGGCCGGGCGGAAGTGCTCGCCGGCGGCGCCGAGATCGTAAACAGAGGCGGGGAAAACGCGGAGGGCTAAGAGCTAAGCTACAGCTAACACCACACCGGCTCTCTTTACCCAGCATTTTCCTTGCTAATGTACGATCAATAGTGAACAAAATGGATGAGATTCGACTCCGCATCATCAACAACAAAAAACTTTTGAACTGCAATGTCATAATCTTCACGGAAACATGGCTACACAGCGGCATACCGGACAACGCTATTGAGTTAGCGGGCTACAACACACACCGCGCGGATAGAACGGCAGAGGAATCCGGTAAGACAAGAGGAGGTCGACTGTGCATTTATGTCAATAAAGCTTGGTGCACGAACTCTGTTATTGTCGGGAGACACTGCTCGGCTAACCTCGAGTTTCTCATGGTTAAATGTAGACCGTTTTATCTGCCACGGGAATTCACTTCTACCATTATAACGGCAGCTTATATTCCACCGGATGCTGATGCCAAGCTTGCTATGAAAGAACTTCATGCAGCCATCAGTAAACAACAGACTGCTCACCCGGAGGCTGCATTTATTGTTGCGGGAGATTTTAATCACTCTAAGTTAAAGACAGTGCTCCCTAAATTTCACCAGCATGTTTCCTGCCACACAAGAGGAAACAAAACTTTAGATCATGTCTATACAAACATGGCTGAAGCTTACACCGCAACCCCCCTCCCCCACCTCGGTCAATCTGATCACCTTTCTTTGTTCCTCACCCCCAAGTATTCACCTCTCATTAATCGTGTGAAGCCATCAGTGAAGACCATCAAGGTGTGGCCTGCGGGGGCAGACTTCACACTCCAGGAAAGGTTTCTACACACAGACTGGAGTATGTTTGCTTCTCAGGCCACCAGTGGCTCTCACACGGATATAGACAGCTACACCTCCTCTGTATTGGACTACATCAATACCACCATTGATAGTGTCACAAATCAAAAGCAGATCACCATATACCCTAATCAGAAGCCATGGATTTACCAATTCTGACCCTCGACGCATGTGGCAGGGCATCCAGGCCATTAGTGACTATAAACCCAACCACTCCATCCCCATAACCACAGATGCTGCCTTTCTGAACGAGCTTAATGACTTTTATGCACGCTTTGAGAGAGACAATAAGGAACCCGCCACCAGGCTCACACCTTCCACCGACCACCCAGTCATCACAGTAAATTCCACAGATGTTTTCACTGCACTAAGCCGGATAAACGCGCGCAAGGCTGCTGGCCCTGATGGCATCCCTGGTCGCGTACTCAGGGCATGTGCGGAGCAGCTCGCTGGGGTCTTCACGGACATCTTCAACCTGTCCCTCGCCCAAGCAGTGGTTCCAGCATGTTTCAAATCCACCTCCATTGTGCCCATTCCGAAACATTCCAGCCCGACATGCCTGAACGACTACCGCCCTGTAGCACTCACACCCATTGTTATGAAGTGCTTCGAGCGGCTGGTCCTGTCACACCTAAAAGACTCTTTACCATCCACACTGGACCCATACCAATTTGCCTACCGTAGCAATAGGAGCACAGATGATGCAGTGTCCATGGCGCTGCACTCCGTGCTCACACATCTGGACAATAAGGACACTTATGCACGCATGCTGTTTGTAGACTTCAGCTCTGCATTCAATACCGTAATCCCTTCCAAGCTAATCATCAAACTTGGAAACCTAGGCATTAACAATTCAACCTGCAACTGGATTATGGATTTCCTGATGAACAGGCCTCAGCTTGTTAGGTTAGGCAACATCTGCTCCACCACAACCACCCTCAACACTGGTGTACCTCAGGGCTGCGTACTGAGCCCCTTTCTCTACTCCCTTTTCACACTCGACTGCAGGCCTGTGAATGGATCTAACTCCTTCATCAAGTTTGCAGACGATACAACAGTGATTGGTCTCATCAGAAACAACGATGAGACTGCTTACAGGGAGGAGGTACGGCACCTGGCCACATGGTGCTCAACCAACAACCTGCTCCTTAACACCTCCAAGACAAAGGAGATCATCGTGGACTTCAGGAAGGCGAAAGGAGGCACACACGACCCCATCCACATTCACGGGACGGCTGTTGAACGTGTTTCCAGTTTTAAGTTCCTGGGGACCCACATTTCGGAGGACCTGTCCTGGACCACCAACACCTCATGCCTGGTCAAGAAGGCTCACCAGCGTCTCTTCTTTCTGAGGACATTGAAGAAGAACCAACTCTCTTCAACTATCCTGGTGAACTTCTATCGCTGCACGATAGAGAGCATCCTGACCAACTGTGTCACAGTCTGGTACGGGAACTGTTCTGTTGCTGAGCGCAAGGCACTGCAGCGGGTGGTGAAAACAGCCCAGCGCATCACAGGAACTACACTCCCTTCCATTGAGGACATTCAGAAGAAACGCTGTCTGCGTCGAGCTCGCAGCATTCTCAAGGACTCCTCTCACCCCGCTCATAGACTGTTTACTCTCCTGCCTTCCGGTAGGCGCTTCAGGTGCCTCCGGACAAGAACCAGCAGCCTAGGAAACAGCTTTTTTCCCAGAGCTGTTTCATTATTGAACTCTGCTCCCCAGTGATTTCACTACCTCTCATAACTTTAACTTAATGCTGCTATTACAATGTTTACATTGCACTACAGGGCTGCCATGCATGACTGAACTGTACACACCAGTACTTCATGTATCTGCTCTACCGGACTGTTTACACACACACAGCATCATTTGCACTCTATACTGCTCACTTGCACACCAGGAATATTACACTGAATGCTCATTTGCACTAATGGACTACTTTCATAACTGCATTAACTCATCTACTGCACTGTAACTTTAATAACTGAATTTACTCATCTACTGCACTGTAACTTCAATAACTGCACTAACTCACCTACTGCACTCTAATTCATCTATTGCATTGCATCTATCGCATAACTAACTGCATCTACTCATCTATTGCACTATAGCTTCAATAACTGCACTAACTCATCTACTGCACTGCAACTGTATATCTGCATCTACTCATGTATTGCACCGTACCTTTAATAACTGCATTAACTCATGTACTGCACCGTACCTTTAAAAACTCCATTAACTCATCTACTGCACTGTAACTTTAATAGCTAATGTCTGTAACTAATGCACACTCAAGTCACTTGCACTATTGTATAGTCTATATTGTTATCTGTTCATAACCTCCTGTACACTAATGTTCACAGTATATAGCCTTCTGTATATATTGTTCATAGTACATACCGATTGTCATATTTTCATAGTACATGCCCATCGTAAATTATTTTCCTAATATTGTATTCTGTATTTATTCACACTGTATATCTGCACTTGCTAATTGCACTTCTGGTTAGACCTAAACTACATTTCGTTACACTGTACTTGTATATGTGTAATGACAATAAAGTTGAATCTAATCTAATCTAATCTAAAGTAGAAAATCTATTTGAAAACCTCATCTCCAAAAAAGGCAAAAACTCAAATCAGAACACAGAGGTAACTTCACTCTTAACTTCAAAGACTTTTTCATAACACTCAGGCAAGGTGCATTCCACCCAGTTATACCAAGCTGGACTTAAGGAGGTATAGAGCCACATACGGCGGCCTTCCCTGACATGTGATGTCCAAGCCTATTATACAACAGTGACATGAAAATGAGGTCACTGAACCTCCACGGGCAGCTTATTTTTGAGAAACAGATGAATAAGATTGAAAGAAACAGAAAGGCCATATACAAAGGGAACTCACAGCAAGTCCCAGTGAGGATTATTAAAACCTAAAAACAGACAAATCAGGAGCCTCTCTAGCTTGCGTCATGACAAATGTTCTGAATAAACAGATATGAAAAAGCTTTGTTTTTCCCAAATATGATGAATTGGAGTCTTAGCCAGTCTCATTTCTCTATTGCACCTTCTGAATAAGATACTTTCCTGTGCTATTAAGATAATAGAATAATAAAAGTGATGAGTGACCATGTCATGTAATAGTTTGTGCCGTTAGAGTTCAAAAAGGAATGCGAGTATAGATTTTGTTTAATGGAAAAAAAGATAGAACCGTATTTTCAGGCACATTTTTATTATTTTTCTATCCAGAAATAATGATATCTAGCTTCATTGATTTTTATTGGTTTTCACTGTAATTCAGAGTCATAATATCCCATTAAAATGCTTCCTGGAATTATTAGTTTTATCAAGAACTCAGTGTAGAAGAGACTTTAGCTCAACCTCAACCTAATTCAGTCCTTTTTTCACAGAAGCAAAAAGGAAGGGTGATAGCATGATCAGAAACTTTGTAGATGAAGCCAGCAAATTGTGTATTTTCAAAGCCACCTGGCGTTGAGCTGCTTTGTGACAGAGATAAGATAACGTTCTTCTTTCAGCTCCTCAATGATCCATTACAAAATCGTTTTTACTGCAGTCACAGGCCTACCTGTGTTTTTTTAAATAAACACCAAACACAAACAATCCCTACACAATATGCAAATATCAGAAGCCATTATCCAGTCAAATGC
Organism: Triplophysa bombifrons; assembly: GCA_029783895.1. Classification (NCBI taxonomy): domain Eukaryota; kingdom Metazoa; phylum Chordata; class Actinopteri; order Cypriniformes; family Nemacheilidae; genus Triplophysa; species Triplophysa bombifrons. Next base: position 17,420,957 of record CM056466.1, read on the forward strand.
TAAAAGACTGATGCCTTACTTATACAGTACACACAAAAATATATGTGTCAAAATTCTCTTTTTCATATGAGGAAAGCATTCAATAACCACAGGACAAAACACCACCATACACTTACAAATATGTGTGCTACACAACGCCAAAGAATAACCATTTTTTGGTTAGAACCTTTATCATCTATAGAACCTTTCTATTTACAAAAGTAGTAGTTTTGTAGTTGAAAGGCATTCTTTAGACCAGTGGTTCTCAACTTTGGCATGCAAGATCAGTTTTCCTTTCAAGTTTAGACCCAACCCTGATAAAACACAACTTAACAAGCTATTCAAATTCTTCCGTAATAGACACCTTCAACTTAATTAGATCTGCACAGACTGCTTGGTGTATTGCTTTAAAATATCGCGAGAGTGATTTAAAAGCACATGGAGCAGTCTGCACTTGAATTGGTATTGCGGTACTTTAATGGCATACGCAGCAGATTCGCAGAGTGCCGCATCAATTAAAACACACGTATCACTGAAGATGCTGATTAGCTTGTTCAGGTGTGTTTTATCAGAGTTGGGGCTAAACTCGACAGGAAAACGGATCTCAAGGGCTGGAGTTGAGAACCACTGATTTAGACTATAACAAGTAAACAACTTTGGTTCTTTAAAGAATCTTTGGCTGAATGATTCTTTGAGGAACCAAAAATAGTTCTTATTAATGTACCAGGAAAGTAGTAGGGGAGGGTACAAAGTAATGCAGGGTTAATTGTTAAAGGGATGTTTTTCTTAGTTCCACAGGGGCGCATGAGTTGTGCTTTCAGGCTTTTTCTCACAAGGCCAGATGAGGATCATATGTGACTTTGTTTAAAGTTTTGATGTGTTTTCATGGAGATATTGGATGAAGTGTGTTCTGGCAACATGGAAATACATTTTATCATCTAATTTTTGGGGAGGATTTCTCACTTGGCTGTGTAAATGACCAAATCCTACCCTATATTATCTTAATGACTGTCTTGTTGCCTAAAACCATATTGAAACATGTCAGGTACTTCCTGCAAGTGTTAACTAGGCTTCGAAAATAAAAATTTACACTGTGTTAAGAATGTATACAAAACAAAGAGATGAAAACATCTGCAAATGCTCTTAATTGAAACCACAACAGAAATTACATCATTAGCTAGCATAATAGACAGTTATGATTTTTTGTTATAATTCTGCAGCATTTTCTCATAAATCTATCCATATGTATTGATCTATAATGATGGTTAGATGAGGGATGGCTGGGTGATATATGTGTAGATATCTGTCTATCATAGACAGATGTACAAACAATATTCACCTGAAGTTTATAGACAGATTAATATCGAGTTATCTGCGTTTGAACAGAATTTTCTAGCAAGTGTTACAAATAACCCTTTGTCTGTTACAATGAACAACTTGCACTTCGGTAACTTATGCTGTAATAGTACAAGAGCGCATGTTCTATAAACAAAATGCAAGTGTTCATTTGTGGCAGAGATGTTTATGTTGCTTGTGTAAAAATCGGATTAATCACGTTTACTGTGTTTTTTGATTGATTAAACCATAACCAAACAGCTTTACCTTCAACCCTGCCCTCCCAACCAATTTTTGTGCTTTCATTGGTGTGTTTGTGAGAGTATTCCGCATGAACATGTTTCGTTGGTTCTCCATACATCAAAGAAAGTCACATGGGTTTGGAAAACTTAAATTTCCATTCTGGCTAAATTATTGTTTAAATATTTCTAGAAGACTCTCCGGCATTCACTAAAAAGCAGTATTGGTTGACTGATAATGAATTTATCCCTTTATTACCTTTCGGAACCGTCAATAGGCGCTGTAGTTTTAGTGGGCGTTGATCCAACAATCTGATGACAGTTGAGGGGTTGGAAAAAACGTCTCTAGAGGGACCAGAGAAAAGTAGAGACAACCAGCACACTGGCTAAAAGCCTGAATATGCCGCTGAGACTCAGTAGACGGTGCAGTAAAACATGTTGGTGACAATAACGATGCTTGTTTATCCTGCCTGGTCTCGAACATCCTGTAGAGATGTAGCCTCTTGTCCTCCACTCAGTTAACAATGGCCTACCTTCAAGTCCTACACAGGTTTAATCTGTGTCACGGGAACACAACAGGGACCAGGACATCGCTCACACACAGGCCACTGAGATCAAAAGATAAAGAATTGTAAATGCAATCTGCTCCAAAAGACTCCAAAGGCAAAATGGTATGTTTTGTCACATATAATTAAAGGCTCTATTAGCGTCCCGGAGCATTTAGCTCTCTCCCAGATGCAACTCACTGGTAATTGGCGAAAGTTGCTTTAGCTGTCTTGACAACCTCTGCTGGTTATCCCAGGACACCGATATATCAGATGTTTTAACAGTTCCGGCTCAGGACTTACATAAGTGTATTGTGTTCTGTTTAGTACACATGTCATTTGTCAAGCACGACAACAATGACAGAGGCATATGTGCCTCCCCTCATCGCCACCAACCAAACGCACAGCAGCTTGCATTCATTTGAAGCCTTTTCCTTTGATTTGTCTGTAAACTTCTCAGAGTAACAAGCCAATTTTCTTAAACCACCGAATACAAAACAGGATGTATTGGATTGGATTCAATTTATTTTCATTACACATATACAAGTACAGTGTAACGAAATGGATTTAAGAAGAAAAATACAGCATAACATGAGGAAAGTGGTGAGAAAAACAGATTCACATAATACATCATAGACACGACTTGCAACAGGGTAAAATAATCCAGCTCCAGCAAGCAGCCATCCGGTCCAGTGCCATTACGGCACCGTTCACAGACCCGGTTGTCAGGCTGGCGGTTCAAATCTACGGAGGCGTGGGATCGGGTGAGGGCAATGTCTGTATGTGTGTGTGTGTGTGTGATAGTTCTGAGTCTTTAGAGTGGGGGAGGAACGCAAGAGCGTCTCACTGCAGTGCTCTCACAGGGTTAATTTTCCAGCTGCGGCCTTGTCCAAGGCCATTGCTTGATCAGGGGAGCCGAAAAAGATAAGATTGCGATTGTTTAGTCGGGAAGCCATATACCAAATGTCACGGCAACCCTCATTGTCCATTGTCAATTCTGATCTCCTTTAATATAAATTTTCCTTTCAATTGCTGTTAAGATCTCCCTGATAACAACCATATTTCGGTTAATAGTCTCAGTCTCAATGCTGACCGCTCTTCCCACAGCTTCAATCAATACGGGCAGCCTTGTGAGGTTTGGACAGCTGTTCCCGTTTTATGAATTCTTCGATAACCCAGGGCAAAGCCTAATCCAATCAGCACAAGACCTGTTTTCATGGTTCCAAATAGATAGATATCTTCAATGTCCTCCACAGAAAGAGCCGCCAGACACACGATCCGCCATCTCTCCCACGCGTCCATCGTGTAGCCAGCTGCGAACGTTCCGTCAGGGCAGACAGGTTCCCCAGAACCCAAGCTTCTCGTCGAGAAAATGGTCAATTGCGTTGAGAGACCAGTTGATCAGATCCATAATTTTCCAAGTTTGGAGAGCAGTGCAGAGAGAGTCTCTCAATAGATGAGACGAGACGAGACAAAGCAGGGAAAATAAGGGCAAGGACGGGGAGTGAAAAAATGCGACCGCCTCCGCTGAGAGCCAAACGAGAAAAGTATGTATTTGCAAAGCATAGGTAAATTGAATAGAATAAAAAATTGAATATTTTGCGAGCAGGCAGATTTCTCATAATAAGTTATTTAAAACAGGAAACAGTGGCAGCATACAAATGTTCACATGGCCTTTTTGAAATTCCGATTGAGTATGTGATTTAAGGAATTTCTGTGAAGAACAGGCACTGCTTGAACTTACATCAGTGCCAATTTAATTACATTTCCCTTAACCAAATTAAACATTTAATGAGCTACATTCTTCATCTCAGCGGACAGAGCATGTTGCTAGGATCTTGAGTTTGATTCCCAGGAGTGCATCAAGACAAAATGTATAGTTTTGATTAATTGATCTGACAATTATAAAACATGATGCAGGCCTGCTGCCACAATTCTTGGCCCATTGACTGCATACAGTATTGCTCTTATTTATATCATAATACCTTAAGACAATTTACATAATAATATGTAATGCAAAATTAGCATTTGCGCATTTGATAGAGAGTTAGATCTAGTACACAGCTTTATTTTACTCATCCTGACACACATTGCTAACTCATCTGCAGTCATTTGGTTAGTTTAAGAGGCATCAGAACATAGTATCCAACTATTATTTATAAGACACTTGTGGACATTTTTCTTTATTGACAAAACACATTTAGTTAATTATACTGGCTCCTGCAGTAATCCTGATGGAATTGATATAGGCATCTCAAATTATTATCACCTTACATCCCATTAGCTGCAGCCCTAAATCTATACAATACATAAGCTATCACTCATTTTGGTTATTGAGTCGATATTAACGGCCTCCTGCTTTACAACACCAATAAAAGGTCTTTCTGATTCAAAGCATAAATTATTTAGACTCTTCTGTAAGGTAGAATGAATCTACAGTAATTTGTATTTTTCATTTTGTGTAAACTCTATTAGAGATGTTGTGCTTTGTCAGAATTCCAAGATAAACAAGAATACATGCCTGCAGTAGGTCATAACATAATACAATATTGTTTCATCTGTAGTTAAAATTTAATTGAATCAATCAGATTTGCACCTGATTATGCCTTTAACAACATCAACAGAAAAATAAAAAAAATCTTAATTTCCTCCTTTCAACTTTGTTTTCTCTGCCCCTGGCCTATTGCTAGACTGTGTTTGGTCTCTAGGGGCAGTCTCACCTAATGGAAGCTATTGCCCCCCCAAACACATTATGTCAAGCAATAAAGAAGAGCTCTTCAGTAGATTGAAAATGAGATTACAGCACTGGGCTTCATAACCTTTTAGGAAAGCACGTCCTCATATTGCACCAACACTTTTTTTATGTGAAAAAAACCCCCCACACATTATTGTTTAATGGGTCTAATAACATCTTCAAAATCATATGAGTGTCACAAATTACACAGGGCTGAACCATTTAGAACTTTACATTCTTAATTTACACTGTAAAACTTTGCTTCAGTTTTGTAGCAGGTTTGCTCGTCACTTACTGTAGCAGTAATGCATAAATGTAATTCTTTCTAAGCATTTTTGTAATGTTTTTAGTAAAAATATTTTTATCTTCTTTAATAAGATATACATTTCAATAACAGGAAAAGTACCAAAGATATTTAATCATTTCATGCATGAAAACATTAGAAAAGGGTAATTTTATGTTTAATTTTTTTTTTAGATTAAATATACAATAAGTTACTGGCAAACATACTGCAAAACTATGGCAAAGTTTTACAGTGTACACTCAAACCTATACAATCAAAATATGACATACATTTGTAGTATAATGAGTGGTAACATAGGTATTACTTCATAGATCAAATCTTAAAATAAGCAATCTAGATTTTCACACGGAGTACATTGCTAGTTGGTTTAATTAGGTTAGAAGGGTACTATGTTTTTTACAAGGACAAATAAAAAGTATAAAAATGTTTCATTATTGTCTTCCCTTTAATCCTCTCTATGATATTATTTTAATAAAAATATGGTGTAATTGAAAGAAGTCTGTCTTATGGGTACAAGAATGTAATATATAATTCATTTACACAGGCTTTTTTAATGACATCAAGTACAACATTAACTACGTTTTGCAGCTGTGGTGCAAATTAACTTGCAATTCCCGGATGTCTTTACAATATTTTGGCAGTGGCATCATTATGTAGCCACATTTCGAAATTTAATGGAATGTTATTCGACTGTATAGCAGAAACCATCTCTCCCTTCTCTCTTTCTCAAAAAAAGATTATCTTTAAACTTTAGAATACTTTAAAAACTGACACAGGAAGACTGAAAGTTAGTTTTATATTTGTTTGTTTTTTCAGTCAGTTTTTAGTCTAAATCTATCTCAAGTGGCTTCTCGTGAGCTTCTGCCAAGACAAATATAGGATACGTTGCCTCCTTATGTGTTTAATTAACAGTTGTATTCTCAGCTTGGGTAAAATTAGAGTGGGTTATATTGAGCTAGGCGTCTGAAACTGTGCCATTTAAGCAGGGCTGCCACATTCCCTCAATTTTGTGCAATCCAAAATGTAAATTGAAATGCTTTTGATCAAATTATAAATCCTATATCATAACTTATGTAATTGTGTGTGAAAATTGTCTTTTATTGAAATTGAAATTGTCTGTACTTTCTATTTTAATTTAGAGTAAAGAGCTTACATAAAAACTGAACTTGCTTATGCACTTTTTGAAACAATGACATACAACCTTTGACTGTGGCGCCCATGTTTTGTTATGTGAGTGACTGAATATCTAAATATCATCTCATCTCCCACAAAAACTTCAAGGTATGAAGTTACTTAGTTTAGGTTTTAGGAACTTTGGTGTTGTCGTTGGCTATACAACAAATATATCTTTCTCATATACACCACCCACCAGTGACACAAACCATCCAACTGTCTGTGATGCACTTTATGAAAGCCAGTCACAATTGTTGCAAAAATCTGATTTCTGAGCTGCAAGGCACCAGTGTTACTCAGTAAGAGCTTGGGGAACCAGGAAGTGGGGCAGCCCATCATCCTCATTCTTGCAAGTGATGAATCATTGTTTTGTTGGACATTCTTAGATATGGAAAGTGCTTTAGATGTAATGAAGACTGTGGCAAGGGGGTGTGGTTTAGTGACGTATGCATCGGACCTGGGAGAGACACGGGAAAAACGGTAAGCAAATAGGTCGATTGCAGGTTAAGATCACCTGCGTCTGGTTTCAGTGATTGGCGAGGAGACTGCTTAAAGGCTTGCAGTTTCAGAGGAGAAGGAGAGAGAGACATGGACTGGGAGACGTGGAGCGATCGAGAGTCACACAAAGAGTTGTTTTTTTCCAGAATTTTTGTATGTATGCAAATTGTATAATATCAAAGGTAGACTACACATTTCTAGTAATTGTACTGTACATTTTCATTTTGTATTTTAAGAAAGTTTTGAATTTTTTTTCTCCCTAATTTTGTCACTAGTGAAACACAATAACATATAATTTATTAAGGAGGATAACATTGACTGTAGAAAGGTTCATTAAAAAGGAAGGAAGTAGGCGGGAACCGGCAAACATTTAAACATTTTATTACATAAAATCAAGAGCAAAAAATAGCCGGCAACCCCTCACGGTCGACAGCCGGCAAATAAAACATAAATACAAACATAAACATGTTCGGGCCCGGTCCTTTCTCGTAGACGGTCCGGTCGCTTGTTCTCTTATGCTACCGATCTCCTACGTGATACGAGACCGGTGCACGCACAACTGGTGCTCATCAACAATTACTCACCGGTCTCGAACCACGGTCCCGCTCCTCCTACTCCACTACATTGACCTATTACGATTTTGTTTAAATCTACCTTGTAAAGGTAGTAAATTGTCATGGGTAAATCAATAATGTAACGGTTAAAATTTTAACAATATTTAAAGTTTAATATGCAGGATACATTATTTTTACATAAAGATTAATCATTAAAAATAAATGGGTAATGGGGGTGTGTAGGTTAGATAAACACTATCATTGTGTGATAAGTTTGTTGAAAAATGATAGTATTGTGGTTCATGGGTGAGTTTTGAAGCAGCTATCCTCACACTCTTGTGTATTAGAAGAAAAAAACTAAATCTAGCACAGTGCTGCAGACACAAACATATTTACATTTCAATATCTTGCCTCCAGTGAACTGAGAAAGCATAACAGAGCTACGTTTCCTTCATTAAAAATAAAGGCTTGAAAATATTTATAAGATACATGACTGGAGGATATGACATGCGAGGAGGGCTTTTCTACCATCTGCTCTAATAAGATTTAAGTGACGGCAGCCTTCTGGGGCCTTCCTATCTTTTCCTCTATCTACCACCACAAACTGTGTGATTAAAGTTTTGATGAAACAAAACTTAAGTTTGACTGAAAAAAAAACTTTCAAGTTTGTAAAGTTTAAGACAAATTTTCTATCACATCTTCATAATTCTTAACTTCTTTTAAGGGTGCGCTAGTAAAATATTGGCTTACATATACATTTACATTATTTATTTGGCAGATGCTTTTATCCAAAGCGACTTGCAAGTAGGGTGCAGTGGTTTTACAAGTAGGGGCAGCTATCACTACAGAGCAAACAGGGGTAAGGTGCCTTGCTCAAGGGCACTTCAGTCATTACCTGGTGGCACTGAGAATTAAACCAGCGACCTTCTGATTACGAGCCGAACTCTCTTACAACTAGACCACAACTGACAACTGCTTAAAGATAAAGTGTGATTGTTTTAAAGCTTTGTAGATTACTCTAAAAAGAGATGTATGGCTTAATGGATCATTACTCGCATTCACTCTATAAATGGGATTAAAAACAATACAACTGTCAAAGTTTGTATGCACTTTGAATCAGTACTTTCACTTGGAGGCTGTGAATCTGAATTGGGTTAAAAGATTGCAATCCAAACCTGTTCTCTTAATACTGAAACAAGGTAAACAGGTTTTCTGTCAGTAAACGTATATATTAGTATATAGTATAATGCAATGTATAGAATAATATAATGCAACGTATAGTATAATGCAACGTAAGTCACTTTTGATAAAAGCGATTCCCATAAAGGATAAATGTAAATGCAAATGTACTTAAATAAGTACAAATAAGCTACCTTAAATAGACATGGGACAGTAGGTGGCAGTATGTCCTCTGGACACTGTCTGACATAAAAGAAGAGCGCCTCAGCTGTTCAAGGGTAAACATGTATTAACCTACTGTCACACGATTGCCTTTATATAAATAACCTCACAAGGAAGAAGGTATAATCCAAATAGTTATATAATGAATCCCCATATGAGGCAGGAGCAAACATGCAATGCAAATTTCGACAATGAACTAAGGAGGACATGCACAATGAATATAATCAGATAGAACAGAAACAGGTACTGCACTAATTAACTAATAAAGAACTTGGGTAAAGGAACACAGAATACAAAACCAAAACAGACTAAAACTGTGACAGTTCTTCCCCCTTCCAGGAGGTGCCTCCTCTCGCTATAAAGTCCAACTGAGGAGGGAGGGAGGGGGACATGGAGCAGGAGAAGGGTGAAAACAAAAAAGAATACGAGTATGAGTGCATGGGGGTGTGACGGAGGGAGGAGCTATGGTGGAGGCAGTAGTGACAACACCAGGGGGCCGACTGATGAGACGCAGCCGATGGATGAGGAGGCCAGGGTGGAGACGAGCAGACGGAGAGCTAGGGTGAGACAGAGGATCCGAAAGGGCCAAAGCAGAACCTGCGGCTCAGGCGACAGGGGTTAAGGTTGTTATCCGGAGGAAAGGAGAAGCCTGAAAGAGCCATAAGGGCGGAGTGACCAGGCGTAGCCGGAGGATTGGAGTCCCGAGGTCGATGATGGGATGAGGGAACCTGGTGGAGCTGGTGGGATGACGGGCCAAGGTGGAGATGAGGGAGACAGGAGCCAAGGTGTAGCCGCTGGGTCGGAGGGCCGGGTTGGAGTCCGGGTCTTGGAAGCTGGAGGCGGAAACATGGGATACTCAAATTCCGAGGTAGCTGGCAGCTGGTGATCCCAAAGCTCATCTGACCCAGGGTCAAAACTCTCTGGATGCCACCAGACCCAGGGTGGAAGGGCTGTCTGACGACAACAGAGGAGCCAGGAGAGACAGGCTGGGCGGGACCTTCTAGCAGGCTTGAAGAGGAGGTGCTGGATGTTGAACATCTGGACGGGACCTGCGGGTATTTTGAAGAGCTAGACGATATCAGCTGGGACTTAGGAAGAGCTGGACAAGACCAGCGGGGATTTGAAAGAGCTGGGCGGGACCAGCGGAGATGAGGAACCAGCCAGTTAACTATATCGATGGCACAGTCTATAATGTCAGAGTGCCGTAGTAGTTCCCCCTCTGGGGCGGGATTGCTGACGGGGCTTCCCTTCAGGCTTCAAACTCCATGAGGACACCCACTGCGATTCACGGTGTTGCCAGCTCACGCACCTGGTCAGATGCTTCTTGAGTCTCGTACTCCGGGGCAATGATCTGCTCTGTTGCTCGTGTGTGACAGATCGGGGCTCGTAGATCGCAGCGGGTTTGGCTCTCCATCTGTGGTGGGGTCTAACAAGCGTTCTGTGCACCAAGATGGCAGTTGGGAGTGGGGGTGAAGATGGCCTTAACGGGGCAGACAGAGCAAAACAGTCCATATCTCTCCAGCACCCACTGCACTGAAGCGTTGAAAATCAGCTGCATGGCTGATTATACTCCTACCACTTCTACTCCGAGTGTTTCTGTGCACAGAGCCCAGGCTTCAAGAACACGACGAGCCCAAATGAATTTCACTCCTGCACCGGTACACACACGGCGAAAGGTGCAATCCAGGACCGTCGAGATTTCTAGGAGGAACCGCTTTGGCGCCCTCTGCAAGATGAAATCCAACGCTGTGGTCATCGGAGACTTAATCGTCCGGAACGTACGCGCTTCCTTCAATGAAGGTAAGGTTCGCACTAACTGTTTTCCTGGCGCCCGTGTTCTCGATGTCTCTGCGCAGGTAACTGCGATTCTGAAGGAGGATGCAAGAGTGGGAGCCGTAGTCCTGCACGCGGGGGTGAATGATGTGTGAATGCTGCAGTCGGAGATCCTGAAGAGGGATTTCAGGAGTCTGGTCGATACTGTTCGCAACGCATCGCCCACGGCGAGAATCATCTTATCAGGGCCGCTTCCTACTTACCGACGAGTGAACGAAAAGTTCAGTAGACTATTTACGCTTAATAATTGGTTAATGTCATGGTGTATTGAACAGAAGCTGCTCTTTTTAAATAATTTTGATCTGTTCTGGGAGCGACCAAGGCTTTTCCGCCCCGACGGCCTGCACCCCGGCAGCATTGGAGTGGAAATTCTGTCCGACAACATCTCAAAGATGCTACGCACCATTTGACTAGTAAGTTCAAATTTTAACCATAGTCTGTGTTCCTCTCAACCACCTGCTAAGAATGTTACTGCTTCCAAATGCATAGAGACTGTGTCTGTCCCCCGAATAATACAACCAAATAATAATTTATTTAAAAGTCAGAGAAAAAAACCTTATCATTATTAAACCAAAAGACAATATATTTAATGCGCAAAACCAACGCCTAAAGTTTGGGCTACTTAATATTAGATCACTAAATCCAAAGGCAGTTATTGTAAATGAAATGATCACAGACAACAGTTTTGATATACTTTGCCTTACTGAAACCTGGCTTAAGCCAAATGATTATTTCGGTCTAAATGAGTCTACTCCACCAAGCTACGGTTATTTTCATGAGCAACGTCCGGTTGGTCGAGGTGGTGGTGTCGCAACAATCTTTAGAGACTTTCTTACCGTTACTCGGAGAACAATGCATACATTTAAATCATTTGAAATGCTTGCGTTGAACATAACTGTTCCAAACAAAAGTAAAAAACCATTGGTCTCTCTTACATTGGTTACTGTGTATAGACCCCCTGGGCCTTAAACTAATTTTCTGATAGAGTTCGCAGACTTCTTATCGGATCTATTGGTTAACGTCGATAAAGTACTGATTGTTGGAGATTTTAATATTCACTTGGATATTGCTAACGATCCATTAGCTGTGGCGTTTAAAGAATTACTACTCTCTTGTGGTGTAACACAATACATCTATAAACCTACTCATCGACTTAATCATACTCTAGACTTGATTATGTCTCACGGACCCGATCTAACCAATATCGTTGTTATACCTCAAAGCGACGACGTTTCCGATCACCATCTTATAACATGTACACTGCGCACTGCAGAAATCAGTTGTATATCTCGTTATCGACAGGGAAGAACAATCACCTCAACTACTAAAGATTTTTTCGTAAAGAACTTGCCAGATCTGACTCCTCTAATAACCTTTCCAACTAATATAGAATCGCTCGATGACATGACCAGCAGCATGGGCACTATTTTCTCTAATACATTAGAGGCGGTCGCACCTATGATGTCAAAAAGGATTAATGAAAAGATCATAGCACCATGGTATAATAACACCACTCGCGCCCTAAAAAGAGAAACACGTAAAGGTCTTTAAAATTGCATGAAAAGAGAGTGCAAGCTGTTACAAAAAGGCACTGAAAGCAGCAAAAGCCGAGCACTTCCGTAACCTCATAGAAAATAACAGACTCCACCCTGACCTGCGTATTCCGCCGCACCTTGGTAGCAATGAATTCATGAGAAAATGGAAAAAATACGAGACAACATAGCTAAAACCAAACCTCCAAGTGTGTCGGAATAATTAGTTTCAACCGTCACCCAAAAATAAAAGCTAGAGTGTTTTTCTCCTATAAATCAGGAAGATTTAATTAAAATTATTACAACATCCAAACCGACAACATGCTTATTAGACCCCATTCCGAGAACTTTATTAAAAGAGTTACTTCCTGTTGCAATTGAGCCCATTTATAACATCATCAACTCGTCAATGAATCTAGGCCATGTCCCAGGACCCTTTAAGCTGGCTGTAATTAAGCCTCTTATCAAAAAACCAAATTTAGACCCCAATGAACTTGGAAGCTATAGACCGATTTCAAATCTTCCGTACTTGTCTAAAATACTAGAAAAAGTAGTGTCAACTCAACTGTGTACCTTCAAGGCTCCAGACTAACTTTTTTCACTAGGAGCACAGTGGCCCCCAACTGAAAATTTTAGGGGCACAACCAGAAAATTTAGGGGCGCAATACCGTAAATTAACATGCTAACCAAATCTACTAATTTCCACTGTATTACTAATAAATACTTTAATAATAGATGCAGAAATTACAATGTGCTCCTTTAATAATAGATGCAGAAAATACAATTGATCATTGACGTGCCCCTTCCACGTTTAATGTATAAAGAAAATACGGAGGGTGGGGGAGGCAAATTTACTGGTAGCACATGTGCGACTTGATGTAAAATTCAGTAGCACACTCTCAAATTTTGGTCGCAAAATGCGACCATTTGGTAGCAGTCTGGAGCCCAGACCTTCCTACAAAATAATGACATGCACGAAAAGTTTCAGTCTGGCTTTAGACCACATCATAGCACTGAAACTGCGCTAGTTAGAATTACAAATGACCTTCTTATTGCATCAGATAAAGGTAACATCTCACTCTTAGTCCTGCTTGACCTTAGTGCTGCTTTCGATACTGTAGACCATAAAATACTATTAGATCGTTTACACAATTATACCGGTATTCAGGGACAGGCACTACAATGGTTCAGATCTTACTTAACAGACAGATATCAATATGTCCATTTAAATGGGAAATCGTCAAATCTTACGCAAGTAAATTATGGATTACCTCAGGGATCGGTTTTAGGACCCTTACTTTTCTCCATATACATGCTGCCCCTCGGCACATTATTAGAAAACATGGAATTAGCTTCCATTGTTACGCAGATGATACTCAGCTATATATATCATCAAGACCAGATGATTCCTTTAAGCTATCCAAACTGGCAGAGTGCATCGAAGACATAAAACATTGGATGACTAGTAATTTCCTCCTTTTAAACTCTAGCAAAACAGAAATATTACTTATAGCACCAAATTCACGTAAACAGAATATCTCTGACTACAACCTGCAAATTGAAGGCTGCACTGTTACTCCAACAAATACAGTTAAAGAGCTAGGCGTTACATTAGACGGCAACCTGTCATTTAAAAATCACATCTCAAATATCACAAAAACAGCCTTCTTCCACCTTAAAAATGTTGCCAAATTACAAAATATTTTATGTGCTGCTGACGCAGAAAAGCTTATTCATGGATTTGTGACCTCACGACTTGACTATTGTAATGCTCTACTTAGTGGTTGTCCTGTATCATCGATAAACAAACTACAGGTAGTTCAGAATGCAGCTGCCAGAGTTCTAACTGGGTCAAGAAAATACGATCACATAACCTCAGTTTTATCATCGCTTCACTGGCTACCCATTAAGTATCGTATTGATTTTAAAATTATTTTAATTACGTACAAAGCCTTAAACGGTTTAGCCCCTACTTAATTAACCAAGCTTTTATCCCGTTACAACCCATCACGCTCTCTAAGATCCCAAAATTTAGGACTTTTGAAAACACCTAGAATAACTAAATCCACCAAAGGGGGTCGAGCTTTCTCATACGTAGCACCTAAACTCTGGAATAGCCTTCCTGATACTATTCGAGGGTCAGACACACTCTCCCAATTTAAATCTAGATTAAAGACACATCTTTTCAGCCAAGCTTTCACTTAATGCATAGTTAATGAACAGCAGCTACGCTAATCATTCTCTTTATTCTTTTTCTATCTCTACCTCGGGATGCCCATCCGGAGGTAGGAAGAAGTTCCACCATGTCCAGACGACCGACAGATGCCCATCCCCGATTTGAGATTACGCCAGCTACGGCTGCAGACTGACTGACCATCCCAGCTCCATCTAAGGCAATTCCACCACCAGCCAGGAGAAATATGACCATCGGACCCTCCCAGCACAGACCAATACACCCCCAACCAAGAGCAAAGACGAACTATTTGTCTTATTAATGCAGAAGTTACAATATTTGGTATTAAATGCTAAAACTTAAATCACATGTCAGCAGTTTGAGTGCAGCTATGACACATCAGAGGGGATCTGGCCCTCCCGGCTGAGCCTGGTTCAATCATGGGAGTTTGGGTTCCTCGCCACAGCAGGGCAGTGTTGGCTTGCTCACTGGGAGACTGCGTTTATTTATTTATTTAGAAATTAGATATTATTTATTAGAATGATCTTACTCGTTGTATAAATACCATGCACTGTGCTGTGTTTTACCTTTTCTCTTTTTCCTGTTTGCCCCTGTAAATTTGCTTTGAAACAATACACATTGTGAAAAGCACTATATAAATAAACTTGAATTGAATTGAATTGGCTGGGGAAGCCATCCAGGAAGAGGGAAAAAAGGCGGGTAAAAAATAATAATAAACGCCACTATAAACTTACTTATATGGTCTGATTTTCTCTTTTCTGATTGCGTGTACATAAATAATCGCACGACTAAGAAGGTATAATCTAAATAGAGTTATTTAACAAATCCACATAAGAGGCAGGAGCAAACACGCAACGTTACACAAATATAAAACCAGACAATGAACTAAGGAGGAGATGGGGTATAATACACAAGGAACATATCCGAATGCGAATGTGAAATATGTGTGCGCACAGCTGATTCCCACAATCACTAACGCCACCGGCCCCGCCTCGTTGCCTCACGGCTCTCGTCCCGCCTTCTTTTTACAAAGACATTATACATTATGAACAGAATCCAGAATCACAACATTACCAATCCTCTCCTTTACAAAAGGATGTTTTTGACAAATGTTTTGTCTAGCTCTGGACTTTCCAATTCTGGTCCTGGAATACACCAGTTTCCAGGACCAGCCTAACCCAGCCTAACCCAGCCTAACCCTAACCCCATCATAATACTTTTTTGATATCTTTCTAATCTAACACAACTAATTTAATTTACCAGCCTGTTAGTAGAGTCTATCATGTAAACTGGGTGTGACAGTTTACAAAAAAGTTTGATATTGTCACGATCCTGTCTGCCCCCTTGTGTTCCCCTTCCAGTTTCCACATATTTTTCCCTCTCATGAGCCAGCCACAACCCCTCCACTGCTACAGCACTCTCTCAAAGTTTCACGTGCAACCTCACCGGACCTTTAATACCCTATGGACTGCATTCCCAATCATGCACTGCCCCCTGCAGGCATTCATTGTCATGTGTAGTTGTCTTTTTGTGTCACTAGCTCAGACCCTTTTGTGGATAACCCATGGATGTTGTTTGTACCTGCCTGTGTATTCTGATCTGTGGATGTAATACTTGTGGATGTTTATTTACCTGTGGATGTTAACCTGCCTGTCTGTTAGAGCTGTCGCGGTAACCGCTGTATTGTACTACCGCGCTACTGACAAGCCAACCGCAGGGACAGGAACGTAACCGCAGAAACCGCGGCAACCACCTTTTGTGGGTATGGCATAAGGAGATGCTGTTCTTTTTTACACCTTTGCATTCTGCAATGAATGTTTAATAAACTAATGACGAATACAAGAGTGTTGCGCTCTGGTCCCAAAACCTAATGTAACGTCGCCAGTTTGGGAATACTTTGGGTTTGAACCGAAAGGGTGAGCCAGCTAATTTAGATGAGACGATTTGCAGAGAAAAATTGCCTGTAACACGCGGCAATACGTCGAATTTGAGGTATAATCTCGCTAACTACCAACAAGCCATCGAAACGTATCTGCCTTCAGACGCGTCAAGTGGCGGAGCAACCTAAAAAAAGACAGCCGAGGCAGGTACCAGCCGACAGTTAGGAGTAGCTGAATCCTTTAAAAATCTATCGAAAAGCGTCATGAAAGGAACACGCATAAATTCCTTACAGCCGCTGTTACATAGTATCTAGTTGAGGAACTGGTTCCATTCCGCACGGTCGAAAAAACACCGTTTAAGTGAATGCTTCAGAAATTCTACAAGCAGTACGAGTTGCCAGGTAAAACCTACTTTACAAGTAAAGGCCTATTTATTTTGATTTTATCTTTTTATTTGCTGTATTTTGATTTAAACTGTTTTATGTGATAGGCTAGTTTAGTTTTTTCGTTTTTCAGATTCAAGGCATGGTTCATGATGTTCTGTTCTGCATTTAACAATAAAAAAAATGTATAACACGTCTCTCTATCATTAAAAAACTAAAATATATACAACATGGTAACAACTGATCAATAAATCTTTAAATGCACTAAAATAATGATAAATCACACGGGTAATTTGAAAAAAAAAAGTGGGTGGGTGCGGTAATAACGCCAACCGCGCTAATGTGCCACCCATATTTACCGCAAGGGAAATTTCCTAACCGCGACAGGACTACTGTCTGTTACCCCGTGAACACCATTGAAACCTGTCGAACTGTGAGTTGAGTGTGTACATTGTCCCTTCTGGTCCTAAATTGTGACAGATATGCTCTTTGTTCAAAATTTACCCAAAAATCAGCATACAAAAAGAGTACAGTTGTGTTCAAAATTATTCAACCCCCAATGCTGTAAATGGTTTTAGGGAATTTAGTGTACATTTGTAATTGTATTCAGAATGAAATCCTACAAGGACTTCTTAAAGAACCATATGCAACTAAAATGACATCAATTAGTTTTGTAATACAGTAGTAAATGTTTCTTTTGTGAATTCTTCATTGACATAATTATTCAACCCCTTAAAGACTACCACTCTGAAGAACAGAGGTTCAATGAAGTGTTTTCAATCAGGTATTGAAAACACCTGTGGATATCAGGGAGCAGCAATAAAGCCTAATAAGCACCAATTAGGCAGCTTTAAAATGACTGTGATACTCAGCTCCTTCTAGACATTTACTGGTGTGGTTACAAACATGGTGAGGTCAAGAGAATGGTCCAGGAAGACAAGAGAACAGGTGATTACTCTTCACAGGAAGGGCAATGGCTATAAGAAGATTGCAAAGATGTTAAACATACCAAGAGACACCATAGGAAGCATCATTCGCAAATTCAAGGCAAAGGGGACTGTTGAAACACTACCTGGTCGTGGCAGAAAGAAGATGCTGACTTTGACTGCTGTTCGCTACCTGAAGCGTAGAGTGGAGAAAAGTCCCCGTGTGACTGCTGAGGAACTGAGAAAAGATTTGTCAGATGTGGGTACTGAAGTTTCTGCTCAGACAATATGGCGCACCCTGCGTAATGAAGGCCTCCATGCCAGAACTCCCAGGCGCACCCCCTTGCTGTCCCCAAAGAATAAGAAGAGTCGACTGCAGTATGCCAAAAGTCATGTGGACAAACCACAGAAGTTTTGGGATAGTGTTCTGTGGACTGATGAAACAAAATTAGACCCATGGATCAACGCTATGTTTGGAGGATGAAGAACAAGGCCTATGAAGAAAAGAACACCTTGCCTACTGTGAAGCATGGCGGGGGGTCAATCATGCTTTGGGGCTGTTTTGCTTCTGCAGGTACTGGGAAGCTTCAGCGTGTGCAAGGTACCATGAATTCTCTTCAGTACCAGGAGATATTGGATGACAATGTGATGAAGTCCGTCACAAACCTGAGGCTTGGAAGACGTTGGACCTTTCAACAGTACAATGATCCCAAGCATACCTCCAAGTCCACTAGAGCATGGTTGCAGATTAAAGGCTGGAACATTTTGAAGTGGCCATCGCAGTCACCAGACTTAAATCCGATTGAGAACCTCTGGTGGGACTTAAAGAAAGCAGTTGCAGTGCGCAAGCCTAAGAATGTGACTGAACTGGAGGCTTTTGCCCATGATGAATGGGCGAAGATACCCGTAGATCGCTGCAAGACACTTCTGTCAAGCTATGCTTCACGTTTAAAAGCTGTTATAACTGTAAAAGGATGTTGTACTAAGTACTAAGATTGAATGTCACTTGGGGGTTGAATAAAACTGATAATGATGTGAGCTCAGAAAAGACATTTGTGGTTATTTCATTATAAATGTTATGTTATATTTGTCTGACCTACACGTGCCTCTTTGATTTAATTGTAAGCAGGATGACTGAATGATCATAATCAATGTCAAACCGACCAAAACAATCAATTTCAGTGGGAGTTGAATAATTTTGAACACAACTGTAGAATATCCTTATCCTTTGTATTAAAAAAGAGCTTTTGTCTAATATCATTCTAAAATTACATATTGCGCAAAATTTTTACATGTATATAAAAAATGATTGGATAGTGATTATCAATTGAAACCTTCAGGATTAACTGTATTTACATTACAACATTTACGCATTTTGAGCAAGCAACGTAGCCCATTTATATATTATATAACCGAGGTCAAACTACCAGGAAAGATGCTTAAGTGAGCACCATCAACAGTAAATCTTCAGATCTGGTGAACTCCTGTGTGAAACACAAATTTAAAATTACCCACGGACAAAGTGATACATCATTCTTGACTGTAAAATAGCATTGGCTCTTGTATATCTCGTGACCAATTGTGTAATTACGTCAGCTCTGAACGTGAAGTGTCATTGGCTCTCGTGACTGACTGTGTCATAACATCAATGCATTGCATTCACTGATATCTTCGTATAATGTTATATGGTTTCAATCGGGAAGGTTTACAACGCGAGCTGTTTTGTAATATACAGTTTTTTTATCAATGTATGCAATAAATACATTCTGTTGCGTGTAAAAACTTGTGTTGCATTTTGTATGGTTAAGAAGTGGTTAGGTTTAGAGTGGGGTTGGGGTAAGGTGCTCCAAAAAGCATAACATTTTATGAAATTATTGATACTATAACAAATGCGAAGAATTAAATGCATAAAGCGGTCAAGGATTTTGAGGAAGAACCAAGCACAGGCAGCAGTGCACACAACGAATAACTTTAATGATTGCGAAAATAAAATCCACGACGAGATGTAAACAGGAATGTTACGGAATACAAACAATAAAAAAAGATTTCCCGCAATGGGGCAAAAAACGAGAACACAGGATAACAAGACTAACTAATAATACGATACGACATGACCACATAATTGTACACAGTCCAAGACACGGCAAGGAATCCAATGAGAGAAGATAATCCAACAATGCAAGGTACAGGGACACGCGCTTGAATCCAAGCAAAACAAATCTGCACAGGACAGAACACAAAAGGGAATATAGGGATCCAAATCAAGAGGGAACAGGTGCAGGGCATGAACTAATTAACAAACAATAATGAAGAGACAAATGGGCAGGAACAGAGAGGAGACCGGAGAGAGAGCATAAGGAAAGCCAAACGGGCCAAAATGCCTCTCTCCACATAAAACAAAGGATCCTGCCATGATTCATGAATCATGACAAAAGCGAAAAACCTAAAGCAGTGGCCCTGCACATCAATACTCATAAATGTAGCTCGTAATAAGCTGCTGGCACTAGATGGCGCTCACCTGTTGGTTGTAACAAGGTAGTTCTACAAACATTTCTTTTGAGGACAGTCTCAAACATATACTGAGAAACACAATAACGATATGTGGTTAGGTTATATAAATTAGTAAAGTGGTTGGTAGGATTTTGTTGGGAAAGTTTGACGTAATTTGACTTTGACTCATGCAAAGATAAATACTTAAAGTAATCAGCAATTTTATGTTTTAAACAGAGGTGGTGATATAGAGACAAGAAGCTTTAATGTTAAAATACTACTATTTCATTTTAATGTGCACTGTGCACAAGTAGGCTAAGCCATTTTCAAGCTGACTGTCCAAAAATTCATCCAGGGCTGATTATAGACTAGATGTCTAAAATATAAGGGTATTGATACTACTTGTTTGTTTGGCAGAAAGAACTGAAACGAGCAGGAAACTGGTTTTGCTATTTTGTTTGATGCCCGTGGTTTCACAGAATTTACACACTTTACGTTTTATGTCATCATGGTGACAGTATTAAATGCAAATAAAAGTAAAATAAGACCATTTATCTTCTTCCAGACCAAACTTTTGCTGACCACTGTGGAAGCATACAGATTTTACTAGCAGCAAAAACAACCTCAATTACTCCTTTGCGCACAGACACACACACTTACTTGACTGATAGACCCATATAGAAGATGGATCTGTTTAGACAGTCCAGGACCTGTCGATCTTCTTACACTGTTGTTTGGAAACAGGCCAAGATGGATGCTCTTGTCTTTCCTACAGCGGCTCTTCCTTACACGTCTCTCCTTTGATGTCTTCTCCAACCAAACACCTTTCAAGTTATTTCCAAGTGAGATTAAAGAGCAGCGAGACCTGTAAACTTGTACATAGGGAATTTTAGAGACGAGCTCGGTGTGACAACAGATGATACTTAAGTTGTGTTTGGTGCGGTACAACCTTTTTTAATCACAAACCTCTCAAAACAAGACCTGGGTTTAACCCAGTACCACAACATTACTGGTCCTCTCTACTACGAAATAATATTTTTGAAAACAAGTTAGAAATTTTAAGTTTTACATAATTATTATTGCATATATGGAATTTACAGTATATTTAACCTGTGTTTCTCTCTCCTTCCTCTTATTTGTGTGCTTTTACTGTGCTTGCTTGTCTGTGTGTGCATGCTTATCTATGTATGTGTGTGTGTGTCTGTGTTTGCGTGCTTGTGTGCGTCCGTGTGTGTGTTTATGTCTATGTCTGTGTGTTAGTACATGTCCATATTGTGTGTGTGGAGTGTTTGTATGTGGGTATGTCTGTCTTCAGTTTTCAACTTTTTCTTGTTTTTGTAGGTATAACTTTAATTGTTTTGCTTATAGTCAATATGTTTCATGTACAGCTGCTTTGTGACAATGGAAATTGTAAAAAGCACTATATAAATAAAGTTGAGTTGATTACTTTCTAATTTCTTCCTCACCTGATAAAACTGCATCAATTTATCAGCCTGTTAGTTAAGTCCATCACGTAAACGCTTAGACTTAAGGGTTCGGCATAGTCCGGGCGAATTGCGCTTTCGCTCTGCGTTTTGGGGTAAAACAAAGCTCGAAAACATTTACGGACGGTATAGTGTTTTAGAATAATCGAATAAAGTTTCTGGAGGCAGGGTTACATTTACATGTAGGCATTTGGCAGACACTTTTATCCAAAGCAACTTACATTGCATTATCCTATACATTTTACATAGGTATTTGCAATCCCCTGGGATCGAACCGACAACCTTGTGTTGTTAACACAATGCTCTTACCACTGAGCTACAGGAAAGCTTGACTTTGGGTTGGGTTTACATGACTTATCCAATATCCTCTGCGCACGCGACAAGAGAGATTGTAGAGGTGCGTGGGTACATCTGTACCATCTCTGCAACGTAACGTTCAAAGCATTCATGCTGCTCAAATGTTATTTTTTTTTTTTTTAAATGTAGACCTTATCAGACCTCACCTCAGGTAAATAAAATGATGCGTTATGTCCCACAGATCGGGTGGCGCTACATAACACACCCAACTATTATCTATTACGTAATGGCCATGGACCAATGGTGGCTCGATGGTGTTTAGGGGCCATCACAAACTTTCTATTTGGTGTGCTAAGGGCGAACTAGTGAAACGAATTGTCGTTCGGACCAGTTTTGTTCGAAATCAGGTCACAGACGGTCGTTTTTCGATTTCAAATGTAGTATGCTGAGCCCTTGATGGTGATGATTTTCAAGGTCTTGTTTATTCTTAATGTGTAAAAAAATAAGTAATGCTTTTAAACAGGTTTTTAATATAAAAAATATGCAAGTATTAAACTTTATTTTTTTACCTTTTGTAAAAAAATATTTTGTGGAAACCACCCAGTTATTAATATGGGTACCTGTGTAAATGATTCCCGGTGCTGTTGTTAGTATGTCATAAGTAAATATACATACTTGTCACAAGACACAAAAAACACAATGTAATACATGTAATGTATGTCCACAATGTATACATACTGCACCCACAGATCCTACATACACCAGCATACTGTTTTTAAATACAAGTAGCCACTTCATCTGCTGCAGTACAAACAGTTATGTTAAAGTTCCTAATTTCAGACAAATTGATTATGTACTATATGTGATAATTTTATATTCGGGCTCGAATAAAAACTAAAAGATGTACTGAAAGTTTATTACACCAACAATGCTATGTTAAACACGGCTACATATGCAAATTAAGACAAGCACACACTATTTACAGTATGTATTTGTAAAGAAAGCACCATCATTAAAAAGCTATAATAGCCCCAAATCTAGACAACTGCTGGAAAAAACTATGACCAAGCTGACCAGTTCTATCCATGAATACAAAGCACGTTTGCACAGCACATCAGATTTGATAACATCCACAAGGGACTGTCGTCCTTTCAACAGCACCCCTCATCCATGTTAAACAGTAAAACCCCATTTTCAAAACCAGTTTTGTATATCCTGCAAAATGCCTGTGACCTTGAATGATTATCAATCCACTTGCAACATTTTTGGCCCACTGGGAGTTGATGGGAGAAGAATTTTAAAAAACCTCTACCATATTCTGCAGAAGAGATTTGACTGTCAGGGCTCATTCGTATTCAGCTCGGACACGAGTAAAGCTGAAACATTAGATGACGCATCTAATGCAGATGACAGCACCGGGATATGGCCACCTTTCCTTTTATTGCTCTTAACAGAAACATAACGACTAAACATGACCAAAACTAGCTGCAAGCCACATCTGTTCAGAATATTGAAGAGTTATTCCCTCCTGTCTACATAATAGTGGAGGTAGAATTATAATTTGATTTAACATTGCTCTTTTTGTTATATTTTTTATTGGATCAGAAAATGATGATTTATGACAAAAGGATTCAAGTCCCGCTTCACCATCATTTCATCACATTGATCAACGTCAGGTTCTAGACAGCTGTTATCTTTTATTGCACAGGCTGCCATTCAATAGTATTGAACAGAGAAGTAGAATAACAATAGCAGTGTTCAAGCGAACAAGCTGCCAAGGTCATCCTAGCACATGGATTGCGGAAACACTGCTATGGACACCCACAGTGCTGTGTAGCAATTGAAATTAAACTCAAGTTTCAAGTGACTGTAGCGCAGCGGTTTTGTCTCTTTAAGGTGATGTTTTCATTCTTCAGCTTATGTTCACAGTTCTAGTGGGGCCACAGTTTTTTTGGTCTTTAAAATCAATATAGCCATAAAAAGTATGAACAAATTATTTACAGTTGTTTACTTTATCTATTCGGACAGGACTTGTTTTCTAAACGACATCTGTGTTACAGCGGTTCTAACACAACGTCTGTGATGTTATTTGCAGATACGGACGGGAGTAGATCTCTAAGGTTATTACAGAGGTGGGAGTGTCGTTTCTGTATGCTTGGGCGATGCAGAAGATCATGTGGTCTTTACATGTGCATTGCGTAAAGTCATATGACCCAACAACAGCAGCCTGCTTATAATAAACCCACAGAAATGAAGAAAACATGATTATTTAATATAATATTTTCTTATTTTCCTTATTTAACATTCCCATTACTTAACCGAGTGGTCAAATAAAGCTGAGTTCCTGACTGATATTAGTAAACTGACATTACAGTTGCCAGTCTTAACAGCAGTAACGTGCGGTGAGGTTCATGGTTGGTGAGGAGCTAACTCCTTCAGAGCCAGATTTACAAATATATATATTATGAGCCCACAACAGTAGCTTATTCACTATTCAATTCCCAGCATTCACATTGAATACGGTTTATGTTGTAAATCTAATCAGCATACTTTAAACACACACACACGCAAACAGGTAATGTATTATTTGGCTAAGAAAGAACATTAAAGTTAGCGGCGAGAGAGCACATTTGCTCTGCACCCTTCATGTGTTTCTAATGTTTTGCACGTTGCAATTTCACAATTTTTTGTCTACAATTGAAAACCGTTTATGGTCTTACATTTATTTATTTATAAACGAAGTCCATGCGCCTATACTACTTTACTAAAATCTTCGTCTCTTTGTTTAGTCATCCTGGGGTGTGATGGACTTAAAAATGTCCAGCGTGTCCAAAAATTGGACTTACAGACGTTCTTTGAATAAAGTTGAAGTTTATTAACCTGAAAATCAGCGCTGGGCTGTCTCACACACAACTCACTCAACAGAGAGTCCCGGAGAATCAGCCCCTCCTAAACAGTGTTTTACATTTTTATATGTGTATGTGTGGGTGTATCTTCAAGCTTGCTTCAGTAGTTAGTGTCCAATCTCACGGCTCTTGAGACATCCCGCCGTTTAGTCTTTAGCCAATGGAGAGATGACCGCTTGGCGCTTGTGGACAACCGCACCCTTCTTCTTTGTTCTCTTAGCATCTCTAAAACACCAAACTTCCCCCAACTAGTTCACCCAACACTTATCTAAACACAAGATCTGTGGTATGTGTTTGTATGCTCTGCTTGGTTCAGGCATAACAGTTAATCACTCCACCCCCCTTGGACGCACTGTTTCTTGTGGTCTAATAATCTCTCCTTCACATAACCACAGTAATTATTACACTACAGCATGATTATATTGATAACAAATAACTTGTTTAAACATATGCAATTAAAACATGGTAATTAAAACACAACACTGTTAGAGACTTATAAAACCCTTCAATCCCTCTCTTGACCTCGAAAGAGGTCAAACATCTTCCTCATTGTCATCCTCATCCTCCATGATATAATCTCCTGCCAAAAGGGGCATATTCATATCATATGGGAACAATGCCAATGATTTCATTTGAAAATTGCACAAATTTTCAATTTCACCTCTCTTCATCAGAAATCAAACCATTTACCATACATAAAACTATAAACATGCAGACTTACTATGTACATTGCAAGGTTTCACATAAATCAACAGAATTGTAACAACAGGTTTTATCTTATAATTAAATTAGCATCATGAGTTTGTCCTATGTGTGAGATGCTATATAGTTGTGTGTATGCATGACAGGCTATAGATCCTTCTTATGTATCATATTTGAAATCTAGACTAATCATCCTAGGCGATGTGTAGTGTTTTGAGTCTGGATAACTTTTAAGATTATGCCAGATAATCATTTTATGAGGTTGTAGTGGCGAAAGTTTGTCCACAATGCTATATGTTCATGTCTGGGAGATGGGTATCTACAACAATCTGTGTTGCACAATTTGGATCCGGTGCTACACCGGGAGGCCGTGTAACTACTTCTATGATGTAACTGTGAAGTGTGAATGACCCCTTGAAGTATAATCTCACCCATCTCCTCCATTTCAGGTTCTAAGACACCTCTCTGGTATCTGGACTCTATAAGGAGTCATAGTGATCAACCTGAAAAGAAAGACTTTAGGATAACAGACAGAGATACATTTTTTCTCTCAATTCAGTCAAATCTGTGGGTTAAATATCAGTCCATATGTTGTGGTGCTGTCTGTTTAGCTATTCATTTTTTATGGCACTACCCACACCTGTCCATTTGAGATCTTTGAGGCCTGTAAGGACTAGGGAATGTCTTTGTGATATTTAACAGATGGTTCACTATCACTTGTGCCATGGTATAATGCTAAACTATACCCCCCTTTTTGGCACTGGGTAGTGGAAAAATGAAATAAAAATAGAAGAATTCTAGGAGTCTTTAAGTGGGTTTGGCCCATTAAAGTTAGAAATGCTTGTGATGCTTCACTTTTCACCATATAAGGCCTGTCTAGCCGTTATAATATAATCTATATCATAATGTGATTATAATATTTATAACATTATATTAAAAATAATATGAATTAAAATAATAATTTCATTGCTGGTCTCAAGGTCTTCCAGAAGGATATTTTAAATTAGCAAAACTGAGGAAACATTCCTGTGATTTTAATGCTGCATTTTGTCTATTTTGTTTTAAACAAAAGCACTCTGTTGCTGTAAACATGCAATAAACTACAAATACATACATGACTGGGAGCAGGGCTTAAATCTGCTCAATTTGAGATTTTTGCGATAGTCAGGAATTAAACACAGATATCTCATGTTTTTATGCTGAGTGTTCTAATGTTATTCTATTTACATATGAAAAGAAAGTTATTTGGTAGAACGGTGCAGAGCACAGATTTTCTTTGGTTGTAAAAGCCGGAACTTTCTGTCAGTGTTAAGACATCCAGAAGTGCAAAAATACTTTTAATAGCTCTCACTGAATTACTGTAAACAGGAATTCTATACAGTGATTTCAGGACTTTACTATCAGCTCTTTTTATGGCTTTCAACAATCTCAAGAAAACTGGACCAATTTGCCGCTTTGACTATTACCACAGTCTCATAAAGAAAGGACAGAGCCTAGAACTCAAAGACAGTACTAACTGCACTATACAGTATGTTAAGACTTAACCTGGCTTTTAATAGCACCTTTAACTGATTCACAGGAAATAGTGATATTTTATGTATTACAATTGGGCTAAACTTCTCACTTTTTCTACACCATATCTACTCTTAAATGTTACTGCAATACCTGTCCCATATGCACAATCTTCACTTACACAGTGCTACTGGTTCATTCTGTGGGCTTGAAAAAATATCACCTTTTTTGTGCTGAATTTTCAATTTTCCTGTTGTTGTCTCTGGTCTCTCAATGCCCTCCCTCTCTTGGACCTGACTCCTCAGGTCCACAGATGTCTCAGCGAGTGACCTGTTTGGTGGATCACAGTTAACACAAGAGGACAAATGATACCACTTGTCGCTTTTTCCTTGGAGGTGGACACAGTGGGATGTTCGTGAGGTGCCCATGTGCACTGCTTCCTGTTTCAGACACATCTAGGAAGAAACTTAGATAGTAGTTAGCACAATTCAAATGAGCTGCATGTGCCAATTGTGCTTTCAATGTGATGCACTATCTAAACTCTGTCGGCTATGCAATGAAACAGGGGGTGATTTATTAGCTCCCCACACTCCTCTTCACCCTCCCCTTGTGGAATTTGTGTTTCCTTGACTTCCTGACTTCTTTGTCTGCACATTTCTCCCCCCTCTCTTTTAACCGGTCTCAGAGCAGTGGCCTTAAGCGCAATGCATGTCCATAGTCTTAATTCTTCCTTCATTTTAACTTCTTTATTTTTATGTTTATGCTTTTCTAACCACTTTATATATATTTTTTCTTCAACATGTCTTTTCAGTCTTACATACATTTTTTCTCCATGTCCCTAACTTTTGGTGCCAACTTAATCAGCATTCTCTCGGGATTCTCCCAACCATTTTCAATATATATCTTACTCCATTTACTTTCCCAAATTTTCTTCTCTTTTTTATGATTTTTCTTTTTTGCTCAGTCTGGGCTAACACCATATTTACCACATGTCCCCATTGGCTTTCCACTAGCAAACACCCATATTCATCACATTCTCTTTCAAATTCACCCTCCATTTTGATATTCTCTTATTATCACAATTATATATTATAACAACGTTTTTACATGCAATATAACACAATTCCACAAAATATTTGGGGGACCAACCACCCTTGTCTAAATCCAATTATTGGGGGACCAACCACCCTCGTATAATTTTACACTACGTTTGGGGGACCAACCACCCTTGTCTAAATCCAATTATTGGGGGACCAACCACCCTCGTATAATTTTACACTACGTTTGGGGGACCAACCACCCATGTAAATTCGGGGGACCAACCACCCGTGTAAATTCGGGGGACCAACCACCCGTGTAAATTCGGGGGACCAACCACCCGTGTCAATTCCAAATTAACAAACTTCAATCTTTATAATAATTACAATTTAACTATGATCAGGAAGTTTTCAATTCAACACAATCAATTTAGAGTATTCAATTGGCAGAAGTTTGATTTAACAGGTTTCTGCTCACCTTTTTCTTTCGTCCGGACGTTGTGTTGAATCTCAGGCCTTCCCTCTCCACTTGGGACTTTTTATAATCCTTACAATTTGTCTAAAAACGTCCTAAATAGCCAATCACGTCGTGGTCACCATTTGATGGACTTAAAAATGTCCAGCGTGTCCAAAAATTGGACTTACAGACGTTCTTTGAATAAAGTTGAAGTTTATTAACCTGAAAATCAGCGCTGGGCTGTCTCACACACAACTCACTCAACAGAGAGTCCCGGAGAATCAGCCCCTCCTAAACAGTGTTTTACATTTTTATATGTGTATGTGTGGGTGTATCTTCAAGCTTGCTTCAGTAGTTAGTGTCCAATCTCACGGCTCTTGAGACATCCCGCCGTTTAGTCTTTAGCCAATGGAGAGATGACCGCTTGGCGCTTGTGGACAACCGCACCCTTCTTCTTTGTTCTCTTAGCATCTCTAAAACACCAAACTTCCCCCAACTAGTTCACCCAACACTTATCTAAACACAAGATCTGTGGTATGTGTTTGTATGCTCTGCTTGGTTCAGGCATAACAGTTAATCACTCCACCCCCCTTGGACGCACTGTTTCTTGTGGTCTAATAATCTCTCCTTCACATAACCACAGTAATTATTACACTACAGCATGATTATATTGATAACAAATAACTTGTTTAAACATATGCAATTAAAACATGGTAATTAAAACACAACACTGTTAAAGACTTATAAAACCCTTCAGGTGCGTTTCTCGAACAAAAACATACCTGGCTGGTTAATCACCATAGTACGATCTATTGTTTGAGAAAATAATTATCTACTCACGAATCTTTCGCGACAATATAGTAACTTTGTCGCACATCATTCGTTTAAACCACGTTGGTACAACAAAATAGTTGATGACGTCACATAGGTGGTGGAGTAAAAGCGTTTGGATCGATTTAATGTAATATTATCGTAGTAAATATTGTGCGCTGCATATGAAAACTATTTTTGTGGTAGTATTTTTGCTCTCTTTAGTTCTATTTCACGATATTTAACTTATTTATATGGTTCCACCTACGTAACTCCGCCCAGTGATTCCCCAGGGTCCTACAGCACGATGTCATGCGCATTTCTATTTATTGACAGACTAAAAGATCTAAAATTGAATTTATGTATTAAGAATGATGGATGTAGATAAAACTGCATGTAGCTTGCTTACCTTGCGAGCAATTTAAGTCCACGAGACCGCAAGTCTACATGAAGTGTGTCATTTGGGGCAGGCCCATCGTTGGCTAACGAGCCTTTAGGCGAAACGCACCCTTTACCGTTTGGCTCATATCTGCCCCCTTCAGTTGCGGCATGGTAACTGTCTGCCTCACCTTGTACCTTTTCACTGAGCTCGCCGAAAACAGCAGTGAAATTGCTCTGACATTTTTACAGAGATCGTGTGAGAAAAAAACAGACTCTGTAGATTAAAGATTAAGTAGAATCGCACAAGATTAAAATCACAGAATACGTTTGAGAATTTTTTTTTCGCAAACCTCCTCTCGTAAACTAGTCCCACCCGAATAGGGCTATATACAGTATGTTGTCCTCACTGCAGTGTATCAACTGCAGCTATACAACTAGTTTAACTATTCCTCTCAAATGAAGACTCGAGTAGTAGTAAGCTTTAGATGCTCTTTACTGTGGCTCTTTTTCTCATTTTACAAGATCAATGTGAAAACTGTTACAAAGGAAAATATAAACATGAGCCTTTCTCATGTAAATAAGTGAAAATAAAATGCAAATAAATCAAATGCCTTCTTCATATAAGTAATATTTTTTATCGCTAACTTATGAATGTAACTATGAAATTATTCACATACAACGTTGCCTCAGTGGCGTTTACGGTGTTGAAAACATGCAGTAGAACACAGAAATGTAACTGAGTAAATCCCGCTAGCCTCTTCAGACTACTGACCAAAACAACCCGTGAAACAGGAACTTTACGGCGAGACAATGCCCTTCAAATTAAGAGTCTCTTCAAAATAAAAGATCATACGAAATTATACCTGAAAGACAACGCATTAATGCGTGGTCATTAATTGACCCTTAAGAATTATGAGAGTCTGTTTCCATCAGTCTTTGGTAAGAAGTAAGACAACTTGTGAGACTGGCCTGAAGAAAGTTTTGGAAAGATCCTGATATGTTGTCCTCAGTTCCACCTTTCTTACCCTTCGTCATCTCCAGAGAAGGCCTTTGTGATCATAGCCATGGGCCAGTTATTCCGGGTAGCTTCACTGTATTTGAGAAGGACGATATCTCCCACTTGCAGGTTGTTTTGGGATTTGGTCCAGTTCTTGCGACGCTGCAATGTTGTCAGATACTCTCGACTCCAACGAATCCAGAATTTGTTGGCAAGAGCTTGTACTTGCTCCACTGCTTAGTGAGGGGGTCTTTATCTGTGAAGTCTCCTGATGGACGTGGAACTCCAGTTTTTTGGGTTAGGAGCTTTGATGGTGACAGAATGAAAGGATCTTCGCGATCGTTTGAAACTGGAATTAGTGGCCTTGCATATATAATAGCTGTCACTTCCGCTATTAGCGTGCACAAAACCATGTGGGTCAACTAAGTGTGCTATTCAAGAGACATAGAGTCCAGGATTCTTCGGGCCACCCCAATTAGTCGTTCCCAAGAACCACCCATGTGTGAGGCATGAGGAGGTTGAATTCCCATGAGCACCCTTGTTGGTGTAGATATCTGTGAACAACACTCATTCCCAGTTCCCTGCATGTTCCTATGACGTTAGTTGTTTGGCAGGCCTCTTATGGCAAAGAGACGCCTTAGAGCATTAATACAGCTTGAGGTGTCCATTGACTCAATGACCTTTAGTGCACGGCTCTGGAGCTCATACAGGAGAACAATATGGCCCACCGCTTGCTGGTCTCACCTTTTCCTCCTCTTGTTCATCTGGTGGTAATGTACCAGGGTCCAAAGACATCCAATCCCACATATGTGAAGGGAGGGCAGGTTTGGAGGCGTTCTTGAGGCAAATTTGCCATGCGTTGCTCTAGCATTTTGCCTCCTAGTTTTTTACGGCAGGTTATACATTTGTGTAAGACTGAATTGATGAGCCTTCTTCCTCCCAGGAGCCATAGTCCTGCCGCTCTGACGGTCCAGGTCCTGTTTGAACCAAGATGGCGGCGCGTGAACATCGCGAGGCTCAGCGTCTCTCCAGTTTTAGCAACGTACATACCGATTGTCATATTTTCATAGTAAATGCCCATCGTAAATTAATTTCCTAATATTGTATTCTGTATTTATTCACACTGTAAATCTGCACTTGCTAATTGCACTTCTGGTTAGACCTAAACTACATTTCGTTACACTGTACTTGTATATGTGTAATGACAATAAAGTTGAATCTAATCTAAAATCTAAGGAGCCGTCAGGTGACGGGCTTGATGTTTAACCTCAGCATGATGTTGTTTGATGAGCAACAGGGAAATGTGGTTATCCTTTGGGAGGATTATGGGGTTCTTCTCTCCAATGTCCAGGTAAGTGTTCTTCAGTCGGCCACCGACGCAGATGAGATTGTTTTGCAGGGTTGGACCTAGGCCATGAAGGCTGCTGTTTGGAGGGACTGACTTATTGCGTTCAAAGTTTCAAATTCCTTTGAGAATGCTCTCCTCTGAACAGCTGCAATGATGACTTCCTTTGCTAGTGATAGTTCATCTGGGGTAAGAGACAGATCACACGTATGCCACCCCTTACACTTGTCTGGGTTTTTAGAGAGCTTAAAGAACCTCACAATGTGAATGAGCAGTGCTATAGCTCGAACAAGACTGTCGAAGTTGGAGAATCTTAAAAAGCATTCTGTGCTAAGGCTTTTCTCTTGCAGCTTTGTGGCATAGGTTCTCACTCGTGCACGGATATCTGTGTCCAGTTCTGGTTTGACCAGGTCGAATGACCGAACTGGATCTGGTTTGTCGAGAGGGTTGAGCAGGAAGTAAGGTCCTTTTAACCACGTTGTCTGTGCCAGGAATGAGGCAGAGATAGACCTTGATGCATGGTCGGCAGGATTATCTTCTGTGCGCACATAGTGCTATTGTTCAGGTTTTGTGGTTTGGCGAATGCGCTGAACTCTATAATGGACATAGACATAGACTCGTATGGATTCATTATAGATATAGCCAAGGACCACTTTGCTGTCAGTATAAAACTTTGTGTTATCCAGCTTCAAATTTAGTTCGTCGTGAATAAGGTCTGCCATTTCCACTGCTAAAACTGCTGCGCAAAGTTCGAGTCTAGGAATAGTTGGTTCCGACTTAGGTGCAAGTTTTGACTTAGCCATAACAAATCCAATATGAGCTCGTCCATCTTCTTGTACGGCCTTCAAGTATGCCACGGTGCAGATGGCTTTGATCGAAGCATCAGAAAACTGCAGGGGATGTGCTGTTGCTGAAAACATGAACTTTCATCTTGTAGTCTAAGATATATTTTGTTGTATCGTTGTCCTTATACCACAGGAATCTCAGATAGTTTCTGAGGTCCTCTCGCACCAAAAAGCAGTGAAACATCTGCTGTATGTCTGCCACGATAGCCTCCTTTTCCTTCCGGAACCGCTTTAAAACTCAGAGGAGAGAATTGTTGAGGTCAGGACCTGTAAGGAGTACATCGTTGAGAGACACACCTAAGTGTTTGGCACTTCAGTCGAATACCACCCTTATTTGGTAAGGTGTTCGAGGATGGTCTGCAGATACCAGCATTCGTCATTCTCTCCTAGTTGTGGAGCTGCCTCTGCATGGTCGTTCTCCACATTTCCCAATGAGAGCCACATATTGTTGTTTCATCTCTGGCTTCTTAATCAAGCTATGTTGGAGTGATGCGAAGCGCCTGACTGCTTGTTCTCGGTTGTTAGACAAGTGTTGTCTATGTTGCTTAAATGGGAGAGGAGCTACCCAGCTATTTGACTCATTTCTGTAGACTTCTTTGTCCATTAGTTTCAGAAAGATGTCGTCTTCGATTGAAGATGCCAGCTTGTGGTCCTTTTTAGTGTGACTGAAAACAGTCTGCCCCAACGTTTCTTCTGCAGACTTAATAGTCTCTGAAAACCTGTCTCTTGCTTCTCTGCCGTCATGAACCTTTTCTGTGATGTGCAAAAGGCTTGTACAGGGTTTGAATAGGGAGGGCGGGCCATGGTCAAGTACAGTTGTCTTGAAGATGTTGACTGTACACTTATGTGCATTCCCCAAGCAGACTTTTCCAACTAGCACCCATTCTAAGTCTAAACGTTGGGCAAAAGGGACATTGTGAGTGTCATGATTCCACTATCATGTCATGTTTATTCGTGTTATTTGAGTGGAGTCATGGCATAACCTATGGTTTTATGTGAGATTGAATGATTCTTTCTCGTGTCTCGTCATTGTTCCCTACACCTCGTTCCTCGTCAGCCTCTCCTTAGTGCTTATCCCCAGCACCTGTTCCTCGTTAACGATCTTTTGTCTGTTCCCCTATAAAGAGTCCTCATGTTTCTTTGTCCTGTGCCCGTGCATTGTTCTTGTACCTGTAAGTTGTCTGCTGCCTTGTTCCTGTCTGCTTCATACCCTCGTTTGCCTTGTTCCTGTCTCCCTTGTCTAAGTAAGTGTTAGTTTAGTGTTTGTACCAAGTGTTAGTTTTATAGTTTAGTTGTAAGTCAGTGTCCTTGTTTGTTGTCAAAGGTACCCTGTCTCGTTTTCCCCCTCGTGGGTTTTTTTTTGCCATTTGTTTAGTCTTGTTTTTTGTTAATAAATCATTGTGTTACCACCTATACCGTCTGTGTCTGCCTGCAATTGGGTTCCCACGCCATGTCTACCATGAGCTTTCATGACAGTGAGGGCCATTGACTTGGTCGTGAACTTCGTGCACCCTTATTGTATCTCTACCAAGCAACAGGAGGATCTCAGCAATAGGATCGACCTGTGAGATGTGCTCTGCTACCTTGACAAGATGTGGATGATGAGCTGCATTAGGGGGTGGGATTTCGGACCGATTGTTGGGTATATCGTTGCACTCAATAAGGGGTGGGAGAGGGATTGCGGCTATTCCATCGAGTGACCTGACCACAAAGTCTTCAGCCTATGTTTCCACTAATCCAGAGCATGTCTTTAGATTGTAAGAGTACGGTTTGCGCTCAATGTTAAACAGCTCGAAAAGGCTGGACCTTGTCAGCGGTTAACTTTTGGGATATAGTTTCGCAAGGCAAATCTTGGAACATGACCAGGCGATGTTTCCACTCAACTCAACTTTATTTATATAGCGCGTTTTACAATTTTCATTGTTACAAAGCAGCTGTACATGAGACACATTGAATACAAGAAAACAACTAAAGGCATATACCAGTAAAAACAAGAAAAAGGTGAAAACAACAAAAGACAGACATACAAATGCTCCATACACACAATATGCATACATACTTACACACACGCAAACACACTCGCACACACGCACAATGAAAGTACACATAGGAGAGAGAACCACAGGTCAAATATTAAACTGACTATAAATTCTTATATGCATTATTAATTATGTCTTACTTCGAAATTCTAAAGCAGCCCCCCCGGCCAGGCAAATAGTGCAAAACAATATGCAAACGGTGGCGAGGAACCCAAAACTCCAATCGAGAAAAAAACCCTCAGGAGAACCCAGGCCCAACCAGGGGATTCCAGTTCCCCTCTGGCAAAAGCTGCTGCCTCTGCACAAGCTCAACAGTGCTTGCACAACAAGGCTAAATAAAAAATAAATAAATTTACGAATAAGGTAAATTATAGATTTAAGATTATCATTAACATTCTAATGAGTGAGTGTGTGTGCCCTGCGATGGGTTGGCACTCCATCCAGGGTGTATCCTGCCTTGATGCCCGATGACTCCTGAGATAGGCGCAGGCTCCCCGTGACCCGAGGTAGTTCGGATAAGCGGTAGAAAATGGATGGATGGATTAACATTCTAATAGCATTTTGAAGTGTTGTAGAAAAATCGTGTCAAGTTGCCGCGTCCTTTATCCAGCTCTATCATCTCAGCTCTTGTTAGGTCATCGCTTCCCATTCTCAGCTCTGCCATCAGGTCTGGGCATGAACTGCATCCTGCGGTAACCTTGGAACAAAAAGACAAGACTGGCTGAGAGTAGAGTACTGTTCTGCACTCTTTGATGCAATAAGTACATCATTTTGTTGTTGGATGTGTTCCTGGTTCCCGTTGATCTAAATCATGCAGCCTAAATCCTTTTAGGATTAATATTATGGAAGTGTAGTGTATGCAAGATTAAAAAGATGCGTCTTTAGTCTAGATTTAAACTGACAGAGTGTGTCTGCCTCCCGGATAGTGCAGGGAAGAATATTCCAAAGTTTAGGCGCTAGATAAGAAAAGGATCTACCACCTGCACTTGATTTTGAAATTCTAGGTATTACTAACTGACATGACGCCTGAGAGCGTAATGCACGTGGAGGATTGTAATACAATAGAAGTTCATTTAAATACTGTGGCGCTAGACCATGTAGGGCTTTATAGGTAATAAGCAAGATCTTAAAGTTAATGCAATGCTTTATAGGTAACCAGTGCAAGGTTGACAGAACCGGGGTTATATGCTCATACTTTTTTGTGCGTGTAAGAACTCAAGCTGCCGCGTTTTGAACCAGTTGTTCAGTTTTTGTAATAGGCCTGCAGGGCAACCACCTAAAAGTGCATTACAGTAATCTAGTCTTGATGTCATGAATGCATGAATTAATTTCTCTGCATCTGACAGTGACAGCATATGACGTAGTTTAGATATATTCTTAAAATGAAAAAATGCAATAGTACAGGTGTTGGCGACATGGCTCTCAAATGACAGATTACTATCGAATACAACACCAAGATTCTTAGCTGACGACGAGGATTTTATGGAGCATCCGTCAATAGTTAAGCAGTATTCTTGGTTGTTACGTATGGCGTTTTTTGGTCCAGTAAGTAACACTTCTGTTTTGTCCGAGTTCAGTAGTAAAAAATTGTTACTCATCCAGTTTTTTGAATCAACTATGCATTCCTTTATTCGATGGAACTGCTGGGTTTCATGAGGCTTCGAGGAAATATAAAGTTGAGTATCATCAGCATAAGAGTGAAAGCTAATTCCGTGTCACTTTATTATATCTCCTAGAGGTAGCATATATAATGCGAAGAGCAGAGGCCCTAAGACTGAGCCCTGTGGTACACCGTATTGGACTTGCGATTTGCGGGACACATCATGTTTATTGCTAAAAATTGAAAACGGTCAGATAAATAAGACTTAAACCATTTCAATGCTATTCCATTAATGCCGACGTACTTTTCGAGTTTGTGTAGGAGTATGCTGTGGTCAATGGTGTCAAATGCAGCACTAAGGTCTAGCAGCACCAATAACGAAATACAGCCACGGTCAGACGCTAAAAGCAGATCTTTTGTAACTCTGATCAAAGCAGTCTCTGTACTGTGACATGCTGGAAATCCAGACTGGAATTCTTCATTAATGTCATTCCTTTGGAGGAAGGAGCATAATTGAGTTGAAACTACTTTTTCAAGAACTTTAGATATAAAAGGTTAATTCGATATAGGCCTGTAATTCCTTAGTTCTCTTGGGTCGAGTTTGGGATTTTGACAAGGGGCCTTATAACAGCCACCTTTAATGCTTTAGGCACATGTCCTAATGTCAGAGATGAGTTAATAATACTAATAAGAGGATCTATAATTTCCAGGAGCATTTCTTTCAGTAGTTTTGTTGGTATAGGGTCTAGCACGCATGTTGTTGATTTGGATGATCTAATGATTTTAGAGAGTTCATCGTGATCTACTGTAGAATATAATTGCAATTTCTCCTTAGGGATGCTGTAGTTAGTTTGTTCAGCGGGTTTCACTTCTGGTTGCATTGTTATAATTTTTTCTCTAATGTCTTGGATTTTTCTAGTGAAGAAGTTCATAAATTCATCACTGTTATGCTGATAATCAGAATCTGAAGTCGCTGATGACTTATTTTTGTTAATTTAGCCACGGTGTTAAATAAAAACCTAGGGTTGTGATGGTTTTCTTCTATTAGTGATGAAAAGTAGGCAGATCTAGACGTTTTTATGGCACTCCTGTATTTTCGAGCACTATCCTTCCATGCTATACGAAATACCTCTAAATTAGTTTTCTTAAAGTTCCGCTCCATTGTACGGGACGCTTTCTTTAGAGCCTGAGTGTGTTCATTATACCACGGTGTAAGGCTGCCATTTTTATTTTTTTTAAACGCAGAGGAGCAACTGTGTCTAATGTTTCCGAGAAGGTAGAGTTAAAATTTTCAATAGTAATGTCAAGATCGTCATCGTTTTTACTCATACTAGATATTTGAGACAATTCAGGCAGATTGTCGAGAAACACCATATTTGTAACAAGGAGTTTGTTTTGCAGCCCTAGGCCAGTGAAGCGAACATAATATCAGATAATGATCCGAAATGTCTTCACTCTGCTGAACGATTTTAACATCGTCCATATTTATACCATAAGATAGTATTAAATCTAAAGTATGATTACGAAGGTGAGTGGGTCCTGACACATGTTGGCTTACGCCCATGGAGTTAAGAGTGTCTTTGAAAGCCATTCCCAAGGCATCTGTATCATTATCTACATGGATGTTAAAGTCACCAACGACAAGGACTCTATCTGCAGCCAGTACTAGTTCTGATAAGAACCCACCAAATTCTTTAATAAAATCTGTGTGGTGCCCTGGAGGCCTATATACAATAGCTAGAATAAATTTAAAAAATGTTTTGTCCATAGTATTAGCTGTTGATACGTGAAATACCATGACTTCAAAAGAATTGTATTTCAAATAAGACTTCTGAGAGGTTATAAAAGAATTATTGTGAAGTGCAGCGACAACTCCCCCTCTACCTTTTAGACGAGGTTTGTGTTTATAGTAATAATCTTGGGGAACGGATTCATTTAGAGTAATATAAATATCTGGCTTTAGCCATGTTTCTCAAACAGAGCATGTCTATTTTATGATCGGTTATCATATCGTTAACAAAAAGTGCTTTATTTGAAAGAGATCTAATACTAAGCAATCCAAGTCGTAACCGTTGATTATCAGTATTTTGTTCATGTTTGATTTGTTTAACGTTTATTAAATTACTTTCAAGAGGTTTACGCATTATCTTATGTTTGCTAATCTGGGGGACAGACACAGTCTTTATTTTATGTTGTTTGTGAGAAGGGATTCCTGTGCCGCAGACCTCGGTGCAGCTTTAGTAAACAACCGCTTTAGTGATGCTACTTTCTTCCTCCTCCTAGCCCTTGTGTGGTGGAGTTGAGGGGGCTTTGACATGAGGACCGAAATAGGGTACTTTGTAACTTTGAAGAAGGTGTTTTCAGACATTGCAGGCAAGCTGCTAGTACATGGAATAGCAAAGCTAGGGTCGTTTCTTTTACGAGTTACACTGCACATAAAAAAACTGAAGAATTCAAATGGTGGAAACTGTCCCCTATTTTTTTGCTTGTGCTTTGAACAGACTGAAATCCATTTTTCTTGAAGCCCATTGGACAGATTTGCAACTATTGGTTCAATGCCGCATGCAGTATCCAGATAGGAGAGAGCTGGGAGGTAGCCGTCCCCCTTGGCACACAGCACTTCCATTAAAAAGTCTGCTAGTTCTCGTAGCTTCACCTGTTCTTTTCCTGAAACTCTTGGGAAATTATCAAGCCGTTCGAAGAGAGCCTTTTATTAATTATTTCAGTTGCTGCATAACATTTCTGAAGGCGTTCCTAGGCCTTCGTAAGTTCTATGAAATGATTAGTTATGTACACTGACCATAGACTTTGACACGGTTGCTGGATTCTCTACCAAGCCATTTTGTTATTTAGTCTTATTCCACGGTAGCTGTGAGGCCTAGCCCTTGAGTGGCACTGTTGTACGATGACTATCAATCACGATAATGTTCAGGCTGATTTTCAAATTTATAGAAAATTGAACTCACCAGGTCTCGACGAGCTAAGTACTGTGCCAGGTGTTCAGTCGTGGGTCCACTGTGGGGAGCTGTTGGTGCGCCCTGGGGATAGAAGGGCTGTGCAGACCTGTTCGAGTTGGTCTGGCTCATTGTGGAGTCCCTTTGCAGGTCAGATCCTCCATGCGAAGCCTGATTTTCTATCTTGACTGATGGTGGGACGTACGCACCGGGAGGCTGACTTGGTGACTGGCTAGCTTTAATGGCTGCTTGAGCTGGGGAGTCAGTAGAAAGATGGCCTTTATATGATTGAGGGTTGAAGTGAGATGTAATGTAGACTTCTGTCCGTTCCAATTTATCCTCTTCTGATGGGCCTACTTCATTTAACACCACGCAATTTTCTGTAGCGTCTGCCGCTTCCCACACAGCGGCTTCCACTTCAGCCATTGCTGCCTCTCTGTGAATAGTCAGCGCTTCTAGCTCGGCATCCTTCTTTGCTTTTTCCAGCTGATATGTAGCTTCTATGTCAGCCTTTTCTCTTTGGTGTTCTGCTTCCTTAGCAGCTCTTTCTATTTTAGCTTTAGCTTCTTGTTCAGCAAATGCAAGACGTGTTCTAGCAGCCTCCGATTTGGCTCGTGCACATGTTAATGAGCTAACTCCAAACTTCTTTTACTAGAAAACTGTAACAAAGAAAAATATAAAAATACCATTTAGCTCCGTAACATGAGCCTTTTTCATGTAAATAAGTGAAAATAAAACATTTTAAATGCAAATAAATCAAAGGCCTTCTTCATATAAGTGATATTTTTTATCGCTTACTTATGAATGTAACTATGAAATTATTTACTTACGACGTTGCCTCTGTGGTGTTTACAGTGTTGAATACATGCAGTAGAACAAAGAAATGTTACTGAGTAAATCCCGCTAGCCTCTTCAGACTACTGACCAAAACAACCCGTGAAACAGGAACTTTTCGGCGAGACAAAGCCCTTCAAATTAAATTAGTCTCTTCAAAATAAAAGTTCAAACAAAATTAGTAAGTAAGTAATTAATTTTAATTTATAAAGCACATTTACACACAGCGCAAGCTGACCAAAGTGCTGTACAATCAGTGACCAGAAAAGCACAGTTAGAATAAAAACACATAGCACCAATAATCACAATTGTATGAAACATAAAAATAAAAAAGTAAAAAGCACACACCACAGAAAATACAGATAACAAACAGGAGTGCCAAATTTAAGAAGCAAAAAGACCAGGGAATAAAAATGAGTTTTTAACTTAGATTTGAATGCACCAATGGAGGTGGCAGATCTAATGTCCTGGGGGAGCTGGTTCCACAAACGCGGAGCAGTGACTGTAAAAGCTCTATCACCCTTCTGTTTAAGCCGTGAGCGCGGCGCAAACAGGAGCCCTTTATTTGACGATCGTAATGACCGTTGTACTGAATGTGGCTGTACAAGGTTAGTGACATAAGTTAGTGCGAGCCCATTTAGTGCCTTAAAAACAAACAGTAAAACTTTAAACTGAATCCTAAAGTGAACTGGTAGCCAATGCAAGGAGGCCAGAACTGGGGTGATGTGCTCACGCTTCCTAGTGCCAGTTAAAAAGCGCGCTGCTGCGTTTTGCACCAGCTGCAAGCGTCTAAGAGATGATTGTGGGAGGCCGAGGTAGAGAGAATTACAATAATCCAGCCGTGATGTTATAAAGGCATGGATAACTTTCTCAAGGTCATTATAAGATAGAAAAGACTTTATCGGTGAAATCATTCTAAGCTGATAAAAACAATTTTTGACAACTGAGCTAATCTGTTTGTTAAGGCAGAGTTCTGAGTCAAGGATGACACCCAAGTTTCTGACATAAGGTTTGATGAATGGAGTGAGGTGACCTAAATTTTGCTCCACAGTGCATCTTGCCTTGCGAGAACCAAAAAGGATGATTTCTGTCTTATCATCATTTAGCTGGAGAAAATTGTTAGCCATCCAATTTTTAATGTCATCAAGACAGACTAGGAGAGAATGTATGGAATCCCGACATTTTAAAGGCAGGTACAGCTGTGTGTCATCCGCATAGAGGTGAAAAGAGATGTTGTGCTTCCTTATGATATCACCCAGTGGTAGCATATACAGGTTAAAAAGCATAGGACCCAAGATGGACCCCTGAGGGACACCGTATGAAACGGAAGCAGAGGATGAGGAGAACTTGCCAATCGATACTGAGAAAGTCCTATCCTTGAGATAGGAACTGAACGAAAGTAATGCGGTCTCCCTAATGCCCACCTGCTGATCAAGGCGAGTAAGGAGGATGTTGTGATCAACGGTGTCGAAAGCAGCACTAAGATCCAGTAATATCAAGATGGCATTATCACCTGAATCTAGTGTGAGAAACAAATCATTAGTTACTTTGAGTAAAGCTGATTCAGTGCTATGAAATGATCTAAAACCTGACTGGAAAGGTTCTAGTATGTTGTGGGTGGTCAAAAAGTGAAGCAGCTGTGACAAAACAGCTTTTTCCAAAATTTTAGAAATAAAAGGAAGCTTAGAAATGGGACGGTAGTTATTCAGACATTTACCATCAAGATTGTGTTTTTTAAGCAGGGGTTGGACAATCGCATGCTTAAAACATGTAGGGACAGTGCCAGATGCAAGTCATGAATTTTAAAATGACCTGAATGGACGGGCCAACTACATCAAAAACATCCTTTATAATAAAAGATGGAATAGAATCACAAGATGAAGTAGTAAGTTTCATATGTGAAACTAAATTTCTCAATTCAGTGAGAGAGATGGGCTGAAATTGGTTAAAAATTGCTAATGCACCAGAGCAACCAGGCGGAGTAACAGATGAGGTGAGGGTAAACACTGATCTAAAGTTCTCAATTTTATTAGTAAAAAACTTAAGAAATTTCTCACAAGCATCAGTGATTGCATCAGCAACTGGGG
Source organism: Triplophysa bombifrons (assembly GCA_029783895.1). Classification (NCBI taxonomy): domain Eukaryota; kingdom Metazoa; phylum Chordata; class Actinopteri; order Cypriniformes; family Nemacheilidae; genus Triplophysa; species Triplophysa bombifrons. The sequence continues at coordinate 17,463,244 of CM056466.1, forward strand.
AATTTGAGGGGCTGATCACAGAGTTTATAGTACTGAATAAAATCTTTGGTCTGTTTGTGTGTTTACTGATCAAATCAGAAAGATGCTTTGCTCTGGCTATTTTTGCAGCTGCCTGGAAAGAAGCTAATGCAGATGTAAAAATTTGAAATGAAACATTAAGATGATCCTTTTTCCATTTCCGTTCAGCTATACGGCAAGCCCGCCTAAGAGAGCGCGTATCCTCATCCAACCAGTAATGAGATTTTAATTTGGGGCGAGTGTATATAAAAGGTGCTACAGAGTCAAGTATGGAAGAGCAAGATGAGTGAAAAAGGGTAACTAATTCATCCGTGCTAGAGGAGAACGATGCCGCTGTTGCAATAGTAGAAGCAACATTTTCACTCAAAAAACTATCAGAAAACTGAACTGCAGTGAGAGGATGTATCTGGCGAGAGTAACAGTCCTGAACTCTGACAGTTTGCAAAGGACTAAAAAGGGTAATGTCAAATATAATGGGCTTATGATCAGAGAAAGTGGCCTCCTCAATCATAATATTATCAACAGTAAAACCATAAGATAAAATTAGATCAAGAGTATGTCCCAGCTTGTGAGTAGCTTTATCTATATGTTGCGTAAGGCCAAAGGCATCTATTAGATCACAGAATTCGCTAACCATAGGTCTATCTGGACAGCAGACATGAATATTAAAGTCACCAAGTATAAGGAGACGATCATACAGTGACACAAAATGGGGTAGAAAATCAGAGAATTCTGTAATAAACTCTTTGTCTGGCTTAGGGGGCCTATAGATCAGTGCACAGACCAATGATGACATAGTAGTTTCTACAATTACACATTGCAGTTCAAAGGCGGAAAAACTCCCTGCAGATAGTGTCTGTAATTTAAAAGTGTTCCTTAAAACAAGAGCCACACCACCTCCTCTTCCAACGCACCTCGGCGTGCTAATAAATGAACAATTAGTTGGACAAAGTTCACTAAAAACAGACGACTGGCCAACTCCAGCACTAATCCATGTCTCGGTTAAAAACAGGAAGTCCAAATTATGACGAGAAAAAAAATCATTGAGAATGAAAGTCTTGTTAGACACTGACCTACTATTGACCAGAGACATTTTTACATTTCAGTAAACCGCAGCCTTAGGGCGGTGAGAGTATTCCAAAGAGCGAATATTCAGCGAGTTTACACCACCACTACGGATACGCAGTCTCGGTTGAGCAGGTTTGACATCCATTTGGGGTCTATGCAGGGTGATGTGAACGTGACAAGAGTACCTCAGATCCCACGAACGTCGAGCCAGGTAGACACCTTTCCGATCTAGGATGTCCGCAGAGAGCCGGCGGGGACCTAGTTGTGCGGTAAAGGCACTCGCTCCACTCCTGATCTTCACCCGGATGCCTCCACGTTTGCCTCGGCGCCTCCGACGCTTTCTCCGGTTAGAGATGCAGCAAGGAAGCCGAATGACGCACTCCGCGATAGGGTAAATAAACGGAGGGTGACAACCGTCGTTGAGAACAGGGTTCACCAATGCGTTTCTGAGATCCAACAAAGTTTTGTGATCATAGGACCTTGTTGTAGCAGCAATAGAACAGTGCCGAGATATCGTAAATGACAACACAAACAAACATAGTAGAAGTTGACGGAGCTGACGGCAAGCCGACAAACACACTGGCGCCATCATGCTCACGTCAGTTAGAACACAGCTTTTTATACCTGAAAGACAACACATACATCAAATGGTTAAAATGTGTCATTTACCTCCTGCTCCTCCAGTTGCAGGACACCATGTGTCTTCTTTAGAGCCCATTTCAGCCTAGGAGTACTTTCCAGAGCCGGCTTCTGCCCCTAGTGCTAAGTCCTGTGATGGCTCCAGCCTGTGTGTTCCCTACCACTGCCAAGCTGGCTATCTCTGTGCCACCTATGCTCCCTGCAACAACCAGATGACCACCGCTTTGCCTCCTTTGCTCCATGCCAGGGCCAAGAGCTCCATGTATTCCCTGCCTCAACCAAATTGGCTGCCCCGGACTTCCCTGTGCCTTGGTTACCATCACCACCATCTCCACCCTGGTCCCTGACATCACCGGTTCCTTCCTAGTTTCAAAACTGGTCCTCTCCTGCTCCGCTGGCACTACTCTGGTGCTCTCCTGCTCTGCCTTGGTGGGGTTTTGGCCCACTGTCACCACACAGCCTGGCCCTGTAGTGCATCTACTCCACCTCCTGGAGTTATTGTTCTTTTGGAACATCTTGAAGACACTTCCTTGGCCGTTCATAGCATATATTAGAATATGTTTTGGTCGATTGGATCACAAGTGGACGAAAGAGACACATACCTGGCCCGTTTACACTTGGTGTTTTAATCGTTTTTTCTTTGAGGAGTGGGCTAAATACAATAGTTTTTAGGTATTTTCATCGATTGAACTAAATAAGTTCATGTGTTACACTATGCAATGCACATATGAACATGTATATGTAAATACAAAGAGTATTTATTTTTGCTCGGAAAGTTGTGAGACCATGACGAACATTGTAGGTGTGTTTTAGAAAGCTGGATTGGTAAGAAAACATTGAGCTTGATATTTATTTCGTCTTTAAACAAAATTTTTGGTCTTCAACTTGCAAAGTAAAAAGCCAGCACGGTCTGACTAACGCATGTTTCAGAACGTTTACGCATCTTCCATAGACGTAGAGTTGGCGGGTTTTTGACTACCTAAGGAACATGCTCAAAACTTTTCACAACCCGTTACCAACTGTATTTAGCATCGTCCACTTGTGATCCAATCGACCAAAATGCATCTTAATACCAGGTGTAAAGTAAACCGGCTCTATGAAGGGGAACTATGTGACATCTTCTGGACTGTAATTTTTCACAAAACTACACCTAATCCAGCATGCTCAGTCTGTCGGTCATTGTGAAGTCTTGTTAGTTTTTCACTGCAATTCTGAGTTTTTAATTATCCTATTATCTGGATTTTCTTTCTTGCCTGCATTTTGATCCTCAAACCGTATGTGTTTCACATTACATAAAACGATGAACTAAACAATTAACAAACTGTATTTCACTATAAAATACTGATACCAAATACTGTAGTGCTGATTTGGTTAGCTACTTAGATTGTAGTGTGGCTAACACCAAACAGATAAACACAAAAAGTAACATGGCTACAAGACAAGTAGCTTGTTGTTTAGTGAGGTACAGATACTATTTTAATGTACAATGCAAGTAGGCGCTCCTATCTATGTTATTTCTTCTTCAATAGAGGCAAACACAGAAAAAAACAATACATACATTTATCTGTCTGCTCAAATCAGTAAGCAAATGCATGTAATAAGAAGGTTTTATAGTGCTGACAGATAAAGAGAAGTGTCCTCCTAATCACTGTTTGCCTTTCCTGTGAATCATCTTTCACTGCTCCTGAGGACTAGGAAATGTGCCTTTGATGAAAGCAGAGGCTTGGGCAAGAATAATATAAGAAGAATATAGGGCTTAACAGATACCCACTAAAGAGTGGATGAGTGGCTATAATTCAGAGAGAATGAAAATAGGCCATTTTAAATTAAACGATTTAATCAGTGCAAAATATACAATCTACAGAAGCTATAGAATTAAATGGAAGAGACATCGCATGTTATTTTTTATTCAACATTTGATAGTGTATAGCTTTCTTTCTTTTTTGTTTAAATAAAAAATTGTGACTGAAAAAAGTGTGACATTCACCAACAAGTAATTTTGCCTAGTTGCTACAATATTAAACGCATGAGCTGTTTCAAACTATGGTATTATAGGGTTTAAAGGACCACTCCTTTCTTGTCAGTGCCTAAACAGATGCCAACTAAAAGTGTGTAGAAAAAAATGTTTATGTTAGGAAATCAATGTTTCAGAAGCAACACCCTTTATAAAAGATTTGGTTGTTTATAAAGCATATAAAGGCAGCAGGAGGGCTGTTTCAGTCCAGACTTTATTTCTTTATTTTTCGTATTGCAGTTCAGACACTGCAATGCATTTCTCCTTTGAGCTTGGAGAAAACATTTTTGTGTTACTTAATCTCAGTTTAATTGAAAACTGACAAACGTCATCTTCTTTTGAACCATCAAGCAAATACTTTGCTTTTTTCATGTTTTGATGTTTCCTACCAACACAAGGTGTCCACATAATTCATGTCTGACAGTTGACTGGTTGGCTTTTGTTAAATACACACTGCAAGGTTGAGGAGCTAAGACTGAAATGTGCCTCCTGTTCCTGCTGTCAATCATTCTATTCCCAAAGGATAAATCTGAAGGCAGCAGAGGCACATGGGAGAGCAAGAGGAGTCAAATGCTTCACAGAACTTTGTCTCCTGCCCCATACACATCTCAAATGAGAATCTTAGCATCACCTCTCCACTCCTATTTATGCCACACCTGTCTGAATCTCATCAACCATGTCAGGGTTTGCTCTATCCCTGTCCACCTCACATCGTCTTCATAGGCATCTTCTTAGGTCATCCACTGGTTTCTGCAGATATACCTTTAAAGGCAGATATTAAGTTAGGAAAATAATTATGTTTTACATGAACACCAATAACGATTCGATGATGAGCTTTATAATTTAATTATTTCATATGTAAAATGCCTATTATATATACTGTATATGTATTATATCTTTTGGCATTTTACATATGATAAATGTAGATTCATTCACGGAGTACTTAGTTACCAGGGTACACATTTTTAATAACGTTTGAAAGAGTTGTCAGAGGCTTGGTGGTGTAGATGTTGGTATCGAGCGACATAAAGTTAAAGTCTGTTTAAACCATCTTGTTAGCTTTTTACTTCTGCTGTTTTATTTCGGCTTCAAATGTAACAAATGTTGTGTAAAGATGTTCTTGATAGACAAAACATGTAAACATCATTAACTTAGTTAACCACAGGGCTTATTTTTTCCAATAGTCTATGGGAATCAAAATTTAGAAATAGCAAAATTTATCTTAGAAAAGGTTTTGCAGACTATTGAAAGATTTCTGTTTAAGGACATTTTGACACAAAAGTTCTTTGGGGAACAAAAAAAGAATGTCTTTTTCATAATCCCTTTTGTTGCACCTTTATTTTCAAGTGTAAGTTTATATTACATAAAATAAGAGACCAAATTTACACTCACATTATTCTACTACTGTAAACTATAGAAGCTATTGTATTATGGTAAACTAAAAACTATACACTCTTAGAACTAATTTGTTTGCTCTACAAAACCCTGGAGGAAATGGTACAGCATCTTAAGGCGTCAACTTGCAGCCTTGACACACTTCCCACATCCTTTTTCAAAAGAGTGTTTAACTGTTTGGAAACAGATCTCCTAAAAATAGTTAAAACCTCACTGCTCTCAGGAACTTTCCCAGAGTCCCTAAAAAATGCAGTGATCAAACCTCTATTAAAAAAGGGCAATCTAGACAAAACCTTACTGTCTAACTACAGACCAATATCAAATTTCCCTTTTATAGGCAAGATCATTGAAAAGGTTGTCTTCAATCAGCTGAACAAATTCTTGAACTCAAATGGCTACCTGGACAATAATCAGTCTGGTTTCCTTCAGCATCATAGCACAGAGACAGTGCTCATAAAGATAATTAATGATATTCGATTGAATTCTGATTCAGGCAAAATTTCAGTTCTGGTTTTACTAGATCTCAGTGCTGCATTTGACACGGTAGATCACACCATACTCCTACATAGGCTGGAAAACTGGGTAGGGCTTTCTGGGTTGGTACTTAAATGGTTTGGGTCACACCTTAAAGGGAGAGGTTACTATGTGAACACAGGCAACCACAAATCTGACTGGACACCCATGACTTGTGGTGTTCCACAGGGCTCGATTCTTGCACCGCTCCTCTTCAATTTATATATGCTCTCACTTGGCCAAATAATGAAAAAGTACCAAATTGCCTACCACAGCTAAGCAGATTACACTCAGATCTACAGCTTTCCTGTAGCTCAGTGGTAAGAGCATTGCATTAACAACGAAAGGTTGTGGGTTCGATCCCAGGGGATTGCAAATACGTATGTAAAATGTAAAGGATAAAGCAATGTAAGTTGCTTTGGATAAAAGCGTCTGCCAAATGCGTTAATGTAAAAATCTACCTAACCCAATGACTACAGACCTATTGACTCTCTTTGCCAGTGCATTGATGAAATTAACAGCTGGATGTGTCAAAACTTCCTTCAGTTAAATATAAACAAAACTGAAGTCATTGTTTTTGGTAACAAGGATGAAACTAACAAGGTAAACACATACCGTGACTTAAGAGGTCTAAAGACACAAAGTAAGGTAAAAAATCTTGGTGTCATTTTAGAGTCTCACCTTATTGTCAGCAGTCATGTCAAAGCAATAAGCAAATCAGCCTACTGCCATCTCAGAAACATAGCCAGAATCAGATGTTTTGTCTCAAGACAAGATTTAGAGAAACTAGTTCATGCTTTCATCACCAGCAGGGTGGATTACTGTAATGGACTCCTTACAGGTCTTCCCAAAAAGACCATTAGGCAGCTGCAGCTCATACAGAACGCTGCTGCCAGGATTCTGACCAGAACCAAATAATCTGAGCATATCACTCCAATCCTCATGTCTTTACACTGGCTACCAGTTACTTTTAGAATCAACTTCAAAGTATTATTAATTGTCTATAAATCCCTCAATGGTCTAGGACCTAAATACATCTCAGATATGCTTATTGAATATAAACCAAACAGACTTCTCAGATCATCAGGATCAAGTCAGTTAGAGATAACAAGGGTTCACTCAAAACAGGGCGAGTCAGCGCTTAGCCATTACGCCACCAGTAGCTGGAATCTGCTTCCAGAAGATATCAGACATTCACCAACAGTAGGTACTTTTACATCCAGATTAAAAACAAACTTGTTTAGCTGTGCATTCACAACCTGAGCACTGTGCTAGTTTACATCAACTGCACTTCTATTTCTAATTTACATTTTACATTTAGGGATTTGGCAGACGCTTTTCTCCAAAGCGACTTCCATTGCTTTATCCTATACATTTTACATTGGTATTTGCAATCCCCTGGGATCAAATTTATTTTTATTTTGCTCTCATTCTTTTTCTATATACACTCACACTTTTAATCAATTTTATTGCTGTTTTATTGTTTCTTAAAATCTTAAAAAGTATTTGTTATCTTAAATTATTTGCATTTTAAAGCTTATTTCTTTCTGTCAATAATTTTATGTAAAGCACTTTGAATTGCCCTTGTGTATGAAATGTGCTATATAAATAAACTTGCCTTGCCTACGTAGCCTGTTAACTGTTACCCGTTCCGCATACGGGACACCTCAGTTTGCGTCAATATTGTGGATCGAATCATGACAAACTATATATCATTGGAGAGGTCTAAGACTCTCAAATACAAATGTCTTTGGTGTTTTTATTAATAATTTATGTAGGGAGAGTAATTGATTATTTTTTATAAAGAGTGTGCTTAGATTTTTGTTATCCTTTTGCGACCTGTATTTTTTAAATATAGTTTTTAATAAGCAGAAACTTTTTTATTTATTTTTTTACAATAAACCTAACAACATACCTTTAATTTGTTTGTGTATGTGTGTTTTTTTGCAATAATAAGCTACTTTTCTTTTTTTAAACGAGACAAACCGTAAGTCTGTATTCCAAAGAATTCATGAGTTACCGCCATTTTCTTTCCAACATGCGTTTTCATGTGTAGGCTCAAAAAGGCCACCGACAGTTAACAGTCCAATTGTGCACACTCGTTGTCCTGATTCAAATAAGTAAGCTTAACTAAACTGTATTAAAAAAGTTTTACTAAAATAAGTAAAATATTTTGTACTTTTCTGACTCAAATTTACTTAAATTAATTAAGTTGAAATGACTAAATTTGGCCTGTAATTTTTTGATAACTAAACTCGATTTTTATTAGTCTTATTGGTAATTATGTTGTCATACATAAGTTCAATACAGACTAACTGCATGTACATCAAAACACAATGAGGATGTAAGATGAGAGATATCTCAGTATTGGCTAATTATTAGTACAGTTAATGCTTGTTAAATGATGCAGTACACATCATGGCCGAGCTTTAACCTCCCAAACCCTAAGCACATGTACCACTTTTCAGAACAATGGTAACCACAAAACTGAAGAATATGTCTAACTCTTAAATATTTAGGATAAACAAACATTTACCACTAACAAGTCTTCAACTTTACTGAAAAACACATTAAGAAGTCAAATTCTTTCAAATGTACTCTCCTAATGCAATCTGACACAAAGCATGCTGGGAATCGGTAATCCTTCTAGACCAATTGTGTTGAATTGATAAGTAAATTGAACAAGGAGCAAATCATATTTTTTGAGTTTTAGTCAAAACTTCAAGCTGATCAAAAATAATCATTATACTTCACCTAAAAGTAAAATTGTGTTTTAGGAACTTAAAATATTTAAGTAAGTATAACTTAAAAAAAAAAAAAATTTACTTCACTTAATCTGTTTGATTATTTTGAGCATTTGGTTTTACAGATGATAAAGTAAAGCAAAAGAAAAAGCAATATTTTACAGAACCCCCCCCCCATTAATTGTGTTTTATTTTTGCCATTACCTGATATTTATGATAATACCTTTGGTAAATCGATTTCTGAAACAACACAGACAAAATGTGAAAATAAACATATCACTCAATTTATTTAGTCAAAAAGTCTCTTATTTTGAAAATACACATCATTTGATACGACACTAAATTACACTTTGGGGATTCCTAAAGTTTTATTTTGTGTTCCATTACTTCTAATGGCGTTTAATGTTTCTAAAGAAGAAACCTATAAATCTTACGACTCCAGCAATCACACACACCGACTGTAGGAGGCAATGCTGACACACCAGTAAGTATGAGGCCTTTCAGAATCAACTCAGCCATCTTGTCGATGACTATGGTGGCCTGGGGGTCCACAAGTTGCAAAATAATAGGAAAAAAGCCCCTGTGACCAACCGAGCATGGGTGTGAATCTGCGAGCTCCAACATCGACCCAGTGGACCAGACAGAGCTGCAGATCTTTATGAAAGCTTTGGGCTTCTGACCTCACATAGCACTTTAGGTCTAAGAGGTATAGGGTGATATTTTGGGAGCAGATCTCCATCTCTAAATGTTTTCTCTATAAAACAGACTCAATGTAGTTTTCACACCCTTGGATGCACATGACCTTGACCAATGAATGAATAAAACAGTCATTCTTCACTACTTTGCCTATGAACTATATTGTATTTGTATCAAATATTGCCCTAACTAACTTTCAATGGCCCTTATATTCAATGGCATCCTGCTGTGGGTGTCCAACATTTTACATCATGTCTCCTTGTTAACCTACTAATCTATGTTTGGACTGATGTTAAATTAAAAGTAATCTCTATACACAGTGGTTTAAAACATGTATTTCTATTTGTTCGGCATGCTGTTGTTAGTCCATAGCTATTCAGTTAGGAATAGCCGGAAGAGATGTCAATAATGTAGCAGCAAACGCTTCAGAATTCCATTGATGTATTATGTATCTTTAATAGTCGCCACAGATCAACACAGATTATGCCAGAGATTGACAGATTAATCCTTCTGTGCTACACAAAAAATAGGCACGTTATAATCCCAAATTTAAATATTAAAGAAAACGTGTTGATTACTGCAAAATACATGTCTTCTAATAGTTTAAATGGTTTCATATACACATTTGTAAACGACTTTACTTGGACCCATTGTGCAAGCTTTCTTTTTAATAATAAAACTGGGGTTATGGATGACAGCCACGTTGGAGCACGATGACAATCCTTGGGGATCCCAGGGGAATATCGGGAGACTAGGAAGTCGTTGGAGAACACTAGCAGATCAAAGTAGAACACTGGGAGACACATAGGTATTTTTGGAGATCACAGTCCTTATCCTTGGGTGAGAAAGGACAATATGGCTGTCCGCGTGCTCTGCTTATGTAGTGCTGGATGCTGTGTTCAAAATTCGGTTGAGCAAAATCTTGGAAGTGGAGTGGAGCCTGGTGTGTCCGTAACCACATGTTATTAGCTAAATAGCTCCAACTACTGCGGCTGGAGTTTGGAGTTACTTACGGACTTGCCATTCCAGGCTTATTTCAAAGACTTTGGATAACACTATTGGATTGTATAGCATATTCATGGGTGGACACTTTCACATTTGGATTTTTAACCCACTTAGACTTTTAAAAAGTTTTAGGGTATGGTATTAATGTATTCCATCCTTTTAACAGTCTTGAGTTTAAGTGTGCTGTTTAAGTCTTTTGTGAACATTGTAATATAACTCTCTTATTTATTGCTCTAGTTTGATTTTTAAGTAGTGTTTTTAAACACAATATTCACACTTGGCCTATCTTTTCCATTTTTATAATGTGTCCATACTTCAAAATCATTCATATTCCACATTCACTAACTACAATAAAAAAAAGAATCAAGTGACAGTTTTGATGAATATTCTTATGCCTTTAGAATGAGAAGAACTTACTTGACTGCAAAGATTATGCAGTCTACAACAGGAAAATAAATCTGATGTTACTACTGGCTGCTTAAACAGGTCTCCCATTAATTTTCATCCATATGGTAATAACCGCTGCCTCATTTCAGGATGTAACACATTCAACTTGATTACCTGTGGGAAGCACCTTCTACAGCAGGAGAAAGAGGCCTCAGCTGTTTGGACCAGAAGTGTCGAGCTCACTTGTCATTGCCGAGCCAAAATCACATCAATCCTAGATGAACTCATTGCCGTTGCTCATGCGGAACCCAAAACACTAAATGTTTTAGTAATGGCATAAGCCAGGGTGTTCAGGCTTTCATTATCTGTACCAGTCAACCTACACTGAGCATGAAATGATTTGAAGGTCCCACACCACACCATAGAGTATTTTTTCAATAAAATGTGTGTCTCTGGGGTTAAAAAAATAAATAAATAAATATTGCTGTGTCACAAACCCCACTTTCTTCACAAAAGGACTTATTGCCATTCTAAAGATCACAAGGGTGATGATAGTGACCAAACGCTGCTGGCTGATATTGTGCATCTAGTACAGTTGTGGTGAAAGGTGGTCATTTGATTTGGGCAGTTGGATTATATCATGTTAGGTCAGGCCAGGACTGTCCATCGGGAGAACCGGGGCGATTCCCGGAGGCCTGTCGACAGACAAAGGTCGATAGCATGTTATTGTAGCGCAAACGTAAGTCTCTCGCATTTCTTTTGCTCTTGCTCAAAACTGGACGAGTGCTGCTTATGCTCAGGGAATAAAAGGGTACGCGTCAGATTTTGTGCAAGAGCAAAGAAATCCAGAATTTAGGTACCGTCAACAAAGTGACATTCACGCTTCTAACCTCATTAGCATTTAAAGGCACAACAGTCATAAAGCAGTGAATGAGAGATTATTGACAGCACGATGCAATTGTTTCTCTTCACACATACAATTTAAGCATATAATGTTTATTTGATGTTCTATTATAAAACTTAAAGATTGAATGAATCTTCACTTTAAGTTAGACTTGTAGTATAAATCATTTAAACGTGCTTTTGTGGATTGGCCAAATGATAAAATTTGTTTATTTCTCAAAAAATACTTTCTCAAGCCAAACTGTATTTATTTTGCTCATAAACCATGCACTGTCCATTTAATTAAGCATTGATGACGTATTGTGTGATGATTACAAAGCATTCTACAGCTAATAAAAATAGATTTGTGGTTTGTGGCCTGGATAAGTGTGGGATAGCCTGAATTTGTTTCCCACTCCGGCCCTTTGTTATGTTTAGTCAAATGGCCGGAAAGGATAAAAAGGAAATGTAAGATATTCTCTGTGTCTTTCTTCTCCCAGCTGCTCTCTGGGCTGTTTTTAATGGGTTCTGCTCTTGGATTCTGCCCTTACTGCCCTCATGTTATAGCATTGCTCTCTGACATATAAAAGGTATAATCACTGAATCACAGCACTTATTTCCATCATTGGTATAAGTAGCAGAAGTGTGGAATTTGACAATAAAAACATAGTTTCAACTACCATAGTAGGAAAAAATGCGATGATCTGTTTGCTGTCCTACATTACTCTTCAAAATGTTTTCTTTTGTGTTCAAAAGAACAAAATAAAAATTATAACTTTTTTTTCATACTATGGGGGGCAATATCTGTGATAAGCATTCTTCCAAATATCTTTCTCTGTGTTCGTCAGAACAAAGACATTTACACAGATTTGGAACAACTCGAAGGTGAGTAAATGATGACAGAATATTCATTTTTTCAGTGAAGTATCCCTATAATGTTTCTTTAGTCATTTTGGCATCCTGAACCACTGTAGTCGAACCACCCTTACATGTATGTTTGTGTTTTATCATTCTTTGAATCCAGGATGTGTCTGTGCATCCTGGTAAGTTCTTATTCATCATCTAGTGACCAGTCAGATAAATTGAATCTACTGTACAAGTTAAAAACATACAAATTACACCACAAGTCGTAATTATGAGTGGAAAACAATAACGGAAGGAAACTGTTTTAAATTATTATACATTTATTTGTGAAAGGTAATTGTTTGCATGTACAGTGGTGTGAAAAAATATTTGCCCCCTTCCAGATTTTTTGTTTTGCATATTGGTCATGCTTAAATGATTAAATACAAAATGCAGTTTTTAAACGATGGTTTAATTTACTAAGGGAAAAAACTATCCAAATATTGCTGACACTGTGTTGCATTTTATTGGTGCATTCTCCAGAGATAGAGGTTTACGTAGTTTGTAAAATGTTTGCAAATGCTTTTTATCACATAATTAGAAACACAATAATTAGAACATTAATTAAATGTTCGCACTTGCAAAGTGTGTCCCATCAGATTAGAAGTGCCACATGCACACTTGGAATCTTAAACCCACTAGAATACTTGAGCCATCTACAGGAAATATGTCATAAAAGTTGTCAAGTGGTCAAGTGCAAAGACTACAAGTGTGAATATTTGGACAAAGCCAGAGTTTAGCTCCACACCTGAAACACCTGAATTAACAAATTTATGTCTTCAGCATCACTTGAAAATTACGGCTACATGTTTTGAAGCAGTTTTCACTAAAACATTGACACTGGACATTGGAGCTGCTTTCCTTGTCCAATGTGTCCAATGTCTTAAAAATGCCAAAGGGCAGTGTGCTTAACGCACACTAAACCCAAACTAGCTTGAATACCGCTTCGGAGCGGTATTGAGGCTAAGCGTATCCTATCATTCATCATGATATAAATCCAGAGACTTTCTGGCCGGACCTGGCAGATTGTTGCGAAAACTTTTGAAAGTTAATGTGGTAATAAACTGTTAAGAGTAACAGTTATTTTTTTGCTGCAAGCTGCAAAGAGGTTTTTTTTTAAAACGATTGCTGCTGCTTTTTTCACATAATGAACATACTCATGATGAATATATTAATTACATTGTGTTGTTTTTTCAGGGACTACAGAACAAACTTTAACCTTTATTAAGCTTTGTGCTGAAAATGAAGAGCTATCTAAAGGTGCTAAAATTCCGCTTCTGAATGTTTCAAGTAAGTGTATTTAATTTAAGCTATTTTACATTTCATAAGCATTGATTTAATTTAAGAGAGAAACACATAAACATGTTTTATTGTTTAGAGAAGTAATTCAAAAAATGTTGTGGTGCAAACTGTCCATTTGCTGTTTTCTGTCTTTAGACACATTTTAGGTGTTATGGGTTTGTACTGCCTGGTGACTTGGCCAAGAGGAAATGGGAGGACCTCAAATTCAAATACAAGGTATTGCATTGTGCACATATGAATATACATGGCACTTCATTGTAGTGTACAGTAGAAATGACCTTTCAACTTGCTTATCCAACAAACCTTAGCCGCAGATTGTGGTTGACCAAGGAAGTAATTCAATGGGCAATATAATGGGCCAGTGGAACACATCAGCATCTCGGAGACATGTGCTGGTCATTTTATCAGGACAATATGTAAAAAAATTAACCTTTTATTCAGTTTAGTAAAGTTACATTTTATACACTTCTTAATCTTAATTGTATCAAAGGAGGTTAAAAAAAAATCAAGATGACAGGGTTGGGGACAGAAGGTGAAGAGCAGTCAGCAGGCACTTGGCTGTTCTATGCAGACACGGATGAGGCTTTAGGGGACAGGCCTTCGGTCACTCCAGTCAATTTGTTTGCATCAGGTGGACCAGAGGGATCCTCAACCATCAGTGAAACAGAGAAACATGCAAAGTGTGACATGCATTCAGTGGTAATAACTCAGTCCGAATAAACAGATAACCAATCCACAGCAGTAGGCACCCTGTCCACAGAAGCCGAGCCTTCGCCATCTGTAGTCCCAAAGAAATAAAAAAATAAAAAGGAAAAGAAATTAAGTACTCAAGTATCTCCAGAAAAAGGAAGAAAAGGAAAAAAAATAAAGGAAGAGTTAGACAAAGAAAAAAGAAGAGCAGACCAGACTTCCAAACAGATTTGTATCACTTATTTTTTTGTTTATTAACAGTATCTCCTCACACTAATAACAAATATGTTATTGGACAAATAAAACAGGTATATGACAAAAATAGTCATTGTTTCTGTCTCACTTTTCTGAACCACAAAGATAATTTTTCTCTAAGAATTTCAGACAAAACAACTTTCTGATGTATCTCTTATCCACGATTCCCGATTCAAATTATCAGCTTATTGTTAATGTATCAGATAAGTCAAAGGAAGAAGAAAAATGTGTATTGATTCAGTTGTTTTGATTCATTGTTCAAGGACTTGTATTTCAATTAAACAAAAAGTAAAGAACTCAAATTTCACTTTACAATACTGCATTAAACTTTTAACCATAAAGTAAACTTTCAAAAATCATAGTTTGCAGTATTTCAACACCATAGTAAATACAAGCAGTAACATTACAAATAATCATGATCCAATAACTGTGGAGCTAGTGTGTCAGCAGCTGACACCTGAGCGCACAGTCTGTCCCTTGTGTGAGCTCCAGTCCTTCTTGCAGGCCTTCTCTGTCATCTGGTAGAGTTTGTTCATCATGACCAGCATCACTGGGATCTTCTTCTTGCTCCAGGATATCCCCACTCATGACACAGATGTTGTGCAGAAATGCACAAGCAATCACAACATCTGTACAGGAGGAGATCTTCACTCCTAGAGCTTTAAACAGAGTGGATCTCCACCTTGTTTTCATGATTTCATGATACTATGATTGAAAGTGCCTTATGATGATGATAGTTAAATCTTCGTTGCACTCTCCCTTATGGCATCCTGTATGGTGTGATAATTGCAATGTGTGTTTCCAGACAGAGCCAGCCCCCATCACCTAAAAGAAAGTACCCTTGAGGTGGGTATTCTGCATTTTTGTAGATTGGACTGTTTTTGAGAATCCTTGTTTCATGCACAGATCCAGGATAAGCAATTAAAACATTTAAGAAACGCCCTTTATAATCACATATGGCCTGCTTTGAAAAAAAAACTGTCGGTAATTGAAATAGTCTTCTTTGTGTGTGTTTGGTAGTTTAATGCAAATGTTGTACCCATCAATAGCACCAACTGTTTTGCAGAAGGCATCATGCTGTGCCAAATGGGCAAAGCCTTGACCAATAAATTCACGCTGATCTCTATGTTGGTAACTTATGACTTTACCCTCCCTCACAATTTTCTTGATTTTTGCTGTGATCTTGTGGATTTGATGAGAAGTCGTTGACTTTGGGCATGAAGAAGACATTTGAAGTTGCTCTGTAAGACAGTCCATGAGCCAGCCAATACACAAAGACCAAAACCTTCAAGGCGTGTCCCCAGCCATGGTCCCTTGTTTGCATTAACTGGATTAAAGTGTACTTTGATGTCCAAGAAATACGGTAATTTGATTGCATATCAGCATGTTTATCTTTAAACAGCTGGATAAGAGCCATGGCAGTATATCACTACAGTTTATCACTGTCACTACATATCTTTGTGCTGTTACCTAAATACAAAAATTAGCACAACAAACATAATTACAATTAAAATTAAAATTTTGCATTATAATAATAATGCAAAATATTTCAAATCAGTGACGTTTTTTCATTTATCCTGAACAATTTACGAATTCATTACACATTTCACGTGCCCAAAAATCAAAGTTAGGTCAGTTGTGATTGCGTTGATGTGTTCTGTGGTATGTTCTTAAAAAGACGAGAAAAACAACAAGAACCACTGCCACTACTTGCACATACATTTTCCCATATGTTAAGTGTGTCCCATCGAGTTATAAATACTACATGCTCACTTGGGATCTTCACCCCCACAAGAACACTTGGACCAAAAACAGGAAATATGTCATGAAATTAGTCAAGTGGTCAAATGCAAATACCGCAAGTGGTATTTGGACGCAGCCTATGTACTGTGTTTGATATGGAAAGAAAAAAGAAAACGTCTCGGTTACATCTGTAACCTTCGTTCCCTGATGGAGGGAGTGAGACGTTGTGTTGAGAGACAGACTGGGGTTTGATTCTGAGAACCTATCATCTCCGATATTAAATCTAACACGCCAATGGTCTTTGGCGAATGGCCCGCCCATGCCAGTCTCTGCCCCGTACATACGGGTATAAAATGAAGATGGCGATGGTCATTCATAACCCTTTGTGCTGAGGAACCTGGAGGTGCTCCTTGCAGCGGATCAGCAAAGCGTTGTGGCATGAAGACAACGACGTTGTGTTGAGAGACAGACTGGGGACCTATCTCTACACGCCACAGAGCTGAGCCGTATTACGACCTCAAGCTGAGCGACACTGACTAGCCTAGCGAGTCACAAGTGAGCGGTGCATCGAGATGTAACCTTCCAGTGGAATAGTAGTGGACATCCTGCAAAGCTTGTACTGACAGTCATCGTGGACAGGGTGTTTGCCTTTGTATGTGAGGCGCCGTCCGGAGCCATCGCACTGGGAAAAACACTGCTCTCCTCTTGGAGAGTGCATTACAGAGACCACATCCTGCCACATGCGAAAAAAATTGTCCGGTCGTAGGGGGACAGACCCAACATACGGGACTACTCGACGAGGGAGTAACTACGGTTGGGGCAATAGTCCTAGTATAGGGGTCCACCTGAGTAGGGGCGACTCTACCAGTACTGGAGTTGGTTCCAACAGACCGCTCCGCCCGTTCCGTTACCAATTTGCTTGGTGATTGATGGAATGCCTATACTTCACCCAATGGGTGGAAGTAGAGAGGCAAAAAAATAGCTCACTGTACTTACCTCCAGAGGGATGAAGGCACTTTTGCAGGCGTACACCCAGGCCAGAAGCCTGTCCTACACGGTAGGATGCAAAACTGTTGGCAAGGCTGACACAGGTTCCACTCGGAGGATGTAAAACTTCGCGAAGGTGATTGGTGTAGCCCAACCCGCAGCTGGACATATGTCTGCCAGAGAGGCGCCTTGGGCCAGTGCCCACGAGGAGGCCATGGAGTGGGCTTTCACTGCAAGCGGGCACGGGCGATCTTGGGATTGGTACGACAAGGAAATGGCGTCCACAATCAAGTTCGCCAGTCTCTGTTTGGAGACAACCCTCCCCTCGTGCTGCTTCCCAAAACAGACAAAGAGCTGCTCAGAACTTCTAAGGTCCTGCGTGTGGTCCAAGTAGAGGCGCAGTGCGCGTACTGGACACTGCATGTTGGAGGTTTGGTCTTCCTCCCCAGAGGGGAGTGCCTGCAAGTTCACCACCTGGTCCCGGAAAGGAGTGGTGGGAACCTTGGGCACGTAACCATGCCCAAATTCTAGGCATCCCTGGGACATGGAAAATGCCCGGAGGTCCCCAACCCTCTTGATAGAGGCGAGCGCCATCAAGAGCACGGTCTTCATCGAGAGATGAGAGAGAGAGGCGTCTCGTAGAAAGGCCAGCACGGACCCGATCAGGCAATTCCGTGGGAATTTAATGGGGCTGCCAGCGCAGCTGGGAACCCTTCCAACGATCCGCTACTTCGTGCCCGTTGCACACTGCACCCCTACCTCGCAGGGAGGCGTCTATCGTTACTACGACGCACGTCGAGACCTGCCTGACAGGACTCCCACTCGTAGAAAGGTCAGCTCTGACCAAGGTCTAAGAGTGCGCCGACACTGAGGCATGACCGTAATCCACCTGGTGCCGGTGTGCCACGCCATCCACGGAACCCGACTCTGAAGCCAGTGCTGAAGCGGTCGTATGTGCATCAACCCGAGAGGGATTACCCCTGCCGAGGATGCCATATGCCCCAGGAGCCTCTGAAAGTGCATCAGTGGAACTACCGGAGTCCGACTGAACAGTTTCAGGCGACAGTGCCAGCTCGTTTGTCAGGCGTGCCAACATAAAAACAGAGTCTAGTTCCATACCGAGATAAGAGGAGCTCTGCACTGTGATGCGAATATAGACGTGAAAGTACACGTCCTTCAGGTCGGTTACCACAAACCAATCCTGGTGACGAACTGACTCAAGGATGCGCTTCTGCGTCAACATCCTGAACGGCAGCTTGTGCAGGTGCCGGTTCAGAAGGCACGCAGAGATCCAAGATGGGTCGCAGCCCCCCGCCTTTCTTGGGCACTATGAAGTACGGGCTGTATAGCCCAGAAGACATCTTGGTTATAAGGACGGGTTCGATTGCTCCTTTCAACAGGAGGGCGGCAAATCCTCCTCCCGAAGTACGGGGGCATTCTCTTCTCGGACCGAGGAGTATAGAAGCCCCGAAATTTGGGCGGGCGCTTGGCGAACTGGATCGCATAACCAAGGCGGATCGTCCTGTCTAGCCATCGTGACAGGCTGGTGCACTGTAGCCAGGCACCCAAGAACTGTGGCAGAGGAACCAGAGGGACAATCTCCTTCACCGTGCCCTGGAGGGTTGGTCTGGTGGTGGACAGAGTGGTCACCCCGCACAGGGCAGAATCCTGGGGAGGTTGACGGCTCTGTTGACTTACCTGCTTTTTGGGGCCGACCGGCGCAACGTCCTGTGGAGGTTGCAGTCGGTGGCCCGGTCCATCCCAGACACCGTCGAGCCGAGAGTGCTTTGGAGGAAAACCCAGGGGAAAACTGTCTCTTTGTGAGAAAGTGGGCGCCGGGCCCTGATAAGTATGGCTGGAGTCGGGCCCAATGTTATTTCCCCTGGGTTCTTCCCATCAGGGCTGCTTAGAGGTCTTCTTGGGGGCTGCTGACGGGGGACAGATGCCCTCCTCCGCGAGGGTCTGCGTCTCGGGTGGGCTGTCCTGTGGGTGGGTCCTGCTACCGGATGGGCTGTCGCGGAGGGGCGGCATCTTTCCCAATAGGCCACGATCCACGAGGTGCTGAACTGTCCACGAGCAGCACAATATCTCCTTTCTGCAGTCCTCTTTTTGCAGTAAACCATCTCTGTTGTTCCTGTAGTAATGGTAAGTATTCTTGGGACCACCTCTTCCAAAACAGGTCTGCTAAGTATTGTACTTGCCTCCATCGACGTCTGTTGTATACGTCTGACCTTTGAAACAATCCAGGTGGCAATGTAGGGCTAGACTTAAGCAGAAGAATGTGATTTGGTGTCAAAGGTTCCAGATCATGATGGTCATCAGACAATGTGGTAATGGGACGATTATTCAAAATTGCTTCGAATTCGCAAAACAGTGTTTGTAGTCCTTCATCATCGAGGGTGTGTTGTTGTTGTTGTAAAATAGAGCATAAGATCTGCCTCACCATTCGAATGACGTCATGAACTTTCTTTACAAACTTTGAAGTCGCTGTTCTGCCACTTGATAATTGTTAGGCAATGCTGTATCGTCCTTCCTTAAAGGTAGAATCTTTTGTCTTCTATAGACATTTCAGCCTTCTCTTCACTTCACCTCTCATAAAAATCTTGATTGTATTGTTGCATCAACATTTCTTCCAAGTTCGAGACAGAAATTCTGTTAAAAACAACACCATCACAGCTGTTCCTGTTTGCAGTGTTTTTGCCTTTTAAAGGACCATTAATCACCCATCCTAGTAGGGTCTTAAATGCATATGGCCCATCCTCTTGGCTATTAAGGATTTCCCAAGGTTCAATGGCTTTGGGAGCATTGTTTTCAATCAACAACTCCACCTTGGCTGGAATCCTAGGAAACTGTACCCGACTAAGGTATAACCATTTAGATAGTTCTTCCTTTGTGGGAATATTACAGGTGTCAACAGGCATGATCTTTTGGGTGTAGACTTCTGGCAGGTGAATGAAGTTACTTTCTTCCAGTGAAGAAACGTCCAACCCACTGACAATGCAAGAGGGCACAGACTTATCTTGGCTCATTGTTCGAAGAAGAATATTGGTCTTTCTCCCAGTAATGTTCTGTTTCCTCATAAGATCCTCTGTGCAGAAGCTTGCCAAGCTACCAGGATCAAGGAAGGCATATGTTTGCAGAATCTTACATCCTTTTGAACTTTTAATCTGTACTGGTACAATCGACAACAAACATTCTGTGTAAGTCTGCATGTTTCTGACTCCAGCATGCTTACCATCTTGAAGGGAGACCTTTGTGCTACTCACAGTTGTTTTCTTAAGTTGTTTTGATGATTCCAATGCTTTAATGTGTAACACACTTGGATGCTGTTTGTTGCATATGGAGCAGTTAAGATACTGTGTGCAGTCTTTACTCAAATGTCCTCCTTTTGTTAAACACCCAAAACAGATTCCATTCTGTCTAACAAAGTTAATCTTTTCCCTGTGTGGCTGCTTTTCAAACTGTAAGCATGACATCAAATCATGTGCATTGTTACAATAGAGACATGACATTGGTTGTAAATCCTTAGATGTGGTTTGTGGCGAGTTCACATGCACATTGGGAGCTTGAAAGCAATACTCCTCATATTGGAGACTGTGTCCAGTTCTTCCATGAACTCCAAGTCTTCCATACTATTGCAGCAGCTTCTAAGAAACATTGCAAAAGCCTGTAAAGCCTTTGGATCTTCAGGTTTTATAGAGTTGAGCCGGATACTCGGCTGAAACGAGTATCCGGTACGGATAAAGCACTTTTGCCGAGTACGAGTATCTTACGAGTAATACGAGTCAATATCTGTGTTCGGATTGAATAAAAATCCTCATTGGGTAGCTGAGTGTCAGCATTCTGTGATAGGCTAGTCACAGCGCCCCTCCCCTACAGACATACAGATCAGTGGTGGCTGCTGGTCTTTCAAAGTGGGGAAGCTCATTTCACAATGAATGAATGAACAAACGATCTAAAAAAAGATATTAAACTCGACAGAGGTAATGTGGGAATTACATTAAACTGAAACAAGGAGTGTGGTGTATAATTGTGTGAAATGTATGATGAAAATTGGCTAGAAATTTCGGAAAGCAAGTACCGAGAAATAGGTTGCAGCAGTTTTTCTATCGACTACACTTGCAAAATCCGCAATGGGACTGAGTTCGAATAGCTTCAGCGTCAGCGACTTTTTATAGAACAAAATAGCTGTCAATCAAAAGGAGATGCATTCTTTCGACAGACCCTTTAATCATCACGCAGACGCTCGGAGTCCGGGCCAGCCCTCTCCTCCATTCATCCCAGAGACGCTGAGCGTCCGTGGGCGGGACATAATCGCAGCATTATCCAATGACCGTCTTGTTTCTAAGCACTGAAAAAAACTGTTTAAAGCAGCCCCATTGAAGTCAATGGATGCTGGGCTTCAACAGAGTAATGCACTGTCCGCTTCGGAAATGAATGAGAAGGAAATCGAGTCAGCCGACCTAAGTAGCTGATTCTGAACGAAATTGTTTTCATTCGAGATGAACGTGTTTAACACATTTTTAGTCAATAAAATTTTAACATATTAGTACATATATTTGACCATTCATTTTTTGACAATTATAGGGGAAGCTAAGCTTCCTTTGCAGTCTTAAAGAAATTGCGACTGATACAGATGTATTGTGTTGCTGACTGTCTCCACAGCTCTCTGTCTCTGTCTCATTCAGGTTTGTATTTTACTTCGGTTCTTCCATCCATTGCTATTTCACCAGTTTAATAGTCAAGGTTGATTTTAGTTCACTTAAGCACAGATTCATGCCAATTGTTTTGATTTTTTTAAGATTGTATTTATTAGTCTAGTAATTATAGCATATTACCCAGGTTGTCAACCCTGCTCGTGAAATAGATAAAGCATATTTTATTTAGTTTATATTTAATTAAAAAGTAGCAACCAATGTTACATGCTGCTTAATACTGTATGTCCAAAAATGACGGGAAAAATAAATCCGGATTATTAAAATACCAACAAAATGGAGTCCACATTCTTTAATTTGAATTTGTCACAATATAACAAATGATTATATGAAGACAATTTGAACTGTTAAGCCATTAATTAATACTGTATGATTATAAGTGGCATTAGAAGAAACATAAATTGCATGTCATTGTTGTCATTAGTCAGTCTGGTCAATCACAAATAGCTTTGTCATCATCAGAGGTTTGTTCAGCCGCTCTAGAAAAACTGTACTGGCTCAAGTAAGCCGCTGATTGGTCTGTGCAGTGCTGCATGAAGTCGAACACATCTCTCTATGACAGTATATGTCTAGGGGCAGATTTGTTAACTCTTTATGTGAGTTTGTTACTGTACATATTAAAGTCACTGTGAACCAGAAATTGTGATTGTTTTGACTTCTGATGCATTTTTTTTAGTGAAACCGCATTTCGAATGTGAAAAATTTTGAGCGTAATGTGTTTTGAATTGCAAATTGAGTGGATTTATAAAAACAAGGGTTGCATTTTGAAATGGAACTGGCAGCAGACTGACAGCTGAAAGGGAGGGGTCAAGAGATAATTATGCCGATTTCTTCCCGTCCGACAATCCTAGATAAAGTCCTGATGATTTTAAATGGCTCTACAGATTATCTTTTCAGATTTTCCCATGGTTTGATGTGTGTTAAGAGTGAATTAACCTGATCAGAAGAACATTGGCGCCACACCAATCCCGAATCATAAATATACAACAATTTGTATAGTATTTTCCCAATATTGTATTCTGTATTTATTCACACTGTATATCCTGCATTTGCTAATTGCACTTCTGGTTAGACCTAAACTACATTTCGTTACACTGTACTTGTATATGTGTAATGACAATAAAGTTGAATCTAATCTAATCTAATCTAATGTTGAGATCAAATTTCCTGATGTGTGGGGGAAACCCTGAGGACAAACGCACAAGAATTCTATTGATTGTCACGTGGAAAGAAAAGATAGCCTAACCAATCAGAAAGCCAACTGACAGAAGCACAACAACAGTAATCATGAACAAACCCTTTTCTTTATTATGTCCATTTTCTGTCAAACACATTACAAACATTATCATCGCAATTACAAATAATTTTAATAAAAACATTCAGGCTATGTGCAAGTGAGAGTAGGTGTAGGAGTCCTTTTGTGCTGATGCTTCAATGTAGAACAGATCAAATAGGTCGATTGGAGCTAGGAGCCAGTAGACCCTTTCAGGTAATAATGTCAGCAGCTATTTTTAACAAAACAGTATTAATATTATTTTTAATTAATGTGAAGACATAAACACAACAATATTTGAAAGTTGCAATTAAATTATATCTAGTGCTATGCCACCTTAAATGCTTTAGAAGAAACTGCTTGAGCAATTTCTCAACAAAAAAAAAATTGGAGTGGTGAAAATGTTATATGTACACATCTGTTTATTTTGAACACATACTGTTTATAATAAACATAAAGTGAAATATTATCAGATGCATAATTGAACAGGATTTCTATTTACCTACTCATCCCCAATCAACAACATGGATTAAAGTTGGCCTAAGTATAAAAACCCCAGAGACTGACTGGGTTTGGGTTAATCTATGAATATTCCATGATGAAAAATTACTGCATCTGATTTTTGCTGTGGATAATTGAAATCTTCTTTTCTTCTGCATAGCCAACAGTGTATGAGCCGTACCATAATCCTCGCATGACCAACTTTTAACTCAGAGGAGTGTTTCTTCATCAAGCAAGAGGTTTAAGCACATGGCTGTTTAGTCTTAGGTGTCTTAAACCCACAACCCACAAAAAAAGAGAGGTCAATATGTACAGCCATGTACTAAATAACTGGTAATAGGGTTGGGTAACATTTGCAATCTATAAACATTTTTAGAAAATCCAATTTTCTCTTTCAGTAAGACGAATCCAGTTAAATATAAACATGGTGGCAATTAACCATAATAAAAAAATAACCTACACAGAAATAGTATCATTGCAGTATGATAATTCATTTAAACGGGGAACTTCACCGAAAAATGAAAATTCTGCCATAAATTAATAAAATCTTTCAAAAAGCCTACACTATAAGACTTTGGTGTAGCTTTTTTCAGCGTGTTTGCCAGAAACTTCCTGTAGATTTAATGGCTGCTTAATATACTTTCCAATTAGTACTATTTTCAATAACTTTAATCAAAATTAATACACTTAGACTTTTGAGATTCAAAATGAGCAAGAAGAGACTGGCATTAGCACAGCAACACTAAACAAATTACATTCTTTCTAAGCATTTTCCTATTCTTTTTTGTAAAAATATTTAAAACTTCTCAAATTACGATACATTTTAATAACAAGAAAAGTGACCCAAGATATAAAGTCTTGTTTTATGAAAGCAAAATATATAAACTAGGTAAGTTTATGCTTAAACAAAATCTGCTAACAACACAGGTAACTTTCAAAGTGCAAAATGTGAGTTACGTTGCTGTCTATGGGTGGGAGTCAGAAATCTTAATTTGCATACATTGTGAAGATGAACGGATGTTCTATGCTTTGTAGAGCGGATTAATGTTAGGTAATTCTTGGCAGAATTGTCATTTTATCAGAATTGCAGAGTTCCCCTTCATTAATAACACTGAATTTAATCAAAAGGGACAAAATGGAATAAACTAAATTGATCAAATGTGGAAAATTGTTCAAGACACATTTGTAAGTTTATTACACATTTATAAAAGAAATGAAGTGTGGAAGGAGGCCTGCTGGGGTTTTCGTGTGGTATATTGTCTGGACTACTTCTGTAATGTTAGCCAGTGTTCAAAAAAAGATCATCCAACACATTGCTCTGATTCAATGTCAGCCTGTCAGAAGATGCTAAAGGCTCTGAGCTCAGTCAATCTGTGTAAACAGATGTTAATTGTTAATTATTGTTGGGATACAGCCTAATTACCACAGTCAGCAGATTGCGAAAAAGGCACAGTATTATTAAAGAGCTTAAAGACGTGCACAATTCATTCTGCAATGCCTTAGCCCCAACGGCAAGTACGTCAGCATTATCTAACATGCACAAAGCAAGAATATTCCAATGTACTGTATTTGCCAATGCTATTATGTATAATATAACATTTAATCATGCAAAGTTTGGTGAACGTATCAGATCAAATAAAACATAAAAAAAATGTTTATGCATTTCAATGTAAAGAATAAAATATTTTTTTGCGATAGAGCTGGTATGGACAAAGCCCGCTATAACCATATCCCCTTATACTTTTAGATTCCATTATATACTTAGTACAGTGATATATGAAAAATTTGAGTTTTTTTCATTTCATCACTCAATATGCCACTTTGCTTTTTCATGTATTGTAGTAAGTTCGAGTTAGTTAGACTTTGGAAATGTTCCTGTCACAGACTTCCGCAGGGCATAGAAGAGAAAGCTTTCATCTAAAAGTGGCTTGTAGAAATTGCAATTAAAGGCAAGTTCAGCAACCCCAAGCCCTAAAAAGGTGGAAAATCTGTAAGTAGGTCAACCTTACATTCTCAGAAATGTACTATTCTACAGTAAACCTTGTCTGGAAGGCCTTTTTTTCCGAATAAAGTTATGCCCGATATGGCAAAATTTGCATCTCATGCAGGATTTTGTGTTGCTTACCCGATGTAGCCACTTAAAGGAGTGGCAGAATATATTAAAACAGGATTTGAATACAGTATATTGTTAAAATGAATAATGCTCCTGTTCCAGACAAACTACATTTTTGCCGGGCATGACTGCCCTTTTTTTTAAAACAAGCATTGACCTTTTCAGATAAAAACCTACTTTTACTGAAATGTTATATAATTCCCAAGAGATTGTCTGCAATATCATTCAGAGCAGCTGCTACCCGACGCAAGGGATGAGGCAGTGCCAGGAAATGGGCTGGAGCCAACATGCTGTTTTGAAACTCATCAAACAGACTCCAGCTCACCTCACATCAGTGTTGGAAACATTGACATGAGACTGATAGAACAGCAATGAA
The DNA here is from genome assembly GCA_029783895.1 of Triplophysa bombifrons. NCBI lineage: Eukaryota > Metazoa > Chordata > Actinopteri > Cypriniformes > Nemacheilidae > Triplophysa > Triplophysa bombifrons. Next base: position 17,489,463 of record CM056466.1, read on the forward strand.
TATAAGGCCTCTGTGATCGCAGCAACAGGAAACGCTATTTGAACTGCAATGTCAAGAGATTAAGACACTGACACGAATAGAACCTCTTGGTGAAAATGATTTGAGATCACCGACTCGTACAAGGTCATTGAAGAATATATTTTTTTCAGCAGGCAGAGATGCTGGAATTCAAAGCACTTAATATCCCAAACACCCAACTGAAACAAGCCTTCTGTTCTGTTCGGTTTTCTAAAAATGATACGCTCCACTTCTCATGATTATAGTTTAACATGAGGGCAAACAGCTGTGTTGGTTCAGTAAAATACGTCAAAGGTTCTTTTCTTAGCATACAGTTTTCTTAAAGAAGATTTCTTCATTATAAAAAGGGCTCTGAACTCTCTCTGAGTTCTATGTGTGAAGAGAGATAATAAATAGCAGGGTCTCCTCATTATGCTCTTCTAGTATTTGTAGCCAAGTATTTGAAGGCACCATCTGTTCCAAGGGCGTAGTTTGCCACCGTCTATAGTGGACTCATCTAACATAATTGAAATTAAAGTGGACGGGTTGTATGTCCTTACTTATGAACATGCAACATGACAGCGTCATATTTACGCACACGCTGTCTTCGCTGTTACTGGATCTGATCGAAGAGTATAATGAAAATGTTCTCTGTGTTTCTGTATCTCAGTTGCCTAATCAATACAAAAGCAAAAAATCCTGCACATCTGCTGAGTTTTTTCAAGCTCAAGTTCAAGGTGACCTCAGGTACAGCATAAAGAGGCCACCAGCAAACCATTATAATACTGTAAAGGGCAAAAGGATCACCATCACTTAGCAAATGGGCCCAAATGCGGTGGAGAGAGAGAGGACCCAGTAAAAAAACAGCTTTATAGCTGATCCATTTGGGTCACTAAGCATCTTTTTGGCAGCCACTTAAGGTCAAATAAGATGACCATGGTCTCCATGACAACTACAGTCCATAAACAGTCCCAGTGAGTGCCAATGATAAATTATGACATTTGAAAGACCTGAAACGGCCTAAAACAACATCACTGTTCATATGTACTGTATGATAGCATCATAAAAATATCTTATGCCATTATGTTGCCTGCATACTCCGCACTATCCTCACTTTTGGTTTTCACTTTGTACCTCATCAGCTCTTAAAGGGATAGTTCACAATAAAATGAAAATCATTTTTGTTTCAAACCTCCATAAATGTAGTTGTTCTGATGACAAAAAAATAACAATGTTTGAAGGAATGTTTGTATCTAACAAGGGGCACGATCCGGAGCGTTAACCACCGTAGTACGAAACATAGTTGAAGAAACTAACTACAATGAATGTTTCCTGAAAACTTAATAAATTTGTCGTACATCTGTTGTTTTAACCAAGTTGATTTGACTATAGTGGAGTAGTTACGTCTAGGTAAACTGTTCAGATCCATTTAATGTCATATTATTGCTCTAAATAACGTACATTGAATCTGAAATCTATTCTGTTATCGTAGTTTGTTCTCCATTGTTCTGTTCTGCTTGATGCTTGCTTATTTTGCTTAAGGAACTATGCTTCTAACCACAGCTCAAGAACTGTAGTTCCAGTCCTGCAACTTTTGCAATGGCGTTTGTGATTGATTGATGGAACGACAGTTTTGGGAAGACACAATATGACACATTTCAGTCATGAAATAAATCCAAACAATTTGTAAATGCAATCTTTTATTGAAAAAATCCACAGCTCTGTGCATTTCCTTTATGAAAAGGATTTTCAGTACATATATGCAAATCCTAACATGAAATCATCAGTGTCCTTTCTGTACACTACTCAATAAATATATAGACATGGCGAAAAGCTAACAACTTGTTTTGAATCATTTTGTTTTGCAGCTTGAGCATACTGTCATAAAAGCATGGCAAATTATTTTGTTTCCCAGACTAGCAATAAAATATGTAGAAATAGATTTTTACATGTTCTCTTCACATATGTTGTATTTGTTACTGAAAACACTTCAGGTCCATGAGATTTATACTCAAATGACCATATTTGTGCAGTCAGAAGTTGGCTCCAGGGGAAGATAACAGCTATACAATATGATTTTATCCATACGATTTTGTGCAAACCCAGACTGCAGAGTTAAGCAATTAAAATGCAACCATTCTACTCTGTATATTAGTGTGTTAATGAAAGTGGATGCTCAGCACATTTTTTACAGGTTTGGTAGTTAACAATGTCGATATACCGTAGGTTGTTTGACCAAAAATATGATGCCAATAATGTCAGAAATCAACAGAAAACGGTTCCATAAACACATTACAGTAACATAGACAACAAAAACCTTTTTTTTTTTTTAACTCCCAAAACTTTTTTTTTGGTGTTGTTCATCTTTAGTAGGTATTTAACGATTTAATAAATAAATAAATAAAATAACTTGGTCATAAAACTTTACCATCAAACTCTAGACTTGCAGACACTGGCCTGAACTACAATCTGGATTTGTCAACATTCTTTAATTTCATGGTGAATTTCGACTCTCCTTGTTGCAATAAACTTATGCAAAACAGTAACAAGTTATCTCATTTTACTGAATTATTCAATAACTTACTGCCATTTTGCAATGTTACTGTTTTGTGAAAAAAAAATTGTATTCATTTATGTAAATGTGTTTAAAGGAACAATATTCCAGTGTCAACAAGTTTGATGGGCTCTTTAAAACACAATGGTAAACAACATCTAACGTAGAGCCAGTAAATACTGTATCAAAATTACAACAAAACCTTTTCATAAAGATAAAGGGAAAATGTATAACATAACCAATGTCACATTGTCACAAATGAATTTATGAACTTTTAATTTAAGTATAAGATACTTAGGGTCTTAAAAATAAAAAGAATGAATTGGTTTAAGAATTCAATAAATACTAATGTGCATGATAAATGGGGAAAAATAGGTTGCATAAACGTAACACCTGAATTTAATGAAGGTGTTTTAAATTGAGTTGGGACTGATAGTTGTGCGAGTACGCTTCCTTTTCTACAACCTTATAATAATTACATGTATACCACTATTGAATACAATATGGTTAACAGTTTGGCACAAAATGATGAATTCATTCACATGAATTCTGTTCCTTTTGCCAGTCAAACTGAGAAATAAAATCAGTAAAAAACACCAATACTACACCTACCATGTCATTCAACCATGAATAATACCTTTAAAACATGACATTTCTTGGTGATAGGCCTATGTTTGAAGTCTGTTGATTTGAGGGAAAGCCTGACTTGAAGAAGAAGAATTGTCTGACTTGAAGGAGAAACAAATTGAGCTGTGCTCTAAATATATGATGCGGAATATGATTAGAGCTGTGATATGAGTCTGTGGGTGGCTCATTACCCGCAAATGGAGGAAGGATGGTGGTGTTGATATTTTTGAGGAGAAAATTTTCAAGAGACTAATGACATCTCGATTTAACATGTATAAACTAATCAAAAATTAACCATGCTCACGCATATGATGCATACATATCCACAAAAGGCAAAACCATACTGCACTGTATGGCAGTTTGCTCAGCTGGAAGGTTAATGCATAAATTTTAGAATTAAGACTGTATGGTCATATTATGCCATAGGTTATACAAGAAACAATTCGTTTTTTTCACACCAAAGCATGTCCAGGAAGTTGGGTAAAATTGTCAAAAAAAAAAAGAAAAAAATTAGTGAAAAAGCACCAAATGAAACTAAATGAACACCTGCTTCTATTCTAACATATTTGGCAAACTTAAGATTTTTGCCCACAGTGCTGTATTTTGTGTGTGTTTTTTTTTGTTTGTTATGTCACATTTGTTTGGGTATTTGTTGTATTTGTCTTTCTGCAGTAATGCTGAAGCATATGTGCACAACATCTCCATACTCAAAAGCATACTTAACAACCTGGAATGAGATTTCTGATGATTCTTTAAAAATGAAAGTAGTTTGTGTTTGCATATGTTTGCATTATTTCATAATGGTTTGTAATTAGTTTGATTGCATGTACTGTATGTAGACAGCAATGCTCATGTTCTAAATATAATACCAAATACATGCATGGATGTACTTTTGTTGACTTTGACAAAACCAGTTGAATAGCACACACATAACCCTAATCTATATATTCTACCACTTTTTTTTTCTCATCTGATTTTCATTTAATGTATAAAGCAAAGTTAATAATTGCAAATAAATAAATAAATAAATATACAAACAAATAAATAAATAAAGCTATGGTTACTGTGATACATGCTTTTGGAAAACCCACAATGATGGTTTTACAACCGTGCTTTTAGAATTAATATGGACCGTTTTTTTCTTGATAGCACTACTTGATATGTGTGTAAGAGAGAATCAGAAAATTGATAAAGCTACTGCACAAAAGATCTTATATTTTTGCATGTTGTCCAGTAAACATCCTAAAATACATTTACTCGAGAGGCACAACTGTGTTAAATCTTACAACTAATTTTACTATTCAAATTGCCAATCTGCATTACAAATAAAAAAGTTTCAGAAATGTTACAGAGTTTGCTTCTGAAGTTAAAATACAGTATGTATTTGTATATTTGTAGATGTATAGATGATATTACTGAACACCCCTGCAAAAATATTGATTATGATGATGTTCTTCAGCTGTGTTATAATCTTAGGCTGGTTATTCATTGTTCTGTGGGTATATACAGCAAACCTATCGAAGTATGGAAAAGAGTCTCATACGAATAAGTCCAGAATGCGGAAACAATCCTAGAGTATTTTAACATGTAACAACACTGTTGTCCATCTATAAATGACCGTTATCTATATATGTTTTTTAATGACAAAATGTAGATTGAACTGTTCAACTTGAGGTTTCCTGAGCATTTTTTTAATTTGATCAATTGATGACAATAGAATACTTTAAATATTTGCTTCTTTTTGGCCTGAAAGGTGCATGCAGTATGATGTATGTCACTCCATTGTACAGTATTTACAATGTTTGTACAGATGACCACACATGAAAAAACGCAGGGTGATTAAATGGTGTAGAAATTTCAAAAACTTAAAATTTTACATTTGATCATTAGAATGCAAAAATAATACTAGGACTAGTACTGGTTTTTAGTATTTGATGGATTTAGTTAAACCCATATACTGTAGGCCTGACAGTCAATGCGTTTGGATACAATCTCCCAAATTCTCAATTTGTTTGTGCATTTCTCGCTTTTTAGGGACTAATGGAACACATAGGCATGCAGTACCTCGAATTTTCTGCTCTTGTCCCATTCCGGTTCTGGATATTCCAGGTGTGATATCACAAATTGCAGGTTCCCGTTCTTTGCCCCATTGTTTTGTTTTTCTTTTCTTTGCTACAACTTTTGCTTTGTGCACAAGATATACTCTCTAGAAAAAATGTAAACATAGACGAACCAACTTACAACTCAATTAATTACGTAAACACGCACAAAAAAAAAACAAAGACACAACCACATAAAAAAACAACGAAAACGGAAAAATTTAAAACACAAAAAAACTTAAATGTTTTGGGTCGGTTCACGTTTTCCAAGAAATGGTCTTGCATGAATTATTTAAAATAAAATAAGGTCAGCCTAACAAATCTAGGTTTTAGCAGTGGATTTAAGATAGAGATAGGAAACCCAATAAACTAGGTTGAATAGACCAAATGCGGTAGGGAAGAATATGCGAGCATAAGAGTCTATCTTTGCGACACGGATGTGTAAGCGACCGTGCCGCCACGCTCCTGAGCGACAGTCCTCGAAGCAGCAGAAGAAGCTGGAGCAGTCCTTCCCGTCCAGACACTCATACCCATACTCTTCATCTCGCTCCTGCATGTGGGTGGCGTTGTTCATCTGGATGGCGGTGGCCGAACGCGGGCGGATGTCTACAGTGGGGGCCTGCTTTAAAAAAAAAAAAACTGTCAGTCAGGATCACAATGAGCACATAGGAAATTAGAACATAGGGTATTTGGACGCATCTGCATAGATAAGTAATTTGCATCAAAGTGTAAGTGAAATGTAAATAAAAATGTACAGTATACTGTCACAGCAATGTGATGCAAATTATTTCGTTGAGCAAAAAATAAAATTAAGCGACTGGCTCTTCTTTCTTTTTTGGGGGTTCCGATTTTCTCTCTTACTTAGTTTCCAAAATGTAGCTTATGCTAGTGCTGGGCAACCCATTGAACTTACCGCACGCTTTTCTTCACACAAAATTGCACATGCTAATTTACATGCAAACACAAAATGCAAAAAAAGGACAATCCTTCTCCTACAGGCATAAGAGGACAAAACATATGGAAGCCTTGTCCAATAAAATGCTAGAATGATAACTTTCGATCTCCCAAAACCCACCTACTTTTAACAAATTCTTTGAAAAAGTATTGGTTCTATGATTAAGTAAATTTGTTGTATCTCCCTGAAAAGAGTTGTGTACTCCACGCACTTAAATATGCTTAAAAAACAACTGGAACTAAAGAAACACAGTCTTGTTAAAAAAAGAAAGCAAGAAAGAAATATGGATCATTTGAGCATAACCACATTTCTGGAGTATTTTGCCCAGCACTAGTACATTAAGAGTGCTTCAAATCACTTTGAAAAGCGAAGCAAAACCAGCTGTGGATGCTGGCCGCTTTGGGTGCACGTTATGTGGCATTTAGGACAGAGCCACCTGGGGCTTTGTGGAAACGGGTCATGTGACTCACTTCTCAAAGGGTTACATAGAAGCACAGGAGCAAAATTAGGATGCCGCTAGAAAGAAACAAACACACTGGCATTTGCAGCTTTAACCGGATGAAATACGACAACCTTTATTAAGGAAAAACCTCCCTTGATAACATTCCCTCACTTTGATTAGTGTAAAATGATACGTTATAATATGTTAATCTATTGTATTTTATTTTATTATTATTTTAGCTTTTTGCAACTACTGACAGAAAACTACTGACAAAACTGATCTTTGATTTTGTTTACGTTTAGTCAATTTAAACAGTTTTGATCCTCTCAGCACTGAATGTCCACTGGACAATCACATCCAAAACAGTAGAGAACAATGGACTAGCATACTAATGAAATATTGACAAAGCAAACAGTTTAAACTAACTTCTAATCCTCAACTGAAGCTAAATTTAGACCATTGACAGCATGCACAATGACTATTAAATTATTACTATGGCTAAATCTGCCAAATCCAGACCTGTGTTCTCTAATTGGGTTTTAAGCCAGTTAATGTGGTTGTCTATTTCAGTCTGTTAAGGCTCTGCTGACTACTTCTGTCAGGTTTAAAGCCCAATAAACAAACACGGAGGGAGGGCATAAAGCGGAAACCTTTTAAATAACTGAATAAGAATGATGCAATTTTTTTGAGTCTTTGTGATGGCAAATGTGCCCAACTGCCTTTAAAAGCAAAGAAAGTTCAGTACTAATGTTAGTGCAGTAAATCTGGAGGCTAGACACAAGAACAGTTTGCTTGCGTAGAATGCAGCAGAAACATGCATGATAAGTGAACTTTACACAAGCAATATACCTTGGAGGAAAAGAGCCGGAGGAGCTTTTGTCCACACAGGAAACAAAAACATATGAGACATGAAAAGAAGAATACAAACAAGCAAAGACAAATAATGGGACAATTTCATCAAATGAAAACATATGCATACAATATAATATCAAAAAGGAGTCTGAAAGTGGAGAGAGAAAAAATTATTTAAACCTCACTCGTGTACTTTATGTACACACAGAGAATGGACAATGCAGAAGGGAAAACACATATTTGTGAAGGGCTATGAAATAACCTTTTAATCTCAACATACATTTTGTGGCATTTTAAAGTTAAGATTCGTATTTATATATTTATTGTTTTGCCAAAAAACTAAATTCTGTTACTAAATAAGTGCATCAATATCAAATACTCTCTCCTTACACTTACGCAATTTACAATGATGAGCGTATAACACTTTGAGTTGTCATGTCTGATTTCTCGGGTAATGTCAGCCATTTTTCAAAATACATAAAGATATGTATCGTAATCTGAAATTTTATGTTTCAAGGAGAGATGCCAATAAAGAGGCAAAAGTTGCAGACTGCAGCATTCATTTATAAGCTAAATAAAATTTAGTGTTTTTATAAAATAGTAGCTCCATTATGATATCTAAAATATATGAATTGTTCCAAAATAATCACGTTAATTAAAATGATCACAATAATTGCCATACCAATAATATCAATCATTAATTAATGGTATTTGTAGTTGGACCCAAGGAGAATTTGAACATTTCAGTCACACTAAAAACATCCAAAACTCACTGCATTAGATGCAACATGTTAGATGTGGATTACTGTAGGTATAGTCACCAGATTAGTGCAATTCGTTTTAAAGTCTCAATGACATCTATTTGACAACTTGGGTAGAATGTCTGTTAAAACCTCCCCTGCAACAGTCAGACTACTGCAAGACTACTTTTCTAAATCAATCACTCTGCAGTGGAAAAATCAATCCACACCACATTTATGTTCTCATTCGGTATTAAGTTTCACTCTGAAATATGTCACAATGCAAAGACTATAACAACTTCCAGTTCACCTGTACCTTAACCACTCTTATCACAGTGATTTTTATGTATTTACGAAATAATCACATTGGGCAACTATGGACACATTTTACACAACATTGGTTTTACGAACAGAAAGTGTCAAAATATGTGTTTTTGTATTCTTAACATTGGGTCTCATTCACTAAGCAATGCATATGCACAAATGTGTGCTTGAAATCTGCGTAAGAACGTTTACGTATTATGATTTGACATCTGAAAGCACACGTACGCAAAAATAACACTCTGGCTGGTCTTAATAATCTTTAAAATCTTTCTCTCTCTGTACACATATAAAGACAATATGTATGTTTCATCTTAGGATAATAGTTAGATACTATAAATAATTATGTATATAATTATGTAAATAAAATGCATATTTAATTTTAAAAGTATTTAATCAAATACAGTGCCATATATAGTATATCTGACTATAGCTCGAGCTGCGAGGTTGATCTCTAAAGAGAGTTCTGTAAACTGTGTGTCTGTATAAAAGGTGTTTTATTGTGTACGAACTGATTTTGGGGACTGCGTAACATTTTCGCAAGAAGATCATATGTGCATATAAATATATATATAATCTACGGAATAAATGGTGAATGAGATCCATTGTTTTAAAACCTGTTTCTGCTACACAGGTGCTATGTATCTGATTTGTTATCTAATAAAATGCCCTTCTTTCATTCATAAGTGTGACTTACAGTATACTTTCTGGGAGACTGCCTGTTTGCCTGCTAAAATTTAATTTTAATCAAAATTAAGAGGTTTATTTCAATTCCTTTACGAATTCATTTATTCAGTTTCTTTACTGAAAACAGACAGTCCTTGTACAAAAAGTACAAAGCAGACCTTCAGGTCTTCATGCGTAGCAGAACGTCATTACCAAACAATAAAAGATGACCTAAATCATCACATATATAAAGAAAAATTTATATTCCTAAAATCTGTAGAGACCAATTTTTTTTCTAGCAGAAGCTTTTCGGCTTGTCATATAAAGAGTCTTTCTTCTGAGCACAGCTTTGACAGAGTACCAAACTACTCATTAATCCGCATGACATTCCAACCCCAAAAATCAAATAAGGCATTTCTGGCACCCCTTTAATCACCCGAAAGTGGAACGACACCATTTCCTGCAGGTACGATCCTGCACCATGCTGAGATGAAAATCTAAGGTCCCGCTTCAAACCTGATGCAGAAATGATTCATGTGGCATTCTGTTGAACAGAGACATTCCAAACTGCTCACACATGTGGAGGAAATTATTCAAATAGGAAAGCACAATTACGCCTGCTCTAGCTTTGTTCCGAAACCTGTTTACTGCCCACATAAACAGCTGCCTTCAGAAGGATCATGAAAACTCATAAGTGACTGATTTACATGAGGAGCAACTCCCAAGGATTTACAAGAATAGTACCCTCCCTCAAGAATATTGCATAATGTTTCATTTCCCCTAAAGTTCCATTTCTTTAAGGGCCTTCATTAACATATACTAATGTACTGTACTATTCTACACAACTCTTTAGTCTTCATTGAGAAAAGTTTGCCAACTTATGAATGTAAAGGGATTTGGTATCTGAATATTAAGACTAATTAAAATGATGTGCAAGATTCGTGTAACAGGTGGTAAAAACATATACAGTTATAATATAGCTGTGTGAATGTGTACTCACAGGATTTTTCTTCTTCTTGTCTTTGTTTTTGCTGGGTTTGCGGTTGCTTACAAAGTAGTGGAGCGTTCCATATTCAATCAGAGCGGCAAAAACAAAGATGAAGCATACTGATACAAAGAGGTCCATAGCCGTGACGTAGGACACTTTGGGCAAGGACTTCCTAGCAATGGTACTCAGTGTTGTCATGGTAAGCACAGTTGTGATTCCTGAGGAAAGACAGTTGAAAAAAAGCATTATGATTTTCACCAATGAATGATCATGTCTGAAAGTATAAGTAAACCAAATGCATTAAAGATCTGTAATATTTAAATGTTACAAGAATATTTCAAGCTTGTGGTTTGAAGTTTTAATCTCCACTCAACAACATGGATCAATTTTGCTGTATTCTAAAATTAAACCACCTTTTCGAGGTACAAAATATTTACATTGCAGTCAGTATGATGTGTAGTAATTTAGGTCAAGAGCAGAATAATTATAATGAATATAGTTTTTAAATAAGTGTTTTTTTTGGATTTAAAGTGTGGATACACTGAAATTACGGCTGCTGAAAATATAAGAACTAAAATGCCATTATCGGTTTCGGCTGAAAGAAAAAAATAGGCCGAAATTGCTGGCGCCCGCGCCTCTGCCTTCATTGCTCGCGCTCACTCTAGCTGCTATCTAAGGACTACCATGTAAGCGCACCATAACAAAGGTTTAAACTAATAAATATAACAAGAAAAGCTACAACGAGCGGACAGAAAATCACACGCAACCTATATGTGATGCGCGACTGCGTGTGACCGCCTTTATGTTTCCTATTATTGGTGATCATGCTCATTGACTTCAAAGCCAAACATTAAACACAAACTACTCATGTGTATGATCAGCAGAACGATATGTCAGTGACTGATGATGTAACTCACGTGGACTGTCCAGGTGCTGATATCACTGAAGCTCATTTTAAGCCTGTTTACATAAACAGACTGTTGTTTTTATTAAAATGATTATTCACAATATATACACTTAGTGTATTAGCAGGAGCTTGAGCTTGAGTTTGAATATAACTTGACTACTACTATGCATATAATAATTCTTGAAAAATTCTACAACTACAATGTTTATATAATTAAAAAAATATATATTTGATTGTGTTGCAATGACTAAGGACAATCATATATTTTGTATTGTTTTAAAATATGTTCTCCTTAATTTTGTTGTTTTATAGTGTGTAATTAATACAATTAAATAAAAACTATTTAAAAAAGTTTTTTAATGTAATTTTCGGTATCTCAATCGGCACAGAATTTTGTTTCGGTGCTTACCGAATTCGCTCAAAGCTGTGTTGTGGTTGTGGGAGTTGGTGGAACAAAATAGTCACAAAAAGAAGCATTTTCCAATGTTCTATTAAAGATTTTCATCTCATAAGCTCTATGGGCTTTTGAACTACTTTGGAGACTATTGGCTGGATGTTGATTCACTATGGTCTAAAGTACATTATTCATTCTTTTATACGCAACTGTAGCATGTTCTGTAATGTACATTGTGAAAAGTGCTTCATCAATACAACTGAATTGAACTAAATAAAATAAATATTATGAAATATAATACACTCTATATTCTGTTTGTGAAGTATTGAAGCATTGATGCATAATGGTGTATATATATATAAATATATACTGTACATACAGCCGTGAAAAAAACAAGAGACCATTCAAAATTTTCATTTCAAATCAGCATTTCTAGATGGATTGTGGTGATTTCAGTCCATTGTCTGTTGAGTTTCATTAAATTCAAACCTCAGGAGTGTCATCCAACAGCAAGACTGACAGCATGACGAGGCACAAAAAACTGGTAAAAATCCAGGTTATCACATAAAAAAAATTGGAACTTTTCCTAAGTACATGTAGAAATATGTTGTTTTGCTTGAAAGTGAATACAAAATTTACAATGCATTATTTGAGGTCTGAAAAATCACAGAGCATATTTTCTGCTACTTTTACCTGTTTCTCCTGTTTCTGCAAATTAATGCAAAATATAAACAACATTTTTATTTGAAATTTTGGAGGAATATTGTTAGTAGTTCAAAGTATGAAACAAAATGAGCATTTTACCAAAGCACATACATAAAAAATAATAATTCAGAAACACTGAAATAGTACTTTGATAAGGTCTCTTAATTTCCCCCCGGCTCTATATGTGTATATATATATATATAAATGTATATGCAAAGACCTACATGGGATTTAGTTATAGATCACTCTTTAATATGTTCTTCATGTCTACATTTTTTGTGATCAATGAGCTTCTAAGATTAATTTTATATCCATGGTTGCACCTTGTAGTTGTGATACACGTCTGAATTGCACAAAGGGGCTGAAAATAATCTGAGAACCTCTTATCTACATTTTCAGACTGAATTGCATTTTAGAAATCCATTTCAATATTGTTGATTTGTATGCTGCCAAAAGTGGCAACTGGATCAGAGCAATTTGTATTCAACTTCAACATAGGACTTTGAAGATAGGGTAATACAGTGTGGTCAAGGGCCAAGCACTGTAGGGGAGATGAGCTGCTACCTAAGGAGAACAGGCCAATTTTCAAACTCAAGCATCCTCCAAGGTGCCTTGTCCCCCTAAGAAAAGTGCACTTCAACAACTATCACAAAATGAGAGGAAATGAAGGGGTTGCTGTCAAACATGTTCATGCCTATAAAATACAAATTCAGCATAAATATGATTCTGAATTTCGGAAAACATCTGCATACTTTCTAAATATTTTTGAAATACTTTTCTATCTTCTATCTTAATTCCAGTAAACTGTTTTTATATTGCTAAAACATCATTAAATCAAGATCGTATAACATGAAAAGCAAAATGGCATAGTTTTTTTTAAAAGATGTTTTAAAAAATAGAAAAAGCAATCGTGTTTGCTGTGTATAGTCAAATGTATACTGTATGTGGTGGCATTTTGGTTTTTAAGTAATTTATTTACTACATCTTAAAATGTCTAACATTTTAAGGATACATCTGACAATATATAGTTTGTAAGTTATACGTTTTGAACATGATATAGCATATTTTCTGAAAAAGTAAATAAAAGTAAATCTTCTTGAGTGTTTCTTTTCCAAGTGCTTTGTTTAAACATATATAATATAAAATGAATATCTATACCCAAGGAGGTTCTTGCTGGAACTGCATCCTTATTGATCCAGAAAGAGACCCAGGACAGGACAACAATCAAGGTACAGGGGATATATGTCTGAATGGTGAAATAACCCATCCTTCTGCTCAAGTCAAAGTAGACGGTCAGCACCACATATTCACCTAAAAAAAAAAAGTCACTTTAAAAACATAATCTCATTTTATAATATTACTCCACATTTTATAGTTATCAAAACAGAAATGAAAATACTTGGCGCACCACAACATGTTAAAAACCCCTAAACAAATCCAAGCTCTGCACACTCTGGGTTACTTCTGAAGTGCATTGTGGGATGTTTTTGAATAATATTATAAGATTTCCTATAAATGCAGAAAGTTTAGTGGAACCATAATATAAAAAATGTCAATGCTAATTTTGATGCAATATTGCAGTGACTAATATAAATGATTTAACCATGGAGGTTATTTCATATTCATGTGCCTTCATAATCTTTAATCAAAATCAGAAACTTTCTCTCCCCTTTCCCCATGAAACTAAGCCCCGCTCTACATTTTTCCTCATTCCAGAAGATGTTATACTCAGATACATCGCCATTTGGAAGATAACAGTATTACAAATTCCGTTTTATGATGATTTTAAAGAATTTGAAAAATTAGTCATGGGAAACAAGTATTAAGTCTAAACATGTCCAGACCTTTGAATGTTAGTGTATATTAGAAGAAAACTGGAGATGTTGCTCATGTGTTTTCAGTAAAGGGTTGTTGTTCAAACGATACATCACGTCCTTTGGAGAACAGGGCTAATACAACAAGGAATATTCAATTTCTGTTCCAGTTGCAGACACCAACAACCAGGCACAAGCTATGTCTAAGGCATCCCTGCTGCAAAAGGGTAGACAAGGCACCATTACCGCTTTCCGCAAACCATCCACAATCCACAAAGCTATGAGATAACGTCAGCAGGGACATCAGCAAAGGAATCAGAGTGCTTCAGTCTCACAAAACACAGTTCTTCTTTAAATATATTTTCCATTTGCACTGTAGTCACAAATGAAAGGGTATAGGTAACCTACTTGCACATTTCTGACATGATACTTTCGACTTCTCCTGATGGTATCATTAAGACCACCTGTGTTTGTTTAATACACTGTCACTCGTGTTACTGCTGACGGGCCCATGTTCGGTGAGGTTCAATTTGTTTTCATTAAGAGCTACATTCGAGGAACCCCCTAAGCAACATTCTGCCTTGTTCTGCTGGCAAATTGCTGTAAAAACACCATAATTGCGCAAACTCAGCACTGTCGGTGTCAAAGAACATCACTGCCTGCGATTACTAATAAGGCCTCGCCTTAAGTGCTCCCATGACTTACTGTTAGACAACACCCACTCAAAGTGTTTGATGGTTTCTGCTAAACTCATTAGATTGAACGCTCGTCTGGAGGAAACATAGATTGACAACACACATCCCATTAACGCATTAAGACTACATTAAGACCTGTCGATGCTGGCTCAACAGAACAGTGGGAGAGTGGGAGAGTTCTGATGGAAGGAAAAAGCTTTTCAAAAAAGTTGAGTTTGCATAACATAAACACAAAATATAAGAAAACTAACATAACCTCACATAAGGCTAGCTTTAAATCTGAACTGGAGCTACAATGCCATTTTGAATAAGTCTTTGTATATTTGAATAACTTTGTTAGTTAACACAAATACAATTGCTTATTGTTTGTTCATGTTAGTTTGTTGTGCATTAATGTTAGAAGATGTACCTTTTGATGAGTAATATTTATAAGTAAATGTTTAAATTAACAATACATAATAAAGAATAAATGCCGTAGTTAAACTGATGTTACTACAGTATACTAATGCTGCTACCAATGTTAATAATTGGAAATTGGAAAAATAATAAGCTAAAAAGCAAATGTGGTGACATCTTGGTTCTTTGCAGACTCTGCAGTGTTTCAAATCTCATTACCCCTGTTAAATGCATTTTAATATAAAAAATGCATTAGTGGAACTTCAAATGCTGCTATGTTTTTTCAATGTTTCCAATGCATTGTAAACATTCATTTGACTCATTTAGATTATTTAATGAATACAACCTCACTGCAACATCACAAAATGCTAAAGCTATTTCCACACAGTCAAAACTTATAATGTCACAAATATATACATGGTGGTGCAACATGACTTGGATCATGAGTTAAATATCCAAAATGCACAAGAGAGGCCCAAAATTCCCACAAGAATGACTGAGTCAGATAGATAGGTTTGAATCTCTCAAACCGGGGTTGAGTCAATTCCCTCCAGTACAGCCTAGAGATCTCCAAAAAGATCTGCCATGTCTTTTCCACCAGTTGGCATTCCTTTCGTCTTTTTGAGTTTATACTGCAGATATATTCATCTTGAACATCTTGATACACCATTGTGGCACTTTAAATTAGATTTAAAAGAAAATAAAGTCACCAAAAAGCAGGGGTTCCAAAAGTGGGGTTCGCAAGGCCTATTATTCTATTATTAGAAATAACGTGTGTTATCAATAAGTGTAATAATATATAAACATATAAGTTAATTTAAAAATAAAACCAGGCAAATAAAAAGCTGTCAGCCTTAGGAATTTCCTCCCCCTCGATCCTGACCCCTGAGGTGATCACGTCACATTAACGACATTAGCAACTGCATTAGGTTAGGTGGAGCAAGTCCATTTTTAGCAACACTTTAAACAGTTCCATGTGCATGCAGATTATTTTACAGGCTTTCAATTTAGGATATTATTATTTGTTGAAACAAAGCGTTGATTAATATCGACCAAAGACAACGCAGGGAGTCCAGCAGAGGAGAGCGGTGAAGCGCCCCAGTAATGAGGGCCCATCGTCCTCAGGGACGAAAATAGGCACATCCATCAGCACTTGAATCAGTTTGATGGAATCCGAACATCTGTAGTAATAGTTCATCGTTTATGTATAAAAACAAGTAAAGTAATTGGAAAATAACTTTAAAATAATATTTTAGACTGTGCTCTTTTGTGTTGTCATACGCATTTGGGTAGAATAGGTGCATGTGTGCATTAGCGCGCAACGTTTATATTCTTTAATTTCCTCTGAGGATAGTTTGGGTTTGAGTCACTGGCAATGTTATTTTGGGGGTCGCGGGCTGAAAAGTTTGGGAACCCTTGGCCTAGAGCATAAATGCTCTGTTTTTAGAAAAAATATAGTGTAATTTTAAACATTGTTTATTGTTATCATTATATATAATAACAATATACAATTGCCATCAGCATGAGCATATTCTTCTTTCTGCACTTTGTACATCACTTCACTACTGAGAAATCAAGGAACAAAATTATTCTGTAATGAAAAAACTCAAAACACTCACAACTGTTAACCTATATTTTCACTCTGTTGAAACACGCTGCAAAAATGGGTCATTCCTGTAGTTTTTTTGTCATATATTTTTTTCTCATCAAAAATAAAATATTGATGACAGTGCTGTGCAGTGGTATCGGTCCTCTACTCTGATGGTGTGAATGTTGCTGCGTCATCTCCATCGCATTTATTTCTTTCTCAATTTGAGGACTTCAAAGAAGCCCGCAGCTTAGCTTGTCCCTAATGAGAGCACTGCGCAACACCACAAAGACTGAATCTGCCTGTAGATCTCATCTGACAGCCTTCTCGTCTGTGATCGAACAAATGGTGGAGGTGTAAAAAAAGATGCCTGTTTGCCTTTCATCTCATCACAGTGGGAACATTCTCAGTCCTCTCTATGAGGGGAGCATCTTAATATCTTTCGCTTGCTATGTGAATTCCTTTCTGCTTTGTTGAGAATCGTATGCAAATCGCCAGGAGAAAAAGGTCTCCAAAAGGAGGAAATATAAAAATAGCTATACCACATAGACCTGCCTCAGATTAGCGAATGTAAATGATTTGTGTTTCAATTTCAAGGGTTCTGGTATTAATGGCGAAAAACACCCATACTGAACAGCCCATTTGTAAACACATACTGTACAGCTATGAAAAACAGAGATTTTGGGCTTCTAAATCATTTGGAATTAGAAGACTATACTTCATTAACTTCAACAGCCCAATCTGTGAAAGCCACTGAAATCTCATTTAATAGAACAAATTGCTCTCAGGCAGAGTTCTGTTTTGAAGAGCAGTTAATAAAGATTATGTGTGTTTTACAAGGTAGGACCGATCAATGGAATTAACTGATAGTCTTTTTAAACTGTTATTATCTGAATGGTTCATATAGGTTTCCTCTTATAGGCATTTATCAGCTTTGTTAATGTTTCTTTTAACACAACAGGCTGATTAAATTCGGACCTACTACTTACCACTTACAAACTCATTTTACAATTAGTGACGCAAATGTACACCTTATGGAAGAACATACAATAATTCCATGTATTCTAGGCAGTTTATAATTTTGTTACACCTTATTTTAAGACACACAAATTCATAATTAACTACCTGCTTATTACCATACATATTGGTTGTATTAGTATGTGTATAGCAAATAGGCTATTAATGCTTTATTCTGCATTGCCTTATTCTACATTGCTTAACCCTACCCAATACCTAAACCTTATAGCTACCTTATGAACAGTAATTAAGAGTTTATTGAGGCAGAAGTGTTTTACTTTAAAGTGTGACATAATGTTTCATTATGTTCCCATAATGTTCATGTTCAGTACATTTTTGTTATACTTATTTATATACTGTTTTTCTGCAGTGTTAATTTCGCACACACAGACTATGATGAAAATGATTGGTCAACAACCTGTTTTCCATCCATCCATCCATCCATTTTCTACCGCTTATCCAAACTACCTCGGGTCACGGGGAGCCTGCGCCTATCTCAGGAGTCATCGGGCATCAAGGCAGGATACACCCTGGATGGAGTGCCAACCCATCGCAGGGCACACACACTCACTCATTCACTCACACACTCACACCCTACGGACAATTTTTCCAGAGATGCCAATCAACCTACCATGCATGTCTTTGGACAAGGGGGAGGAAACCGGAGTACCCGGAGGAAACCCCCGAGACACGGGGAGAACATGCAAACTCCACACACACAGGTCAGAAGCAGGAATCGAACCCCCAACCCTGGAGGTGTGAGGCGAACGTGCTAACCACTAAGCCACCGTGCCCCCCACAACCTGTTTTCACTGATGAAAATAAGATGATAACTATTTAAAAATGAATGCATAATAACGAAAACTGTAATACAAAATATACTGACATCTTCCTCAACTAATAAAAAAGAGAGTAAAATATTCTTGTCGGTAAAACACAGCAAACTTGAAGAATGACTACCTGGGAGTCGAAACTCATTACAAAGGCAAGCACAAACGTTTTTATTTGCCAGTGTTAGCTAAGCCGCTTACGGTGGCATATTGCTGCCAAGTACATAAAAAAATGTACATTAAAACCCTAACCCATAATAGGAAAAAGATTGGATGACATGCTAAAGATCGAACCAAGTATGTAACATGTTTACATGATTGACGAAATGTAATACAGTTTATGTATGATGTATTTTTGAAATATATTTATCATTCATAACTGTCTCAAGCAAAAACAGTCTAGCTGATTTCTTTAAGATACGTGAGCCAATAGCGCTTGAGTGAGAGCGTTGTTAGAACGTTTCATTGCTTGAATGTACTGAATATATATGCACTTCACTGAACTTGTCAATTGTGTCAAAATGAGTTTGAATGAACTGGTATATGTTGTTCATGGTTTTATATCATCTTGTGTTGCATCAAAGCATGTCTAGTAGTTACTGAACTTTTCAGAAAAAGGAAGGCAATGACCCGGTTTAATTTAATTCTCAGGAAAATTATGTCAAAACAGTTAAAGCATTGTACCAGTTTTCTTTTAAATATTTCGTGCAAAGACTATGACTTAATCTAAATCAAATGAACAAAGTTTTTCTGTAACACTTTACGACAAGCTTATAATTTTTAACATTATTTAATATGTTTCCCAAAATTAACAGCTGTATATTTTTATCTTTAAAGTGCTTTCTGTTTTTCTTATGTCTGTTTGTTCTAAAATTTATTTCCTCTCATTTTGTTCCTCTCTGGTGAAACAAGCTGCCAGCCTCTGCCCGAGCTGCTGAGTCCATCAGGGACTTCAAGAAACAACAAAAAACACACCTGTTCTACATTCACTTGACTAACCCGGAAAAGTCAATGTTTTGAAGGTTTGCTTTATTACAGTCATGGTTTCTAGGCTTGCAACAACAGGTTCTCAAACAATTATGTTGCAATATGATCTTACTGAAGCTGCAAGGTGGCGCTCTTGCTCCATCCCTGCCTACTGTCAATACAGAGCCAAAAGGTCTAAATAAAAGCACATGCGCAAAAAATATTACTAATTAAAACAATACTTTATTCTAAAGTATATATCATTCTATATTCTAAGTATAAACATTCTGTGGCATTGTCCATATATTATGTATAAAATCACTCAAATTTGTCGAAGCCACATGATGTGTTTTTGAGTTACAAAGCACAATATTGTTTTATTTTATTATATATTGTACTTTTTGGCACTTCAGTAAAAATCGCCCCATTACAATATTATTCCCCTTTAGAGTTTGAACCATAATAACTAAGCCACACTGATCATTTATCAGCCGGGTGTATTAAAACCTTCAGGACTCAAATGGAATTACAGAAATAACGCACACACTTCCCCCAACCCACCGCCCTCACAACAAGATTACACCAGTAAATAAGACCCCCTCCTCCTCCAATTCCTGCTGTGAACAAAAAATAAGGGTTATTGAGCTGCAGCAAATGCTGAAACATCACTTGCCAGTTGGAATGTCATATATTGCCATAAAGCATGTGCCTTGAAATGAATATGTTAATCCCGTGGTGCTGAGCAAGGTATACCAAAGCAGAGAAGGCCAGGGATATATTGTGATGGCCCAAAAAAGCAAGAGGCTTGTGCTTGGTATACTTCTCTAATAAAACGGACTACATCTGATGGATGCATAGATTTAAGGCTAGAAAAAGGCCACCATAAGTACATGGGGCCAATGTAGTGGGGGAACACAACTCTTAAAGTCTGATCAAGTCCTTGAAAATACAGCAATTAAGCAATGTAGTTTTACATACAAAAAAAGCTAGCTGGGCTCTAGTACCCCACATGACCCAAATAATGATAGTTATTAAAAAAGTATGTAGAATGCATGGATTGATTCTTTGGGACAGCTTTAAAAATAAGGCCAGGTCTTAGAAAATAGTCCACTGAGATCATTCTCTCCTCTTCAATAAAATAAAATATGTATATGTATATTGCTCAATATAAAAACGTAAACTACTGGTGAGCAAACTATTCTGATTGATATTTACAGAAGCTTATGCATCTATCAACAAACAACATGTTACTTAGTGCTTGCCATGGTACAGAGTATCTTACTGTGGCTAAGAATGCATGTTGGTTAGTTCGTTATTGAAAGGCTTTAGTCTGACTGACATGCTATTTCCTTCATTGTGTGTTTAGAGATGAGCAATACACAGCTAATTAACATGCATTAAAATCTCATTTGCAATATATGGCCATGTTCATACTTTTTGTAGCTATTAGCATCTGTTTTTCATTATAATCCAATGTAAACCGTTTTTTTATATAAAGTTTTGAGCGGCAAACGTTGGGCCATTGTCAACTTTTTCTTGTCAAAAAAGAAGTCAAGTGTGAACACGGCCTATGTGTGCTAACAAAAGAGGAATGGTACCATTTTTTTGGAAAAATTTGAACTGAAGATTTCACCACACACCACACATTTCATTGCCTCTGCCTTAAAGGGGAATCGGTTTGACCTTGAAATGTGAAAAAAAAAAATTTCCCTCTATATTGCATTTAAGCTCCATAACACTTACATAACTAGCTCTGTCAAGCTGTGTGGCAGACCTATCCAGACACCAAAAATCCCTTTTTTATTCTCTATTTTTAACTGGTTAAAGGGGGTTTATCGTCATGGAACAATCAGAAAGCTGATGAACAAACTAATCTCGGAAGAGCTGGAGGAGGGAAAAATAATAATAATAATGTGAGTTTAAAAAAAACATGATCTTATTATTATTAAAGGAAAGCAAGAGAGCTGCAGCTTTCGTCAGAGGAAAACTGCAGCCTCTCTATTAGGAAA
Organism: Triplophysa bombifrons; assembly: GCA_029783895.1. Taxonomy (NCBI): domain Eukaryota; kingdom Metazoa; phylum Chordata; class Actinopteri; order Cypriniformes; family Nemacheilidae; genus Triplophysa; species Triplophysa bombifrons. The sequence continues at coordinate 17,511,025 of CM056466.1, forward strand.
TATGTTCAAGAGCTTGGGAGATTCAGATATGCTGTGTGAATCTTAAACACACGGTAAAGGAGCAGTGCAGCAAGGAATGAAAATGCTGTCATTATTTTTCTCCATGACGTTCAGTTGTGGAACAAAAAAGTATTTTGCAATAAGGTTGTAAAGGCATTTGTTAACATAAACTAACAATGAACAAAACGTCTCCAGCATTAATTAATCTTATTGTTGATTTATTATTGTGTTATTAATGTGTTATGATTATAATTAATTAATCTCAGTTTAAATATGTAATTTTGATGGTTAAAGATTGGTTTTATGGTATAAAATTATTGACCACAGAGGGGACTTGCAAAAATTGTTTCTAATTTATTTTTGTATGATAATGTCTGCAATTACTTTGTTAAGTGATATTTTTTATTTTATAATGTACTGTGGTCAATTTGGAATATGTTTATGTATTGAAATTAAGTTTTTTAAGATGCTCAGATAAGATCATTATGAATTACCACTGCATGCCATCTAAAGATTCTTGGAAAATACTTGAATAATACTTGCATACATAATTAGAACAACATAACAAAATAAGAAAATGTTGAACTCTTTCAATAAAGATAAAGAGCATACATCAAGCAAAATAAAGAACAATACTGCCAAATATCTTAAACATTACGCATTATTTCTCTGTTGTCTGAGTCACATAATAAAGAGAATTACGAGGGTGAGCAGAAACTGTGAAAATCAGATGAAAAGGAAGATCTATATTGCATGAAGAAGAAAGAGACAATGAAGACAGATCAAGGGTTGTGGTGAACACATAAATAGTATGAAGGGCATTCAAATATCTATAACAAAGAAAATATCTACAGTGAAAAGGTGTTAGTGACGTCAGGTAATATTCGCTGCAGCTGATGGGACTGCAGTTTCGGTTGTCATAGTGATTATCTTCTGCATAAGAAGGCAGGAGATTTGGACTCAAATTAAAGCAATAGATACTCTTTCTCTGATTCTCTAGATCAGAGAAGGAAGCAGTTTTACGTAACATAATATGAATTAGACAATTTAGGCATACATACATTTTTGAATGTCGCAATATTTTGGCTATATAGTACATGTCAATGTTTAGCTGATAGAGCATGACATAGTGAAACGTGCATAAAAAATAATGCCATATTTGTGATTTACTGTATATGTTTTGTAATTTTATTAGTTAATGCAACTACATTTATTTGTATATTTTGAAATGGCTGTCAATGGAAAAAACACTTTTTTGCCAGACTAGTGTAATCACAGGAATTAACCTGCTGGGGCTACTCACTTCATCGAAAAAAAAGTAAATGTACCCCATCTGAATCTGCAATGATGGTGAAGGTTTGTGGGGTCAAAAGGTATGGTATTATAGTTAGATATAATATATAAGTTATATATTTTCTCTAATACTCGCAAAACCCACTGAGCTTAACCACTAGCAATTCAAAATGTGATGCATATATACAGTACATACTATACACATAGTATAAAGCAACGTTATACAGTTTGTTATTTAGACAAGTTAAGTGACCTTGGTTTAGGGAAAGGGTTTGTAGGACTGCCACCTAAAGCATTGTGCATCTACAGGCATATATTAATATGCCTGTTGGACCTGTTAATGTTACATAGTTTCAACTCATGAGTGCGCGCCAAGGAAACGAGGACCGACAACAGACTCTGGGGAGCAATCCAAGAATACATGCTGGCAGATTAGATATCGCCTGCAGGAGTCTCTCTCCTTTTCCGGCAGACACAATTTCAAACTAATTGGTCTTACACACTTCATGGCTATACATTTTGCTTCACATGGCATGCATTAATGTTTACAATGGCTTTTGAGACCAGATTTTAATTGTATTTGCCTGTCCAAAACTTACTGCCACAACACCGGTGTGTTTACCAGTATGTTGTAATGTCTATAGTTTTATGTCCATTTTATTGTATATCAGGCAAACATTGTTAAAGTAATAGCACACCTTTTCCAAACAATTTGTTTACATTCATGCATTTGTGCATTTTAGTTTTTTTTTGTACTTTGCTCCCTGGGAAACCGTGAGCTTGCTAACGCAATTATCTACCAATTGATTTACAATTCCGTAACATTTCAAGTTTGCGGCAATAAACAGTGTGCGGTGAGTTACTGGAATGGCCAACATTTAATACTTTGGTATTATGAGTTTGTTCAAATTTATAACCCTTATCATGAGCAATAGTGAAGACTCCAATCATAACTGATGAGTGGGTAAAGTGTTAATAATTGTATGTGTAGACATATAAGTCTGCAGTAAATATTCTGTCTGACTCACTGTTGCTACACGTAGGCAGATTACATAACGGCAGAGAAGCGTTTCACTTATGCTGAGTTTTTTTTTTTTACTTGTCTTACTCCCAAATTCATTTAACAAACGATATTGTTTAATTTTCACATTAAAGGAACAATACAGCATTTATAGGAGGATCTATTAAAATAAATGCAATGTACAAAACAATTTCATAAGATGTGTATAAAGACCTTACGTGATGAACCATTATGTTTGAAATACCTCACAATAACCTATTTATAACTACATACAGAGCAGCCCAACATACATTAAATTCGTGGCCATTTTTTGAACATGCATCCCTATATGGACAAACAACTATACAACGCACGTTTCCACTTCCTCTCCGCTGCAGTATCGTGATGAAACAGATTTATAATGATGATCCGTGATCCGTTCAGATCATCCTCTCCGGTTCCGAACGCATGTAACCCGCGGATTAACTGATTTTTTTCATCAATTAATAAAAGAATAAAACACGCTCTCTCTCTCCAGTATTTGGATGTGTAAAATATTAAAGTGGCTCAAGATAAACAATGATGCTCAAAACTGCTTCGTCATACAGCTATAATATTATAACAACAACATATTTTGGGGTGTTTGCATGTTACTCACATACTGATCCAAATCAAAACAACCTACTCGGGGGTGATTCTTAGACGATCTTTCTCTCCAACGTCTCTCTGCTGGAAGGTATCTCCATAGATATCTGTGAGTATATTTGCTAAAAGCTACCACGGAGCTTAATCCATCTTTGTTGGAAAGTCTTTATAATATTAACACAGGTCCTAGCTCGTGCCTGACTTTTATCCTTCTTTTAAAATTTAAAATACATAATCCTTTTATTTTATTGTAATGAAGAATACATAGCTCTTTCTACAGTCTTTCTAATGCCGGCAAAATCTCTTTTCTGCATCAACATGAAAACAACATCTTTTGTACTGTGGTGGCCACCGTCATGTTTGGACAGAGCAATTCGTTGCAAATCTATAATACAATGCTAGTGGCCGCTGTTAATCATAAACTGCGCCTTTAAAACAATAATTTGCTGACTGGTGTTAAAGGTAAAGGTAGTTGTTGAAGTGAACATTCAGTTGTGGTCTAATAAATTATAGATAATTCTGCATCTATAACACTAAATTGTTCAGACACGTCACTATCAACGGTAGATTTATTTCCATGTGATGCCATGCATCATTTACTATTACATGCTGTAAATTCATATGACCATGAAGAAATCTTTGTGCTATAAAAAAAAGTATAAAACTTTAACTTCCGCATAGTGCTCAAATAAAAGGGGCACTTTCAATCAGCATCAGTGTCTCCAGATTACAACTACCAATGTGGGTCTCTGTAAACAGTGGAAGAAGATGATGTGTCCCAGGGCATCTGCAACTCAAAGCGAATCACAGAGATCGTCGCACACAGACAATAGTGAGGCTGCATGCCACAGCATAAGAAGGTCATTCTAACAATAGCTCTTCCTCCAATAAGGAAATATTTACATTGTTAATGCTATATGTGTTTATGGTCTTGACAATCTTTATGCACCAAATCCCATGATTTATTAGGGTGGCTGCAAACTGCTGACTGCCTCTCCAAGCCAATAATGGTTAGTGACAACCTCAAAATGATTATAACATCAACCACGGCCAGCACACCCGTATTCACACTAGCTGTTACTGTCTCCTGATATCTTCTGTTATTATTGTCATATATTCTTTTTGCTTCGTTCTGCCACACACTCCTGCTCCATCCTGCAAAATGACTGATTTGTCTCGATCTGCAAGTTAGCAAGCAGTGGACATCAGTGGATATTCGGTTCTATCACATAACATAAGGATGAAAGGGTTAAAGCTGTCCAGTCATATGTTCAGTCATTACCTTCCTTGAATTGTGACTTTCCTTTTAAGGGTGTCAATTTCCCCCTGTTTTCAAAGCTGTGATTTTATTTTTTGGGTGTTTAATACTGGATGTTCATGTATCTAGTTTCAAAAAAACCTTTATATTTCATATATTTCAAGTCTATCTTCCACCACTGTGTCTCTTCTCACAAAACGACTGGACTTTAAAGTCCAGCCTTCCGGAACACTCTGATTGGTAAAGCTGACCAGGTCTGTCGTGATCGGCTCACTGCTTAGAGTGTGTGAAGATGTCCCACCCATACTACATCAGTGAGTTCCGCTCCTCAAGATGTTGTGATTGGTCGGTTTCCTTCTCCGTGCAGGTGAATTCATAAGCATTGGCTTTTAGCAATAAACAGTCACAATGGCTTTAACCTCAATTCATCACTTAAAATCATGGGGATCGATCGGAGTGTGACGGAGGTCTGCTAGTGCATGTGCAAACGTCAATTTTTTTTAGAGATTACAATTTTTTCTTACTATGGCTGGGGAAGTGAAACCGGACAGTTTGGGTTATTATCACTAATAACAGAAGCGTTAGTTTTGCATTTTTATACTGGATATAAATTGGTTAATAAAACAAGCAGATTGAATATGAGACATTTGGAAGCAAGAGTTCATAGGACGTTTCATGGAAGTGTATGTTTCATAGACAGAGGTATGTGCACATACACACAATATCAGTGTATTACACAGCACAGCGCTCACAGCCGATGTTAAAGTCATGGAAGCTGTTATTTGAAGGTTGGTTATCTTAGAATGTGTGTAGCTGAATTCTTATGACCAGCTGTACGACTGTGTTGAAAGTGGAAGTAATGAAGCGCGCAGATCCGTCAAATGTTTACAATCTCTGATAATCAAAAACTACTCCAGCGGCTTTTCCTCTTCTCTGAGGAAGGCCCTGTCCCTTTTTTGGTGTATTCCTTTGGGCAGAGGTTTTTCAAAAGCTCGGAATAGTGACATCATGTTCCCCGGGAAGTAGAGGGCTATAGTCAATTCCAGCTGTTCTCTGTAGTCGTTGAAAAGCGAATTCTGTTAAAGACAATATCTCGCTTAGCATTCAACTTTAAGCTTTATCCTTTTGAAGGTATTATTTATGCTAAAATAGCAATAATACACAATAACTAAAGGTTGAAAAATGCGATCACGGGGAATGGCGCCTTTAATAATCTTTAAATATTTTGCATTCATTGAACTCCTATAACTGCATTACATAAAATATCCAAAATGTGTAAAATCAGTCAGACCTCAAAGGCTGATGGTTGTGAGAATAGAAGCACCAGCTAACACAGAGAGGAGATTGTGAATGATGAGAGGAATATGAGGGAGTAATTAGTCTAGAGCCCATGCCATGTGGTAAGCAGAACTGCTTTTGAAACAGTGATACCCCTTGAAAATACTGAGCCAAAAACACAAGTGATAGGCAAACGGTGTGTTTGCAAAATTATGGAGATAACATTGCAATGAAACTATTTGATAAATGATGGTTTAACTCCATAAATTGTGGGTCATGACCGAAAGGACAAGATCCCGGATACAGGTGGCCGAAATGAGCTTTCTCCGCAGGGTGGCTCTCTTTACCTGGACTGTAAGGGGACTCAAAGATGGTTGGTTTTGTGATTGTACCATATGCAGGCCAGTCTTGACCAAAATGCCAGGACCATTTTTTTATCCCAATCCAGCCCTGCATGTATTGTATACAGATTAATTGTTCACCACAGAATAATCAATGTGTACAAAAGTGCTGAAATACAGGTAATATAATAGGATATAAAAATGTTTTCTTGCAACTGAATGAATATACTCAACTGAGGGTTTTTCATAATGATAAACATCCATTAAAGTATAGTTGAAAACAATGTAGATGTGATAGCACCGTAAACCAATGCATTAATCTTGTTTGTGGTAGTCTATGCAAACATCAAATAAATTAATATCTGTTTACATGTGTTTGCATTATATCAAAACTAAAAAAAAAAATGTTTAACCAATAGTCAGCAGAAATCGGAAAGCTTTAATACAGTGCCGGAAATGTATAATGGCACTCAAGCCATTATATTCATAATAAGTGATGTGATTCATTAGATAAGCTGAAAAAACCTGATATGCCTGTCTGTATCCATGCACATGTGTAAGTGTGGGTAAGGGCCTGTGTTTTTTCTCAAAGCTGCTATGGTCAGCAGATTAGAGTGTTTACAAGTAAATTGTTATTGAAAATGCTGGGTTACTTTCAATCCATGGTTGGGTCAAAAAAGAAGGATCCCGACCTTTTCAAGGCTTATTTTTTGACACACATTTAACAATCAGCTCATCACGCTTAGGTTCGTCCCTTTTTGACCACAATAATTTTTAGACTGTGAATGTGCATCTGGGAACTTAATACTTTTCTTTTTACTTTTACTTGATTTGTGGCGAGTCCACCGGTGCGCAATCATCCATGGAAACCAACAAATCACGCACCTGCCGATCGTCCCACAGCTGCCAACACTAAAGCCTTCCGGATATAAGCCGGAAGAACGAATGAGAAGTCGAGCTCACACTCCACGTGAACAAACCGATAACCTGTTCTCTCTTTAGTCACCTCAGATAGCGAGTGAAAATCGACAGGGACACTCACAATACCACGATCGACAGGGACACTCTGTGAGAGCGCGTGGTTTGAGACGGAGCTCCGTCAAACCTTTTCTTAATATATTGTGTATTCCTGTTATATCTTAAGATTTATGTTCTAAATTGATAAATCCCTTAGGGTAAAACTTATCCTTAAGTGTATCCCATACCAAAATCATCGTCATATAACGCACAGATAAATTAGTTTATTCGATCACTCAATGACCTCTCCCCCACCGCCGCCACCAGTCTTTGAGATCCCTACCAGGAACCGCTTTGCCACCCTCTGCGAGACGAATTGCAACGCTGTGGTCATCGGAGACTCAATCATCCGGAACGTACACGCTTTCTTCAATCAAGGTAAGGATCGCACTCACTGTTTTCCTGGTGCCTGTGTTCTTGATGTCTCTGCGCAGGTAAGTGCGATCCTGAAGGACGACGCTAGAGTCGGTGCCGTAGTTTTGCACACGGGGGTGACGATGTGAGGATGCGGCAGTCGGAGATCATGAAGAGGGACTTCAGGAGTCTGGTCTAAACTGTACGCAACGCATCGCCCACGGCGAGTATCATCGTGTCAGTGCCGCTTCCTACTTACCAACGAGGGAATGAAAAGTTCAGTAGACTATTTACGCTTAATAAACGGTTAATGTCATGGTATATTGAACAGAAGCTGCTCTTTGTAAATAATTTTGATCTGTTTTGGGAGCGACCAAGGCTTTTCAACCCGACGGCCTGGACCCCAGCAGCATTGGAGCGGAACTTCTGTCTGACCACATCTCAAAGACGTTACGCACCATTTGACTAGTAGGTACAAACTTTGACCATAGTCTGTGTTGATGTCCTCTCACTCAACTGTTTAAAATGTTACTGCTTCCGAATGCATAGAGACTGTGTCTGTCCCCCGAATAATACAACTAAATAATATTTGTGTAAAAGTCAGAGAAAAAACCTTATCATGATTAAACCGTCTTGGTTACGGAAGTAACCTCAGTTCCCTGATGGAGGGAACGAGACTATGTGTCGAACCGACAGATGCCATTGAGAACCTATGGCTTCGACCGGTTTTGAAACAGGCCAATGAAATTGGCGAATGACATTTGCATGCCGGACTCCGCCCCTTGGATATCCGGGTATAAAAAGAAGACGGCATGCTGCATTCATTCACCTTTAGTTCTGAGGAGCCTGAGAGCCTCTCACGACTGCTGCAGCGGTCGGCATGTGTTTGTGGCAAGAAGGACACAACGTCTCGTTCCCTCCATCAGGGAACTGAGGTAACATCCATAATCAAGACGTTCCCTTTCTGTTGGTCTCTCGATGTTGTGTCGAACCGACAGATGATGTTCCTATCAAAACTCGCCACAACGCTGTGGTGTATTACAATCTCAGCAAAACGACGGTGACAAGCCTGGGCATGTCAGACGTGAGCGCCTTCGTGAAATTTGTAATCTTCCAGTGGATAGGTGGGCAGAGGGTCCCAGAGCTTTACAAAAAGGTGGGAAGCCTCTACCTTCGGTGCCGCAAGGCCACTGGGAAAGTGCACTCCTCAAATGGGGAACGCACTACAGAGACCACTTCCTACCATCAGGTGGAGTTCTAGTGGAGACACCCTCATGGTCTCAGCGTCAGGGGAGAGCTCATGGGAGAAATATGCGGACTGAGATAGTTTGCCGCGAGGTGGAGATCCACCTGGGGAGGTCATGGGTTGCCAAGGTGCTGACGGGTGGAGGTTTCCTCTTTGACGTCGTCTTCCGGGGGGCCGCCTGGTGGGGGGGCGCCGGAGATGGAGCTGATGTCACAGTGGACCGGGGCTGCTGGGAACTGCAACCCAATGCTCACAGCGGTAGCACGTAGATAGTGCTAATGAGCAGTGGCGTTTAAAGAGCTACTTCACTCTTTTGGTGTAACACAAAACATCAATAACCTTGCCAATAAATACAGAATCGCTCGATGATATGACCAGCAACATGGGCACGATATTCTCTAAATACATTAGAAGCAGTTGCACCTATGAAGTCAAAAAAGATTAATGAAAAGATCATAGCACCATGGTATAATAGCACAACTCGCGCCCTAAAAAGAGAAACGCGTAAACTTGAGCGCAAATGGAAACAAACCTTACTAGAGATCTTTAAAATTGCATGGAAAGAGAGTGCAAACTGTAATAAAAAGGCACTAAAAGCAGCAAACGCCGAACACCTCGGTAATCTTATAGAATTAACTTAAACAATCCAAGGTTTTTATTTAGTACAATTGCTAAACTAACAAACAAACCGACTTCACCTGACCTGGCTATTCCGCCGCACATTGGTAGCAATGAATTCATGAATTTTTTTACAGAGAAAATCGAAAAAATACGAGACAAGATAGTTATAATCCAACCTCCAAATGTGTCTGATGAATCAACCATCCCCCTAAAAGAAAAGCTACATTTTTTTCACCTATGAAACAGGAAGATTTAATTAAGCTTATTGCAACATCCAAACCGACAACATGCTTATTAGACCCCATTCCAACTTAATTATTAAAAGAGTTACTACCTGTTGCAATTGAGCCCATTTATAACATCAACTCATCAAATAATCTAGGCCATGTCCCAGGATCTTTTAAACTGGCTGTAATTAAGCCTCTTATCAAAAAAAACAAATTAAGACCCCAACAAACTTGGAAGGTATAGACCGATTTCAAATCTCCCATACTTGTCTAAAATACTAGAAAAAGTAGTGTCCACTCAGTTGTGCTCTTTCCTACAAAATAATGACATGCATGAAAAGTTTCAGTCTGGCTTTAGACCGCATCATAGCACTGAAACTGCACTTGTTAAAATTACAAATGACCTTCTTATTGCATCAGATAAAGGTAACATTTCACTCTTAGTCCTGCTTGACCTTAGTGCTGCTTTCGATGCTGTAGACCATAAAATACTATTAGGTCATTTACACAAGTATATCGGTATTCAGGGACAGTCACTACAGTGGTTCAGATCTTACTTATCAAACAGATATAAATATGTCCATTGAAATGGGGAATCGTCAAATCTAACGCAAATAAATTATGGATTACCACAGGGATCGGTTTTAGGACCCTTGCTTTTCTCCACCTACATGCTGCCCCTTGGCAACATTATTAGAAAACATGGAATTAGCTTCCACTGTTATGCAGATGATACTCAGCTATATATCTCATCAAGACCAGATGATTCCTTCAAGCTATCCAAACTGGCAGAGTGCATCGCAGAAATAAAACATTGGATGACTCGTTATTTCCTTCTTTTTAACTCTAACAAAACAGAAATTTTACTTATAGCACCTAAAACACGTATATCGCATAACAGAATATCTCAGATTATAACCTGCAAATTGAAGGCTGCACTGTTACTCCAACAAATACAGTTAAAGATCTAGGCGTTATACTAGACAGCAACCTGTCATTTAAAAATCACATCTCAAATATATAAAAACAGCCTTCTTCCACCTTAGAAATGTTGCCAAATTACGAAATATTTTATGTGTTGCTGACGCAGAAAAGCTTATTCATGCATTTGTGACCTCAAGACTTGACTATTGTAATGCTCTACTTAGTGGTTGTCCTGTATCATCAATAAACAAACTACAATTAGTTAAGAAGGCTGCTGCCAGAGTTCTAACCAGGTCATAAAATATGATCACATAACCCCAGTTTTATCATCGCTTCACTGGCTACCCATTGAGTATCGTATTGATTTTAAAATTATTTTAATTACTTACAAAGCCTTAAACGGTTCAGCCCCTACCTACTTAACAGTGCTTCTATCACATTACAACCCATCACACGCTCGAATATCTCAAAACTCAGGACTTTCATAACACCTAGAATAACTAAACTTTGCTCGTTGGTCGTGAGTGGGGGGATTTTATTTGTTGGGGCTGTGTGGGTCTGGTTTGGTCTTGTTTTGTGGTCGATGTTGGACAACAGACGAATAAAGGTACAACATGCCATTACTATTTTCTCTGGTTGTTCCTCTGTTTTCTGGTGTCAATCGTGGAGTGGGACCAGGTTGGACCTGCACGGTTTTTGGCGAGTGGGACTTTTTGGGTTGCGGATGGTGGACTCTCCCTCTTCCTCATGGATATTTGCTTGGTGACTTTTGGTCTGGGTCACTGAGTGCAGCTATGACATGCCCACCTTCACCTCATTAAACTATTCGAGCTAGATGATATCGACGCCTACCTCCACACCTTCGAGGTAACTGCAACCCGTGAAGCCTGGGACAAACGAGAGTGGGTGCGGCTGCTTGCTCCATTCCTGACCGGCAAAGCACAGCAAGCTAATTTTGCCCTCCAGGCTCCTCAGAATGAAGACTACTATACTTTTAAGAGAGAGATTCTCGCCAGAGTCGGCTTATCACTCGTCGGAGCAGCGCAGCAGTTCCATTCCTGGCTTTTCGATGAGCAGAAACCGATCAGACTGCAGGCGGACCACCTCCGGTTACTGACCGGCGAACCTTCCGGAGCCCAGGTCGGGGAAACAGTTGTAATCGACCGACTCCTATGAGCCTTACCCCGCCAGTACATGGGTCCCGTCAGCATGCAAGATCTCACTTCCATTCGAGAGCTTGTGGAGTCAATAGAACTGGCAGAAGCAATATTCGCCCGAGAGACAGGAGAGAGAGCGCTGGCACCCCCCCCGGAGGGTAAACCGCGGATGGCAACCACAGGAGGGTACCTCAGGCACAATCAACAGACCCCCAGTGGCCTTCCCCCAGGATGAACGGATGCCAACGGAACCTGCTGGACCCTTTACCCTTCTTCTGGTGATGCCAAAAACCATGACCGCAACAGTGATGGAATCGGCCCTCACCCACGCCATGGCCGGACACCTAGGGGCGGCCAATACCGCTCAACGAATCCGGGATAGTTTTCACTGACCGAGGTAAAAAGGTTCTGTTAAAGTTGTCCTGCGTGCCAACGAACATCACCAAAGAGACCCCCCCCCACCCCACTGATTCCTTTCCCCTTCATTGAGGTACCCTTCTTACGCATCTGCATGGACCTGGTGGGGCCTCTGCCAAAGTCTGCCTGTGGCCATGAACACATACTGGTAATTGTAGACTATGCCACTTGATACCCGGATGCGGTTCCTCTAAGGAAAGCGACAGCCAAGGCCATGGCCCATTAGAAGTTTATCCTCTTCACCCGAGTGGGGATTCCAGAAGAAATCTTGACTGACCAGGGGACTCCCTTCATGTCCCGGCTGATGGCCCACCTCTGCCACCCTTCAAGGTAAAAAAACTCAGAACGTCTGTCTACCATCCACAAACCGACGGCCTCGTCGAGCGGTTTAATCAAACCCTGAAGAGGACGTTACAGCGTGTGGTGGCAGAGGATGGGCGGGATATGACTGACCCACACAAACCAGAGAGCTACAACCTGGCGACCAAGTACTAATCGTGACGCCCATCTCCTACATCAAAGTTTCTGGCGTCCTGGAAAGGCCCAAGCACCGTCATTGAGTCAATTACCGTGTCCGTCATCCGGGAAGATGGAAGGAAGAGCAGCTCTAGCATATAAATCTCCTAAAGAAGTTGGTTGCTCCGCCAGAACACATGGCAGCTTTTGCAGCCTCCGGTGATTCATATGGGAGAGCAGTTCTTCTCCGTCCAGAAGACCGAATTGAGTACTCTGGTCAGTCAATTCTCAGATGTGTTCCGCAAGTGGCCTAGGCAGACTCGGATAGTTCAGCACGATATCCGGACGCTTCCAGGCGTAGTGGCCAGGCAGCGCCCTTACCGGGTCCTGGAGGCTCGTCGACTGGCAATCGAGGAAGAGGTTACACGGATGAGAGACCTCCTGGACAATAGTCCAGCCCTGTTGTCATGGTTCCAAAACCAGACGGCACTCTCCGCTTTTGTAATGACTTTCGCCGGCTAAACAAAGTCTCCTGTTTCGACAGTTATCCCATGCCCCGGGTTGATGAAGTCCTTGACAGGCTAGGTTCAGCACGCTTCATCTCGACCTTGGATCTCACAAAAGGTTACTGGCAGGTGCTCCTCTCCCCCAAATCAAGGGAGAAAACTGCTTTTAGTACCCCTTCCGGACACTGGCAGTATCGGTCTAAATGGGGCACAAGCCACGTTCCAACGTATGATGGAAATCCTCTTACAACCGACTCATGAATATGCAGCTGCTTACCTGGACGACCTCGTAATGCACTCGGAGAACTGGGATGAGCACCTCGTCAGATTGCGGAGAGTGCTGTCCGACATCAGGAAAGCGGGGCTAGCCACAAACCTGAGGAATACTACCTCGCTCTAGCCAAAGCACAATTCCTGGGCTACCGAGTCGGCCACAGAATAGTCCAACCCCTAACACAAAAGGTCAAAGCAGTCCAAAAGGCGTCTCGGCTCACCAACAAGACGTAGATACGTTCCTTCCTTGTGTATTCCTAACTTCTATATTTTACAACAAATACTGTTATATATTTAGCTTGAAAGTGTGCTTATGCCATGTTTATCTTAAAGTTTAAATACTGTATATTTTGAATAAATGGGAATTTCACTGGATGTGTACATTTCAATAATATGGATAAGTGAGGACAAGAATAGCAGTACACAAAAGAACACCCAACAATGAAAAAGAATGTAAAGATTGTAAACAAGGAAAGATTGCCCTGTTTAAAGCCATTCATAAGATCAACTTTCAAATTTTCAAAAAGTTAAACGGAAACTCTACCTGACACAGTAGTGACATTGGTTGAGGTGTTTCTCAGGCCAATGAAGGAAAACTGGTAGAGACGCCAGGAACGGATATCCCCAACCTCCACAGAGCTACGCTTCCACTTGTATATGATCTCCTCCTTGGGATAGCCATCTGCAGAAAAAAAGCTCATGTTGGCTAGAAAATTATATATAGAATATTATACAGTGGTTAAACTAAAACATTAATCTGAGAATATATCTTCAAAGAATACATCATATTTCCAAACATCGAGATTAGTGATTAGTGGTTTATCAATTTTCAAAACCTGTAGTAGACACCATTGCTATTATCAAGTTAGCGATTTCTTAATAAAAAATTCTAACTAGTACAATTATTATTCATATCTAGAAACCAAGAAAAAGTTTTGTGAGTTTTAATACTTAACATTTAGCACAATATTTCAATGTATTTATTTAGTAGATGCTTAATTTAATGTGAAGTGAAGTGTTAAAAGGCTGATGCCAAAAGTGAAGTGGAAAGCTGCCCAGCTTGCAGAAAGGTTAAACATCACTGGGCTAGCTCTTACAAGATGAAAAACAAAAGATGGATACAACTTGTGTGCTACTCTCCAGGTATTTTGAAGATGTACAATGTGTAAGAAACAGACAATCTACAAAAAGATTCCCCCTCCAATGAGCTTGTGGTGAGGAAGGCGGGACAAGAGCCATGGGGCGGGGCCGGTGGCGTGAGTGATAGTTGGAATAAGCTGTGCGCACACCGGTCCCGCATATCTCACTAATGAAATCGGGATCATAAGAGGACGAGTGACGGGACTACTGACGAGAGAGGACCGGGCCCGGACATGTGTATAGTTTGTGTTTATGTTCTTGTGGCCGGCAGTCTACCGTGAGGTGGCTGCCTGTATTTTACTTCCGTGTTACTGATTTCTGTACGATACCAACAGTTTCATTAAAAAGAAAAACATTTTTTAATCAGACTGATAAGGTTCCTGGGTTCAATTCATCGACTCAATGTACACTTCAGGCTAGCTGGAAAATAAGATGAGTAAATAATGACTTAAGTATAGAGATGTTCCACATACAAAGTTTTCGTATTGCTATTAAACACTTAGAATATAGAGCATGTTGAGTACAAGCTACTTTGAGGAAACATATACTGTGGCTTTCCTGTAGCTCAGTGGAAAGAGCATTCTGTTAACAACGCAGGGTCGTGGGTTTGATCCCAGGGAATTGCACATACTTCGAAGCAAATGTATAGGACTATGCAATGTAATTCGCTTTGGATAAAAGCGTCTGCCAAATGCATAAATGTAAATGTGAATATACTGTAGATACCGGAACATCAGATCATCATGAACAATAAACCCTGCAAAACATCAAGGCGAATTGAAAATACACCGATGTATGTCATATTTGAAGGAAGGAACCTATATATTTGTGAGGGTTGGAGAATAGATTGCAATAAACTGTCGTTGTCTGAAAATTTCCCATTTTGCGTTCTGCAAGAAAAAGGGGAATACAGATTTAGATTAACGTGAAGGTAAGAAAATGAAGACAGAATATTCAAGATATTGTATCCTTGTAAACAAGTAAATAAAATTGCTGCAGTTCTTGTCTTAAAGTAGGACAGATACAATTCCTATCCACTCCAGTGTCCCTGGTACACATTCTTCAGGGGCTTATTGATTTGTACTATTTCACTCCCTAGAATCCATCGCTGTCACTCAAAGTTACTTAAGGAGAAAGTGTGGCTTCCAGGCTTCATCTTTCACAACAGACAAACATATCCCACCCACTGATAACAATCCACAAGAGGGATCTGCAAATCTCAGACGGGTGTTTCTTCAACTGTAGGTCCTTTAATGTCCCAGGGTTTTTATCTTTATGTTATTGGAAGGTCACATTGTCTTAAGAACTCAACTAGATAAAATTCCTTTTATCTTATAGATTATTTTAAATGTAAACTTTTAAATCAACAATTACATCACAATTAAAATATAGCAGCTTTAAAATTATGATAAATTAAACAAATAGTAAAATAAATGTTTTATTTCAAAGTCCTTCGGTTGTGGTCCTTACATGTGCATAATTATATAAATCAAGCTCAAAATACACAAGGTGAATACAATCATTTTAGTGTTGTGTATTATTTTTAATCAAGCTCTATTTTTTTGATGTGCAGGGTACTCCATATTGCTCTTGTTGTTTAGCCTTATGTTTCAGATCAAGATGCGATTGATTTTTTGCATTTGTAAAAATGGAATTTGTTTCATTATTATTTATAAATTCAAAGATATTTTGGAGCACCTTACCCCACCCCCTCCCTAAACCTAACAATTTCTCACGCTATATAAAACATAATATGCGAATAAAAGTACAGTCTTCAGTATTAATTGCATAAACTGATCAAAAAACAGCATAAATCATTATAAACAACTTGTCAAAGACCTTCTAAACGAAGCTGTAGGCCTAAGATAACTTAGACTAACCAAAGAGCTCAGTGAATGAAAGCAGTCAGCTCTTTTCAATCATAAACCAGAACATTAGTATGATGTTATCGATCACAGAAACCAATACCCTTTTGCATTTAAAGGCAACGTAATGACACGATCAGTCACGAAACACACGAGGGTCAATGTAATTGCATATCAAAGCTGACGTTACTCACGTTACGGCAGTTTTTAAACTTATTTTTCCTGAAATATATAAAACATGCTTTCGCTTCTGTTTCTCATATAAATCAATAGTTTGGTCTCGGTACAGTTGGAATATTAGTAGTTTGAAACAACATTGTGACATTTTGTATCTTGTATTTTATATGATCAATAAAAGGGTTACATTACTTGCTTATTTACCATTACCCGAAACATGTCATCATTGCAAAATAATAACCCGATATATATTTTCATTATGCTAATAAAATGTGCATGCACATCCTAACGAATAACCTCCGCATTAAAAATAGACGCCAAGGGCTGCCAAACAAACTTCAATATTTGACGAGGCTGGTGTGAGAATGTGTTGGAAAATCACGCTCTGTTTTACGTATTTGCTCTAACGCGCCCGTGGACACTATCAGGAGACTGTCACATGGCGCATCTGCCGCTTCATTGTCAGTATAATAAAGCTTTTCCCCTCTAACCCCTTCAAAGTCAGAGAGAGAAAGAACTCTACATTACTGGCTTACTTCTGGCGCAGCTTGCTTTTGTGAGCGTGCAAAGACACGTCTCTCAAAGTAACACCAACATGTCATTTTCCTCGTGATCTGTTCTTCATTTCAAGGCAAAATCAGAAAGGAAATGTCTTTATTAGCATCCTAAAACCATTTCTGTAACCATCTCGACCAGACTGCGAGTAGAAGAAAGCACGAGGGAAATTAGATACAAAGTTACAGTAGAGTGCAGAAGAACTGACTGAATATGTGAGCTAATGGCCTTGAACTTACAGCTTGAAAACGCCAGGGGACAGGAATGTTCATCCATTGGAAAGTTATTCAGTTTCAGCAGGCACTCTGCATCAATAGTCAACCTAAAGACAGTAATAACAACCCTTATTATATATGTTTCCAACATGAGCCAGAATGCATTTCATTAGTTTACTCCACTTATAATCTATCTGAATCGCCAATACTGAAACATGTCACTCGGGGTTAGCATCAAAAGCATCACACAGCAGTCGATCATTATGAGGGTTTTAATTGGATGAATGTTTCCCACTTTTATGTGGCGGGTATTCTGAGGTCAAGCAAATTGTTTAAACATAATAAATCAATTCAATAAGTGAGAATGAAAGTCAAACTGTAATCATTTGACCTCTCTTTCTCAAGACTTACTCATTAAGTGTTTTACTCTTCAACCAAGGTCTTTGTATTGCTCGGTTACCTCAAAGTGTACAGTATTCGCCCATCATTCCATATCCGAAGCATCCGATTCGGTGTGGTGATCCAATGGGCATCTGCCTTCTTGGAGTTCCGGAAGAATGTGTCAGGGATCCAGATTTTGCCAACCATGTTACTGTTGAGACGTAAAACCTTCATGGTGCTGTTGAACTTTAAACGCCTGTCATACCAGGTCTGTGCGAAGAAGATGTCAATGGTGTACTCCTAAAAAATGAATTAGAATTATTTTATAACTTTGCACAACGAATAAAAATATTATTTCAGAACATTTTAAAAATAAAAACAAAAAAAGCGCATAAGCATCTGCCCTGTAAATAAATAAAACGTCATACTTAAGAGGTAAAAAGTAGGTCTTGTTGGCAGGTGGCATTTTAACCTCAATAATGCATTCATTTAGTGCTTGAGGTGAGAGGCTAATTTTCAATCACACTGGTTAGATTAAAGCATAAGATTTAACGTTAAGAGTAATTTAAATAAATGGTCATTGCAAAAAATTCATGAGACTCCTTTACCCTAATGAGTATTGTTTATAATAGCAGACAACAATATAGCAAGCCCCAATGGCGAAGGACAGTCACAGACGCAACAGCTTTAAGTAAATGCTGATATGCATATATTACAAAAACATATTTTATCGTGAGTCACAGATGAATAATATACAGACAAGAAAGAGTAGAATGTTGCGTAATTCTCATGAAATCCTGCTTTTCAAGATGTTAAATGTGATTTTTTAAATAATCGCATAAACTTATTTTACTTTTTAGGCATCATTAGGCAGGTCTGACATGTTTAAATGGTTTCAGTTGAAATCTGTTAACCTTGCAGCCTTTTGGAAGATACTGCAGAAGATCAGTCATCTTTCTTATTTTTCTTCATTTTTATTATACATGAGTACTCGATCCATGTGTTATTTTTATTTGAGAAAATCAGGTAAAATCAATATTTTTTTGAATGTTGTAATTTTAGATTACAATCTCATTACCATATAACAATGGTAATGAGATTTTTAACAGAAAACACAACATTAACAAAAACTATTCATTCATATATCATTGAGGTAGAAAACACAATTAGCTTATCATTTTTGTATTATTGAATACATGTTTTATATTTAAAATGATTACTGCCATGATGTTTCAATGGAAAACAGTCAACTTTAAAATATCTGATGTAATCCCTGTAATTAACCAAACAACATTTACATTTATTCATTCGGCAGATGCTTTTATTCAAAGCGATTTACAAGTAGGGTGCTGTGGGCAGCTATCACTGCAGAGCCAACAGGGGTAAGGTGCCTTGCTCAAGGACACTTCAGTCATTTCATGGTGGCACTGAGAATTGAACCAGCAACCTTCTGGATACGAGTCGAACTATCTAACCTCTAGACCACAACTGACCCAAAATTCAGAAGAATAATTTTGAAACAAACACATTTGTATTTTGCATTACTCTTCAGTGGAAATTCATAAATAATGTCATGCCCATAAAAATGAACTGATTTGTTTACACCTGCCTGAGGTTATTTTAATACCAATACATGTTTCGACTACTAAACCTCTGGGATGAAAATCACATAGAAACATTTAGAAATGAAGAAGACATGCTTGCTAAAGGATTTCTAATACGTTTTTCTATTCACAAATGAAGATAAAGAATCGGATGTCTTAGTGAATATGAGATATTACATTTTTTTTTCATTTCTATCTCATTGTGGGATTTAAAAGCACTTCATGGACCACTGAACCCAAGTGTACCTGGCAACCTGGCAAATCCTGGACGACAATTCATTTAAATTGGAGACATAAACACAAAGACTCAAGAAAAAATGCCATTTATTCCAGTATTATAAATAGCTTTGTTGGTTCATTGAACCCATTTACATCATTATTCACTGTAATTTTCCATTATTTTCTAATTTAAGGCCGATAATCTGGCCACGAAAAATATGTTTTTAGAATATTATTTTATACATATAAACTACATGTATTAAACAGAATAGAAAAACAAATCTGAGAGTTCACTTCTGATTCCTAAACTGAAAGTAAATTATTTGATCAGTTCATCTTGCTTTTTGGATATGGGTCTGTTTATTTTAAGGCTGTCATAACTTCCCTGCTCTGCCACTACAAAATAAATATATATATATATATATTTTAGCAGATTATTCAAGTCAACACTGTAAAATAATTGAGCCAGCGGAAAAAAAGAGGCAACCTGCTGCTTAAAGACTTTTGTGTTGACTCAATGCATTTTATTTAATTCTTCAAAGTAATGATACTTTGTTTATCCAATTTACATTAGTTTGTTAATTTAATCCTGATTGTCTTATTTTTCTAATAAAGATATTGTTGTATATTATTATACTATATTATATATATATATGTAATTATATATTACTGTTGTTCAGGCAATTAATATATTTCTGTTGTGTGGATGACACATGTTAAATTAGCTAAATGAAATATTTCAAGAAATGTTTAAGTACTGTTAATTATAAAAATAAACAAATGTTTTCGTCTTTTATTACAATTGTAAATGTTTCTGCCCAAACCTTGATCAAATAACTGTTTAAACAGTTTGTGTTGAGTGTTTATATACCTATTTTGCAGTTATGTCATGCTAAAAACATCATTCATTAAAATAACTCTAAACTCATCAGATAACAAACAGTATCAACTATATTAATGCATGAATTAAGCCAGCAAGAACTAAAACACTAATCTTTAAAAGAAAAACAAATTAGAAACACAGAATTGAACAGGTTGATAAGCATCTTGGGAACTTTCAAACTCTTGCAATATTGGTTGTTCAGAATACACTGTTTTGTAGGTTGGGCAAACTTTCTGACACATTTTGACAAAAACTTGAGAAACTAAGTCCAGTCAACAAAATAATCTTTGTAAGAAACATGTTTAGGCTAATTTTGTTCAGTATAAGTAAAACAATCATTTGACTCCTTTAACTAAAAATGTCATGTTCAAGTTACTTATTTATATATTGTAGGGAGAACATTTTTGCAAGTTGCAAAAAAAAGACATGATAAAATGTTACCATATCAATGTAATTCAACTTCAAACAACAATCAAGTGAAGGAAAGAAGGAACAGTGAAGGCAGCGATGGGAAATATTACTTACCATATTGATGGCATTGACCGGCCCAATACTGTTGACAAACATGTCTGTGTGAATTACAGTTGGTTTGACTGTAAGAAGCAGTAAAAAATAGGAATACAGAATTATTATTTGTATGCATATTTAATATAAGTTTCAATTGTTTCAGTCTCATTTGTCAAGTGATTTGTGAAGGAAAAAAATCAAATCCTGTCAATGCAAGAAATTAAGATAATTTGTAAAAACGTTACATGCAGAGGAAAGAATTAAAAAGACATTACTGTATAGACAGTTTCAAATGACAACATGAGCAAAATTTACAGTGTATGTGGGGGTTTGTGGACTGCACTTAACCTCCGGTACACATTCACAAACAATGGGCTAGTTGCAGGTTGTTGCTAGAAGGGATACAGCTACGTCTGGAAGTGGTGCAAAATCTCGCCATATAATTACAATAAATAACATTAACTAACGCCGACACCTACCCCCACCCTAAACCTTACCTTACAATAATAAAAAATATGAATTAACTGCTTTCTGCATGAACAAAAACTTTGCGATATTGAAAAACCATGCTCAGTGGAGGCAGCTGTATCCCGCCTCGTCAAAACCGTCTCGTTCTACGAAGCCTTCATATTAGATTTCTTATCAGTGAGTGTGGGGAGTGTGTTTCTGGTCGTTTAACACTGTATGCGAAAACAAGGACTATTGCCAGGCAGTGTTTTTAGATCAAAAGAACAGACTATTGGTGAATGGTGAGAAGATTTTGATATCATGTGTCTATTAGAGTTAATATGAGTGTGATGATTGAAAAACAAAGTTCTACAAAGCAATGCGGATTTTTAACAATATGACATACTAACGTATCATACTGGTTGTTTTTTATTTCCTTTTTTGTTTTTGTTTTAAAAAATCCAGACAGAGCTATTCAATTTGATTGTTTTACATACTGAAGGTTCAATTAAAGATGTTGTCAATTCTATACCAAGTTGTAGTTACAAAAAAACACATTATTGAAAATCAATAATGTTTTGGCAATAATTATGAATAATTAAAATTTATTTTTTATTTTAAAAAATGTTGTGATACTGTCATATTGTGAACCCAGTATCGTGTAAAGTATCAAATTGTGAGCTGTTTGTATATTTATCATATTTGTCTGGACAAGAGGTGTTGATATATGACTGTAATTCATTTGACGTCTGCCTTCTCCCTTCACATACACAGCTGTCTGGCTGAGAATGGACTGGGATATTGAGAATGATGTCAGCAGTTTAATGGCAGCTTGGTCTGGCCTGCACAGTCTACACAATTTAGTATGTTAGTACAGCTCTCATTTATAGACTATATACTGTGTAAATGTGCATATGTCATGTCTCAAAGGGTTTTCAGAAAGACACATGTTAATAAAGGTGGGATGCAAGTAAAAGATAGTTTCCAGGTAATTTTTAACAGGCAGTTGAAGCTTTCAGTTTAATTACAGTCATTCATGCATGCGAAACATATGCATCTATCTGAGCTTATCTTGATTTTGCTATCCCGACTCTTGATGTGGCCTGCATAAAACTACATTTGACTCGTACTTCCTGTTGCAATGTAGTGCTTACATTATTTTGTGTTAAATAGATATTTCTAGTTTTTTTTTTTTATTCACTGTCTTAAATTTGTCTATGGACAGTGAGCTCACTTAGTGCTTTAGCATAGGTAAGATCAGACATACCCCTTACAATATATAAAAAGTATGCAATTCGATTTGAATTTACACAAAGAGTCAAAGGTACATGTGAACAACTGACTTATATGACTGGATTGCAAACAGTATGCTGAGAAAAAAGAAGTCTATTCAAAATTTATTATTTTGAGTTTGCTGTTCCTATGTATTTCATGTTGTGTACTCAAAAAAAGTGAGTTTATCAACTTTTAAATCAAAAGTTTTGAGGTAATCCACAAATGTTTTGGGTTATCTTAACTTATCAGGGTTTACAGTGCAATGCAGTCTTTGCAAATCCAACGCCCTAAATTGCATAGGAGTGTTACATTTGTATGTATTGATAAATCAAATGTTAGCTTTATAAGTGCTAATTTGATCGGCTTCAAAATACATGCCATTAACCAAAACAAGAAATCAGTTACTGTATGAACAAAAACAATTTTGTATAACACAATTGCATAAACACAGTGTGGTAATGCAATTTTGTTATACAAAATTGTTTTTGTTCACTGCCTTTTAAGGTTGTAAAAGGCAAATTAGGTGTATGTGCATATCACAGACATAAATCATGTTAGAAAATGAACAAGTGGGAAATAAATATGTTGAGCTGTCTCATCCTTCCACTGATCTGAAATGTTTGCCACTGTAATGAAGATGAATGTAGCTCGCACACTCTATAATACGCAGAGAAAATGTATGACATATAACTGTTAACAAACCTTTCGCCGTTTGTAAATTTACAGGGAATCTTTATACATGTATTTTAAACAGTAACTGGAAAGATTAAATGTAAGATATTGATTTATCATTTACATCTGATAACATACTATTATCTCAACAGAATGTTTGATAAAACCAATGCAGTGGCTTCAGTGTTTTGATGTCAGGCTAAATCCAGTTCTTTAGTACACATCATCAAAAAATTGCAATTCCTAAAACTGCTGTAAAACGTCTCTTCTTTCAACAATAATGTCAGATTATAACTGTATTTTACAGAATGTGAAAATAATCAAGATTTTAAAACTTTTATCTTATTAGTGCTTAAAGCAAAAATAGATCAAGACTATTTTTATGTTTTCAAATTTTTTTATGCAGAGCCCCATATTATCGCTGTCAGACCGAATGCTTGAATCTACAAACAACCAATTCTCACTCCCACTGTCACAGTTCTGTTTTAGTTTGGGTTGTCATGTCTGTTCATTCCTGTATTAATTAGTGTTTATTAGTTCATTTGTTTAACCTGTGTTCCATTAGTTCATCATTAGTTCCCTTTGTTTGCCATCTGTATTTAAACCCTCCTCAGTTCTTTGTTGGTTAATTTTTATGGTTACAAGTTCTTGGGTTTCTGTGTCGTTCTTCCCCTGGATTCTTTACTAAATACATGTTTGGATGTCACATTAATTGACATGTTGTCTAGTGACACCCACCTCTTTCATTTTTAAGCTTGGTCAGCGCCTTTCCATGGCAGTTTTCAACATGTGGTGTACTACATTGCTTCCAGGCAAATGTAATTCTTTGCGTTTGTGAAGATATGAATGGTTTCATAAAAATATATGATTTCAGAGCCTAAATCATTCAATCACATTGTTCTCCGGTCTTACATGAACGCAATTGGCTAGCGCCTGCCACAGGTTATTTGCAGAAAGCGATCTAGGGTGCGTTTCCCAAAAAAGTTAGCCAACTATGGTCGCAAGTTCCACCGTTCCAGCATAGTTCAATGATTTGAGTGTTTCCCAAAACCATTGTTCCATCAACACTATATGAATATATGTCATTTCATCAATTCTGTCACGAGAAACGCTAGTGAATCAAAGTCGATGGACCCACAATTCAGTTCGGCAACGCTTGCTGGTTCTCATTCAAAGTAAATGAGAAGTGTTAACGCTGACGCCCTGTGTGAATGCACCGTTATAAAACAACTCGCATTGCAAACCATGTTAGCTGAATCGGATTTTTCAGTCGGGCGCAGTTGCTCTCCACCGATTGCGCTGATCAAAAGCATGATAGGAATCGACTTGCTGACAACACAGCTTAATGCTCATTGACTAAGAATGTCCGGTGGTTTTGAAGAAGTTCCCAATTTATAGTAGTTTATTTATTTCTATTTATATGTGATAATGAAAACACCTAGCTAAAATCATATACTATAAAGGGATGTTTTAAACAAGTAGCCTAATTAGGGCATGTGCTTTATTTTATTTTATTTGTTTCGTTTTAATTATTACTTGTTTAAGTCCTATTTGTTGTCAATTTTACTTTATTATATTTTATGTTGGTGTACATTTTTATTCAACAGCATTATTCCATGAAATAAATAAGCCAATCCATCAACAAATGCTACATGCACACTGTACAGCATCTTAACATGATGTATTGCTTGCTGTTACACCATGTAGGCTACATGTAGTCTGAAATGCTTTTGAAAGTCAGAAGGACTGTACAAATTGACCACTTCTTCAACAAAATGATGAATTCTAGGGATGTTCCAAGCAAAAAGACAAACATTTGTTATTAGGGCCACTGTGCCTTAAAACCAACTTTTAATAATAGATAAAAAGATTGTCCTCATCTTCATGAAAAAATAGGATTATTTCAATTGCATCTGCTTCGGCCTCGATAAAAACCGGGAACCATCTTCCATTATTGACTTTTGCAGTCTAACAACACAGCGAGATTCAGGAAGTGTCTGGCTTGCCTGCACTTTTTTGACTCATCTCCTTACTGCTGCCCCTTACTCTCGTCTTCATTTCAGGCGAGGCAAGGTGCATCTCAAACGACCCTAATGTGTTCTATTTCACCCGGATATTTACGCCGGATGGTGATCTCTTCTGTGTCTGTTACTAATACAAATCAATCGTTTGAACTTTGTACGCTTTGAATATTTCTAGTTTTTGAACAAAGTGACTGTTTGATATATCATGTGTTTTATTTTATATAAAAAATAAATGTGTTACGTTCCTCAAAATGACTGAACAGTGTTATGCAAATACAATTATTCTGGCTGTTAATATTGAAATTCATACTCCAATACATGTCATTGTAAAAAAAGACCAGTATGTTTTTAAATTAAAACGGTAAAAACTGCATATCCATCTCATTGTGACACTCCCATTGGTTCCAAGTCTTGTATTCCCCGTTTTTGCCCTAGGATGTCGGTAATTAATGATAATGTAATGTTGCTTGTTTCATGTTTTGCTCTTCTGGAGTACCCATTGTTCCGTGGATGTTTTTTGCTCTTCGTATTTTCTTGTTCTGTGGATGTTTTGTTATTGAATTACCCTGTTTTGTTCCTGTTCAAACCTTTTTATTAAACCTTTTTATACTCACCATCCGTTCCGTGTCACCATTATCTGCAGACTGTTACTCTGCGTATTGAATGTCAAAATTTTGTCATTAAAAGGGATGGATTACCCTGCACGTCGAAAACTGAAGCTAAACGGAGCTTCAATGTGAAGAGTTGGGAGCGAGAATGAGTTGCTCCAAATTGCCACTTGACAGGAAATAATTTTTATTTTTTTTCTAATAATTAAGAAAAAAGTTAAAGTTGGCAAATTCTTTTCAATTGGTGCAAAACACACAGACTAATATTATTTATTTATTTTTTCAAATCAACAGCGACAATATGCTTTATGCAATATTATGAAATACTTAGATTTCTTATGGATTACAATTATGATTTGATTGATCAGTGCATTGAATGGATTCATAGTTTTTTTTATGTGCAGTATAGGTGCAGTGTGTAGTCTATAGTGAGAGAGGTATTGTGTTTATGTGCTGTGTGTGTCCATGGGGGGTGGGGTGTAATACTGACGGGCATGGTTATAGTATATCCTTCAAATTTTTGCATACATCAGATGAGTAACTTGGAAAAAAAATCATATCTGTTGAATACTGAATTATTCATTTAACATATTTTCGCTATCCATTTGATAAAGCTGGTACCTAGCGTTGCTACTTAGTTGTAGACTCTTACCTCCTATATCTGGTCGCAGCTTGTTGTCATAGCCATCTAGTAAGCTGTTCAAAATATGTGTAACGTCACTCTCGTGAACTTTGGGGGTCAGGACCCATGTTTTGTTGGTCACTTCATCATCATCACTTTCCAACTGGACAGAGCTGTTATGGAAAAAATAAAAACAGGTCAAATAAAACGTAAAACAAACAATGCACACTTTTATTTGTAAAATGCAACAAAACCAAACATAACCATGCTTATTTTCTTATGGTCTAGATATTATACACTTTCTTGTTGACAAATTGTTGAGACTTAGAAGGGAAAAGTGTTAAAAGCTACTATGAACTATAAATTATAAAAATAAAATATATAATAATTTTCATTATATGAGACACTATAGTTGCATGGGAGATAACTGTGAAGATACAGCAGAGCATTTTTTCCAGGGTTCGCAAGCCAAAAGAAATTGAAAGCTGAGGCCATTCATCTAAATGACATATTGTGGTGTGTTTTTATTTTTTTAGGAGAGTGCGGGGGTGATAATGGCGGTTGGAGACGGACAGACATACAATAATAATGCTGCATTAGCAGTGGAAGCATTCCCACACTCTGCTTTTCCCTATAACAGCACAAGAGGATTATGGGTAGGGAGGGGAGGTGTACTAAATGTAAACCTTCTTTTTACACTGCACTTTTTCTTGTGTTCATTCTGTGTGATTATGAATCAATTTAATCGCACAGTACAGTGCACATAACTTACCTGCTGTGTTCAGAATTGAGTTAACACTTGTACAAACGTTCTCTACTGTATGTTCTCTGTCTGCCTGTCTGTTTTTCTGCCAGTCCATCAATCCAACCATCTATCCATTATTACATTTACATTTACATTTAGCAGACGCTTTTATCCAAATCGACTTACAGTGCACTTATTACAGGGACAATCCCCCTGGAGCAACATGGAGTAAAGTGTCTTGCTCAAGGACACACTGGTGGTGGCTGCTGGGATCGAACCAGCAACCCTTTGATTTATCAGTTCAGTGGTTTAACCCACTAGACCATCATTATACATCATGACTGTTTGCACTCAAAATACAAATGTACATATGTGTTGTACATTTGGATAGATGGAACCACACAATATCTATGTATTTACAGCTTTAAAAATGTAAACACTTGAACCACTTATGTAAACGTCCATCAGATCTTCATGAAGTTATAAGGGTTTTGTCACGGTACAGGGTGGATCAGAACCCAGGTGCAGGCAGGTGAAGGTTTAACAGAAGACTTTTATTAATAAAACAAAAACCCACGATGGAGAAAACAGGTCGAATCATGGGATGAAACTAAAATTCTTCCAACAAGGGGAACAAAAACAAACCAGGCAAAACGAATATCCAAATGATAAGTCCAAAACACAAGGAGCACGAAGAACAGGAAAGGTGTAATCCACAATACACAAATGGGAGAGCACAGAGGAGTAAACAATGTGAAATCACGACATGAATAGCAACAATCCAACAAGAAACAGAGAACAACTAACACGGGATAATTACAAAAGGAAGGTGATGGGCAGGTGACGGCGAAAAAACACTAAACGGGAAGATGATGGGACATATGATGAATGTTAAACACAAACGGGGGAACAAGGGGGCGGCACTATACGGAAAATAAGAAGACACGCGGCGAAATGTTAAAGCATACCACCACGTGTCTCGAAAAACAAAACAAAACATACACACGAGACATGGTACTGTCACAACCCTGTCCACAAGGCACGAAATCTAAGAACAGGAAGGACAGGATCGTCACAGGGTTATTAATCGAAATGGTGTCAAGTTTATTGTATTGTACATTTAAACTTGTATTGTACCTCCATTCAAACGCACACAAATATTACGTATGTGTGCTGGAACCACATTTCACTAACAGTGTGAATAAAAAAATACGTAATCACATTCTACATTCACATTGATCGACCGTCCTCATGTTCATAGCAAATCCTTCAATATTGGAATAATGGAATCAAAGATTAAGGTTGGAGGGTAAGAGAGAGCTGCAGCTTCTTCTCATATGAATGCTCCTGAGGACCTTGGCAAAGCATTCAAACAACAATGGATGGTGTGAGGCAGTAACCATGGAGTCAGTAGAAGACAGAAAGACATATCGTTGATTTCAACAGCTTGTTATGACAATTAACCAATTTCAACAGAGACTTTAATAATAATATTTTTAAGGCCAATCCGTAAACAGGTAAGGTAAAACAGGTTAATAGGTAAAGACTATACCTTGACAGTTCTAAAAGAATTTAGATGAATTTGATGTCCCTGAAGCCTGTTAATAATACTACCTAATCGTCTGATGACATGGCATATAGCCTTATTCACATATTTTGATTAAAATAAGCACAGTTCTAAAAAGGCCATGTTTCTATATTTGTTTCTGGTGCAGAAACTCATTCCAGTTTAATTCCGATCACATCTGCTATCAGTTTGGTCAATAGTTCCAGATATAACATCAAACAAAGCCAATGTATTCCGAAAAAATTAATTGGCTTCCCGTTGTCACTGCAATTCATACGTATTTTACATGGTGGCTAATTTGGATGTATTTATGTATGTGCTCCATATGCCTTTTTTTATACAGTAATGTGCCTGCCAGTGATTGTTGAGTTTAGGGGTGGGGCTTCAGTACAGCTTTTTAATAGTAATTGAATGTTTCTGTATTATTCATATCGTAAAAATCAATAAGAAATTGCAGCCTCATGAAATAGTTATAAATTCTGGTGATATCGGGTTAGATCGATTAACACAGGTACTAAGCAATGTTGGGTTTGTAATGTTTAACCCTCAATAGAACCAACAGAATTTAGAACTTAAGTACACTGGCATGCAAGTCACCAAGCTCTGTTGAGTGCATGCTGTAGCTTTACTGTAGCACAGTGGTAAGAACATTGGGTTAACAACGCATGGTTGTGGGTTCGATCCCAGGGGTTGGCATATGCATAAGTATAAATGTATAGGTTACTGCAATGTAAATCGCATTGGATAAAAGTGTTTTCCAAATGCTTAAATGTAAATGCGTACTAAATTGAGCTGAGCTATGAGAGAGGATTAAATATACCTCTAATATACATAGATTTTAAAGAGTAGACGTTGTGATTGTGTAAAATATTTAAAATGCAGTGCTTCTTTCGCCCTCCAGAGAATCTGTAAGTGTATGTTACCTTTATTGGAAATCTCACATATAAGCATACAGGTACATTGAAATTAAAATGTCAGTGAATGCAAACAGAGCAGAAACTGTAAACTCTTTCTCAAAGGTAACATTAATCTTAAAATGCCTTGGTTTGATATTAAGGTAGAGTAGAGATAATCTAACCGTTCTAAAAGACCCATAATCTGTCCATTTTTTCTCTTGTTCTGTGTTTATGAAGGAGACTAAAATCATTTGTAAACTCGAAAGGATGCATTTTAACTTCTTTATTTAAAACAATCTTAGGAAGATATATCTAAATTATTAATGGAATGGATATTTCACTCCATGATGTGCATCTGTCTTCCTAAAGGATGATATACACAACAAGACTTTCCTATGGCTCAGAGGTTAGAGCATTCAAAAGTCATGAGTTCAATCCCAGGAGATTGCACATAGTCAGAAACAAGTGCATAGTACAATGCGATGTAAGTTGCTTTGGATAATAGCGTCTGCCAAATGCATGAGAGTAAAGACTTTTGCTCAGATTTTCAGTCTGGACTTGTTTATTGTGTCCTGTGTGATGCCCCGTTTTTCTGAAAGTGTGTGATGTCTAGTTCTTTTAATCTGTGAAATCGTGTATTCCAGCCTTGTTTGTAATTAAAAAGAATAAATGGGACATTTGAATGGACATGGATGATTCTTGAACTGAACCCAGAACTTTATACAGGCAAAGCAACTACTCTACCACTTCTTTAAAATATATAATATGTAGGCTTAACTATATTGCATATGTGATTTACTATATATATAACTAAGTAAATTCTGTGGACAATTATAAATATACATTTAGAAATTATGACTTCATTTGACATTAATAAAAATGGTGTGAGCTTTGTATAAAACTCTTCAGTAAAAAAAATGCTTAAATTGTGGCAAAATACATGAAATTCAGTCAGTTGTACATGTTTTTCATTAGAATCTAAAATGTTTCACATAGCATGCAAACACAACCTCTGTTTTGCAATGATGTTATGTCTTAGCCTGAAAAGACAGTGGTCTTTCTGCCGATAGCCACTGGATCAGATTTTCATTAGCATCACTTCACACCCTTATTGAGTTTAATTAAATAGCACGTTTGTTTATTGGAAACACAGTGCCAAATCCTGTTTCTTTACTGTATATGCGGCTCATGGCGAAGAAGAGAAGATTTGCATTTATGGGACCCTGGTGCTATTTTGTTTATTAAGTCCAACTACTTCATCAAAATACACCATCTGTTGAGTTTGTCCACCACAAGATGAGTCTGTAGACAAGCCAAGATTCATGTGACCACATAGCTTCAGCACAGGCTAGAAGATACAAAGCTATTACAGGCTCATCATCTGACCTGTGATGGTCTTTAATTCCCTACTTAGATGACCTCTAAGCACTCTGGCTATTCACAGACTATGTTAAGCCCAACTAAATCAGATCAGTCTGATCAGATAGTGCCTAGTGCAACGTGATATTTGCAACTGTGCTTTATGATGGTGGTTCTCCAGTTCAGAACCCCGATTTGACATTAGATATGAGTATGTGACAGACAGCAAAACTTTTTTGGAAATATAACAAAAGTGTCTGTACAGAAAAAAAGGTTTATTTATAAATCCATATAGGCCAAACATTACTGTGTGAAATTCCCTTAGGATTGTAGATCGAAGGATTGGTTTCTAAATGTCTATTGAACTTTTATTTGTTCATCATCTTTATTTAATATTTAAATAGGATTCATATTCGTGCCAGCGTCACATGCTACCAAATAGGCTTCAAGAACACAAGTTTAACCCCATTGCAAGTAAAACTGTATTTAATGTAAATGTCCTTTTACATTTTTTAAATATTTTGTTTAGATATGAACACTACGAAAGAGAACACGCAACCTTTCCATGTTGCCATCTGCTTTGTTGCCCAGCTCGAAATGTATTTTCCACACTTTGAAAAGTTGCTTGTTTATTTTACTATACATGTTTTATTTGTAATAGGAACTGTTTAATATCTACCCTTTCATAAAAGAGCTCAGTGTGAGCTCAGTGTGTGTGCGCGAGCCCTTTGCCTCTCTTCCGCGCGTAAAGTTATCTCCATGTTTTTTTAAATGTCACTTGCATTTAAAATCGAAGAAGGGTTCATAATACAGCAACACATTGTTGAGAAAGGGCAAACAGCATTTAGACGCTCTATAATGTAAATGTACTGTATTGTGATTTTGTCCGATGATGTTACGTTTTTAATTAAGATTTTAGCTGCAGTTAAAGTGACTGCTGGTGGCATTCAGTTGTTAAATACAGTATAATGTGACAGATCAGAGAGTAGAAGATAAACAGATATCAAGTGCTAACACTAACACGATACAAACGTGACGATATATAATACGTGACGTGATTAGCACAAATATGCTAATTATCTTGTGACGTCACCAGCGCCACAAGTCTGTCACAACCCTATGGGAAACACTGCTGTCAGTACAAATGCTTTGGAACCTGATGTTCCTAATACATTTCAAGAGGTGTTACATTTCCGTGAGTTGTTGCAGTGTTTGACCAATCACTTTGCACTGGTTAACTGGCCAACTACACCTCGCTTTTCAGAGCGATGAGCTTTGAAAAAAATCTATGCGTTTCAGAGAGGCGAGTTCAAAGAAGAGATACAAATATACACGGTATGTGGAAAATACAGCATTTTTACATCAACTACAAACGATAATATTTGTTTTACCTGTGTCATGAAACCCCTTTAAAACAACATATTTTGTGTGTTGTCCTTAACTAAGCGCAAAATGTGTTGTTTAAACACAACTGTCCTTAAAGGCCCTGTTTTTTCCCTGTTTTCGAAACTTTGATTGTGTTTTTTGAGATTAAACAATAGTTGTTCATGTTTCTAGTTAAAAAAACCCATTTAAATTTCACATATTTAAAGTCTATCGTCCACCGCTGTCTCTCTTCTCACGAAATGATTGGTAAAGCTGACCAGATCTGTTGTGAATGGTTCCCCGTTTAAGAGTGTTTGTGTGATGATGTCCCACCCATACCATATCAGCGAGCTCCGATCCACAAGGTGTTGCGATTGGTCGGCCCCCATCTCAGTGCACTTGAATTCATAAGCTTTGGCTTTTAGCAATAAACAGTAACAATGGCGCAAATTCACTTCATCGGGTAAAAACATGCGGATCGATCAAAGTGTAACGGA
This sequence comes from Triplophysa bombifrons, assembly GCA_029783895.1. NCBI lineage: Eukaryota > Metazoa > Chordata > Actinopteri > Cypriniformes > Nemacheilidae > Triplophysa > Triplophysa bombifrons. The sequence continues at coordinate 17,543,661 of CM056466.1, forward strand.
GGTCTGCTAGTGCATGTGCAAACGTCAATCTTTGTTAGAGATCCTGTTTTTTCTACTATGGAATGGGAAATGACACCGGACTGGTCGGGTCAGATAGTTTATATTATCACTAATAACAGAAGAGTTAGTTTTGCCTTTTTATATTGGACCCGAGTTGGATAATAAAACAAGCAGATTGACAAGGAGACTGCAAGCATGACTTCAAAGGACGTTTCATAGAAGTGTTTTAGACAGAGGTATGTGCATACACACACAATATCAGCGTATTACACAGAACAGCTTTCACAGCAGATGTTAAAGTCATGGAAGCTGTTATTTGACCGTTGGCTATCTTAGAATGTGTGTATCGGAATTCTTATTACCAGCTGTAGGACTCTGATGAATGTGAAAGTAATGAAGCGCGCAGCTCAGTCAAATGTTTTACAATCTCTGATAACCGAACACTACTCCACTTCTCTAAGGAAGACCTCAACCCTTTTTTGCCGTATTCCTTTGGGCGGAGGTTATTAAAAGCACTCGGAATAGTGACGTCATGTACCCCGAGAGGTAGAGGGTTGTAGTCAATTCCAGCCGTTCTCTGTTGTCCTTGAAAAGTGAATTCTGTTAAAGACAATATCTCGCTTGGCATTTAACTTTGAGCTTTATCCTTTTGCAGATATTATTTATGCTATAATAGCAATGTTACACACTAACTAAAGTTTTATAAATGCGATCGTGCGGAATGGTCGCTTTAACACATCTTTGTGTTATTTTCGGGACAACACATTTGGTGTGACTTTTAACACAACTTGTTTTGTCCCTTTCATTCATTTCAAACAAAATCAACACATAATGTGTTAAATAGCATAAGACAAACATTTGCTAATAATCAACTATTTTTTTTAAGAGTGCACTACTATTACTAGTTGACATGGTGTAATCGAGCTGCAGCATTGTGTTGATATCTATAATCTTAACTACAACAACCAATACAACTAATAATAGCTGAACAATGAAGTAGGCTAAAATTAAACCTAATGTCTCATAAAATTACGGTTTAGTGTATTATGGTTAACACAGAAAAACACATTAAAGAAATACTTAACAAATCCTTTGAACTTATAATTTTCACTGTAACCAGAACATTATTACAAAAAAATAGTAATATGTCCTTTCACTTAATTTGATAAATTATGAAAAATAATCCAATTTATTATAATTTAATTTTAAACTATTAAAAAGACAATTTAATTTAACTTTAAGATCAAGGCAACTTTTGCACTACAGTGATTAAGTTTATTGTGTTTACAGTGTTGTCAATGCAAAACAGGATGTCATTATGTAACCTTGCTTTTACAGCATAAAACCATTATCAGATTCATAGCAAGCCTCGTTGTATGCTTCACAATACCTAGTTCACAATATGACTTATAATTAAAATGATCAACACAGGATTTTAAGATAATGAAAACACTGTATATTCATTTGTCAGTTTCAGAAGGCTTCTGATCAACCTTTATAACAAAACACTCCAGTCTTTATGACCCCATGAAATAATGTGGCAAGCACAGTTTAGTTTGTGTGTTGACATACTGTCTACAGAAACTGGAAACGACTTTTGTTTTGTTAATTATAAGACAACTTGCTATTAACATCAAAAGGGAATATTAGGGTGAGAGATAATCTTTCTGTAAACATCTTATGTTGATTTTATTTGAATTCAAATATTCAACACTTTGTTATGGTGGTTTATGGTCACTTGTGGGATTAGACGCTTCAGATGGTTTAGCTAGGCCAGACTGATGAATTAATTCTTAATTCTTTGAGGAGGCGGTTCAAACCCCTCATTTAAAACAAACGTCTTTACTGAAATGGCGTCATGTACATGATAAAGCTATGAACATTATCAAGCTCTATAGCTCTTGGCTATTTACAATGAGAAACCAATGCATGCTTAGTCTGCCCTGTTGTGAAGGGTAACCCTTTATTATTTATATAATTCGCTTTTATGTCTGTGTTTGAAACATGATACCCCTACTAAAAACAAACTATTAGGCCTTTAGTTACATGATTATTGCAATAATAATTATAATGACCCATACGACATTAAAGCCTTATTTCAAGGTGTTATCGGACGAAGGATTTCTCCTGCACCGTATAACCGCAAACCCTAATGTCAATAGATTATTTTAATTTGTGACACATAACAGTATATCTGACAGTCTGTTATATATCAACACATTTATGCATTCCTATACAACAAACACAATCCGTTAAGGCTAACGGATTAGAGAAATACAAGAGAAACAGAGCACCACTATAGACAGTACCAAACGCATAAGCGTTAACCTTCTAAACGACAGCAAATGCATGTGTTAGCCTATATTCGGCTATCGGTAAAATATTCTTACCTTAATGGAAGATGTGCTATTAGAAAAGCCCATAGAAATAGCTTGACTGTGACCGTGGGTACGGCCATCGCATTAAGGCATTGAGAGGATAGATGAGGAGAAGCCATGATCACCATCTTCCTCTCTCTTCATGCAGATGGACGTGTCCCCTTATTTACTGCTTTTCGTCGCTATGACACATAGCAGATCGAGTTTGCTTTAGCGTCTACGAGCCGTTACTGCAACGCAATGGAACCGTGACAAAATAACGCGAATCGCGAGTTGAATCACCGACGGAATATGTGAAAGATAAACGTGGTATCTCTGAGTGCTATTAGGTCCAGACAGTGTATCTGTTAAATGTGTGAATGCAGATGAAGTGTGTAGAGTCAGAGGAGCTGATGCGCGCCGCTGCAGCACACAGCAACACATGCGTGGTAGGGATCGAATACGCACACAAGCTTCTTCCAATATAACCTTTCTGCGATTTGTAGACATGCATGAGTGGACGCATTAGCCAATTCGTTTTGTTGCGTGGTAGTTTTTTATACAGATCATTGCGTTTGGGTTTGTTAAATACATTAACTGTTGTGAATGGGTACTACGTTTGCATACTGTAGGTATATAGTGCTCATATCAATTTTTTTTAATATTATATGTTGTACAGAATTTAAATGGTGCTAGAACAATGTGATAATGAAACGGAAGTTCAAAAAAGTAAAATATGTCAATAACTATTTGGTCAAATGAAATTTCATATCTGTGGGTTATTTATGGTTGCCAAGCAACGCAATAACTCTGCTTTAAAATGGAATTTGAAAACAGTACAAGTTCAGGCATTTTTGAACATCTTCGATCACTACTCATCTGTTTAGAGTCAAAACAGTTTCATAAAAATATTAAGCAGTTTTCTTTCATTATAAATTAGGCCTATCAAATATATTTTATATTAAAAATGAATATGTACAGTTTGAAACGTTGATTTTTGTCAGCATAACTTTATTAATTATTATTATTGTTAACGTTGTGGATGTTCTATGCAGTTTTTCTGATTTTTTTTGTTGACATGAGAAGTATAATTACTTTTATAAATCGAATATAATATAATTACAACACTAGATAATAATTACAATGATATTGATGTGAATACATTGTTGTGTGTGTAAACATTATTAAGATTGCGATTTTTAGAAAGAGAGAGAGAGAGAGAGAGAGAGAGAGAGGGAGAGAGAGAGATAGACATAAGACGATGCTGACGGAACAGGAAGCTGTCATGCGTCACAAGATGAGAAATAAAAAAAATGTGTTAATTCCACGTGATGTACAAACATTTTGTCACATATTAGTCTCACTGATGTACAACGACAGCATTTTGTGTCAGCGCCTATTTGTGTAAGGAAATAAAAAAATCTAGCGGGCGTCAAGTCGAAGCACTTCAGCACCATGGACAGCTCTTCTCACATCTCTTCGATTCTGAAGTCTTTAATGGGCCTATTGCAGAGTAAAGAAACAAAGACGTTTTTAATCGCTTCTACAATTCTATATTTATTTGAATTTAAATTAAATTATTTGAATTATTTTTTTTTCTAGATTTTCTAGAGGTTTAATCTTATTTGTTTATATTGAGAGGTTTTACAATTCATTTACTGAGGATGCAAGAGTGGGATGTAAGGTCAAATATTCAGATCTTTTTTACAGCAAGCCATGACACAAAAAGGAACGAACACTTGAACCAAATGGAAATAATTTACTATAAGATGTTTCCCAGAAACATGCTAAATAAAAATAAAAGCAATGAGCATGACACATGAACATTCAAGTTAGTAGGCCTAAGAGATCTTTTAAGGTTCAAGAACACTCCATTAAGTCAAAGGTTATTTAAAGAACCATCTTTCATACATTTTTATAAGCTGAAGAGCCTTCTTTAGCCACAAAGAACCTTTTGTGAGACACAAAGGTATTTCAGGTGTAAAAGGTACTTAATGGAACCATTTAGTCAAAAAAAGGTTATTCTATGGCATCGTGAAGCACCTTTATTTTATAGAGTGAAGGACATCTCTTGTGAACAGAATTCCTCTAGAATGTGTCCATTACAGTAATTAAACAATTATAAGATTATTCTCTCATTAGCAGAGAGTGTGCTGTCAAAAGTAAAGGCAGTTTGGGATGAATTGTTGAAGGTTTAATTCATGCTTAATCAATTAAATTATTCTTTATGTCATTGACCTATGCTTTAACTAGAAAATTGTTAGGCTAAATATTATATCATTAAAATGTAACGTAAATTTACCAGTGTATATATTTTTTTATGTCTTCCGCATGTTTTTCAAGCCACAACAAAAATAAAATAGGCCAAAGTTCTATTCACCCTCAAACTATTGCTGCAAACTACTGCTAATTCACTACATGGCATTGTGTTTTAATAAATTGTCCAGATTACTCAACATAAACTTGTGTCTACATGGTCCATCCCCTTCCTTTAGCCGCTGGGCGTTATTAAAATAGAATACAGATTTTAATTTATGCCCCTGGCCTTTTCAATGATGTCAGCTTGTGCCATGAATGCTAAGTTTTAATGCTCAGCACTAAGGTTGGCCATATGAAAAACTTGGCCCTGGTCATCCTGGGTTTGCTGGACTATATGGCACTGCATATTAAAGAACACAGTGCACATTAATTCTCATCTAATCTGTTGGGTTATCAAGAATCATTTACGTCAAGTTTTATCCAAGATTATAATATTGTTGGTGTGTTCTGAGGTTCAATATTGAAGTATAAAAACTATGCAGAATAAAGATTAACAGAAAAGGAATGATCAGAAATGGTTCTTGACAGAATTCTGGGTCCAATAGTTTTAGAGGGAATATATAAAGTATATATCAATTCTTGCATTTTCGGCTATTAGTCAAGAGTTTTTAAGTCTGTTTTATTAGCCGTTGTCCTTGGCAGATATAAAACATCTGAACAAACCCATAACTATTAAGTTAGACACATTTAAGACATTTTGAAGAGGCTTGGTGGCAGTTGATATAAAAACGAATAAAATGTCTAACCCAAATGGCTCATAAGTTGTTTTGGAGCGTTGTCTACCTAATGTAATATAAATGCTACTTAGGAATTTTTGAAGAGCACATACTGTATGCTATATATCAAAGTATATCCAGCCTTAGGCGCAGAATTAGGAGCAATCAAAATGAACTCTGTCTAGTGCATGTTTACATAAACAAGAAGCGCCCTGTCACTGACCTGAAAAATCTCATGAATAATTAGTTACAATAAACAGTCTTAGAAAATCTTAGCTTACTTTGATAATGTGCCAATTCTATCTGATCAATCTCAAATGCTCTAAGGTTTATAGGAAATAACATACAAGTTCATGACTAACACACTCTGTTCTGCTAATTCTCAGAACAGTAAATAAAAAAAAAAACTTGAAAATGAAAATGATGTAACGAATATATATTTCATGGGGAAACAGTACTAGTTTTTCTTTGTTAGGGGTTTTCTGATTTAATAAATTTGAAGAGAAAAATGCAAGCGACTCCCATTCCCTTTCTCATTCGAAGTTCTGTTTCACATCTTCCAGTTTATTTGTTACAAATGAGCTTATAACCTTTTTCACATCAATTTTTCCCCTAACATCCAACAGGTTTGTGTTTGCAAAATAAAGCAAATTTTAAGGGTTTATTCTGCAAATATTAAATGAAGACAGACTACTCAAAGCCAATTAATGACTTCTTAATGAAGTTATTTTAGAATGCCAATAATATGACTACATGTTAAAACTAATCCAAGATTAATTGTAAAGTTGGAGTTGTTTTTCTTTTTGATATAAATGTGGATATTATCCTATTAGCTTGCTATGCAGAGCTTCTAAACCTGTATGTCATTCATTGATTATAAAACTATGCTATGCTAAATGCTTGGGGCCAGATACTAAACAGGGCCAAATAGCATGAGAGTGTAATTTAAAAAAATGCCCGGATGGGAGTGAAAAATTCCTAAAGTGATATACTGGCATATTATACAGTATTGATGAAATATCTTGTTTCCATATTTGGTTATGCTGACCAACAAAAATGGATATTACTATGTAATTTTTTGCTTCACATTCCTACACGATAGAATCGGCCTAATCTTAAAATACCGATATAATCTGTGATTATCTTAACACTTGGTCAAAATAAAATCTGTGCATTGGCTGGCATTAAACGTTCACAACCTTGTTGTAATTACACTATATCGTCTGGTCATCTGCGCATACAGAGTGTTATTTCAGGCCTTTAGCTCTGCATGCATCCCGCACTTTACAATTCCTGTATGTTGATTAGTAAATGCTGAAGAATTAAATTAATTACTTTATAATTTAAAAAAATATTTTAATTAGACAATTGACATTCAAACAAAATAACACACAATCTCTGCAAACTAGAAAGAAAGAAAGAAAGAAAGAAAGATGGAAAAAAAGAAACAAAAGAGATTCAGTTGCTTTATGTATCATGAAATTGTAAATAAATCTCGGCCGCACATACTTTCTTATATTTGCAAAAGCATGATTTAATCTTAAAAATCAAAACTTGTGTTCAATTGGATTATGCATGTCTTGGAGCTGTGCACCACACCAATAAAATGAAATCTTCAAATTTTCATTTATGCACTTAGCAAATTTGTTATCCAAATTTACTTCCCATGAGATCAGGCTGCAATAACGTAAGAATCTGTCACCTTATTTGCAGAAAATGTCACACTTTTAATATTTTTGCAAAACAGCTTTACAATAAATACAAAATAGTTAAACATTATTATTTCATAGTTTTTGTAATAAAGCCATAAAATAAAAAAAAATGTGTAAGTCTGCTTGTCAGTTTTGTCCTGTGCTTTGTCATGTCCTTGCTTTATGCACTTATGGTCCCTTACTCTCAGAAACAATGGTACAAAAGATGTCACTCAAGCAAATATACACCCTTTAGGTGCAATGGTGTATTTATTAAGTGGAAACTTAATAAATACACCATTGCACCTAAAGGGTGTATATTTGTTCCTTTAAGGTACAAATTGGTATCAAATTAATGTCTTACTGTACAATATATGTACCTAAATTGTAAATATTACAGCCTTTTTAAACGTACAATACCATCCCAGTTAAAGCTTTGGTATCTTTTTTTCTAAATATGTGTTGTATTCCCTGTGACCCCGCTCTGATCGTGCTCACAGAATAATATCATGCACCTTAGATTTCTGGTGTTTTTGCCTCTTGTACTTATGAAACATTTCTTATGGATCCAGTCTCTCTTATCTCCTTCATTACAATATTATTGTGTAATACGTTGATAAAAAACAAAATTACTTTTGTGTTTCAATATAACAATAATCTTAATGGTGTGTTAAGCACAGAGCTTGAATAAAAATTGCTACATCTGAGAATCTAGGCCACGTAGGCAAATTTAAAAGTGAAATAAGCATTCACGGACAGAATGCAACCATTTTTATACAGGCAGTCTTCTGGGAGAACAGTGATGCCTCTCTACCATTTGAAACACATACTCTGTATCTAAAGGTGAGTGCAATCTTATGTTCTTCAAAGCTCTCAACGCATTAAAGATGAGCAAATTCATGTTGACTGTCAGTTGAATATTGTCTCAAAAGCACTGAGCGTTCAGCAACATAATGTCGCCATTTTTAGCATCATGAATATAACTCTATAGATCTCCTTTTACTTGTTAGCCATTGATTGTACTGATTGTATTAAAATAACAAATGTATTTTGTTACATAACGGCCACATTAACATTGTCATTTTCCCTACCTTTTTTTATTTTACTCTTTGTCAAATTTTTAAATAGATTTCATTACTCTACAGACCCAGACTTCAGTCTGAAAATATTTATTGATTATTTAAAAATATATATTAATAAACATGTGTACATGTGTTTCAATTAAATTCAGTGAAAGGAAGCACATTTCATCAAGTATTAGCAATTTCCCAACTGGTTATCATACTGTACAATGTCCTTTGTGTCCTTTCTGACAAATGCAAAACACCCATTATTAATTCGCAACACAAAATATATAAAAATATTTTGGAATAACAATTAATTGTGGTACTAAAATGCAAAAGGAGAAAGGAATTCCTAAGGGAGAGGAAACCGGCAATGTATCCAAACATGTTTGTCACTTAGGCTCACTTTGTACTATTTCACTAGTTCGCCTATACAGATGATTTATGTGTAGCAGGAGAAGCGAGGAAAGCTTGTTTGGCATGCTGTAAGGGAGGGTAGGCCCCCAAGCTCACCGGCCCGAACCTTGAGTACCCCCCAAAAACACATGCCGCCTGACAGCAGCTGATCAAATTTATCCCCCAAAAGGCATAATCCATAGGCTGCCGGTGTGGCAAAGTGCTTGGGAACATGAGTGAGTGTGGGACAGAACGTGAGCCTGAGAAAAAGAGTGGGCCTGGGACAGGAAGCGGGCCTTGGTCAGGGTGTAGGCTCAGGATCGCGCCAGGACTTGGGACAGAGAGTTTGCCAGGCCTTGGGACAGAGAGATGGCCAGGTCTTGGGACAGAGAGATGGCCGGGGCTTTGGACAGAGAGATGGCCGGGCTTGGGACAGGGCTTGTCTACAGTGGCAGAGCGTGGGCTAGTCTGCAGCAGCAGAGAGATGGCCAAGGCTTGGGATGTCTCATTGGGAGAGGGCTTGACGCAAACGCGCTACATTCCATTTTCCAATAGGTGGTATATTGGATGACGCTGAAGCGTAAGATGATGCCGGGGAAGGAAGCTGGCATTCGAAGGAACCAGGTGATGATCGATGTCTACGTTTAGAAGTGCAGTTTCCTACGACTTACAAAGGAATAAGGTATTCCTGGACACAGAAATGTTGCGCGGAATTGCATTTCCTGATATTGTAAGCAGTCATTTACATGAGTGTTTTGCTCAAGTGGTGTTCATGTGGTAAAGTAATGTCTATTTCATACCCTTTATAGGTTTATTCCATTTTGCTGTAAGTGGCCTGCGAAGTAGACTTCACAGGATATTCCACCATCTTAAGTGAGATTCAAATCCGAAAGGAGCAAACATGGCACTACACTGTAAAAAATGTTCCGTAATTTTACGGAAAAATACCGGCAGCTGTGGCTGCCAGTAAAATTCTGTAAAAAATACAGGAAAAGAACGTGAACAGTCTTGCTGTTTAAAACTTCAGGGCACAAACTTCAAGCTGTGAATTAACCTAATACATTTTAGTATTTTATATCAACAGCATTTCTTTATATACAATGAAAACTTGGTCCAAATGCATAAAAGTGAAAACATAACATTTACTTAATTTATTTCTTTGTAATTCTTTATTAAAACATCAAAGTCACTTTTAAACAAAGCAACATGCAGCATGACATCAGCATCTCATTGCTGACCTTGAGTTAAACACAGACTCCACTCTTCAGCATAGTGGTGACCCATAAAACATTTAATATCAGAAAAGAAAAGAGAAAATACAAATTCTGTAGTTTTTACGGAAAAATACCGGCAGCTGTGGTTGCCAGCAAAGTACCGTAAAATTACGGGAACATCCTGTTTTTATTCATCCAATCAATTCACAGTAGAACACTTGAGCCACACCCACTATTCATCTTGTAAATACGTCAGAATACTGAAGACGATCATCACTTCTGCTTCACAGGGACTGCAGCATAACAGCCATGACTTGATGCTTTATTGGTGTATTCAAAGACACCGTTTTTGTGATCAGGGTTTGCTTTAGTTGGCCTCTTTCAGCCGTCATAAATAAGTTTCCAGTTATCTTTGGGCTGCTATGACATTGTTTTATATAAAACATAGTTTTGTAGCAAATGACGTCAAATGAAAATGTTTTTAGATATTTTCAAAAGCTTTTTCTGGGATGTTGTTAAATTACTTAATGTTTTTTTGTTACAAATGTCTCAATGGATTTACACTTAAAATTCACATTTCCTGCAATTGTCAATATAAAAAGTATTTGAACCGTCAAAAAGCTTGCATTTGGTCTTTGACTCATAAATCAAGAATCAGAGTATGAATCTCAACAGTGGTGACTAACAAATGAAAAGCTTACAGCCGCAATGCATGCTGGGAGTCATTGATGAGTTTTGTGCTATGATGATACCCAGAATGCATTGCATTTATCTTAAGTGTTTTTTTTCTTGTGTCACCATTGTTGAGACAAACTGTTATATTCTTGATGTCTGCTAAGAACATTTATCATTTATCAGATTTGCCGTTGAAGATATTCAGTATATTATTTTATCTCAGAAAATATCATAGATGCGGACAACAAATAACATTAAAGCACTACTTAAACTCTCAAAGATGTACTTCCTCTCCAATCTAAAGAAGTTAATGCGTTAGCTTTTTCTGAACTTTTTACCCTGCTGTTACGGTGTCTGTTTCCCCACACAGATATCAAAACTGGGCAAAGACTTCTTCCGATGGAAAGCAAAGGGTCAAGACCACAAATAAAGCAAACACTCATCACCATAATGGTGACTCAACAAAACCATCGACATGTAAACTTGTGTTAATTTTCAATTAGAACTTTTGTAGACGTGCAACAGAAATAAAGTGACAGTGGTGTCTGTAAGAGAAGGTGATAAAAGTGTTTGTGGAGTTGAAAAAAAACTCTTGAAAACTACAGAATTTTGGCATTTACGGCATTTTTTACAGGGTTTTTCCGTAAAAACAATGGAATTTTTGCTGTTAATTTTACTGACAATTTTACAGTGTTTCTCCGTATTTTTTACGGACACTTTCTGATAACAGGTTTTTTGTGTGAAAACAACAGTATTTTACTGTTAATTTCACAGGCATTGTTACAGTGTACGAACGGTTAGTGAATATGGGAACATCGAAATCCACACGACACATCTTCACATAGTCAATCAAATTAAAATTAATTTTTAGAGCTATAAATACATTAAGACTCCATATCTGAGATGCTTTTACATGGCTGTGCCTCGTTTTGTAAGGCTTCGTCCTTGTGTCCTCCATAGGTATCATCTTCTTAAGGTATACGGAGGATTCTCAATTTAGAATTAAACGACATACTGGCAGAAATGCTATGACATTACGTTGCACTCGCACATCTGTCGAAGTAATTAAAATGAATTACATGATTTAAGAGGTAAAAATTTGGTTACTTTCTACCCTAAACAATGGCAAAATATTTAAACAAATATATATTTTTTGCCTTACTGTTCAAAACGTTTAAAAATCACTAAACACTTGTGAACCTATTTACTAGGTATGCCTGCTAAGATTAAAAAAACGTAACACGAATTGTAAACTTTTAACATTTAAACAGCACATATTTGAGTGAATGTGCAGCTGTTGCCGTTTATTCAAATAACAGACGTTGGCCGACGCACAGAATTGTGGGTTATATCTAGCAACAAAGGATACAGCTCATGCATCCTCCGAATTCCTGTCAAAGAAGGTTGCATTTGAAGGGTGCCTCCGGAGAGTCAAACTTGATTTTATGAAACGAGACAGCCTCGATGATGTAGCAGCCGTTATAGTATAATCAGCGCAACCCTGCTGTTGCCTTTCTTTGATGACATTGCAGGACATTCCATATAAGCAATTCAACGGTCATCCTGTGCTCAGGGAGTAGGAACCTGATTCCTTTATTCTAGTTTTATCTTATTTCCTTAAATGGTTAAACTGCAAATCCTATGGTCCAAAATCCAGTGGTCCCAGAGGCCCCCAGTCATTAAGTTGTATGCCCAGTTATAGTTATGTTTGAACTATAAACAGACAGCCTCTGCAAAAACAATCACATATGACTACGGCACTTATTTCCAGCTAGAAATGCAAGGTTATTGAAAGTTACAATTTTAATTACATTTATACTAACTATGTTCCAATCGTCTTTTTGGCTGCCATTTTTTTTTAGCTCTATACTTTCAATCCCCTTCCTCACACGTGCACACAAATAACATTGTTGGACATTGAAGGCAGCGAAGGATACATCCATGTTGCCTTCAAAAATCAATCAGATGTAGGTATCAAAAGAGACCCGAAGAAAACACTGGATTCGAAGGTGCTTTGCTGCCTTACTGTCTTAATTCTGTATTTCTAGCTTTCGGATGCAGCACTAATGTTTCTTTGAGTGATTTTACTAGCACATTTGATAAATAATATTAAATCCTTTTGCAGGGTTAATCCCGCATTGCAGTCCCGAACATGTGCAGTGTGAAATGGAGCGGGGGCAGAATCATATGGCCAGACGCTTAGCAACGGACACCCAATCAACAAATGAACAGCACTTACCTCTATAACAAGCTGTGTACGGTCAAAGAAACTCTGTTCGTACTGTAAACAATTGTTTTAGCTTTTTATTTATATGAGTAAATAACGTCTTAGGAGGCTTCCTGCGAGGCGTAATTTTCTCCCAGATGCAGAACAGTGTGGTAGTCAGTTATTTGAAGTGACCATGCTCTGTTTTATTCAGTCAGTTTGATGCTGCAGTATTTATATGCATATTATGTGCCTTTGTAGATTTTATTAAAATAAATTATTAAAATATACTTAATGTAATAACGTTATGTTAATTTTGAACTAAACTATTTTTGGTTGATAAGATTTTAATTGTTTGAGTAATATTAATTGAACAAATTATTAACTACTGTAAAACTTCTAAATTGTATTATGATCAACCTGGTTTCTGTTTCCCAAAGCTCTCTGAATTTAAACACCAGGTCAATGACACATTTATACACGCCTTTCAACCTTATGCATTTGTTTTTAATTATTTGTTATAATTTGATTTTGTTTTCATTAAACGATTTTTAACTCATCTCCAGCATTATCAACCATTCTAGCTCTATTCAGGAATCTTTTTAAACGTATGATTGCTGCAGAGTATTACATAACCATCTTATATAAAAACCTATTTCACAAAAATCCCAGCAGTAATTTATTCAGTAACTGAGGTAAAATGTTTCAGGTTAAGCCTTTTCATTAGAAGCCAATAAAACCAAAACTAATGTATGGTTCATTGGACGTTTAAGAGAGATGCTGAGAAGATGTTTTTTTCCCCTATGTGTTATTCCTAGTGAATAATTTACAGTTTCTCATCATTGTGTCATTTTGAGAGTGAGCTAAACTAAAGTCCTCTGACACAGATAGAAACTAACCAGCAGTCATAACTTTGTCCAACATCACAGTTATAGTATACCCTACTAAAACAATAACCATTCCTTTAAAGAGCCCAATCTGTTCCGAATAACACAAGATCCTTTCGCAATACGTTTTTCACATATTTGATAAGGATGATATCCTGGAAACTAAGTAGCCCTACCCTAAATTAACAACATGCTATTTCATAACAATGGAAATCATATGAAATTATAAGATTTCTTGAATCACATCCTGTAGCTCAACTGGTAAAGCATTGGGTTTGATCCCAAGGAACACACATACTGATAAAATACATTAATAGACCAAATGCACTTTTAGTCTACCAAATGCACAAATTTTATTAAATATTTTGGATCCATAAAATATTTCAGATCTATGGCTCCATAATGACACAGTATACACATGATGATAAAACTATATAAAAAAATGGGGATTCTTGTCATCTAAGATACATTAACAACTATGATGCATTTTTATTTTGAAGCCAATATAAAAGTTGTAAAGTTTTTCTTAGCTTAACAGTTTCTTAAATCCCAAACCACTGCTACACCTTCCTTCTCTAGTTCTATAAAGTATTTAAAACTTTCATACAAAGCAACCTGCAGTTAATTCAAACTACACATTTTTATAGCAAGCCGACAAGATAAATCAAGGAGGGATTCATTCCTCATTGGGTTTCCAAAAAGTCTTTAATTTGTAAACATCATCTCAGGTCTTAATCATGTTAACAATGTGTCTGAAATAGCCCTGTAATGAACAGCACACAATAAGGCATTCCAGGCTCCCAGCTTTTAGGGTAAGAAGACCTGATTGTCATACTGGGAATAGGATGAAATTCCGTTCTTTGGAGTACCCTGAAACTTACTTCACATGGCTTCATATGCATATTTCCCTTGGCTCAATGTTAAGAGCATTGTGTTAGCAATGCCAAGTGCATGGGTACGATCCCAAGGATTGTACAAACAAAATATGTAGTATAGTGCAATGTAATTTGTTTTAAATAAAAGCGTCTGCCAAATGCGTAAATGTCATATGAAACTTGCAGGAAGTATATATTTATTATTGAAGACCGCTCATGTCGAAAGATGAAGGGAAATGTGATTCCATTGGTCAACACCTCCAACACAAAAGCTCTGCTCAAGTTCAGCATCTCACAGTTAAAGTTTTTGGTACCTGATAACTCTCCAAAGTAAGCATGTCAACCTTACTCTCTTGTCCTTTGGGAAATTACCTTTAAATATATTTATTTATTTATTTATGACATGCAAACAGACGTCTTTATCATATGCAAACAGATATTTTTAATGCTTGGATTGTTCATCATGCTTAGGCTGCAAAGAGTGGTAATGTCTATCCAACACTTTATTTTTTATGGTATAATATGATATGACTATCCAATGATTAAATGTTCTGTTCGACACGCATATTTCTGGAGCCTTTGCAATGACGAATATTTCATTTTAAATACAAACACATAGACAGGTAGGGAACACAATGTCCTAAACATTTACATTTTTGTTTTAAATAAATGCATTTATAAGAATAATGAAAGTGTTTTCCATGATGTTCTTTAACCACTGATAAAAAAAAGAGATTTTGCCTGTTGTTGGTAGCGTACATACCAGTTGTCAAGTACCAAGTCAAAGGAAAACAAGACATAGGTTTCCCATGTGAATTGAGCTCGGGGTCTCACCATTGTCTGAATACATGTATGGAATATACTGATTCACAACGTACAGGGAGCTGATTGAAACACTTACAGTAAGTGTATCAGATAATAGAGAAATACAAAATGTGCAGAGCAGGCACACACAGTGTGACAATAAGAAAAGACTACACATTTTTTTTATCAGACTATCTTCTCTGTCTTCTCGGTTAGGCTCTCTTAAAATTCTCAATATTTCTGTATGGGATCATACATTTGGACTTTTTCCACATTTCCATTTCATTAGTTTTTGGAAGCATTAATATTTTTTTGCATAATGGCATATAAATCAAACTGAAAGCAAGCACAAACTATTCTATTTCATTTGTCACTCAATCCGCACTGCTGGAATCAACTGGACCTTGAACAATGTAACAGCCATTTATCTTCAAATTTGAGTAGATTATTGCAGTGCTCATTCAGATAAAAGAAAGAGAAGTTTGACTTCATTTGTCAGAGTCAAAATCAATGCTTTCCACTTGATTCGTCACCCGCTTTGCTTGTTTATTAATTTTTGATTAGAACCCACCTTACTGCAGAAGCTTGTAAAAGGTCAGCCCCATGCATCTCTGAAACACTGAGGTCCCAGAGCGTGAACAGAGTCATGCGTTCCCAACCTCTAAGTCATTTGTCATTTTTCTGCAGTAAAAATAAAATGCACCACTGTACAGGCAACTATAGCTTTGGGCACTCTTGTGCTATGTAGGAGATATTACATTTACTAAACCAATTTTGCATCAGCTTGCTTATAGACAGCATATTTGTGAGCTGCAACTTAAATTCAATTTAATTTCTAAAGGACTGGTTTTAAATGTAATGTCATTTTACAGATAAACATGGTAATACGTTTGAAAAAAATGGAAAAGATTGAAAAAACTCAAAATATCATAGAAAGATAACTGACAAAAAGCGAAATTCATTTAGGTTCTATTAGAATTATGTATTAAGTCAGGCTTACAGGTCAGCACTCTTCTGTTTGAAAATTTTTATATCAAAGTGCCCTATAAACATCACTTTAAACTCTTAAAAAAGTTAACTGTGCAGCTGGATTCTGGACTTCCCGTCAGACAGACGGCAGGTTGTCAGTATGAATGGGCAGTTTGATGATTATTGACGGCGACGAGACAGCCTGCAGAGAGGATGTTAGCAGGAAAAGAACCTCTCACTTGATGTCAATAAAACTAAGGTGCCAGTGAAAGATTTCAGGAGACAAGAATGAGCCCTCCCCCTTTCCATCAACTTTATACCTTCAGTATTGCTAAAGCCCTCGGCTGGCCAGTGCCAGTAAGAGTACTACACTAACTAAAATGCTGTGTTGTTTTCAGCCTTGCCTATGCAGGTCTGCCCCCCCCAAATGATGGGTAGTTTTAAAGCATGGTTGGGCATCAACAACCCAACATTTGAAAAGCTGGAAAACACTTGATATTTGCAGATATCATGTTGATGACACTGGACTTAATAACGTGGCACAAGCTTCTGCCTCTTCACATTGGATGCTTTCAGTTTAATTGATCCAAAGCATATATAGCTGGCCCACTATATTCAGCATCCACATCCAGGAAAGACGGGAGGCAGTATTCTTAATACCAGAGGGCAATTACTCGCCCTGTGATCCAATTTAGACAGAGGTAACTGCCTCACTGAAGCATAATGGATTTAGCTAAGAACTTTCTAATGTTTTCTCTGGAGCGTGTTCAATCCCAAAATGGATTATTTAACTCTTCAAGTTCATGAATCCTCTTGATTTCTGTGGAGCTATCCTAGGCTGAGCTTTCACTAAGGACTTTGCAGTGGAAATTCTCTTGGTTTCGCAATGAGATAGTGGTCTCCTTGCGTCTCTTTTAGCGAAGTATCTGATACTCTGTCAATCATCAAGGAACAAGACTTCGAGACTGCCGCTGGGTAACTGCCCACCTATCAGAAATGCAGCAGATGGCTGCTATAATCTCTGTCATAGAAGTCGACTCAATAAGTGCCTTGAAAAAAAACAGCAGAATTTCACTAGCTAGTACATTTAACTGACTATAGCCAATTCATTTAATACATAACTAACACTGAAATTCATTTAAAGTGAAGTCAAAATCTTTGATTTGAACACTTAAGCCAACAATTAAACAATCTATGAATGAGATACCTTCAAAGTAGGTGTCAAAGCAAGACAACCAATGGGAACTGATTTGTCCTAAGAATATGATCCTATTGATTACAAGTCATAGGAAAAAAATGCTTATAAAAGTGAGGTTATTACCACTTAGCAAAGGACTATAATCATTTGTTTACAGATACAGATATTGGTTCGGACTTCCACATAAATTTTTCTCTTATAGAACAAACTGCCTAAATATCTGTCAAGTGTTTGCGATCTCAAACAAATATACGTTTTAAACTGTGCTTGACACCAAAGTCTACAATAACAAGAAAAAAACTTTAGTACATTCTTAAAAAGGTTCTTGTCAGGCTGTATCCCTAAACATACCTTTGACCTGGAAAAGGGTTCTTCTGCAGGTTTTACAGACTATTATATACTATGAAAGAAATGGTATCTCTTATCTTTTTAGATAAGAGTTTGTGAGCTAAACCATCATACCTCTTATCATATTCTTCTATCACCAAAATTTCATAGTTATGGTTTACAAAATAATTTAAAGCTCTACAGTGTACTTTATGCACTTCATCGAAATGTTTGCGTTATTTGTCTCTATTATGATACACCGAAAAGTTTCTGAGCAATAACATTTTCCTTTGGGAATAGCTGTAGAAATCCTACTAGGGCTTGGAAATGGCAGCTTTGAAACACTAATCATAGCATCACAACAACAAGCACTCAGTCTAAGATCAATAAAGCCAAGCTGCTGTAACATAAAAAAAAATACAACCCCCCACATTGTACAGGGTGCAGGACAGCTCCTAAAACAAGCAGGTACAGGATGAGATTACAAAGAACTATATCCCTCCGCCCCCCCAAAACCCTCTAGTTTAGTTCACCCACAAATGAAAATTCTCTCACAATTTGCACACCTTCATGCCATCCCAGATGTTCATTTCTTACACACCTGAACACAAACGGATAATTCTATATAAAAATGGCATCTTTAATATCCTTAAATGCAGATCAACATGCTAAAGCGAAAAAATACATCCTTTATGAAAGTAATTGCAAGTAATTGTTTGAAAAGCAAACAGCAGGTGTCTTTAAAAAAATATTGACATTTTGAGCTTTTTAATGAAACCAGAGCAATTGAGAGAGAGAGTGGTGCCAATGGAAGTTCAAAATGTCCGCGTGTTAAGCGTTCAGATAGTTCCAGGAAATTGTGTTGTCTTTAAATGCTTTATTTATTTCATTATTTTATTAATTAAATGACTTACTTCTTTAAATGGGTCAAAAGTTTACCTCAGTTGGTCAGTTAAGCCGCAGCTCCATGCGTTACTAGTAACTTCCGGGAACTATTGAGAGCCTCCATGAACAGCTGCAAACTGTTCCATTGGAGTCAACAGAGTTGACGCAACTCTCTCTCTCAATGGCTCTGGGTGAACCCAAAACAAACATTTTAGCTCTAAAATCAACTATGGCAGCAAGCCAATAATTTCCAATCTTGTTTGTTCTTGCTTGTTTTGTGACTAGTGGTCGTATGACATTTTGGAACAAGGAACACAAGATTAAGGCTTTTACACAATTTTGGCTGAACTCTTCCTTTAATGAGGTCCTGGAGCAGTAAATCAAGTTTTGCAAGTGAAATCCCTTTTATCAGAGTGTGCCAAACCTGTTTATGTTTATCATGCTCAATCATGCTTATTTGAAAATGGGGTGCATGAGTTCTCTATCTAAAGTCCAGTTTTCATGCATTCTTTGAGATCAGAGCTATTCAAGAATAAAGCATGAATTATGCAAAAAGAGCAAATCGAGATTTCTCATTGCAATTTAAATGAATAATGCCTCCCGTGCAAAAAAGACTGGCTGTACTTTGAAATTAAGATGAATGAAAATAAAAAGCACTCAGCCCTTGTCCAAAGTTATTGCATGTCATTGAATCAGATTCACACCTTAAGTGATGTTGCAGTTTTAACTGGTGTCATTGTGCTTTTCAGTTTTTCAACTTTGATTAATGTTTAATGTTACTGTTTGATAAAAAATGTAATGTTACAAATATCAAAGTCCACTGGAAATAACATACTACATTTTAAAAACTTTTAAGAAAAAAAATCCCAACCAAGTAATACAGCATGCAAAAAAAAGGGGCAGAGGCCCTTGATGAGTTGTTTTAGTACTAGTATGTTGTCACCGTGTCGAATATATCCTGTTTAGCTGCTTGTATCTCATCCAGTCATTGTTGAAATTATAATGTAAAACTGATTGCAATTGTTATTGCAACTATATAATTGTTACTGTTACCCCAAAGAAGCTGCATCTCGTGAAAAAGTTCTGTCTTCTTCAGTTTGATTAGGTGACATTCTGCTTGCCCTCTGTAAAATGGTTAGCTAGAATTCTCTAAACCCTGTTTGAACCCTGTCAATGTCTCGCACCGCCCACCGCCCGAGGCCCCAGTCAGGGCTTCCGTATGCCATATTTCCTGCGCCCTGGGCGGGCCGGGATTCGGTGCTGGGATCTTCCCCCTTCGATCGCCGCCACTGGGGGAATCCTGTATAGTTTATTTTCCTCTGCTAAGTAATATGCTTATATTCAGGGGTCATCGCGTCTGATTTGAGGTCGCAATCGGAGAGAGTGGGTTGGCCGCCCCGTCCCGGAGGCCCGGGGCTGGCCTCTAAGTGTTTTGCCGACGCGCCGTCCCCCTTTACCTACCAACCGCCCCCGGCCCACCCGGCAGAGTCGGCAGATGAAGAATCACCGCCAGCCACCCAGGGAGGCCGAGACGTCCCCTCGCAGGGCAGGAGACGGCAGACGCCAGGGGCGGTCTGCCTTTGGGAGGATGAAGGCACTCGGGGCGCCACCAGGGTCCGATTGATGGGAAAGCGACCCTCAGACAAGCTTGTAGCATTTGAAGTGTTGATGATCAATGTGTCCTGCAATTCACATTAGTTCTCGCAGCTAGCTGCATTCTTCATTGACGCATGAGCCGAGTGATCCACGGCTAAGAGCACTGGATATTTCGCATTAAACAAAGGCTTTTATTTAACCCCATGCAGCCATGTGGAGCAGTTTTTTGATGGATTGATTTTTTTTCTATGAACTTTCCCTTTAACTTCCATATTACAATGCATCATGAGAGAAACAAATTAACCAGTAAAAACGTTTCACGAAAATATCACTTCCTTAACTTCTGGGTTGTCCATGTTGTTTCAAACAAATACTGTATGGTTGATGACAGTTGATATCATAAGATATGTGGTGGGGTATACTTTAATATCAGCTAATTAATCCTTTCAGAATATCAGATTGTTGCTGTAAACAACGAACTTGGCATCTTGAGACTACTTTTGTTCTCCTGTTTTTGTTCTCCTTATAATTGTGTTTTTTCCAGTGGTTTTATTCATTCGCAATTTTCATCTCACCTCACCACATTGTACTAAAACATATACACATTCACACGCTTCAGAAAAAGCACTTTCTTGACAAACTATATATTTTAAATTTAATTTCTGCCTGTGAAAACATTCTGTCAAAATATAACCTTGACATCTATCCATGACTGTGTAAGGTCATGTCAAAGATTAAGAACATACTGAAATAAATGACTGAAAACATACTTTGATGCTCCTAATCTCATTGCATTAAGATACTTTAACCTGGATTTAACAGACAGGGTCACATTTTGCTCAAGAGCTTGATCTATGTCAGTCTTATAAGGAACTAAGCGTCTAATCATCTGGAGAGCAACCACACAACTTTACAGTTGTTTGCGAATGTTCGATGGAATTATGGTTTCGGGAGACACAATATTTGTGAATTACTCTGTTTAGTGATAGGACTTAAAACAGCAGTTGGCGATGCTTTTGGGAAACACTCCCATGAGCGTAATCGTCAGACTAAAAATATGTGAAAATACTGTTTTTTTGGACAATGATACATGAAAACCCCAAAACAAGATCAAGACTTAGTCCACCAGTTTACCAGACATACCATGCTGGATAAAGATCATGAGCCAGTATCAAACCAGCACTAACTAGCATAATCCATTATAGATCAGTTAGTAGTTCAGCTCATAAGACAAAATAACATGGCTAAGTTTTCTTGTCTGTATACATATATATACTTCATTTACAAACTTACTTAAGAAAACTCAAATAGCCACATGCCAATTGCCAAAGACTAAAATTTAAATATAACTGTGAACAAGGTCAGAGCACCCTCTACTCTCATCTGCATACATTTAGTATGTGTTACTGCTCATGACAGGTCCTAGTAAAATGACACAATGACAGAAATATTGGTATTCAGCCTGCTCTGTTTTCAATACGCTTCTCTCCATTAAGGAGTATCAGCATTCAGTGCTCGCTTGAAATCGTCCATCCCAAGAGAGCGTGGCCAGATGAGCTTGGCTGATAGAGTGGATAGTTTCTTTTCCTTTTTCTATCCTCTGTGTTTGTCATATTTTCCTTGACTGGCACTTTCAATATTATTACTGCACACCAATCAGCTGTTGCAACACTTCCCCCTACTGGAGGTACTACACGGACATATGACGTAACCACAGCAAACCAACCATTTTTTTATTTGGTATCTATCTGGCATTGCATTTCTCATACAAGTTCCCACATGCTGGTTTGATATGCCCTCCATGTTCAAATAGAGTATTGCTTTTTGGATGGTGCAGTATCTAATGGAATCACAATGCCCAGGTTGTTTTAATGTTTGTCAACACTATCCATCTCTCATATGCCAGCAACGATTTGAGAAGGTCTTTTTTTAACAAAGGGCATCCAGAAAGGGTGGGGCTAAGCTGAATTTGCATATTAGTGATTACAGCCTGTTTCGTGAACCAAGAAACTGTCTCTCTCACTCTTTCTCTCTGCCTGTCTCTTTATATTTATATTTAGACAGGAATTTCATTCCATTTGTACCTTTGACTTTGCTTTCAAAGCAAAGTCAAAGGTTCAAATGGAATGAAATTCAATTTTACTTTGGTGATAACGATACCAATTGGATGTCTCTCATTCACAGTCTGCCTGTCCGTGATTCAATGTCTGGCTACAGAAGATGTAAAAGCCTGAATTAAAATGCAGGGGAACCATGCTTGGCATATGGAGTTTGGACTACAGGGTTAGCCCAGGTTTATGTACAGCTAAATTCCTGTAAGAGAGACCATAAAAAAAGAAACTCTGGTGGAAAAGCCATTATCCAAAATACAACATATTTTGTAATAACAGTTTAGCAGCAAAAATGTAGTTTGACTTATTAAACACGAACACTGTCAAAGTAAAAATGACACAACAAGAAAAGCTGCCATAACATCAACATGGGAATATATCAGACCAGAAACGCAAGCCCGTCTGAAGATATTTCGCATTTCGCAGCATAGCAAAGTTCAAGTTTGTAAGTGTGTGAGACGAATAGAAGATCAAAATGTCTCAGTGTGACCTCTCGGTACAGAAATGTGTTTGAAACACAACAGTAATGTGTTTTCCTTAACTGAAAATGAAATGTGTTGTTTTTGGTGTGTATAGAAGCGGCAACCTTCCTCTAACTTCCCTCCCCATCTCCTCCTGCTTTGTTCTAAATTCTTCCTCTGTGTAGTTTTATTATTAGGGAGGCTAATTTTGGAGCTCAAGCCGAGCCTCGGGTTCAAGCCCCCTTCAAGTACAGCAAACCAAGTTTGTTTTCTATTATCTATAATGGGTAGGCGAACTCCCAATGAAATAAGAGTTTAAACAATTTGATATCTTCTCTCTTTGGCTAAAGAATTGTTTTGTCCCTTAATTTTGACTAAACTATCATATATATGCTTGTTTTGCACACTAGTTTATAGATTACACTCATACTAAAAGCAAGACAATTTAAATTTTGACAGTCAAAATATTTCTAATCAAAAATGTACAAATCTAAATAAGTTGATAAAACATATACGAAAATAAAGTTGAAGTTAATAATTTGAATAAAATAAAAAGTACAATGAAAGTATGATATGACCACTGGCCATCTGTCCGAGATGCTAAGATATGCTCTAGCTCCTCTGCAACCTGCAAAGGACAAGCCGGCTTGAAGAATGGATGGATAGAAGATATGACCTTTAAGTTAAGTAGGTTTCAGCATCCCATGGATACAAGTTTGAGGGGACTCAAGGATAATGAAAACACCGTGTACATGATCCAATCAAACATGGCATTGATGGAGCTCACAATATTTGCCTTCAGTCTGGGTCAGGTCAACTCCCACCATTGTGTTTGTTGTTCTCTGTGAATAGCTTGGCTCTCCTTCATGCCCTCTAGCAGAAAGCAGATGTTTATGCTAAATAGAAGCGATAATGGCTTCCTTTGTTTTTCTGAATATAGTTTGTCTTCCAAACATCCCTTAGCCCAAGAAGTCCATTCGTTGAACCCAGAATCTTAAATTACCAACTTGTACGTCTTAACATCATGCAAAGATATTTAATGACTGCATTTACTGAATGAATAACTGAGTCAAACCAGAAAACTAAACCTTTTTTTTTACGTAGGTGCAAATGTTAGTTAGTTGAGTCTGATAAATGGGGTGTTCTTAGTTACATAGAATAAACCGATTTTACAATGCACAGCCTTAGTAATTAGAAATGTAAACAACTAAAGGTGTTGTATTGTAAACACAGTGTATTCTAGGTACCCCAAATAGAACAAATTATGTCAAGACTTCATTTGTCAATGTTCTTTTACAGAAAGTAGTGCTGGGCAAACCGTAATCAAAATCTGCCCTGGGTTGAAGTAGAATTGCAGATTTAGGAAAAACTAAACAGACACATGAATATAATGTTTGGAACAACCAGAGCACTTTTTTAACTGCATTACATAAGTTGGGTTGTGCAAGCCTGCATCCTCACAAATGTGTAGGTGTTCCCAAACTAAAAATGTAATTATTATAATAGTGTATAATCAAGGGATAACATATTGAGAGAGAGAAAGGCAGAAAGTTAACACTGGTGAGATCATTTTTGCTGTCTTTAAGTAAGCCGGTGTGATACACCTCCAATTGAATGTGTCATATCTTTTTCTCCTGAGGGCACATGTATGCGACATAGCTGCGGCTGTGTAGGTTGTTGACCATTCCACTGACTGTCACCACATGGTGACAAAACGAACAGAAGTGAGTAGCTTAATTCTCTGTTTATCTCAGAATTTTTATTTATAATTAACAATTTTTTATTAATGTGTTATCAATTATAAATTCTACACATTAAATTTAATGCACTGAAACTCATTCTACAGTCTCAATTAAGTCACCAGCGAGTTCAGATACTTTTTCTTTCAGATATAAGCTTTTGCCTAGCTTAGGCACCTTTCATACTATTAATAAAATGTATGAATTAATATCGTATACACATAACTTTTACACTTTACTTTTGCTTTTGCTTGTAAGATAAATAAAACAGTGGACAAAACAAAACAGGATGGAATATTACAGGGTGGGAATAGAGAATTAAATTAAAACTAAGCTAAATAAGGTTTGACATTACATTGTATAGGGGTGGTTTCCTATACAGGGCTTAAATGAATAGTTCACCCACATATGGTTCCCATTGATTTGACCATAGAAAATTTTATTTCAACTGTACCATGAAACGTTCACAGGGGACCTGTATTGGGGGCTAACTATTTCTTTAAGTCTAGTCCTATAATAAAATAAATCCTTTAGCTGTCTAAACTAAACACATTTTACAATTACATATCTTTTAATATATTAGTGCTATTGTTTTGTCTCAAAATGCCTTTTGAAAGGTTTGTAAATACTACTTAAATGTTCTCATTTAACTAACTTAATCTAAATCCCTTTCTGAGAAACCACCCGATAATGTTTATGTAAAGTTGATTTATTTTTTATATTTTGACAAGTCAACTAATACCACATGTTTTTCCTGTTGTTTTCCGATAAAAGAAAATAATTATGTCACTTCCTGATCTTTAAAGAACATTACCAAATGTTGCATGAATGTGACATTGAGGATTCATTTTAATTAAAAACCCTCTGGAAAAATATTACCTAGGCTATTGAAATAAAATATATGGATACAATAAAATGTGTTTTGCTGAAAGCATTTAATTTAGAAAGAGCACAAATGTTCGTTTTTGTACCATTTTTACTTTGTACAGAAATTTTGGACAAGAATGACCCAAATGACCTAAATCTCAAAAGACCCAGACGTTTGATTTTTTTACCGTCTGGCTTTCCTGTGCTTCTCTCATGAGAAAAGACAAAGTCAATGACATCAATCGAAGCTGGATGAGATATTTGAACACAGAGGTCGATAGAGCTGTGGTCAAGCAAACCCTAGTGACTACTTCAGAGAAAAATGGCAAGGAACTAAATAAGCCTGTGAGCTCAAGGAGGATCAGTGCAAGTTTCCTAATGAGACACATCAAGGCCATATGAGTTCCGGCTGATGTCATTAGATGATTTCTTAATCCACACAGTTACAACAGGTCACAAAAATCTCACAGTCTTTGGCTAACATTTATCCTCATTACTTAGCATTGTTAAAAATAGTATAAATGATTAAGCATTGTTTTTATTTAGCTATTTTGTGGGGCTGGGCTTAATGTGATTGTGATTGTATATGTGATATTTAACACAAGGTCAAATAAAAGTGGAAATAAATTGCTTGTAAAGGCAACACTATGAGTCTATGGTGGCCGTAAGGTGCAAAACACAAAAACAAAATCGCAACATATCTGAAAAAAAATCCAAAATTAAAAGTACAAATATGAAAACGCAATATCGAACATGATCTCATGAGAATTGTGTTTTGCGTAAAATATGGTTCTGACAAATGTAACATTAACTTACACTGACCAAAATATTAAACGCAACATACTGTATATGTTTTTGCCCCCATTTTTCATGGGCTGAACTCAAAGATCTAGGACTTTTTCATGAACACAAAAGGCCTATTTCTCAAAAAATATTGATCACAAATCTGTCTAAATCTGTGTTAGTGAGTGTGACGAGCAAGGCAGGACGAGAGCCATGAGGGAATGACCCGGGGTCGGTGATGTGAGAGATAATAGGTGTCAGCTGCGCGTTGCACCGGCTCTGTATCTGGAAGCATAAAAGGACGAGAGGCAGAGTGTACGACGAGAGAGGACCAGGCCCGGACAAATGTTAAGTTTGTATGTATGTTCTTGTGGCCGGTAGTCGACCGTGAGGTGACCAGTAAGCCACTCTAAAATGTGCAGTTTTACAGTATTGGGGGGTCCGAAAACCAGTCAGTATCCGGTGTGACCACCATTTTCCTCCCGCAGTGCAACACATCTCCTTCACATAGAGTTGATCAGGTTGTCGATTGTGGCCTGTGGAATGTTGGTCTACTCCTCTTCAATGGATCGTAATCGCGACATTAACATTTGATTATATTGTATTTATTTGTCATATCAATAGCCTTGTGTTTTCAATTGCATTTATTAAAGTAAACTTATTTACTTAATATATGTAATTACATTTTGTTCTGTGTGATTTCTACTGTCTCCTCCTTTAGAAAAAATAAGATTAAAATTGAACTCTTAAAATGAATAACATTTCTGAAATAGTTTATCCATAGTTTATCATGTAAGTAATGGTTGAACCTGGAAGCGGAAACAAACAATCTCATCATGCTGTCAATCAATCCTTCACGTTTACCATCAGAGATAAAACTACATAACAGATTCTTATATATTTTATGCTGTATATAAGGGGTTAATGGTCACTGGTGATACAAGGGCAGCCGTATTACAGCTGCACGATGCCCAAGTCTCTGCTCTTGCATCCAGTGTGAAACAATAGCGTACCAGACAGGCATCTTTGTGCATCTTATCAGTTTGAACTTTATTAACAAAATGTGGTCTTAAACATTAATTAATGAATATGCTCTGTTTTACATATGGATGTTCTTTCTCATAGTAGTAATGCTGTTTGTTGAACTGTTGAGCATATCCTATTATATGAGTAGCAAAGCCATGTCATGTGTCTGTGATGTCATGTGCCTGCGCGCACAAGAATGTTAATTGTGAGCATGCGCAGAATAAAAGCGTAACGGTAGTTCGTATCCTGAATCCAAAGAGAGTGGATGTCTGTCTTATTTTTCTCCCGTGAATATAAGCCACTAGCTAGTGATAGATAACCATTCTGGTGACTGCTAACACGATAGACTGCTGTGGAAATGACAAATGCTACAGGTTATGGGCCCAGTCATGCGGGCCAAAGATGGTTTAGACTTTTATTCGACGGCGACGAGAAAAATTACGAACTCTGGGAAACAAGATTCCTCGCGCACATGGAGTTGAGATGCCTCAGAGAAGTTATCCTCGAGGACCCACACATAGACGAGGAAGACGAAGCAGCTCTCGCGGAAGATGAGTCTAAGAACGGAGAGGCTTATGCAGAGTTAGTGCAATGTCTGGATAACAAGAGTTTATCGTTGGTAATGAGGGACGCAAAACGTGATGGAAGAAGGGCACTGCAGATTCTTCGCGAACACTACGCTGGAAAGGACAAACCACGCATTGTGAGTTTATATTGTGAACTTTCTTCACTGCACAAGGCTAGCAACGAAACGATCACAGACTATATTATTCGAGCAGAGACTATATTTACATCATTGAGAAGAGCGGACGAGCATATTAGCGATGGGCTACAGATAGCTATGGTAGTAAAGGGGCTACCTGATTCATATAAGCCATTCGTCGTGCACATCACCCAAACAAATGACATTGTAACGTTCGGTGAGTTTAAAACAAAACTGCGAAGTTATGAGAGTACTGAAAAATATGGCAAGGGTGACGTGAATGTAGGAGAAGACAACGTGATGAGAACTAGCGTAGCAACGTGGTCTCGAGGAAGAGGGAGAGGAAAGAAAATCAACATGGCGGATGTCGAGTGTTACACATGCGGTAAACTGGGACACATGGCCAGAACATGTCCTGACGAATCCCAGGCAAGAAGAGAAGAACGAAAATGGGACACGCCACAATGAGGAAGGGCACGTGGTCGAGGACGAAGCCGCGACCATGTAAAGAAAGCTGATGGAGAGACGGTGACCGAGTCTACAACTTTCTGTTTTTTCAACGCGAGTGATTGTCCTGCACAAAGAACAGAAAAGAAGGGTCTAATGGTCGACTGCGGCGCAACAACGCACATGATCAACGACGCCACAAAGTTTAAAACTGTGGATAAGAGCTTCAAACCCGAGGATCACATGATCGATCTTGCCGACGGGACCAAGGCGAGTGGGAAAGCAAAGATGAAAGGAGATGCTGAAGTCTACTTGCTGGACAGCGAGGGACGACGAGTGAGAACGAGACTCAAGCAAGCACTCTACATTCCATCATTTCCACAGAACATTTTTTCGGTTAAAGCTGCGACAGCTAACGGAGCCGAGGTACACTTCAAGGACGGTGACAACTGGCTACTAAACGAGGATGGCACAAAGTTCAAAATGGACGTGTATGGTAGGCTGTATTACCTTAACACAGTAGAAGATGAAAATGTTGATGAAGTGTATGGTTGTCATGACATTCAAACTTGGCACAAAATACTTGGTCATTGTAATTTTGATGATGTTGTCAAATTAGAGAAAGTAGTCGAAGGAATGTCTATAAAAGGGAAACATGATAAGTCTAATCAAAACTGTGAAATATGCACACAGGGCAAGTTTACGCAAAGCAGAAATAGACAAGCAGACGCTAAAGCTACAACTGTATTAGAGCTAGTGCATACAGATCTATGCGGTCCTATTGAACCAGCAGATAAAGATGGGTACCGGTATGCGATAGCATTTACTGATGATTACAGTGGGATGATTTTTCCATATTTTATCAAAGCAAAGAGTGACACAACAAAAGCTACAGAAAAATTCATAGCAGACGTAGCTCCATATGGAAAAATAAAGTGTGTAAGGTCTGATAACGGAATGGAGTTTATGGGACAGGAATTCCAGTCTTTACTTAGGAGTAATGGGATAAGGCACGAGACCAGTGCACCCTACTCACCTCATCAAAACGGAACGGCCGAAAGAGGTTGGAGAACCTTATTTGAGATGTCAAGATGTATGCTTTTGGAGAGTAACCTCTCAAAGCAATTATGGACATATGCTGTACAGACACCAGCTCAAATCCGTAACAGGTGCTACAGTAAGAGGCTAGAGCAGACACCTTACCGTGTTTTTACAGGAAAGACGCCTAACCTATCTAACATGAAGATATTTGGTTCTGAGTGTTACGTGTATCAGCAGGAGAAGAAGAAACTAGATTCTAGGTGTAACAAGGGAATTTTTGTTGGCTACGATAAATATAGTCCAGCATATAACGTGTATTATTCTGAGACAGGAAAAGTCCTAAAACATAGGCTGGTAAAATTTGTTACTAAAGATAGCGCAGATAGCCAAACTCAGACAGATTATGACGTGGAGAACGAAATTGAGAGTTATAGAGATGTACTACCAAAAGTAATCAACCAGGGTCAGGCAGGGCCTAAGGAAAGTGAAGAGTCTTTTGTTGAGGAGACAGACGAGGCAAGTCAAACCCAGACAGATGGTACTCAGAGAGAACAGGAAGAAATGAGGTATCCTACAAGACGGAGAAAAGCTCCAGAATACTTAAAGGAGTACCAGTGTAAAGCTGAGTGTAATGATGACGAAAGTGAAAATGTAGATTATTTCTATAGAGTGGCTTTTGATGTACCGAAAACATTTGAAGAGGCTATGGATTCTAAGAAATCAAAAATGTGGGTTGACGCAATGAAAGAGGAAATTACTTCTTTGACAGAGAATGAGACTTTCAATCTAACTACACTGCCAAGAGGTAAACAAGCAGTGGGAGGTCGTTGGGTATACACTGTAAAAGAGAGCCCAGATGGATCTGAGACTTGTAAAGCCAGATATGTTGCAAAAGGAGGGATCAAGATGACCCAAAAGAGACACATAGAGAGGATGTTGGCAAAATTTGGAATGTCCGAATGCAAACCAAGGTCCACCCCATGTGAGCAAAAGTTAAATTTTGACAATGAGGGAGAGGTTATTGATTCAACAGGGTACAGAGAGATAGTTGGTAGCTTAATATACATTATGACATGTACTAGACCTGATCTAAGCTGGATTGTGAGCAAACTATCACAACATCTAGCAGAACCAAAGAAACAGCATTGGGCTACAGCTAAACATCTATTGAGATACTTAAAGGGTACTATGGATCAAGAACTACATTTCCAAAAATGTGAGAGAAGCTTACAACTTGAGGGGTACAGTGATGCTGATTGGGCAGCCGATATAAATGACAGGAAGAGCACAACTGGATACTGTTTCAGCTTAACTGAGAATGGTCCAGTTATATCGTGGAAGAGTAGGAAACAGCCAACGGTGGCACTATCAACCTGTGAAGCGGAGTATATGGCATTAGCAGCCACTACTCAAGAGAGTATGTACCTTGTACAACTACTTAAAGGGATAGATAGTAATAGCCTACATGTACCAGTCAAAATATACGAGGACAATCAGGGGGCGATAGCTTTATCAAAGAACCCAGTATGCAGACAGAGAAGCAAACACGTGGATATAAAGTATCACTTTGTACGGTCCGCACACAAAGAAGGGGTAATATCTATAGAGTACTGTCCTACTGCCGACATGGTAGCTGATGTCTTTACCAAGCCAGTGACAAAGGCTAAGTTTGACAAGTTCAAGGGGTATTTCTTTGGAGTGTAACGTAAATTGGCAGAAAAGTTTTGTTATTGTTTTTGTAGAAAAACTGCCAATATATATATATATATATAAATGTTTAATTTTGAAAATTAAATATTGTTATATTTTTTTGTTTTGTTTATCACTACCGATAGCTATAAACATGTCTTTGAGTGGGAGTATTGAGCATATCCTATTATATGAGTAGCAAAGCCATGTCATGTGTCTGTGATTTCATGTGCCTGCGCGCACAAGAATGTTAATTGTGAGCATGCGCAGAATAAAAGCGTAACGGGAGTTCGTATCCTGAATCCAAAGAGAGTGGATGTCTGTCTTATTTTTCTCCCGTGAATATAAGCCACTAGCTAGTGATAGATAACCATTCTGGTGACTGCTAACACGATAGACTGCTGTGGAAATGACAAATGCTACATGAAAGTTGAATTTCTTGATTGACATGACTTGCGTCCAATCAGTGGAAACTATCCCATTACAACAAAATATCTACCATTTCCGATGTGTTTTCTGACTTGTTGTTTTGTTTTCCGACTTGTCCTTGTGGTTTCTGACTTGTTATTTTGTTTCTGGAATTGTTGTGCTTCATGGTTTGTTATTTTGTTGATGGATTTAATATTGCGTTTTCAGTTTTGTTATTACAGTAGTTTTGAAATTTGTTGCTTTGTTTTGCACCTTACGCCCACCGTACAGGGTAGCTCTGGTGATATAATTTTATATTTGTGTCCTATATCATAAGATTCAGATGCTGTAAACTCCATGAGTGTCATGCTTGCAGTACAAGAAACCACACTTTTCATTCAGAGACACGCAAAACACTGTTGGGTAGTCCTTAATCAGCGAGACCCTCCCAGTTACCATCGTCTCAACTCAAACTGATGAACAGCAGTGAGGAAGCAGAGTGAAATATTGAAAAACTGAGTTTGGAAGACAAGTTAGTGAGGCAACCACAACTTCCAACTCTGCTAAACAATGCAAAATAAGAGAAAGGAAGAATTTAGAGAATGGGCATGCTTCAAAGCCTGCAGGAGGAAATATTAAAGAAATTATGCACGTTGTCGTTTGAGGAAACTTGCAAGAAAATTTACTCTGCTCTTACCTGCACATTCCAGTGGCAGATACAGCAAAGGTGGCTTACCTCGCACTCATAAAGTATCTCAGCAGCTATTTTTTGGAGTGAGCTTGAAAATCTAGATCAGGGGTCACAAATCTTTTTTAACCAAAGAGCTGTTTTTCCAGTTTTGGTTAATTCAGCTTTGCAAAAGGCACATTGCAAAACTACTGTTTTATTTACATAAAATCTTTCAATGACTTCAATACTAATAACTTGATTTATGTCCACAAACCACAGTCTCTCTTATGGTTCCTGTGGGGATCAATTGTAGATTTCTTTTGATATTGTCCACTGACAACATACTGTAAACATCTGGGGCTCCAAACAACTATTTCCAATACTCATTAACAACTTAGGCTACAGGTTTACATTGCATTTACACTTAAGCATTTGGCAGACACTTTTATCCAAAGCGACTTACATTGCATTGTATTATAAATTCATTTCAGACTATGTGCAATCCCCTGGGGTCAAACCCATGACCTTTGCGTTGCTAGGGCCACTGAACCACAGGAAAGCTAATTAGGCCTCCATTCAATTAAACTTAATTTGATCTAATATACAATGATTAAAAAAGTGCACAATCCTATAGTACCGATACTCACAAAATACTGGATGTGTCTTCTGAGTTTGCATTAGGTATGTTCGACTTCTTGAAATGATGCAGACTGATCGGCAAATGTCTGACATCAGTGTACCGCAAGAACGTTTTGAAAGCAAACTGAGATATGCCGACCGGTCTGCGCAACCTTCACACTGCTGCATTGAAACTGCTCTGTCAATCTTAATAGCTGTATGTGTGGACTTCATATGGTTCACATGCAAGAAAGACTGCTTATACGAATATGAGGAGCTGTGCACAGTGCATCCATACTGACGCGTCGCAGTATGCTTTCTTCTGCTCACTGGATACTTTGCTGCATGTTTTTATTTAATGGGGTCATATGACACGGCTAAAAAAAAAATATTGTTTGTTTTAGATGTAATGCAATGTGTATAAAAAATGCTTTATTGTTTACATACTGTATATGTTCGTATCTCCTCTTTGCCCTGCCTCTCTGAAACACGCTGATTTTTTACAAAGCTCATCGTTCTGAAAAGCAAGGTGTGCTATGATTTGCAGTTAACTAGTGTATAGTGATTGGTCCAATACTTCAGGTGCAGAATGTATCCTTTTTCTGACACTTACATTTTTTTGCATCTTTACGTTTCTAATACATGCATAACTTAATAAAGTATTATACATAGTGTATAATAAGACGCTTTTATTCAAAGTGATGTTCATTGCATTGCACTGTAGACTTGTTTATTTTGGTGAACAAAAGAGACTGATAAGGTCATTTTCTAGTCTGGCTCATCAAAGTGGGCTGAGCAATGAGTATTCTGAACCGGATATCATAGACTCACTATGATTCAAGACTCACTATCAAGACTCAAGACTCACTCATCAATTATGCCTGGGATCCAACTGCATAGCTATCTTAAAAAAAAAGTTGGTACAATTCTTCCTACATTGAGACACATCAGTATCTTTTTTAGATCAGAACATGTTTCTGCATTCAGTCCTAACTGGGTTGAAAAATAACATCATTCAGAGCGTTTTACAGCCATATCTTTCTGACCCCAAGATTATGATGAAATATTACTGGAAAAACTAGATGTTACTTGCTGAACGCCAAGTCATTGTTAATGGCACACAGCTAGGTGAACCTGTCCCCGATCAAAAATGCCAACCTAATCAGTCAAACCTTGATTTCTTATCTCAGCTAAAAATACGTATCAATGACATTATGTTGATCAAGTGGACAATTCAGCAGCCACCAGCTGCAAGAAATAATTTGCCTTTTTCTCCTCAATGAAAACTGAATCTGTGAGCAGGGACATATGAGGAAGTCAGCCTGTGGAACCCACCTGTCAACAATACTCACTTCTTTGGCTCACCAACAACAAGTGAAACAGATGTTGAGGGAAGAGTGCCAAGCTTTCTTGAAATCTGAAAACAATATTGGCTGTGTAAAGACTACAAATACGAATATATCCTTGAACTACAGTACCCCTGTGTCTAGGACGTACCCTACGTCTCGGATGTACAACCTACATGTAGTTCCAAAGCCCTTCTACCAAGAGTGTTAACCCTATTCTTTATCATTTGTATGTGTATGGAAAAGGGATGGCACTCTTATTTCCTAATTTCCTAAGTGCAAAGTAGGATACAAATATGCCCTTGTGGTCATCAATAACTTCATTCGACTTGTCTATTTGATTTGTTAACAACCCCTTACCATTCAAAAGTCAGGTGGAGAGGTACAACATTCCAGAAGCTCAATACACTGATGGAGAAAGAGAAATCCAATTTGAACGAGGCACTTAACAAATTAGTCTTTGCCTACAACTGTACCAAATGCAAGATCCGTCACAGTCACTGGGTTTTGACTAGAAGGGATGTTGGGCATGTGCACTTCAATAACATATCATTTTTTCACGCTGAAAACAGTTACTTACTATTTTTCTTATTGTAAGGTTAGGTTTAGGGTTGGGGTATGTGTAGGCATTAGGTATTGTAATTTATTGTAATTTTATGGAAATACTTTGCATCACTTCTGGTCGTAGCTGTATCCCTTCTAGCCACAATCGCCTCATTGTCCCTACGAAAGGTGACAAACATAAGTAAAAGTTAGGATTAATCAGGGTTTGTACATTAGCCTAAGACAGGCCTGTTGCTCGTTAATTATTTTGCTGTCAATGCTTCAGAATCGGCTCGGGGCAGACACAGGCTGATCCACGATAATAATGTGCTGGTCCCCATTACTTTGTACCCACGTTCTCACAACACGATGTTCTGTCGTCAGTGAACACAAACGATGCTCATGCGACTGATGTTCACGTTCTCTGTGCTCTCTGTGTATGCCCCTGGGGTCCTATGAGGAGCTGTTAGCTGCCTCAATTGTGCTTGTAGTAGTGGTAACCATAGTGATCATATGCCATCGTCTATGACTGAGCTGGTGATTTTCTGTACTGAAAAATATGGACTGGATAACTAATACATAAGGCAATCAAGAGACAAAAACCAATCCCCTCATTTTTTCAAAAACCAAGCAATTTAAGTACCCTACGCCTGTTGACTTTTCCCAGATGTAGCACATTAGTTATTTATTTCTGGATACATATTTTGCACTTAACAAACGTGGACAGTATGACTATGCAATTAGGTGAGTGGACAGAGGCAATTAATTAATACAAAAAGAGTGGTTGGATAGATCTTACAATTTATCGTCAAGACATAATTTTTATCTGGACTTTCAAAACTAAATTAGGGTCCTAGCATAACATTATCATGTAACCCAATGTACTGTATTAGTTGACTGGGGTAAATTTACTGTCGTGTTTGCCACTATAAAGTTGAGTAGAAATCATTTGCTGATGCCCCGAGAGTCGAGTCCTTGTGAATAACCTTACTTCGTGAGGAGGTCCTGGTAAGGACGGGGAAAATTAGGCTTATGCAGTTGTCCGCCAAGCTATACAAGATGCCCCTATTTCTGAAGTAAAATACTGTACACAATACAGAAACATTAATTTATGGGAACAAAATAGTGTCAGCTAAACAACATTTTTTTTATTATATAGATATATATATATATATATATATGTATATTTTTATTATTGAATAGACCGCTCCGCCTGGTCTGTTACCAGAATGCTAATGCTCAGTGATGGATGTAATGCCGATATTTCACCCTTAGTGGGAAGTAGGGAGGCTATATAGCACACTGGACTCACCTGAAGAGGGGAGAAGGCGTTTTTACAGGCGTACGCCCAGGCCAGATGCCTGTCCAATACGGTAGGGTGTAAGACATTGGCTGAGACTGGTTCAACTCGGAGGTTGTAAAACCTTGCGAAGGTGCTGGGCGTGGCTGAACCCGCAGCATAGCATATGTCTGCCAGAGAGGCGCCTTGTGCCAGTGCCCATGAGAGGCCATACTCGGGGTGGAGTGGGCTCTCACTGCCAGAAAAAGAAATGCTCAGAGCTTATAAGACTCTTTGTGCGGTCCATGTAGAGGCGCAGTGCGCTGGACACAGCATGTTGGAGGTCCTGTCTTTCTCCCCAGAGGGGAGCGCTGGCAGGTTCACCACCTGGTCCCGGATGGGAGTGGTGGGAACCTTGGACACGTAACCAGGCCTGTGTCTCAGGATAATGTGAGAGTTACCGCCCAAATTCTAGGCACCCAAAGAATGCTGGAGGTCCCTTACCCTCTTGTAAAGATGAGCACCATCAGTAGCGCGGTCTTCATCGTTAGATGAGTAAGAGAGGCCTTTCTGAGGTGCTCGAAAAGGGCCCTATTTTGGTCCTAAGAGGGCACAGAGTGCGGCCGAGGTCGACCAAGAGTCTATCCCTCCAGGAGATTGTGATGAGCGGCAATAGCGGCTACATACACTCTCAACGTGGATGGGGAGAGATTACTCTCTAGTCTCTGTAAGAAGGTCAACACTGACCAGATCAAGCAACTCCGTGGGTTCTCCCCATGGGAAGAACACCAGGACTAGAAGAGGCGCCACTTAAAGGCGTACACACTGCTAGTGGTGGGGGCTTTAGCCTGCAGGACGGTCTCTGACTGCCGGCGGCAAGCCACTTAGGGTCTGCTCGTCCCGTCTGGGGGCCAGGCATGGAGATTCCAGAGGCCTGGCTTTGGGTGCCAAACCGTGTCCTTCCCCTGCGAGAAGGACTTCATCAAGGGAATCTTTCCAGGGGGGGCTGTGACAGAGCAGTGAGGTCTGAGAGCCAAATCTGGTTGGGCCAGTAAGGCGCAACTAGCAGTACTTGAAGCCCCTCTTCCCTGACCTTGCACAGGACCTGTGCAAGGAGGCTCACTGGGGGGAAGGCTTACTTCCGCTTGTCCCGCGGCCAGCTGTGTACTTAGGCATCCATGCCGAGGGGACCCTTGGTCAGGGAGTACCAAAGCGGGCAATGGGTGGAGTCCGGGGAGGCAAACAGGTTCCACCTATGCCTGGTCGAACCGCTCTCATATGAGCCGGACTGCGCGAGGATGGAGTCGCCACTCTCCGCGGGGCTCTTCCCTCAAACACGAATTGCAGGAACGGTCGGTCTCGTGGAAGGATCGAGATGTAAGAGTATCAAACAAACCATTCTTGGAGACGAACTGAGCCCAAGATGCGCTTCTGTATCAGCATCCTGAACAGCATCTTGTGTAGGCTTGTTAAGGAGGTGCAGATACAGAGTGGGGCGCAGCCCCCCCACCTTTTTTAAGGCACTATGAAGTCCGGGCTCTTAAACCTGGAAAACATCTTGGTTTGCGGGACTGGTTCGGTCGCACCTTTGCCAAAGTGTGATTTTGCTCTTTTACAAAAATATCTGCAGCTCGCTGCAGAGACGGCCACGGGAAGTCCGCTCTCAATAGGAGAAGTCCGCCGCTGGCTGGGAAAGTCCACTCTCTGAAAAGGAATCCTCCTTTGGAGGGGAGAAGTCAGCTGCTCTGCGTCGTAAGTTTCCAGCTGTAGAAGGTTTTGAAGAGATTATAGTATTTTTATTCGCCAAACTGTGAGAGGAAATTTTGTTCTTTTACAAAAATATCTGCAGCTCGCTGCAGAGACGGCCACGGGAAGTCCGCTCTCAATAGGAGAAGTCCGCCGCCGGCTGGGAAAGTCCGCTATCTGAAAAGGAATCCTCCTTTGGAGGGGAGAAGTCAGCTGCTCTGCGTCGTACGTTTCCAGCTGTAGAAGGTTTTGTAGAGATTATAGTATTTTTATACCCGTATGTATGGGACAGAGACTGGTGTGCGTGTGCCGTTCGCCAAGCCCATTGGCACTTTTAATTTATCTCAGAGATGATAGGTTCTCAAGAACAAACCCCAGTCTGTCTCTCAACACAGCATTGAGAGACCGACTGAAGGGGAACCATGGTTACCACAAAATAACTATGGTTATGAAAACCATGTTTTGTGAGAACCAGAGTAAAACGATGGTTACTGTAGTAAAGCCATGGTTTTGCCATAAGTAATCAATACAAAAATGGTTACTACAATTGTCCCACAAAAAACTTGGTTATTTTCATAAGGGAAGATATAACCAATTCCAAATATTGACACTATTAACTACAGATTCAAATATTAATATTGATGGCAACTTTCCATTGAGTTTAATAAAAAAAAAGAGAAGTTTTCTGACAAATTATTCATTACACTAATTTCGCTAAAGAACATGATATTCATATAATCATATTTAAAAAATGTTGGTTATGTTCAGTTTGGCTTTATCCCCTCCTCCCAACCAATAGATTTGTATTTGTCTTTCTGAAACAGTACTCTTCTAACACAATACTCTTGATTTTCCCTAATGGAACTTGTCAGCTCTAACAATAGAGAATGACTGTAAAGAATAACTTGCAAAGCGAGCACCTTATGACATGTAGTAAGTTCATCAATCATGTGACAAACAGCTAGTTGTCAAATGTAATCTGGTTGTGAGCCTCAAAAACTTATGGCCACTTTGGTTAAAGAATGCAACTGTCCATCTTTTTCATAACCCAAATGTGTTTTAACATAATCATATTAAGCACTCCTGAGAGCTGTGCTACTATATGAATGCAGCTATATATTTTCCTTTTCTCCTACTGCCTCTATCCGCTCTCCATCTCTCTCCCCGTCTTTCTTCTGCTGTGTGCTAAGGTTCGTTGTGTTGAGTGGGACAGTATCTGAATGTTAAGATCTTTTTTGCCACATTGAAAAACAGATAGCTTTTCCTTGAAATCACTTAGCATGAAGAGTGTGTGTGCCAAAGAAAAGGACTTTCTCTCTCTAACACATGGTGACTGTTTTCAAAACATTGAGAAGATAAAGATTACAAATAGAGTACTTTTGTGAGTCAGTCTTACTGAATTTAAAACTCCAATTACATGGACACTTTTTTTTTATAGTCTCTTTATAAAATAGACTAGGCCAGGTCTTTGTCTTTTGCCATTTTTGGCCTCATATATATGCCTAAGATCATGTTTTGGGGACAGGTAATGCTTTCTCCACAAGGTCCATTTAGGTTGACTAAATAGGAATGAGTGTTCGTCTGTTGGAAGGAAGGCATAGATGCTATACCTTGACTATTTAAGTTAGGCCAGCAACCTCAATCTCTGCCTTAATGGTGATGCCAATCATATTCAGTATTTGTAAGTGACACCTCTTTAGGACTTGTACATCAGTATACTCTTACAACAAATAGAATAACAAACAGATTAGGATAATAATAATTTAAAATAATATTCAACATTTTCTCTTGCTCTCTGGGAGTCTTTATGCATTCTACTTGCAATCCTAACATTCATCCTAAATAGTAACTGCTCAGCTTACATAAAGCCTACTGTCTAGTCTTTTGTTCAACCTCACTCTCTTTTGGAAGATTTCAAGCCAAAGAAATTACATGTAAATAGTTGCTATGAATCCACAAAGCAGTAATCATGGCATCCTTTCAAGGCTTACTACCAAATGAGCCCATTCTGACTAGAATGAACCTAGACTAGTTAGAACCTTCCAGTACTAATGCTGCTAGAGAAATATTGGACCAGCCCTTATGTCAGCCAGCAAGGCATGTTGCAAGAGGACGAATGGCATCAAGGAATGGCACGGTCACCAGGCCTTCCTTGTTTTGGAGAACAGAAAAACTAGACATGCTAGCATTATGCAAATGTGTTAGCTTCTCATGTTGAGGCATGTTAATGTCATGTTAAAACGTGTTAATGTAGTGATGCTTGTTATGCGAAATGCATCACAAGCATTAAATATGGAGGCAATGAATTGCTGCCTCGCTTTACTATATACCTGGTTGGTTGAGCGTCCTGGGGTGCGTCATGGTCAAGGACCCGCCCCTTTTCTTTGCCATTGTGGACTATGGAGTGTAATGCTGGGCCACGGGGTGTGCATTAGGGGCTGCCATTTGTCGAGCATCACATCAGCCGAGCTTAATACGGAGCTCCAGCTTAAACAAGTACTCGTACTAGTTTTGATTTGTCCTCGACAGGATTAGGTAAATTGCTTGGTCCGAGTTAGATAATTTGAATTGCATGTTTGCAAACTGAGATTCTTAATACTTGTTGCGTCTTAAAATACGTCGGGTGAGCTCAGCCAATGAATGTGCCTTCCCCTTTAACTATTTGCCCTCTGAGCCACAGTTGCTTTCTGGGGGGTCCAATTACCTCATGGTCTAGTGTGTAAGAGGATCTTGAGTTTTTGTTTTGTTTTATTTCTTTGTAAATTTGTTATGTAGCCTATATTGTTATTATAATTTTATTTCTTTCTTTTGTATGGTTTGACTATCTTTTTTGGGGATAGTCATTTTTTATTTTTGTTTCTTTTGTTTTGTTTACTTACATTTGGTTGTGTTTGTATGTTGTCTTTGAGGTTTTCTTTTTTTGTTTGTTTGTTACATTCCAGTATTTGTTTCATGATTAATTTTTCCCTGCCTGTGTTTCCCACGTGTTTTGCGTTGTCAACTGTTTTCACCTGTCCCTCGTTATTGCTAATTAGTCCCGCACCTGATTCTGTTTTCCCCGAGTGTTTGCATTTGTATTTAAGCCCTGTGTGTTCCTCAGTTCCTTGTCTGCTATTGTTTATGTTAGGTGTTCTCTGTTCCTGTGTTTTCATTACATGTTACCTGTTGGGATTCTACGCTATTGTCATGTGCATTCTCTATCTTATTCTCTATCTTGTGCTGCTGAGCCAAGACGAAGGGCTGGCCGTGCTCCCCAGACTCCAGAGACCTGAAGCGCAGGTGCTGCTGCTCAGCGGACAGGCCGACCCGCTGGAGGATCGCCTTTTTGAGGTCCACGTACCCCAGAAGGTTCTGGACTGGCAGTTGTTGAGCCGCGAGCTGGGTTTCTCCTGGAGTAGAAGGCATCGCGGGGCCAGCCAGATACCTCCCCGGACCTCTCAGCTCCAGGTAAGCCTCCGGGTCATCCTGCTGTCCCATCTTGTGGAGCAGCAGATGGGGGGTGGGGTTGCAGCCTGTGCTGTCTCCGTCGCGGCTCCTCTGCTAGCTATCCAGCTCCGGAACAGCATGCTTTCTTCCTTCTGGCCCTGGAAGAGAGCCTGGAACCGCACCTCTTGCTCGTCCAGTAGTCCCAGAAGGGCTTGGTGGTGCTCCTGGTGAAGACTGGCGAGCGATTGATTTACGTACGCAAATAGCGTGGTTGTTTGAGTCTGCATGGCGGCGGCACTCTCCTCCCTGGGTTTCGGCACCAGTGGAGTAAGGTTCAATAAAAGGAAGGAAGGAGGCTGACTGAAAGGGTACTGTCCAGAGAGATTATAGCATGTGCTGCCTTGTGCCAGACACACATGCATACATTAGCAAACTTGAAGACTTTCTTCTTCCAAAATTCATGTCATTATTCCATATAGACCGGATACAGTATTAGGTTGGATTGCCTCGTCCTCACTGGAAATTTGATTGAACAGTGAAATGATAGACATTTAACTGGATGACTTAACATGTTCTTCAAATTAAACTAGATAAACAATTTCACAGCAGTTTTTAAATGATGAGTATCTGATACTCAATACACTCCTTACAAAACAAAAATATATGCCAATATATGAAATATGTTTACATACATTGAAATGAAGTGCAAATATTTTCAATATCTGAAAGCTGCAATTCATTATGTATTATTCAATATGTTGTCTTATTTTAATATAGTAATAATGTATTCTATATATTTTTAGTTATTTATTGAAATATTTAATACATTGACAGTTTATATACACGAAAATATATTTGCTTTGTGGAAGGGTCTTAATAACATTAAGAGGCTTATTCAAAGAGTAAACAACAAATGACAAAACATGAATAAAATTTTACATTATTCAATTTATTTGTCTTTTATTTTTTAAAATTTTCT
This sequence comes from Triplophysa bombifrons, assembly GCA_029783895.1. Classification (NCBI taxonomy): domain Eukaryota; kingdom Metazoa; phylum Chordata; class Actinopteri; order Cypriniformes; family Nemacheilidae; genus Triplophysa; species Triplophysa bombifrons. The sequence continues at coordinate 17,585,722 of CM056466.1, forward strand.
ACAGGGCCATGACATTAAGAAAGCAAACATTTACAAAGACGATCAGGTGTACAGCACAGCATAAATCATATTCTACCTCTGCACTTTGTGTTTCTGATTGTGTCTGCCATATTCCTCCTATATATATATATATATTCTTTTATCAAGCATAAATTTGTTTAAATTATTAATTGTTTGTTTTTGTCCATGGCACATTTCCAAAATGAAAACAGATCACTATCACAATAGTATGTATTTGAAGTGCTCATCTGACATAACACAAATTTTAAATGCTTCACAAATACATAACATAGATGATTAATCCGTTAGATGCATCAAAATATTATTTGATTAATTAAGAATTAGTGAATAAATTTTTGTGGAAAAAATTGTAAATTAACTAAATTATTATTTCAAATCAGTCTTTATTTTATTGTCATATTGCCATGTCATCTGTATTACCCATCTTAAAGAAAAATGTCAGGTTTTGTTGAAGCAAAAACCCCAAAGCTTAGTAAGATTTTACAATATGTTCAATGTTCAAGACACTGAAAAACGTGAGAGGTTAAGTAATGTGATTCACAGCTATCCTTGCATAGCACAAAGCTGACTACAGAAATGTAAAATATGTATATTTTGTGCAAAATGCATAACAAGAGGTTGGTGCAAATAGAATATGTTGTCTCTAGAACAAGAATCATTTTGGAAATGTTCAACTGCAGCTCATTGTATCTTTATATCTATTTATATATTTTCAACATGATATCACACATTTATACAAGGTAAGGAGTTATAATCTCAATAAACTCGCAATTGTACTGCCTCCAGCTGAGTCCATACTCTATTGTTCACACATTTCTCAAAGCAACTTGTCATTTGACAAAATCAAAAAAACAGGGTTATTTAACTTTTTTTCTGTACCGTATAGATAAGATAGTGCCCCAGAAATGTCCTTCTCTAATAGAATGTCTTAAAGACATCAGTTTCAATATTTTGTGTTTATTATTTTCCAAAAGAATAAAAGGCTACTTGGCACTGAAACTGTAACAAAATCTTAGAAATACTGTCAACTACAGGACAAAAGCTTCAAATATTTTAGGCATACTAAAGGTACCTTGAAATTGATAATAATGGTTTGGCATTTTTCATTTCGATCGCAGAAAAACCCTGGCTAATCTATATTGCTACATCCAAGTAACATATGATAATGTCAAAGCTCCTCATTTGAGGGGAAACCTTTTGTCAGTCTGAGTCCAAAAATAGAGAGGATATTCTTTACAAGTTTGGTTTCTTTTCGACAGGTGCTTATAGAGCGACTGACATCATGCCACAAACAAAGAAATTTGGCATTGTTATAGCACTACAAGACATTATTTGTAGAACAGTGTATTCGCCTACATGGCTAATATCTAGACACATTTTCCTAGTTTTCATCAGCAAGCAGTCACAAAGATGTCTGTAATGAATATGTTTACTTTCTTATGGCATATGAGACAAAGGCAGTGTGGCTGATACTAGTGATGTCTTTGAAAAGTTATCCAGATAAACCCAACAAGCAAGTATTTGAATGAGAGTGCCTTATAAGTACCTTTGAAGCTTGCAAGGCACTCTTAACCGTCTTTGACTCTCTCACTCAAATGTGACGCTATATGGAAAGCAGCACATCCTGTATAACCCTAGTGCCATTTTTATATCCCTTGTGTCACAAAAACCATTAACCAACATACAGAATAAAGAGTAATTTAATGCTAAATATAAAATCGCATTCCAACATCAAGACAATAGTTTACATTCTTTCTAAGTATCTACTGTAGTCCATCTTCAAAAATGTAAGTCTGCAAATGCACAAATATACTACTTTTCATTTATGTATATTTGCCATCAAAAGTTGAATCCAAAACTACTGTCTAGTGGATCAAAAAAGAGATAATATATATATATTTATATATATATATATATATATATATATATATATACACCCCGAATCCTCTCAATGTGTCACACAACTTGAAACACAATAGTCTCTCTCTCTCTCTCTCTCTCTCTCTCTCCTTCTGTCTCTCTCTCTCTGTTAAGCACTGAGTTTGTACCTTGTAGTTACATTTAGCAAAGCTCAAAATTATATTGACATCTCTAACACTTTATATATTTACATGAAACTAAATAAACAGTAAGATAAGATATACACAATAATCTTTATGAATTTCTCTACTTTTTTATTTCTATGAGTAAATTATTATTTTTCTTTTTCCCACCAAGACGTTTTATTGCTGTTAATGGAACCCTATTATAATATAAAATAAAAGAATATCCAGAACATAGACCAAAGAAAGTGCAGTGTACGTCATCACATGACTGTGATTGTAGGTAGCATTGTTTAAATCAAGCTGTTGACTGGGTACAGAAACGGGTAAGCTTCCCCCATGCAAACAGAATCATCTAAATACATAAACTCATAATGCATATTAATTGAATGGTGAGTGAAACATATTACGAAGCCACAACAAATTAGTTTGCCACAGATTCTGTCATTGACCTTCATGTCATTTAAAAACAGTATGCTGTTAATTTATGCCTATTAAAAAAGAACCTTTGGGCAGGTTTTTTAATCCAACATTAATTGTGCCTAATGAATAATGATGCTCCTAAAAAAATTAGAATATGGAATGCCTTTATGCCGTTTATTTCTTCCAAATTCTTCTTGTGTGTCCCATTGAAAGATAGCAGTAGACAGGTTTAGAATGACATAAGGGTCGAAAATCATTTTGTCAACTATTCCTTTGAGAAATAGAAGGGAGCTATTATTAACTATTATTCTACGTGTTTGCAGATTAGCATTTTCTCAAGTATGATATATTGTGTCTGTGTGTACAGTATAGTAAGAGCTCCCTTTCTTTTGTTCATAATGCAGACCTTATCTCTTATTCCTTTAGGAAGATATGTTACATTTTATGACACAAATTTCAAAATGGGAGATTGACTATCATTGAAACAAAAATGAGACAAATAGTTATTTTTTGTTACTTTAAAGAAAACAAAAACAAATGAAAGAAAAACAAAAGGGGTAAAATTAGTGGGGTTGTAGGGCACCCTGTATTTTGGGCTTTTTATTTAAGTAAGTTGCCCAGTACACCAGGTTAAAGGTTCCGAAGAGCAGCGGGAACGCTATTCTGGCAATCCTATCAATCTTGCTGACGCTGTTGAAGGTCTTCTTCGCCTCAGGTGGTTTGGGTTTGGGCTCTTCCTTGGGGTCGGTTGGGGGTGGGGGGGCACTTTTAGCAATAGTTGCCAAACCAGGGTCTCTGGCAATGTTGGCAGCAAAAGATGTGGCCGTTGCAGCAGTGTAGGTGTTGTTTTTCTTCATTAAGGACTCCTTCTTCTTCTTTTGCTGCAAAGGAAGTCAAAAAACGTGCCATTGAATGTCACTAATGTCGGATTCTGCAGCTACACAACTCACTTTTTTTTTAAAAGAAATTACAGACCTGCCAACCTTGGATTATTTTTTTGAGTACCATCAGCCAGACAGAACACAGGTTTTTAACATATAACATATCGGTTGTGAAAAAAGCATCACAATCACATTCTTTAAAATTACTTTTATTATTGAACAGAGGTATTTAAATTTAAGAGACATATGTGTATATTGTGTGAGTAAATAATATTAAGTGAGATACCCTCGGTGTGTATCAATCATTTACTTTTTACTTGCAGTGGCACTTGCTCTTGACTGCTTTGTACAATTTAGTAAACTAGTCTCACATGTCTCTAATAAACATGTTAAAAAATAATAATAAAATAGTTTTTTCTGACATTCATAATAAGCATTTTTTCTTTTTTTTTTAATTTTCTTTTTAACACCTCTCGGTAACTTTCCATGCTGCACACATGCACTTCCTGGCCTGCCATAATCTACTTTAATAATTATAAACTTTAATAAATAAGTAATCTCAAAAGTTTGCATATGACATTTTATTTTATTGACAATTATCGAGAGCTCGATTTTGCAGAGCGCATTCAATCCGCTCCGCTGTCAGGCGGATTCCATTTTCTGAAAGAGAACAGTGCCGGCACGCCGTTTATGTTACCAAAACTTGATGCTCTCTCGCAAATATAAGTGCACATTATTAAGTGTGAGAATCCACCAGCGCAATCTGTACCTATGGTACTTGGTAAAATCATGGTAACTTTTCGTGAGAGCTCATTTATAAACCAGAAGTAATGTTAGCGCATCTTCCGGGAATGTACACGTTATCAAATGAGCCCGAGAATCATCGACTGCATAGGATTAAGCTAATTCAATATTTCAACTTTCCACATCCACCCGATCCATTTACCTTAGAGCTCAGAAGACGTCTTGACTCTTCGTTTAAAACAATACGTCAGAACGTGTGGGTGGAAGGGGATCACGCAGGATTTTGTTGTTCTGCCGATTTGCTAACTCTTGTTATTGATTGATAGGCCATAGGACATGTCAATCATCGCCGCATTCTTTTTGGGGGAAGAACTCCGTGCTATGATTGGATATTTGATGATTGGTTCCTTTTTTCTGTTGCTTGTTTTAAGTACTGCACGCAGCATCCATCAGGTTTTTGCGTAGTTTAGAGTGACAAATCGTACCAGCGTACTTTGAGGTCAAAATGCGTACATGCTACGCAAAATGCGTGCAGGTTGGCAGGTCTGAAATTATTCGAAAAGCATTTGCTTCCAACACACATAAATAGTTCTCCCGCAATTAAAATTCAGTCATTACTATGTAATTTATCTCATATGGCCCTCATGTCTTTCTGAGCCTGTATCACCATTTTATTCTGTGGAACATAAAATTAGATATGTTTAAGAATCTCAGAGTTGTATTTTTATCTGAAATGGAAGTGGGTGATGAGTTTAAGGACAAACAAAATATTAAAATCCAAACATTTTGAAGTTGTATCATATTTTTGGACTGACAGTCAGTATTCGCTGAAAATCTTCCCATTCACTGTATCTCATAAGTGCACTGTAAGTCGCTTTGGATAAAAGCGTCTGCCAAATGACTAAATGTAAATGTAAATGTAAATCTCTCAAACCATTTGCATTAAATACAAAATGAAAGGTGTTACATTTCAGTCAATAATAATAAAAAATATTTTACAGACACTGTCACAAGGCTAGTGCCATGTTTTAAAGGTGTCATGTTTGGACAAATGTAAATGTAGATACAACAAAGACTTTCAGCAAATAACGACAGCATATTCATCACACAAAGCTATCGTATTGCTTTGTGAGACCTTGGAAATATCAAATTATCACATACATTAAGTCACATAAACAAGTTTAGTAGAATATTAAAATTTATTTTTGATTATATGAAATCTATTCTTGAGTAAAGGAAACACACTTCAAAATAGGAAAGGACATGAGGGTGAGTAAATAATATCTGATTATTTTTACCAGCCAACCCTTTAACATTTAAAACCAATGTTAGCATTTTTTTTCTCTATTATTTGAGATGCGAAATGACTTTACCTTTTCTGGCACCACACTTTTCCCATCCCAGGCGTATCCCCTCTTTGTGAAGTAGTTTACCGTGGCAAACTCAATGAGAGCTGAGAAGACAAAGGCATAGCAAACTGCAATAAACCAGTCCATGGCTGTAGCGTAGGCCACCTTGGGGAGAGAATTTCTGGCGCTGATACTCAGGGTTGTCATGGTCAGAACAGTGGTCACTCCTGCAATGTAGAAAGAGTATTCGGTTGTTAAGTGGTGACGTAAGAAATACCCTTTCCGGGTCCAAGCCTCTATTAATGTCAAGCGGGGCTACAGCTTAAACAGCTATTAATGATGCTGTTTACTCACATCGCATATTTAAGCGGAGCTCGAATTAACTCATAGTATACTTGCTTATGGAATCTCCGACATAAATATTTGAATGAATTATGAAAGATTAATCACTGACTGGTCATGTGGGATTTCGGTTCGAAGATAAATGTTAGGATCGTGGTTTTCCGATAGTTTTACAGCCAGGCTTAGGCATATGTTATAATTTTATGTTGTTTGCCTATAGCATCTAATTGAGTGTTTGGACCCGCAACAGTATATGACCTTCAATATATGGTGGTGCGTGAAGTCAGATTTAACAACCAAATAGAATGTGTTTGCGGTCGAACTAGCATTACAAATCTGACTCCCACCCCCAACCCCCAGAGGAACACCCACACACAGACTGATCCACATTGCACAAACCTGGAATAAGTTATAAATAAATAATTGAATACATTCTGTGAAATTCAAATATTCCACACACATTTAAATGGTTTTCCTATAGCTCAACTGGTAAAATACTACATGCAAAGTCAAGATAAGGCATTCAAATTCTCAACGAATGCACATCAAATCATCAAATGTATGACATGAATCCCCTGTAACGTTGCTTTGTTTACTCCTTAAATGTAATATTATTAAAAGTTAAAGGAGACTGCTACCACATATCTATTTGATTTTAAAGGAGCCATTCTTCATGTTTCTAATTTCCAAAAACGCTTGATATTTCAAATATTTCAACTTCACTTGATTAGTTAAAAACATGCAGATCTATCGAAATGTAAATTAGGTTTGCTAGTGAATGTGCAAACCTCTATGTTTGTTAGAGATCTCAGATTTGTTTTCCTACCATGGCGAGGGAAATGAAACCAGACCGTTTGGTGTCAGACCGGTTATATTAATTAATACGAATAACAGAAGCGTTAGTTTTGCCTTTTTATATTGGACCCGAGTTAGATAATAAAACAAGCAGATTGACCAGGAGACAATTGCAAGCAGGACTTCAAAGGACGTTTCATAGAAGTGTTTTAGAGGTAGGCTATGCGCACACACACACACACACACACACAATATCAGTCTATTACACAGTATATTCCCATATATGTTGTGACAACGCATTTGATATTGTTGGAATGTGGTGATTACGTCCTAAGATGCACCTGGACCTAAAACGCACAATATTCTGTCCAATGACATACAAAATTTGGAATTTTGGAATTTGACCAAACTTCCCAATGTCCAAACGGCACATTGTTAACATTGTTAACATATATTTTTATTTAAACACATCTTCCTTCAAAATATGGACTATTCAAATGAATTTGATCATTATTAAATATGCTTTTTTCCCCATAATTGAGTAATTTTCAAATCAAATATGTATTAGTATTACATTTATGCATTTGGCAGACACTTTTATCCAAAGTGATTTACAGTAGATTACATTGTACTATGCATTTTGTTTCTGACTATGTCCAATCCCAAGGGATTGAACCCATGATCTTGGCATTGCTAGCGCCATGCTCTTACCACTGAGCCACAGAAAAGCTAATTACAATTGATAAAACCGCACTGTACATAAAAATACTTTTATTTAGTACTGAAGTAAATTATATAAATAACCAATGACTTTAACACAATTTTGGGGATTTAAAGCAGATTTATTGAGAGATGAATGAATATTATTGTGAAGAGCAAGGCGGTACGAGAGCCGTGAGGGCATGACGCTGGGCCGGTGACGCGAGTGATAATGAGTGTCAGCTGCGCGTGCACCGGCTCCGTACCTCTCACGGTGGAGATCGGAAGCATAAAAGGACGAGTGGCAGAGTATACGATGAGAGAGGACTGGGCCCGGACATTTGTTAAGTTTGTATGTTCTTGTGGCCAGCAGTCGACCGTGAGGGGGCTGCCGGTCTTTTACTTCCGTGTTATTGTTTGTTTATTTTGATTAAAGTTTGTTAAATGTTCATCGGTTCCCACCTCCTTCCCTACAGTGAACTGTATTACAATTATCTTAGTCTTACTGCATAAATTTGTGCAGGATTTAGATTTTTTACAACAATTAAAAGCTCCTTTGGTAACACTCACAAACATCAGGGTTGACTCAACAAAACATGCCAAGTCGTTCGGAAATGATTAAAATATATGTTTACTCTCACATCTGTAAGATGTAAGTAAATACCATTACCCCACTGACCAAATGTAGACTTACTTACAACATCTTCAGAATGTAATGTGTTTGCTGTGTACCTCTAATTATACTGTAAATAGATTGTTCATGTTTATTTAAGTTTATGTTATTGGCCTTCTAATGGAATAATCTATAATAAGATATAAGCTCTTATGATTTACTAGTTTTTCTGTAAAACCAACGGTTTCCTCTGCCACACTATTTTCTCACTCCAAAGGGGTTTTCACCATCTTTTTCACCGATTTGTACAGTACACACGTCTGCCTTTAGACCATGATCATACCCCTGTCACCAATTCATTTCAGGGATAATGAATACTGCAATTTAGCAATAAAATAATGCTAAAGAGTACTTATTTATTGTCCAACATTCTACACTCCCACTGGCATGCTGGACACCCAATTATGAGCCTATTACATTATAGTTTGCATAAATTTGCATCTAGAGCAACTGTATTCCTAATAAAAGCTGCATCATTGCAGCAAATAAACTGCGGATTTACAAAGACCTACACAAAAATGTAAGCAGAGCCCCAGACATTAGCACAACTACTATATATAGTAGGGGTGTAACGATTTACCAATTCTACGGTTCGGGTCATCGGTTTCGATTCTGTTCGATGTGGGGGCAAGGTTCATGGCATGGCACCACCAATCCTAAAGAACACTAATTTTTTTACCCTTTGAACCTGATGATAATAATAATACTAACAACAATGTAACTTAATAAATGTATCTTTATTAACCTTATACACTAGCAATTAATACGTTTTTAACAGTGTTCGTACTACTATTAACAGTGATCAAATGTAAGGGAATACAAATTAGTTTTGTGATATAGCGCAAAGGAAAAATGATGTGTCACGTGACGTGAGCAGCGCATGTAGGGCGAGCATTTCCAACGAGCATCACGCAGTCTGCCATAGTACCATGATAACAATTCCCAATACATTAATTTTATGTTAAATACATTAATGAGCAAAACCTAATTTTACTGATGATGTAGATTGTATGATTTGTATTTGTTTTATCTACTTGTTTTATTTCTTATCGCATGCTTTGAAGGAAACATTAAAAGACGATTTGAGGATTCACTAGGTGTAGGAAAGAGTGATTGACAGTTTGATGCGATCGTTTTCCCCAACACAGATGACTTACTGTAGTTCTGTGAAGTTTATGATGAGAAATGATGATTCAGTCAGCGCAGGAGTGATTTACAGCGCGATGCAACCATTTTATCCTCTCACATACATACAACAGCAACATAAAACATAATTTAGAAATCATGAGAATTTATAACTTTTTTCTTGTCAATCCTTGTGAATTTACACTGTCATCACATTATTGAGCTTGATCAACGGTTTCTGCATTGCTGCTTCAGCTTACAAAGTGAACGCTTTATTCAGCCCCAGGGCATAAATATGGCTGACGCATGCGGTGGACGGGGCCAGGCCAGGGGAAGTGGGGATTGCGGTACGCCATGAGAGATATGCGGTTCGTATCTACAGTCGTGGCCAAAAGTTTTGAGAAATTCAAAAATATTCGTTTTCAAAAAGTTTGCTGCTAAACTGCTTTTAGATCTTTGTTTCAGTTGTTTCTGTGATGTACTGAAATATAATTACAAGCACTTCATATGTTTCAAAGACTTTGATCGACAATTACATGACATTTATGCAAAGAGTCAGTATTTGCAGTGTTGGCCCTTCTTTTTCAGGACCTCTGCAATTCGACTGGGCATGCTCTCAATCAACTTCTGGGCCAAATCCTGACTGATAGCAACCCATTCTTTCAAAATAACTTCTTGGAGTTTGTCAGAATTAGTGGGTTTTTGTTTGTCCACCCGCCTCTTGAGGATTGACCACAAGTTCTCAATGGGATTAAGATCTGGGGAGTTTCCAGGCCGTGGACCCAAAATTTCAACATTCTGGTCCCCGAGCCACTTAGTTATCACTTTTGCCTTATGGCACGGTGCTCCATCGTGCTGGAAAATGCATTGTTCTTCACCAAACTGTTGTTGGATTGTTGGAAGAAGTTGCTGTTGGAGGGTGTTTTGGTACTATTCTTTATTCGTGGCTGTGTCTTTGGGCAGAATTGTGAGTGAGCCCACTCCCTTGGATGAGAAGCAACCCCACACATGAATGGTGTTAGGATGCTTTACTGTTGGCATGACACCGGACTGATGGTAGCGCTCACCTTTTCTTCTCCGGGCAAGCCTTTTTCCAGATGCCCCAAACAATCGGAAAGGGCCTTCATCGGAGAATATGACTTTGCCCCAGTCCTCAGCTGTCCATTCACTATACTTTCTGCAGAAGATCAATCTGTCCCTGATGTTTTTTTTGGAGAGAAGTGGCTTCTTTGCTGCCCTTCTTGACACCAGGCCATCTTCCAAAAGTCTTCGTCTCACTGTGCGTGCAGATGCGGTCACAACTGCCTGCTGCCATTCCTGAGCAAGCTCTGCACTGGTGGCACTCCGATCCCGCAGCTGAATCCTCTTTAGGAGATGATCCTGGCGCTTGCTGGACTTTCTTGGACGCCCTGAAGCCTTCTTTACAAGAATTGAACCTCATTCCTTGAAGTTCTTGATGAACCTATAAATTGTTGATTTAGGTGCAATCTTAGTAGCCACAATATGCTTGCCTGTGAAGCCATTTTTATGCAACGCAATGATGGCTGCAGGCGTTTCTTTGCAGGTCACCATGGTTAACAATGGAAGAACAATGATTTCAAGCATCACCCTCCTTTTAACATCTCAAGTCTGCCATTCTAACCCAATCAGCCTGACATAATGATCTCCAGCCTTGTGCTTGTCAACATTCTCCCCTGAGTTAACAAGATGATTACTGAAATGATCTCAGCAGGTCCTTTAATGACAGCAATGAAATGCAGTGGAAAGGTTTTTTGGGATTAAGTTAATTTTCATGGCAAAGAAGGACTATGCAATTCATCTGATCACTCTTCATAACATTCTGGAGTATATGCAAATTGCTATTATAAAAACTTAAGCAGCAACTTTTCCAATTTCCAATATTTATGTAATTCTCAAAACTTTAGGCCACGACTGTAATATGTGGCAAGTACTCTTGTGTTTCTGTACTTCTGTACAGTATATTGTCATGCACACTCCACAAATGTTGTCAATGACAATGATGGCAACTATCAAAAATTCTTTGGAATAGTGTGTCTTTTGCACTACATATTTTCTTACTCCGACTTGAGACTTAACAATCCTTTTTCAATTACTCCGAGTACAAGCGACAAATCTCGCTGATTGGCAAGGATCAAAGAAACATATTGCCTAGTTCAGTAAAGGGGCGTATTTGTTCAATGAATTTGAGTCATGATATGCTCTTTTGCTATCATTTTAATGGCCCCCTTTGAAGGCAGAATCAATCATACACACAAAGTCTTAAAACAGAGATGCTAATTGGTTAGCACAATGTGCCAATGTGGTTAGTGTGGGTATGGGGTACAGCTTTCTGTACTTTTTTTTAATTTGTTGAAAAACACTTTGTGTTTGTTTGCTTCAACAAACTGTCTCTCTTTGGTAAAAACTCACTGCTATTTCTTCTCAGCATATAAAAAAAAATGTGCAAACAATTATTTTTCACAATTATTACATCCAGCTACAACATGACAAAGCTAAAGATTGCGCTAGCTGTGGTACTGTACAGAACAGGTCTTAACTTTTAGCATTCCCCTCTTTTGTCAAACATAAATAATTGTTACAGAACAGAAGCATGTGGAGTTATTAATGAAAGGGAGAGGGAAATTATTGTTTTTCCAATTTGATTCACTGATTTAAAGTCTCATGTAGTTTATTGAAGTGATGTTTTTACAAATTTCAAATGTGAAATGTTTTTATTTAACAATGGGCTATTTGATGTTTTAAGCAGGTGTTCTGACATCTGCGATTGGTAGTAAATTAAAGCGGTGTTATGATGCACCAAATATAATTTTTAGGCATTAAGCCATTCAGCCCAGAATCTAAATGGCATAGCTAAGCATAACAAATTTGTGATTAAAGTATAGTAACATTTTAATTGATTTATTAAATAATTTTCTGTATTTGAATAACTTCGTAACGAATGAATTCATAAAGAGTCTTAAGGCCCGGTTATACTTGACTTTCCGTGTCTGTCTCGCGCAGAAACACAGCTCATCACAGAAATCCGCGAATGTCTGAGCTTAGCTTACTGTTCGTGGTTTTAGTGTGTTGATTTTGTATCATTCTTCTTCGACAACGGGACACTGCAAACTTTCTGTGTGTGTATTGACACCTAGTGGAATAGTGGCATGCGCTGTTGTACGCGACACGTCCGTGTGGTCTCAAAAAATGGGCTGCACGCGGACGGGCTGTGCAGATGACTGCGGACCCTTCTGATGACGAAAATTGTGTCATGCGGACGGCGCGCAGACTTGGACATATGAACCCACACTTCTGCCTTTACAATGTCTAACTTGAGTTACGGGTCTAGTAGTCCTTTGGGTCATTTGGCTCTTTCTCCTTCTCTCTTCATTGATGACATTACAGTAAGCCTACAGTTATGTGACTCTACAATGTTATCCTGCTCTTGAGACCTTTATGGTGGCAATATGAGCCTTATTACTGATTTAATGTACTTCCAAAAGCCCAGGTGTATAAAGTATTACTTTCAACACAATATATGGCTCTGCACTTATTTGATATAGTTCCTCCTGTGGACCCATAATAATGGTCATATTTTTTCTTTAACATCACACTTTTGTGACATCATTGACTTCCTTATACCAGCATAAATCACAATATCCACATTACATCTTGTTATACGATCGAGCTCCGCAGGGCTGTTTGTTAAAATTAAGAGAAATCTTTTGTCTCTAGCATGCTATCTCAAGAGATTTGCAACATCATGTCTCACTAATAAGCTGCCAGATTCACAAAATAAAACTAAAGAAGCAAATTCTTCTTAACTGTCATATTTTTTCTTAACATTCCTAAAAAAATATTTTTCTCAAAATGTATTTACAAAGCATAGGTAATTTTATTTTAATTAAAAAAATTACGGTAACCTTAAGAAAATATCTGGGAACGTCTTAAGAAGGAACATTCTTACGAACTTCCTGTAATTTATCTTAAGAATATTCTTATATTTTGTCTTAAGAATAGTCTTGTGAATCCGGCCCCAGATTCTACACACAGATCCTGCTGCCATAGAACAACAAGAGAAACAACTAAAACCTTCATTATTTAGTTATTTGTGATGCATTTTATTGTTTTTTTATTTTGGGTTTGATTTAAAGACCCTTAACAAGACAAGTGCAAAGTATTTAAACAACATATTTTCCTCATCTCTAATACATCTAAAAAAATATATTTTCAAAGTGATTTAAAAACTACTAAGCTAAGCTTAGACTAAAGACTAAGCTTTATACAAAGACATGGGGTTCTACATAGCTACTGTTTGTGACAAAATTTCCTGTTTAATGTATCTCTGTGCTTATCTCAATAAGCTCTGTTGTCCAGAATCAGGACTTTTTCATTTGCAAAATCCTTCAACTGCACTGAAACGTCCGTTCCCTAAAAATCGATGCTCCCCATATTCCCTGGCGTGACAATACTTGTAGCCTTTTAACCGAAACCTTACGAACCAACTCAATAAACATCATGAAATGCTATAGAACTGTACATATACTGTATAAAGATGCATTTCGAGACACGTAGGGAACATGGTTGCACAATTAATTCATTGTTCTAGAAAAAGAAGCTAAATAATCAATTTAGTGTTGATAGTGTATTTATTGTTTTATTTTTTAATAAATGTTAAGAATGGGCACAAAAAAAAAAGAAATCATATGGTCTTGATTTTGTATTTGGGTGACCTTTAATAGGTTTAATCCTTGATTGTTCTAAAACATGCTGTTTTCACATACTGTACATTATTGCAGTATATGTCTTCACATTTCTGCCGAATGCTTGTTTTAGTTCCGCTGAATCCCCTCCATCTGTAAAGCTCTGACTGGTGAAGCTGACCCAGTCTGTTGTGATTTGTCACCCTAGTGTGCATCTAAAATGTACTGTCGCTTACCATATGTGATTGTTACGATTGTTCACCCGCTCATAGGCCATATTAACAATGTTCTGCCCTACCATAACCATGAGCATTGTAACACACTGGATCGTATTATTAGTTATCAATAGGTGTGGCTAAATCTTAATCAAAAATGAAAGTGAGCTCAGCCATGGCAACTGCATACTACTATTATGGGGGCTCCTCTTCGTCTTCTCTAAAGCAGCTCTACAAGGCCTTGACCCCTTTTTCAGATGTCCCTTGGGTAAGCATTAATTGTGGGGGTTTGTGATCTCATAAGCTCGTTGTAGTCCCTATGAGCCGTTCGTTGTATTTAAAAAGCGATTTTTGTTAAAACTAACATAATATATCCCTTTAAAGTGAACTTTGAGATATTTTTATGTTAAAACAACAACGTTACACACTAAAAGACGTTTCAAAACAGAATATGGCAATAAGTCATTTGTCATAAATGTGTATTTGCAGGTACAAGTTCGAAGGAGCAAATACATTTCTACAAGGCTGTAGTCAAGAAGGAAATGGGACACTGACATATGCCCCATTAAATGTTTCTCTTAGATGCCAGCATTTCTAGAGTGGTCACTCAGGAGACCTAACATGAGATCTCCCCGACAAGCTGGCAGAAGAAACTTGTTCCTTTCTGACAAATCTCACATAATGCATGGCACACAAATACAAAAACACTCAGACGCATAACCCTCCAGGCACATTTTAAGTAAGAGCACTATTGGGCTCATTGTCATATTAAGCATTTGTGTTTCAGCAATTGTACGCATCTCTTAAAATAACAATTAATGCAGGCTACGTTTAAAGTATTTTTGGGAGAAAATCTAAGAAATTATCTAATGATGAGATTACAAGCACCAGAATTTAATTAATTTTACTGTGTTAGCAATCTTTGAAATGGCGTTATGGCCTCAGCCATATATATATTCACTGAATGTTTTAAATTTTATGTGATTTTAAAGAAAACAGCAAATCATAAAAAAATGGGTTTTCTCAGGCAGGCTCACAATTTAGGTTGATTTCTGAAGATAAATTAAATCCTTGGGATAAACCTGATTGGCTCCCAAGCTGTGAAATCTGACCCAAAACCTTTTTGCCTCCCTACCTAGACAACATGTGACATTGCACTATACTGATAACAAAAAACACTTTAGCTGTATGCAAAAACAGTAGTTCACAACAAGTAGTTCACCATGTGTGTTCTCATTACAAGTGAAAATTAGTTTTGTTGTATTTTCTTTTACAACCTCAGAATGCTCCACATTGAGTTCAATAACAAATGTATATTAAGTAATTATATTTAAATAAGTATTGTACTTTAGTGAGGTCTATTCGTAAAATAAAGCAATCATTTCACAGTTTTACGAAATATCTCTATATTAGCCTAATAGTGGGGCTGCTTAAATCCATTTTTGAGCCGAATCGTTCACTTCATGGTACAAGCACCAAATTTGGTACAAATGATGTCCAGGAAATACCTTCTAATAAAAGTACGTTGCCCAGCTGAAAATCCGAGAGGGCCGCCAGTTTTCAGATGGCCGCCTCGTCAAACGCCAAAAAAAGTTTTTCGAGGTAGAACTTGAATTAACAGAAGAATGTTAATGATCCAAGCATCAAAATGAATGTATTATGACTGGAATAACTCGATGGTGTCAATTGAATTCCAATTTGGCCACCAATTTTCAAGATAATGGCTATTAAATGACTAAAAAGTAGCGTTTTCGCGTTTTTTCTTCAGTTTTCTGCAATGATCTTAAGTGAAAATCTGCAGAATTCTGAGGGATGTGTTTTTTGTGTGAATCATTTGTGAAAATGTGTCCAAACTTTTGACTGTCACTCACCACACACACGCACACACACACACATACAGCAACACAAGCGTTCTTTACTGAAATAAAAGTACTAATGATAATTCATTAAAATTCTGTGGTCAACATTTATTGGTTAGTAATTTTTTATAAGAGTGATGTCAAAGCACAACCAGGGCACACTGGTGACATCACTGCTGTGAGACTCAGCATGGGGTTCAGTGTCAGCTTGTAGTGTACTAACTTTAGTTGTAGTTTACTAACTGTTGTAGTGGTGTACTCACTGTAGTTGTAGTATACTTTAGTGTCCCAAATGCTATCTAATAAGCCCCTGTATAGACTCAACTAGAAGTTTAGTTAGTTGTAGTATTGTAGTTAGATAGCCGCACCTGAATTGCAAGCGCGAGATAGCCGCTTGCAAGCGTGCAAGCGCGGGATAGCCGAGCCAAGGGTAACGGGGCTTTAGTTACCTGGATGGTGTACAGATCGGACGGGATTTATGGCACTGGATGAACGATCGGGCTAGGTTTAGGGCACCAGATACTTGAACCTAGTTGCATCCCATATTCCAATGTGCTATGATATTTTGTATGTTTGGGTGGTAAAAGGATAATCCCTCGACCTTCAACTGTATAAAATGTCTGCCGATAATCCATTGAGTTGTGCTACTAAAACTGACTGGAGCAAGTGTTGCCTCTGTCAGACAGATACAAAAGCAGCGTTGAAGTCTCACCCTACCCGTTATGAGTGTAGTTCTGACGGCTATTCCATGATAGCCAAAAACATACCTCTATTTCAGGCAATCAACCTGTTGCCCATCAGGTTAGACACATCCAGATTGGATGATGGAGGTGGCATTGAGGATACATTGAGGCGAAACGGTGGAATATATCACCAAAATTGTTTAGCAAAATGTTTAGCAACTACAAACTCAAGCGTGCCACTAAAAGAGCAGCTGAAACTCAAAATGATCCTTGTGAAGGACATCAAAAAATTCGAAGGGCTAGCACTGAAGTACAGCAGTGTTTCTTATACGAAAAGATGGAACCAACATCAGAGATGCGACAAGCCATGACCATGCAGCTGAATGAGAGGCTCAATGAATGTGCTCGTAACCTTAATGACGGAAAGCTTCTGGCATTATTGAGTGGTGGAGATGTGGTGGTCCTAGAACTTAAATACCACTGGTCTTGCTTAACGGACCTGTATCACAGAGAGAGGGCACACATTAAAGCGGAAAAACAAGAAAAAATCCAGTCGTCTCAAGAAAAGGAAGCCTTTCATTTGGTGTGCTCTGAACTTCTGACCTATGTCATTGAGGCAAAAAAAAAAAACAGTGATGGGCCTTCTGTGTTCCGACTTGCTGAATTGGTTAATCTTTACAGGGAGAGACTTAAGCAGTTTGGGACAGACCTACCTGATGTGAATGCGACCCGACTGAAAGAAAGGCTTTTGGCAGGGATACCTGGACTTGTAGCCTACAAGAAAGGGCGAGATATACTTCTGGCATTTGAAAAAGATGTCCAGTCTTGTCAGAAGCGTCATCCGATGCTGATGCCATTATTCTGGCCAAAGCTGCCCAGATATTGCGCAGGCACATGGTGAATCACAAGTCTAAGTTTGAGGGCAATCTCTATGAGAGTTCAGTGCACGATTCCTTTCCTCCAGCTCTACTTCAGTTTGTCTGTATGATTGAACATGGGGCAGATATAAAATCTCAGCTGAAATTTGGAGCGACTACAAATGATCTGGCAATGGCTCAGCTCCTTCAATACAACTGCTTTGCCAAGTGCAAAGAATGTGCTGCCACACAAAGGCATTCCAGAGACAGGGAAACCCCATTTCCGGTCTATATAGGGATGTCTCTTTATGCTAAGACCAGAAAGAGACACCTTGTGGAAATGCTGCATGACCATGGTCTTAGTGTTCCCTATAATCGAGTACTTGACATATCAGCTCAGTTGGGAGATGCAGTTGTAAACAGATACATTGAAGAAGGTCTGGTTTGTCCCCCCAAACTAAGAAAAGGCCTCTTCTGCACAAGTGCAATGGATAACATCGATCACAATCCTTCATCTACAACTGCGACTTCATCATTTCATGGAACCAGCATCTCCATCTTCCAACATGCATCATCAGAAAATCAAGGCGAAGTTCGAGAACCAATTCTTATTAAGAACAGCAGTGTAAAGAAAGTCCCGGAACTTCCTGATTCCTATACAAATGTCCACCCTGCTTTCTTCACAAAAAAGAAGCCATCTCCTCCAAAGGGCAATGTCACATATGCATCTCTGCCAACTCTCCTCCTGACAAATGAATATGAATGGCTGCAGAAGGTTAGCCTAACACAAGATGTAGATGATGAGGTTAACATCACTTGGTCAGCTCACCATGCAGAGAAGAAGCGAGGTCTTGCATTTGATGTGAGCATTACCTCACTCTTCCCCCTTCTTCGCGATGAGGCCCATTCTATTGCCACAGTGAGGCATACCATGAACAAAGTCAGGGATGCTATTGCACACCTCAACCCTGGTCAGGTCCCTGTGATAACTGCAGACCAGCCTATTTATTCTATTGCCAAACAAGTCCAGTAGCACTGGCCTGACCTGTATGGTGAGGACAAATTTGTTGTAATGTTTGGCGGTCTCCACATAGAGATGGCTGCATTCAGATCACTTGGGACCCTGCTTCAGAGTAGTGGGTGGACAGGTGCTCTTGTGGAGGCTGTGGTGGCCTCTTCAGGATCAGCTGACTCCTTTCTTTCTGCCTCAAGTGTCACAAGAACACGCCACATGCACCAAGTTACAGCATGCTGTCTGAACATGCTCCGAAAGGAAGCATATGAGTGCCATTGTGCAGAACAGAATGATGGAGCGCTGAATTTCAATGACTGGTGTGAGAAGTGCAGGAAGGAGAGTCCTCAGTTTCAATTCTGGGAGCTTGTGTTGTCAATGGAATTGGTGATTTTCTCGCTGGTCAGGTCTTTCAGAGAGGCTAACTTCAACTTGTATTGTCAAGCACTGTCTGCTCTAATCCCCTTCTTCTTTGCAAACAACAATGTGAACTATGCTGGATGGCTCCCCATTCACCTCAGAGACATGGTTTCTTTGGAGCAAACTCACCCTCAGATTTTCAATGAATTTCAGCTGGGAAAGTTTGTGGTCCACAAGACTCACAGGGAGTTCTCAGGCATAGCCATTGACCAAGCTCACGAGCAGGCTAATGCAGTTGTTAAAGGTGATGGTGGTGCCATTGGAGTTACTGAGGATCCATCTGCACTGAGGCGGTGGATGGTGTCTGGACCAAAAGTTAGCCAGTTAGTCAACCAGTATGAGTTGGCATCTGAGGTCAATGAAGCAACTGAAGATATCAGGCATCATGAGCAGACTCGTCAGTCTCAGAAGTCCTTCACTGACAAGGTCCAGAGGTTGTTTGCTGTGATGAAGGATCTGGGTAATCCTTTTCAGGAAGAGTCCAAAGATCTGCTCACATTGGACACAAAAAACATTGCACATCCCAGTGCTGCTGAGCTTGTAAGAACTCACTTGGAGAAAGGTCAAGTTGCCTTCAGAGACTTTTTCAATGGTCTGGGTGATGAGACTTCCTTCTATAGGCCGATTAAAAAGAACAAAGTTGACTTCTTTCGCCAAGAAGCAGCTTCAGCTTGCAGTGACATGATGAAGCAGGTACTCAAAGATGACTGTCGCCTGTTCTCACAGCTCTTTATATCCTGCCAATCACGAGAGTGTGACCTGCTTGAGTTCTTTAAGCATGAGAATCAGTCTTTCCCTGCAGCACTGAGTGACACAGGGAAACTCTACTACGGCCAGAAGTCTCAGCTTGCAAACATTTTGGAAGCTACCATTTCTCCTCCTGACAAACAACCAGAATGTGGTGCTATTATCATTGATGGTTCCTCTCTTGTGTATTCATTGTCTCCAAAGACATCAAAGACCTTTGAGGAATATGCTGTCCAAGATGTAGTTCCAAAGATCCAGGCATACTCATCAAAGTATGAGCGAACAGACATAATTTTTGATGTCTACTGGACTTCAAGCCTGAAGGCTGAAACAAGGTCAAACAGAGGTAGGGGAGGTCGACGTAGAGTGACCGACAAAACCAAACTACCGCCCAACTGGAAAACTTCTTGCGAGACAATGAAAACAAGACTGAACTCTTTGGGTTCCTAGCAGAGAAGATAGTTACCTTGTGTCCTGACAATGTCGTAGTTGTGACCAAAGGAGAGCAGGCTCTTACAAACAAACCCATCAGCCTTGAAGGTTTAAGTCCTTGCAACCACGAAGAAGCTGACTCCAGAATCTTCACACATGCTCTTCATGCAGCCAAGCAACAGATAAAGTCTGTGTTGATAAAGGCATGCGACACAGATATTCTTGTGGTTGCAGTCAATGTTTTTGCGACTCTTCAGGATGCAGGCTTGGAAAAGATCTGGATAGAATTTGGCCAGGGTCAGTCCATTACATTTACATTTACATTTAGTCATTTAGCAGACGCTTTTATCCAAAGCGACTTACAAGTGGGGTAGGTAATGGAAGCAATTAGGACATCATAAGTACAACAAAAGCATAAGTGCAATCAAAAATAAGGTTCATATAGTCCAACACAGTATACAGAATCATTCATACATTTTTTTTTTTTTAAAGAAGAGAAGAAAAGAGTAGAGAAGAGAGTTGAGTCAGAACAGATCAGTCAGATGTCAGATGTTGGCGGAAGAGATGTGTTTTCAGGCGTTTCTTAAAGATGGCTACAGAGTCTGCAGATCTTGTAGCAGCAGGCAGATCATTCCACATAGGTGGAACAGATCCGGAGAAGGTGCGCGAGAGAGATTTTTTACCTTTATGGGATGGCACCACAAGACGCCGTTCGTTTGCAGATCGTAGGATCTGGCGGGTACATATGTCTGCATTAGTGAGTGAAGATAAGGTGGTGCCAAACCAGTCGTGGTCTTGTAAGCCAGGAGCAGAGTCTTGAATTTAATGCGAGCGACTATAGGGAGCCAATGTAGCTTAATGAGTAGAGGAGTGACGTGTGCCCTCTTCGGTTCATTAAAGATAACTCTTGCCGCAGCATTCTGGATCATCTGTAGAGGTTTGGTTGTGCAAGCTGGAAGTCCTCCCAGTAGTGCATTGCAGTAGTCCAGTCTGGACAGGACTAGAGCCTGTACTAGGACTTGCGTAGCATGCTCCGATAGGAAGGGTCTAATTTTCCTGATATTGTAGAGGATGAATCTACAGGACCGGGCGGTGCTGGCAACTTGATCTGTGAAGTTGAGCTGATCATCGATCACCACTCCCAGGTTTCTTGCCTTTCTGGAAGGTGTGATGGTTGATGAGCCCAGTTGAATGGAAAGGTTGTGATAAGTCTTTATATCAGCCGGGATTACAAGCAGTTCTGTTTTTGAAAGGTTCAGCTGTAGGTGATGGCCGTTCATCCAGAGTGAGATGTCGGCTAGGCAAGCTGAGATGCGTGCAGAGACAGTCGGATCGTCAGGGCGAAAAGACAGGTAGAGTTGTGTATCATCCGCATAGCAGTGATAGGAAAAGCCATGTTTCCTAATGACAGAGCCTAGGGATGTCATGTAAACAGAGAATAGCAACGGACCAAGCACTGAGCCCTGAGGAACACCTGTGTCAAGATGTTGGTAGTCAGACACCTCACCTCTCCAAGATACACTAAATGACCTACCTGAGAGGTAAGACCTGAACCATTGTAGCACCATTCCGGAGACCCCCATAGCCTTGAGAGTGGACAGGAGGATGTGATGGTTAACAGTGTCGAAGGCGGCAGATAGATCCAGTAGGATGAGAACAGATGAGTTTGAGGAAGCTCTTTCCAGTCTCAGGGCTTCAATGACAGAGAGCAGCGCAGTCTCAGTGGAGTGACCGCTCTTGAACCCAGACTGGTTGCTGTCCAGGAGGTTGTTCTGGGCGAGGAAGGATGAGAGCTGGTTACATACAACACGTTCTAGAGTTTTCGCAGCGAAGGGGAGTAGGGATACCGGTCTGTAGTTTTCTAACAATGCAGGATTAAGAGTAGGCTTCTTTAGTAGTGGGGTAATACGGGCCTCTTTGAAGAGTGTAGGAAATGTGCCAGTGGTGAGAGACGAGTTGATAATGTGAGTCAAAGAGGGAACAACCGATGGAGAGATGGCCTGGAGGAGATGTGTGGGGATGGGATCTAGAGGGCAGGTAGTCGGATGGTTAGAAGAAATTACCTTTGAAACTTCCTCTTCAGATAGGAGGGTGAAGGAGGGGAACAAGCATGTGTCTGGGGATTGACTGTGATCAAGAGATGGTGGCGCAGAGAATTGATTGCTGATGGTGCTCGTTTTCTTTACAAAGAACGATGCAAAATCGTCAGCTGTTAAGTCTGATGGAGGGGGGGGGTGGGCGGGCAAAGGAGAGCGGAAAAGGTTTTACAGAGAGTACGAGGGTCAGGAGAGTTGTTGATTTTAGTGTGGTAGTATTGGGTTTTCGCAGAGGAGACATCCGCTGAGAAGGAAGAGAGAATAGACTGGTAGAGAGAGAGGTCAGTGGGTTCTTTTGATTTGCGCCACTTTCTCTCAGCAGACCTGAGAGAGACGCGATGCTCACGGAGAACATCAGATAACCAGGGGGCAGAAGGAGATGCACGAGATGGCCTAGATCTTAGAGGGCATAAGATTTCTAAGCAGGTGGTTAGTGTGGAGCAAAGGGTTTGGGTGGCGGTGTTAGCATCAAGGAGAGAGAACTGTTTAGGGGGTGGGAGAGTAGCAGAGACTGCAGAGGATAAGCGGGAGGGAGAGAGAGATCGTAGGTTGCGTCGGAATGTGACCAGTGGGGAGGCATGTGTAGTGTCTGGAGAAGTTAAGTCGAGATCAAGAGTGATGAGGAAGTGATCCGACGTGTGCAGTGGGGTTACCTGGGAGTGATGGGTGAAGCAATAGCGTGTGTAGATGAGATCAAGTTGATAACCGGACTTATGGGTTGCTGAAGTGGGGACTCGCTTGAGGTCAAACGACGCAGTCAGGTTGTTGAAATCAGCAGCCTGTGGTTTTTCTAGGTGGATGTTGAAGTCTCCAAGTACCACCAGAGGAGTACCATCCTCGGGGAATGATGACAGAAGTGTATCTAATTCCTCCAAGAAGAGTCCAAGGTGCCCTGGGGGGCGATAGATAACTACAACATGTGTTTTAACAGGGTGGATGACAGTGACAGCATGAAACTCAAAGGCGGTGTTGTTGCATGAGGGTGCCAGCTTGTTAAATTTCCAGTCGTTAGGAATAAGTAGACCGGTTCCTCCGCCCCTCCCTGATAAGCGTGGGCTGTGGGAGAAAGTGTAGTTATTAGAGAGGGCAGCCGGTGTGGCAGTGTCCTCTGGTTTGATCCAGGTTTCAGTAAGTGCTAGAAGAGAAAGACCAGAATGTTTAGCAATAGCTGTGATGAAATCTGCCTTGTTTACAGCGGATTGGCAGTTCCATAAACCAATAGGAAAGGTAGTAGAGGTATTGTTGGATGCTGAAAGAGTACGGAGGTTGTTAGCATTAGCCATGCGTGGCCTTCTTACCGTTGGTGTACGAGATGTAATGACAGTGTAGATTTGAAAACACATAGTGAAAAAAAAGAAGGACTGCACAAGACAAATAAAGATAATAGATAAAGTGCAATGAAATAAGTGCAAAACAGTAATACTCAAGTGCCTTGTCTGTGTCTTTGCTCGGTGGAGTCGCACAGGTCGAGTCGATGGTCTTTACTCTCTTCGGTCTTCACGCGATGAGGGCAGCACGCGACCGCAGCACGCGGTGGACAATCCCACTAAAAATACCCTATTCAATCACGTAATTGAATTCAGCAGGACACGCCTTCCAAATCTCCGAATATTAACACGCAAACAAATGCAAACTAACAGCGCGTGACTCAGTGGACGCAAACAAAGGAAACGAAACCGCGTCAGACTATTAAACACAAATGATCGATTTTTCACCTACGATTTCCAGTTGATTCTTAAGCTGCAACAAAACTGCTTCTCATTAGGTGGTTGCCAATTCATGATATGGTGGTGAATCTTGGCCCAGAGAAATCCAGTGGCATGCTGTTCTTCCATGCCTTCACTGGCTGCGATGTTGTGTCAGCTTTCCGTGGTAAAAGCAAGAAAAGTGCATGGCAAGCATGGGAGGTTTGCCCTGAAGTTAGTCCTGTCTTCAAAAAGCTCAGCCAATACCCACCTATCATAGAAGATGCAGACCTCAACATCCTTGAGAAGTTTGTCATCACCATGTATGACAAGCAAAGTACTACATGCAAGGTTGATGAGGCAAGACCGGACTTGTTTGCTCGGAAGCAAGGGTCTTATGATTGCCATTCCACCAACAAGCGCATCCCTCGTTCAGCATGTGAAACGGTCTGCTTTCCAAGCTGCCTGCATATGGGGCCAAGCAACAGTGTGCAAAATGCAAACTGAAAGTCCTGCCAACTGGGGCTGGCAAAAAGATGGTCAGATCTGGCAAGTTCTCTGGACAACCCTTCCACCCATTGCTCAGACTTGTGAGCAGTTGACAAAATGTGGCTGCAAGACTGAATGCCAAGGACGATGCAAATGCTATCGCTTTGGCCTGAAGTGCACACAGTTGTGTGCCTGTGCATGTGAGGGCTAAGAAAATAGAACAACCAAGTTTAAGTTGAATGTTTGAGTTGGATATTTGTATTATTATTTTTTAAGTTATGTTGATTCAAGTTCTGGATCGTAAAACATGCAGCCTATGCTTTGACACCTTTTCTGTGTTTTTATACCGTTATCTAAAAAATAAAAAATAAAAAAATAGCATATACAAAAAAAAAAGAAAAAATGGGGGAGACAAAGACAGCCTCTACGTGGCCTCCCCTACAAGTAGCTTACAGGTCCAAAAGCTTTAAGTGAAACTAATGTCTTTGTTTGTGAGTGTTTTTTTCATTTAATTCGCATTGTATCATCATAATATTCAATAATTTTGATTTTCTAAATGCAGAGTTGTATTTCTCATGTGCAAAAACACATATTTCAATGTATAAACCATCAGAATAGGACTATTCAATCAAAATATAGTTCAAACGCTGTTTCAAACCACTTCGAATGGCGGCCATCTTGAAAAATGGTGGCCACTTTGTTTGTTCAAGTGGGCAACGTACTTTTATGAGATAGTAGGTCCAAAAGCACTTGTGTACCAAATTTGGCGCTTGTACCACAAAGTGAACGATTTTTCATTAATGTGCTCCACTATAAGCTACCATGCTGATGTCAAACTCTTAAAATCAGTTGTCAATTATTTCTCTGTACACTTTAAAAAAAACTGTAAAAATAGGGCACAATATACTTTATCAATATGAAGTATTTTAGCATTAACAGAGATGTCCGTAAAATAAAGGAAAATGCCCTGGTAATTTACTGCCAGTACTTTATCCATTTTTTTACAGTGTAAAGCATTTTATATTGGCCAATGGCCAAAAAGGATGTTCCATTTAAGTTAAGATGCTGACAATTAACAGACAGCTCACCAGGTTTTGTTAGTAAACTATGGTGTGATGCTAGAAGTACATTGATAGGAAAACTAAAAAGGCACTCACCAAATACAGTTCTGGCAGGGACAGATTCTCTGTTTAGCCAGAAAGACACCTGGGAGAGGATCACCGTCATGATACATGGCAAATACGTCTGGATGACAAAGTATCCAATTTTCCTTTTAAGGTGGAATTGTGTTTTCATGACAACGTACTCTCCTAGAAATGTGGAGAAAGAAACTTGAGTGGAACATTTTTAAACGAAGTACCACATTTGTTAATGTTGGGTTTATTCATTTTGCACTGATACTTTGTTATTTTGTTTTGTTTAGATCTTCTACATATGTTTATGCATTTTTATTGGAAGCACAAACTGTCAATCAAAATACTTTTATGCCATATTCCTATGAACAAGGTCAGCCATTTTGGATCCGTGCTTGTTTTAAATGGCTAATAAAACAAGGAGCAGTATAGTAATTTGCATATCCACCAGGGAATTTATCAAATCTGGGGCCAGCTACTTTAGGGAAATTTGCTAAAATACAACCATAGAAAGTGTCACGTTAGTTTCAGAAAACGCACCAGTGCTGGACTGCACAACGCCCGAGTCAACAGTCTGTCCCATCAAATCGTACTGATTGAGACGGGAGCCATCATCAGCCACCACCACGGACTGTGCTGCCCCTCGTGTCCACACGTACACCACTTCAGCCCTTGTGTAGGCATCTAGTGCCGAAAATAAAATAAAAAATAAAGCGTCATTAGTGCAAAAGTTGTAAATTTGCACTTAAGCTGTCAGCATGGGCTTCCTAGGATCATGTACTGCGGTACATCCTCAAGCACACAAAAAGATGCAGCAGACAATAAAATATTTAGAGCCCTTCTGGCTTTGAGTCACAGGGTTGTTTTTTATTCATGTGTTTTTCATCCTTGTTCTTCCTCCGGCGCAGATGCATCTGTTCTTTGTGAGAATTGCACGATCTGGCTAAGGACGTCCGGCTGGTCGTGTGGGCTCAGATGTGTGACGTGCTGTGTCAGAGGTGATCTCTGTGCTCTGTCAACCTAAAAGCTACTTAGTGAGGAAATTTTGGGTAGGATCTGAGTTGTCATGGAAAATAGAAAAGGTTGCTTTACTTACAGCTGCCAAATTTGAGAGGGCAAGCATGGGCGTCCATCGGGAAGTCCTCTAAGTGCATGGGACATTCAGCTCTGACAGTGAGCCTAAAGGAAACAGAAGGAAATACCATATTTAGACAAATAACCATATTTACTAATTTATATTGGACCCAATTTAGATATACCCAATTTAGAGAATTGTGTGAACCAGGGGAAATATTACTTTAAATTAGACCCATTTAGAGGTTGTTCAAGTCTAGAGTAAGAGAATGCATTTGATAGCTCTTGTGTTTAAATAGAAACTAGTGGAAAATTTGGGCTTGTTTGGGCCCAATTTAAATCAGAACGGATGTGCTGTCACATATGTATGTTAATTTTTTTACAATTGCATTTAATGCGGCTCAGCCTTGAACTGTGACTCAGCTGATGAGAATTTAGAGTCCAAATGATGTGTTTAATGATACTAGTTATCCTGTCTGAATTAACAATGTTAAACAGGTTTTTCAATAATGGTGGATAGAGAAATTTGATTAATAATCTTTTGGTTTGAACGCATCGAAGTCCAAATAATTTATACTAAATAAATACATGGATATATTATATGCCGTTCCTTTCAAAGAATTGAATTGTATTTTTCAAAATATAATCACACAGTTTCTTTAATATTTAAAACCTATATTGTGATATTTACTGTACTATGACATAAATATATCATATGGTCATGCCACCCACCCTACACAGAAATGTTTCAAATGACTACCAACAGATTCATACGCAAAGTCAAACAAACAAACAAACAAACAAACAAACGCACACACACACACACACACACACACACACACACACACACACTAAAGCTTGACAGCATCATAAAGCAGTTCCCTATCGATACTCTACTCGTATTGCATAGCAGGACGCTATGGGAAAAATTCCTTTTTCTCCGATGACTGAAGCTTTACAACAACGCAGTATTTTTGAATACTGCACGGCCATTGGTGCGTGTAAAGTAAAACTTTACGGCAATGGCAGCGAAGCTGCACGGACCTATGGCGATGGCGCCCGCCAAAAGGGGCGGGGCTAATGGCTATATAAGCAGACACATCGCCGTAGGGTCCTCAGATCTCTTCTCCTTTAGCGACGACTTCTTCTTCGCTACCCGGACTGATAGCTTTGCCGTCGAAAGAGCCTTGCATGCCCTTACAGTGGATTGGACCTCTCTGCTCAGCGATTCCGCTGGCTTCAGCAGTGCTGTATCCTTGTCCCTGCCGCTATCCGGCAAAGCTCTAAAAGGCTATTTTCCGAGCAAATTTTCCTGCGGCGTTGTTGCAAATGCCGTGCCGTCCCTGTCACTTGTGTGGGGTCCGCCTCCACGCCGCTGACGGTCACGGCGAGTGCGTCTCATGCTTGAGATTTTCCCACGCTCAAGACGAACTCGGAGAGACAGAATGCTCTCACTGTGAGCATATGAGTCTCTCCTCTCTGCGCTCGCGTATAGCTTTCTTTTCAGAGAGCGATTCCGCTCCTCGATCCCTCCCACTTCACCCTGCGGGGACGAAGCAGCTGGGTAGAAGAACTAAGCGCTCGGGGAAGTGCGGGCTCACCCCACCTCACGTGCCTCGCCATCTCCACAGAGAGAAATTTCCCCGGTTCGTTTCTCTCAGGCGGAACTGCGTCCACCGGCATCTGCCGGTGACGTGGTATCGTTTGGCGGAAGCGAATTCGAGGAAGATGACAGCATGTTGTTAGCGGCTTCAGACGGGGAGGAGCTATCGGGCTCAGTTTTTGACCCCGCCCCCTCGCCGTCTGTAGAGCACAGTGAACCCGCGCCTAGCGTGGATTCCGAGCTTAGTCGGGTCCTCACTAAGGCTTTGGAAGAGCTGGGCTTAGAGTGGTCCTCTCCGGAGGAACCTACTCGCAGCCGTCTAGACGAATGGTTTCTGCCGGGGCGCCGCCTAGCCCCTCGGCAGCAGAATTCACCGCTCTTCCCGGAAGTTCATGATGAACTCACCAAGTCATGGCCTGCCCCCAATTGGATGAGTCCGGTACTGACAGTACGCCCTTTAAAGAGCTGAGGAGCGTGACGGATCTGGCTCTACGCGCCACCAAGGCCACGGCCAAGGCGATAGGCAGATTGATGGCCAGTCTCGTGGTTCTGGAGCGCCATCTGTGGCTGACGCTCACTGAGATTAAGGAGGCAGACAAGGTCCCCTTCCTCGACGCTCAGATTTCAGCCAGTGGCCTCTTCGGACCGGCAGTCGACGGTTTTGAAGAACGTTTCACGGCAGCGCAGAAATCATCGCAGGCCATGAAGCACTTCCTGCCCAAGAGACCCGGATCCAGACCAAGGTCGGCTCTCCCCAAGCCAGCGCCGACTCAGCAGCTGGTGAAAGCCATGCCCCCAGCTGCGCAGAAGGAAACAGGTGCTGAGACGCGTCAACGCTCTCGCTCTGGGAGACGTTTCCCCCACCCTCAGCGCGAGGGGCCCCGGCCAAAGATCACGCTGGACCCAGCGCCTCAGGCACCATCCTGAGACCAAGGTGAGGAAGAAGAAGGGATCGTGTCTCGCTCTGGCTGGACCTCCCTCAAAGAGGGCTCTTGAGTGCGCCCAAGCATCCCGTTCTGTTCCGGATACCGGCGAAAATGTGTTTTTGTTCCACAATGTGAATACCGGGTCTGTTCTAACGCCCGCACAACCCACCGCTGTTTTAGCGGGCACTTTAATAAAACACAAACTTTTTCAGAAAAGAGCAACCTTCCTCTTCCTCTCACCGCGGAAGTCAAGCCCACAATAGGCGGCTTACCTCCCCAATGCATTCAACCCCTTGCCATACGGGCCGAGGGCTGGCAGGCCATCCCCGGGGTTTCGACGTTGGTGATGGGGATAATATCTCAAGGATATTCTCTCCAATTCGCTCGCAGACCCCCGCGGTTTCGCGGAGTGATCTCCACCCGAGTTCAGAACGCGAATTCACACGTTCTGCGCACGGAGGTGAGGAACTTACTGGACAAAGGAGCCATAGAACTGGTTCCTCCAGATCAAACCGAGTCGGGCTTCTACTGCCTCGTACCCAAAAAGGAGGGTGGTCTACGCCCCATCCTCGATCTCAGACATCTGAACCGCGCCCTTATGAAACGGCATTTCAGAATGATTACACTGAATCAGATCCTCTCGCAAATATGCCCAGGGGACTGGTTATTCTCCCTGGATCTGAAAGACGCGTACTTCATCATCCAGATAGCTCCCCATCACAGACGTTTCTTGAGATTTGCTTACAAAGGGGTTGCATATCAGTACATGGTCCTTCCATTTTGGTCTGTCTCTAGCTCCTCGCACTTTCACGGGAATCCGCATTCTGAACTACCTCGACGACTGGCTTGTCCTAGCACAGTCAGAGGAAGAGCTAAGGTCACACAGGTCCCTCCTTCTCAGCCATCTAGAATGCCTGGGGCTCAACTTTGCCAAGAGCGCTCTGTTCCCCAGCCAACGTATATCCTTCCTGGGGGCAGTCTTCGATTCGAGTTGTATGATGGCCAGAATCGCACCAGAACGTGCCCTGGCTATTCAGAAGCTCGCGGCCTCTTTTACACCGGGAGCATCACGCCCCCTCAAGGCGTTTCAGAAGATGCTTGGTCTCATGGCCTCCGCGTCTCGAGTGCTGCAGTTAGGCGTTCTTCGGATGTGTCCACTGCAGTAATGGCTGAAATCAAGAGTTCCGCCACACGCTTGGCATCTTGGACGCCTACGCATCTGGGTGGACCAAGTCTGCGTAACCGCTCTAACCCCATGGAAGGATCTTCCTTGGTTGGAGCAGGGTGTGCCCCTGGGCACCACATGCAGACGAAAGGTGATCACGACAGATGCCTCCAACATGGGTTGTGGGGCTCCTGTGCGATGGCGCACCGGCCTACGGCCACTGGTCGATTCAGGAAAAGGGACGGCACATCAACTACCTGGAAATGCAGGCAGTATGGCTGGCCCTTCGCTACTTCCGGCCGGTCTTACAGGACGGTCACGTCTTAGTCCGATCGGAGAGCATGACAGTGGTGTCCTACATAAATCACCAGGGAGGCCTCTCCTCAAGACGCCTTTTTTCCCTGGTACTACGCCTCTTGGAATGGGCCCAGTCCAATCTGCTCTCACTGAGGGCAACTCATGTGCCGGGCAGACTGAACCAGGGAGCAGATATGCTATCTCGGAGCAACATCCCTTCAGAGGAATGGATGCTTCACCCCAGGTCGGTTCAGAAAATCTGGGAAGTCTTCGGCAAGGCAGAAGTCGACCTTTTTGCCTCAGAAGACAACACTCATTGCCCAATCTATTTTTCGAAGAACAAGGACGCCTTGGCCCACAGCTGGCCCAACCGGCTCCTCTATGCCTTCCCCCTGATCGCTCTTATACCACAGATGATCAGGAGAATCAAAGAATAGGTGCACACAGTGCTGTTCGTAGCCCCACTGGAAGAACCAGCCTTGGGTTGCGGAACTGTCTCAGCTGCTTGTAGCAGCCCCGTGGCATATTCCCCTGAGACGGGACCTCCTCTCTGAGGCAGGCAACACCATTTGGCACCCCCAACCAGAGCTGTGGGCTCTACACCTTTGGCCTCTCGACGGGAGCCATGATCCACCCCGAGAGTGTCATGAACACGATATCACAGGCTAGAGCTCCGTCTACGAGACGACTCTATACCCTTAAGTGGTCTGTCTTCTCCGCCTGGTGCGCAACTCGCGGCACAGACCCAGAATCCTGTGACATATCACTAATTCTGTCCTTCCTGCAAGAGGTGTTGGATAAGGGCCACTCTCGTTCCACACTCAAGGTTTATGTGGCAGCAATCGCAGCCTCCCATGCCCCCATAGCGGGCCAAGGAGTGGGAAAGAACGACTTGATTGTTTGTTTCTTGAGGGGTTCCAGCCGGCTACGCCCTCCTCGCCCCCTCACTGGAGTTTTTCCCATAGCATCCTGCTTCAGAGTACTCGTTCCCGTATCTCAGGGAACTGAGGTTACGTTAGTAAACGAGTACGTTAATATCATCCCCTACGGGACATTGTTGATAAAAAATATAAACTTTCTGCTTCGTCCTAATCTTCTAATAAGCTAATTAAAGGAATGTTTATAGCTTTTGGTCTTTTGAACCGTATGTTAGACGCCTCAGAGGTTTTAATTCATGGCACTGCTGTTTACATACAGCATAACACTAGAAGTGTTCAACTGTACATTTGATCTTTACATCTACTCTTCTCTGCACACTATCTCCACTGAGAGCCAATGTGCAAAGATGACGGAATGTGAATTGCGTAATTTCCAGGGACCGTTCACAGGACGCCAACTGCCATTGAGATTGAAAATGGGACCGCTCAAGGTTTGCTTTCTCCAGGAATTGGATTAAACCAAACAGAATTTAGATTTGCCACAAAGCCACTGTTTTTAGATTGTTTTATGCAATCAGCCAACAATGTAGATATGCATTGGTTTCTACACAATACTGTTCACTGGATTATATCAAGATTTATGACACTTACCCTTTTAAAGGAAAATAAATAGAACAGAAATTTCCAAATGCCTTCACCTCATGGTGTAGAGTAGAGTGCCCTCTTCTGTAATCCTCAAGAGTTTGTTGGGCATAGTCATATTATGGGCGACTGACTTCTTGCCGTTGTGGAAAAACGTGTCGGGGGTCCATATTTTGCTGGCCATCAGATTGTTAAGACGAAGCACTGCCATAGGACCTGTGAATTTAAGCCTCTCGTCTTTCCAGCTCTGCCTGAAGAATACGTCTATGGTGTACTCCTGCAAGACGAACAACACTATTGGCAACATTGGGCTTCAGAGTCTAAGTCAATAAAATTAGGTTAGTTGTGGACCTCGATGCCTGTTTTTTTCTTATAATTTAGTAATTTTTTCCAATTCACATTGTATGAATTTACACAAAATCGTCACTTCCTAAAACCTAAATGTTATAAAAATCACTATTTATAATTCATTTAGGAATTTAGTTTTCAATGTTCAAAAGATAATCAACACCTTTCTTAGTTTCTTTTTTACAAATCATGGTTTAGGAATTAGCTGCTAGTTTTCATTTTATCAGAGTTTTTGTTTAGGTTCAAGTTTACGTTCCAGTGGATGGGATTTAACGGCACACAATATGGATTAAGATATTAAGAAATCGATCACTTTCAACACTTACTTCAATTGTGTGGTAAGAATGGAGACATCATGGGGTCTTGTGTCATACAGGTTTGAAATCAAATGGGGCTGAGCGAATCACAGGGTGTTAGGGCTTTAATTGTATCCTTAATTACTGAGTAAATGTTAAATATAGATAAAGATATTCTCAAAGGACAAAACAATCAAAATGAAGCCTAAATATAGAGCTCTGAAAGGTTCAAAAATAGAACCTTTTCACAATCTTCAAAGAACCCAATGGTTCAATTAAGCACCTTTTTGTGGAACCAATAAAGTGCTACATGGTACCTTTTATGGGTCAAGCACCATTTGATTAAGGTGCTGTATAGTACCTTTAAAGATTTGTGCTATATAGCACTAAAAGTGTTTCCCCTATGATTACTAGCCAAATAACCACTTTTAGTGCTTTGCAGCTCCATTTTTTCTTAGCATGTACACAATGGCAAGGTCTTTTGCAATAGACAGACTATCCATCCATCCATCCATTTTCTACCGCTTATCCGGGGCCGGGTCGCGGGGGCAGCAGTCTAAGCAGGGATGCCCAGACTTCCCTCTCCCTAGACACTTCCTCCAGCTCTTCCGGGGGGACATCGAGGCGTTCCCAGGCCAGCCGGGAGACATAGTCCCTCCAGCGTGTCCTAGGTCTTCCCCGGGGTCTCCTCCCGGTGGGACATGCCCGGAACACCTTCCAGGGGAGGTGTCCAGGGGGCATCCGAAAAAGATGCCCGAGCCACCTCAGCTGACCCCTCTCGATGTGGAGGAGTAGCGGATCTACTCTGAGCTCCGCCCGAGTGACCGAGCTTCTGACCTTATCTCTAAGGGATCGCCCAGCCACCCTGCGGAGAAAGCTCATTTCGGCCGCCTGTATCCGGGATCTTGTCCTTTCGGTCATGACCCACAGCTCATGACCATAAGTGAGAGTAGGAACGTAGATTGACCGGTAAATCGAGAGCTTCGCCTTGCGGCTCAGCTCCTTCTTCACCACGACAGACCGGTACAGCGACCGCATTACTGCAGAGGCTGCACCGATCCGTCTGTCAATCTCCCGTTCCATCCTTCCCTCACTCGTGAACAAGACCCCCAGATACCTAAACTCCTCCACTTGAGGCAGGGACTCTCCACCCACCTGAAGTGGGCAAGCCACCCTTTTCCGACTGAGACAGACTAAATAAATAAAACATCCCTTCTTAACACCTAATTATGCCTTCTTATGAATTTGTTTTGATGTAGACATGTTTAAAAAAAAGAATTTGAATGTATTTATTTCATGGGGTGTCATGAAGATTCTTAAATGTAGGTGAACGTTGACTTGAGAATCATAAACGAAAAAGAAAACACTAGCAGGGAATTCATAAACCACAATTTGCAAAAAACTGTTAAAAAAGAAAAAATGTTTTTCTTCTTTCTCTTTATTTGTTTCATTACCATTACAGAGGCTGAGAAAGGCTACTTCTTACATTACGCATGTGAAATTTTTTCTTTATATAACCTGTTTTTTGGTCAATAAATCTGAGGGTCCTAATTAAGACTTATAGCTGTAGAGTAGCTCTTGTATCCTTGCAGTAATTTGAGTTAAACCGCAGTCGTGAGAGCTTGTTGAAGCATCGGTAGCCATAATTAGCAGCATGAATCATTCTAACAACTACTGATTGTCAAAGCTGCAAGCGTTTTTTCATTTTCACATGATCATCCATCATGACACAGAAGGGGGAGATGCAGCCACATGGGACTCACATAACTAGCTGAATAAAACGTAAAGAGGGCAAAATAGAGCCGAACAGCAGCATTTCATTGGCTGTTTATTTAATAAAACAAGAGGCATGTTATAATTGGGTTATAACTGTAAATACAATTATTCAATTGAATTCAACACAGACAGTCTATTACAATTCATTCCATATATTAAGAAAAATACGTTATTGTGTGTTCCTGTAGCTCAACTGGTAAAGCATTGCATTAGTAATTCATAGGTCCAGTTTAATCACATATTGATTATTAAAATAAATATGTGTAGATTGAATACACTAAAATCTGTCTGCTAAAATACATAAAAGTGTAGTGTATCATTTCTGTGCAGCCACACTATAGCTTTACCACAAGATAATCCACACTGGGTGTGGCATGGCGTGATGCGACAGGACACGACAAACTCATTTAAAAAAGGCCATTTGTCGTGCCCCTTGCGTCTGGTTTAAGATTAGCATACTCTGTGCACATTAACAGCAAAAAAATATTTTTTAAATGACACACTTCCCATTTAACACCTTTAATACTGTAACTAAATATTATATAATTTTATAGCATGGGGCTGTTGAATGCTTCAATTAGTTGAAAAACGTTCTGGGTATGCATTAACTTTCAGTAAATTCACACCTATGAAGGTGTTCCAGGTCAGCCCACATTACAGTTCCATATCACTTAGCCAAGTTTAAATAACAGAAACGGAAACGCATGCACAGTTTTGTTTCAATAAACAATATAGAAATACATGTATTGAAATCGAAAAAATAATAATGGAAAAACAAAATGCATGAATAAACACTGGTTTGTTTTCCTCTTCATGCTGCTTATAGCTGATAACAAATATATTTTGATAGACCTACTCTTTCAAAAGTTTGTGTGATGTTCTGTACTAGTGGTGATACAAACAATACAAGGCATAAATAATATTATTATCACTGGTTTTTGACTAGGTGTCTCGCTTTCTCTCTCTTTCACTCACTCACTCACTGACTCACTCACACGACGTAGGAGTGGCTCAAGCCTCCGAGTCTGTTCGCTCTAATGGACGCTTGAAATGAGAAAGTAGTCATACCCTCAACTGCATTTTAAAGACGATAACATGACAAACGTTGAAATTAGACATTTGAACAATGTCCTGTGGTGTGGTATAAGCGGAATAAGTGACTCGGGTCAGTTCAATTATTTGAAAGTTAATGCACACCCCGAGGTAGTAATGCGGCCACAAAGAACAAATTCATGTTTGGATCAATCAGAAAAAAATTGTTAACCAGGAAAGTTACTTGTCTGAACAACTGACAAAAAGGAGACAGAAAGCAAGTGACATTTGCAAAAGTTGAATAGAAGTTTTACCATGTCATGGTCTGACACCGGTCCAATGCTTGTCACGAAAATGTCAGTCTTCACTTCGGTAACACGCTCTGTCAAAACAGGAAATTAAAAGTTTGAGTGTCAATTAGTGATAGTCATTTACTTTTAATTCTTTGTCCCAAGAAGTATCAATAAGGCTCAGTTGTACATCCCCATCCCACTAAAATGGCACAGACTCCACCTCATTCTGCCATCACAACATTTCATGTTTACACAAAGTTACTCAAGTAGAATTAAAAATTCCAGATTTTAGTCAGTGAACCTCTTTTTTTTGTCTTTGACATATAAAAGGGTGTCTGGTGTGTTAACATGCTGTATTTGTTAATGCATGGTGTTAATTTATTTGACTTTCTGTGAGGTAGAATGGAAATTTTGATGTTTCTTTTCATTCCTTATACTTTTTGTTCACCCCAGTGTCATCACATAATATCTATCAAGAACGGATCAATAATCTGGGCTAACCAACCCAAAAACGAAAATGTTCTCATAATTTACTCACACCCAAGTATATTACTTCCTTTTTTTGGGAAAAAATAAACACACACTTTCTTTTCTTTTGTGAAAAATATCCCTCAATAGACAGTATATCAATATGTACATTATATGGACAAAGGTTTTGAAAAGGATTCATTTCCGTGAGCTCATATCTTAATGTTACAGCATACAGAGAATTCTAGAAAGTTGTGAAATTCTAACTTAATAGCAATAGTTTGGGCATAGCCTATTTAGATTCCAACACGACAATGCCCCTGTGCACAAAGCAAGATTTAAAAGAAATTATTGATTCAGACTAGTGTGCAAGAACTTGACTGGTCTGCGTAAAGCCCAGACCTGAACTCAGCTGAACACCTTCGGTATGACTTGCAGGCTTTTAGACAAACAATCATGACTGACTTAAGACAATCATTTCAAGGCAGGAAAAAGGCCCTTCCAAAACTGCTACAACAAACATGGAAACATATTTATTTGATATGGTATTGTGAGGTAAAGTATTAATATTTGTTTTGATTGGAATTACTGGAATAGGTCACCATATTTTCGAAGAAGGTATCCCAATACGTTTGTCCATACAGTATATGTAGGCTAAATAAAGTGACAGATGTCAATAAAGTGTTCAACTGAAAAGGATATCAAATATGCATCTGGGATAGCATGAGAGTCCCTAAATTATAAAAAAACTTATATTTTTAGGTAAGCTATTCTTTTAACTTCTATAATATGATTACAGTGTTTTGAACAAATTATGTTATACAGGAAAAACTACCTGTGCCGCACAGAATGTTAACTGATGTTGACTGAAGTTGGTAGTCAACATCGTTTGCTTCTTTGACATGTTGTCACATTGTAGGCACCAAGGTAATGTGTGTATAGTCAAACACACACAAGGAACATTACAAATAGTACATCGTATGTGAATAGAGTTTTCTGCCAGCTCAATGAATAGTGCAGTTCTCTTCAAAACTAATTCATGTCAGAAGTTAAATGATCTGCATTGATGTGAAAGACAATGTTCTCATGATGTGCTTTTCCCGACGAGCCTTAATTATAACAAACCTGCTCCATACAACTGCCACCATGCTATTTTACCTGCACTGCATTCTTTTTTTATTCATTAAACAAGTTATTTTTGCCAGACAATATAAAAATCTTTTGGAAACCCACTACCATCAAAAGTAAATCTGAATCATTTGCTTTATTGCTGTAAACTCAGGACATTATGGGTGCCTTAAATTAAAAACATGCGTAACAAAATGAATTCCAACGTGTTTATGACATTTTACTGAAAAACTGAAGGGGAAAGAAGGGGAAACTGGCTAAACACGTCCATCCCCATTTGCTTCAAAGTTTTAAAATGTCAACCTCTCACAAAGAAAGATTGTCATTTTTGATTATTGATTTATTATGCTTATATTACATTACAAAACATTAATTTAAAGATGAAAAATTTGATGTAAATCTAGGCTGAGCAAATGCTTGAAGCAAATCATTAGAGAAACTTTTGTTCCTACCTCCAAGGCCGGGCCTCAGACGGTTGTCATAGCCATCGAGGAGGCTGTCCAGAATCTTGGTGAAAACTGTGGTGTTGTCTTTCTGCTCATCTGTATTCTGATTGGAGCTGACAATTCAAAACATCAGAGGCTTTACTCGCAGCGTGACAAATGCAGTGATCAACAGTGATGAGCAGAACAACACCCTGTTGTGTAAGTCGGTGTGCTCAGAAATGTTCTGCCTATGCAATGTTGGCCTGAAGATAACCTCATGAAATGTCTTGTTTTTAACAACAAAAGGATTATACACCAGGTCAACGTTTTAATAATTAGCTAAAACACTCCTTTAGACAGAAATAGCCATTAAGATATTTACACCTTTGACAAAATAAAAAATATCAATGTTAAAATTTTGGCTAAATAAATATTTCACACTAAAGAATAACACCAAAACATGATCATAAATTGCCAAACAATGTTATAAAAGCAACAGTTCGGAGAGATGGAGGCTAATTTCTTGTCCTTTAAAAATAATAAGCGCCATTCATACATAATAGATTGTTTTGTGGTAATCTCTGAATTCTTTTTGCCCCAGCAGGTACTGAACCACAACAGTGATAGTGGACTGAATAAATGTTGTTTGGTGTTTTGTGCTTGGAATGAAAACAGATTTCAATGGGAAGATGAGGTTATTGTGATTAATAAGTGGATGGGGGTGTTTTAAAATAATAAAAGATGGAGAGCATGCTAAAGACAAATGAGAGAGACATCAATTAGAACACAATATGAGTTATTGTGCATTTGGTGTCTCATATCTACCATGTTATTGTATCTAACTCCACAATCTATGACTCTCCCCCTAAACCAACATTGGCAAATGAAAACTTGATTGAAAGCAGCTGAATATTGTCAATTGATATATGTATATTCCCCGGTACCAGGAGTGTCAATGGCCGTGTCTCAATCAGTTCCCCTGTTCAGTAGTCAGGTCACTGACCAGGGAGTCAGCCATTTTAAGGACTGTCTCATTCGCAAAATTCTTCCAGTGCTCTGAAACAGTCGTTCCCTAAAAATTCCCCAAATGCACCACAAAAATCCTTGAATCACGTCATTCACGTGACAAGTTTTGAAAACGTTTAACCGAAATTGCAGGAGCCAACTCAATGAACTTTATGAAACACAATAGAACTTTTAAAAAGACAAAAGCTTATCTAATGATATGTATAAACAATCATTGCTAGACAGGTAGGCATCACAATTTACTTATCAATTTAATTTAATAATCGTCCAAATTTGTGCACATATATGTAACAAATAATGAAAGTGTTTCTCATATGTACTTTCACCAGTTTGTAAAAAATAAAGTCAGAGAGATGTCGGTTTTGCCAGTTGTTGATTAATGCCATCTGTGAAGAATCACAATGCGCTAAAGCAGTCATGTCACAGGAAAATAACTGAACGGTGTCCCAATGTGAAGTGAGCCAGTGTACACAATATACTGTGTCATAACCTCGGGAACAAAGGAGGTGATTGAGACACAGGAAATGTGTTAATTTTAATCAGTCTTTGCGTTTCCAGGAAGCAATTTTTTAGCAAACAAAATCATTAGGGTTTAGAAGTCTGGGACATTGCAA
Source organism: Triplophysa bombifrons (assembly GCA_029783895.1). Classification (NCBI taxonomy): domain Eukaryota; kingdom Metazoa; phylum Chordata; class Actinopteri; order Cypriniformes; family Nemacheilidae; genus Triplophysa; species Triplophysa bombifrons. The sequence continues at coordinate 17,625,138 of CM056466.1, forward strand.
ATCTAGGATTTAAAGGAAGGATTTCAGAACGGTTAACAATACAGCAAGCTAGCACTTAGCAAAATATCCCACCTTTGTTTTACGACACACTAGAAATTATTTTACGAAAATGTTGTGGTATTGTTCTTAAAATGGTTTGATCCCAGGGAACAAACATCCTGAAAAAATATGTACAGACTGAATACACTGTAAGTTATTATTCATGCTTTCCTGTGGCTCAGTGGTCAGAGGATATGGTCATTAAAGAAGTATACTACAAAGCATTGTAAGTTGCTTTGGATAAAACCGTCTGCCAAATGCATAAATGTAAATCTAAGTTCTCTGTTAAATGCATAAATGCAAATGTAGGATGTGAAAAGACTTTTAACCAGCATTACAATTTTTTTTCTAAAAACAAGTGCCTACCCTGATCCCAACAGGAAATAAACTAAATATTTAATCTTATTTAAATGTTATTGTGTAAAAATATGTTTTACTATTTGTAGGTTAACAAACGAATAAGACAATTAAAAACTGCCTTAAAACCTCAAATCATCAACTACCAAGATGGATGAGCAGGTTAAGCACACTTGTGAAGTCCATGCCAATATGACCTGGTAAACTGCAAAAGCAAAAGTGGGTCATAGCAAATTCTAAGATAATATAATGAATTTGTCTAAAAATTGCATTTCATTACAAAGCTGCAAAATCAAGTGTGGTAGTGGTCTAAAACTTCCGGACCCAGATAACAACAGACTGTCAACAAATACCACTATGTGAAAAATAAAATGAGGGGAATACTTCCACCCTTCCCCCATCTGCACCAATAGACATACACGCATGCATACACGAGCGACACAGAAAAGGGGTCATGAGGAAAAATGTAGTTTCATACATTACGCATGCATGCCAGTGCAACACTCACAGCACGGCGGTAATGTCAGGCTGACCTAAAATTCCATCTTCACTAATAAACAGGAGAACGCCGACCCAGCTCAGAGGCATTTATTTAGGAAAAATTTAAATCGCAGCAGCCACAGAATATACTTTGGTAGGTTTGAGGGTGAAAAAGAATGAAAGCACAGTGATAGATGCATAATAAACTGCAAAATCCTTCCGCTTATAAATAGCACAAAGATCCCCATTAAACATTGTACACTAACCCCATCTACAGGTCATCTGAACAGCAACATTGTACAATGTTGTCCAGCATCATGGTGCCGTCGGGTTTCCGCTGTCACGCAGCACAGCGCACAAACTAGACCATATATGCCTGTGCCATTTTCTAGCCTTGATATAAACCATATATGAGAATGTCAATATTATTGTGATTATCTAAATGGCTGTTGTAATCACAATTCATCAAAATAAATGAACAATTGTCTTACTGAAACACCCCTGTTCACAATTCAGTATAAATGGTGTCGATATGTTAATAGTTAACATACTTAGTGTACCTAAGACTCAATAATTCACTCAATAATTCAACACAGTCAATGTTACATATCACATTCCGAATGATAAATTGTAAATGACCGAGCAAGATATATTGTTTTTGAAGACACATACTTTACGGCAGTTACAAATTGACATGTAAATTGCTTATATTTTCTCACAAGCCAAGCTTTTTATCAACGATATTAAGAGAACCATTATTTGTGTGTTTGTTCAGGTCAAAAAATTAATCTAGTTATGCTCATCGCTTACATGTGATACACATACATTGACACTTAAGGTCTTCATTTTATATATACAAACAAGCCTAGTAGTGCTGTTCATAAACAGTACAGTATATGACAATCATTCTGATATCTAATGAAAATATTAACCATCTACAGATGATTAAACATACCTTTTTCCGGCCAGTGCATTAGTCACCAGTAAACAGGCCCAAATCCACAGGCAAGCCACTCCTCTTCCACCCCACATCATTCCCCCAATTGATGAATCCTCACTAAATAGGAGAAAACTCAGAGATTATCAAATATCTACATGATGTGTAGAGTTCATGTGTTCATTTAATATTTTAAAAGAATAGACAGGTTTACCTCACAGTTCAGACTTTATTTAAAGCTAAGAGTTTTCCCACAGGACCTAACTAGAGTAAAGGTGGAGTCTAGGTCGAAAGAAATGACCAACAATTAGTATACATCTGGAAAAACTGATATGGTTGTGATTAGAGGGGAGATATAAACAACAATATTTAATAAGACAGTTTAGAATCAATATCTGTCTAGAAGATTTATGTAACTTCAGACATGCATTAGGATTGCATTGATAGTTGTTAACTGATTCTGAACCCAATCTGAGATACAGCCCACAGCCCATTTAATCATCTATATATGAAGCAAAACCCTAGCTCACTTTAACATGTATATATTACTTCACAAATAAAAGGAACACATTTCAACAAACCTCTTTTGCTTTTAGAAACTATTCAATGTGCGTATAGATTGAAAGAGCGAGAGAATACCGTGCTCTCTAAAGCTCATAATACAGCTGTATTAACACTATAGCTATTCGAATGACCATCAATAACACCATAAGATAAAAATAACGGTTACATGAAAATAACATCATGACAGTCAGCAGTATAAGAAAAAAAAAACACAAGACTCCGCAATCACAATGTACACTTACCTCTGTTGGGACACTATCTTGCGCTAATATAAGGCTGTGCAACAGCGTGTTATAAAACAACAACAATTTACGCAAAGTGTGCGTTATCTCCGTCGAGTATCTGGCACTAACACATTAACGCAAATCATTAAGCACGCAATCTGCGATCTAATCCTTCGTTAAACGTCGTCAAAATGATTCACAGCTCCGAGTGAAAATGTGATCGCCCACCGAGGCACTCTTGATAATGCCAAAATTCAAAATGGGCAAATTCCCATACTTTACATATACTATGGTGCCGTTATAAGAGGTGTACACGTTTAGGTACGTTACGCAAATGCGTATATATATATATTTAAATTAGTGCATGACTATCGCACGCATCGGGTTTGTTAAACATTTGCAGTAATTCAATTGGCGTAATTAGGTACTGCAAATCGTGCATTGTCATCTCCAGGTTCAGCCTCCATCAAAACATCACAGCAATCATGCATGCGAGGATCATTATGCATTTAACGCATCCTCATCAGTGTAACAAAAAAAAGGATCAAAAGTTCTTAATAATCCATTTTAGATTTCCCGGTGTACCTGTGGTTCGCCTCCCCAGTCCCCATTTTTACAAATTCAAAAGCACAAGCATCAAATCATCTATAGATCCATCTATCTATGTGCACTTACAGCGAAAAATCCTTATCGTTAAACTTTTGCAAATGGCTTTTCTGTTCTGGTGCGAGAAGATGCTCTGAGATGTGAACTGTGCTGAATTTGATTTGGAGGCTGCTGCTGCTGGTGATGGTGATGATGATGCTGAGCGCCCGCAACTCTCGCGCACTCTTCATCGAAACTCTCTTTACAGTTTACAGCAAATTGCTTATCTACCAACCTCTAATCCACAAGAAACGCCGATACTGCGGCTGAATCGGGGTTTACTTTAGGCGAACAATCGTGCTGTTACCCTTGAATGTGAAATTAGATCACTTCAGTCCACGGCGATTTGTATTATAGAATGGAAGGTGGCACCAATCTCTCATCGAAAGACCAATCCGCCCCATTTTTCATATTCTTGCACTGCTGTCGACTTAATCTGTATTCTCTGACTGGGAAATCAAATCCTCTTACATTTAACCCCGGATCTCGTCTCTTTCGCGCGCTCTTCTATTGCGTCGGTCTTGCATTTGATGCTTTGCAATGCAATCCGCATCGTACTCATCCCAGTAAACGTGCTATGAATTATGGCAGCGACATTGTTGAGAGTCACCGCGTAAAAAGCATATCATCGATGCATGCAACAATGTGCGTAATGCATGCGCATGCATATAATGAAGTGGCATGCATTCATCTCTTCCCAAAAAAAACCGACGACACGAGTCCTACCCAAAAATCACCTTGAAGCAGTCTTCACAAAGCCCTCTCCTCACTGAGTCATCGCCTGGAATATTGCACAGCTATTTTTTGCAATCAAAGGCTTAAGAAAGAGCCGCAGTCCTTACAGCGCATCTGCAGAGAAGCTTTAACGATTCCGTGTTTTTTTTTCTGATCATTTGCGTAGTGAAGACACAAACTCAAAGATGAAGGGGGTTTTAACGTGACATTAACGAGGAAAATTGCGCAGCTTTATGAAATCACTGGCGTTATTAGAGGCCATGACCATCGATTTCTGCCTGTCGGGAGTTAGAAGGAGCTGCTGGACAGATCTGACACATTAGGATGGGTTTGGTTCACAATCCGCAGCGTATTCGTGTGCATGCACCCATGTGGGCTTTCGCGCACGCCTGAGATTGAACAATACATGGCGAGAACAGTAATGAGATACTGTGTCTCTCGCGATCACGTCAGTGTAGTTTAACTCTAACCTGATGCAACAGCTGCAACACCAAGTTTCCCTCTGTGCGTGTGATTCTACATTGCCGTGTATTTTGTGTTCACCCTGTACCCTGCAAGTGGATGTTGACAAGAACCTGGGAAAATAAGTCAGATCTCGCGCATCATTGCACGTTTTGCACGTGACCGTGCAGACATGTGTCACGAAAGTTTATATTTGCCTAGACAAAGTCTGTCTCAACTTTCTTAATACAGAACACTTTTTACCATTTATTTTATCGGTAACTCATAAAGGATTCAAATTTAAGAATTATATTTATTTTCATGCATGATTTTTATGACATTCTACGTGTCATTTCAGCACCATGGACAGGCACGAGACTGCAGACATCTTTAAAAACGCACGAGCTGTCCTAGCAAACACGTTCGCTCAGGGGTTATGTGGAATATGATATGATTAGCCTGCATTCATTGAGTATTTTTACCCTTTTTTTAATGCAATGGAGGCATTTCAACAGTGAATATTATCTAACTATATGCAAGACACCAATGTAATATAAGCACAAAATGCTTTACAATAGAGCGTAAGAGATGTGAAGAACGTTTTGTTTCACAAAAGGTTCTTTGTGGCAAAAAAGGTTCAGATTATGAAAAGAAAGAAATCGTTCTTCAAAGAACCCTTGGCTGAATGGTTATTCTATGGCATCGCCATGAAGAACCTTTTAAGCACAAAAAACTAGACGTTGTGTTAAGATGACAGCACTCTTATGTTTCTGACCCTTATTTATGTGTTTTTATCATTAACAAGGGTCAACTTGTTAAAATTAATTAAATACATTATTGAAATGAACTAAAACAATACGTATACAGCATTCATTAATATAAAGTACAAGGTTTAGGCATTGTAATTTGTATTAAATTCAACTGAAGCAATTTTTCAATATTAAATATAGTTTATATGTAATGAGGTTACAAGAATGAACAATTGTTTTGTATGAAATAAGATAAATAAAGATAACCAAATGCTATTAAATTATACAGATCAACTCAATGTTATCTTATGCACTGTTCTGAATGCTATTGAATGAGACCTTATTGTAAACTGCATGCATTTGTATCTTATTTCATTTTTAGTTGTAAAAGTATATAGATTAGTTGTTAAAGTGCAATTCTATGTAGGCACAGATTTTCTGTACTGTAAATTCATGTCTCACTATGAACAGTAGGCATATACAGTATGACAGGCTTTTCAGAAAAGAGACAATATAAAATGGGCAAAAAAAGCTAATAAAATGTCAAAATTAATCTAAATTGATCACATTTTGGGCTTTTGTTTTACTTGAGTATAATAAATGGGTGCATTGCAGTAGTTAGATATTACATGAAAAGTATCAATGTTTGTTCTAACACTTTTAGACAACATAATGTAAGTCAAGAGTCTGAAAGCTGCCACAATTTACTTTATATAAGCTTTTAATTTCCCTTTGAATATGGTCACACAAACATAGCTAAACTACGTGTATTTTTATTAATTATACCTCTCAAATTCTTTTTTCTGTATAAAAAAAAATGAATGGCTGCATAATAACCCACTTCATTTACTTCTGTCTGGGCAAACCTTGGATTTTTATGGTCTGAATAATTACTAATTAATGTCTCACAAATGTAAAGTAAAGTGCCATTTAACATTTTATTTTGCTCAAATGCAGCCTCATGTACATTTAGGTTTTTTGATCAAAATCAACAAACTTCACAAGTCACAACCAGCAGCGGTTAAGTTTAAAAAAATAATTTGCCATTAAAAAATCTGAACAATTTTCAAGGAAGTCCTGATGTTTCAGTGGTAAACAAGGTAAAGCAAACTGGCAGGCTGTGCATCTAGAGGAAAGGAGACAGTTCGAGCCGTTTATATAACAGTGATTAAAAGCTTGGGATTTAGTACACCGCTGCCCACATTAATACTTTACTGGCCATCTGTTGTTTGCATTTTAACATTTAATATACAGTAGTTTACACATTTTATTTCTGAAACAGTTCACAGAATAAATAAACAACTAAATAGGTTCATGAACAATATATTTGATTAATAACAAATTTCAGCTTGTCTATGAGAAAACAAAAATGTTCAAAAAACATGTCACCGCATTTGTCCTGCAAGTTGACAGAAGCTGTCACCCCATGCATAAAATAAGCAGAGAGGGATAGATTTCAGATTCTTCACACCTGTAAATGAAATGCTGGAAGAGGTGACATAATCAACGCTTGTTCGCATTCAAGACTGCCACTCTTTCCACTATTCTGGGAGAACCGACAACAAGGCTTCAAGGTTTCTGAAGTGCAGACAAATCACAGATAATCACATGGCACCATGGAAAGTGTCAACAGGTACTCCTAAGTTTCGCCTGCATGAACCTGTGAATGGCATCACTCAGATGGCAACACAAAATTCATTCTGAAAGAAGGCAGAGACAGATGATGAAACACTGTATCCGTTTTTGCTGCATAGATGGAGATATTTTGAACATTTTAAGGACAGATTCATAAATAGACAGTGAAATTAAAATAAATGTCTACAGCCCTCATATATATGATTTATAAACAAGGGGTCACATGTAAACAATCATTTACCTTTCATGCATTTGGGAGACATTTTTATCCAAAGGGACCTACAGTGCATTAAATCTATACATACATGTAGAGACACATATGTGTTTCCTGGGATTATTGCAAACACAATGAAATTATGTAGCTTTAAATGAAGATTACTCGTTAATATGTTTTGCATAAAAAACTTCAGAATGTAATGTTAAAAGATTTTTTTATATTTTGCTAGAACGGTATGCATCTTTAAAAGCAATAAATGGCACCTAGTTTCATATCTTGTTGTATAATGCAATTATGTATGTGTATATGTCCATATACATTTAACTGCCACTTTGTTTGTCACTGGACATTTGACTGTGATGGAGCTATGAGTGTTTCTTAGTCTCTACCGCAGAGATAAAACTTATATGGATCTATTTGTGGTGCTGAACACTGAGCACTGAAAACACTGTCTGCAACCGTATGACTGTCGCTTTCTGTTGGTTCAGCCGATGACAGGAACTACAGCAGGCTGTCACACTGGAGTGGCTCATCTCAGCATGGGCCTGTCTCATCAACCACCAGCTCTGAGCTCTGAGAATTTCTCTGGACACGCCAATACACAGGAAAGCCAAGCTTGTGCCAGAGACCAGCAATTGGAGTGCTATTTCAGTCCGGTCTCAGAGCTATTATAAGTTATTCTGAATGTCTTGGGCACAATGGGTTTGTTAATGGTTATACCAATGTTCTGTTTTTAAAATCTAGTGACATTAGTTTAGACTTTTCAAAAGATACACTATAATTATGCTGCATATTAAGATGCCTTCTTATGTTCACATTTTTAGGATCCAAGATAATGGGAGGAAGTAAAAGAAGTCTTTATTTTAAAATACTAATGTGAACAATAAAAAAAACACTAAAAGCTTTTGAAAATGGAAATCTAATTCAAAATGGAAGTTGCATAAAACATTTTTTATGGCTCTTGAAGGATTGTGTTCGTGGCTTTATCTTTGTGATACTTTTGAATATTGACAAAACTTTGTATACAACATCAGTAAAACATCTTGTTTACCTCATATTAATTTTATAAAAGCGTTGCCTAGTGGTCAAAATTTATAAGCAATTTTATTGTGTTTCTAGGCTGTTACCTTGTTTCTTAGTCTGATTTTATAAAAACTATGATCAGACATTACCACATGTATTTGCCTTTGTGCTCTTTTAGTGCTTGACCCTGTAATCGCTGCTTGCAGCTATATTAATTAATATTCCTATTTTAATAAAAATTAATTATATTAAATTAAAACTACTTAACAGTTGATTCTTTGCGGAAAGTAAGTTCAGGCCACATAACAGTTGTTTATGTTGTTGCCGCTCAAAACGGTCCATAGCACTATTGGCAGAGATCACAGGTTTGATCTTCAGGGAACATACATAGTAATAAAAATTGTAAACATTAAATGCACTGTAATTTGCCTTCGTGTCTGCCAAATGCATAACTGTTAGTGTAAATGTAAACAAGGAAGGAATTAAGTAGGAATATCATGATGATTTGGTGAAGCTCTTTCCTCATTTCATTAAATCCAGCAGTCTTATTTAGTTTCACATTTTTTTCTAATTGTTTTTATTTGGTTGGGTTGAATGCATGCTATAAAAAACTTCTCATGATAGACGCAGAGTGGCCTTCCACCTGGCTTTTGTCTGCTCGTCGTCATGCTTGTCTCAATCATCATCAGGCCTGACTGACCTTCTCTTGACCACTATGACCAGCTGGCTGAATGTCATCATGCTTTTCAAAAGGCCTGCCATATTCTACCTTTTTCTTGCTCTGCATGAGTCTTATTTTCTTTTTCTCTCTTACTTCCCTCTTTTCTTTTTCTCTCTGCAGTACTGTACAGTAGGTAGATGATTTCCCAAAAACATATTCATGTTGTTGTATGACACTAGAGTATATAAACATTGCTTAGTTTGTTTCTGTATCCTGACCAGCCAGACAAAACAAGTATGTGGTGTTTGCAAACCACTGGTAAATGGGAGAGTCCTGAGGACAAAATAAGCACAAATCACTTTATTTTAATGACCATGACATGAAGATTCCCAACAAAATGCAAAACATTTAATATGTTGTAAATTGGAGAAATTTGGTTTGGCAATTTTGGTTAGAAGAAGATTGTGAAAGTTTGGTTTGTATGGCTAGGTTTCTGATGTTTATCCTTGCCCCAAGTTTATGTTCATGTCCATGTTGGCATCTGGTTGTCAAGCTTGTCACTTCAAATAAGTGACAAATAAGATGAATTTGAGCAAAAATGTGTTTATTGATGTCCACAACAAATGACGTCCTCAACAAATGATGGTAAAGCTTTCCTTTAAAAGTTAAGGATTAAGAGATTAAGGGCCAGATTTACTGAACAAGGCAAACTAGCGCCAGAGAGCAATTTCAAAGAAGCGAAGATGGCAGTGGAAATTTCTGGAGTTAAACAAACTGGAGTGAAATGGACTATTTCAACGATGTCTTTACTCACTTTCAGCGCGTTGAAGTTTGGTTGCAGTGCAGTCTATGGAGGTGTCAGAAAGCTCCAGGACCTCTTCAAAACTTCCTAATTTGTGTTCTGAAGATAAACAGAGGTCCTAGGGTTGACAGACGACTTTAGAGTGAGTAATTCATGACAGAATTTTCATTTTTCAGTGGAGGGTCCCTTTCAAAAACACAGGCGCAACATCTTATTCCCAGTTATGACCAGTACTTTAAAAGTTCTGTTTTTCTAAATTTAAATGGCAACTGGGTAAATGTCCCCTAGTGTTGCATTAAGTACACATCTTTTGACAAGTCAGAGATTAGCGTTTGGCTCCATAAGGACCAAGCTGTGGTCAGAACTATTTACATAGCTTCTCACATTTGGTATAAAACATTTTCACTGTATAAACAATCTATAGCAATATATTTTTAAATCCATCTAAACAGCAAGACTGTTCAATAAACAGGAAACATTCAATGCTGGATTCACAGGGTTTCTGGCCCTTCTTTAAAAAGGATCTCAAATAAGAGAAGAAGATACTTTAAGGACATATTAATTGCCATCCTCTCACATAAGGACTGTAATCATGCTGAAGCCACTACCGGTGTGGTAAGAGTTCAGAACGAGAAAATTGATGAGAGAAGGTCAAGAGTTTAGCAGGTTCAACAAAGGCTTATTCAGACTGAAGAGGTGATATTTGTTAGGAGTTTGACAACCAGTGGCAAGACTGTGAAAATATTAGTATCACCAACTGATCAAACTTGATTATCAGATTTTAGTATAATTGGTGCTTCCCAAGAATTGACTATATGCATGGTTACGTCTTGGTTTTTGATAAGCTAAATTTCCGTTGGACTGACAGCTATAGGCTTTCATTCTACGCCCGTTGCCTTAAAATGTGTGAAAAGTAATAACTAAAATTACATTTGCTGAGGTGAAACATTTAGAGATGCAGCAGGGATCATCCTCTTCCCCTCATGCAGATAAAATGCAAACGTCTTTTCATCCTGTTTTGAAAATTTAGACAAGTAAATTAATGTTCAGGCATGACTATTGATCTGATGTAATATTTTGTTAAGATCTTCTGCAAACCTTTGACTGAAATTGGGTATATTAAAGCAGAGAGAAACATATGGTCATGTGTTATTTATTGATTGATTAAATAATTCATTATCTTTTACATCACCCTAAAATCAAGTATTAAACTATGGTTACTTTTAAAAATAGGCAACTATTGGCATTTGTTTGGGTTATTAGTATAAATAGCATGAGTTAAACTGGAGACTGGGTCGGGATATGGACTTCGAATGATGGACTTTACAAGTTAAATACAATAAGAAATACAGATATTGTGTGTGACTTTGAGTATACTTAACACATTACTGGCAGAGGTTTATTAAGTTAACAGCTGGTGAGAGGCACTATAACTTTTACAGAAAGTTTACTTAAACAGATGGAAGTAGCTCATCGACACCAGTGTGTTTCCATGGTAATGTGAAGTTAACCTTATGTTTGTGTTGCATTTAATTTTCCTCCGCTACAAAGACAAATCACACATACTCTCATATGCGGGAACAGGGTGCACAGTAATATGCAAAATACTGTATGTTGGCTGAAAATGAACACATGACCCATCACAGCGTTTGGCCAGAATGTTTTGATTAGGCGAACGTTTTTTGGTCCTATCTCTTTCAAAGACGATATATAATTATATAATTAAATATTATTTGACCCTATACTTCTTGATTGCTATTAGGATGTAAAAAGATTTCCAACAAACATGACAAAAAATGTTTCTGGACAGGATCACCCATCCTGCCTTTAGGGCCCGGTTTCATAGACGAGGCTTAAGGCTAGTCCCAGACTAAAATGAATGTTAGAGCTGTATCTTGAAATATGTCAGTGCCATTGTTTTGTCAAAAGATGCACACCAGTAGGGTAGTTTTCTAAGACATTTAAAAAAATAGTTACCTAAATATCTTAATTTAACTAAACCATAGTCCTAGTTTCATTTTAGCTAATCTTCTAAAATATAAAAAAACTGAATTATAACTAAAGCATACTTTTTATGTATTCATTTTAATATACAACATGGTGTAACAAGGCATATTTTGTGAAACTCTCCATATTTAGGTTTTAAATCAACATTATGCTGCATGATTTCAAACAACAAGCTTTGTTTTGGAAATTGAAGTGTCACTTTCAGACTTTTACACACATACTTAATACAATACAGTAGTATTAAGTGGTCTCCTGCCAATACAACCTTGTCTAAGGGTCGAGACCCACCTCCATTGCCCACAGAGGATTGAGGGATCTGATGGTTTTCATCCCAGTCCTGATTGCCACCGACTAACAAGTCCATGGCCTGTAGCCATTACCTACTGTACCCCTGGGCCATGATCAGACCATTAACAGTATACTCGGCTGCTGTCTTATAGCCTCGTTGAGCTGTGTTTGTTAGGATGCCTACTGTATGCTTCTCTGCCACATGCCCCAAATTAACTACACTGAGGGAAAGGCCAATTCTGTTTTCCAATCAGGACAAGTGGGATAAACAGGTTATCAATAATGTGCAGGATTAGAAACTTCTGCAGAGTATCCACTCACGAGCAGGGTGGGCTAACTGCTGTTAGTCCCCTGATTACATGGAAGACAACTCCAGGTCAAGCCTCCATAGGCTGTGCTCCCAGACACTTTCATTCACGCTGAGAGATCTTTAAGAATGAAGCTATCATTTGACACTATCATTGCCCAGCTATGTAGCCTAAATAAAAATAGATTATTACCCAGGAATTCAGGGTTTCCCTCTGTTGAGAATACCTCTCTTTGCAGTTAATGTCATATCATTGAAGCTAAAACAAGGTCATTTTTCAGTAATCTTAGTAGTATTTTTAGCCAAAACTTGAGAGGGTTTTAATTAGAACGTCACTCTACTTCTTAAATGAAACAAAAGAGAATTGCCTTATTAAATGGAAAGCAACGTGAGTGGAGGGGAGTAGACATTTTACATTAGAATGCTTACATTCTTGTATATAAAACTAAAGGTAACCGATAAGAAAAGAAAAATGACAGATGAGATATTTGTAATATCTCTTTTATTTCTCCAAGACATCAGTGAGATTAAATTAAGATGCTTAAATCCCCTGCGTCACAGATATTTTCCTGAGGAAATACATCTCACAGTTTCAGAAAAATTCTAAACAAAGTCACAAACTAAGCCAAGGTTTGCCAAGTCCAAAATCAAAAGTAAATATTATTGCAATATGAAAACACAGCTGTGTACGGCATCTAATTTAATTTTTTTCTCTGTTTCCCATTCTTCTCATACCGGACACTACCTAGGGTTCTTCCCGTGAAACGCGGTACTAACACGTGTAGATAGCAAATTTGCAGCTGAATAACCACAATAACTAAATTAGTCTAACATTGCAGGTCAGCAGGGCATACATGAATATATGTGGCTAAGAATAAGCTATGGTAAGAAAAAAAAATGCATAAAATCATTTTCTAAATAATATACTACTAAGAGAACTACTTTTTAGATTACAGAAAAATGGATGAGAGAAAAAATCCTTTGCAGACAAGCCTAATGCAGCCTCGGATGAATGAACCCTGTCTGAGCATTCACAGAACATGCTCATGACAAATGTACTTCAGTTTGCTTTAATCAACCGTAATGAGAATCACATTAATTCTGCATATAATCAGCAAAATCAATATGTGGGTCTTATAATGGAAATGCAAATGAAAAGTGCTCCCCAGTGAAATATTCTCACAAGAATGTCCTATATTGTCAAATGAACATTTCACTGCACTTGTCTACATCTCCCTGTGGATGGACATATGTCCACACAAACACACAAATACGCACACACACACACTTGATTACAACATGTAATTGGACAGTAGCAGATTTTTGAAGGCCCGAATATGAGAACATGTTCAGAGGTGGTCCAGCAATGGCTCTGGTTTTGTGTATTGAAGGACAGCTCGGCATTTCAGGCACAAGAGCCAGCTGTGATTCTGCATGCGTAAGTCTCATTTATTCATCTCTATAGCCCTCCTTCTCTAGTCTCCCTTTCAGCTTTTGCAACATCGGTGCCCATGGCATGTGATTTCTGCATTGAGATTGGTGAGCTAATTTTAGCACTATTTACATTAATATCTACTTGTTAAATACAGCAGTACACATATTGAAAAAGAATGCACACCCTTTAATCAAGATTACGACTAACCTTGACCCCATGAGGGTAGTAAAATAGAAAATAATAAATAAAAGCCTCAGAATCTTAAAAGTAGGCATTCTTAATACACATTAGTATATCATTTGTTATATTCTGGGTTCTGTTAGCCACAATAGTTAGCACATATTTTCCTTCGATGTACTGTAAATAGACTCGGCAAACAGAAATCGTTTCGGAATGAGATGGTAACCATAGCAACAGTAGCCTACTGCTAGACTAGAGCACGTATTCTTACCAGTGCAGAACATTATATAAACAAAACTTGAACATTATAAGCAAAATACAAGAGTACAGTACAGATTTAAATATTGTATAGTGATTGGTTGCCCATAGATTTCAAAATACAATCAACAAATTAATAATTTAAAACTTTATTTATTTATTTATTCAATTTTACCATGGTACGCGGCTATTAAAGTTCACTTCAATAAATTGAGGTGATATGAACTTGTTTAAAGCATGAATCAATGAATGGAACATCTGTTGACCAGATTGAAGCATTTTACCATAACAGTATAATCTGAATCAACCCATTATGAATTCGCAGAGAGCTTCAGATACTAAGATGTCATGCATGGCTTGCCACCTGAACACTAAAATACACATTGAACAAAAATGAAAATATGACATGACTTTATATCTGAGTGTGAACATTAACTCAGCACTGGGCAGGCTGGTGTAGAAGAGAGGGAGGAATTACATAGGGCAGGTTACTAGCTGCGTATACCAAAAGGTGGCACTCTACTCTTTTTGACAGGAGAGGGCAATCTGAGCATATGGGCATGCGGAGAGCGGAGGGGAATTGGATGGATGGCACTTTTATATTTATCCTTATAGACAAGCTTTAAAATAAATCCGATACTCCATGTAGGGGTGTTTGATTGGATGGATGCTTCAGATATGATTTAGCATAATTTTAGCATATATCGCTTAATGCTCCTAAACTCTTTGTAAATCGCTTAAAATAAAAGCGTCTGCTAAATGTCTAAATGTAAATGTTAATATATTATGCTTTTGGACTTTAAGACAAGTTATATATATAAAATGCTTAGACCATGATCCATGCAAATTAATTAATTAAACAAGGTTTTAATGATTACTGAAGATTAACATCTTTACTATTCCAAATAACACAGACCGGGAACCAGAGAAGTTTCTTCTCTGCAAGAAATTATGCAAAAAAATATTTCACAATTTTCATTCGGATTAAATGGCCTCAAATATAATGACAAAATTACAAATTTCATTTTAAATAGCATCATTACAATAATGTTTCTGACCACAATAAATGAAACAAGAATTGAACATTGTCCAGTCTTATTTTCAAAGCTGTATCAGCATTTAATGGGAACAAACGTTGTTGAGCTACAGCCTGTACAATAACAACGTGCTACATCAACACAATCTTACTGTACAGTATCAAGCCTTATTAAAATTACCTTTTGATACCATTTTAGTAAAACATTTTTTTTTTACAAAAACAATTTAACTTGAGAAAGAAAAATAGTTGTCTTGTTTTGATCCTATTTATTATGAAAACAAACATGCTTAGTGTAAGATACAACTCATTGAACTATGTTTTGCAGAGATGACAACATCCAAGCCTCATCCTGTACACCCTGTCATTTTATTTAATATTGTGCTTTGAACCTTTTAACCATGGCTAATTATGAGGCTTTTTAAAACAAATACGGTGTAAAGAATTCAATAACAGCAATTGTTTTGAGCAATGCATCCCATTCATACACACTCACATTTTCAAATAAACATCAAAACTACACTAAAATGCTTTACGAAAGGTTCTTTACAGATGATAAATGTTTTATTTAGAACCATTTCTAGTGTTTGCAGGAGAGTTTTGCGGTCAAAATGTTCAATAATTAAAGCCATATCAGCGTGAAAGGCCATGCAGTCTATTTGAACAAATTGTGAAAATATCCAGAATGCCCATGTAAAGGAATAAAAATGTTATATATATATACATACTGCATATGAAACTGCATCCATTTGGCTCGGAGTGTGTTGAAATTATTATTTACGACCTTGTCTCAATTTGAAATTGCATAATCTTTTCGGAATTGATTGGATTACTTGGATATAACTGAATCCAGCTAATAAAGAAGATAATAATTAGTTTGTACTGTGCGTGCATATTAAAATGAAAAACTTAAGTTTGAACATCGTTTTGAGCCCATTAATGATTTTTTTTAAATGGCATAAACACTCGAAAAACAACATCAATATATGGGCTCATTTCAGAGCAGGTGCACTGTTGCCAGGAAACCCTTCACAGATATTCTTTTCTGCCAATGCAGGCCTGGGTGGTGATGAATTTAAATGTACATTCGAAAATACACTTTGATAGATGCCAACAAATACACTAAATCCTGCTTACAATGACACCTTGTATAATAGGAACACATTTTTAAAGGGAAAACATAGTAGCACTCAATCAACATTAAAAACACTATCCATGGAAAAAGTCACATGATGGAGTGAGAACATGTCTGTGTTTAAATAAAGTGTGACTAAAACAACACTTAGACATGCAAACTGTACTGATCGATGTCTCAAGGAAGCCTGCCTGCAAAAGTTCCCTCCTAAACGACCCGAATAAAGTTAATGAAGCGAAAACGTCATGGGTAAAATAATATAAAAAAAAGCTACTGTCTGAAGCAGTATAGGAGCTGGAGTTTTATATATGGGGGTCCAAAGGCTCCTTCAGAGGCTCCACAGACCATGACCGAAAATGTGTGCGTAACCCTTACCTGGCACCATATTAAAAAATAATATATATTTAATATATGCTGATTAGATGTACAAGTGATAATTTACTTCCCAGAGTTTGTCACAAATGTGACAAATGTACACAAAACAATTGCACAACGTAATGAAATTAACTAATTCCAAATGTATGTTGATGAAATAAATAATTGAAAACATAGTGTAACCCTGATAGCGTGTTTAATTTAAACTGAAACAAAGCAGCACCAGAGATGTCTTTAAACTGATGTGGATCAGAGCAGTATACTGTATCTGATAAAACATATACTCATTCCATAGGACTGCAAGATTAAAACAAAATCATTGATGCTGATCATTGCCCTGGATGTTGTAATCTTGATTAAAACTTTCATATATTAGAAAACATACACTTTTAACATGCTACAAAATAAGCTGAGAAGCGTTTATGAATTATCTTATTGCTGTTTTGATTCTCAAAGGAACATAAAAATCTGTTATTTAAACGGGAAATATAGAAAACAAACAAAGAACGTCCAACATCACTAAAAAACTCAATGGTTTCAGGTTATGCAGTAAAGAGTCTTGACTACTCTAATGAATCTCTTTCTTACATCGTATTTGTACGCGGTTGTTAGTCATAAACTTTGTGGAGGGTAACGTTAGCGTACACAATTAAATGTTGTTTAGGAATCCTAGAGCCAAGGCTAAAGAGTGAAAGTTATTTAAAACACGATGCTTCCTTCTTGTGTATTTCTACGCTGTGTTTGTAAGAAGCACTGTATGAAGCATCAAGCACTGCTGTTCAATGTCAAAATAAAAGCTTTGTTCAACAGATGTAAATCAGCATGAGTAGCAAATACAATTTTGGGGTGACACCCAGGGTGGGCAATTGGATGTCAGGGGTGTTCAGTGCCACCTTGGACCCCTCTCTGTCTCCGCCACTGGTCTAAAGATAACACACAGTCTTTGCCTAAGGTGAGTTCTAGCGTTTGGAAAAAAAATTAACAAAAATAACGCAGTTTAACTCTGATTAATAAACTAAATTTTTTATGCATTTATAAATACAGTTGAAGAGGTAAGTCACATTAGGCTGAATATTAATGGGGGGTTTATACCAAACACAAATTACGCGATTTTCACAAGTAAATTACATACAACAACAAATGTAAAGACTTGAATAGACGCGAACTCGCGCCAGGCGATGCCAATGATGCGAATTGGGCGGCGCGATTGCCATGAACACACGTCAATCTCCTCTTCCATGAAAATTGAAGATATTTGTTAGCTCGTGTTTCTCATGGGAAATTAACAAACTTTTCTCGCGAGTAATAAAGAGCGTGGAAAGCAATTGTTTATGTTTGGTGTGAACCCAGCATAACTATTGGGAGTATGTGTCAACAACCGAAGAACCTCCAAAGGGATGCAAAGTGGCTAAATAGTCGCCGCTTAAACTCGAGGTGCATGAGTTGAATATATTTTAAAATGACATATACTGTATGTTTTAAAGTGAAATATATAAACCCACAAACGTGGATTGACAATTCTTTCCTAATGCCAAAAAAAGATGGAATAAAACCTAAAATTCATAATGGACTTCTTTAACATCCTGGATGTATTTAGTGCAAACTAGGAAAACAGTCTGAGGCACCTTTTGTTACATTGATTGTCTGCATGGTTATTTAAAGACCAATTAACACACCCATTTACAGTATACCAGCACTAAACCTTTTTTTGCTATACGTAACATTCTTTAAAAATGACATGTATATTTTCAGTACGTTTTATGTACTCAGAAATATACTACTCAGAAATGTAGACTACTTTCTAAGAAAAACATAGTAGTGTACTCAAAGCTTTCCATTGTTACAGTACACTTAATCCATACTCTAAAGTACACTTTATTAAACTATGAAGTTGGGCAATTTAGTCTCAAGCAGTACAAAAATGGTATACTTAAGTATGCTATACCAGTACTTAACACTAAATGTATGCTTCAAAATACAAAAACTTTGTAACTTAATAAAAAACCTTGACATTTAAGGGACGGATAGAAAAAAACAATGCAGAATCCAAAAAATTATAAATAAGAATTATAATATAATACATAATTACATCATTGTTTTAGGCATCAAATTAGGATTAACAAAAATTTGTCTACAGTTTGTCTGTATACAGCAAGCAGTTTCAGGTATTGTGTTATTTCATACCTTGATTGTCAGTGAAACCAGTTTTAGTAAAGCCAGTTTAAGAACCACTGATTTACATGACCATGTGCAACCTTCTGAATGGCACAGATAAAGTCCACTTTTGACCATCTCATATTCTGGAATAACAATCCACCCTTTTGTTTTCTTCATTCAAAAATATATTTACTTAGAATCTGACAACATTCCAAGAAGGGCTCCACATGTAATGGCAACAATTGGTATCATGGTTTAAATATATTGTTCGTTTTTTTTCAAGATTAGGCTCAAAATAACAGGCTGTTTTGTGTTTGCTGCTTCTTCGTTTTAGAATAAAACAGTTCTATCTGAATTTTGAGTAGTTTTGAGAAAATTGAGCATAAGAGTTTTGGCATTTCATATAGAAAAAAATAATCATACATGTATCATGCTTAAATGTAAAATACAGATACCATAAATTTATTCTAAATGTAAAATACCAACATTTTCAGAAATTTGAAATGGGGATTTTTGGAACAGGTCAAATGCAGATAGAACCTTCTGATTCTGAAAAATTACGTTTTGTTTAGAATTAAAAGGTTCAATCTGCCGGTCACATGACAAAGAAACCTGATTGGTCCTCTTGTGTGCATGCAAAATCCTGATAAACTGGCAGATAGAACCTTTTTGTTTTCTCAAAATGTACACAGTAAAATAACAAACATCGCATAATGTAAATAAGTTATTAAAGAATATGTCAAGAATATGTGAATAACTCAATTTTGACAAAAATGTCGGATAGAACCTTATAATTCAAAAGCGATGGTTTCTATTGTGCCCTGGAATGAATTGTCTGCTTTTTAATAATGTATCAGTGTTAGCAGTTTGTTGTAGTAAATGCGGGGAGAATGTTGAGTGTGCACTTGTGTCAATGTCACATCAAGTGTCAATGCACCTTGAATGTCAATAGGGAAGAGCAGTGTTATTCTGCAGTCAGAGTGTGTCATGCCACCAAAACAAGAGGTCAACACATACTCTCAGGGCCAGAAGAGAAGGAGGGTCAAGAAGAAGGATGGTGTCCACTCTCATCAGAACCACAGACAGCAGCAGCATGGCCCTGGTAAATTGCTTTCCATCCATCCATCTTTAAGTCAATCCCTCCATCCATCCATGTGTCAATTCATTACACGGGCATTGTCTTTAGAGTTTCTCTTGGAGGCATAAAAGCTCAAACTTCCCTAAAAGAAAAAAAACGTCAGGACAATAAAGATCTAATCTTATGCAGTAGGTATTAACAAAACGCAGATGTATGAAGCCAACAATACCAAACATGTCTGTCCTTGCTAACATACTGTATCACAAATATAAACAAATTCCACATGGTATCACATTGGTTTAATTAGTTTAACAGTTTAAAAACAGAGTTTGGAACTCTGCTCCGTTTCTTTAAAAAAGAAACGTTTGATGACTATTAGCAAATTTATCTGACTGTCAACTTTTCAGCACACAGCATTGATTTTGTTTCACGCTGTCCGGACATCCAAAAACGGCAGTCTATCTGATTTATGTTGGAGAAGATTTCTAATTTATTGCGAGAATAACGTTAGCAACAGGCTTATTTGTGTTGACAGGTCTCAGATGTACACCTTATTTGTAGTTTAATTCCTGTTTCGTGAATTCTGAAACAAGAAAAACAGATGTTTTTTACATGTAGTGGCAAAAATTTGGATTTCTTTCTGAAATATGATGTAGATTTGATATCAATCCATTTTCCAGCAAGGAGAGGATATTGTCTTAAATTAACTGTGATTTACGGCACTGACTATTTTTGTTATAAAATGAGCTTGAATCAAAAAGTCAAAAATGGTTTTGGCTTTAACTGACTTGAAATGCAAAACATTGTGTAACAAACCACATTACTACATAACAACTGCCACTTTCAATCACAGTCTTTGCAGGTTTAATGTAATTTGGTGTCTTCAACTGTGTTCTATGGAACATTTAAAAGTGATTTAAATATATAACACAATACAACTCAGAACAATCAATTCCCTCATGCGATATTCAAACAGACAGAGGAAATAAAGTGGTATGACAGTTCTGGTAGTCTGTCTTCTGCATATGTTATATTGTGCATATAAAATATTTACAGCTTTGTAAATTATAAAGGGAGCAATCTAGTTTTGTGCTAGTTAGTTTTGTTTAAGGGGGTGGTGTGGGACCGATTTCTTCAGCTTACTTTTAGGTTGAAAAGTAATGTCAAGCACCAAAGCATACACAGCAAACATCTAAAACTGTTGACAGCGCTAGTAAATCCATGGATGGATGGACTGTTTTTTAAACACATGCCTGTATTTTTATAAAGCCTATTTAGAGGCAATCTAGTCAAGGGTGACACATGCAAGCAGCCCTCCACACACACAAGCATGTGGCATATTACATTGTATTATGTGAATCCATAAAGACATAATACATCTGAATGGCTGTCTAGAAGACATCCAGCATTTTCTGACATATCTTAGAGGGGTAATCGGTGGATGATCATTACACCAAAGTTATGGTAAGACCAGCGTGAAGAAAGGAAAATGGAGGAATTTATACTGTGCAGACATTTAGTGCTTTTGATTTATGAGAGAAACGTTTTCTCTAGCGTCAAGCACTCCAGTGGGCAATAAAGTGAAGAGGATATCGCCCGCAGGTAGCTTCTGTGAACACACACACGTGCCAACCTAGCCAACGTGCATCCTTATTGTCTGGACCTGAATGGAACTATTGATTAAAAACCACCACCGGCTTGGTAGTGCCCACAATGATTTCTCTGTCACAGTATGTGTGTGGAGAAAAGATATATCATATGTTCCGTTTGTCCTGCGGCAGTTCTTTTATAGAACTGCTCTGCCTTTTTTCCTCTATTCTCTATTTCCTATGAATCTGAAAAGGCAAAGTTGACATGAGGACAGATAACATGTGATCCATGTTTCAGTTTGAGAATGAAAAGGTGAATTTCCCACAAATTAACTTGTTGGGACAAAAGTGTTTCACATTTAGGACAAGATTAGGCACTCAGTGTTGTGCCATTTATTTTTACTGAATTATGAAGAGAATGACTCAATTGTCAGAAATAATATTCTTAATACTTCAATAATAATTTACATTACATGTCCATCTACAATACATGTGCATTTCTAAACATGAAATGGAATGCTTTCTGCGATACTTTGGTTAAGTTTGTGCAGTCGCATAGCATAGTTTATAGTGAGTAACTTTTATGTTACAGTATCAACACTTTAAATTCAGGGTGTAAAGACTGACAGATCTTTTAATGAAAATATATTTTCTTCTAAATCAATTAGAATATCACTATATAATCACTATTGAATATAGATTTGGAAATACATAGAATGGAATATTAGTAAAAAAATATACAATATATTGAATAATACATATGATTATTTTACTATTTTGCTTTTACTTCTGTGCTCTATTATCAATGTTCATTTGTAAGCAAACAATGACTATTTTGCTACTATAGCTCAACACAGTATACAAGATATTTGTTCTCAAAATATACCAGAGTGATGCATTTAACTTTAAAATTTAAATAATTTTTCTTAATATATCAAAAATATGGTGTTGTAATTTTAATTCTCGTAATAATTTGTGCAATGTTTTTAATACGGTTAAGAAATATTCTATAATGTTGCTTTAAATGTATATATTTTTTCGTACAGGACATGTTTCTGTGTGTTGTGCACACTGTGCCCCTATAAATAAAATGGATGCATGAAGCCCCTTGTAGTGATCATCTCTGCAGGCCAGAAACAGGATTTCCATAAGGAATATTATGGATATAGAGTGCATGACAAAAAAAGCAGGAAAGAAATGTACCCCATAAAACCCAAACATTGGACAAACATTTAATACTAGGAAATATACATGTCCAATCATAAAAATTCCCAATTTTTCTTCCTACTCAACAGCACAGGAGTTGTTAATAAGGTTTTTTCCTTCTATTCAATAGCACAGGAGTTGTAGATACGTTTTTTTTTGTATTCTGTTCGGTCATTGGCACTTCTGATTTGTAATTTTTAAGGATTTTTTGAAAGATTACCGCAATTGTCCTGAATACTCAAGCATGTAATAGTAGATTACACAGCATCTCTCTCCCATTCTGAAGCTTAATCAAGCTTTGACTTCTCTGAGATGTTACATAATGCAAGGGACAAAATATGAGTCAGAGTTTTTTTCCTACTAATGGCGATGAAGAGATAACTTTGAGTGTGGCATTGAAGATGACTGAGCGATTAAAACTAGAACATAAAATAAAAAAAAATTGCCCGGGGACAACTTAAAATTAGTTTGCGGCACATCCTTCATTCACAACCTCTTTGCAAAGCCTGCGTTACATCATAACAGATTCATACAAAACTACAGTATCTTTTTTCTAATCTGTAGCCTGTTAACTGTAACCCGTTCCGTATACGGGACCCCTGAGTTTGCGTCAATATTGTGCAGGCAATTTCTAATCGAATCATGACCAGCTATGCAAACTTGAATTTTTTTTTTTTTACAATAAACAACCTACCTTTAATTGTTTTTGTGTGGGTGTGATTTATTTTTTAGCAATAATCAGCTACTTTTCTTTTTTTAAACGAGACCAACCATAAGTATGTATTCCAAAGAATAGAAGAAGAGCATTGCGTTAACAACTTTGCACATAACTATGTATAAATGTATAGGATAATGCAATGTAAGTCGCTTTGAATAAAAGCGTCTGTCAAATGCGTAAATGAAAAAGTAAATTCGCCGCCATGTTTTGTAAAGCAGCCCTAAACGGACAAACAACTCTACAACATGCATTTCCTCTCCCCTGCGGTATAGGAGTGAAACGGATCGCGGGTGATCCGTGATACGTAGGGATCGTACTCTAGGTTTCGGAA
This sequence comes from Triplophysa bombifrons, assembly GCA_029783895.1. Classification (NCBI taxonomy): domain Eukaryota; kingdom Metazoa; phylum Chordata; class Actinopteri; order Cypriniformes; family Nemacheilidae; genus Triplophysa; species Triplophysa bombifrons. The sequence goes on from CM056466.1 coordinate 17,648,747, forward strand.
CGCATTTGTGACTCGCGGATTAAATGTAAGTTTATTCATAATTGTGTAAGAGAGTAAAACGCGCTCTCTCTACAGTTTTAGTGCCAACGCGCTGTTGCGCTCTCTCTCCAGTATCTGGACGAGAACAATATTAAAGGGGGTCCAAATAAATAATAACGCTAAAAACTGCTCTTTCATCACACAGCTAATATTACAACAAAAACAACAACTTATCTTGGTTCTAACAAACAGAAAAACCAATGTAGATATATGTGAGTATATCTGCTAAAAGCCTTAGTACCGCGGGTCCTGACGCCTCTCTGCTGGAAAGTCTTTATAATATAAGCGCAGGTCCTAGCTCCTGCCTGACTTTTAACCTTCTTTTTATACTTAGAATCCACATACCTTTTATTTTATGTAATAAATAAGACGTCGCTCTTTCTACAGTCTTTCTAACGCCCGTATGATCTCTTCCCTGCGTCACTTACACTAATTTTCTGATAGAGTTCGCAGACTTCTTATCGGATCTATTGGTTAACGTCGATAAAGTACTGATTGTTGGAGATTTTAATATCCACGTAGATAGTGCTAACGATCCATTAGCTGTGGCGTTTAAAGAACTACTAGACTCTTGTGGTGTAACACAATACATCAATAGACCTACTCATCGCCTTAATCATACCCTAGACTTGATTATATCTCACGGAGCCGATCTAACCAATATCGATATTATACCTCAAAGCGACGATGTTTCCGATCACCATCTTATAACATGTACACTTCGCACTGCAGAAATCAGTTGTATATCTCGTTATCGACAAGGTAGAACAATCACCTCAACTACTAAAGATAGTTTCGTAAAGAACTTGCCAGATCTGACTCCTCTAATAACTTTTCCAACTAATATAGAATCGCTCGATGACATGACCAGCAACATGGGCACTATTTTCTCTAACGCATTAGAAGCGGTCGCACCTATGAAGTCAAAAAGGATTATTGAAAAGATCATAGCACCATGGTATAATAACACCACTCGAGCCCTAAAAAGAGAAACTCGTAAACTGGAGCGAAAATGGAAACAAACCCAATTAGAGGTCTTTAAAATTGTATGGAAAGAGAGTGCAAGCTGTTACAAAAAGGCACTAAAAGCGGCAAAAGCCGAGCATTTCCGTAACCTCATAGAAAATAACAAAAACAATCCAAGGTTTTTATTTAGTACAATTGCTAAACTAACAAACAAACAGACTCCACCTGACCTGGGTATTCCGCCGCACCTTGGTAGCAATGAATTCATGAAGTTTTTTACCGATAAAATCGAAATAATACGAGACAACATAGCTAAAACCAAACCTCCAAGTGTGTCGGAAGAATTAGTTTCAACCGTCACCCAAAAAGAATAGCTAGAGTGTTTTTCTCCTATAAATCAGGAAGAATTAATTAAAGTTATTGCAACATCCAAACAGACATGGTTATTAGACCCCATTCCGACTACTTTATTAAAAGAGTTACTACCTGCTGTAATTGAGCCCATTTGTAACATCATCAACTCGTCAATTAATCTAGGACATGTCCCAGGGCCCTTTAAGCTGGCTGTAATTAAGCCTCTTATCAAAAAACCAAACTTGGACCCAAATGAACTTGGAAGCTATAGACCGATTTCAAATCTCCCGTACTTGTCAAAAATACTAGAAAAAGTAGTGTCAACTCAACTGTGTACCTTCCTACAAAATAATGACATGCACGAAAAGTTTCAGTCTGGCTTTAGACCGCATCACAGCACTGAAACTGCGCTCGTTATAATTACAAATGACCTCCTTATTGCTTCAGATAAAGGTAACATCTCACTCTTAGTCCTGCTTGACCTTAGTGCTGCTTTCGATACTGTAGACCATAAAATACTACTAGATCGTTTACACAATTATATCGGTATTCAGGGACAGGCACTGCAATGGTTCAGATCTTACTTAACAGACAGATATCAATACGTCCATTTAAATGGGAAATCGTCAAATCTTACGCAAGTAAATTATGGATTACCTCAGGGATCGGTTTTAGGACCCCTGCTTTTCTCCATATACATGCTGCCCCTCGGAAACATTATTAGAAAACATGGAATTAGCTTCCACTGTTATGCAGATGATACTCAGCTATATATCTCATCAAGACCAAATGATTCATTTAAGCTAACCAAACTGGCAGAGTGCATCGAGGACATAAAACACTGGATGACTAGTAATTTCCTCCTTTTAAACTCTAGCAAAACAGAAATATTACTTATAGCACCAAAATCAAGTAAACAGAATATCTCCGATTACAGCCTGCAAATTGAAGGCTGCACTGTTACTCCAACAAATATTGTTAAAGATCTAGGCGTTATATTAGACGGCAACCTGTCATTTAAAAATCACATCTCAAATATCACAAAAATAGCCTTCTTCCACCTTAGAAATGTTGCCAAATTACAAAATAGTTTATGTGTTGCAGACGCAAAAACGCTTATTCATGCATTTGTGACCTCACGGCTTGACTATTGTAATGCTCTACTTAGTGGTTGTCCTGTATCATCGATAAACAAACTACAGTTAGTTTAGAATGCTGCTGGCAGAGTGCTTACTAGGTCAAGAAAATACGATCACATAACCCCAGTTTTAACATCGCTTCACTGGCTACCCATTAAGTATCGTATTGATTTTAAAATTCTTTTAATTACTTACAAAGCCCTGAACGGTTTAGCACCTACTTACTTAACCGAGCTTTTATCACGTTACAACCCATCACGCTCCCTAAGATCTCAAAACTTAGGACTTTTGACAACACCTAGAATAACAAAATCCACCAAAGGGGGACGAGCTTTCTCATACGTAGCACCTAAACTCTGGAATAGCCTTCCTGATACTATTCGAGGGTCAGACACACTCTCCCAATTTAAATCTAGATTAAAGACACATCTTTTCAGCCAAGCTTTCACTTAATGCATAGTTAATGAACAGCAGCTACGCTAATTATCCTCTTTATTCTCTTTCCGCATCTGCCTCGGGATGCCCATCCCGAGGTAGGAAGAAGTTCCACCATGTCCAGACGACCGACAGATGCCCATCCCCAATTTGAGATCACGCCAGCTACAGCTGCAGACTGACTGACCATCCCAGCTCCATCTAAGGCAATTCATCCACCAGCCAAGAGAAATATGACCATCGGACCATCCCAGCTCAGACCACTACATCCCCAACCAAGAGCAAAGACGGACTATTTGGCTTATTAATGGTGAAGTTACAATATTTGGTATTACTTAAATCACATGTCACCAGTTTGAGTGCAGCTATGACACGTCAGAGGGGATCTGGCCCTCCCGGCTGAGCCTGGTTTCTCCCGAGGTTTTTTTCTCCATTAATTAATCATTGGAGTTTGGGTTCCTCGCCACAGCAGGGCAGTGTTGGCCTGCTCACCGGGAGACTGCATTCATTCATTTATTTATTTATTTAGAAATTAGCTATTATTTATTAGTATGATCTTACTCGTTGTATGAATACCATGCACTGTGCTGTGTTTTAACTTTTCTGTTTTTCCTGTTTGCCCCTGTAAAGCTGCTTTGAAACAATACACATTGTGAAAAGCGCTATATAAATAAACTTGAATTGAATTGAATTGAATTGATCACACCCTTTTGCATTGCTAATACAATGCTACAAGAGTACACTTGCCTGGAGTTACGACCGATAGTATCATATTTATTTTACCTCACAGTGTGTAAACCACATTGTAGAAAATTATTATGTGCCTTTATTAAAAATACATATAGTTAATTAACTAGTGATGCACCATATTTGATTTTTGCCGATATCCAATAATTTCCATGTCAATTAAGCCGATAGTCGATGTCGATACCAATATATGATGTATATCCACCATCACGTTTTTATGCTGCTAAAAGCGTCAGGTGCTGGACAGCTTTTTTTCAACCAAGGTGCTCTGGTTGCAAATTTAAGCTGCATGGGAAAAAAAAACAAGCGCCAGCAATTAGCCAGTGAAAAAAAACAAGGGGGCATAGCCAGGTCACTTCAGTGACTGTCACTTATCACATTTTGAAATGAGGATAAACTAAATAATTTTAAAAAGAGAAGAGAAGATCAGTGCGGTTTCTACACTGTCGTCTTTGACTGTCGGCTTGTTGAACAGACTTTCACCAGAGTAAAATAGACCTAGCCTATTTGATTGTTTTTCTTATCAAGAACATGTAAAACAAACACAGACTGTCAATATACCCACTGCACGTTGCCTTTTGTTATGTATGTTTTCTTTTTGCATTATCCCATTACACAGTAGCTTTAAATGCAGTTTTTATTTATTTTTCTATATTCTCTACATTTAAAATACTATATACAAGATATGATATTAATGCGTTATGAATATTAAATGATAATTATAAGCTTGATGTGAAATTTTGACAAAATAAAAACGTAACAAATTACCTCATTATTCACTTAATTTAAATAAACAAATATTTGAATATTCGTTTTTCATGAGCTCAAATATTAAATTATAAAAAAAGGCCCATCCATAATTTAAACCCTGCCCCCCAAATAAATACACCACCGACATGCTCACTGTAGCACAAACACGCAAATTGATGCAAAGGCATATTAATCAACACAGCTTCCTATCGCCGAGGCATATTGACGTTATATTCTGTAACGCGAAGATGCAGATTATTAATTTCTAAGCCATTATCTGCAATAATATCTGCCTGTCGATAATATCGTGCATCCCTATTATTAATTATTTGTGTTCCTGCTTTCTGGCAGTTGATCTGTAGTTCCCTTTCAATCGGTCTCTCGACGTTGTGTCGAGAATGACAGATGGGGTTCGCCCTTGAGAACCAATCAACTCTGACTACTATAGAAAAGGCCAATGAAATTTGGCGAAATAAATTTGCATGCTGGTCTCCGCCCCCTGATGTCGGCGTTCAGCATTCATTTACCTTTTGTTCTTCAGAGCCTTCGCTCATGACTACAAACAAAACGAATTTAAAGAATTCTTCTTCTTCTACGTTGCCTCATCTACGATGTAGAGCAGCGGATCTTCCCTACCTGCAGCAACCTTCCCCTGGGCATCTCGGCGGTTTTGGAGGTGTTAGAGATATTTTCTAAAAAAGGTCCTTTTCAGGACTGAGCAATCTCCAGTGTGGCATGTCCCGCTGTTCTCTTGGGTGCGGCACCCTCATCGAGGAGGGGGATGGACACGATCACTGCATTAGGTGTCTGGGCGTCCAGCACGCTGAAGCAGGTCCGCACAGCGGGCAGATTGTCATTCAGAAGTTGCGGTCACAGGTGGCTGTCTTCCTACGGGAACCAGCCACCATTTCGTCTGCTACTCGGGCCGTGACATCGGTGGCTACGGCCCTGAAGTCCACCTGTATTAGCAGCGTTGGTGATGTGGGGACCTCTGCGAGCGCAAACCCGCCAGCCAAGTGCTCATGGGCCGATCGCACCCTGATTCGCTCTTCTGAATGTTCCCCAACCGGCGGTGGCATACCGCCCGGATCCTGAGGCATGGACTCGGAAACGATACGTGACATAGATGAGATGTCGCTGGCAGCATCGGAGAGACTGGCATCCGACTCTGACGAATCCGAGCTCCACCCCCAGCAGTCGAGTTCAGAAGGAAGCAGAAGTGATGTCAACCGTACCATCCCGGGGATATGTGGTTCCTGAGGTCGGAGCGCGGTGCAAACCACGCCCACCCCAGGGGCAATTTTTTTTCCTGCAGGTGCATGAGGAGCTGTGTAAAGCTTGGAGCGCTTCACTCACGGCCCGATCCAGTTAAACCAGCTCCGGCTCCCTTACTTCCATCGATGGTGAGGCAGCAAAAGGCTACGTCGAGATCCCCCGGGTGGAATGTGCGCCTGCATTGCACCTGTGCCGCAGGCTGCTACCACCTGGGGGAATCAGCCACGTCTACTGTCCAAAGCGTGTAGGACTTCGGCATCACTGGCTCTACGCCATGGCCATCCTGCAGGTCCGCAGGGCCAAGGCGTGGAGAGAGCTCCATAAGGGTATAATGCAGGATCTATGTGCTGGCCCTGGGTCAGGCGATGTCCACGGTAGTGGTCCAGGAGAGACACCCCCGGCTATACCTTGTGCAGAAGAGGGACACCAAGGAAGTCCGCTTTCTTGATGCACCCATCTCGCAGGGTGGGATGTTGGTAACACCGTCGAGGACTGCGCTCAGCAGTTTTTGACGGTGAAGCAGACAGTGGCAATTAGCCAAATTTTTTGCACGCCGCGACTCGGCCGCCTAGAGGCCTCCGAGATCCCACGTGACGTTTGCTTCCCTGCAACCCAGGACCCCTTCGACATCGGCTCCCATTCCTGTGCCCCCACAGGCGGCATCCCGGTAGCAGAGGTCGAGGGGGAAACCTCCACCCTGTCAGCAACCTTCTCTCGAGAAGGGACACTGACGGGAAGACCCCAGGGAGAACAATATCGGGCCAGAACCTTCACAGCCACGGCTCTGATCGGTCGGTACGGGACGATTCCTGCCTCGTCACCAAAGCGAGGGCCTGGCGCCCACTTACTCGCAGAGTTTTCCGTTCTCCCCGGGTGTACTTGCAGCCGATAGCACACTCCACTGGACTGTGCTCGGCGAACCGACCTCACACCCTGGCGAGGTGTGAGGTTGTACACATACGACAGCTGTCACCACTCTCAAACCGACAGTGCGTGCCGTTGTCCCGCCAGGCAGGTAAAAAGGCGGAGCCGACGAACCACCCCCCGTGGGAATGATGAAGCAGACCGTCCCCTTGGTCACCCTATCACAGTCCCTGGGAGCTCAAAAGCTGCCCACACTGTCTCGCTGGCCAATGCGGGCGGTCCGTCTTGGTTACTCAATCCAGTTCGCCAGAGACTCTCCCAAGCTTCAGGGCATCATCTCTCCCTCTGTCAGAGGTAGGGACGCCTCCGTACTTCGGGTAGAGGTCACCACCCTTCTGGCAAAACAGGCATCGAGTTCGTCCCTCAAAACCAAGATGTTGTGTGGGTCACGACCCACACTTCATCGTTCCAAAGAAAGACGGTGGGTTGCGCCTTCACCAGCTGCCGTTCAGGGTGCTCACGCAGAGGCGCATCCTGACATCTATCAGGTGTCAGGGTTGGTTCGTGGCAATCGACCTGAAGGACGCTTACCTTCAGGTCTCGATCCCCCTCTACACCGGCCGTTCCTACGGTTCCCGTTCGAGGGGCGGGCATATCAGTACAGAGTCCTCCCTTTCGGTCTGTCCCTGCGGGTACTAAACTATCTCGACGACAGGCTTATCTTAGCACACTCGCGAGATCTGTTGTGTACACAGAGGGACCTGATGCTCCGGCATCTAGATCGATTGGGATTTCAGGTCAACCGAGAAAAGAGCAAACTCTCCCCAGTGCAGAGCATCCTCTTTCTCGGTATGGAACTAAACTCTGTCACCATGACGGCGCAGCTGTCCGCAGCACGCGCCCAGTCAGTGTTGAACCGGAGGCTCCTTGGACACATGGCATCCTCCGCCGGGGTTTTACCCCTCGGGTTGATGCACATGAGACTGCTTCAACACTGGCTACAGAGTCAAGTTCTGAGGACAGCGTGGCACACCGACAGCAGGCGCATGGTGATGTCGCCCTGCTGCCGACGCACCCTAACCCCTTGGTCTTCCATGACCTTCCTCCGGGCGGGGTTCCCCTCGGGCAGGTTACGAGGCACATAGTGGTGACAACAGACGCTTCGCTGCAGGGATGGGGTGCATTGTGCAACGGGCACGCAGTAGCGGGGCGCTGGACGGGCCCCCGTCTGCACTGGCATGCAATTGCCTAGAGTTGTGGGCTGTGCGGCTTGCGCTGAGAAGGCTCCGGCCTCTAGTGCAGGACCAGCACGTGTTGGTCCTCCGGGACAGCACAACAGCCGTAGCGTACATCGCCAGGGTGACGTACGCTCACGGCAGCTAACACAACTTGCCCGACGCCTCCTCTTGTGAAGTTAGCAGGTGATCCGCTCCCTGGGGGCCACACACATCCCAGGCAAACTGAACCAGCCAGCCGACGCGCTCTCTCGTCAGTATACGCCTTGTGGAGAGTGGCGACTCCACCCCCGGTCCAGCTCATTTGGGTGCTGTTCGGACAGGCACAGATTTTGCCTCCCACGACACCACCCAATGTCTGCTTTGGTACTCCCTGACCGAGGCCCCTTCGGCACGGATGCCCTGGCGCTCAGCCTCCTTGCACAGACACTGTTATTGGTTACACCGCAATGGTTTAACCACACTTGGCTTCAGAGTTGATGCTCTGGACAGCGACTCCCCCTGAACCATTCCCCTGACAGCGGACCTGCTCTCTCAGGGGAAGGACATGTTCTGGCATCCCAGATCAGACCTCTGGAACACCCGTGTGTGGTCTCTAGACGGGACGAGAAGATCCTGAGATGGCTACTCCCCCTCTACGGCAGAGACCATCACCCAGGCTAGGGCCCCATCTACTAGGCGGTTACACGCCTCTAGATGGTGCCTCTTCTCGTCCTAGTGTCTCTCTCAGTGAGAAAGACCCACTGAGGGGCTTGATCAGGATTGTGTTGTCCTTCTTACGAGACTGTAGACTAACATCTCACCTCCACACTGAAAGTGTATGTAGTCGCTATCACCACTCATAACGACTCAGTTGATGGAAAGTTTCTAGGGCAACACGACCTGGTCACCAGGTTCCTAAGGAGCGCAAGAGGGCGGAATCCGCCTCATCTCTGCTCCATACCCTCTTGGACCCTAACGTGGGTCCAAGAGCCCTTTGGAGGTTCCAATCTTCCTCACCTGAGTAAGACGGCCCCCCTGTTGGCGCTCAAGAGGGTAGGTGACCTCCGAGTAGGTGTCTCCAGATTGCATTAAATTCGGCCCTGGTAACTCTCACGTTATCGTGAGACCCAGGCCCGGATACGTGCCCAAAGATCCCACTACTCCTTTTCGGGACCAAGTGGTGAACTTGCAGGCGCTCCCCATCGGGGAGAAAGACCCAACCCCATCCGTGTTGTGACCTGGACCGCACGCAGAGCTTCAGTAGCTCTGAGCAGCTCCTTGTCTGTATTGGAGGACAGCAGAAGAGGAAGGCTGTCTCCAAGCAGAGGCTGGCACACTGGGTCGAGGATGCCGTTACGACGGCATTCCGATCTCAGAATCTCCCATGCCCACTGAAGGCTCACTCCACACGGGGTATAGCCTCTTGGGCACTGGCCAGAAGCGCCTCTCTAGCAGACATCTGTAGAGCTGCGGGTTGGGCTACGCAGGGTTGACAACCTTCGCGTAAACCCGGTGTCAGCCCACGTCCTGCATTTCTAAATAAACAGTCATTTTAGGTGTTTTTCATTTAAATTATCTTGTTTTTGTTGATTTATCTTCGAGATTAAGGAGCGTTTTTGTTTTATATTTAAGTTTTATTTTTAAGTGGTTCCTGTTATTCAGAAGAGTGGTGCTTGTGCTTAGGGAGAGGGAGGCACAATGTTAGCCATGAAATGTGTTACTTTACTCAATAAGCAGTAAAGGGGAATCGAACACCAGACATGCCAAATTGTATTTATAAAACGGTCAGTTCAGGTCCTTGCTTCTGATTGATTGAGGCGAATTCTAAACCGTTATAAAATAACCATTTATAACATCTGGGCACATTACAGAGCCCTAATATCGTTTTATTTTTTTTATTTAACAAATATATGGAATATCTTAATAAAAGCAATAAGTCCCTAGAAGCAGTGTATTTCATAAGTTTTATGCACTCCGGTTTGCGTCACAACACCCGTATGCTGTTATAAAATGCACTGTAATCCACTGGTTCGAGGGGATCATTGCTTTATTCATGTCTTTCTAAAATTCAAACATATTGTTTTCAAAAACAGTACATACACCGGCTGTAGCACTCCACTACAAGTTTGGACACTGCTAAAAATCCTGCAGCACCACATAGGCAAAGTGCCTCGCACATAATATACTTTAAATCTACTATATTTTCACACACTATTATTTAACACTATCTGTTAAAATAATCGATTCTGATTGGCTAAAAGGTGTGCATTAAAACCGTTTTACTGCAAGCATCAATAACAGCATTATCTTGGCAAATAACATTGGTATAAGCGGGATAATCCACGTCTAGCCGTGCATAAAGAATTTTATTCCTACACTTTGCGTCAGGTGGATCTTGGCCTCCAAGTCGTGCATACAACAACAACGGACTTGTGTGATATACTGTACAGCCTTTTCATTAAATAACGCTCATTAACTAACATTCATTAAATAATGTTCAATAATGTTCAACTACCACAAAATAAAGTATTCCAAACAACAAATCCCTACCTTGACTCCATAGTGTCTTTGGTGAGATAGACAATCCAGTAGACCAGGTTAAATGCTCCAAAAGACAGGGGAAAGAGGATGCGTGAGTACTTGTCAATGATGCTGGTTCCTGTCAGCATGTTGTTGGCAGGGACAGCAGAACCTTGCTGACGGAAATCAGGCTGAGGCGGTCTGGAGAACCGCTCAGTAGCATCATTTTGAGATAAGGAATTCAGTCTTTTCTTTAACACACCTCCCGGGTCCAGAGGATGCTGAGGAAACGCACAGAGATTTAACTGTGACATGAAAACAAAGCTGTTGTTTCTCAAAATTTTGATCTAGAAGTTTTGATATTGCTTGCATTATTTTAAATGCAATAAACTATTTTCAATTGCATTACATACAATTTGGAGACAATCTAATCTTAAACTACCTGCAGGTTTTTAGTTGTTCTGCTGTTAATACTGAATTAGGCCTTTTTTTCCAGAAAAATAATTAGATTAAGTCATGAATAAAATGATGAAAGTAATGGTTTTGTATAAAGGATTTTCAGTTGATTGTATCTTTTAATTATATCCTAGTATTCCTTACAAAATTAGTTATATACTTCTAATCATACCGTGTATACAAATTTGACTTATCATATGTTATAAACCTATCTTCATATTTCAAAATTACAACTTTGCAATACATATAACATATGTAGCAATCTCAATATACAGTATTCATTAGGGACATATGTCATGTATATTTAATATAACATTATTTGTTACGCATATTTGTTGAACCTTTAAACATTTCTTTAAATCATTCTTTGTTTAAAATTAACAGATATTTCTATTGGTATTTACTCTCTGATCGCTGACTTTTGGGAAAACTTTTGTCACAGAGCGACTGTGCTGACTCTGTTCCATCCCTGAGCAGGTTTCCAAGCAGCGAGTGTCAGCTGCAGATCACTGTGTCGTCCCCACTGCGGTGTAAAATCACCCAGGGAGTACCTGGCTCACGCCGCCATAATACCACAGCTATTTTTGACTGCCCAACAGGGCATTTATACCTGAGTCAGGATAAATGTCCAACGAAATGGGACATTCACACACTGCCTTGTGTCCTGTCTCTGGCTCTCTACTTACGCTCTACGAAAGAGGTTTGGTTATGTTTAAGCATTTAGGCCCCAAATTGCCTTAAAATGTGTTCCAAAAACATATAAGTCTTCAAATACTTTTTCCTACCACCCCTTTGCAAACACCTTTCACTTCTATTTGTCAGACAAAAAGGGAATCCGGCCCAAAACTGGTTTAGTTGCTCAAATGAACACTGGTAAGACACTCTAATATATCAACCTATGGCAAAATAATATTTAGGTGACTGTTTATCTATCAAATGGCAGATGAGAGAAGTGTTTGATAATTCTTTTGGAATCCAGTAATAGTTTTAGCATTTTTGTTCCAATACACTTAATTTTACTGGGAAAAGTATTTCATAACAAAGGCCCATATAACAGGACATGAGAAATATGGGATTGCAATTACTCCCTACAGGCTACATACAGCATGCTAGAATAAGAGGGCAGATCCGTATTCTGTTCCCTGGACCCTGTCATGCATTCTTCTGGATGTTTTGCTATACTAAACTGATTACGTAATCTGCAGCAGCAAAGTGGATGAAAAAGCCCACTGGCTGTCTCATTTGGCTTGTCTGCTGTATTGAGAGTGTGCCATTAAAGAGAGAGAGGGACGGCTGAAATAAATGAAAACGGAAAGACGGGGACAAGAATTACCAAATTGACTTCTCTATCACTGTTGGCTGCAGAGCGGGCCGCATTTGTCCGCCGAAGTTCCTTGTTGGCCTGCAAAGTGGAAAAATAGTTGACAGCTGCAAACTCAATCAGGGCAGAGAAGACGAAGGCGAAGCAGACGGCGATGAACCAGTCCATTGCTGTGGCATAGGAGACCTTGGGAAGAGAGTGTCTAGCACTGATGCTCAGCGTAGTCATAGTTAGGACCGTGGTGATGCCTGTTGGAATAAATAAACGTACTTACAACCCCAGTCGATGGCTGGTGGGTTTTAATTACATTATGGTCAGGGTTTCAAGTCTTGTTAAGTAAAACCTCCATTTTAACATAATCACAGAAGACATTGACAAAATAATAATTATATCAAAGAAATAGTTCACATAAATAATACAATTCTATTATTGTTTTCACCCTTTGTGTCATCCCAGCTGATGTGATTAATTTATGTTGAAAAACATTATTTCTAGAGCACCATTTGATAGGGACAATGCCAAAACAGAATGAATGAATTGCAGTTGCAGTGAGACATTTGCAGTAAAGAACTGATATCATGTGGAACAGACCATTATGAATAATCTAGTTCCTACATTTTGACAGTGCCTCGAGGTTTATAAGAACCTTCAAAGTTAAAAGGGCTGATGGGAAAATAAGGGGTCGGGGAGTTGTGTACAGTAATTTCATAATGGAGCATTGAAAACCATGGTCCACTGGTGCATGTTGACTCTTCTCAGATCATTTACTCAGAGCTAAGCACAAAATCAGAGGGGATAAATAACAGCCAATAGTAGGTAGTGTAATTTTTCCCATACTCTTGAAGGTGGATTATAACCGTTATTTCTCAACCAAAATTTCTAAATATTAGTCAACTAATGTTACCTTCACCCAGAAAAGCGTGAGAAAAGACGCTAACGTTACACGATGTGCTCGTCTAAATGAGTTAAGATACAAATGGCATAATCATTGTTATGAGATAGTAACTTCACGCAGTTACACCAATTTAGTCTTTTTCTAAATTCACAGCCAATATGCTTAGTTAGTTTAATTGAGTAACGAGCACCGCTGACTAAACCCAGCTAACAAGACACATGTATGTGAATTTATCGAACTACATGGTGGAATCGGACATCAAAATATAAGTAAACATGGCAGAGCATACTAATAACAGATATAAACAACTTTGTCTTTATGTATTAATTTTGTGCAATAGAAGTTAAAATGTGTTTAAAGTTCTGACTGACGGTTTATTTCTTTGGATTTAGGCTTATTATATTTTTAAATATGCCCGCAATACTTATGGCGGGATTCTTATCTCATAATCCTCAATGCTAGCAAAGACTACGGTGTGCTTTCACCAGCTTCACAAGAACTTATTTACAAAAATCTATTGCAATTACTTTTAGGGATGTTTCATTATAGTTGTCTTCAGGTAAAGAAGTTTTTGTTAACACAGATTCATCATAATTCTTCAATGAACTGTGATATGATATGGCGGAAAACAATATTTAAATGTGTTTTACAAAAAGTTTAACACAAGAAAATGTACCATATTTGTACATTTCTCTATTTTAATGTTTTAAAATAGAAATTTACTGTGAGCTGTGACCCTATGATGCATTTACATTTAAAAGGCTCTAACTCAAGTAAATTTTAGCACACCAACTTGTATCACATAAAACTTACGTTCCCAATAAAATATGAATTTTGGAATAACTTGGAAAACCACAAGCCACAGTGTCTGTATTTTAAAGTATTTTAATTGTAATTACAATGCATTTACATGTACGTACATTACACTGTAAGTACATTGTACTTAAGGCCACTCAATGTAAATTGACAAAAAAGTGAAAAACACTCTTTGTAATATAATATATTTCTTAGGCTTTATATAATCCAGCAATAATCTAGGAGAAGATGAGAAGGTAACCTGGCACTTCATCTGCAGTCATCGTAAAACCTGTTACTTTAGGGTCTTGTCCTGTTTGTGTTGGACTACTGTGGGTGATCTATGGGGCGGCTCATGGTCAATGAATTAAGAAGATTGTAATACGATATGTTTCTCACCCATGGAAAGAGTACATTCTGAAGTGGTAAATTATGTGCCAAGTACTGACCTGGGACTTGTGAAAGAAACACCAACATTTTGTCAAGCACAAAACTAAGCTATATTTTGGATATATAGAGTAAGCACATATATTTGTGTGTATGTACGTATGCATGTATGTATGCATGTTTGTATCTACTGTATGTATAATTGAATTTTGAATAATTATTGTACTATGATAAAATGTATTCATGCTTATAACAAACCCATGCTATGCTTTCTTTGGGAAAATAACTTTTTACTACAAGCCACAGAAAAATTATCATGTTTGTAAAATAGTACATTTAGGTTTTCAAAATCTAATGTTTATGCATATTTTCAGAAAAACCATTTGTATTGGGATGGTATTGGGACAAAGTACAACAAAAAATGGTTGCCTTTCTGTCGGTCTCTCGACGTTGTGTCGAACCGACAGATGGGGTTCGCCCTTGAGAACCTATCAACTCTCACTACTTTAAGAAAAGGCCAATGAATTTGCCGAATGAAATTTGCATGACGTGCTCCACCTCCGGATGTCCGGTACAAAAGGAAGACGGCGTGCTTCATCTTTTGTTCTTAAGAGCCTTCGCTACTGACTCCTGACTCATTTCAGCTGGCCCACCGGAAGAAAATGTCAAAGAGGAGAACACAGCACCCGCGGCGGGAGCCAAAGCGTCCCACACGGGAAGACCCCAGGGAGACAGAGAACACCTTCGGGCTAGACCCCAGGTTTGGAGGTCATTCAAGGATGGTCCTGCCCCGTCCCAACAGCCCATTTCAAAGGGTTCTCTCTCTCGGTGTTTTACAGCCATGCTCACCCTTTACATGGCGATGTTCGGCAACTCAACATTGCGTCTGGCTACACTCGTCCCTCTAGCCGTGCTGTTCAACAGCGGTGACCCGTACTTCAACGTTCTCAGAAAAAGGAGGGATGCTAGATCTGCAGACTAGTAGTATTCAGGGAGAAAGGTGTGCGGGCACTAAATTATCTCGACGAGACTCTCTTGAGATATGCTATGTGCACACAGGGACCTAGTGCTCTGGCACGCAGATAGATTGGGATTACAGGTCAACCGAGAAAGAGGCTCTCCTCAGTGCAGAGCACCCTCTTTCTTGGTAAGGAACTCAACTCTGTCTCCACTTAGCGTGTCTGACCTGAACATTCCAAGCAGTCAGCGGTCCCTCTGAAGAGGCTCCTGGGACACATGGCAACTTCCACGGTGGTGATACCCCTCGGGTTGATCCACATGAGACCGCTCCAAACACTGGCTACAGAGTAGAGTTTCGAGGAAAGCGTGGCACACCGGCAGCAGGCGGATGGTGAATATGTCTCTCTGCCGACGCACCCTAACCCCTTGGTCTTAAGCGGCACGCTCATCCTCCGCCCGCTGGGGACGCGACCACACGGTGAGGAAACCCGCGTCCACGTGGCCTCCTGGAGACCTTTTTCTCTGGAAGGCATGTCGACAGACACCTTCCTGCAGGGTTGAGGGTGCAGTGTGCAACAGGCACGCAGTGTAGGGGCGAGGACGGGGCCCCGCCTGCGCTGGCATATCAGTGCCTTGAGCTGTACATGCACTGGTCCCGTAGACAGCGCCCCCGCCTACCCCCCGCCCGTCGGGTGCACATATTCCAGGCAATCTGAACCAGACAGCCGACAGCTCACTCGTCAGTTGACACTTGCGGAGAGTGGTGACTCCACCTCCGTGCACCCCAGCTCTCTGTGTGCTGCTGGGCAGGCTCAGCTGCCTCTCTGAACACCACCCATTACCCATCTTACACTCCATCCGATGCCTCCTTCCGCACAGACGCCCTGGTGCACAGCTGGCCGTGCGACAAGCGAAAGTACACCTTCCCTCCAGTGAACATAATTTCACAGACCCTGTACAAGGTCAGGGAAGAGGAGCATCAAGTACTACTAGTTCCGCCCGACTGGCCCAACCAGACTTGGTTCTCGGAGCCAAGTCTGGTGCTATTGACATCAACTCTCCCCTGACCGATTCCCCTGACGAAAGACCTGCTCTCTCAGGGGAAGAGCACGTTATGGCATCCCAGGCCAGACCTCTGGAGCCCCCATGTCTGGCCCCTGGACAGTTCGAGAAGATCCTGAGTTGGCTGACCCCCTCCCTGTGGTGGAGACCATAACTCAGGCTTGGTCCCAGCAACCGGGAAGCTATACACGTATAAGTGGCGCCCCTTCTCGTTCCGGTGCTCTTCTCGGGGAGAAGACCCATGGAGGTGCTCGATCGGAAGAATTGTTCACAAACGCAATATCACTACAGATGGCTGCTCTTGGCATAGATGCCCGGCTGTTTTTTAGTACCAGTCCTGAGCGACATTAACAACATTATCTGTGCTGTTTTAGTTAGCACTGGCAGCGCAATCATTGTCTTATCTGTGCGTAATATAATTACATTGTAAGCAGCACATTAATTTCCAATTGTGATCAAACTGGAATTACCGGATTAAACCGTTTCAATGCACACCTTCAGACAATCAGAATTGAGAATTCAGACAGACCATGATATAATATATATATATAAATATTTATATACAGTAAATATATATATATTTGCACAAAGCAAATAAATGCCTTTCGCAGATTAGAATAACTTGTGTCTTTTGACATAACAATCTAGTTTATAACATCACTGAATGTTTAACTTTAGCTTGATATCAAAGGTTAATATCTGAGTAGATCTTCACAATGACCTGAAGTGAATTAGAAAAAGGAAAAATTAGACAATGCTGAGGGCAAAAAAAAGCTTTTAAGAGCAAAAAAGTTGGCCCAAATTTACCTCAGTCAATTGAATTTATGAATCGGACGCTCTGGGTTATTTGAGCTCTTAGTGGGTAAAGATGGTGATGTGGAACATCTACAATGCATTTGGACAATAGCTTGTCTCTGCCTATTCATCTCCACACCCTACAGCAAGACATTCCTCTGAACCTTTCACTTCTTTTCTGTATCAGGCTTTTTTGACTCATCTCACAGGAATAACACTTTCACCTTTGACAGACTTGAGAAATACACAGCAGGCTACACACTCTCACATCACGCTTCGATGAAATCATTTTACACTGTAGTTGTGACTTTGTCACGTAGATAAACATATCCCAATTAACCTATTTAAGCTTGTTTGCTTACTCTTGGAAATTCTCATCCCACAATGTCAGAAGAAAATTATTAAAGTTGTAACCCTTTCTGTCTCTGGGGTGGTACCCTTAAAGGTTCCTTTTTGTTTACGGGTAAACAACACATTAAATCGTATATGTTTCAAATCTTTGGACCTATTAGAGCCAAGATACAACATAAGGCCTAAAATATGTTCCGTATACATGTAAAGAACAACCCCAGCAAGAGAAAAGGTGAAATTGTAAAAAAAATATTGACACATTTACATTTGGCAGACGCTTTCAACCAAAGCGACTTACATTGCATTATCCTATACATCCATACATAGGTTTGTGCAATCCCCTGGGATTGAACCCACAACCTTGTATTGTTAATGCAATGCTCTTACCACTGAGCTACAGGAAAGCTGGTATTATGCTCGATCAAAAGAATAATTTTATTTCTCATATTGATAGCCTTCTAAATAAACTGAGAACCAGGATAGGTTTTTATTTTTGTTTAAAAAAAATGTTTCTCCTTTGTTGTTCGGAAGCGATTAGTAGAAAGTACTTTTCTGTCAGACCTGGACTATGGTGATATAATCTATATGCATGTACCTTTGAATATTTTGAAAAAGCTGGGTATAGTTTATCATGATGCTTAACGATTTGTTACTGGTTTAAGTGTGGGTACAAATCCCTTTATTTTATACGACATGACAGAATGGATTTCACTATCCTTAAGAAGAAAAAAAAACATATGCTGATTTTTATTTTAAAAGCGTTGTTGGATAAATTACCACATTATATATCCAAGTTGTTGACATATTGTAGTAAAAATTATAATACAAAGGTCAACTGACATTTTTTTTTACTTTTTACTGCCAATGCCTCGCAGAGATCAGATCTGCCTTTTCCAATTATGTCACCTATGGGAGGAACTAGTGTCAAAGCGTCACGAATGTTTCCCGCTGCCATCGCGGACGCGCACAGTTCAGGTCGTTTACATGCAAACAGCGTGAGGACGTTACTACGATTCACTGTTTGCTTTCACTTTCTTCGTCTGTCAAGTCTCGCGCGCAAACATGTTTCGCAGCTTCCAAATCATACTTTACCGCAGAAAAGCACGAATAAACGTGCTCGACACATGCGCAGAATGTCATACATTGGACTCAGCTGTCAACATTTGTCGTGCTGTACGCGTACGAGATGTGCAGACGACCGCGGAACCTCCTGATGACGAAAAATGCGGGGGAAACACGATGCCAATTCAACATCGTGATGGTTGTCAGCCATCGGCGATGGACGATGTCATCGTCTATCCGCCCAACCCTATAACCTAGTAACCAACATTAAATAAAACTAGACATGAGCTGTGTCCGAGTTCACCCCCTATCTCCTATAAAGGTCTCTATATCGGCCATTTTTTACATCATCATTTTAATGTCAACATTTTATAAGCCTTATGATGATTGTCCGCAACAATACTGTCCGACACATGCTACATACTCTTCGTCAGTGTCAGAAATCATTCACTTATTTTTACCCAATTCTTTCCAATATAGTGGACTATTTAGCATGCGCTGTAATGGAAATTGTAATTGACTGAATGAGTAAGCAAATGTGGATGCAACTCCGGAAACCGGAAAGACAATATGGTTAAGTCGATTAATCACGTGGATTTCATGTTCACTTTGTGTTTCCATTTCCGATAATTCAATCAAGCAAGCCTAAAAACTTCTTACGAACGAATGGATTTTTTTTATTTCATTGCCAAAACTTGTGTACTTCAAAATGTGGATCAAACAGTGTGATGAAAACATGGCAAATGAAACACCAAACTTGTCAAGTTTGCAAATAATGTTGAAATTGAATTTTAGTATCACAAAATAGATACTTCACATAGATATCTATTTAAAACAGTCGTTATTTCAATCTATTTCTCCAAAGCAATTTTAGGAGAAACATGCAATTTCATATTTAAACAAATCAGAACAATTTTACCCTGAGAATGTGTCGATGTTATACAAAGAGAAGTATTGGTTTATCAAGCATGACAATGTAAGACTGTCAGTTAATTAAGGATTTAAGGTTATTGACTGTGTGAGAGCAACGTCAGTAGGATGTGGCCATGCACATGACCAAAACTTGAGTCTGTTTAATTATAAGTAAGGGTTAACGCATGGCATGGAGGGCAAGAAACATGTGACCCATTGCCTCCGCGAAGTGAATTAAAATCCTTTAATGCATGGCTAGCCGTGGATTTTCCCGCTAAGACCATGGTCATTGGCCGAATAAAAGCTGTTAATGATGTTTCCAGTGCAAGTTTTGATCAGACAGGTGAAGATGACAATTATTTTTGTCCGTTAATTTCAAATGTTGATCAAACTGACTGAAACTACCCGTACATTAAACGGTTTTAATGCACACCTTCCAGCCAATCAGAGTCGCGTATTCAAACGGACCATGATATAAACTTGTATATAACCCATATCAGGACCTTAAGACAATCATGATTCCAAAAGCGTTTCACTCCCTCATGCAAATGAAAATTGACAGCTGTTGAAAGCTTTAATTGTTTTCTGCTGATGTTTTTTTTCATAAATATAAAAACTTCAGCTCAATGTTATAGATTGATACATTCCTAATTGCCCAATAAGCTCATTCTATTGGATCCATCCAAACACAAGCGGGAGTCCACAGAAATAGATGCTTCATTCAGGTCTTTCGCATTAATCAAGCAAAAATAACACAAAACCATGAGGAAGGCAAAATAAAAGTTAGCGTTTCTTTTGTTTCTCAGGAAACCAAATTAGACTTCAAAAAAGCCCTTTTAAGCTAATCTTAAGACTTATCTCCACTGAAATTGAACGCTGTTTTAGTGCTCACACTCCATAAAATGATGAGATCTCTTTAATATCTCAATTGTTTCTCCTGGAGAGCAATGCTATTCATTGGCAAGCAAACAAAGGGCAAGAGGTGAGATAGTTCCTGCACCTCTGATATTTCTTCAGAAATATATAGGTCTCCACTGAAAGCTGAGAGGAAATCTCAAAAATGGCACACTCAGGGTCTCAAGAGAATCTCAAACATTTCTCAAATGACATAAAACCACATTGAAAAGTACATTTGATTACTTTGTACATTGTTAAAGCTCTTCGTTGTAGTAACACTGCATTTCAACAGCTGTCTTATTGGAATCTATTACATTTGCATTCCAGGTAGTTTTAGTAGAAACATCTAAGAAAGGGAAATGCTGAAAATAATCATAACCAAAAACACCAAAAAATCTGATATTTTACTCCCGAGCGTGTTTCTGTGTCACAAAGAAAACAAATCTTACAAAAAAAAGAAATCAAACCAAGGAAAACAGGAAAGAAACTCTCAGTAAGTGTGCTTTTATATCACACCACCAAAAAAAGTGACCAAAACACTAAGTGATTTAGTAATATAAATAAGAGCTGCCAAGAAGCGTGCATTAGGATAATGAAGCAGAAAAGAGATACAGTTGAAAGAAAAAGTATGTGAACCCTTTGGGCTTACTTGGATTTCTTCATAAATTGGTCATAAAATGTGTTCTGATCTTCATCTAAGTCACAACAATATAGAAACACAGTCTGCTTAAACTACTTCTGCACAAACATTATATGT
The DNA here is from genome assembly GCA_029783895.1 of Triplophysa bombifrons. NCBI lineage: Eukaryota > Metazoa > Chordata > Actinopteri > Cypriniformes > Nemacheilidae > Triplophysa > Triplophysa bombifrons. Next base: position 17,669,703 of record CM056466.1, read on the forward strand.
TTTCATGTTTGTATTGAACACAAAATGTAAACATTCATAGTGCAGGGTGGGAAAAGTATGTGAAACCCTAGGCTAATGACTTCTCCAAGAGCTAATTGGAGCCAGGAGTCAGCCAACTTGGGGTCCAATCAATGTGATGAGATTGGATGTGTTGATTAAAGCTGGTCTGTCCAATAAAAAACACACACCAGTTTTGAGTTTCCTGTTCTGAAGAAGCGTTGTCTGATGTGAACCATGCCTCGCACAGAAGAGCTCTCAGAAGACCTACGATCAAGAATTGTTGACTAACATAAAGCTGGAAAGGGCTACAAAAGTATATCTAAAAGCCTTGATGTCCATGTGTCCATGGTAAGACAGATTGTCTACAAATGGAGAAAGTTCAGCACTGTTGCTACACTCCCTAGGCGTGGTCGTCCTGTTAAGATGACTGCAAGAGCACAGCGCAGAATGCTGAATGAGGGTAAGAAGAATCCTAGAGTGTCAGCTAAACACTTACAGAAATCTCTGGCACATGCTAACATTTTTGTTGACAAATCTACAATAAGGAAAACATTAAACAAGAATGGACTTCATGGGAGGACACCACGGAGGAAGCCACTGCTGTCCAAAAAAAACATTGCAGCACGTTTGAAGTTTGCAAAAGAGCACCTGGATGTTCCACAGCACTACTGGCAAAACATTCTGTGGACAGATGAAACCAAAATTGAGTTGTTTGGAAAGAACACACAACGCTATGTGTGGAGAACAAATGGCACAGCACACCAGCATCAAAACCTCATCCCAACTGTGAAATATGGTGGAGGGGCATCATAGTTTGGGGCTGCCTCAGGCCCTGGACGGACTACTGTCATCGATGGAAAAATGAATTCCAAAGTTTATCAAGACATTTTGCAGGAAAACTTAAGACCATCTGTCCGCCAACTGAAGCTAAACAGAGGATGGACGATGCAACAGGACAACGACCCAAAGCATAGAAGTAAATCAACAAAAGAATGGCTTCAACAGAAGAAAATGTGCCTTCTGGAGTGGCCCAGTCAGAGTCCTGACCTCAACCCGATTGAGATGCTGTGGCATGACCTCAAGAGAGCGATTCACACCAGACATCCCAAGAATATTGCTGAACTGAAACACTTTTGTAAAGAGGAATGGTCCAAAATTTCTCCTGACCGTTGTGCAGGTCTGATCTGCAACTATAGGAAACGTTTGGTTGAGGTTATTGCTGCCAAAGGAGGGTCAAACAGTTATTAAACCCAAAGGTTCACATACTTTTTCCACCCTGCACTATGAATGTTTACATGTTGTGTTCAACAAAAACATGAATATAATGTTTGTGCGGTATTAGTTTAAGCAGACTGTGTTTCTCTATTGTTGTGACTGTATGTATAAAAAGCTCACAGAAATGTGCATCATTTGACCTGTTCTAAATTAATGATTAGTCAATTCATTTGTGGTCCTTTTGTTTAGATGAAGACAGACTCAGATTAATATTTATGATGGTTCTCCTTAAATAGGAACTTTCAGTATCAGTCTAGCAATTCACAACACTTTGGTTTAATAGATGTGTTACAGCGTGGATGAATTGGCTGAATATCCAATGAGTTTTCAAAGCTTGTTCCAATTCCAAGCACAGTACACAATAATATAATGAGCCTTAAAATATATATGGTAATTCAGGAATTGGTTTCTTTACAAAGAATGTGCCTGCCTTATTGGGTCAAATTAGACTGTTTAAATTTTAAGAGGCTAAAAAATTTAATTTGCCCACTTTTGGAAAATTCTCGGTACGATCTCAAAATACTACGTGAACTAGAGCCTGTGAATTCAGACATCAGTTCTCAGACATCAAATTTGTGTTCCTTGAAGTCATTTTAAAAACAACTTTAGTATGGAAAACATGTTATGTACTACAGAGTTCAGCACGTCTAAGTAATTGTTATACACAATCAAGTACAACAGATAATCATTCAAAACGTGAGATTCACTTGCCAATATCTTCACCAAATAGCATCTGCAAAATGTTTTTTTTCCCCAAACATTAACCCCACCATCTATTGACTGATCAAACAGTTTGTACAAAAAGCTTGCTTATGGTTTTCTCTGTAAATTATGCAAGGATAGGAGAAGCCTCTAAACCTTAAGCAAGATTTGCTTACCGAATACTGTTCTGGCAGGAACTGACTCTTTGTTGATCCAAAAGGAGACCTGTGACAGAATAACTGTCATAAAGCATGGGATGTATGTTTGGATCAAGAAGAAACCCATCTTCCTCTGCAGGTGGAAGTAGACAGTCATAACAATGTATTCACCTGTAAGAGTGGGACACAGGAGAGCTATGACATTCAAACAAGCTTGCTGTACACACTCCAGAAACTGTACTGTGGAACGCATGTAAGATTTTTACACATGCAAACCAAAATAATATAAAAGTTCAACTGAAAAAATTGCTCGATAAGTAATTTAACTAATTACTTTTTAATAGTTTAACATGGAATGTTAATGTTAATAATTACACAGCTCATTTGGAAGCCTGATTCTGATTAGCCAGTCACGACATTACAAGGATTGTTCTTTTAAGATACAGCTTTTCCTCTCGGAAGGTCAGCATATGATAAAAATGAGCTAATAAAATATTTCAAATTCACATTTTATGATTTTGTCATGTGGCAAGTAGACGTGTACTAAGCGGGATAATGTACAATCAGCTGGCTGTTATCGCGAAATAAGTTCCTTCAGTGTGATACAAGACCCTCCGCTTCACGTCCTGATCACACTGTCAGGGCTTATTTCTGCCATAACAACCAGTTTATCCCATACTCAAACATGGAATAGTTTAGCCTTCAAGCTTTTTAAAACATTTATCTTTATTATAACATACTTTAATACTTAAATGTAACCTTCTTTAGTTAACAGTTATAATATCTCTACAAAATACGGATATTCTACATTACGTAGCGGTAGCATCTCTTCTACTATGTAACCTGCGATAATTTTTTTAAGATCACCTTCAGACACTTTCTGCGCTGCCAATGTAAAATCCAGTTTTGCCTGCTTAGCAGGGGTGGCCGCACTGCTATATGATGATGAACATGGTGGATCACTAAAAAGTGTTTGTCTAAGCAGCCTAGTCAGGTGCTTCAGTAAATTACTCGTGCTATTGACAGCGACCGATAGTTTTTTCTCCACAGAACATAGCTTACATTTTACCGCAATGTTCTTGTCTGTCTGTATCAAAATAGTGAAGTAAATGGAATATTTCCATTTGTTAAAACAGCCAATCGCTTCTGCCGAGTCCAACATCTTCCACTTCAAAAAAAGACACCATTAAGGAGCAAACAGGCGCGAAATCACATGCAACTCCACTACCGCTAACGATTTTAAAGGGGCAGCCTTCACTTTTACCTTTAGATGATAGATTTAGATTTAAGACTAAATAATGATTTATTTCAAAACAGTTCAATTAATTTCATGTAACGCAAGTACATTATAAGTAACTGTAATAAAGTAACCTAAAAACGAACAGTAATGCATTACTTTACTTTTTCAGTGGATAAGTAATTTAATTACAGTGACGCGTTACACCCAACACTGTATTTTGTTCAATAAAAGAGCATACACTACAAGAAAACCACTGTCAAATTTTGGAAGTATACCTGTATTTGACTTTAGACGCTCACTAGACACTGTCTGACCTATGAGATCATACTGTAGAAGACTGGAGCTCTCCTGAGGTACTTCCACTGAAAACAATGGCCCTTTCTTCCATGTGTATACAATCTCACTCATAGGATAGGCATCTACAGCATTTGGGGCACAAAATCACAAAACTAGGATCAGTTATACCAATAAATTCACATAAAAGGAATACTAAAGGTGTGCAGTATTTTAACAGCACAGTCACTCAACTGGTTTAAAGGAGTCAAATGACAGAGCTAAAAAAAAATATTGTTTGTTTTAGATGTAATGCAATGTGTATTCAAGATTTAAGTTTCAAAAACGCTTTAAAAGAAACTCATCGCTCTGAAAAGCGAGGTGTGCTATGATTGAGTTAACCCGTAATGATTGGTCGAATAATGCAAGAATGTGACGGAAATGTAATGACTCTTACCATATCTGAAACACATCAGGTTTCAAAGCAATTGTACTGACAGTACTGACTTGCGTATACATTTGGGCGGTCTAAGTCAACACATACCACGAACTGACGTGGATTTGTGGGGGTGTGGTTACACGAGGCGATTCAGGTAGGTCTGGGTGAGCATTTGCTTTAGATAGAATGCATATTTTGTTTGGACATTTTATTTTTGCAATTTAACATGTTTAATACATGCATGGGAAATTTATGACACACCAAAGACACAGAAAAACAAGTGTTCCCGCCATATGACCCCTTTAAAAAGTGCTTTAAGTGTCAAATGTTTCACAATGTTTGAACAGACTTACAGCTACCAAATTTCAAAGGGCAAGTATGCCCATCCATTGGAAAGTTTATCAGTCGCATGGGGCATTCTGCATTAATGGTCAACCTAAAAAAGAAGAATTACAAATTGATACATTGCAATGGAAATGTTTATGGTTCTACAGTAATACATGTTAGTTTATCTGTTTAACAGGTCACTAGCATGTGGTATTTTTACAGTTTACAATCAAATGTACAAAATATTTTTTCAAGTGCCGAAGAAGAAACAGACATGTCTAACCTTATGCCATTTTTAACAGGAGTGTGCAGTCCATTTTTGACTTGGAAAGCAAATGCTTTGGCATGCAGCTCACCTCATAGTGTACAGGATAGTTCCGTTCTGCATGATGCGAAACAGCTTGTTGGGAGTGGTCATGTTGTGTGAAATAGAGCGTTTGCCATTTCGGAAGAATGTGTCCGGTGTCCAGATCTTGCTGACCATTAGGTTGTTGAGACGCAAGATCTCAATCGGGCCCTCAAATTTCAGCCTGTCATCAATCCACGTTTGCCGAAAAAACACATCCATTGTATATTCCTGAGAAATTTCAAAGCATAAGAATATGTGAACTACTCACTGACCAAATACGTGCCATACTTTATAACTTCACAACTACGATATCACGTTTCAAACATGTGATAATATTCAGCAGAAGACACCCACAATGATTTTTTGACAGCAAACATATCAGAAATGTGTCATCAGCAATGAATCTGATTCGGGCTGGAATGCATTCATTCAGGAATGGTATTTTTATCTTTTTTCTCCACTAATCTTGGCAGTGACTTATCTACACTGTCTTTCAGATTGTCACAGTATATCACATGGCAAGCGAGGTGGCTTTGGACACTATGGAAAAATAGTGTGGTGTAACAGAGGAAAGAAAGCTCAGATGGGACCCTCACTGTCAGGGATTGTCAACCAGATTAAAATCTCTAAGCTGCTATAATGACATCCCGCCCAAATGTCAGAATAATGAAGCCCTGGATCGACATGACTAGAGGCAGTGGGCACAGAAAACATGCAATTACAGTGCATTTGTTTGTGTTTATATGCATGTAGATACAAATATTGTTTCAACTCACATACCATTTCAACATCAGATACAGGACCAAAGCTAGTGACAAAGATGTCAGTTTTCACCTCTGTGACAGGACCTACAATATTTTATTTACAAAAAAGAATATGAAAAATAAGTTAGAAACAAGACAAAGTTTAAGTAATGCACATTTAATAAAATGAAAGTACTTCAGAGAAAAAAAAAGTTAATTTGTAAAAACGAACATGTACCATGAACATGAGTTTTTTGAAGCAGCTCTTAATTAATCTAACAATTGCACAAAACTGCCCAAAGTAATTCATATTAAGTGATTTCATAAGTGTCTATTTACAGTACCTCCAAATCCCGGTCGGATTCTGTTGTCATATCCATCTAATAATCTATCCAAAATGCGTGTAATGTTATCCAAATAGATTCGCGTCTCGGCTGGTGGATTTGCCAACACCTGTCCAACACTGTAAACAAACGCATAACTTAATTACGACTTTCACACATGAAAAGCAGAAAAAACAGGCAAGCAAAGCAATGAATTAAACACAGATTCGAAGTCGGCTGAAAACTCTTTCTTTCTTACCAAGACAACACAAAACATGTGCGTAACCAAGCCATGTTGTAGGGGCTACACACAATCTATGTCCAAGTGCGCACTTGTCAACTGGTAATAGTGGCACATCCCATAACTCAAGTGTGCGAGGGAGCTGTGTGATCCCAGGACTTGTATGCGTGTTCCGTGAAGCTTTGTGTGTAGTCTTGCTGGAGTTCTCCAGTGCGGTTGCGCTTGTTCTTACTCGCTCTTATGGGAAGCTAAAGTGTTTTAAAAGAGGCGGGGGAGATGCGACCAAATGACATTGACAATGATCGAATCAAGCATTATGGGAGATTAGACGGTAAAGACAGTGTTGGTTGGGAATTATCTGAAGATTTGATGTTAAAATGCTTTACATATGTGAGAGGTTAAACGAGAGATGGTTAGATTATTCTATCCATTTAGCCTGTTTTAGAGTAGATTGTGTTGTTAATTTGAATTCTTAAAAAAAAAAAAAAAAAAAAAGACATCTATGCAGTTTCGTCATTTGCTAATATTTTTTTTTAATTTGTGAACTACAGATTTTTAAGCGTTATATGTTTGCCAGTGTTCTTTTAAAGAATTTTAGCCAAACGCAGACCAATGAGGGTGAACATTGATGATTTGAAAACTATTCATTTTTGTTCTGTGATTATTTGATGCCAAGTCTCTAGTGCTACATAATTGAATGGCTAGTATTTATAGTCATGGTCTTTAATGTAATGTAATAAAATGATCTGTCTATGCTGACGACAGCCATTCTCACATAGTCAGAAATGATAAGATCATGTGGGTTTGGGATGGCTCTTTCCACAGGAGCTTATTCAAATGATCTTTAATGTAGCCTCTTACACTTTCACTGAAACTACACTAGGCCATTATCCTAATCCACAGCCATAAAAGGTCTAATGCATTTGGACATCATTTGATTCATCTTAGATTTGATGCACCATCAAAGCTTCACTTTCAGCAAATGACATTTACATACTGCGTCAGATTGGTTGTGATTGTGAATAAGACATGCTGTAATCAGACTGGTTTCTCCAGCTTGTTGTCCGGCAATTTCAATGGCGCGAAACATGTCAAAGTTTTATTCCAAAAGTGATAACCATGATGCGTTTAGGAAATATAATGATAGTAGAGTAAAGCTTTGATTTGACCATTAAACAATGAGATTGTGGGAATGTGGCGAGTCAAACAGGTCTAGCGATTACTGAGGCATATCGTGAGCAGGGAGGAAAATCCAGCTGAGCTGATCACTGGAGCATGAACAGGGGTGTGCCAAATGGACACAGATACTGTCTTTCTGGTCACAACAGCACTAATCCCAAAGCAAATGTTCTCTTTTTGGTCAGTATGGGCTCTGTAAACAACTGTGTAGTTTTTGGCTCTGACAGCGAAATATGCATGAACATAGAGGATACACACATGCAGATCTTTAACGTAAAATCCAGACACTTTGAATAACTAAAACCCATTCATTGAAGGATTATGTACATCTCATTTCATTATTATTATTATTATCATTATATTTTTTAAAGAGAAACTGCTGCTTAGTGAAAAACTTTTAAAGACCCCTGCTTTTTAATGTATTTATTTGTTAATGTGGAGTTTTTAACGTGCTTTAAGACAAGCCATGTGCAAAGTTTTTTTTATTTTAAATGGGATTTTATTCTACTTTTACAAAAGAGTAATATTAATCTTAGGGGTCCAAAGAATGTGTCTGTAAAGTTTCAGCTCAAAATACACCAGAGATCATTGATTAACTACACTCAACCTTATTTACATATAATTTTCATTGTTATAAAGCAGCTGTAAATGAGACATATTGACTATAAGCAAAACAACTAAAGTCATATACCTGAAAAACAAAAAAAAAGGTGAAAACACAGAAGAAAGACATAGCCTCATAAAAACTCTACACACACACAATATGCACACAGACTTACACACATCTACATAGACACACACACGTGGACGGACACACAGACCAGCACGCGCGCGCGCACACACACAGACACACAGACAGACAGACAGACAGACACACAGACAGACACAAGACTCATAGTGAAAGCACACATTTAAGATAAAGGGGAGAGAAACACAGTTCAAAAATTAATATGCAATATTAATTATGTAAAACTTCTGAATTCTAAAGCAGCCCCCCCGGCCAGGCAAATACATTTACATTTAGTCATTTAGCAGACGCTTTATTCCAAAGCGACTTACAAAGAGTTAGCAACAAGCTATGTCATACAGGAGCCATAATACATTAGATGCCAATACAAAGTAACTGGTTTCAAAAAAAGCTAGACCACTACCTGTTGAGAGAAAGGGTTATTTTTATTTTTTTGTGCAAAACAAAATTCAAATGGTGGTGAGGCACCCAAAACTTCAACCCATGCCCAACCAGGGGATTCCACTTCCTTTCTGGCAAAAGCTGTTGCCTCTGCACAAGCTCGACAGTGCTTGCACAACAATGCTAAATAAAAAATAAATAAACTTACCAATAAGGTAAATTATAGATTAAAGATTATCATTAATAAACTAATAGCATATGAAAATTTGTAGTGAAGTTGTGTCAAGTCACGGAGTCCTTTATCCAGCTCTATCATCTTAGCTCTTGTCAGGTCACCGCTTCCTATTCTCCGCTCTGCCATCAGGCCTGGGCATGAACTGCATTCTGTGGTAACCCTGGAACAATGAGAATAGAAAATAGAGTACTGTTCTGCCCTCTTTGATGCAACAAGTACATCAGATGATGTTGGAAGTGTTCCTGGTTCCGGTTGATCTAACTAATGCAGCCTAAACCCCTTAGAGGAAAGTGTAGTGTATGCAAGATTAAACAGATGGGTCTTTGGTCTAGATTTAAACTGACACAGTGTGTCTGCCTCCCAGACAGTGCAGGGAAGACTATTCCAAAGTTTAGGGGCTAGATAGGAATAGGATCTACAGCCTACACTTGATTTTGAAATTCTAGGTATTACCAACTGACAGGATGCCTGAGAGCGTAATGCACGTGAAGGACTGTAATACCATAGAAGTTCGCTAAAATACTGCAGAGTTAAACCATGTTGGGCTTTATAGGTAATAAGCAAGATCTTAAAGTTAATGCGATGCTTTATAGGTAACCAGTGCAAGGTTGACAGAACCGGGCTAATATGCTCATACTTCTTTGTACGTGTAAAAACTCGAGCTGCCACATTTTGGACCAGTTGTAGTTTTTATATTTAATAAGCCTGCAGGGAAACAACCTTACAGTGCATTACCGTAATCTAGTCTTGATTAGGGATGGGAATCGAGAACCGGTTCTTCTTTAGAACCGGTTCCCAGTGAATCGATTCCTTGGAATCGTTAGCGTATCTGCTTAACGATTCCGCTTATCGGTTCCGCTCGTTGCAAATGTGTCATCATCATGACGTCACACACGCGCTGCGTTGTTTTGGTCACGCAGCAAACATGTCATAGAGGCAGAAGCGATCTAAAGCGTGGTTATATTTCACTAGAAAAGACGCCAATGCGGTCATTTGCAACAACTGTAAAAGTTTAATTTCGGGAAAGGGAGGAACTACCTCCAATATGCAGAAACATTTGGCCACACAGCACTTAATTCATTTGCAGGACTGTCGCGTGTTTGATACACTACTACTTCGCGACACAGCAACAACAAGTGAGTCAAGCAGCAGCGGAGCTAACGAGACGTCATCTGCTATTAATGCAGAAGGTTAATTCTCTAGTTAGTTCATGTGAGCGATATTTCATTGTGTATGTCAGTTGAGTAGAATTTTGTTTTTTCCTTTACTGTGTACTCTGTGTTTTTAGTTTTTATGGCACTTAAATGACACTTAAATGGCAGTTTTATTAAAAAATTTTGTCTGGACCAATGATGAATGTGAAAAATGCTATAGGTCCCTCGACTTTACTTTGTAGCCTACTTTTAGGTTTGTTCTGAGGTTGCTACACATAATTTGTGTATACTCTGAGTATGTGCTGTGTTCTTATCAGATATTAAAGCAAGTTAATACAAACAAACAAATTTATACTTATTCCCTCACCCAATGAGAATCGATAAGAGAATCGATAAGCAATTGGATCGATAAGCAATATCGATAATGGAATCGGAATCGTTAAATTCTTATCAATTCCCATCCCTAGTCTTGATGTCATGAATACATTAATTAATTTCACTGCATCTGACAGTGACAGCATATGACGTAGTTTAGATATATTTGTAAAATGGAAAAACAGAATTTTACAGGTGTTGGCGACATGGCTCTCAAATGACAGATTACTATCGAAAAGAATGCCAAGATTCTTAGCTGACGTTAAGGGTTTTATGGAGCATCCGTCGATAGTTAAGCCGTCTTTGTTGTTAATTACGGCGGTTTTCGGTCCAATAAGTAATATACTTATGTTTTGTCCAAGTTCAGTAATAAAAAATGGTTACTCATCCAGTCAATGCTGTCAAATGCAGCACTAAGGTCTAGCATCACCAATAACGAAATACAACCTCGGTGAGACGCAAAAAGCCGATAATTTGAAACTCTGATAAAAGCGGTCTCTGTACTGTGACATGCTCTATATCTAGACTGGAATTCTTCATTAATGTCATTCCTTTGGAGGGAGGAGCATAATTGAGTTGAAACTACATTTTCCAGAACTTTAGATATGAAAGATAGATTCGATATAGGCCTGTAATTCCCTAGTTCTCTTATTATATCATGCCCTTAATGCCCAGTTTTGCATGTGAGGAGAAACACACTGTTTTGGTGTTTGTCTCCAAATAAATTTCTATAAAAAAATAATATTCCTTCATAATCCAAAATTAAAATCCGAAAATGCCCTTTTTTCCTGAAATGACTATGAATCTCAAATGTAGATAAATAAGATGACTTGGCCAGGGCATCCATTAACTCCACCTCATCAACTGTCAGTTAGCTGCCATTTAAATTTAACATCCAATCAATTCTCAGTGAAAAGCGCAAGCCACGGACTCAAATTTTCTTCTTAGAAATACCTTTTTATAAGGAAATGTGTCAGAAAACGGAAGTAAAAACGATCGCAACTTCCGGTTCCCAGGAACTTTATGGACATCTCATCTGAGTCACAATAGAGGGTAGGTTACCTTCCCACTTGAACACCCCTGGACACGCTTCCCTTGAACGCCAGGACGCGTTCCCCTGAGTGATAAAACACGCAGCAAAATGGCTGAGGAGATTAGCAGAAACAAATAAACTGATAAAAAAAATAGAAATTACAAATTACATCTATTTATAATAAAAATTACAAATTAGAATTACAAACAAAAACAAAATTATTTGCTGAAATAACTAGCAGCTGGACTCGACGGCAATCATTACGGCTTCCCTATGACTGACAAAGGAATCCGGTATTCCTGGACACTGAAATGTTGCTCGGAATTGCAATTCCTGATATTGTAAGCAGTCATTTGAGTGTTTTGCCACCCAGGTGGGCACGCTCCGGCGTGGTCACGTGGTGTACACGTGGTAAAGTAACGTCTATGCATACCCTCTATGATTGCGTCACAGCAGCGCGACTGAAGGCTGGTAACCGTGGCGAAGATAGATAACCTGGGGAAAAAGACTAAAGAAAGACTGGAACGATCTGTATAATGGAGGAACTGCTGGAGCATCTGGAAGCTTGAAAGCGACCCTGCAACGATGTGTCATGAATTCTGACTTCTTTACAATGTTAAACGTATGGTCTTCTCATGCTTAACATGGTTAACTTGTCAAAAAACAAGTTGGGCGTATTAAGTGTTATTTCTGTGCTCGATACACTCCCTCAGCCATCGTACAGGTTTTGGAAAGTTTTTTTCGAACATATAAAACTGTTTCGTAACAATTTTTCTTAGTCCCTTATTTGGACAATTCTCCCGGAAAAGCACGGGGTGCGACCACCAGAGAGCAGGAGACGGAGCATGCGCAGACGTAACTTTCACTTGAAAGCAGAAGAGAGAGTATACTTTTGCGAAGTTCAGGTGTTTGTTTGTTCAATGCATTTGGGTGATGAATGTTATATAAACTGTGGATATAACGCAGCATTTGGAGATCGTTTTAAACTTATATATGGAGCCGTCCCATCGCTAATAGATGCCAGACATGAACCGTATGCAGTGAGTGAAACTGATGTCTGTTTCGTTGACAATGTGCTTTAGTTGAGCCTACATCTCAAATATCACAAAAACAGCCTTCTATCACCTTAGAAATGTTGCAAAATTACGAAATATTTTATGTGTTGCTGACGCAGAAAAGCTTATTCATGCATTTGTGACCTCAAGTCTTGACTATTGTAATGCTCTATTTAGTGGTTGTCCTGTATCATCAATAAACAAACTACAGTTAGTTCAGAATGCAGCTGCCAGAGTTCTTACTAGGTCAAGAAAATAGGATCACCTAAACCACGGTTTTATGATCGCTTCACTGGCTACTCATTAAGTATCGTATTGATTTTAAAATTATTTTAATTACTTACAAAGCTTTAAATGGTTTAGCCCCTACTTACTTAACTGAGCTTTTATCACATTACAACCTCTCTACGATCTCAAAACTCAGGACTTTTGATGACACCTAGGATAACTAAATCCACTAAAGGGGGTCAAGCTTTCTCATACGTAGCACCTAAACTCTGGAATAGCCTTCCTAAAACTATTCGAGGGTCAGACACACTCTCCCAATTTAAAGATTAAAGACAAATCTTTTCGTTGATTGTGGGGATTCATCTATTGGGGCTGTGTGGGTCCGGTTTGGACTTGTTTCGTGGAAGATGTCGGACAACAGAGGAATAAAATTACAACATGGCATTACTTTTTTCCCTGGTTATTCCTCTGTTTTCTGGTGTCGATCGTGGAGTGGGACCGGGTTGAACCTGCGTGGTTTAAGGTGAGTGGAACTTTCTGGATTGCGGATGGTGGGCTCTCCCTCCTTCTCGTGGATATTTGCTCGGTGGCTTTTGGTCGGGGTCACTGAGTGCAGCTATGACACGTCAGAGGGGATCTGGCCCTCCCGGCTGAGCCTGGTTTCTCCTGAGGTTTTTTCTTCATTAATCAATCATTGGAGTTTGGGTTCCTCGCCATAGCAGGCTTGATCACCAGGAGATGGCATTTATTTATAAATTAGATATTATTTATAAGAATGATCTCGCTTGTTCTTTAAACACCATACACTGTGCTGTGATTTACCTTTTCTGTTTTTTCTGTTTGCCCCTGTAAAGCTGCTATGGAACAATGCACATTGTGAAAAGCTATATAAATAAACTTGAATTGAATTGATCATAGGCAGTTGAATGCCAAAACAAGAAATGCATACCCATTGCCCCGAAAAGAAGAATCTTTAGATGATTTTAGCGGAGTATGATGTTTTTTCACGTTAGATTTGGCAGGTGGATATAATCAGGTGGCAGTAGCTGAAAAAGATAAACAAAAAACTGCGTTTTACACCCCATTCGGCCTGTTCGAGTATTGGTCTGTCAAATGGACAGGGTGGTTTTCAACGCCTGATGGAACGCATCTTCAGTGAGGAAAGTTTTCAGTGTGTGCTTTCATATTTGGACAATGTAATTGTGTTTTCGTCAACATGGGAGCAACACCTGGAGAGATGGACAAAGTCTATGCAACGATTTCAACATGATGGTCTCAAAGTTATTATTTGGCTAATTTTGTTTTCTTTTGTTTATTATAACAGATGCCCTGTCCCCTACTTTTACAAAGGTGTGAAACAGCCCCACCTGCTTTACAACAGTACAAACACAGATTGCTGTAATGACTAGTCTTTGGCAGGGAACGGTTGATTTTGAAATGACAAGATAACTCAATGGGGCGGAAGAGTTAATATTGCAAAATGTGGATGCAATAGGCTACCTGTTTCAGCCGCATATATGCCTATTGAAAATGAACGCATTTTAGTACAACTCCTCACTATCGCTGACATTTCGCTTGAGTTCTCTTCTTGAGCAACGGACATCTTCGTACTTGTCTACATAAGTCTACTACGTCCAGTGTGTTGGGGGTAACGAGTTACAAAGTTAGTATAGCCTACTTATTACAACATTGTCAATCGCAAATGCTAATATATTCAAACGTCTCTCTACCAAACTACCTACTGTAGCTAAATTTGCGTAGGATGAGGAGAAAGTATCCGTTTGATAAATGAACCAGTAGTGGAGAAATAATTTCTGAGTAACAACCCCAACGTCCTTGCTGGAGTGTGAGGTGATTTGTGTCATGTCATGTGCAGGTGCGATGGATCGCATACAAAACAATAGGATGTCGGAGTGGTATATGTTTATACTTCTCATCCAAGCACAATAAAATTCACTCTATCCGGATGAGGCGATTTGTCTGGATAGTTTATTTTTTTTGAATGACAACAAGCACTATGCATTGATGCCGGTTTTGTCATTGAAACACATTGAACATCGAAAACTGATGCTATAAGGCGCCCTGTGCGTTGAAACATGATGTAATAGGGGCACTGACCAATCCTCAAAATGTTATGAGCTGGGAGTAAGAATGTGTTGGCAAATGGCTTAAAGTTCTTTAATGTAAAAAATAGCTACAATTATTGTTGTTATTTTTTCAAAATTTGTTTCAATTTTTTTTTATCTTTTTAAATCTTTGATTAATAAAAAATTGATATGGTCAACTAATTGTCACGAATTGGTGGACAGAATGCAAGCGCAGGCATTTATTTATACTTTATTTAACGAGAAACATAAACCCGCAATAGGGAAAACACGGTAGAAATCAAAACAAGAAAACAAACCAAAAACTTCCCGCAAGTGGTACAAAACAAGCAAGGTCCAAGAATAGTCAAAATAAAAATCCACTAACAACAGGTCACGGTAAACAGGAACAGGGTAATCCAAAAACAGCAGGGAGGGAAACGCAGGGCGAGACAAAACAAGTAGCTCAGTGGTAAGAGCATTGCGTTAACAACGCAAGGTTGTGGGTTCGATCCCAGGGGATTGCACATACCTATGTATAAATGTATAGGTTAATACAATGTAAATAGCTTTGGATAAAAGCGTCTGCCAAATGCGTAAATGTAAATGTGAGACAAGATACAACACACACAATGAACCGACAAGGACTGGGAACATAAACAGGACTCATAAAGGGGAGAACTAATGAGGGATAATAGGACAGGAATGCTGACCGGCAGGTGACAAGACTTAACATAACAAGAGGACTAGCGGGGAGAGGATGGGACAGGTGAGGGAGATGAAACCCTGGAAGACTAACGGAGTAACAAGGGGGCGGAGCTACACGAAAAACACACGCCAAATGTGAAAACATACGATACGTGTCTCCACTTAAGACATAACACACACACACAAGACATGGCACTGTCAAGTCCTGTCCACAAGGCACAAAACCCAGAACAGGAAGGCCAGGACCATTACACTAATAGCAAGTGAAATTGTAGGATGTTTAATTGCATAAATCAAGAATCAATTGTTTTTGTATACATGAAAAAAAAAAAAAAAAAAAAAAAATTCAAATGTCCACTTTAGTGGACAGTAAGCATTTTTGTGTTTAACTGAAGAGACACTTTAATTATCACTAGGCCCTGTCCCACCCTGTGCTGGCCGCTTTGGTGGTCTCTCTGGCAAGTGTACAGTATAGGCACCTGTTGCAGATATGATGTTTTATTAACAAAGTTCGGGAGGAACCCAAGCATATAAATCAGCACGCCGTTCCATCACCGGCAAATACCTATCAGCCGAGCACGCAATCTCAGCACAACCATATCGGCTGGTACATCACTAGAAATCACAGCATCTAACCTATCAGCTCAAGCAAGCTCCATTATAAATAGACAAACAATCTTACCTGATGCTTCTCGCCAGATAAACATCGTCAAATTCCTTTACGATGTCTGAGACTCCAGTAGTTCACAGTGTATCGGTTATTCCAGAACTTTCGGCGCCATCTTGCGCACCCAAACTACACAAACAATAAACACACAATACTACACTATAACTGACTAACGGGATTTCTTCGCCGTCCTGAAAGTTATTTGTGTACTTGGTCGGGATACTTCACCGACCGTAACATAAAAAAACCCCACAACTTTATCAAGATTTTCGTTTAACTCCCCCTTTAATAGTAAAACTGACCCGGAGTTGTTTACTAATAAAATCTGCTGGGTTAAGCGAATGGGAGGAATGTTATCAGTCAGCTACACTAAGTGTTCACCCAAGGGAACGCAATAGCTTAGTTCAATAGCACTGGAATACACATCAGTACCACCTAGTTATGCATTAACAATAAGGCCTTTGGTAATTGGGAGGATCATCGCTTGCTCTGTCTTCTTCGCGCTAAAAAGGATTTCTTCGCTCAATTTAGGGCGGTAAAATAATAATATAGTGCGCTATAAAGAGATTTCATCGTCTTTATATTGTCACTAAATCTTTAACAGAGGCTGAGGTTTTCTCATAGAGAAGCTCAAGAGTCTGCCAAGAATAGGTTGGCGGCTCCACACTTTCATTCATACATATCAAAGTGCCATTTAAAAGAGTATTAGGTTTCAATAAACACACATAGAAACACATGAATAGTCACTGAGTTCTGCTCACAAAACAAGGTTTAAAACTGCGCCCGCATTCCCTCCACCAATTTATGTAGCGATTTAAGCAGTTAAAATAAGGATGAGTTTAACTCACCAAATATGATTCTCCACCAGATCTATCAAGATCACATCCATGAAATTAGTTATTTAAAACGTCAGTTTCAGTCAAGGAATTAGTTTAGCTCAAAGGAAAATAAGTATTATAATCGTCATTAAACATACATATTTTACAATTCTGATTAGCAGTATAGTGATAAAAATCCTATATGTATTCGTCCAGCAAATGCATCAATGATTTATACACTAACGTTATCTCATGACCATAAGTAACGTGACTTTAACAAACAGAATTAAGAGCAGAGGTAGCATAGATCGAAACACAGTTTAAGTGACCAGTTTGTGAGTGTGAGCACAGAAAACACATCACAAATGCCTTTATATTTTTTTTTATTAAAAAAATACTCTTCATGATAAACACAAACTAATACATAAGACATGAAACACAAACGCTCTAGGAAGCGCAGAGAGAGAATCCTCCGAAGTGGATCAGTGATGGAGTTTTAAATGCATACCTGCCCTGCCCCCAGGTGGTCTGCGCGCCAATGCCATGAAAGTGATAAGTAGGCCAGAGAAAGTTCCTTTGTTTCTCATGGCGCTTCATTTGAAATCTGCAAGGCATTGAACTACATTGAATACATCAATGAACCCTAAATCAAAACTTGTAAATCTTACAATTACAGACTATTTAAAATGGCAGGAGCGCCAACATACAACCTAGACATTTGGATACATTGACAGAAAAGGATAGTTTAAATCACCTTAGTTCCTATTTGATGAGAAGTTTTTCTGGTTAGCCTCAGATGTCAAGTTAGATATGAGACAGAGGCTTATCACCAATGCTTTGAAGCCAATGAGTCGAAAATACCCTACAGAGAAACCAAAGGGTTATCAAACTCTCGGTGAGAGTTCAAAACCTAAAACCAGACCCATGGAGCCAGGCTTGCTATGGTCTTTTGCTGATGGTCTCTAGAAACCAGGACAAAAGGGAGTGAGGGGGCTTATGGCTTTCGTTTCAATGATCCAGTCACTACAACATGAATCATACTCCTGGAAGAGCTGTTGATCGGGAACCCACAAAATAAGAGTACACTCTAAAAAAGGCTGCGTTAAAACAAACCAATTTGGGTTATTTTGGTAACCCAACATTGGGTCAAATATGGACAAACCCAGCGTTGGGTTATTTTAACCCAGAAATTTTGGTTAAATCTTTGACCCAACATGCTGGGTTATTTTTTTACCATCAACTATTACATTCCTGGTTTAAAACAAACCCAAAATGTTTGAAAATAATTATAATAAAATCACAGAATTACTTGAGGCACTAGTAAGAATCAAAAGTTGAAGTTTTATTAAGGATCGAAATGCAAGACAAAAGGAATTCAGAAAAACTTGCAATATTTTAACATACTTCTATTTTTTTTAATGAATAGTAGGTGATTAAAGCGGCCCTGCAATGATGTGTCATGCATTCTAACTTCTTTACAATGTTAAACTGCGGTCAAA
Source organism: Triplophysa bombifrons (assembly GCA_029783895.1). Lineage (NCBI taxonomy): Eukaryota > Metazoa > Chordata > Actinopteri > Cypriniformes > Nemacheilidae > Triplophysa > Triplophysa bombifrons. The sequence goes on from CM056466.1 coordinate 17,687,937, forward strand.
AAAGAGTTGGGCGAATTACATAGTATTTCTGTGCTCAATACACTCCCCCTGCAATCACATAGGTTTCGCATTTTTTTTTCGAACATATAAAACTTCTTCGTTACAACTTTTCTTAGTCTCTTATTGGAAAATTTTCCCGGAACAGGAGAGCAGGAGAAGGTGCATGCGCAGACGTCACTTTCACTTGTAAACAGGAGAGAGAGAGCATATGTTCAGGTGTTTGTTTGTTCACTGCATTTGGTTGATGAATGTTATATAAAGGGTGGATATAACGCTGTATTTGGAGATCGTTTGAAACTGATATATGGAGCTGTGCCAGCGCTAAAAGATGCCAGAAATGAACCACATGTGACGAGTGATACTGATGTCTGTGTTTTGTTGACCATGGTTGCGCACGTGCTTTGGTTCAGCCTACCCCTGATCCCCCCCCGACACATCATTTGTTTTCGGAAACAATCGTAAAGCTGTATCAATCTTTTAAAAATGTGATCAAACTAAATACTCTTCGAAGATACAAAGTATGCAATATTACTCTAGATTACTCTAGGTACTCAAGATTAATATGAGATTGGCAGAAGCCCTGTGTGTCACGCATGCTTTAACAAATGGAAGACAAATCAAAAATGTAATGTTCACTATTCAATAATCTGTGCTAAAGATTTTCTTTTCCCTAAATCAACAAATAATGTGTTATTGTTTGTTATGTTCATGTGATATAAACGTTTTATAGATGTTCAGGACAGACTGGACTGATTTTGGACCTTTTTAGAACCTTTGTCAATGTAAGACATGTAAATCTTAAGACATAATTGCTTGCCTTACACAATGTTAAAAAATGGGTGTGTAATTATATTAAACGCAGGCTTATTTGCTTAAATTAAGCAGCAATATATCTAATAATAAATGTCCGGAGGATGACAAAATTGGACGTCCAGGGACGCATAGAAAAGACATAGAATTCAAGGCCGGTTGACAAGACAAAGACGTCCATTCAACATTCATTTTGGAACAATTTTTCAACCGTGAAAGGATGTGTCGGACTGATGTCTTTTCATCGGTCATTAAACGTCCAAAGGTGATGGGTTTATATATAATTATATACATATTTACTCAATGGAGCCTGCCCCCCTAATATTAAAAACCTAAAATTGCCCCTGGCCTCAAGCAATCGTTTTGCACACGCCATACGTCGCGTTCCAAAACGTGTCCCGTGCCCTTGAAAGTAACTGCAGAAAGGGTACACAACGTAAACGGTTGTCTCAGATAAGGGAAAACTGTGCAATATACTGCATGTTTGAAAATACGACTTTGTTTACGAGAAACAGCACAGTCCATCTCCCTCCAGAACTCGCACTACAAAGGATCTGCCTTAAATGCAATTGAATTCACCCGAAGATGCGATAGGATTCACCCGAAGATGCGATAACACAGCATTAAGTTTCTTGCAAAGGTCGTTTGATTCGCTTTATAAAATGCTAATTTAACATCACAAGGGGCAGGGATTACTTTTGTGCCTGGCGCGTGGTACTCCTTGAGGAGGATGTTCGGGCTCGCGCTCCCACAGCTACAGCCCCGCATCTGCCGAGGCGGACCAGCGGCTGCACTGGTGGTGTTCGCAAAAAGATTTTGCTGATCGGGGTGAGCCTTCGTAGCCGTCTTCCATTCCTCCGGTTCGGGAGTGTTCCATTTCTGTCGGTCTCTCTACGTTGTGTCGAAAACGACAGATGGGGTTCGCCCTTAAGAACCAATCAACTCTGACTACTATAGAAAAGGCGAATGAAATTTGCATGCCGAGCTCCGCCCCCGGATATCCGGTATAAAAGAAAGCCGGCGTGCATCATTCACTTACCTTTTGTTCTTCAGAGCCTTCGCTCATGACTACGAACAGAACGAATTCAATGAATTCCTCTTCTTCTTTCGGATCTACAACGTAGAGCAGCGGATCGTCCCTACCTGCAGCGATCTTCCCCTGGGCGTATCTGCGGTTCCGGAGGTGTTAGAGATTTTTTCTAAAAAGGTCCTTTTCAGGACTGACTGAGCATTCTCCAGCGCGGCATGTCCCGCTGTTCTCTTGGGTGCGGCACCCCCTGAGGAGGGGGACGGACACGATCGATGCGTTAGGTATCTGGGCGTCCAGCACACTGAAGAAGCGTTCGTTGACACATCTTGCCCGCACTGCAGGCAGATTGTCATTCAGAAGTTGCGGTCACGGGTGACTGTCTTCCTACGGGAACCAGCCACCATTTCGTCTGCTACCCGGGCTGTGACATTGGTGGCTACGGCCCCAAAGTCCGCGACATCGGGGCTACAGCCTCGAAGTCCGCCTGTATTAGCAGCGTTAGTGATGTGGGGACCTCTGCGAACGTAAACCCGCCAGCCAAGTGCTCACGGGCCGATCGCACCCCGATTCGCTCTTCTGAACGTTCCCCAACCGGCGGTGGCATACCGCCCGGATCCTCAGCCACGCACTCGGAAACGATGCGTGACATAGATGAGATGTCGCTCGCAGCATCGGAGGGAGACTCGCATCCGACTAATCCGAGCTCCACCCCCAGCGGTCGAGCTCAGGAGAAAGCAGAGGTGATGTCAACCGTGCTAATCCGGGGATATGTGGTTCCTGAGGTCGGAGCGCTGTGCAAAGCGCGTCCACCCCGGATGCCATATTTTTCCCGGAGCTGCATGAGGAGCTGTGTAAAACTTTGAGCACTCCGTTCACGGCCCGCTCCAGTGAAACCAGCTCCGGCTCCCTTACTTCCCTCGTTGGTGGGGCAGCCGAAGGCTACGTCGAGATCCCCTGGCTGGACAGTGCGCCTACGGTACACCTGTGCCGCGGGCGGCTGCCACTTGGGGGGAATCGGCCACGCCTACTGTCCAAAGCGTGAAGGACTTCGGCATCACTGAAGTCGAGGCCTTGCACTGCCGCGGGCAAGGCTGCCCCTCTTTCTACGCCATGGCCATCCTGCAGGTCCGCCAGGCCAGGGCGTTGAGAGAGCTCCACGAGGGTAAGGCCGACCCGGGTATAATGCAGGATCTCCGTGCCGCCACTGACAACGCTCTACGGGCGACTAAGATGGCGGCGCGGGCCCTGGGTCGGACGATGTCCATGGTTGTGGTCCGAGAGAGACATCCCCGGCTGAACCTTGCGCAGATGAATGACACCGAGAAAGTCTGCTTTCTTGATGCATCTGTCTCGCAGGGTGGGTTGTTGGTAACACCGTCGAGGACTGCGCTCAGCAGTTTTTGACGGTGAAAAAGTAGACAGTGGCGACTAGTCAAATCCAGAGGCCTCCGAGATCTCGCGTGATGTCTGCTTCCCAGCAGCCCAGGACCCCTTCGACTTCGGCTCCAGTTCCTGTGCCCCCACAGGCGGCACCCCGGAAGCGGAAGTCGGGGGGGAAACCTCCACCCCGTCAGCAACCTTCTCGCGAGAAGGGACACTGATGGGAAGACCCCAGGGAGAACAACATCGGGCCCGAACCTTGACAGCTACGGCTATGATCGGTCGGTACAGGACGGCTCCTACCTTGTCACCAAAGCCGGACCCTTTTCAGGGCCTGGCGCCCAGTTACTCAAAGAGTTTTTCGGTTCTCCCCGGGTGTACTAGCAGCCGATCGCACGCTCCACTGGACTGTGCCCGGCAAACCCGACCTCACGCCCTGGCGAGGCGTAGGGTCGTACACACAAGACAGCTGCTACCACTCTCAAATCGACAGAGCGTACAGCTGTCCCGCCAGGCAGGTAAGTGAGCAGAGCCAACCTTCCCTCCGGGGCCCCTTCGGGGTTCCCGTGTGACATGGTTAGCTCTGCCAGCCATCGAACCACCCTCCGTGGGAATGGTGAAGCAGACCGTCCCCTTGGTCCCCCTGTCACAGTCCCTGGGAGCTCGAGAGCTGCTCACACTGTCTCGGTGGTTAATGAGGACGGTCCGTCTTGGTTACTCGATCCAGTTTGCCAGAGACTCTCCCAAGTTTCGGGGGAAACTCTCTCCCTCTGTCAGAGGCAGGGACGCCTACATACTTCGGGTAGATGTCACCACCCTTCTGGCAAAACAGGTATCGAGTTCCTCCCAGTTGGCTCTGCTCACTTACTTCTCCCTGAGGGGAGGAAGGTGTGCGGGTACCAAACTATCTCCACGACTGGCCTACCTTGGCACAAAGGGACACAAAGGGACCTGGTGCTCTGGCACCTAGACTGATTGGGACTCCAGGTCAACCGAGAGAAGGGCAAGCTCTCCCCAGTGCAGAGCATCCTCTTGACTGCATTGACTGCAGCTGGACTGTGATTGAGAGCGTTTGAGAGCGTGGTTTGAGACAGAGCTCTGTCAAACTTTTTCTAAATATATCGTTTATTCCTGTTATTTCTTAATATTTATGTTCTTAATTGATTACTCACAGAGGGTTAAACCTATCCTTAAGTGTATCCCATACCAAATATCGTCATATAACGCACAGATAAATTTGTTTTATACAATAATTTGTTATTAGCACGCAGGCTGTTATCATACTGCTTAACTCACTGTTCTCATTATGACACCACTAATGGCTAATGATTCAGATATGTGTTTAACGTTACCTTTGAGTGCAGATGATGAATCTTTCTTCGCACTTCAGTCAGAACTGGAGGTATTGGAGAAGCAGATCCACGATCTACTCGAGAGGCAAACACGGCTGCGAGAACGTAAAACGGCGATGGAAACATCCCGGGCTGGCGCTCGCAAAGCTGCGGTAAGTGTTCGACGTGATTGTAATACTCCTATCACTTCTACTCCGTGTGTTTCTATGCACAGATCCCTGGCTTCTAGATCACGACGAGCCGAATTGAATTTCACGCCTGCACCAGCACACACACGGCGGAAGGCGAAATCCAGGACCGGAGCGATGAACTCTCCCCCACCGCCGCCACCGGTCTTCGAGATCCCTACCAGTAACCGCTTTGCCGCCCTCTGCGAGACGAAATCCAACGCTGTGGTCATCGGAAACTCAATCGTCCGGAACGTACGCGCCTCATTCAATGAAGGTAAGGTGCGCACTCACTGTTTTCCTGGCGCCCGTGTTCTCGATGTCTCTGCGCAGGTAACTGCGCTTCTGAAGGAGGATGCAAGAGTGGGAGCCGTAGTTCTACACGCGGGGGTGAATGATGTGAGAATGCGGCAGTCGGAGATCCTGAAGAGGGATTTCAGGAGTCTGGTCGATACTGTTCGCAACGCATCGCCCACGGCGAGGATCATCGTATCAGGGCCGCTTCCTACTTACCGACGAGGGAACGAAAAGTTCAGTAGACTATTTACGCTTAATAATTGGTTAATGTCATGGTGTATTGAACAGAAGCTGCTCTTTGTAAATAATTTTGATCTGTTTTGGGAGCGACCAAGGCTCTTCCGCCCCGACGGCCTGCACCCCAGCAGCATTGGAGCGGAAATTCTGTCTGACAACATCTCAAAGACGCTACGCACCATTTGACTAGTAAGTACAAATTTTAACTATAATCTGTGTTCTTCTCACCCAACTGTTAAGAATGTTACAGTTAAAAATGTTACTGCTTTCAAATGCATAGAGACTGTGTCTGTCCCTCGAATAATACAACCAAATAATAATTTATTTAAAAGTCAGCGAAAAAATCTTATCATGATTAAACCAAAAGACAATATTCTTAATGAGCAAAACCAACGCCTAAAGTTTGGGCTACTTAATATTAGATCACTAAATCCAAAGGCAGTTATTGTAAATGAAATGATCACAGACAACAGTTTTGATATACTTTGCCTCACTGAAACCTGGCTTAAGCCAAATGATTACTTCGGTCTAAATGAGTCTACTCCACCAAGCTACGGTTATATTCATGAGCCACGTCCGGTTGGTCGAGGTGGTGGTGTCGCAACAATCTTTAGAGACTTTCTTAGCGTTACTCGGAGAACAATGCATACATTTAAATCATTTGAAATGCTTGCGTTGAACATAACAGTTCCAAACAAAAGTAAAAAATCATTGGTCTCTCTTACATTGGTTACTGTGTATAGACCCCCTGGGCCTTACACTAATTTTCTGATAGAATTCGCAGACTTCTTATCGGATCTATTGGTTAACGTCGATAAAGAACTGATTGTTGGAGATTTTAATATCCACGTAGATAGTGCTAACGATCCATTAGCTGTGGCGTTTAAAGAACTACTAGACTCTTGTGGTGTAACACAATACATCAATAGACCTACTCATCGCCTTAATCATACCCTAGACTTGATTATATCTCACGGAGCCGATCTAACCAATATCGATATTATACCTCAAAGCGACGATGTTCCGATCACCATCTTATAACATGTACACTTCGCACTGCAGAAATCAGTTGTATATCTCGTTATCGACAGGGTAGAACAATCACCTCAACTACTAAAGATAGTTTCGTAAAGAACTTGCCAGATCTGACTCCTCTAATAACCTTTCCAACTAATATAGAATCGCTCGATGACATGACCAGCAACATGGGCACTATTTTCTTTAACGCATTAGAAGCGGTCGCACCTATGAAGTCAAAAAGGATTAATGAAAAGATCATAGCACCATGGTATAATAACACCACTCGAGCCCTAAAAAGAGAAACTCGTAAACTGGAGCGAAAATGGAAACAAACCCAATAAGAGGTCTTTAAAATTGCATGGAAAGAGAGTGCAAGCTGTTACAAAAAGGCACTAAAAGCAGCAAAAGCCGAGCATTTCCGTAACCTCATAGAAAATAACAAAAACGATCCAAGGTTTTTATTTAGTACAATTGCTAAACTAACAAACAAACAGACTCCACCTGACCTGGGTATTCCGCCGCACCTTGGTAGCAATGAATTCATGAAGTTTTTTACCGATAAAATCGAAATAATACGAGACAACATAGCTAAAACCAAACCTCCAAGTGTGTCGGAAGAATTAGTTTCAACCGTCACCCAAAAAGAAAAGCTAGAGTGTTTTTCTCCTATAAATCAGGAAGAATTAATTAAAGTTATTGCAACATCCAAACCGACGACATGGTTATTAGACCCCATTCCGACTACTTTATTAAAAGAGTTACTACCTGCTGTAATTGAGCCCATTTGTAACATCATCAACTCGTCAATTAATCTAGGACATGTCCCAGGGCCCTTTAAGCTGGCTGTAATTAAGCCTCTTATCAAAAAACCAAACTTGGACCCCAATGAACTTGGAAGCTATAGACCGATTTCAAATCTCCCGTACTTGTCTAAAATACTAGAAAAAGTAGTGTCAACTCAACTGTGTACCTTCCTGCAAAATAATGACATGCACGAAAAGTTTCAGTCTGGCTTTAGACCGCATCACAGCACTGGAACTGCGCTCGTTAGGATTACAAATGACCTCCTTATTGCTTCAGATAAAGGTAACATCTCACTCTTAGTCCTGCTTGACCTTAGTGCTGCTTTCGATACCGTAGACCATAAAATACTACTTGATCGTTTACACAATTATATCGGTATTCAGGGACAGGCACTGCAATGGTTCAGATCTTACTTAACAGACAGATATCAATACGTCCATTTAAATGGGAAATCGTCAAATCTTACGCAAGTAAATTATGGATTACCTCAGGGATCGGTTTTAGGACCCCTGCTTTTCTCCATATACATGCTGCCCCTCGGAAACATTATTAGAAAACATGGAATTAGCTTCCACTGTTATGCAGATGATACTCAGCTATATATCTCATCAAGACCAAATGATTCATTTAAGCTATCCAAACTGGCAGAGTGCATCGAGGACATAAAACACTGGATGACTAGTAATTTCCTCCTTTTAAACTCTAGCAAAACAAAAATATTACTTATAGCACCAAAATCAAGTAAACAGAATAATTGAAGGCCTGCAAATTGAAGGCTGCACTGTAACTCCAACAAATATTGTTAAAGACCTAGGCGTTATATTAGACGGCAACCTGTCATTTAAAAATCACATCTCAAATATCACAAAAATAGCCTTCTTCCACCTTAGAAATGTTGCCAAATTACGAAATAGTTTATGTGTTGCAGACGCAGAAAAGCTTATTTATGCATTTGTGACCTCACGGCTTGACTATTGTAATGCTCTACTTAGTGGTTGTCCTGTATCATCGATAAACAAACTACAGTTAGTTCAGAATGCTGCTGCCAGAGTTCTTACTAGGTCAAGAAAATACGATCACATAACCCCAGTTTTAACATTGCTTCACTGGCTACCCATTAAGTATCGTATTGATTTTAAAATTCTTTTAATTACTTACAAAGCCCTGAACGGTTTAGCACCTACTTACTTAACCGAGCTTTTATCACGTTACAACCCATCACGCTCCCTAAGATCTCAAAACTTAGGACTTTTGACAACACCTAGAATAACAAAATCCACCAAAGGGGGACGAGCTTTCTCATACGTAGCACCTAAACTCTGGAATAGCCTTCCTGATACTATTCGAGGGTCAGACACACTCTCCCAATTTAAATCTAGATTAAAGACACATCTTTTCAGCCAAGCTTTCACTTAATGCATAGTTAATGAACAGCAGCTACGCTAATTATCCTCTTTATTCTCTTTCCGCCTCTGCCTCGGGATGCCCATCCCGAGGTAGGAAGAAGTTCCACCATGTCCAGACGACCGACAGATGCCCATCCCCAATTTGAGATCACGCCAGCTACAGCTGCAGACTGACTGACCATCCCAGCTCCATCTAAGGCAATTCCATCACCAGCCAAGAGAAATATGACCATCGGACCATCCCAGCTCAGACCACTACATCCCCAACCAATAGCAAAGACGGACTATTTGTCTTATTAATGCTGAAGTTACAATATTTGGTATTAAATGCTAAATTTAAATCACATGTCACCAGTTTGAGTGCAGCTATGACACGTCAGAGGGGATCTGGCTCTCCCGGCTGAGCCTGGTTTCTCCCGAGGTTTTTTTCTCCATTAATTAATCATTGGAGTTTGGGTTCCTCGCCACAGCAGGGCAGTGTTGGCCTGCTCACCGGGAGACTGCATTCATTCATTTATTTATTTATTTAGAAATGAGCTATTATTTATTAGTATGATCTTACTCGTTGTATGAATACCATGCACTGTGCTGTGTTTTAACTTTTCTGTTTTTCCTGTTTGCCCCTGTAAAGCTGCTTTGAAACAAAACACATTGTGAAAAGCGCTATATAAATAAACTTGAATTGAATTGAATTGAATCTTTCTCGGTATGGAACTCAACTCTGTCACCATATCGGCGCAACTGTCCGCAGTTCGCGCCCAGCCGGGGTTGAACTGCATGGAACATTTCAGGCAGATAGCGGTCCCCCTGAAACAATTCAGAGGCTCATGGGCACATATTTATGCCCCAAATTCGGATAATCCCAGATTTTTTACTTCCGACTTTTCCTCTATCCCAAATTTAGACTCTCATAATCTCATTCTGGGGGATGATTTCAACTGTGTAATGGACCCATGGTTAGATCGATCAAATCCTAAAATTTTAGAGCAAACAGCTATGGCTAAGACAGTGTAAGTATCAGTGTTGCCAGAGTTACTTTGAAAAAGTAATGTTGATGGGGTTGGAGTGTTATACTTCAAGAAAATGTTCTTTATGTTTGAAAACTGGTGTAGAATCTGAAGGCCATTGTCTGACCTCAGGTATTCCATGACTTCAATTTCTGCAGAGTAGGTCTCCTCTGGCTCTGCCTCAAAAGTGAAAAAGTCCATCTCACCTTGTCTGGCAGATGTGGTGGGCAGGGCTGGCAGGGCTCTGTGCAGCAGGAGCAGTTGTGCAGCGGCACTCTGCTGTCAGAAGCTCTTTTACTCGCTCCCTCCTACCTGCATCTCTCAGCCATCAGAGTTTAAATTTTGGACAATTTACAGCTGCGAGAAGGGCATCTTTGTCATCCAGAACACCAGCAAAACGAGTCTGGATAGCCTGAAAAATATAATTGGTATGTTTATGCCTACAAGGCCTACTATTTATTATGTTATTGAATTACTTGCAAACCATGCCTAATGTGGGCTCAATATTATGGATTTAATTTTGACGATTGTATTTGTTTTACATTTAGTCATTTAGCAGATGCTTTTATCCAAAGCGACTTCTAAGTTAGGTAAACAATGAAAGCAATTGGGTCAACATTGGAAAAACAAAAAGCATAAGGGCAATAAAAACATGCATCAAAGCCTATTAAAGTGTACAGAGCCAAGTTTAAAGTTTTTTTTTTTTTAAAGAAGTTTTAATCTTCTTTTGCAGTGATAATAAATATTGTGTTCCACGTTCATGAATGGTGTGATGCAAGAAATTGTAACTAGCATTAAGATGGAACATACCTGCACTATGGCATCTGGAAGGCCTGCAGTCATCCTGGAGAGGGCATCTTTCACAGCCAGGGTCTTTTGCATTAGAACTTCAAGTGTGGGGAGTAAAGTCCCATAAGGATAGTCGCCTTGTAATATTTCCAGTGCTGCAGTTAGAGGCTTCATGGCGGTGCAGTACTCGTGAATGAACCGGAACTCTTTGTCTTTGAAGCACTTAACTCCCAGCTTGGTGCACAGAGTATTCAGCTCACTCATGGAGATTTCTGCAATTCTCTTTACTGCATCAAAAAAGAAATTCCACCTTGTGGATGTTGGTACAAGGAGCTTTCTTTTGCTGACTTCCTCCACTGTTTCTGATGCAAGGGTAGATCTACTTGATTTGGTCCAAAGAGCTGTGCATTTTGCTATGCTGCTCCTATACACAGCCTTTCTTTCTGCATTGGAAGTTAAATATTTCTCCACATCATTTGTGGAAATGAGTTTGATGGTGTGTGAAGCACACCTATGGTGTGGGGGAAGATACAGCTGGCCATCACTTTCATCCTCAGCAGATAGGATTTCTGACAGATCTGAAAGAGTGATATCATCATCATCATCATCTGTGAGGGTGGACTCTCCCTCCTCCGTCTCATCATCAGACTCTGTGACAGGCTGATAAACTTTAAACGCCTTGACAAAATTGGATCCATTATCAGTCACTGTTGCAATTACTTTGTTGAGTAGTCCATATGAAGAGTAAATGTTTTCGATTTCTGCACCAATAACATCATACGTGTGTCTACCGCGAATGCTCCTACATGCCAATGCAGCCTTGTTGCGCTCCAATGTGGAGCACTGATCCAGTGGAGCGTCACTCCCATATAACTCCTGTTGTTAGCAGTCCAAATATCCGCGGTAGTTGAAACAAAGTCGACCTCATTCAGCGCGGCCTTTAGATTTCTCTCCATCATTGCAAACTCATTCTCCTTGTAAGAAGAAAAAGCCGTTCTGTGAGGCAGCTCGGCATTGACAGTAGTAGGTATCTTGTTTATTATGGCACGAAATGAGAGCGAGTCAACCGTGTTTAAGGGCAGCATTTCCTCTACAACATACTGTCCGACCAACTTCTTCAACTGTCCCCCATTTACTGGTTTTGCAAATTCGATGTAGTATTTTTATAGGTAGATAGCAATTTTTCACTAGCACAGAGTGTGCAACGAACCTTAATATTGCCTTCTTTAGCAGACACAAACTCAAAATAGTGGCTGTATTTCCAGCTAAAAAACGCGCATCTCTCTCCTCCCTCCATTGTTTTTTACGTTTGTGACGCTGCGTGGTAGGGGCTACACAAGAATTGTCCTCGTGCTGAAAACGTGACTTGTCGCATATTGTTACGTGACTTCACACCTTGAGAGGCAAGAAGAAAGCAAAAAATATATATTTTTTGTAAGGATAATGATGATAGTAACGCACAGTGACTAGGATAAGTAACTTTAATCTAATTACTGGTTTGGAAATCGTAACGCGTTAGATTACTCGTTACTGAAAAACGTGGTCCGATTAGAGTAACGCGTTACCGGCATCACTGGTAAGTATTCATAGATCAGATTGGTTGTGTTGATCCATGGCGCTATTTTAATCCCTCAAAGAAGGAGTTTTATTTATTTTTTAGCGTCCACCGTTCATACTCGAGGATTGATTATTTTTTCATTGATAAAGCTCTTTTGCCATTAGTTGGCCTTTCTGAATACTCAGCAGTTATCTCTGATAATTCCCCAAATTCTCTTAACCTGAATTTTGCCCATATAAAAGGGAGAACAAACTAATGCATATCGGAATTTATATCTCCTTTTTTAATATGGGAAACGTTCAAAGTAGTAATCCGAGGTCATATTATTATTTTATATTCTGGTTATAAATACAAGCAAAGTAAACAAAAATTATAAACTCTGCAAAAAAAGAGTCCCTTTTTCAGGACTGTGTATTTCAACAATAATGTTGTAAAAATCCAAATAACTTTACAGATCTTCAATGTAAACAATGTTTTCCATGCATGTTCAATTAACCATAATCAATTAATTAACATGCACCTGTGGAATGGTCGTTAAGACCTTAACAGTTTACAGAGATTAGGCATTTAAGGTCACAGTTCTAAAAACGCAGGACACTAAAGAGACTTGTCTACCGACTGTGAAAAACACCCAAAGAAAGATGCCCAGGGTCCCTGCTCATCTGCGTGAACGTGAATTAGGCATGCTGCAGGGAGGCATGAGGACTGCTGATGTGGCTAGGGCAATAAATTGCCATGTCCGCACTGTGAGACGCCTAAGACAGCGCTACAGGGAGACAGGAAGGACAGCTGATCATCCTCGCAGTGGAAGACCACATGTAACAAGACCTGCACAGGATCGGTACATCCGAATATCACACCTTCGTGACAGGTACAGGATTGCCACAACAACTGCCCGAGTCACACCAGGAACACACAATCCCTTCAACAGTGCTCAGACTGTCCGCAATAGGCTGAGAGAGGCTGGACTGAGGGCTTGTAGGCCTGTTGTAAGGCAGGTCCTTACCAGACATCACCAGCAACAACGCTGCCTATGGGCACAAACCCACCTTCGCTGGACCAGACAGGAGTGGCAAAAAGTGCTCTTCACTGATGAGTCATGGTTTTGTCTCACCAGGGGTGATGGACGGATTTGTGCTTATCGTCGAAGGAATGACCGTTACACCGAGGCCTGTACCCTGGAGCGGGATCGATTTGGAGGTGGGGGGTCCGTCATGGCCTGGGCGGTATATCACATCACCATCGGACTGAGCTTGGAGTCATGCAGGCAATCTCAATGCCTTGCGGTACAGGGAAGACATCCTCCTCCCTCATGTGGTACCCTTTATGCATGCTCATCCGGACATGATCCTCCAGCAGGACAATGCCACCAGCCATACTGCTCGTTCTGTGCGTGAGTTTCTGCATGACCGCAATGTCAGTGTTCTGCCATGGCAAGCGAAGAGTCCGGATCTCAATCCTATTGAGCACGTCTGGGACCTGTTGGATCGCAGGGTGAGGGCTAGGGCCATTCCCCCCAGAAATGTCCAGGAACTTGCAAGTGCCTTGGTGGAAGAGTGGGGTAACATCTCACAGCAAGAACTGACAAATCTGGTCCAGTCCATAAGGAGGAGATGCACTGCAGTACTTCAAGCAGCTGGTGGCCACACCAGATACTGACTGGTACTTTTGATTTTGAGCCTACTTTCATTCAGGGACACATTATTATATTTCTGTTAGTCACGTCTGTGAAACATTTTTAGTTTATGTCTTATGGTGTTAACTCTTTTAGTGTTCATACAAATATTTACACATATTAAGTTTACTGAAAGTAAAAACAGTAGAAAGTCAGAGGACGTTTCTTTTTTTGGTGGGTTTAGATCTGGTTGATGCTATAATTGAGACTGAGTGTCAGCTTCTTAATAATCAGACTCCCGAGTTGCATTCTAAGAAGTAGGAGTTGAAAACGGAATTTGATTTGCTCAGTTCACAGAATATTGAATTTATGCTGCAAAGAACTAAGGCTACCTATTACAAGTATGGAGACAAAGCTGGTCGGTTATTGGCTTCGTAAATTAAGGAACAAGCTGCCTCCCGTCTAATTACTAAATGATTCATCTGGTCATTTAACTTGAAATCCATCTGATATTAATGATGTTTTTTCTCGCATTACTCTTATCTTTATAAATCAGAATCTCACTGGGATGATTCCATTATGGATTATTTTTTACACATTTTAGATATTCCTGGAATTGAGGCAGACATATCTGATAATCTCGATAGATCGCTTGCGTTGAATTGTAACGAGGTCCGTGCAGGGAAGACTCAAGACAATGTAATACACAAAAAGGGGTTTACTTTAATGGACCAGGAACACAGGAGATACACGACACCAAGTAACACTAACAATACTGGACAAGGAATACAACGAAGGGGAGAACTTAAATACAACAGAGAAGGAGGGTTTAACAGGTGCTGGGGATTAACTAATAATGAAGAACAGGTGAAGACAGTCAAGGGTTAGGGTGCGTGTGAAACGGCAGTCCATAGGGGAAAAAACGTGGAACATAAGGGAAGGGGCAAACGTGAGTGTTATATGAATGAGATTTTTCAAAGTCTTCATCTCATGAAAAGTGGTCGAGCAGCGTGCCCAGACGGTTTTCCGAATGATTTCTACCAAAAAATTGCCAAACAGCTGCCACCTCTATTGCTAGTGATGTATAATGATTCTTTAACCAATGGCTAACTTCCCCTGACTCTCACTCAGGCTTCCATTTCACATATACATTAGCGTGATTAAAAGTGAATATCTGACAAACTGATAAAAACCATGAATGTGGCAGTTGGAGGCCCATAAGTTTGTTAAATTCTGATGTTAAATTAAATTAATTAAATCTCATTTAGACTCGAAAATTATGTTGGCATTAACGGAATAGAATTGAATTGATTTAAGTCTTATTAATCCGACCGTTTTCAATTTGTAGCAATAAACAATGAGGTGTCCCGCAAATCGCAAGTCCAGTGCGGTGTATCACAGGGCTCAGTTTTAGGGCCTCTCTTTTTCGCATCATACATGCTACCTCTAGGAGATGTAATAAAGCGACACGGAAAAAGCTTTCACTATTATGCTGATGATACTCAACTTTATATTTCCTCGAAGCCTCATGAAACACAGCAGTTCCATCGAATAATGGAATGCATAGACGATATAAAAAACTGGATGAGTAACAATTTCTTATTACTGAACTCGGAGAAAAACAGAAGTGTTACTTATTGGACCAAAACCGCCGGTCATAACACCCAAGAATACTGCTTAACTATTGACGATTGCTCCATAAAAACCTTGTCGTCAGCTAAGAATTCGTTCTTATTAGATAGTAATCTGTCATTTGAGAGCCATGTTGTCAACACCTGTAAAATTGTGTTTTTCCATTTTAAGAATATATCTAAGGTGGTTGATTCTTTTCCTATCTAGTGCCTAAACTTTAGAGAAGTCTTCCCTGCACTGTCCTGGAGGCAGACTCTCTCAGACACTCTGTCAGTTTAAATCTAGACTAAAGACGCATCTTTTTAATCTTGCATACACTAAACTTCCATAATATAAATCCTCAGAGGGTTTAGGCTGCATTATTTAGATCAACCGGAACCAGGAATAATTCCAACAACAACTGATGTACTTGTTGCATTAAAGAGTGCAGAACAGTACTCTACTCTCAGCCTGTCTCATTGTTCCAAGGTTACCGCAGGATGCAGTTCATGCCCAGACCTGATGGCAGTGCGGAGAATGGGAAGCGGTGACCTGACAAGAGCTGAGATGACCGGCCGATCATACCAACATGTTTTTTTCTTGTTCAAAGTTGGAAGTTTTTTGAGGCTTTGTTACTTTTGCAAAAGTTTTCAATATTCCCCTTGAGCCATGCCCTTTTATTGCTATTGTTGGTGTTTCATCGATTTTGAATGAGAACACAAAAAAGTATGCTAATGTTTGCCTTTGGATCACTAATAGCTCGTAGACAAATTTAGCTACATTGGAAGTCTTCTTAATCTCCCCCCACTTTTTCCTGGTTAGAAGATCTATTGTCTTTTCTATATATGGAAAAAAATAAGTTTGCATTAAGTGGATCCACTGGAAAATAAAAAAAATTGGGGCCCTCTACTTGTCAAAAGTACACCATTTGTCTTTGACGATTTGTACGTTTTTTGTTTTTGTTTTTTTCCTCTTTTTTTCTTCAATGAAATCATTTGCTTTCCGTTTAAAATTGTAAATTCTATTCTCCTCCTTGGTGGTTTGTGGGGTATACTAAGGGTTGTGAATTTTTTTGGGTTGTGTTTGTTTTCGTCTACCCTGGAATGCATAGATTCGTTTGAATTGTTATTCCATAACAAAAAAAGAAAGGAAAAAGAAACTGATATATGGAGCCGTCCCAGCGAAAAAAGATGCAGGACATGAACCACATCCGGTGAGTGAAACTGATGTCTTTGTTTTGTTGACAATGGGTGCACAAGTCCTTTGCTTAAACCTACCCCCCCCCCTCCCATACGCGCCGTATGTTTTCGGAAACAATCGTAAAGCTGTATCTATCTTTTATAAATGTGATCAAACTAATACTCTTCGAAGATACAAAGTATGCAATAGTACTCTATAAGTACTCAAGATTAATATGAGATGCACATGTAGGGCTCACTCATGGTTAAGGCATGCACTTTGGATATTATCATAGCTATCTGCTTAATGCAAAAACGAGCCGTTTTGGTGTATGGTTCCCCCATGTGGATGATAACTGCAATTGTCTGTTATAAATGTCGTAAATATTGCCGCTCTATAAGCTTCCATGTGGGCAGTGCAATACACGTGCTGTTACATCATGTCACTTAATAAACTCCACATGTACTAAAGCACTCTTTTGGCTCCCACGGGTTATACTACTGGGCTATACTAATAGTTCAAACTAGATTCTGAGGTAGCAGTTGGTTGTTAGTAGTTAGCGAATCGCTTGCTAGCTACATAGGAGCGAACTTGCTAACGTTTGCTACATGACACATTTGCAGTCACCCAAAACACAAAGCATGATTGTGAATGTGTTTAGTATCCAATGCAAATCATTTTCTGTAGTTATATTTTCGGAAACGCACTCGCGACCAGGCATTGTGCTTTGTGTAATGGATGCAATCAATAACTTACACTCAACTCGGTATGGGAATAGTGCCTAGCACAGTAACTATAGATACTGATAACATTAGTCTATGTGCATGAACTAAGGAAACCGCAACATTTGACCATAAAAAATGTATTGGGGTATGGTAGTCATAATTTACAAGCATAACACTAAATTCGTGATGAGGTACGATCATGCTACGTAAGCTATTGAGACCCATCAACATTACATTATCTCTAGTCTACCTTACGGTAATAAATTTTGAACGAGTAACGTTAGTCCGCCAATAAATAACCTGAGCACAGCCATATAACCAATAAGTTCTAAAGTACAGGACAGTAAGATGCATTTACATATAAGACTTTCAAATACAGTAGCAGGCTTGGCTTGTACCGGCCTGAACACCAAAGTTACAAGTGCATATTAAGTCAATAGCAGGCTGCTTAGGTATAGCAACGGCAATAAAATTCGTCCAGTTTAAAGTTTTCCTACCACTAAAATAATTTTAGAGACATAAAATTAACATCAAAAAATAGCTCATAATCGCTTTAACAACTAAAATTACATGTAAGGGACGGTGTGTGTTTTAGGCACAAATTATTTTATCTTGAAAAGCTTCAAAACCACTGTTTTTACAAAATCCTGAATACTCAAGAAACAGTATTCATACAAATAAGTTTAACCATATAATTGTTATATTCTACACAATTCTAAAGGCTACACCACATTTTCTGTTCAAATGTGGATTTTAAGTTGTGGATATAAGCGATTTAAGTTATACATATAAGAATACACTAGTGTCATACAGCCTCTTACTGAAGGAAAGAATGTACATTTGAAACAAAACCACTACAGTTTTTTTAATTAACTCATTCATGATGCTAAAACTAGATTATTGCAATGCAGTATTAGTGGTTGCCCTGTAGGCTCATTACAAAATTATTTAACACCGGACCTGGAAACACTGGTGAGGCGGCCATTATGGCTGGAAGCTCTGGGCTGGCGGCAATCTTCTGAGCGTGCTCTGGACTGGCGGACATTTTGCGAGTGTGCTCTATACTGGTGGCCATCTTGTGAGCGACCTCTGGACTGGGGGCCATCTTGCGAGCAGGCTCTGGACTGCCGTTGGAGGTTACAATACTGTTGCCCTCGGCATTGCTGGTTGTGGAGTCGTTGCTTTCGGCCTTGCTTACTGTTGCGCCCTCCTCCCTTATTGCTCTCCAAAAACTATTCAAGGGAGAGAAAATGTCAATAGGGGCAAACATAGGCCTAGGAACAGGCTCTGCATTATACTTCTCTGCCTCACCCACAGTAAACGGTGATCCACACAGAAACAGTATTTGATCTTTGTATTGGGCGATTGAGTAGAGAGATGCCGCGGATGGTAAAAGTTCAGCTAGGTTTTCGTCAATTACATTTTAAAAACATGGCACATGAAAAACATAATCCAAGAAAGTCCTCGACATTATCCTCAATAAAATTACCATCTTGATTGACCTGGGCTCGCCATTAAGCACTGACCGATGGCCCGGGCCAGCATGGGAGATTCTCGATCCAGTTGAGATAACTGTCACTTGCCTGATCGGGCCAGTGCTGTATCGTCATGGAAATTGATAATTGTTTAATTGTTTTTAAGACTTGCCTATTTAAATATTCCCAAAAAGATTCAAAAGAGGACTGGATTCGGTTCTCACGTGCTCTTTGAGATACACGCGCAGCAGGAATGCCGCATCAGACAACGAGCAAAATACTGAATTTAGTTATTTTTCATGTCTTACTCTTATTCTGACATATCGACACAAAAGTATTCCAAAATGCCAATATTACCTAGTATACTTGTAAATAATATATTAGAGCCGTGCTTCTCTTAAAGGAGCAGCAGCATAATAAACATCTCAGTTATGTTCATCAAACAACCTGTCAGGTTTGGCAGAGACGAAGCAGACAGAATGGTACATTTATAAGTTTAATTTGCAGAATGGATCGGAACAGCGAAATAGGTGAATGATCGGTAAGATGACATAACAGATGGTAACTTATCCGTACTGTAACCAAGTCTCTCTCTTTATCTAGCAGATAATGCTGATGATGAATTCCTTTATAGACGGGATGAAGATATCCTGAGAAGATTGGGATCGTAGGTAGGAATGCAGGTAAGTATGGTATAGAGTCTGTATCATGTGTAGACGAGATCAGACAATGAGTGAGTATTGGTCTCTGGTATAAATGGGTGCACTGCAGATGAGGTCCAGGTGATAGTGATTAGTAATCGGGTGACAAGGAGCGTGTGAATGACTGAGTGGGCGGAATGAGGGTATGAGTGGAGGGAGATGGTGATGGTATCCTGACACAACTAAGAAAGAAGACAAAAAGCACTCACTGCTCAGCACTGATTAAAATATGACTTTGATAAGGTTAAATCAATATTATATTTAACATAGTGATGACTATTTATCTGTACCAGATAATAATATTATAGATTGTGTACTGTTAAATGTATTAAAAAAAAACAATAAACTTTACATTTCTTGGTCATATCAAAACTTAAAGCAATAGTTAATATTTTAATGATTTTTTTAAATAAATAAATCACACAAGACTTTTAAAAAATAAATTGTTTTACATTCATACATTATTGTTACATCCTCATGCTCAAAGCTAAGCTTGAGATAAATCTTAACATCATAAATAACCAACAAACCCAATACAGAGTTCTTTGATTTCATTATTCTTCACACTCCAGGCTTACTTTGGATCCCCCACGTGTTTGGATGTGACACACAGTTTAAGTTTAGATTCGTTAAAGGTGGTATGTCTGATTTCTCATAGCCGTTGTTTATGTTCAAATCACCAAAACAGACACACCCCTACTCCCATCTTTCACTTTAGTCAGCACTCGGCTCGACTAATGTCCATCCTGTGCACTGTGCACCTTACTGCTGATTGGCTACAAGGTTGTTTTGGTACTCCGCTCGACTTTGTCTAAATAAGTGTTATTCGGAAATCGGTCACCCGTCCTTCAATCAATCCATTCATACTCTGTAATGCATCATTTAAAGTATTGGTCTAAAATCATATCATAACAAGTCTCCTCATCTACTTTGTATAAGGAAAAAATCATGTTTTTACTTTGTGAATCACAAAGTTTTAAGTAATAATACATTGAATTAGCTTTATAAAGACCCCTTAACAAGAAAAGGTATTCCTTTCTGTCTGATCCACCTAAATTCTAGTGTAAAAGTGTACGTTTTCCTGTTCGCTTCCTGGTGTTTCTTAGATTTCCGTTTATTATCTCCCGGTCTCTGCCTAGGGAAGTGCTCTTCCAGCAGCATCAGCACCACACCGCTCCTGGATGCTGCGCTGGAATATGTGCGCATGCGCACCACTCTGGAATTACTGCACAGCGCACTCTAAGTTGGATCTTCCCCGTATTGACGGAAACCAGAAAACATATAAAAGTATGACGATCTATAGAATAAGAAAAATGAGCTTTTTTCGTGTCTGGACGTTTCCCGTGTTAGTGGCCGTGGTGTGTGCGCAGAGGTAAGTCTAACCCACATCTCTCCTCACTTCATACGGCTGTCTGTACTCCACACACAAACTGATCTTTATGGGTACATCTAAGTCTAACGCTTTATATCTCCCTTTTTGCAGAGTTAATGATCCAAGCAATATGTCACTTGTGAAAGAAACTGTCGATAGACTATTAAAAGGATATGACATTCGCCTGAGGCCAGATTTTGGAGGTAAAAGCAGGACAAATATTCCGAGTTTGAATAAGGTGTATCATGTCAGCCTTTTAACATAATCTTTCTACTTTCATACAGTACGATCCTCAGCTAGTACATGCAGAGTTACGCTCAAATATGCACCGTTGTTCATTGTATTTAGAGATTATTTACTTCGTTTCACTTGCTTTGACAGAATCGATGAAACGGCACAACGTGATTGTAAAGAACGGCTTCGCAAAGTTGACGGCTGAATAAAAAAGCACCATCTTATTTTCATGTGTTATGCATGTGTAATAATGCGTAATTCCGTCAGGTTTATTCCAACTAATCAGTTGTAATATCCGTCCATAGCAAAACTATGTCGACCAATTTTAATGTAATTTTAATTTTCTCTACGAATGATCATGATGAAACATCGTGTCTTCTACATAGGCCTACGTTTATTATGGTAGAGCTGTATGTGGTATTACTTTTCACCTTACCTTGGATGTTATCAGGCTGACGTTGGGTTAATAATGGTGCAACTGTGTTCATCTATATTTGCCACATAAACTACATATATGACAACTTTAATGTTAATTTGGTTTTGTTTTAGGTCCCCCAGTTGGAGTGGGGATGAATATAGACATAGCCAGCATAGACATGGTCTCAGAAGTTAATATGGTAAGTGTATCACGCTGTCCTGATAAAAGTGTGTTTGTGTGTGTGTGTGTGTGTGTGAGAGAGAGAGAGAGAGAGAGAGAGAGAGAGAAAGAAAGAGAGAGAGAGAGAGATTACATTAATGGTAAGGAGAGTTCATGCTGTACAGCCTACCTTTATATTTATAAGCAGTATATCTATTCAAATATCCTTCATGGCATCTTTCAAGTCAGTTTCTGACTATATCAGTAATGCCTTATATATTGCAATTGTCAATTAAAGCTATATTGCTTTTAATTATTTTACATTTCGCATATAAATAGGTTTAATTGTCAGGAGAAGGTTCATTTGGTTTCCATGGCAGCAGTTTTGATAATGCATATTGACTGAAAGTTTTAAGTATTGTTGAGGATAAAAAGCAGAATCCATTTGTCTTGGATTTTTATACTATTGGCACCCTTTGGGTTAGGTATTCTTATGTTTTCTTTAGATACAAGAGCATCCCCTAGTGATGGGTAGGAAGTACAACATGTTGCATTGTGTTTGACGTCAGAACGAATTAGGTGATATTAACAACAAACATGATCTGGCATGGAATTTTTTGAACAGCAGGACCTAGTTGTGTTGTATTTTATGTTATGTGTACTCTTAGCAGCCTTTCTAATATTCCCAAAATAGCACAGAAATATTAACTCAATTATGTAGATTTTTTGCAAACAGAAAAACATGTTTCAGATAAGAATCTATGACTCCTGCATGTCATTATACTCTCTGGAATCACATAATGGTCATTAATGTTCTAAGCACATGTGTGTAATTGTAAGTGCATCTACTATATGCATAGTGTCTGCTTATGCACGTGCATTTCTAAGTAACAGCACTGTGTGTGTCCACATGATTTCATTACTAGGCCAAGAAGGCACGAACACACAGATCTCTGCCCAACACCAACACGTTTTGCCACTTGCGTAAACCCAGGTCAAAATGGGAAAAGAGGACCATTATTTATTTATAACTATTTTTTATGTTTAATTCATAATAATGACTGGATTTTGTATACACTTCGGCCCTTATATTAAACATGGGTGTGTCTTGAGTTTTGTGGAATTTTTTTTGTTTCCAAAACTATGCTATTCGGACTTAAACCAACCAATATTAAAGTATGTAAAAGGATATGTTAAAAAATATTTCCTCTGCCTCATTTCCCCATGAAACATGTGTGAATGGTTTGAATCAAAGTTCGATCTAGAATTTTGAAATGTAGCCTCTAAATCTTGTAGATCTTGTTAGCACAGCAAACATTTCCTTACAATACAGTTACCTATTTTTCCATAGAGCTCTCAGGACTGGCTTCCGCTGCATTAAATTATATATGAAGATACATTATATGAGACTGGCTCTTAACTGGAGCAGCGCTGCACCCAATAGGTTTTCTGCTTCACATTAAAGACCTACTGGTCATTCTATTCTTTTCAGGTACATGATCACATGTTTCCATCATCAAAGATCTCTGCATCAGCCCACAGGAGGTGTTAGGTGCTATAGGTCAGGCATGGCTGCAAGCAATATGACTGTCTGACATTGACTTGTAAAGGCTTCATGACACTACCAACATGCCATTTTCTTGGAGGCCAGCAGGGGTGTTGTTGGGGGAAAGGTCACACTAGTAACAGTGCCTTGGATGAGCATGGATTACCAAAAGACAAAATAATACAAACAGTGTGTAAATGAAAGGTGTCACAGTTTTAAGGCTTACAGTAAAACATTATTTTGTAGATAACTTTCTGTAGATGACATGCACCAACTGAATCTGTAGCATTAAAAATTAAACCATCATCAATGACATTACAACCAATACAACTCATGACATGCTAAGGATCAAGGCAAACCACTCTGATGCTGAATTTAATTTACACAGAACTAAACCCTGAGGTTCCAAGAAAGCACTAGGATTTCCTTCTGAAAATGCAAATCGTTGCATTGTTTACTGGTTTGTATTGCCCTACTCAGCTAACTCATCGTAACATCACAAATCACAAAAAAAAGACAAATTTGTGACATTTCCAAAGTTTATTCTTCTATTTGATATTGCTATATGTTTTTTTAAATCAAATATACCTAAAGATAATTAGTTAATTTAATAGGCATGTCAGCATTAATGCATTTTGAGATGTGAATAAGGAGAGATATAAGCAGAAATGTAAATATTCTACTATTTTAGGGATAACGTAATATACCTATAGTAAATGCTTTATTTTATGGGTTCAAGTTTACAAAAAATACTAAATATTTCTGTTCAGTCCCTAAGTAGTTGCTACTGCTGAAGACTAAAAGGCACACGAGATTACATAAAACACATATGAGAATACTAAAACAGAGCAAGAACCATGCAAACAAAGTTATGAACCCCACTGAGGCCAGAGTGAACACATTATGGTTGCACTTAAAGCTTTTTATATTGCTGATGGTAAAACACAAGAAAATGTACTATCCATAACAGGTGTCATCTAGTAGGTCTATCTACTTAGAAACCTAACACCAGATACAATTATGTGCTATATTATTTGAGTGAAAAAAAAATCGAATACCCTGAGAGGTAAAAGCAAAGCGTGCAACTTTCAGCTGCCAGTCTTGATCTCCCAGGCTTATCTCAAAATTGTATTACCTCTTGACATTCATTGATGAGTACTCAGTACACTCCGTTTGCAATAAATTCAGCATAGTTTAAAAGGATTAGGAAATACATCCATTATGGCTTGAACCTAAAGTTTCCATTTGCTGAAACAATTTCCTGACTTTAGCTTTTAATTTACGGAAAAACAGCTGAGTTTGTGCTTATAGACATTGTAGAACTAGATGTATTTGGTTATTTGCCTCTCTGCACTGAACAATAACTGGATATGGTCATATAATGCATCCCATCAGTATCCTAATGTATGTTTAATATCTGAAGAAAGCTTGCCTGGTGTGGCCATTCCTTTGTGTGTTCGCAGAGAAGGTGTTAGAGAGATATGATCTGTGTGTGGCGGACTGCCGTAGAACAGAATGTTGAGAACATTTGCTATTGGGGGAATTACATTCTCAGACAAGAGAAAGCTGGGAAACTTGAGCACTTTATGCTAGCTTTACAGTTTGGTATGTAATGCAACATTGCTCTCAGCTCTCCTGACTCTACAGACTCATTAAATTTGATTTATTTCAAATGGATTTTTTTATGGTAAACTCTGTGTCACAACCGGGTCCTAAACCCGGTACGTAATGTGGAAAAGTTAAGACATACAGTACTAAATAGGAGAAGTGTTGTGGACCCAAGGTGCAGATAAGCACATGAGACAAGGTAGAAGTAAATACAAGGGTCTTTACTCAGTTCTTCGCAAGGCATACAAATGTTCCATAAATAATAGTTTCAAGTAAATAGGGAAGTGTCCTTTGGATTATTGCAAAGGACAATTACCTGCTTGTTTGGATTTACAAACAAGCAGTTAAATATCCTTTGTAATAATCAAAACAAGCAGGTAAAATCCTTTGTAATAATCCAAACATGTAATAATCCAAACAAGCAGTAAGTGTCCTTTGTAATAATCCAAACAAGCAGGTAAGTGTCCTTCGTAATAATCCATACAGTTATTCCACAAAACGTAAAAGAACAAGACCATTAACTTAAACCGTAGCCTACTATACATAAAGAATATCAAGACTGAGGAAAGAGTTTACTGAAAACTGGCTTTAAATACAAACACATGAAATGACACACAGGTGATCTAAATGTCCGCTAATGAGCAGCTTTTCAGTGGAGCGCTGTGGAGCGTCCTGCTCTCTATGGCTCCCTCTGCTGGCCAGGGGGCAGTGTGACCGGAGATCCTCTTTTACGGCCGACTCCTGATGGCCTAGGGTCTGGGTCCAGGTTGTGTCGGGCTGGTACCCAGGATCTCTCCTAAGGACTGCTTTAAAATTAATCAAAAAATTTAATTGAGTAAAATAACGGGACCACCTAACTTTCCTGGGGATTGAGACTCTTAGCTTGCTGTAAATATAATACATTTTTGTGGTCCATTCAGACAATCAAAGGGTGATGATAGCTTATACAATTTTGGTCTCCATCTGGATGCCATCTTGGGAAATCACAATACCTAGAAAGGAGACGTGGGGCTCATGGAATTCACATTTCTCAGGTTTCACAAAGAGTTGATTCTTCAGTAGTCCCTGCAGAACCTGTCGAACATGGAGAATGTGTTCCTTTAATGAGTTGGAGAAGAATAGTATGTCATCTAGATAGACGAATACAAAATGGTGCAACATCTCTCTCAACACATTGTTAATGAAGCCCTGAAACACTACCTGTGCATTCGCCAAGCCGAAAGGCATCACCTGATTTTCCCAGTATCCATTTGAGGTACTGATGGCCGTCTCCCATTCGTCTCCCTACTTTACTCGAACCAGATTTAATGCACTGCGTAGGTTTTGGAACAAAATGGCCTTTTGAAGCAGTTTAAATGCTGATGACATAAGTGCAAGGGGGTTACAATTCTTAATTGTCATCTTATTGAGTCCACGATAGTCTAGGAAGGAAGAGCGTACATGATCAGATTCTCCAAAACAGAAGCACTGACCCCTTTCAGTCGTCTCTCTCTTTTAGTGATACGGTGGTCCTAGCCAACCGCATCGGTTCCTCCTTCATCTGTAGATTTGGGGGATAACATTTTGGAAGACATCCGGGAGTAAGACTACTGGTGTGACTTGAGGGATGCTGTGTTCTCTTCTCCTCTCCCGAATTCTGGAAACGATGTGAATAGCCAAGCTGATGAGCTGGTTTTTGTCAGTTCATCCTAGACCTCTTCGGAAAGACCATGATAGAAGGTTGAGAGAAGTGCCTCTGAATCCCACTTGCTCTCGGAGGCTAGCATACAATACTCAATAACATAGTCGGCCATGGTTTGGGATCCTTGACAGATCTCAGAGCCTCCTTGTGCCTCACGACCACTGATTGGGTGATCAAAGACCTGTTAGAGGGCGTCTGTGAACTCATTGAGGGTAGAGCAGGACTTCTGTCTCCACTTGGTCGAGGCCCAGTTCAGTGCACGACTTCTCAAAAGGGAGATGATATGAACAACCTTGGCCCTCTCAGAATGGGAGGCAGAGGGATGTAGCTCAAAACTGAGAGATACCCGAGTCAGAAATCCCTGACATGCCTCTGGACTCCCATCGTAGCGTTGGGGTGCTGGGATCTTGGGTTCTTGGGACACTGGTGCAGTTAGTGGTGGGGTCTCTTGGGCTGGTGTGGAGTTGTTGGAGCAACTATCCTTTCTGGGTGATAACTTCTGCTAGTCTCTGATCCCAGCAAGGCTCCCTGGATCTGTTAAACCTCAGCTGGGTCCATCTTGTCGTTGGCTCAGTCTTGCTGTCACGACCAGGTCTAAAACCCGGAACGTGATGTGGAAAAGTGAAGACATTCACTGCTAAACATGAGAAGTGTTGTGGACCCAAGTTGCAGATAAGCACATGAAACAAGGTAGAAGTAAATAAAACGGTCTTTACTCAGTTCTTGGCAAGGCATACAAATGTTCCACAAATAATAGTTCCAAGCAAACAGGCAAGTGTCCTTTGGATTATTACAAAGGACACTTACCTGCTTGTTTAGATTATTACAAAGAACACTTACCTGCTTGTCTGAATTATTACAAAGGATGCTTACCTGCTTGTTTTGGATGCTTGTTTGTAATAATCCACTGCTAGTCAGAGAGCAGTGTGACACTCTGAGCTTTGATGTTGGAAAACTGTAATCTGTGGTAGCAGCAACAGTTAGCATCGGACAAAGAGCTATTCACAAAGCCACACAAAGCATCCCCTAAACTTGACATATTTAGCACTGTAGTGCAGTATGGAATCATATTGGTTGCTATATTCAATTTGAAATGCAGTATGCAAAATGGCAATGCAATTGTGTAGTTAAATATACATTTTGAAAAACATATGTGCAACATTAAGTGCAAAATGGAAATAGAAATTAAATTATATCAATTACATTTGTCAGTTCCTACTCTAGTTTTAATATGTTATTTAAATGGATATTTTAACACTCTTTAAATTGCCAAATTAAAATGAAAATGCATTCCCCGGATTGATTATATATGTTTAAGCAAGTCAAGCAAATCTGTAGCAAAAAGAAAATTCTAATGTCATTTTCCCTACATGCATTAACATAAACAGGTTGAACATTTGGGATTGCATTCTTCTCCCTCTTTGATTGATTATTTGAGGGCATTAACATGCTCAAAAACTCACAATAATTTGCACATGCATCAGACGTTGCCATAATTTACATCTGATAGGGATTATAAAATTAGGCGAGGCAAAATGGCTCGCTAGCGCCACCAAGATTTGCCCAGACCACTACGCAAAATTTGCATGCCCCAAAATTGGTAAGCTCAAGGAACACCCCAAATCATTAAGAAAAGTCTCTGGAGCATATCTCTAAACCCAACAGGAAGTCCGTTATTTTTTATTTCCTGTGCAATTTGGAAATTTGCTTCGATTTCCAGGCATCGTACTTTAACAAACTCCTCCTAAAAATGTAATCCGATCAACATCATATTTATGTCATTCTCATCTTTAGGCCTTTGCGCTGCTAAATTGAGAAAATCCTGACTCTTCATGGGAAAACGTGACCCTGGTGGCCTGCATTCATAGAGATTCAAACACGTCAGCATCATATTTGGCCAGTATAGCCAGTGTGATTTTCAGACCTTTGTGATGATACAATGAAAGATCCTAACATTTTGTTGAGAGTCGTGTCCTAGCTGCCTGAAAAAGTTTTATGTTAAGCCATGAGCTATAGTAACTCAGGCACACAATATCCGACCAGCCTCATTTTTATGTTTTCTTAGTCCTGGCCTGAACACATATCCATGTCAGTGTTCGCATATAGTCATAGCACCACCAGCTGTCAACAGGAAATAGGGCACGTATAAATAAATGAAAAATCATACTATTATTCGACTGCATTTATTATAACACCTATTATTTACTTTTTTCTTTACATGGTAATATTCAGATACAGATATAGCGCCACCTGCAAGACACAGGAAAAGCCATGTTTTAAACTGTTTTAACTGCTCAAAGAGACTCAAACAGGTCAGCATCATATTTGGCCAGTGTACATATCCATGTCAGTTGGACTTATAGTAATAGCGCCACCACCTGGTAAAAGGGAATGTGGCACGTATGAATAAATAACGATTCCTACTGTAATTCGCCTGCATTCATTTTATCACCTACCATTTGCTTTTTTCCTTACGCAATCGGGTTGCGGTGGCACTTAATTGTCAATGGTCTCAATACCAAGAAAGAAATCTCTTTGACCCATGCTCTTAACCCGCTGGGAAGTAATTTGCATGTTCTTTGTAGTTTTTGCCATTTCCAGGTGTCATACTTTAACAAACTACTCCCAGAGCTTTAATAAGGCTAACATCATATTTGGCTGGTCTCACGTTTATTTTTTTGTGATGCTTAATGGTTTAGACCTTGATCTTGACCTTAATCTTTGACCTTGATCGTTCATTTGCTGGATCAACACACATTTGTGCGTACGCATGCTTGGTGAATGAGACCATTGCCCTGTCTGCTCCAAACGTAACATGTTTGATAAGAGTCATGCCCCGAAAGAGGTGTTAAATAAGTCAATATTAACCTGCTGTATTGCGCCACGAACTGGTAGCAGGAAATCTGGTATGTAAAAATAATGGACAGTGTTTCTATTATTAACTCTCTATATGCACATTGCCTACCCTTTGTTGTTCCTGAGGCCAACGAGTGGTGGTAGCACAGTGTTGCGGTGCCACTTGCGCGAGGGCTCGCACATCGCTGCTTGCAGCTTTAATTTCTTTTTGGAATTTTTTGCTTCTATTATCGAGGTCCAAGGTTAGTCAAGTTAAAAGTAAAAAAGCATTTCATTGTTTAATAACCAATTCTAAATGGATCACTTTTAAGTCCCAATCTGCCCCTGCCATCACACATACAGTAGGCTACACAATAGCACATACCGTATGGTAATTACTCATTATTGTATTGAAAATAGATCTGGTTTCGTTTCCTTCACATGCAATCACAGACATCCATATGAGGAGGAGTGTGTGTGTGAAAAAAAGTGTTATATTTTGAATGCCAAATGTTCGTTTTTTTTCAGCACAAACACATGAAAATGTACAAAAGAATTATAAAAGTATGCTCATAGTTATAATATAATTTTGAATTTTATTAATCTATGTTACCATTATTTATACCACAAGTTGATACAAGTAAGCAATAAAAAGCAAAAGTAGTACGAAAGGCTGTTCTTTAAATGCAATATCACTTGAGTAGGGCTGTGCAGTATATCAGCATGGCTGTGATTAGGCCCGAGGGTACAGGCTGAGTGCCGGAGGCAATCACAGCAGCTGATATGGAGCCCTATCACATGAATGCGACAGCGATATAGCATTTATACAACAAGTGTGTAGATAAATCAGAAACAACATTTGAGTGCCTTTAAAACTCGCCATGTTTTAAAGGAACTGGGGACTACTTTCTTCCGCCACCAATTCCAGCCCAGCATACAGTTAAACAAACCACCGTTACTACTTCCAGACCATCACTTCTTTTAAAATTGCGCTGTGCTTCTTCAGTGAAGTTATTTGTGAGAAATAATGAAGCAGGGCTTCCGTGAGAATGAAAGAGAGAGACTTTTATAAAGCAACTCACCGAGAATGCACTGCCGCATTTTATATAGTTTTTTATGTAAACATGTGCTTGTTTACTGTAGCAAATTGACACAGCAAATTCTGTTATTTTAAGCCCATGATCATGACCCTCAAATCCTACGCTGTGATTTTTAAACCATGAGCACAGTGAATAAATTTTTCAAAGGCTAAATAAAAGACACTGAGCACTTTTCCACCATCGCGCCGAATCGTTGTCCTTGCTTAATCGTTCCACTCCGTGCCGATCGATGTCAGCCGGTACGTAAATGGTTTCATTTTCCACCGAAGGGCTGATAACGGATTTTTCTAGAATGTAAACACAAACGCGTCACGCACTGCCTCGGTAAAACACAGGAGACTGAGCTACAACGGCTCTTCGCTATAACCGTGCTGAGAATTTCAAGCCGAGTGCAGTTTGTAATCGTGTCGTGTCGAACCAGGCTCACGCGGAAACATAACTGTAACGGTTTCAGAATGTGTTAAGAACGATTCGGCGCGATGGTGGAAAAGCGCTTAGTCTGACAACACTGACAACTTGACTACTCCGATTCACTTTCATAAGTCGCCACCTAGTGGCCATTTTCATATTGAAGTTTTACCTGCTGATTTAGATCTCAACAGTCAACCTGCAACATCTTTTAAGTTCAGCACGCAAACAATCTTTGCCATGGAGAGGTGTTATGTGTTGACATAATATTGATTCTTGTAAGTTAAATTGTGATCCATAATATGTAAGAAAGTTCTTTCACATTTACATCCATCTGCAGATTGCAGTGCACGCGTTTATATGTATACCAAACAAATTTATGTACAATTTGTAATTTCTAGCTTCTTCAGAGTGACACAGTTGCGAGGACAGCATAGTCCAAGTAAGCTTAGTGGCAGAGGGACACAAACAGTCAGTGAACTGGTTCCCGTGGTGATACTGGTGGAATAACAAAGAACACTTGTATAAAACGTGAATTAGTCAGGCATGACGGGTGGTTGCTAAAAGTGCGTAGTGATACACAGGATTGTTAGGTGAAATGGTAACAGTGTCGTATTGTGAAAACAATACATTGCATTGGGGGATACTGATTGTAAAGCAGATGAGCATGAGTGCTAAATTACATTTTACGTGCAAACAAACCAATTGTTTTATTGTTTATGATGGTTTTCAGAAAACAATTTCCAGTTTTAGTTACTGACCTGCTGGAAGAAAATGTAGCAAGCTTACAAAATACCCAAATCCTTTTAAGTTTTTTTTCCCCAACAAATAATTGTTCTTGAAAGAAACTTATCAGAAGTGCTTGTGCTTAGTTTTATAGTATTAAGATGAAATGCTATTCGTTTAGAGATGGGCAGAGCAGATAATTGTCTTGTGGTTAATTCAATTTGGTTAGTACATCATTGCAATAGCAGAATATAACTTTCACTCAGAATTTGATCAATACTTTTGTCATTGTATACAAGACTAGATATGAGCATTGATTACATGCCTCTGTTTCTTAAACCTTATTGTGCTCACACAATTTAAAATTGACATTGTTTGATAGATTAGAGAAAGCTAAAAAAAACATGCACTCATTAGGAAACAATATAAACACTTAATACTTAAAAATTCACAAAGGCTTTTTTTCAAAAGCTAGAATGACCAAATTGACCAGTAATTGTTAGAGGCAATTTGTATGCAGTGTTTAAAAAAAGATATATATACATACGGTATTTCAGATGAAATCAATTACATTTATTTTAATGTGTCCTTTTTGCAACTAAATTAATAACTAATTTTAATCGACGTACTTGATATAAGGTTAATTTAAGGATTGGATGCTTGTAATTTGACTGCATATTTTTTTTTATATGTACATGTAACATGTTCTATATTTAATTCTGACCCTGTAAACTAAAGTGTTAACCAAAAAGTATCATACACTATAATAGTTAAATATTAAAATCAAAGTAAAAACGTGAGAAATGTAATTATTCAATGTAAATCTTCGTCACCACTCTCAATTGTCATTTGAGAAACATATTTCTCTCTTACCATTATGTTCTAAATTTCTATCACTTCCTCTTCCTCTCTCTACTCCCCCGTCTCGAGAGCTCTTTGATGATCAGCATCTGAAAGCACTCATGGATTTTCAGCTGTGAAATAAGGCCGCCTTCCAAACCATGTCCGTGATTTTTAATTAAAGATTTAAAATGGTTGACTTTTTGCTCTACGCAATTTGCAGGAAACGTTGAAAAGCCTGTCCGACTTAAAAAAGACTGTGGCTTCTTTATGCATGGTTTAGTTACAAATTGTGACAGAATTATTCTAATTCATTACTAAAGTCCCAGTGGAGCCCCAGTGTCCTTTTTTCATGAAATATTGCTGCGTTTATTTTAAATAGATTAACATAAAAAATTGTGTACCCTCAATATCTTTTAGTTAAAATCTGAAAATGCACTTTTGCCCTGCTTTTTTTATACATTCAATCAACTTGCACAGAATTAAAAATGATCGCAACATCCAGTTCACAGGGACTTTACGAACACAGATTTTTAGTACAGGACTGACTGCCTGTCTTCACAAAGAAAAAAATTACTACAGAATTGTGAAGGGTCATTGAACGGTATTCAGATTTGTGTACGTCTTTTGCACTGTAATGCCCTTTTAATCTGTCATACGCTCCTTTCGAACTGAAACTGAAAAAAATATTAATTGCTAGTTACTCATTACGTATTCAATAGAGTAATTTAATTAATCTATCTAAAAAGTATTTAGTTACTTATTACTTTCTATATTCCATATCAACCTTGATTAGTTTAATGATTGTCATGAATCACAGGTGAGGTGAGGAGACAGAAGACCCAAGTGCAGACAGGGGGTTAACAAAACTTTTAATGACAGTGAAAACAAAACCTACGAGGGGGTAAAATAACATGACATAAAGTGGACCAGAACAGTCGCGAGAACAAAGACTAACTAAACTAATCAAAACAGTTGACATATCTACAGGAGACTAGACTAGCACAACACAGGTTGCCAAATGGATAACTGCCATTCATTTTGCTCAGGTTGAAAAATTTTATCATCTTGACATGATTGTCTTTTCATGCTTAAGAGGGTGTTCAGGAAAATGTTAGCTGATTTCTAGATAGTTGGGTGGCCTCCATCTTCCAAAAAACAGCTTCACTTCTGTGACACGGTAATTAAAACCTACTCTACTTTTAAATGTTATGTTGAATTGTTTTCATAATATGTTTCGGAAAGAATATCTTTACTGGGTGACAAATATCTACCTTTGCACAGTATACCATCATAAATGACGTATTCAGGACATGTTAAATGGTTGTATTAAAGCCCTAATTTGTATTCAAGAACCTGGGGGAAGTAATTTACCAGTTTTGGTCTTGCTGGAAAAGTTTTAACCCATTGGGACATGTTAAGTAAATGCTGAATCATAGCTCTTCTTTGCTGTTTTTTGCATGTCGTACAAACTAGTGACAGATGCCTCAGTCACGTAATGACAATCACAAATGCACTTGCAAGACTTTATGAGACCTTATTACCAAATGATGCAGCCACCGCTTGTCAGTCAATTAGCTCTCAGCGTTTCCACCAGTCAGGCCAAGGGTTGCAGAAATTAAGCTCCGGAAATGGTGTGTCGTTTGGCAGCGCATGCCTGTGTTTTGCTGACAGTGAAAGTTGAGTTTGCTGTGCAACCATTAGCAGCTCATAGACTCTGGCTTTTTTTTGTAATGAGGTCTACCGTGGGATTGACAGCATATTGTGGCGTGCTGTTTGTTATGCTATGCTAATCTTCCACCTGTTTTACAGATTCCATTCGTTAATTGTACAATCCGTCTCAGCCCGGTGGATTAAACCCAGAATGATAAACAGATTTGGATTATTAAACATCATTGCCTTTCTCAGATCGAACGGTCACTTGAGGGAAATTGATTATGATTCTGGACGGATTTCTATTGGGGAGGCAATGTTAAAACGTTTGCATGATTGCTTAGACATGACAGCTTGAAGCCCCAGAGGGGAATGCATGAATTGTCACTGCTGATAGCATTGTTCACTTGCAATGCAGTCTGCATTGTTTCAGCACCCAACTCACTGAGAGATATTATGCAAATGAGGTGATGGTGCACATTACCTAAAATGTATTGCTGAACTAAATTTTCATGGCTTAGTTTTCCTCTGGCAGAAGATGCAAGGACCACTGCGATCTGATACACAATGCTTTAAGCTACAGTGCATGTCTGTATATAACTTGCAGCAAAAATTACTCAATTACAAGTAACAAGTCACAATTTCCAAAAATTGTGAAAAAAAGTTTAAAGTATCTGATTTGAACAGTTCTTGAGTATTTTACTCATACTGAATGTATGCTCAAAAAAGAACTAGTCCATTAAACATTAAACACAAAAATATCCAAAGTCGTTTTGGATAAAAGCATACGTTAAACAAACATTGTTTTCATTTTATCTCTATTATTTTAAATGAAATTTCAAAAATGCAGTGCTTGATTTGAATTTGGCCATTTTGCTGCAGCCTCTTATGGATTAAGGAAACAATGGGCCCTGTCATACACCCGACGCAGTTATCATTTTCATGTCCAATGCCACGTTGTTTTCATTTTAAATTCGTTTTCGCTATTGACCGACTAAAATCTGGTTTAAATTAAATAGCGCAGTATATTTTAATTTTAATTAAGGGACGCATTAGTCATACGAGCCTATAGGCGGGTGCAAAATACATGTACACTCTTCTTATTACACACACAATGGGATGTGCAGCAACACACAAACATGTTCAATATTAAAAATGAAAGGATTGCAATGTAACAGATTATTATTGTGTACATGAAGATAAATAATCTGGCCTGTCCTGTAGATGGTCTGCTGCCGCCCTTTTATCCTTGCGTACAAGCAGATGCGTTTTCCCTCCGAAGAAGTGTTTAGTCTTTGCTCTTCCAAATTCCGGTATGTTAATAGCGAATCTGCCATGGTGCAAGAGCAACTGGCTCTTAATTGGAGATGAGAGTATGATTGGAATATGGCATGTTATGCTGAAAATACACGCAAGACTCATTAAGAGAATAGGTACAACCCTTTTGGACCATTGTTAAACTAGCAAAAATGGACATGGCCTACATGCACCTGCACCATACACTTCACAGGTCTTGGAGTCTTTTCTAATGATCTGATAAATTGAAACAGGTGTGTTTTATTAGAGTGATATGAAAATTATGCAGTGCTTTATGCATTTTCTCCTTAAAACATTTATTTTCCTTTTTCATCTAACCACACACAAATATACAACTATTTCTACTATTATTTTATTTTACATTTTCCGTTGTTTGTCTTTGTTCTCACGACTGAACAATTGAGAAGGGCCGGTTGAAGCTAATAAGGTGAACCAAACAAATGGCTGCCAGCACGTACAGTATTTTTGTATGACTTAGATTTTCTGTAAGCTTTTTAATGATCTAATGCACCAGGGGGATTTGTGTGGAGAATGATGCTTGGCTAGCTTTTAGCATAATAGGCTCATTTCACCGCTGATTTTTCTAGTAATGAATATGACAAAATGTTAATGACACAAACTATTCAAAATTCTATAACAGCTTTTTGCTTAGACCATGCAGTTTATTTTTAATGGGATATGGATGCACAATTAAACGTTAGTTTTGATTCAATTACCACCTGACTAATAGTGATCTAAACAGTCTAGTAATTTTGTAAAATTACAGCCAGATTTGATAACTGTTTTGTCAATTTGCTGCCATAGTCAAATACCATGTGCAATCAAATGTTTTCAATTATGTAAAATGAAAATATAGACAGTTTTGATACAATTTAAACCTTGCAAGCATTCATTAAAGCCAACACAACATCTTGATTCTATATTATGATGTTTCACCAGTTCCCTTTCTGTCGGTCTCTCGACGTTGTATCGGGCCGACAGATGGGGTTCGCCCTTGAGAACCTATCAACTCTGAGTACTGTAGAAGAGGCCAATGAAATTTGGCTAATGAAATTTGCATGCCGGTCTCCGCCCCCGGATATCCAGTATAAAAGAAAGACAGCATGCAGTATTCATTTACCATTTGTTCTTCAGAGCCATCACTCATGACTACGAACAACACGAATTCAAAGAATTCTCCAACTACATTTACGGATCTACGACGTAGAGCAGCGGATCGTCCCAACCTGCAGCGACCTTCCCCTGGGCGTCTCGCGGTTCCAGAGGTGTTAGAGAAATTTCTAAAAAAGTCCTTTCATGGACTGAGCATTCTCCAGCGCGGCATGTCCCGCTGTTCTCTTGGGCGCGGCACTCTCATCGAGGAGGGGGACGGACACGATAGCTGCATTAAGTTTCTGGGCGTCCAGCACGCTTAGACAGCTTTCGTAGACACATCTTGCCCGCACTGCGGGCAGATGGTCATCCAGAAGTTGCTGACACGGGTGGCTGTCTTCCTCCTGTCTTCCTCCAGCCACCACTTCGTCTGCTACTCGGGGTGTGACGTCGGTGGCTAAGGCCCCGATGTTCGCCAGTGCTAGCAGTGTTAGTGATATGGGGACCTCTGCGAGCGTAAACCCACCATCCAAGCGCTCACGGGCCGCTCGCACCCTGCCTCGCTCTTCTGACCGTTCCCCAACCGACGGTGGCAAACCGTCCGGATCCTCAGTCACGTATTTGGAAACAATGTGTGACGACGATGAGATGAGGCTCTCAGCATCGGAGGGAGACTTGCTGGCATCCAACACTGAGGACTCCGAGCTCCCCCTCAGATAATGCAAGATCTCACTGACCTCGCTCTATGGGCGACCAAGGTAACGGCACGGACCCTGGGTCGGACCATGTCCATGCTAATGGTCCAGGATAGACACCTTAGGCTGAACCTTAAGCAGATGAGTGACACCGAGAAAGTCAGCTTTCTCGATGCACCCATCTCGCGGGGGGGGGGGGTGTTTGGTGACACCATTGAGGACTTCGCTCAGCAGTTCTCGACGGTGAAGGAGCAGACAGAGACGATTTACCATATCTTTCCGTGCCGAGACTCCGCCGCCCAGAGGCCTCCGAGATCTTGTGCGACGTCTGCTTCCGAGCAGCCCAGGACCCTTTCGACATCGGCTCTGGTTCAAGATCTGCATACGCTGAACAAGTGCCTTCACAAGCTGCCGTTCAGGATTCTCACGCAGAGGCGCGTCCTGACATCCATCAGGTGTCAGGATTGTTTCTTGGCAATCGAACCTGAAGTATGCTTACTTTCATGTCTCGATCCTCCCTCAACACCGGCCGTTCCTACGGTTCATGTTCGAGGGGCGGGGATATCAGTACAGAGTCCTCCCTTTCGGTCAGTCCCTGTCCCCACAGGTCTTCACAAATATCGTGGAAGCCCCCCTTTCTCCCCTCAGGGAAAAAGGTGTGCGGGTACTGAACTATCTCGACGACTGGCTTATCTTATTCTGTTGTGTACACAAAGGGATCTTGTGCTCCGGCACCTAGATCGATTGGGACTGCAGGTCATCCAAGAAAAAAGCAAGCTCTCCCCGGTGCAGAGCATCCTCTTTCTCGGCATGGAACTCAACTCTGTCACCATGTTGGCGCGAATGTCCGCAGTACGCGCCCAGTCGTTTTTGAACTGCCTGGAACACTTCAGGCAGCCAGCGGTCCCCCTGAAACAGTTTCAGTGGCTCCTGGGACACATGGCGTCCTCGGGGGGGTAATCCCCCTCGGGTTGATGCACATGAGACCGCTCCAACACTGGCTACAGAATCAAGTTCCGAGGAGAACATAACACCGGCAGCAGGTGCATGGTGATAAAGCCCCTCTGCCGACGCACCCTAATCCCCTGGTCTTCCATGACCTTTTTCTAGACTTGGGTCCCTCTCGGGCAGGTTACGAGGCACAGGGGTGGGGTGCAGTGTGCAACGGTGGATGAGCTCCTTCCTTCGCTTGGCATATCAATTGCCTAGAATTGTGGGCTGTGCTACTTGCACTGAGGAGGCTACGGCCTCTCGTGCAGGACAAGCACGTGCTGGTCCGCCTAGACAGCACTACAGCCGTGGCGTACATCAATCGCCAGGGTGGCGTACGATCACGAAAGCTAACACAACTTATCCGGCGCCTCCTCCTGTGTTGTCAACAGGTGATCCGCTCCCTGCGGGCCACACACATCCCAGGCAACCTGAACCAGACAGCCAACACGCTTTCTAGTCAGTATACGCCTCGCGGAGAGTGGCGACTCCACCCCCGCTCAGTCCAGCTCATTTGGATGCTGTTCGGGGCCCAGGTAGACCTGTCCGCCTCCCACGACACCACCCATTACCCGCTTTTGTACTCCCTGTCCAAGGCCCCCCTCGGTACGGATGCCCTTGCGCACAGCTGGCCACGGGACAAGCGGAAGTACGCTTTCCCCCCAGTGAGCCTCATTGCACAGACACTGTGCAAGGTCAGGGAAGAGGAGCACCAAGTATTAATGGTTGCGTTGCATTTACCCAAATACACTTGGTTCTCAGAGCTGATGCTCTTGACAACAACTCCCCCCTGGCCCATTTCCCTGATCGAGGACCTGCTCTCTCAGGGGAAGGGCATGTTTTGGCATCTCAGACAAGACCTCTAGAACCTCCATGTCTGGTCTCTGGATCGGACAAGGAGATCCTGAGTAGGCTACCCTCCTCTGTGGTGGAGACCATCACCCAGGCTAGGGCCCCATCTACTAGGCGGTTTAACACCTATAAATGGCGCCTCTTCTCGTCCTGGTGTCTCTCTCAATGAAAAGACCGATGGAGGTGCTCGATCGGGATCATGTTGTCCATTTTACAAGAGAGACTAACATCTCCCCCTCCACACTGAAGGTGTATGTAGCCGCTATCGCCACTCGTCACGACTCAGTTGATGGAAAGTCTCTAGGGCAGCAGACCTGGTCACCAGGATTCTAAGGGGCGCGAGAAGGCAGAATCCACCTCGTCTCCGCTCCGTACCCTCTTGCGAACTAAATGTGGTCATGGCGGGCCTCTCTTGGCCCCCCTTCGAGCCCCTCGTAGGTTTCGATCTTCCTCACCTTTCGAGTAAGATGGCCCTCCTGAT
Organism: Triplophysa bombifrons; assembly: GCA_029783895.1. NCBI lineage: Eukaryota > Metazoa > Chordata > Actinopteri > Cypriniformes > Nemacheilidae > Triplophysa > Triplophysa bombifrons. The sequence goes on from CM056466.1 coordinate 17,727,107, forward strand.
GGCGCTCGCTTCCTTCAAGAGGGTAGGGGACCTTCAAGCATTCTCTGTGTTCCCGGATTGCTTTGAATTCGGCCCTGGCAACTCTTACGTTATCCTGAATCCCAGGCCCGGATACGTGCCCAAAGTTCCCACGACTTCCTTCCGGGCCAGGTGGTGAACTTGCAGGCGCTCCCCATTGGGGAGGAAGACCCAACCCCATCCGTGTTGTGTCCAGTACGCGCACTGCGACTCAACTTGGACCGCACACAGAGCTTCAGGAGCTCTGACCAGCTCTTTGTCTGTTTCGGAGGACAGCAGAAGGGGAGGGCTGTCTTCAAACAGAGACTGGCACACTGGATCGTGGATGCCGTCACCCGTGCCCATTGGCAGTGCGGGCTCATTCCACACGGGGTATAGCGACATCCTGGGCACTGGCCAGAGGCGCCTTTCTGGCAGACATTTGTAGAGCTGCGGGTTCGTTTACGCCCAACACCTTCGCAAGGTTTTACAACCTTCACGTAAACCTGGTGTCAGCCCACGTCCTGCGTGGCAACATGTAGGACTGGCATCCAGTAGGGCGTATGCCTGCGAAAGCACCTCCCCACCCTCCAGCAGGTTGGGTCAGTGTGCTATCTACCTCACTTCTTACCCAACCACATGGTCAAAAACAAGCATCCCATCCACCTCCCTTCTTACCCAACCACATGATCAAGAACAGGCATCCCATCCACATCCCTTCTTACCCAACCACATGGTTAATACTTCATTTTATTTTATATTTCCTTAAAATCGCACATTGTTATGTAATTCACATTATATGCATTTATATGAATCTGTATATAATTATGTTAATTCTAAAATCGAAAATTACTCACTCAATGTAAACATATATTATAAATAGAATGAAACTGACAGTTTTTCTCAATGCAATCTTTCTCTTAAATCTTATACCGTTACAAGATATGTGAATATAATTTGGCATCATTGACGTGAAAACTGATATGTGTTGTGTATTATCATCAATACAGTTTTCAGCCATCACAGTCTATCCCTGTATCATCATCATCTCCTCGTGTATACCCTGTAGCATAAGGTCATGCCTGCAGCGATAGGATATTGCCCCTCAGGGGGTGTCTTTGCCCAAGGGTGTAGTGTTTTTTTTGTATGCATACCATGCACATACATTAACCTCAAACATGCCATTGTTTCCAGGAGACATGATACATTTATTTTTATCAAAAATGCACACAGACATAAATTATGTCCATTAATGCGTCTAATTCAGGCATGGGGAACCTTTATCCCTTTATCACTAACCTTTATAATGTGACGGTTGTAACTGCTTCTCTTTGGTGAGGCGTATGATGTCAGATGGCAGTGATGATACTACTTGCAGCAGGTTTTCCAAGTTTGTGTCAGTCAATCTTGAGCGTAATCGATTCTTTGCAAGAGTCAGTTTTGAGAAGAACTCCTCACAAAAGTAGGTTGTCCCAAATAGAGATGCAAACTTCAGTTCATGTCTTCTTAGAATGGAAAAATCCTCAGAGGGAGGATAATGTACATAGCTTTGAGCTCGTCATTGCTCTGCAGCTCAATTATTTCATGTTGCAGGTTAGGTACATCAGATGGTTCCACATTAAACGGCGTAGCAAAAAATTCAGTTCCTTTTGTTCACTTTTAATGTCCTGAAACCTCTCTCCAAATGCCTGATGCAGATTTGCACACTCACCAGCATATTCATCTGTGACAGCAGACATGTGTTCTTATAGAGTAGGTCAATGCATAGTCTTTCCCTTTTCCAGTTGCAATTGCCACAGCTTTAATTTCGCTTCAAATTATTTCACGTTTGAATGCAGAGAGCTCAGAAGCTGATTTGGACCTTGGAGCTTAACGTTCATCTCTGACAGGTACTTGGTTAAGTCCACCATAAAGGCCAAATCACACAGCCACTTTGCATCACTGAGTTCTACTACCGTTTTCGCCTAAATCAGCATGAATTGTTTTACTTCTTCCATAAGATTGTAAAACCGTGCAAGCATATTTGCGCGACTCCGCCATCTCACCTCACAATGGTAAACCAGATCTCCGTACTCAGACTCATGGTCACTCAGTAACTCTTTAAACTGGCGGCTGTTATGCCCTCTGCTTTTGATGAAATTTATGTTGGAAACGACAGTTGTTATTACACTTTGGAGCTTCAGGGAATGTGCACACAGACTCTCTTGATGTATGATTCAATGGCATACAACTAGATAACTTGGATCGAGAAAGAGATGATTCTTTTTTGATCAATGCGGTTAATCCCTTTCGCGGGCCAAGCATGCCAGAAGCTCCATCTGTGGCAAGGCCACTTAACTTTTCAAATGATAGTTCAAATTTGTCCATTCCCAAAACGACTTGCTTAAACAAATCCACACCTTTTGTAGTGCCATCCATGGCTTGCAAAGACAGAAATTCACGCTTCACTGCAAACGCATCACCACAAAGTAGACGGACTTGCTTCCCCTTCACTTCAACAAAAAAATTATAGTTTCTCCATTTCTCTTGAAAAACACGACATTCTGAATCTACCGTCATTTTCTTGACAGACGCCAAGACGCATATCACTGATGATAGCCGCAACGTACCTGAGTTGCGTAATTAACATGAGTGTTAATTCTGTCTAAAAAAAAAAGATTTAGTATTTTCTGAATTGACTCAGGATCTGAATAAAATTGTTTTGCAAGCCGTATCAAACTGTCTCGCGGGCTGCATACGGCCTGGAGATTCCCCACTCCTGATCTTATACTTGATCTAATACATCAAAATGGATTAATATCGATCCATGTACGTCTGAAATCCTATATCTCAACTTTATCACTAATAAGGGCTAGGGGAGGGTTAGTAGCATAGTGATGGCTCTAGAGAAACGTTCTGGAGGAGGATATCTCTCTTCCAAATGTCTCAGGCAGCATCAGGGCCTAGAAATTGCCCACAGTGACATGCAGAACGCCTGCTGCTCTGAATGCATGGTTATGAATATATCACCACACATATCGCCTACTACCTGACACCCACTAGACATATTAATAGACTGCACAGAGTGTGCATGCAGAAAGACATTAGTGGATGCTTCACACAAGCGAAAAATGTGGGACAAATAGTTGAGATCACCGTTTACCACAATTTAACGTTAGACTTCAGATCAAGATTCAGATCAAAGGATCACGGTACATATTTGTAAAAAGAAGGGACACACAGGAGCAACCACACATCAGTGAGTTGCTTTATTTCACCATGCTATTTTGTGATAAATTAACATCTTGGATTGTTAAGATTGTAGGATCTTTTTCCCGATGCAATTTGCATTGATGCAAGACAAAGCATCATGTTAAGATCAGTTAAGTTTACATGAATAAACCAACTCAAATTAGTTGGTCTCTGCAAGGATGTGATATATTTGTTTGGGTTTCTTTTCTATAACTCACTGTCACCCCCCCCAAAAAAAGTTGCGATTTACAATTCATGTAATACCCCTCCTGTAAAAGAGAAACAGTAAAGTATCAGTATAAATATAAACCTTGTTAGAAAACAATGAATGTACTGTAAGTTGTTCCAAAGTATCAACAAAGTACATAAATGTTATGTACTCCAAATGTAACAAATTCAGAACATTTTAATTATCAGTTGCATAAGCCAACATCTGCATGACGTGCCGAATATAGACAGCTGAGCCGCTTTATACGTCATGTGTGTTTTTCTCACTTCTGAGACATGGCAGTTGTGAGATGCATGGGGAAAACATATGGCATTTCATTATTGAGCCAAAGTACAGTGTGCACAGTCTGCTCAAAGGCTGTCTAAATCCCACTGTTATATCTTTATCTCTGAGGATCCAGGGATACACTTTGCAGAGCTGCATAGTGACCTAGCTTACCGTATACCCTTTCCTTTTGCTATTATGTGTGACAAAGCTGCTCTGATTTCATACATTTTAGTTGTGATTTGTTATGATTTTGCTGCTGAGTAAAACAACTTGGGGCGCGTTTCAGAAAGAAAGTTTAGTTAAAACGCTGAGTTCACTGTAAAAAGTGATTTGTTGTCTCAACGACCATATTGTATTGTGTTAAGTACCTTCTACTTAAAAATAAACAAATTGATAACATGCTTATACTCAGTAACCATAGTAACTTACTCCATGAACCTAATCTGGGGCCTCATGTATAACCTTTGCGTATGCATGCCCTGAAAGAGGCGTATGCCACTTTCCCCACAAAAGATGGGATTTATAAAAACAAAAAATCATCGAATGTCAAACACATCATCAAATGTCAAAGTCTGGAAATGCAGCCATTTAAGCTCTCGCACAATTGTTTCTCTTTATGTCCTCGTTATCAGTCCTAAATGTCATATCAGAACAAAACCAGAATGAAGAAACATTCGTCTTTTACAATTATGTCTTCAAATTTGATCTCATGTGAAGGAAAATACTAATGAATGATGTGATTTAAATGCGCTGTTAATGATCAGTCTAAATGCTGTTAACGTTAAAATGCTGCTGAGACTTTCTTTGGCTTTAATATAATTATAATAATTATTAATAATTATAACCATTATTAATTTGTGAATCTCATGTGTGGCCATTTGTGATTCCGTTACAGAGATAACGTATGGGATTGGGTGTTTTCATGCAGTTTTACATAAATTGTAAAACTACAAATTAAAATGTAAAAAAAAAAATCTATTTTTTTATGGCATCTGATAGTGGTTTGACCCGTAAACAGTATATGTTCATTATGGTGCGTGACTTCAGCCTTAACATGCGGATTGGATGCCAGGCTTATAATATACGAATCGCAATTAATGAGATGCTTTGCATTGACTATTTATGGGTTAAAATGGATATGTACAGGGCAGGATATGAGACTGATTCAAGTCAAAAAATTTTTGCTGTACGCTATTTTTGGCTTTCGGGCCCACATACACTTTAAGTAAGGATCCTACGCACAGTTTTATACATGAGACCCCTGGTGAGGAGCAGGTTTTGTTCGATAAACCTAAAGTTTCTTTCAATCTCCACCGCCTTTTTAAAGTTATGTACCTTATAAAAAAATTCTTTTTATACATTCTTTCATTGGACTTATTTTGATTACGCAGACCACCTAATTGACTAAAATGTTTAGTGAAGTTATAGCTGCACTAAGTTACATTATGCCATTACTATTTTCCCTGCTGAAAACATTCCTCTGTTTTCTGATAACAATCACAAAATAAGACCAATATGAATGACTTCATACAGGGCCATATTTGGTTAAAAAAATTCCCTGAACTTATACAAATCCTGGCGAAGGTTATATGGCAAAGAAATACTGTAACATACGTTCAACTCGTTTTTTGAACTTTGCCCATGTTTAGCATGAGACTCCAACACTTTTAAAAGTGTAAATAAGTCAGGATACATTGAAGGGCTCAAATGACAAGTCCTAAACAAATATTATCATTTGTTTAAGATCGATAGTGTGTATACACGATTTAAGGTAAAAAATGCTGACTTTTCCACATATGGTGCATGTTCGTATCTCCTCTTTGCCCTGACTCTCTAACAGAGGTGGGTAGTAACGAGTTACATTTACTCCGTTACATTTACTTGAGTAAGTTTTTGAAAAAATTATACTTCTAGGAGTAGTTTTAAATCACTATACTTTTTACTTTTACTTGAGTAGATTTGTGAAGAAGAAACTGTACTCTTACTCCGCTACATTAGGCTACAATAAGATCGTTACTTTTCTTTTGACCTCTTTGATATTCTACGCGTCATTGTTTTATTTTGACAGAGACTGAGACTTCTGCCAAAGGCTCTACCATGTGACTGTGTTTCACCAATCAAACCTAGTTGCGCAGTCTCGTCACGTGACCATACTCAATATCAGCGGCGTTCGGCGGGACGGGTTAGTTTACAGTCGTAGCAAAACAAAAATGTCACAATCAACCATCGGCAATGCAGACACAGGCGAGGAGGAACACCCCTGGCCTCATAGTGAAAGCATGTTTAACTTAGTAAACGTGCGAAACAGCAGCTACATTATGCGGTGTCTTCTGTGTCTCCCAAAACAAACGGACATTTCAGCATTTAAAAACTCAACATCTAACTTGAGGAAACATGTAGCGGTAAAGTTTTTTTTGCTGTGGATAGACGAATGTTTGTCTTTTAGGTTACATATGTTTTAAACATTTCCTATATATATTATGTGTGGAACGGTACATGTATTTGTATTGAACCGAAATGGTATGGGCGTCATGGTTCGATGCATACATTTAACTTACACAGAGAATAATTTACACGGTATAAAAATAAATAAAACTCGCGTGGAAATTAATTAATCTAATGCAGAACTACTGTTAGATACGTGGGTTCTTTAGGGACACTTAATCTGTAGTCCTTTAGCTCTGAAGCAAGCTGCGTTTGCATTGCAATGCTTTAGTATGTTGTGTGAGAGAGAGAGAGAATGGCGTGGGCGCGATCGAAAAGTCACAAAGTGTTTGTGTTTACTTGTGTTTATTTATTTTTTATTATTTTATTTATTTTATTTTTTAAGTACTTGAATTTACCTGGATTATTTTAATTTAAGCTGTTTTGTAATTAATTAATTAATTTATTTTAATTTATTTTTTTGATTTGATGAACTATAATTTGCTTAAACATTATTATTTTGTATGTTTGTCTGTCTGATTGAATGCTTGTTAAAAAATAAATCAGACGTTACTCAACAGTTACTCAGTACTTGAGTAGTTTTTTAACCAAGCACTTTTTTACTCTTACTCAAGTAATTATTTGGATGACTACTTTTTACTTTTACTTGAGTACAATTATTCTGAAGTAACAGTACTTTTACTTGAGTACAATTTTTGGCTACTCTACCCACCTCTGCTCTCTAAAACGTACAGGTTTTTTACAAAGCTCATCGCTCTGAAAAGCGAGGTGTGCCATGATTAGCCAGTGCGTACTGATTGGTCATGTGTGAGGGAAATGTAACGCCTCTTAACATAGTCGGAACATCATGGTCCCAAGAAATTGTACTGACACATTTTGTACAAAATGTTCGAGCCCAAATCTGATACGGAAAATGAAGATGATCAAGCTGATACATCAACTTTGCTAGCGCGACTTGAGCAGGATGTAAAACATTGGTAAGGTTTTATTAAAAAAATATGCTAATTCCTTACTCCGAGCAATAATTAATCCGAGTGCTTTGGCCCTCCTTGATCAACCAGTGTTATGCCACGTATCATTGCGACACAACAAGACAATAAACTGGGCTCATCAACCATCACATCTTCCAGAAAGGCAAGAAACCTGGGAGTGCTGATCGACGATCAGCTCAACTTCACAGATCAAGTTGCCAGCACCACCCGGTCCTGTAAATTCATCCTCTACAATATTTGGAAAATTAGACTCTTCCTATCAGAGCATGCTACGCAAGTCCTAGTACAGGCTCTGGTCTTGTCCAAACTGGACTACTGCAATGTGCTACTGGGTGGACTTCCAGCTTGCACAACCAAACCTCTAAAGATGATCCGGAATGCTACGGCAAGAGTTATCTTTAATGAGCCGAATAGAGCACACGTCACTCCTCTATTCATTAATCTACATTGGCTCCTTATAGTCGCTCGCATCAAATTCAAACTCTGCTCCTGGCCTACAAGACCACCACTGGTTCGGCACCACCTTATCTTCACTCGCTAATGCAGACATATGTACCCGCCAGATCCCTACGCTCTGCAAACGAACGGCGTCTTGTGGTGCCATCCCGAAAAGGTAAAAAATCTCTCTCGCGCACCTTCTCCGGATCTGTTCCACCTATGTGGAATGATATGCCTGCTGCTACAAGATCTGCAGATTCTGTAGCCATCTTTAAGAAACGTCTGAAAACACATCTCTTCCGTCAACATCTGACTGATCTGTTCTGACTCTATTTTCTTCTCTACTCTTTAAAAACAAAAAAATGAATGGTTCTGTTTACTGTGTTAAGTTATATGAGACCAGTCTTCTTTTTTGATTGCAATTATGCTTTTGTTGTACTTATGCTGTCCCAAATGCTTCCATTGCCTACCCCACCTGTAAGTCGCTTTGGATAAAAGCGTCTGCTAAATGACTAAATTTAAATGTAAATGATAAACCCAATATAAATACTAAATAAAAAGACATTATAAACACAACATTTGTTTCCTCTAGTTGGAACATTATTACTGATTATTAGGACTTATGTTGTCTTTTTTCATGTTGGGGTGAAATGCCATGCACAAATTAGAAAATTTGGATTGTACTTTTCTGGAACAGTGTTGTAAATAAAATGTTTTTAGTCGTCTCATCTTTTGGCAGAGCAAACAAAGAGTATTTCTTTTCTCAACGAAACACACAGCGTCTCCGCGACATGGCTGCGGCGGTGACGATACAATGAGATTTACAAGTACGCCAACCTCACTTGCGTTTAGGTTTGGGCGGTCTTTGTCAAATCATGTTACGAAGTGACGTACATTCGCCGGGGGGTGGTTACACGAGACGTTTCAGGCAGGTCTGGCTTTTAGATAGAATACATCTTCTGTTCCCACAACTTCATTTTTGGAATTTTACATGTCTAATACATGCATGGGCAACTTATAACACACCAAAGAAAAACACGTTGTAGCGAGGAAGGCGGGGCGAGAGCCGTCAGACAAAGGGGCGGGGCCGGTGGTGTGATTGATAATGGCTATCAGCCGTGCGCACACCGGCTCCGCATTTCTGTGTGGAGATCGGAAGCATAAAAGATTGAGCTGACAGAAGGTACGAGGAGAGAGGACCGGGCCAGAACTTGTGTTTGTATTTATGTTTGTGTAATTTCGCCGGCAGTCGTCCGTGAGGGGGCGCCGGCTGTTATTATTTCTGTTATTAAATGTTTAAATGTTTGCCGGTTCCCGCCTCCTTCCTTCCGTATCTTGAATCTTGTTACATTGGTGCCGAAACCCGGGAGGAAGGAGAGACATGCTGTCGGAGAATCCTCTCTGCCTAGTGGCCTCGCGGTTCCGGAGAGTTCGGGTGGCTGCTCGAAGCGGTGGCTCTGGGGAAACGGAAGTGCACAGTGCGGCCACGTCAAATCTTCGGTGGAACGGCGACCTTTGCTGCCGCGCCCCTGGGTCGAGGTGGGGTGGCTTTCGTCCAAGTGGGAGCGGGGGAGTTGCCGCCGTCCGCCAGAGGCCAGAGCCTGCGTCCATCCCGCTGAGGGGGGGAGCAGGGGGCGGCAGCGCCGAGTGCCGCCACCGCCTACCAGAGGCCGGAGCCTGCGTCCGCCCACCCAAGGGGGAAGAGCAGGGGATGGGGAACCCGCCCCGACTCCCCGATAAAGGAGGAGCCACCGCCAGCAGCCAGTGGGCGGACGGTCGAGCCGTCCACTGAAGCCCCAGGGCCACCGCAAGGCACCGTGAAGGAGAGTACTCTGGCTGGTTGAGGACCGAGCTGCAGCATGTCGGGGAACCGGACTATAATTTTTTTATCTCCTCTCTCTCCTCTCTCTTTCCGGTCGCTCCGAGGGCTCCCGTCTCTGTTGTCTCGTCTCGTCGCTGCATAATCCCCATCTCATCTCCCTCAGGGAGGGGGAGGGAGCTTGCACAGTCGCGGGGGTACCCTCCGGCCTGTGAGGGGTGATGGGGGTATGTAGTAGAGTAGGCGGGGCGAGACCGTGGTTCGAGTCCGGTGAGTAATTGTGGATGAGCGCCAGCTGTGCGCACACCGGGCTCGAATCTCGTAGGAGATTGGGAGCATATAAAAGGAAAGAGCGACCGGACCGTCGAAGAGAGAGGACCGGGCCCGAACATGTTTTAAATTTGTATTTGTATTTGTATTTATGTTTTGTCGCTGGCGGTCGTCCGTGAGGGGCTGCCGGCTGTTATTTTTTCTGTTATTAAATGTTTAAATGTCTGCCGGTTCCCGCCTCCTTCCTTCCCTACTTGAATCTTGTTACACACGTATTCACGCCATTTAACCCCTTTAAACAGCATTAGCACCCACATGCCAGCCACCACATACTACTAAAAAAGGTGTCCTTGAGAATGGATAGAGCATAGCCAGTAATTTAGTACAATACATAGTCTTAGTTAAATGTTTACAGAAATATTTCAATGTAAACTGTAGGAAATAACGTACATTACATGTGGTCAACAGCTGGTTAATATTTCAGTATGTAGAATTAGACTCTCTTTCAAATAATTTGAATAAACATTTGGAATTGAACAGGAAAAGGTATTGGACAAGGAGCGGTCACTGTGGTTCATATTAATTAATCATCGTATCATGAAACTCCTAAGCAAAATGTGAATGCCGCAAAATAATGCAAAAATGCATGAACAACCATTTTAAAGAACCCTAGTTTCAGGAACTTTGTTTAAATGTGCCATAATGTATGACAAAAATATCACCTTGTTAAGGTTAGTGATTAACCTCATATGAACTCAAAAAGCTTAAAATATGACTGGTAATTGTTGCACTCAAATCTATAGCAGCCATCTCAAATTCTCCATGTTATTTTTTCAAGCAGTGATCATTTATTATAAAAGGCGAATCTCTGAAGAGAATGACAACTGTTTGAAGAGGTTGAATACAGTTGCCATTCCATTGAAGCTTAGAACAGATTGTTAAAGAAACTGCTTAACATCTGTGTACTATCCAGAACAGCCAACTGTTATGGCAACAAGGGCATAAAATAAAACATACAATAAAAGTGTTAAACTCTTATGTAATGTTTCCTGTATACAGAAGCAGAACTTTCAATCTCAGTGAGCTTAAGTGACAACAGTTCAATATATTTAATTATTAAACAATGTTTTGCATTTTTTTCAAATGTATTACCAAATTATAGTGTTTTGTGAAATTTTAATTGAAAGTTGTACAGGTTAACTTCTTATATTGCCTTCTGCTGCGGTTTTAAAGACTATTCTCCATTCTTCATATTTAAAGTGGCATGACATGTTCAGTTTCAATACCAGCAAAGAACCATGAGCTTTGTTATTGACAACCCTGCAAATATAAGTAATTATTATAGGTTTTCTTAATGTTCACAGTAAAGCAAACTCATGGTTTGGAATATAGAATTATGATGTACAGCACTTGCTCATTATTAAAATGTTCTTAATTTTTCTAGATCATATTGAAATCACAAACTTTTGATTGCAGATGTTTGAAATATTTATCCTCTGAAACTCACCAATTGAAAAAAATGTGCCAATGTTCCATTACAATCTGAGTTTACGTCAGAATGCGTATGAATGATTAAATATTTTTGATTTTTTTCATCACGCAAAGCAAAAAAAATTACAAAAAATTCTAACAAAAACAAATGACAAATGAGACATATAGACATACACTATTGGTGCCTGTCATGCTTTATAAAGCTCGATGTGAAGGAAATGTCCTTTCATGAAAATAGATTTTTCCAAATGTTTTTTATCATCCAGGTAAAAAATCACATTTATTTTTGTATGTGTGTGAAAATGTATTTAATTGAAACGAAGACGTGTTTTATTACAGTTTGCTGTTAATGCTATCGATGCACGCTAACTGTACACATAATGCTCATTAACTCCAAACATTTGACAACCACCTTCAATGATATGCAGGACAGCAATATCGATGTCTATTTTCATGCTGTTTGCTGCCTTATTGTAGTGTTTCTTATAAGGGATGTATAGCTTGAACCATGGTCGAATCTCTTGCCAGAGTAAATGGATTACAGGTCTCATGATAGAAAACAGCTTCCGGCCCAATATCAGCCCTGATAAAATAATTATGAGGAGAAGCCTAGAACCTTAAGAGGTCTCGCTCAGAAGATATTCTCTCTAAATCTCACTGACTTAATATCTTTTTAAACTTTTAAGTTTCCAAATTACATTTTAGGGCAGTAAGAGAGCCATGAAAGCTTGCATGGTGTTACATGGGATTTCATAATGATGTTTACAGCAATAGTGAGATTGGGTTTCTCACCAGGTAATCACAGAAGATTTTCTTCATCACCTCAGAGACACTTTCGGGCTGGTATTTAGTCACTGCAAATAAGATATAAGGAAAACATAGTTTATATAGATATGATTTATTAATCACTTTTGTCTCAGATGTTTCTTGAGCAGTTGCCTTAAAGGGCCGCAATCCCAGAAAATGCAATGTTAAATGTTTATCCACCAGAAATTGAGTCGCTAGCGTGTGTGCAGAAACGCTCTGTAATTATACAAATCCATCTATTCTTCGTTTTGTAATCTTGAAACCACAACAGTGACACAAAACAGGCTGATGGCAATTCCCTAACAATCTTATGTCACATTGACTTATGCTTGCCCATGACCGCTCACAGACTCCGCCTTCCAACAGAGACACGGTGTAAGCCTTTTTCAGGCAAGAGCAGATAGCCACTAGCCAGCAACAAAAATGTCTAAGAAACAACAAATATGTGCTGTTGTTGGGTGTAAAAGGGAACATAAAAGTAGGCCGGGAGGAAACCTTTCTGACAAGCGAGGGATCAAACGATACTAACTTCGAGTTCGGGACAAATTAACTTTTTTCGGATCTGCAAACCAACATTTACCGGTCTGTATCTGCGGTCCAAAAAGACTTCGAGAAACGAGATAGGTTTGTTGGAAAGGTCTCCAGAGGTGCATTCGAACGACACTGATCACGAGTAGAAGCTAGAGCTCCCAGTAGCCGGAAAGCTGAAAAATCTAAGATGTGAGACCCGATGGCCCATCTGTAAAGCATAGGTTTTCGCCAAAAAAAAATATTCTCAAGAGTGGATCAGTACAAGCTGTTCGCGATCAAGCTTCATCTCCGGAAGAAGTAAGTTTTACCCATGGTTTTTAATCGCCTTTCTTAAATAATGTGTTTAGCATGTAGCGGCTGTTGTTTACATAGTCGGGGCTAAACCTGAGACATGGTCCAAAGACAGATGTTAGGTCGTATCTATACTATAGAAAACACATCCCAGTAAGAAAGAGAGCCCCGAAAGAGAGACAGGAGAAAAATCTGAGAACAAGAGAGGCTACCTGTGCACTCCATTTCTGTCTAAAAATTCTAATGCATTCTGTTTAAGGCATCTAAGGCATATTCCATCTAAGGCAATTCCACCACCAGCCAAGAGAAATATGACCATCGGACCATCCCAGCTCAGACCACTACATCCCCAACCAAGAGCAAAGACGGACTATTTGTCTTATTAATGCTGAAGTTACAATATTTGGTATTAAATGCTAAACCAAAACGACATGTCAGCAGTCTGAGTGCAGCTATGACACGTCAGAGGGGATCTGGCCCTCTCGGTTGAGCCTGGTTTCTCCCGAGGTTTTTTTCTCCATTGATCAATCATTGGAGTTTGGGTTCGTCGCCACAGCAGGGCAGTGTTGGCCTGCTCACCGGGAGACTGCATTCATTCATTTATTTATTTATAAACTAGATATTATTTATTAGAATGATCTTACTCGTTGTATAAATACCATGCACTGTGGTGTGTTTTAACTTTTCTGTTTTTCCTGTTTGCCCCTGTAAAGCTGCTTTGAAACAATACACATTGTGAAAAGCGCTTTATAAATAAACTTGAATTGAAAAAATAAAAAAATGTTTGGCTGTTCGTTTCATTATTGGTAAATAGCTGCTGAACTCTTTTTTTTAGCTGTATTATATTAATGTGATTTAACTGACATTAAACCTCCAGCTGACGTTTACCAATAATGAAACACAATACAAACAGTAAGGCGGATGTAGTAGGTTTTAAATAATCATAATTTTATTTCAGTTTCTGTATTGGTTTATATATCATATGCTGTATCGTTTCAATTTATTCACCTGTGAGTTCAAAAGAAACAGATCAAAAGACATAAATAACCATTCAAAAGGAACAAGGCACTGTCACCCCTGTAGCCAACCCAGATATGAGGGAACAGTGTCAGCTATTAATCTGTATTTCCCATAAGTGGCAAAAACTTGTGTATGTATTTAGGTGATTATTTGGGTGTCTGTGACATATCATTTTATAGCGCTTTTAACAATTTCAAAGCAGCTATACAAGTAAGAGCACACACATAAAAAATGTTAAAAGGAAACTGTTAAAAACAAAAAAATCCCAATTAACAAAAAGGTTTTATGAAAGATTTCTGTATATTTGTTACATTTTAAAGCAGTTACTATACAAATTTGTTATATAAATTAAGTTTTTAATACCCTGTGTTCATTGCATATAGACACTGAAGAGAGTGTATCAAATGACTGTCCATTAAATACGTTAATTATTTAAAAAACATTTCATAAATTTCATAAACTCAGTTGTAGGTGAGTCCACGTCATCTGAAAGTCTTATGTCTGCACAGAAAAATGTTACTGAGATGAGGTAAATTTATTGTGCTATTTTTAATTATTAATTTCTGATTGTGAATTATTAATTTCTCTCCCCGCAAGAAAAACCCATGTATAACCTTTTTTAAGTCTTTAAAGGTTGAATATATATCTGCAAACGACAGAGCAAAATCTACATCAACAACAATCAACATTGAACATTGACAACATAAAGACCAAACTAAAACTGGGGATAGAGTTGCTTAAAAGGGAACTTCAGAGTAAGTGCTCCATCATAGTTCTAAAAATGTTTACTGGTCTTACTTCTCTTATTGCAGATAAAAAGTGCTGATGATACTGTAGTTGCACATTATGTCACACACCATCATTAGTCAGCTTCATTTTACTTATTGATTCAATTCCTTTTTGCTTAATATACTATTAATCATCCGAAATATTAATAAGTTCAATTAAATTCCAGTTTACTTATATAGCGATTTTCACACTGTGCATTGTTCCAAAGCAGCTTTGCAGGAGCAAATAAGAAAGTCACAGAAGGTAAAACACAGCCCAGTGCATGGTGTTTATAGAGCAAGCAAGGTAATTCTAATGATTAATATCTAACACATAAATAAATGCCGTCTCCGGGTGAGCATGCCAACACTGCCCTGCTGTGGCGGGGAACCCAAACTAAAATGATTGATTAATGGAGGGAAATAAACCTCGGGAGAAACCAGGCTCAGCCGGAAGAGTCAGATCCCCTCTGACGTGTCAAAGCTGCACTCAGTGACCCTGACCAAAAGCCACCGAGCAACATCCACGAAGAAGAAGGAGAGCCCACCACCCGCTACCCAGGAAGTCCCACTCGCCGAAACCGTGCAGGTCCCACTCCGCGATCATCACCAGAAAACAGACGAACAACCAGGGAAAAATACTAATGGCATAATGTAACTTTATTCCTCTATTGTCCAACAACTACCACAAAACAAGACCAGACCAGACCCACACAACCCAAACAAATGAAATCCCCACAAGAGCAACCAACAAGCCCACCCCCAACTCCCCACAAAAGAACTTACAACCAACAAACCCACCCCCAACCCCCACTCAAAATCCATATGATCTAATGGGTAGCCAGTGAAGCGATGATTAAACTGGGGTTATATGATCGTATTTTCTTGACCTGGTTAGAACTGTGGCAGCAGCATTCCCAACTAACTGTAGTTTGTTTATTGATGATACAGGACAAACACTAAGTAGAGCATTACAGTAGTCAAGTCTTGAGGTCACAAATGCATGAATATGCTTTTCAGCATCAACAACACATAAAATATTTCGTAATTTGGCAACATTTCTGAGGTGGAAGAAGGCTGTTTTTATGATATTTGAGATGTGATTTTTAAATGACAGGTTGCTGTCTAATATAATGCCTAGGTCTTTAACTGTATTTGTTGGAGTAACAGTGCAGCCTTCAATTTGCAGGTTATAATCTGAGATATTCTGTTTACGTGTTTTTGGTGCGATAAGTAATATTTCTGTTTTAGAATTTAAAAGCAGGAAATTAGTCATCAAATGTTTTATATCTTCGATGCACTCTGTCAATTCGGATAGCTGGAAGGAATCATCTGGTCTTGATGAGGCAGCATGTCTATGGAGAAAAGCAAGGGTCCTAAAACCGATCCCTGAGGTAATCCATAATTTACTCACGTTAGATTTGACGGTTCCCCATTTAAATGGACATTTTCATATCTGTCTGATAGGTAAGATCTGAATTATTGTAGTGCCTGTCCCTAAATACCGGTATAATTGTGTAAACGATCCAAATGTATTATATGGTCTATGGTATCAAACGCAGCAATAAGATCAAGCAGGGCTATAAGTGAGATGTTACCTTTATCAGATACTATAAGCAGATAGTTTGTAATTATAACAAGCGCAGTTTCAGTGCTATGATGCGGTCTAAAGCCAGACTGAAATTTTTCGTAGATGTCATTAGTTTGTAGGAAAGAGCACAACTGATTGGACACTACTTTTTCTAGTATTTTAGACAAGCACGGGAGATTTTAAATCGGTCTATAGCTTCCATGTTCATCGGGGTCTAAATTAGGTTTCTGGATAAGAGGCTTTATGACAGCCACCTTAAAAGGTCCTGGGACATGGCCTAGATTAATTGACTAGTTGATAATGTTATTAATGGGCTCAATTGCAACAGGTACTAACTCTTTTAATAATTTAGTTGGAATGAGATCTAATAAACATGTTGTAGGTTTTGGTTTTGCAATAATTTTAATTAAATCTTCCTGTTTTATTGGTGAAAAACACTGTAGCTTTTCTTTTGGGCCGATAGTTGATACTAATTCATCGGACACACAGGGAGGTTGGATTTTAACTAAGTTGTCTCCTATGTTTTTGATTTTCTCTGTAAAAAAATCATGAATTCATTGCTACCAAGGTGCGGCGTAATAGCCTGGTCAGGTGAAGTCTGTTTGTTTGTTAGTTTTACAATTGTATTAAATTAAAACCTTGGATTGTTTTTGTTAGTTTCTATGAGGTTACGGAAGAGCTCGGCTTTTGCCATTTTATATCAGTTTGCACTCTCTTTCCAGGCAATTTTAAAGACCTCTAATTGGGTTTGTTTCCATTTGCGCTCCAGTTTACGAATTTCTCTTTTTAGGGCACCAGTGGTGCTATTGTACCGAGGTGCTATGATTTTCTCACTAATCTTTTTTTACTTCATGGGTGCGACCGCTTCTAATGTATTAGAGAAAATTGTGCTCGTGTTGCTGGTCATGTCATCGAGTTCTTTACAAAACTATCTTTAGTATTTGAGGTTATTGAATTAACCTGTCGGTAACGGGTTATACGACTGATTTTTGCATTGCACAGTGTACATGTTAAAGATGTTGATCGGTGACATTATCGCTTTGAGGTAAAATATCGATATTGGTTAGAAGTTTAGTGTATGATTAAGTCGATGAGTGGGTCTATTGATGTTTTGCGTTACACCAAATGAGTGTAGTAGCTCTTTACATGCCACTGCTAATGTATCGTTAGCACTATCTACATGGATATTAAAATCTCCGACAATCAATACTTTATTAACGTTAACCAATAGGTCCGATAAGAAGTCTGCGAACTCTATGAGAAAATGAGTGTAGGGCCCAGGGGTCTATACTCAGTTGCCAATGTAAGAGAAAGCAATGCTTTTTTCCTTTTATTAGGAACCATTATGTTCAACGCAAGCACTTCAATTGATTTAAATTTATGCACTGTTCTCCGAGTTATGGTAAGAAAGTCTCTAAGGATTGTTGCGACGCCACCTTGACCAACCGAACGAAGTTCATGCATATAACTGTAGCTTGGTGGAGTAGACTCATTTAGACCACAATAATCATTTGGCTTTAGCCAGGTTTCAGTAAGGCATAGTATATCAAAACTGTTGTCTGTGATCATTTCATTTACAATAACCGCCGTTGGATTTAGTAAACTAATATTAAGTAGCCCAAACTTTAGGCATTGGTTTTGCTCATTAAATATATTGTCTTTTGTTTTTTTATCTGACTTTTACATAAATTATTATTGGGTTGTGGCAGGGATCTGGGTGTGGATGAGATCCGCTCTGAATACCTCAAGTCTCTGGATGTTGTGGGGCTGTCTTGGCTGACATGCCTCTGCAGCACCGCGTGGCTGTCGGGGACAGTACCTTTTGGACTGGCAGACCGGGGTGGTCGTCCCTCTTTTTAAGAAGGGGGACCGGAGGGTGTGCTCCAACTATCGGAGATCAAACTTCTCAGCCTCCCCGAGAAAGTCTATGCCAGGGTACTGGAGAGGAGAATCCGGCCGATGGTAGAACCTCGGATTCAGGAGGAACAGTGTGGTTTTCGTCCTGGTCGTGGAACACTGGATCAGCTCTATACCCTCTCCAGGGTGCTGGATGGTTCATGGGAGTTTGCCCAACCAATCCACTTGTGTTTTGTGGATTTGGAGAAGGCATTCGACTGTGTCCCTCGCGGCATCTTGTGGAGGGTGCTCTAGGAGTATGGGATTCAGGACCATTTGCTAAGGGCTATGCGGTACGTGTACGACCGGAGCAGGAGCATGGTTCGCATTGCCAGCAGTAAGACAGACTTGTTCCCGGTGCATGTTGGACTCCAGCAGGGCTGCCCTTTGTCACCGGTTCTGTTCATAATTTTTATGGACAGAATTTCTAGCCACAGCCAGGAGCAGGAGGGCGTCGGGTTTGGGGACCACACAATTTAATCTCTGCTCTTTGCGGATGATGTCGTCGTGCTGGCCCCATCAGACCAGGAACTTCAGCAAGCACAAGTCCCTCTTCAGGATCTCCGACTGCCACATTCTGATGTCGCTCACCCCCACGTGCAGCACAACCGCTCCTACGCTCGCGTCATTCTTAAAATAAGCTTCTTGAAGAGTTTTTGTGCATCACAGTAATTAAAATGACGTAATGCAAAACTTGCGATTGCTGTGAATGAAGTAAACATGCGCTCAATGGGAAAGGCCAAGGATAATATATTATCAAGGTGCATCACTGCCATTGCAATAAATTAGAAGAAATGCAATGCTAAATAGCTGCTTGGAGGCCGCTGAATGGCATGACTTTTGTTAAACGTACTTAGGCATGGTGCTAGAAGAGACGCTCTTGCTACGTGTGCTGAGAGCAACGCGAACGTGCTGCTTTCGTTTGCAGTTTAAAAATACATTCTTGATGAGCTAAATTTGGACATTATCACTTTATACAGGCATGCAATAAAGCCGGCTGGCGGCTGTTCGTCAGCATTATACTTGACAACAGCACATTGCTTCTGGGCAATTTTACAGGTGTTGTCGACATTGCTCTCAAATGACAGATTACTATTGAATAGAACCGCAAGATTCTTAGCAGAGGAGGAGGGTTTTATGGCCCATCTGTCAATAGTTTTCTTTGTTGTTACGTGTGGGTTTTTCAGTCCAATAAGTAACACTTCTGTTTTGTCCGAGTTCAGTAATAAAAAGTTGTTACTCATCCAGTTTTTTATATTGACTATACATTCCATTTTTCGATGGAGCTGCTGTGTTTCATGAGGCTTTGAGGAAATATAAAGTTGAGTATTATCAGCATAACAATTAAAGCTATTTCCGTGTGGCTTTATTATATCTCCTACAGGGAGCATGTATAATGCGAATAGCATAGGCCCTAAGACTGAGCCCTGTGGTACAACATACTGGACTTGCGATTTGTCCTCATTGTTTATTGCTACAGATTGAAAACGGTCTGATAAATAAGACGTAAACCATTTTAACGCAATTCCCTTAATGCCGACGTCATTTTTGAGTCTATATAAAAGTGTGCTGTGGTCAATGGTGTCGAAAGCACCACTAAGCTCTAGCAGCCCCAATAGAGAGATAAAACCTCGGTCTGATAATTTGTAACTCTGATCAAAACAGTCTCTGTACTGTGACATGCTCTAAATACAGACCTGAATTCTTCATTGGTGTCATTCCTTTGGAGGAAGGAGAATAAATGAATTGAAACTACTTTTTCCAGAATTTTAGATTTGAAAGGTAGATTCGATACAGGCCTGTGATTCCCTAGTTCTCTAGTGTCAACTTTTTTTTTGACACGTGCCTTATAACAGCCACCTTATATGCTTTGGGCACATGTCCTAATGTCAGAGATGAGTTAATCATACTGTCTAGCATGTATTTTGTTGATTTAGATGATCTAATGATTTAAGACAGTTCATCGTGATATATGGGCAAAAATAACTGCAATTTCTCCTTAGTGTCTCTGTAGTTAGAGAGGCCGTCCGGCTCGGGTTTACACTGGGTAAGCGCAACTTCCTTAATTAGGGATGCGCTCCAGAGGCCACCTCCTACCCGTGGGGAGGAATATGGTGGACATGGGTATGGTCTGGTCCTTGGAGGAGAATGCATGAAACGTGCGGGCTGAGTAGTTAACCGCGAGGTGGAGGTCCACCTGGGGAAGATCATGGGTTACCAGAAGTGGGAAAAATTTCATGAGGATACATCGGATGGAACAGCCCATGGAGGGAGTGTTACAAACGTCCGGTAGCACTAGGTCCGGTTAGAGCTATCTGTGAAAGTTCATATGGTGTCCCGTCCTAAGGAGGAAGGCTGTTCTGCCCAGCCAACCCCCAGGGGGTGCTTGCTTAGTGATGGATGGAATGCCTGTTCTTAACCAGTGTTTGGGTAAGAAGGAAGGTTGGTGAGATACCTGTTCTTAGCCATATGTTTGGGTAAGAAGAGAGGTAGATAGCACACTGACCCAACCTACTGGAGGGTGGAAAGGTGCTTTCGCAGAAATACGCCCCCCCAGATGCCAGTCCTACATGTACGGGACGGCAGGAGTCCCGTACCGACCGATCAGAGCCGTGGCTGTGAAGGTCGGGCCCGATGTTGTTCTCCCTGGGGTCTTCCCGTCAGTGTAACTTCTTGCGAGAAGGTTGCTGACGGGGTGGAGGTTTCCCCCTCGACCTCCGCTTCCGCGGTGCCGCCTGTGGGGGCACAGGAACCGGAGCCGATTTCGAAGGGGTCCTGGGCTGCTGTGAAGCAGACGTCACGCAAGATCTCGGAGGCCTCTAGGAGGCCTCTAGGCGGCCGAGTCGCGGCGGGGTAAAATGTGGCTAATTGCCATTGTCAAAAACTGCTGAGCGCAGTACTCGACGGTGTTACCAACAACCCAACCTGTGAGATAGGTGAATCAAGAAAGCGGACTTTCTCGGTGTCACTCATCTGCACAAGGCACAGCCGGGGGTGTCTCTCCTGGACCACTACCGTGGACATTGTTATCGACATGTGATTGGCCTGTGAGCACTTGGCTGGCGGGTTTACGTTCGCAGAGGTCCCCACATCACTAACGCTGCTAACACTGGCAGGCATCGGGGCCTTAGCCACCCACGTCACGGGCCGGGTAGCAACGAAATGGTGTCTGGTTCCCGTAGGAAGACAGCCACCTGTGACCGCAACTTCTGTATGACCATCTGCCCGCAGTGTGGGCAAGATGTGTCAACGAAAGCTGCATCAGTGTGCTGGACGCCCAGACACTCGACGCAGCTATTGTGTCCATCCCCCTCCTCCATGAGAGTACATCACCCAAGAGAACAGCGGGACATACCGCGCTGGAGAATGCTCAGTCCTGAAAAGGACCTTTTAAGAAAAAATCTCTAACACCTCCGGAACCGCCGAGACGCTCAGGGGAAGGACGCTGCAGGTAGGGACGATCCGCTGCTCTACGTCGTAGATCCTACAATGTAGAAGATGAATTCGTTGAATTCGTTTTGTTCGTAGTCATGAGCGAAGGCTCTGAAGAACAAAAGGTAAATGAATGCTGCACGCCGGCTTCCTTTTATACCGGACATCATGGGGCGGAGACCGGCATGCAAATTTCATTCACCAAATTTCATTGGCCTTTTCTATAGTAGTCAGAGTTGATTGGTTCTCAAGGGCGAACCCCATCTGTCGTTCTCGACACAACGTCGAGAGACCGACAGAAATGGAACTTTATTTCTTGAATACTGCGGAACACATGTACAAATTAACAATAACCGTTTGAATCAGTTTATATACAGTCTAGATGAATACTTTGGAGGGGCACTGCTCCATCTGCCCATACACACGAGCACACAACTGTTCTGTTCTGCTTCACCCTGTACTCAATTATTCTATAATTTTTTCATCTGTGACAAGGATATTCAGTAATTGTATTATCTTGCTATTCGGATCACACTATGCTGCTCCACTACATTAGCTTAACATCTGTGTCTGAATTTTCATTAATTTGTTTAAAATTTCATACCAGCATGTGACCTTGTCTCTAGCATACTGTATGTTATGTTTTAGTGCTTATTTCCTGGGTACAGGTTTCTGCATCATACTTTTAAAATAACTTGACCAGCAAGTCTCATTCTTAATGGCTTCTATTATCTTGTGTCATGTTGCATCACTTGTGTCCGGTGTAGGCACGCTGTAAAGGGGGTCAGAAGAAAACCACTATGTTGCATCTCTAAAACCAAACACATTCTTCTCTATGAATGCATTCATATGCTATCAAAATAAAATGTAACCTTTGCATAACTCCCCAGCCAGATTTTAAGGTGTAATACTTCACTTTCTGTCGGCCTCTCGACGTTCTGTCGGCAGAATGGGGCTTGAATTTGAGAAACTATCATCTCTGATTGTTCTTTTAAAAGGCCAATGAAATTGGCGAATGCCATGGCATGCCAGTCTCTGCCCCATGCATACGGTTTAGTCTCGCCACTGTAATCGTGGATACGACTGTATCGTCCTCGAACCTGACAGGCACGATACCTGCATTACATGCTTGGGCCGCCAGCATGCTGAAGAATATATATATCATGCTGATATGCCGCAGTGCGGGCATATATCTATCAAGGTGTTGCGGTCATGGTTGGCTGTGTTCTTTCTGGACACAGCCATAACATTGTCTACTTCCTGTTCAGCCGAGGCCGCCAAGCCAAATGAGACCATCATACAGTGGGATCACGTAAAGTAAAGTAAATTTTATGATGTTGCATTGGACGCAAGAAGACTCCCCTGAGCTTGGACGGTCGAGCGCAGGATGAGGCTCATGCGAAGATGACAGCCATGCTTCCCAGAGCAGCCATACCGCCTTCCCTGCAACGCTAGAGGGTGGATGCTTGGTATCTGGGTGCGGATCGCAATGCCAAACAATGCCCGGCCGGTGCCATTTTTTCCGCAAGTGCATGAGGAGTTTACAAAGTCGTGATGCTATTTTTTCTCTGCAAGTTCATGGCAGACGAGATCATCTACTCTTTATCTAGATCATCTACATTCATCTACACTTCCCTTAAGGGTTGGATTGCACTTTCCATTTTATGATTCCCCTGTTGGTGAACCTGTGTTCTCCCCTTGGTGGATTGCCCCACCTCTCGTCTGTGCACTCCTCGGATGGGTCCCCGCACAGCTTTGTTCCTATGAGTTCTGCCCAATAGTGAGACCATGCAGGTATTTACACATGGATACCTCCCTGCAGTTGGATGCCGTCTTCGTACCATGCTTCCCAGTGTCCGTTACGGTGCCGGGTGGCTATCTCTTCACTTACAGAAGTGGCAGCCGATGATAAGAGTCCCTCATGTCCCTTGGGCCACCAAGACTGCTAAGTCCGTTGCAGTGACTGGGAGACACTTCCCAGGTTCTTCGGCACAAAAGCTTTATTTTATTGAGATGAATCATGATAACAAAATAAAAAAATATTACAAATTGAAAATATTCTGATTCTTTCACATTTTTATGATAATAATTAGAAAAGGAAAAAGGTTTTGGTGTAAATTGTTACACCAAAAGAATTTTCAGAGGTTTACACCCACCTTACTTTAAATGAATCCTGTTGACTTTTAAGGGCAGCACTGAATGTTTCTATCTATTGTAATAGTTGTGTATGAGTCTCTTGATTGTCCTCAATGTAAAAAGAAGAATCTCAACCCTGTACAGTTACTGCTGGAAATGAATAAAATATCCAGAAATATGGAAAAAGCTAAAATTGTGGGGGACCTGGGGGATTGTTTTGAAGATCAGCGGACAGTCTATTGACTCATGACAAACAAGAAACCCTTAAACAACTATGACTAAACATAAAAACTGTCATTGATTGTTTAGGTAACATCATAGTATTAAGAACCAGGGGTATGTAAACTTTTGCCCTGGGCTATTTTGAGAAATTCTGTTATTATTCTTTAGTTTGAACTTTATGTAAACATTTCCATAATGAAATAACTTGCTTAGGGCAGGACTAAATAACAAATAAACCCTTCAAAAATCCTATTATTCTTCCAAATGTTTCAGGTTTTTCTAGATTCTGCAAGAGTTATGTTAACTTTTGAGCACAACTGTACATAATTAAATAATAATTGGCACAGGTTGACACAAATTACTTAGGCTATATAGTTCAATAGTGAGAATTAGAAAAAGTAATATATACAATGGGTATAACGATGTACCTTTTTTACCTGTAGCCTATGTACAAGGCCGAGACTAAAATGCGGATTACGATCAGAAATTATAGGTTCTCAAATTCCAACCTTATATTGTCGTCTCGACATAACGTCTCGTTCCCACCATCAGGGAACAGAGGTTCAAGTTGTAATAAAGATGTTTGTTTGCCAACTAAAAGATATTCAGGTCTTATAAATAATTATTCTTTAACTGACTCGGCCTCTGACCTGACATGATCTGTTGTGCTTTTAGCTCAACAGCCTATAATATTAAAGTCAGTCATATATTATTAAGTCAGAAAAGATTTTTACTCTGTTTTTTGAAGGATCTACCTTGAAATATTTACCCTTTTCTTTCTCTTTTTCTATGACTGTATATTCTTGTCCTCAGATCAAGTATTTTCTGTTTTCCTTTTCAGGACTACACATTGACTATGTATTTTCAGCAAGCTTGGAGAGATAAACGTCTGTCCTACTCTGAGATTCCCCTCAACCTGACATTGGATAACAGAGTAGCCGATCAGCTGTGGGTGCCAGACACATACTTCCTGAATGACAAGAAATCTTTTGTTCATGGTGTAACTGTGAAGAACAGAATGATTCGTCTCCATCCAGATGGCACTGTGCTTTATGGGCTCAGGTACTTCAGAAGATCTTTTCTTAAAGAAATTCTTAAATTCAAATTTAAAAGTGCTTAATCCAGCAGTTCTATGCACTTATAGCAGTAATTCTGTTTTAATTCAGTAGGACTATAATGCGACTTGTGAATGAATGCCTACAAAACAGCGTGTCACTGTTAACTATTGTTTGGATATATAAACCTGAAAAAAAATGTATCTGTATATATGCATATTGTTACCCAAACGCTTCGTGAAAGTATATAGCCAAAGTCAAGGCACCTTAAAATGTATGGTGATTCGAAACATTATGTAGCGTTATTAGTCAGAACTGACAACAGAACTGAAAATATGTCAATGAGAACTGCTTTATTGTTTTAAATATGATCTATGCATTGTATCTATTCTTTGTGTTAAATAACAAAAGGTAAGAGAGTTTTTTGCATTTATTTGCTGGTTTCAAATGTGACGCAGAACATGTATCAAGCCTGAAATCATAATTTTTATTTGCCACTGCTGAATTTTATTTTGATATAATAATGATCAGGTCAAACTATCTTACTTTACCAATATTTAGCCTTCATTTTTAGAAAATCCACATTGCTTTTACATACATTGGAGAGCCCCACAAATATTATGATGTTGTAAAATTAAAAAAGTATTTGTGGCAAGGGGGGCGTGGTTTAGCACGGTCTGCGGCAGAGGGGCGTGGCGGGAGAATGAGGATGAGTAAGCAGATCAACGCTATAGTGAAAACACCTGCTTCTCGTTCTAGTAATTGGCGAGGAGACGCTTTTAAGGCACGATTGAGGAGGCGAACAAGGAGAGAGAACGAGGCTGGGAAAGCACGATACTCGAGAGGATCCAGAGAGACGGTGCGTCCAGGATATCCCCGAGCAGAAAGAATCTTCAACAGAGGAGTTGAGAAACGGACTAAGAGAACGGGTCCCTGAACCCGGAAGTATTATTGTTTTTGTTTTGTTGGAAATAAATCTTACGTTCCTTCCCAGCCACGCTGACCCCGCCTCCTTTCTTCCATCCAAACGAACTTTGTTACACTAGTGCCGAAACCCGGGAAGAAAGGAAGGAGTCTTCCCAACCTTTCACCTTCGCTCACCAGCTCCCGGGATGCATGCCGCAGATGGCTGATGGCCGGGGCCACTACCGTCGATACAATCGTCGACCAGGTGACGCTGGAGCAGTTCGTGGCGTGGTTGCCCAAGAAGACCGCCCAATGGGTCCAGTGTCATCGCCCGACGACATTGGCCCAGGCCATCCAGGTGGCGGAGGACCAATTGGTGGCGTGTCCCGGGGTCGGCGTGACCCCATCATCTCTTTCTCTCTCCCCTTCTAGAGTCTCTTCTCCCTCAAGCAGACCAGTGCCATTGCCGAGGTCCAGGGGGAATTTCTACCCACGTCCGGCACCACGATCCCGGTTCCCACCTGAGGCGGGACCATATGGAGCTGGGAGGTCCCCGGAGGGACGGCCCCAGCGGACGGGCAATGGTCCGCCGAACTATCCGTTTCCGTCAGCCTCTCCTCGCCAATTCGGGGGTCTGCTTCCTGCCGCTGGGGCGGCGGGGACTCCTGGGCCGGCCTGTTGGCGTTGTGGGGATCCCGGACATTCGGTCGACCGATGTTCTATGATGGAGGTCGGCTATGCAACCCGATATCCTGAGGCAGTGGCGTTGCGCAATATCTCAGCAACCAGTGTTGCGGACGCCCTGTTTCGATTAATCTCCCGTGTGGGAATCCCAAAGGAGATTCTCACAGACCAAGGCACGGCATTTATGTCACGGACACTCCGCGAACTGTACGTATTACTGGGCATTAAGACGATTCGGACCAGCGTGTATCACCCACAAACAGACGGGCTGGTCGAACGTTTTAATCGTACGTTAAAAACCATGATTCGGAAATTCGTTCACGAAGATGCCAAAAATTGGGATAAGTGGTTGGAACCTTTGTTATTTGCGGTTCGCGAGGTTCCCCAAGCCTCCACGGGGTTTTCCCCCTTCGAGCTTCTCTATGGTCGCCAGCCTCGCGGGGTTTTAGACGTCCTAAGAGAAGCTTGGGAGGACGGACCTTCCGCGAGCAAAAACCAAATTCAGTATGTCTTGGACCTGCGAACAAAACTCCATACACTGGGGCGGCTCTCTATGGAGAATTTGTAACAGTCACAGGACAGACAGAGCCGACATTATAACAGAGGTGCCAGATTACGTAAATTTTCACAGGGAGAGAAAGTGCTTATATTACTCCCAACGTCCAGTTCTAAACTTCTCGCCAAGTGGCAAGGACCATTTGAGGTCACACGACGAATAGGAGATCTCAATTATGAGGTAGTGCGATCGGACAGGAGCGGGGCACATCAGATTTATCACCTCAACCTCCTAAAAAAAAGGAGTGAGGCGAACACCGTGATGCTGGCGACGACAGTGAGTAGAGTAGATGATCTTGGGCCAGAAGCGAACATTAAAGTGCAATCTTTCGCTCTGGCTCCAGGGGGAGATCATCTCTCGTCCTCCCAGCTCACGGATGTTGTAAATTTACAGGCAGAATTTGCAGATGTTTTCTCGCCCCTGCCCGGCCACACGAATCTCATAGAGCACCACATTGAGACAAAACCGGGTGCGGTAGTGCGCAGTCGCCCATATAGATTACCTGAACACAAAAAAAATGTCGTTCAGAAGGAATTAGAAGCTATGCTGGACATGGGGGTAATAGAAGAGTCCAATAGTGACTGGGCGAGCCCGATAGTTTTGGTACCGAAGACTGAAGGCTCGGTCCGGTTCTGCGTGGACTATCGCAAGGTGAATGCTGTGTCGAAGTTCGACGCATATCCAATGCCCCGAATTGATGAATTACTTGACCGACTAGGTACGGCTCGTTTTTACTCGACATTGGATTTGACGAAAGGATATTGGCAGATCCCTCTATCTCCCTTATCCAAGGAAAAAACACCCTTTACTACGCCGTTCGGCTTACACCAATTCGTCACACTTCCGTTCGGTTTATTCGGGGCCCCTGCTACTTTTCAGCGTCTCATGGACCGCATACTCAGACCCCATGCGACATATGCCGCGGCCTATCTCGATGATATCATCATATACAGTAATGACTGGGAGCGGCATATGCAGCATTTGAGGGCGGTTTTGAGTTCGCTGAGGAGGGCGGGGCTGACGGCTAACCCGAAGAAGTGTGCGGTTGGGCGAGTAGAGGTAAGGTATCTGGGTTTCCACTTGGGTCACGGGGAGGTGCGTCCCCAAATTGATAAGACTTCAGCAATTGCAACCGCCCCGAGACCCAAGACCAAAAAGGAGGTCCGGCAGTTCCTGGGGCTGGCGGGATATTATAGGCGGTTTGTGCCCAACTATTCGGACCTCACCAGCCCGCTGACTGACCTCACTAGAAAGGGGACACCAGATACCGTCCAATGGACGGAGCAGTGTCAGCAGGGGTTTACCCAGGTGAAGGCTGCTCTATGTGGCGGGCCGTTATTGCACTCTCCCGATTTTTCGCTCCCTTTTTTGTTGCAGACTGACGCCTCAGATAGGGGCGTGGGCGCGGTCCTGTCCCAGGAGATAGAGGGGGAGGATCGTCCGGTGCTGTACATCAGCAGAAAGCTGTCTCGGACTGAGATGAGGTACAGCACCATCGAGAAGGAGTGTTTGGCGATCCGGTGGGCGGTCCTCACCCTCCGTTATTACCTCCTGGGGCGGGAGTTTGCGCTCTGTTCGGACCACGCACCCCTCCAATGGCTCCACCGCATGAGGGACACCAACGCGCGGATCACTCGTTGGTACCTTGCTTTGCAACCTTTTAAATTCCAGGGGATCCACAGGCCGGGGACTCAGATGGCGGTGGCCGACTTTCTTTCCCGGAGGGTGGGGGACGAGGCTACAGGCCGGATGGGGCCTCGGCCTGAGTCGGGCGGTGGGGGTATGGGGCAAGGGGGGCGTGGTTTAGCACGGTCTGCGGCAGAGGGGCGTGGCGGGAGAATGACGGTGAGTAAGCAGATCAACGCTATAGTGAAAACACCTGATTCTCGTTCTAGTAATTGGCGAGGAGACGCTTTTAAGGCACGATTGAGGAGGCGAACAAGGAGAGAGAACGAGGCTGGGAAAGCACGATACTCGAGAGGATCCAGAGAGACGGTGCATCCAGGATATCCCCGAGCAGAAAGAATCTTCAACAGAGGAGTTGAGAAACGGACTAAGAGAACGGGTCCCTGAACCCGGAAGTATTATTGTTTTTGTTTTGTTGGAAATAAATCTTACGTGCCTTCCCAGACACGCTGACCCCGCCTCCTTTCTTCCATCCAAACGAACTTTGTTACAGTATTATACTAATAATATTCAAAAATTACCTTTTACACATAACACGCTTACATGCGAAAGAACATGAGTCGCTAGATGCTTGTTGTAACACAAATAAAGTTTAAAAAAAATGACAAATGTAGAGCTACTTTTAGCAGGCGAGTATACACATTTTTTGAGAGTTGAATATTCCAAAGATCTTTCTGTTATTTATTTTAAGAAAGTTCTTCTTTTTTTTTTAACGCAGTGAATACTGCACGGCCATTGGTTCAAGCAAAGAAAAACTTTTAATCAATGGCAGCGAAGCTGCACGGACCTTTGACGAAGGACCCCTATGATGAAGGAGCCTGCCAAACTGGGCGGGGCTTATGGCTATATGAGCAGGCCCATCGCCATAGGGTCCTCAGGATACTTCGACTGAAGCGACGACAAGCTGCAGCTTGTAAGCACGGCCAGCAACGCAGTATTCATTCCCGTATCTCAGGGACCAGAGGGTACGTTAGTAATCGTGTACGTTCCCTATTGATACTGCACTCGTACTGTGTAGCAGGACGCTATGGGGAAACAGTATAATCCCGCCGTTGTATAAGAGGAATGATATCACCAGTTTACCCCAGAGACGGGGCTCGGGGGCCAAGTATGGAGCAGGAGATCCCTGCGGGAGAGGACAGGGTCAAGCTATAAATTGGCCTAATCCGGTTAATCGTCCCAATGACAGTGTGCATGGTGCCAGTGTGGTTGGAAAGCAACTGTCAGTCCGGCGACCTAGTGTGAACCCATTAAGCAGAAAGGACATCCAGACTATGGAATCTGGTAAATGTGGAAGACGAAGCCCACACCGCTAGACCACACCCAGGAAGTGGTGACACCTCTTGTAGAGTGGGCTCTAATTCCTGTGGGGCATTGAAGGCCCAAGTAAGTAAATGCCAGTGTAATAGCCTCAATTATTCATTTAGAAAGTCTGTGTTTCATAACCGGGTAACCTTTGGTGGGGTCACCGAAGCAAACAAAGAGCTGTTCCAACCCCCTCAAGGGGCAGAATTCTCGATGTAAACCTTCAGTGCTCTGATGGGGCAGACCAGGTTCAGCTCCGGGTCCTACTTGGACGAGGGGAGCACAGAAAGCATTGCTACATATGCTGTAAACAGGGAAGAGAGTGCCTTAGGTATGTAGCCATGCCTAGGTTTGAGGACCACCCTAGAGTCATCAGGGTTCGTTCAAGACAGGAGGGGCTCACAGAGAGGGCCTGTAAATCGCACATACGTTAAACCTATGCCGACCTAGAAGCAGAGTGGTTTTAAGCATTAAGGGACTAACGTCCACATACTGCAGAGTCTCAAAGGGAGAGCTCTTCAGAACTCTCAACAATGTGGGCAGATCCCATGTGGGAACAGTGAGGGGGCGAGGAGGGCAGAGCTGCCTGGATCCCTTAAAGCACAAACAACCAAGTTGTTCTTACCCACCTTTTGCCTGCGTTGGAGGCATGGAAAGCCAAAATGGCTGCTACATAGACCTTGAAGGAAGGACAGTATCAATGATATGTCACAGGATTTTCGGTCTCTGCCGCGGGCTGCATTCCAGGAGGAAAAGACAAACCACATGAACTATAGAGCCTTGTAGTGTTCATGACACTCTCTGGGAGGTCCGCAGGCTCCCATCGAGAGGCCAAAGGTGCAGAGTGCACAGCTCAGGTTTCCAAGTCATTTTGCCTTCCATGAGAGAGGATGTTAATGATCTTTAATGATTAACTATTATTTATTTTGCTAAATAGTACTCAGTATCTTAAAACATACTGCACCATGCTCTGTACCCAGTTATTAATGGTGCAATGCAACAAACTTCCAAAATAAACTAGCAAAAAGATCGGATGTATAGAAACATACCTGTACAATGACATCTGGAAGATCAGCTGTCATCTTGGAGAGGGTGTCTTTTAACGTAAGGGTCTTTGCCATAAGATTACTTCGAGAATAACTTTGAGAGTGGGTAATAAAGCACCATAAGAACAGTTTTCTCCTTGTAAAATGTCAAGTGCATTTGTAAGGGGCTTCGTTGCAATGCAGTACTCATGCAAGAACAGGAACTCATTGTCATTGAAGCACTTCAATCACAGCTTGGTCCACAAGCTATTAAACTCGTTTATGGCAATTTCTGTGTTTCTGGAAACAGCCTCACGAAAGGAATTCCACCTTGTGGATGACGGTACCAGCAGCTTTCTCTGTCTAACATCCTGCACTTGTTATGAAGCAACCGTTGAACGGCTTGCTTTTGTCCAAAGTAGTCCTATACAGAGCTTTGGTGTTTGTACTAAAAGTTAAGTATTTCTCAATATCACCTGTGAAAATTAGGTTGATTGTATGTGACAAACATCTGTAGTGTGTAGGAAGAGTCAGCTGACCATCATTTTCAGCAGAGTGGGGGTTTCTATGATATCTGTAAAAGTGACATCTTCTTAATCCTCCTCCTCATCATCCGATTCAGAAATGACAGCTTGGTATGTTTTAAACGTCTTGATGAAATTAGACGCATTGCCTGTCACTGTTGCAACAACTTTGTTAAGCAGTCTATAAGCTTACGTATGATGAACATTTGAGCCAATTAATTGAAGCACTTTTAGCAGCTAGAACAAGGTACCATCCGTCAATTATTAGTGATCGTGCTCCAAACCCCAATAGGATTTGTAAGACTATCAACAAGATCCTTGTACCAACCAAGCACCCAATCTGTTCCTCTGAGCAGGAGTGGTACAAGTTTTTTAGTTTCTTTATGGAAAAAATGTAAAGATTTATAAGTCTACCCATTTAGTCCCCTACTCTACAATTTTCTGAGATCTACCCACTTAGCTATCCCGATGCTACATTTTCCAATTTCAATATCATTACTATTGACTGCGCTTCAAAATTAATTATAGCAACAACAACTGTTCTTAAGGGCTGTCTCCCTTCAATTAGTCCCCTCATTTTAAACATTGTGAATACCTCCCTTTCTACGGGTATTGTTCCAAAGGTCCTAAAGGTCGCTGTTATTATACCAGTCCTCAAAAAGCCTGATTGTGATAAATCAGACTTATCAAACTACAGTCCTATTTCAAATCTATCCTTCCTTGCTAAGGTTCTGGAGCGTGTTGATGTGGCACAACTCCACTCGCACTTGTCATCAAACAAGTTTTTGAACCTTTTCTATCAGGGTTTAGAAAAGGACACAGCACAGAGAAAGCCTTAGTTTCAGTCATGAATGATTTGCTTGTGTCCGGTGACACTGGGGCCTCTAGCATCTTGGTCTTGTTAGATCTCACTGCAGTATTTGACAAAGTGTGCCACTCTAATTTGCTAGATAGGCTGGAAGGATGGGTTTGCATCGCTGGTATGGTGCTAAATTGGTTTAAATCCTACCTCACCGATCGCTCTCAATTTGTTGCCCTGGGAAACAGCAAATCTGCAATTGGACAGGTGTCCCATGTTGTTCCTCAGGGATTGGTTTTGGGTCCCATTTTGTTTAGTGTCTATATGCTTCCTTTAGGGTATATTATTAGGAAAAATGGATCGGGGTATAACTTTTATGCTGATGATACCCAAACCTACATCAGCTTTACATCTGACCTTGCTGCAACCTTCTCAATTATTTTGGAGTGTGTGCAGGAAATACAAACGTGGATGCACCAAAAGTTTTGTAAATTAAATTGCTCTAAAACAGAGTTTATTCTTATCGGCACACCAGCTATTTACAAAACTCACAATTTCAAACTGACTATGGATGATAGTGTTGTAGTACCATCTGTTCAAGCACGCAACCTTGGTGGGATTTTTGACACTCATCTAACAATTGACTCTCATATTATGGCTTTTACAAAATCTGCATTTCATCACCTAAGAAATGTTCTAAAAATAAGGACCTATCTTACTCTACCTGATGCCGTAGGCTAATTTATGCATTTGTTACCTCCAGGATTGACTACTGTAATGCACTGTTTGTTGGTCTACCAGCTATATCGCTTAAACGGTTGCAATAGGCTATGTTCAGAATTCTGCAGCATGTGTACTTACAGTATATACACTGCACCTCGCCACCACATCACCAGATTCAACGTTTGCACTGGCATCCTGTTCAGTCGCGTATTGTTTATAATACACTCACATTAACATATAAAGCTTTGCATGGAACTGCCCCTTCTAAGATTATGACCTAGTTTCTTTACATATGCCTTCTCGTTACATTTGGTCTGCTGACTCCTTAACTCTTCAGCAGCCTCCCTGTAGATTAAAATCTATGGGAGAAAGAGCCTTTTATGAGTAGTATATTATTGTAACTTTATGATTATCTTTGTTTGTTTATTATTTTCTTTATATACTTATTTGATCTTATTTTATATTTTATTGTCTGTAGCGATATGTACTCAATATTTAAAATGTGTTCCTCCCTAGCAGGTAATAACTTTGAAAGGTGAAAAGAGCAAAACCCTAGATTCACACCCAGCTACCTCTCATTGCTGTTCTATTTCAAAATAAATGTAATATTAATATCCAATCAACAATAACAAGCATGTTTTCTATTAAAAACCAAAGCCCTAAACAATTACACCATCTCAAACTGAATACTTAGACAAAATGACAAGTGGCCAACGCCCTGTTAATACCTGACAACCTGCAAGCTTTGATAAAAATATCCTTTAAATTTCTCCTCTGGTTAGATCAAAATTTGAGATATATTGCACAAAATGAACAGAACACTAATAAATGTTCAGCAAAAAAGACAAACTACAGCATGTGGTAATAGTGGTTTAATTTCAATAACAATCAGTTAAAAAATGAATACATTTTTTAAAATATTTTTCATATTATACAGTATTTTATAAAAAGCAAATATGTTAATTACTCATAGTAAGAGACGTGACAATATGGGTGAAAATTATGAATCTAGTTGCTTTTAAAAAGTAAATGGACACCTCTCCTTTACAGAGCGAAACATTTTGCAAGCAAAATATGGTACATTCTATAAAATGTTTTACAGAGGATAATTATAAGTTTAAGTATGCGTTACACTCACTGCTTTTGACTTTTGAGAAATCCACTGAGATTTATCAAGAGTTCATAATGAAGCTTTAAAGAGTTAAAAAGAAGAAGCTGAAGCTAAAGTCCTTATTGCTGTAGATGTACCAAAACTACTATTAATATCAAATATACAGATATTTATACCCCTACTGCTTGCCCTCATTTTTATGCTGGTCCCCGTGGCTATGGCAACTATAGTCCCTGTAAGACATGGATGCAAGGTGATTCAAGCACAGCTAGAAAGTAGGACACAGATTTTCACTCATCAATCCAGGAGTACTGCTTTTACATATTTTGCAGCGCTACATTCACGCTTCCTTACTGTCCATTTTTTCATGCTTTCTGTCTGTTTTCAAGGGGAAAACAATAAAAATGTTATGTAATATACTGAGCACAAAACCTTTTAAGATGTACATTGTAGTCATAGCCTATAAGCAAGTAACAAAATGGTTTAAAAGGTTGTTATTTCAAAGATGTACATCTGAACGAAAAAGGACAGTGTCTGATAGTTCTACTTTCTTTGTACACAGGATTACCACCACAGCAGCCTGCATGATGGACCTGCGCAGATACCCACTAGATGAGCAAAACTGCACGCTGGAAATTGAAAGCTGTGAGTTTCAAAGGAGACTCTTTCTTTCTCAAATGATTGTACTGAAATAACTTCTTTGTATGAAGATACATTCAGTCTACAAAGCAACCTATTCACAAAGAATGTCTGGTTCATTTCACACAAACATGAAAAAAAAGAAAGAAATATGTGTATATATATAATATAGCCAGTATATTTATTTATATATATATATATATATATATATATATATATATATATATATATATATATATACATATGCACACAAAGTTACACTGTATATATACTGTATATTTAATTTCATCTAGCATCTCTTATACTATAAACAATTAATCTCATATCAGTTGAACCTTGATTACTTTAATTTTCAATTATAACCATCTTATGTTGAATTCTAAGATATTTGTTTCTAGCAGGAACAATGAAGAGGTTTAATGACATTACTGAGCACAACATGTGTTGAGAGCTCGGTCACTTCTTCACCATTACTTTAATTGGGATGACCTTCATCTCTATAAAGCCAAGTGATGAAGAGAATATAGCAGCCTACACGCCTCAAAGGCCATGTGTAAAAAAGGCTTAATCAGGTTTAAATTGCAACTCTGTACTGTATATATGCTGTACGCTGGGAAAGCTGTGGAGATCCTGCAGGAATCCTTCAGTGTCTGCTGTTACCCATGACCCATTGACTGCTGTCATTAAAGCGGTGGCAGCTCGATCAGAGCAGGAAGGCATATGCATACACTTGCTAATAATGCCCTCCTGAACTTAAATGCATCGGCTGTGAAGTTGTGCATAGCTAACGCGCTTTGCTTAAAACAGGTCTTCCTAGTCTTGTTTTCCAGCACAAAGACAGAACGGCAATATGACATTAAAGGACACAGTCTTTGGCTGTTTTAGAGGCTTTGATTATGTTTTTTGGGTATTTAACAATGGATTTTCATGTTTCTAATTAAAAAAACACTTTATATTTCACATATTTAAGACTATTGTTCTATTGCTGTCCTCATTCTACCAATACGACTGGATTTCTTTCGGTCTATATAAAGTCCCTCCTTCCGAAACGCTCTGATTAGAAAAGCTGCCCAGTTCTTTCGTGATTGGCTTCCGCTTCTCATACTGTTGTGATTTGTCTGTGCCACTCTCAGTGCACGGGAATTCATAAGCTTTTGCTTTTAGCAATAAACAGTAACAATAAACAAATACTCAAATATGTCCTTTAGAATAGTCTAGTAACACTTGTATCATTAACACATTCTGTTGTTAATGCAGATTTATGAGGCTTAAAAAAGTCTTGGTTACAGATTAAACCTCAGTTCCCGTTGTGTCGAGCCGACAGATGAGCCGCCCTTGAGAACCTTTCAACTCTGACTACTATAGAAGAGGCTAATGAAATTTGGCTAATGAAATTTGCAAGCTGGTCTCCGCCCCCAGATATCCGGTATAAAAGGAAGATCGTGTGCAGCATTCATTTACCTTTTGTTCTTCGCCATCGCTCATGATTAAATTTAGATTTAAGAATCTTTGAGCAAATTACCGGATCTACGAGGTAGAGCAGCAGATCATCCCTATCCTGCAGCGACCTTCCCCTGGACGTCTCGGCGGTTCAAGAGGTGTTCAGAGAAATTTCCAAAAAGTCGTTTCAAGGACTGAGCCTATCTCCAGCTTGGAATGTCCTGCTGTTCTCTTGGGTGCGGCACACTCATCGAGGAGGGGGACGGACACGATAGCTGCATCAGGTGTCTGGGCGTCCAGCACACTGAGGCAGCCTTCGTAGACACATATTGCCCGCACTGGAACTAGCCACAACTTCGTTTGCTTCCCGGGCTGTGATGTCGGCGGATAAGGCTCCGATGTCCGCTATTGCTAGCAGCGTTAGTGATATGGGGACCTCTGCGAGCGTAAACCCGCCAGCCAAGCGCTCACGGGCCGCTCGCACCCCGCCTCCCTCTTCTGACCATTCCCCAGCCGACGGTGGCAAACCATCCAGATCCTCAGTCACGTATTCGGAAACAATGCGTGACGATGATGAGATGTCACTCGCAGCATCGGAGGGAGACTTGTTGGCATCCGACGCTGAAGACTCAGAGATCCCCTTCAAGGGGGGTCAAGCTCAGGAGGAAGCAGACGAGGAGATGTCAACCATCTTACCTGGGCAGCTGCGAGCATTGGGTTGCAGTGCACACCACTGCCTCCTCCCCAGCGCTCGCGGCTGGATATGTGGTTCCTGGG
This sequence comes from Triplophysa bombifrons, assembly GCA_029783895.1. NCBI lineage: Eukaryota > Metazoa > Chordata > Actinopteri > Cypriniformes > Nemacheilidae > Triplophysa > Triplophysa bombifrons. Next base: position 17,764,209 of record CM056466.1, read on the forward strand.
GACGGAATGCGGTGCCAAACCGCGCCCACCCCCAGTGCTATTCTTCCCGGAGGTGCATGAAGAGCTGTACAAGACTTGGAGTCAAACCAGTTCCAGCTCCCTTACTTCCCTCGATGGTGGGGCAGCCAAAGCCAATTACTTCGATATCCCCCAGGTGGAACATGCGGTTGCGGTGCACCTTTGCCCACAGACGGCTGCCACCTGGAGGAATCGGCCACGCCTACCGTCCAAAGAGTGTAAGACTTCGGCATCACTGGTGTCGAAGTCTTACGCTGCTGCGGGCCAGGCTGCCTCTTCTCTTCACACCATGGCCGTCCTGCAGGTCTACCAGCCCAAGGCGTTAAGAGAGCTCCACGAGGGTAAGGCCGACCCGGGTATTAGCAGGTCGAGGGGGAAACCTCCACCCTGTCAGCAACCTTCTCGCAAGAAGCGTCCCTGACGGGAAGACCCCAGGGAGAACAACATCGGGCCCAACCTTCACAGCCACACCTCTGATTGGTCGGTACGGACCGTTCTTACCTCGTCTCCAAAGCCGGGCTCTTCTCAGGGCCTGGCGCCCAATTGCTCACAAACAGAGTTTCCGTTCTCCCTGCGTGTCCCTTGCACCCGCTCTCACACTCCACTGGACTGTGTTTGGCGACCCGACCTCACGTCTTGGCGAGACGTAAGGTCAAACACATATTACAGCCGCCACCACTCTCAAACTTACAGTGTGTTTTCCCAATCTTACAATCTTCCCTCCGGGGTCCACCCCACGAGTTTGGTTAGCTCTGCCAGCTGACGAACCACCCCTCGTGGGAATGGTGAAGCAAACCGTCCCCTTGGTCCCCCTGTCTCAGTCCCTGGGAGCTTGGCAAGAGCTGCCCACACTGTCTCGGTGGCTACTGAGGACGGTCCGTCTTGGCTACTCGATCCAGTTTGCCAGATACCCTCCCAAGTTTCGGGGCATCCGTGTTGTGTCCAGTACACGCACTGCGCCTCTACTTGGACCACACGCAGAGCTTCAGGAGCTCTGACCACTCTTTGTTTGCTTAGGGAGACAGCTGTCTTCAAACAAAGACTGGCGCACTGGATCGTGGATGCCATGACAGCTCCCGTGCCCTTTGGCAGTTCGGGCTCACTCCACACGGGGTATAGCCACCTCCTGGGCACGCTTTTACAACCTTCCCGTAAACCCAGATTCAACCCACGTCCTACGTGGCAACATGTAGGACTGGCATCCGGCGGGGCATATGCCTGTGAAAGCACCTCCTCACCCTCCTGTAGGTTGGGTCAGTGTGCTATCTGCCTCCCTTCTTACCCACCACATGGATAAGAACAGGTATCCCATCCATCCATCCATCACTAAGCAAGCATCCCCTGGGGTTCGGCTGGGCAGAGCAGCCTTCCCCTTAGGCCAGGAGAACATATAAACTATCACAGATAGCTCTACCCGGACCTAGTGGTACCAGATGTCTGTAACACCCCCTCCGTGGGCTGTTCGTCTGATGTATCCTCATGAGATGGTTCCCACTGACCTCCCTCGGGTGGACCTCAACCTCGCGGTTAACTACTCAGTCCGCATGTTCCATGGGATCTACCCTAAGGGCGAGACCATATCTACAGTATATATACATTTACATTTAGGTATTTGGCAGACGCATTTATCCAAAGCGACTTACATTGCTTTATCCTATACATTTTACATAGGTATTTGCAATCCCCTGGGATCGAACCCACAACCTTGCGCTGTTATCGCAATGCTCTTACCACAGAGCTACAGGAAAGTATATCCACTGTATTCCTCCCCCCGGTTAGGAAGTGGCCTCTGCAGCGCATCCCTTATCAAGGAAGTCGCGCTGTAGTGTATTTCGGGGAAAACTATTAATTTGATCACAGTCAAATAGGGATTATTAATTATGATTAACTTTACCTATTTTTTACACTTATATCGGATTCAGCAGACCTAATAAATAGCGACAAACTAAATGCACTCGTCCAGCGAGTGATCAGCAGATCGTATATCAAATCTAAGAAATATTACTTGCCTGGCCTTGGAAACATAACACTCTTACTGTAGTACAGTACCGCTCCAGAAATTATAACGAAATCAAGCAGTTTAAGTGATGTTAATATGTGATAAAGAAACACAGCAACAATTCGAGCGTGCAGACTTTAGGTGCAGGTTTATTGACCACACTTAAGGGAAAACAAACCGACTATCTAAGAAATAACAAACAAACATGAAACGTAAAAGCAGTAAAGAAAATAGACAAAACAAAGAGTGGCAGTATTACAAACAACTATTCACATCTGCATGAACCATAGAGGATAGTCTCCTAGTTAAAAGGTGTTACAGCTTAAACGCACCTATTTAGGAAATAGTTGATACTTGCAATGGTTTCCTTTTGAGTGTGCTTGGACAAGGTTTTGTGCTCGTGGAAAAGTGTTCTCAGAGTCTTGATGGTTTCAAAGCAAGCGGGTGAGTCTGTCTACTTCTTTCTTAGAGCGGGGATTGGCTGACGAAGTTAACCGAAGTAATTCTGCCGAAAGGAAAAACTGTCTCCGAAGAGAGAGACAGGTCTCAGGAGGTGTTCTTGAACTGGAACGCGCGAAGACACGGAAGAGCGTTGATTGCTCCGTTCACAGATGTTTTAAGCCAGGGGTTTCACACCCCTCCAAAGTGAGTGATCCAATGTGATGAGCTGATTTTGGCGCGAAGTCAAGTTTCATTGTTTCGCTTATTAGCTCATTTGCATTTAGGATCACTTAGGAGTTTGGCGCTGTAAAACTCTTAGAAGTAAATAAAAGGAGTATGGTATAAAGCACATTACTGTGCTATACATCATCTTTCAAGGAATGAAGCGAGAAACATTTAGATATAAAACATGCCAGGGTTATAAGTACATTGACCTGAAGTTTGTACAAGAATGAAAATATAAACAGAATACAACTAAACACACATGCTTTTGAGGTTATAGGCAAGGCCTAATAACATGGGGACAAACATACAATATGGAGATAGAGAGGTATATCCATTTAGAACATTCTTTTGTGGATAAGGAGAAGAGACAGACAATTTCCAGAGGAGATGAAAACCTAGGCCACATTCCATTTAGAGCAAATGGTCCATCGTTGGAGAAGCACCCCATCCTCCCCGTTGGGACTTCTTTGAAGTCCAAAGGAGGTGTTAGAAGCTATCCTGACCAAATGATGGATGCTTAGGAGAGGGCAGTTGGATCAGACTTGCTGGCACCGGTTAGACACCTATTGAGAGGTCATAGTTTTACGATGCCCAGATCCTACATATTCCCCCCTTTGGCCGACAGGGTTCGCATAGAAGCTTAGTTGGACGATGATTGTTTTGAGCGTAATAGTCAAAGTGACAGGTGGGTCTTATTGGTTCTCCGTGCTGTGGTGCACTGGCAGTGGGTCGATCTCGATGAGGCAAGTTTCCCAGGCAGTGCTGCCCTCTGGGTCGTCAGACGGGCACGGTCTACTCCAAGGTCTCTCGGGGCATCCTGTCGGATGCATGCTCGGAGCACCAGTGTAATCATACCGTTCCCGACTGGCGGAAAAGCTCTGGGTAGTGTTCGGAGACAGGGAGAATAAAAGGAATTTTAACAGTCTTTTCAGAGGCAGTCCTGTGCTTTACATAGGCCTTATGGGCTAGATCCTGCAGCTGTGGAGGGGCATGCCGTGACTCCTAAGTGGTGGCTCACGCTAGGATGCAGGTTGCGTAGGAAAAGAGTTCTAAAGTTAAAATCCTCCTCCATCTCTGGCTCATTTCAGGCACCAAAGTAGGTTCGTCTCAGTCTGTTATAATAGGCCTGTGGGGTTTCGAGACGGCCCTGTATAAGGTCCATGGCAGCAACCAGTCCCTGTTCAAACTCTGGGTCTGAAAAAAACTTTATTAGAGCCTGCTGCAGTTGCTTGTAATCCCCTTTGACAGTGTCTGACTGCTGGTCCAGGAAGCTGCGCACCTCGCGGCTGGAGGTAATCCTGAGCAAGTACAGAGTGTCTCTGGTGGAAACATTTGCCATGTTTTGAAGAAGAAAGTTAATATCCTGCAAGTAGGCATGTACGTCGTGTCCTCCTGCAGGGTTTGGTGTAAACGTGGGGATGTTTCTGGCTAGCTTGTCCAGGTCCTTGGGAGCCATGCTGTGGGTTGTCGTAGGGATTCGCTGAAGATGCTCCCATCCCTCAGTGGCGGTTAAGGGCTCTTGGATGCTGGCAGGTGATGTCTTAAACCGCAGGCTATCAGCTTCCTCTTTCCCGGATGATGCTTGGCTGGGAAGTCTGGTCCTACTTGTCGGGGTAAGTTCAGCGGTGGCTCTTCCCCCCTTTGGTTCAGCTTGAAACATATAGGCGTACTTTAGTTCTCTTTGCACGGTATCAATTTTTGACTGGAGTTGGTCGTGTTGCTGAGCCAAGGCTTGGGCTTCTGCTTAAGCTGCTTGAAAGTGTTTCTCAGAGGCTTTGGCTTTTGCCTCCCTCTCTTTCAGTTCGGTTTCAGCCCGTCGTAATAGAGTCTCTGCTTTCTGGAGCTTGCATTCTAGGTCCTCACGGGCCTGGTTTTCCAACCTTTCTCTGTGCTCGATGTCTGTACGGAGGTCGGTTACGGTATCCTGGAGCCTTTGCACCTCCTCCTTTAGCTCTGGGTGCCGCTCATCCGTTGCCAGCTACTGGACCTCCAGGGTCAGTTGATCTAGGCGGTTCTGGGCGTCTGCCTGGTTTCTGCGAGCCTCTTCAGCATGAAGCTTTAGTGCTGCTGTCTCTTGCTCCAGGAGGGTGACGTTTCCGTCGCTCAGCTTCAACTGGACGATGAGGTTGTGGGCGAGGGCACCGCTGATTCTAGCCAGCTCCTTGTGGGTGTAGCTCTGTGTTGGATCGGGGGCCATCAGCCGGTTCAAGTCGTCATCCAGCTGCTCACGGCTCTGGTCCTGTAGGTCCCTGGTCGCCTCGGGCAGGAGGGCCTCCGTCATTGCGGTCTGCCAGACCTATAGCTGGTCCCAGTGGTTGGCAGGGCTGGATACTCTAGACATGCTGGCACACTGGGTCGAGAAAGAAGAGCACAAAAGGGCCAATGCAAGTCCCTACAAGTTCAGTGAGCACTAAAACGCTTCTATGCTATGTGTTGTGCAGCTAACTGGGGTAACAGTCAGTGGCGTAACTCAAACACCTATTTAACCTAGCGGTGAATTGGCAGGTTGGATAGAAGGTGTGAGTGGGTGTGTGTGGACCCAGGGAAATTGTTGGAGTAAATGTTTTGATGGGTTTAAACTTAGGGGCTCATTCTAATGACCGGGGAGTTTACTTCATCAACATATTACTGAGAATTCCCTGATGGCTCATGCAGATTCAGTCTTCCACAAAACTAAAAGTAAAACAAAATTAATACAGGACAAAAATAAAATAAAGAGATAAAAAAGGGGAAAGAGAGGCTTGCTTAACTTGGCTCCGCTGGTTGGCGACCCTAGGGTTATGACAGGGCCTGCAGGTAGGGGGCGCTATGGTGTCTTAAATCCTAGGGAGGCGGCTAAGCTCAAAACAACAGGGAAAAACTAAACAGTTTAAAAGCGAGGGAAGGGAGCGTTCCTACTTCTCTTTCTGCTTATAGAAAAATGGGTAGGGGCTGTACCTTATTTGCATAGACCTGGCGTGAAGTGAGGGCTTCCAGATGGGTCCCAGGTAAACAAATCCAACTCTCCAGCCTTTCTGGACACACAGCGGCAAACAACCCAGACCCCTCGCCCTACGCACCACTCAGGTGCGACCACTCAAACAGTTACAACTCTCAGCACAACATGGCAGTACCGAGTGGTTGACCAGTTGCTGGGCACAGAGAAAAATTGGGGTTTTACCCGGGGGTGGCACTCGCAACAGACATAGCCCATAGGCTTTTCTTCCATCTAAACGGCACTTCCCAGCGTTATATACTCCAAAATTTGCTGCAGTGCACCAGCCAACGCTGTTGGTTTCCCACTTAACATAGGAGTGCCAGTGGCTGAAAGTCTCCTTGCATGCCGTCACCTAGTTGGGGACAGAGGTATCCAAGCAATCCACCACCAGTGCCAGGCACGCCAAGAGAGCCGGATCCACTCACCAGGTACCACTGAGGAGAGCCGCCATTTCGCTACCCAGGTGTGCTAGGGGAAGTGCTATCTATAAGGAAACACAAAGGCTGAACAGGGGTAGAAGTAATGGCATTTATTCCTTGAATCAAATCAAAAAAATTATGTTTCTAGGTAGGGGCAGTATAGGGAGTTATGAAAAACAAATATACAGAAAAACAGAAAACAGAAAATAAAAATAAAAACAAGTAACCAGAAAACTAATTATTATTATTATAATAATTAATTAAACTGAAAATCAAAATCAAATAAGTAAATAAATAAAAATGAACTGAGAAGTCAAAACAACAAAAATGGAAATGAGAGAAGGTAAAGACGGAATAGACTGACTGAGAAGACCCACAAGGTTGGCGTGGTCGAACCACGCCAAAAGGAAGTCAGGGAGGAAGGGGTGGAGTTAGGAAAGTGTAAGTGACCTAAAACACGCTACACTGCCCTCTGGTGTTAGTGAGTCGTAACACCATATCCTCCGACTTCAACGTGATTACCGTCTCGTTTACACAAAGACTTTAACAATCACTTTAATTTGAACATTCAAGCGGCAATTGCTGTAGAAAAGAATTTACATAAAATAAACTTCAAAACACAAGTCAACCAATTACTTTCCGAACTGGGTCTACAAGACAATTATGTTATAGAATTTGACGTCAGATTGATATAACTTCAAATCAAATCGCCTGCTTGGTGGCGTCACAGAAGGTGACGTTCGATCTCGGCGGATCAGATCTACGTGTCAGTTCACTATCTGCACGCGTGTGGCAGGATCTCTTCGCTGCCCAGACACTGAGTTTAAAACACGCAGTAACATACAAAAACAATACACAACAGGATTTCTTCGCCGTCGTAGAATTAAATTGATCAAGATTTTAAAAACACTTCCCTTTTAACGGTCGTCCTCTAGTGTTTAACTACACAACATCCAGTAAAGTACAGTACAAAAACAATATCCTTCCACCTTGTCTACGAGGAAACAAAAAGCATGCATTAGCTAGCTTGGCTTATGGTTCAGCTTCGGGAAGCGGCGTATTTTTAGTTGAACACTCATTGGAAAATCCATCAATGGCTTTTACATCAATCTAAAATACACAAAATTCGCTCGTATACATGAAACAGGGAGGAAATCCGCTCCTCTATTTCCTTCGCGCTAACAGAGGATTTCTTCGCTCAAAATTAGGGCGGTCGACAATATCGTGACTCACTATAAAAGATTTCTTCGTTTTATAGGGTCAAATTTGAAATGGCAGTTAGCTCGACCATCATTAACAGTGACTGGAGTTTCCTGGATTGAAACTCAGAGTGTGTTTCGGCGCAGTAACTTAACCATTCAATCATTCATACGCGCATTACCGTTACACACAAATGAAACTGAAACTGAGCTTTGTTCACAAACAACGTTTAAAACTGCCCGCGCATTCTTCACCAATTATGTAGTGTATTTCGGGGAAAACTAGGAATTTGATCACATTCAAATACGGATAATTAATTATGATTAACTATACCTATTTTTTACACTTTTATCGGATTCAGCAGACCTAATAAATAGCGACAAACTAAATGCACTCATCCAGCGAGTGATCAGCAGATCGTATATCAAATCTAAGAAATATTACTTGCCTGTTCTTGGAAACATAACACTCTTACTGTAGGACAGTACCGCTTCAGAAATTATAACGAAATCAAGCAGTTTAAGTGACGTTAATATGTGATAAAGAAACACAGCAACAATTTGCAGACAAATGCAGGTTTATTGACCACACTAAAGGGAAAACAAACCGACTAACTAAGAAATAACAAACAAACATGAAACGTAAAAGCAGTAAAAAAAATAGACAAAGCAAAGAGTGGCAGTATTACAAACAACTATTCACATCTGCATGAACCATCGAGAACAGTCTCCTTAGTTAAAAGGGTAAAACTCTTAAAATGAAATAAAAGGAGTATAATAAAACTAGTGGTGGGCCGTTAACGGCGTTAACACGCTGCGTTAACGTGAGACTCTTATCGCGCGATAAAAAAAATGTCACCGTTAATCTATTCTCAAAGTTGGGTTGGGAGCTGGGTCTATACTATGCAAGCTATGATGACTTTCACCTTGATATTTTAGCGCTGATGTATATCTAGCTTAATTGCACTGTAGGGGGCGAGAACGAGAGTTCTCAACTCGCGTGATCCGCGTCATTCGCGCCGCCTCATCATCTAATAACCAGGGCTTCATTCGCGTCATTCGCGCCGCCTCATCATCTCATAACCAGGGCTTCATTCGCGTCATTCGTGCCGCCTCATCATCTCATAACCAGGGCTTCATTCGCGTCATCCGCGCCGCCTCATCATCTCTTAACCAGGGCTTCATTCGCGCGATTTGTGCCGCAAGTAGGTCTATCGCGTCTTTGCATTGACTTAACATGTAAAGCACTCGCGCTTGACGCGCCATTCGCGTTCGGTCTGAACACAACATAATGTTACTGTGAAACTACCACATCAAACGTTACGTGCTAACATGTGCAGCTATGCAGCTATGAAGCCGCCGGGTTGCTTCAGGGAAATTTATTTTTAAGAAGCTTCCCAATGGAAACCTGGTCAAGACTAAGGTTGTTTGCACCTTGTGCAATGTGGAATTGGATTACTGTACGGAATTGGTTTACTTTCATTTGTTTAAAAAAAAAAAAAACTTTCTCTAAACAGGTCTAGCTTTAGTTGAAACCAGTAACTTTGTATTGGCACCTAATGTATTATGGCTCCTGTATGACATATCGCTTGTTGCTCCCTAACTCTTTGTAAGTCGCTTTGGATAAAAGCGTCTGCTAAATGACTAAATGTAAATATACTGTAGGAGCTCTTCCAGTCTCAAGTACCAACTAAACGCAGAGCATCCCTTAGCTAATGCGGAAGTGAACACAAGTACATTTTATTGAGCATAATTGAATTTTCATCACAAATTATCATAGTAGAACAGCTTTCTCCAAGCAGTTTGTGACGCATTTTGGAAACAGGAGATGAGCCCCTGATCTAATGCGCCACCTGGCTTGAGAAACCCGTTCTCAAAGACTTACTTCAAAATCATTATTTGGGTAGCACACATATTCTGAATGCCTTCCGCAGAATTCAAATGAGCCATTTTAATCTAGATTAATCTAGATTAATTCTAAAATTAATCTAGATTAATTCCAAGATTAATCTAGATTAATTCCAAGATTAATCTAGATTAAAAAAAATCTATGCCAACCACTAAATAAAACACATTACTGTGCTATACATCATCTTCCAAGGAATGAAAAAAGAATAATTTACATATACAACATGCAAGGGTTAAAAGTACATTGACCTGAAGTTTGTAGAAGAATGAAAATATAAACAGAATACAACTAAACACACATGCTTTTGAGGTTATAGGCGAGGCCAAATAACATGGGGAAAAACATACAATGTGGAGATATAGAGGTATATCCATTTAGAACATTCTTTTGTGGATAAGGAGAAAAGACAGACAATTTCCAGAGGAGATGAAAACCTAGGCCACATTCCTTTTAGAGCAAATGGTCCATCGTTGGAGAAGCACCCCATCCTTCCCATTGGGACTTCTTTGAAGTCCAAGGGAGGTGTTAGAAGCTATCCTGACCAAATGATGGATGCTTAAGAGAGGGCAGTTGGATCAGACTTGCTGGCACCGGTTAGACCCCTACTGAGACAGCTCCTTCAACACCTTGGCCTGGACCTGTAGGATGGCCATAGCGTGGAGAGAGGGGGCAGCTTGGCCCTCAGCAGTGTAAGCACGACAACAGAGATACCGAAACCTACACGCTTTGGACGGGAGTCTAGATCGAGCCGTAAGTCACCCCCCGATGCTGCATGGGACATCTCATCATCACGCACCGTTTCCGATACGTGGTTGAGGAACGAGACGGTGGCACCATCTCTTGGGGAACGGTCAGACGAGACGAGATGCCAACGGTCCACGAGCCAGGGGCTGATGGATTACATTCACAGTAATCCTCACATCACCCTCGCTGCTCGCCGTACCGGACGGCAGGGCCGTAGCAACTGCTTTCACAGTGCGCAGTGCAGGCAGTTCAGGGACCAACAGAAAGGGGGCTGATCGTATAATTTTAACAGCGCATTGCTTAACTGCACAAAGATAGTTCTACTAATGTGGCATATTTCAATCGAATTATCTGATGCATTTGTGCATATTTTTATGATCAAGCACAAGTGCCTGAAATAGCTTATTTAATATTGCATATAAAGAGATAGTGTCAAATGAAGTTAAATACTCCTTGACACTTGTTTCATTCAGTGATCATGTAACGTTGATCTTGGTGAGTGGAGCGTTACAAGTTTTACACAGCTCCTCATGCACGTGCTGGACGCCCAGACGGCTAACGCAGCGATCGTGTCCATCCCTCTCCTCGATGAGGGTGCCGCACCCAAGAGAACAGCGGGACATGCCACGCTGGAAAATGCTCAGTCAGTCCTGAAAAGGACTTTTTTAGAAAAAAATCTCTAACACCTCCAGAACCGCCGAGACGCCCAGGGGAAGGTCGCTGCAGGTAGGGACCATCCGCTGCAACACGTCGTAGATCCGGCAATGTAGAAGAAGAAGAATTCATTGAATTCTTTCTGTTCGTAGTCATGAGCGAAGGCTCTGAAGAACAAAAGGTAAATGAATGCTGCATGCGAATTTCATTCGCCAAATTTCATTGGCCTTTTCTATAGTAATCAGAGTTGATTGGTTTTCAAGGGCGAACCCCATCTTTCGTTCTCGACACAACGTCGAGAGACCGACAGAAAGGGAACACATATTAACACATTAACCCACCTGAAAAAAGTAAAATGATAAGAGCTTGACATAATTTCACAGTTAGTTTAAGGATTCTCTGGAAGACTTCTGTCCGAAGCAGAAGCACCCGTCACTAATAGCAAAGCGTCATCTGCAGGTGTGGTGCTACACAGCAGAGAACACTCTCATCAAATGGATCGGTTTGTAATGCAAAATAAAAAACCTGATAATTTCTAAATTATCTAAGAGCCTGCATTTCTTCCTCAAACATTGTGTCAATGATTTTTTTTAATCAATGTTTGATCAAGTTGTTCAACATCAATTGTCCACTGGAACACTTTTTAAAAGGAGATTTGGCAAATGAGGACTTATTTATGAAAAAAATGCTACTTAAACTTAATCGGGCTGACAAAGAATAAATATTTTACCTTAAATATCAAACACGCAAATCACAAATTTCAATGTATATATATACGATATGGGATATACATCCCATATCGTTTTGACATTTAAACCATAACACTGATTTAATGTAAATTTAATCTTAAACATATTGGCGTGCATATACATTAAACCAATTTTAGTGTGGGTAGGAGCTTCATATTGAAACCATTTAACATTGTAAGAAATTGTTGTACAGATGGACCCTAATATTATGATTTACAGCACCTTGATCAAGTCTTGACAACCATTTGACGTCAAATTGATAAAGGTTCCCCCTGGGATATTCAATTGAAATTATCCTCTGATAATTCTTTGAACTTTTGTTTTATTGCTTTTGCCTTTTTTTAAAGATCTTCTCTTCCAAGTTTCTCAAATTTTGCAGTTTCTTTAAGTGAATTCCACTGAGGCTTCTGAGAACACAGTGTGGCACACATGGAAAACATTTTGTGTGAACTTTCAGTTAGTTGTAGCACATTAATTTTTTTACAGTAAAAGCTAGACATTTTATAACCATTCAATAATGACCGTTTTGAGCTGTGACTGTCATGAGTCTCGGGGTGGGTGAGGTGAGACAGAGGACCCAAGTGCAGACAGGGACGTAAGGGAACAAGACTTTAATAAATAATAAAATACAAAAACACCCACGAGGGGGTAACATAAAAAAACATGGAAACAAGAACAAGGACTAGCTAGACTAGACCAATAACAACACTTGACATTAAACTACAATAAACTAGACTAACATAACACCAGGGAACAAGAACTAAGCCAGATAGCACACAAAAGAGACAAACAATGAACCAGCACAAGACAAGAGACACGAGACACGAGGTCAATATAAAGAGAACCAAATCAAGAGGGGACAGGTGCAGGGGATAAACTAATTAACACTAACTAGGAAACAGGAGGGCAGGAACAATGAGAAGACCTACTCATCGCCTTAATCATACCCTAGACTTGATTATATCTCACGGAGCCGATCAAACCGTTATCGATATTATACCTCAAAGCGACGATGTTTCCGATCACCATCTTATAACATGTACACTGCGTACTGCAGAAATCAGTTGTATATCTCGTTATCGACTGGGTAGAACAATCACCTCAACTACTAAAGATAGTTTCGTAAAGAACTTGCCAGATCTGACTCCTCTAATAACCTTTCCAACTAATATAGAATCGCTCGATGACATGACCAGCAACATGGGCAATATTTTCTCTAATGCATTAGAAGTGGTCGCACCTATGAAGTCAAAAAGGATTAATGAAAACATCATAGCACCATGGTATAATAACACCACTCGCGCCCTAAAAAGAGAAACGCGTAAACTGGAGCGAAAATGGAAACAAACCCAATTAGAGGTCTTTAAAATTGCATGGAAAGAGAGTGCAAGCTGTTACAAAAAGGCACTAAAAGCAGCAAAAGCCGAGCACCTCCGTAAACTCATAGAAAATTACAAAAACTATCCAAGGTTTTTATTTAGTACAATTGCTAAACTAACAAACAAACAGACTCCACCTGACCTGGGTATTCCGCCGCACCTTGGTAGCAACGAATTCATGAAGTTTATTACTGAGAAAATCGAAATAATACGAGACAACATAGCTAAAACCAAACCTCCAAGTGTGTCGGAAGAATTAGTTTCAACCGTCACCCAAAAAGAAAAGCTAGTGTTTTTCTCCTATAAATCGGGAAGATTTAATTCAAATTATTGCAACATCCAAACCGACAACATGCTTATTAGACCCCATCCCAACTACTTTATTAAAAGAGTTACTACCTGCTGTAATTGAGCCCATTTGTAACATAATCAACTCATCAATTAATCTAGGACATGTCCCAGGTCCCTTTAAACTGGCTGTAATTAAGCCTCTTATCAAAAAAACAAATTTAGACCCCAATGAACTTGGAAGCTATAGACCGATTTCAAATCTCCCGTACTTGTCTAAAATACAAGAAAAAGTAGTGTCAACTCAACTGTGTACCTTCCTACAAAATAATGACATGAACGAAAAGTTTCAGTCTTGCTTTAGACCGCATCACAGCACTGAAACTGTGCTCGTTAGAATTACAAATGACCTCCTTATTGCTTCAGATAAAGGTAACATCTCACTCTTAGTCCTGCTTGACCTTAGTGCTGCTTTCGATACTGTAGACCATAAAATACTACTAGATCGTTTACACAATTATATCGGTATTCAGGGACAGGCACTGCAATGGTTCAGATCTTACTTAACAGACAGATATCAATACGTCCATTTAAATTGGAAATCGTCAAATCTTACGTAAGTAAATTATGCATTACCTCAGGGATCGGTTTTAGGACCCTTGCTTTTCTCCATATACATGCTGCCCCTCGGCAACATTATTAGAAAACATAGAATTAGCTTCCACTGTTATGCAGATGATACTCAGCTATATATCTCATCAAGACCAGATGATTCCTTTAAGCTATCCAAACTGGCAGAGTGCATCGAGGACATAAAACATTGGATGACTAGTAATTTCCTCCTTTTAAACTCTAGCAAAACAGAAATATTACTTATAGCACCAAAATCAAGTAAACAGAATATCTCCGATTACAGCCTGCAAATTGAAAGCTGCACTGTTACTCCAACAAATACAGTTAAAGACCTAGGCGTTATATTAGACGGCAACCTGTCATTCAAAAATCACATCTCAAATATCACAAAAACAGCCTTCTTCCACCTTAGAAATGTTGCCAACTTACAGACGCAGAAAAGCTTATTCATGCATTTGTGACCTCACGGCTTGACTATTGTAATGCTCTACTTAGTGGTTGTCCTGTATCATCGATAAACAAACTACAGTTAGTTCAGAATGCTGCTGCCAGAGTTCTTACTAGGTCAAGAAAATACGATCACATAACCCCAGTTTTAACATTGCTTCACTGGCTACCCATTAAGTATCGTATTGATTTTAAAATTATTTTAATTACTTACAAAGCCCTGAACGGTTTAGCACCTACTTACTTAACCAAGCTTTTATCACGTTACAACCCATCACGCTCCCTAAGATCTCAAAACTTAGGACTTTTGACAACACCTAGAATAACAAAATCCACCAAAGGGGGACGAGCTTTCTCATACGTAGCACCTAAACTCTGGAATAGCCTTCATGATACTATTCGAGGGTCAGACACACTCTCCCAATTTAAATCTAGATTAAAGACACATCTTTTCAGCCAAGCTTTCACATAATGCATAGTTTATGAACAGTAGCTATGCTAATTATTCTCCTCCTGCCTTCGCCTCGGGATGCCCAACCCGAGGTAGGAAGAAATTCCGCCAGGTCCAGATAATCAACATATGCCCATCCCCACCTAGAGATTACGCCAGACAGAGCTGCAGACTGACTGACCATCCCAGCTCCATCTAAGGCAATTCCACCACCAGCCAAGAGAAATATGACCATCGGACCATCCCAGCTCAGACCACTACATCCCCAACCAAGAGCAAAGACGGACTATTTGTCTTATTAATGCTGAAGTTACAATATTTGGTATTAAATGCTAAACCAAAACGACATGTCAGCAGTCTGAGTGCAGCTATGACACGTCAGAGGAGATCTGCCCCCCCCGGTTGAGCCTGGTTTCTCCCGAGGTTTTTTTCTCTATTAATCAATCATTGGAGTTTGGGTTCCTCGCCACAGCAGGGCAGTGTTGGCCTGCTCACCGGGAGACTGCATTCATTCATTTATTTATTTATAAACTAGATATTATTTATTAGAATGATCTTACTCCTTGTATAAATACCATGCACTGTGCTGTGTTTTAACTTTTCTGTTTTTACTGTTTGCCCCTGTAAAGCTGCTTTGAAACAATACACATTGTGAAAAGAGCTTTATAAATAAACTTGAATTGAATTGAATTGAGAGAGCGTATGGCAACCAATAGGTGCCAAAATACTCCAACATAAAACAAGGGATCCTGTCTGACTCAGCCTCAAAACCAAGAAGTACCTGACATGGTGAGGCTGAATCATGACAGAACCCCCGCCGTAAGGAGCGCAAACCTGATGCTCCTCAAGGCACAAACAAGACAAGAGAGACTATGACCAGGCAAAAAAAAAACAGAGGAAGAAGGTAAAACAATACCCATAAAACATTAGGGGGTAACAAGAGTCCAAGGGGAAAAACTGGATTGCCGGCTGACACACGGACTGGATTGCCGGCTGACAAACGGCTGGACGCCGGTCGGAGGGCCGGACAACACAGACATAGGGGTGTCCGCTGCAACGGTCTAAACACCGGTTGCACTGCCGACTGGATGTGGTGAGGACCAGATACTAGCAGCTATCTCCATGGAGGGGAGTCCGGCAGGTTCAACCCTGGAGGGGAAACCGACGGCCTCGATTTCCGAGGGAAATCAGACGGTCTAGACATTGAAGGGGAACCCAGCAGCCTCAATCTTCGAGGGGAACCCGACAGTCAACACCCTTGAGGGAACTTGCTGCCTGTATCCTGGAGGGGAGTCCACCGGTTTCAATCCAGGAAGGGAAGCCACAGAGCTCGACCGTAGAGGGGAAACCGACAATCTCGAACGTCGAGGAAATATTCGTCAGTCTCGACCCTCGAGGGGAACCCAGCGGCCTCGACCTTCGAGAGGAAAATCAGGGGACTTAACACTCACGCCAACATCCAACTGTCTGCTGGGTCCTGTTATGGCTGGTTCATTCTGT
This sequence comes from Triplophysa bombifrons, assembly GCA_029783895.1. Taxonomy (NCBI): domain Eukaryota; kingdom Metazoa; phylum Chordata; class Actinopteri; order Cypriniformes; family Nemacheilidae; genus Triplophysa; species Triplophysa bombifrons. The sequence continues at coordinate 17,780,241 of CM056466.1, forward strand.
CATGAGTCTCGGGGTGGGTGAGGTGAGAGACAGAGGACCCAAGTGCAAACAAGACTTTAATAAATAATAAATTTCAAAACAAACACCCACTAGGGGGTAACATAACAAAACATAGAAACAAGAACAAGGACTAACTAGACTAGACTAGACTAGTATCAACACTTGACATTAAACTACAATATACTAGACTAAATAACACCAGGGAACAAGAACTCACCCACATGGCACACACAAGAGACAAACAATGAACCAGCACAAGACAAGAGACACGAGGTCAATATAAAGGGAACCAAATCAAGAGGGAACAGGTGCAGGGGATAAACTAATTAACACTAACTAGGAAACAGGAGGGCAGGAACAATGACAAGACCGGAGAGAGCGTATGGCAATCAATAGTTGCCAAAATAGTCTCTCTCCAACATAAAACAAGGGATCCTGTCTGACTCAGCCTGAAAACCAAGAAATACTTGACATGGTGAGGCAGAATCATGGCAGTGACAACTAGACATATAAACTAGATATACAAATATTGGTTAAAAACATTTTCTTTCACTTTTAACTATTTTAAATAATAGGAATGTTTTTTTTATTTCTATATATGTTTAAGATAGATTATTTTGATGGAGTTGGGTAGTTTTAATAGCAATGTGTCATATTCTATAAAACAATATAATAATAAAAAAGTCTGTCAGAAATGAGTCTGTTGTGTTTTCATGGCTGTTGTACATGACGGGAGCAGTAGGCAGGAACAGCAGGTGTTTCGGTTTTGTTCATTGTTGAGGTCATGTTTTCAAAGTATGCTTAAACAAATCCATAATTGTGAAGCAGCTTTCCTTTTGCCACAAATTTAACTAAAAATGTTAAATACAAATGGTGGGTTCACCTTGATGTATTGCCACTATACATATAAAATCAGGGAAAATATGTCTTTTGAAATTGGCATCAACAGAAAAATGAATAGTGTATACAATACTGCCGTATGCGTAAGCGTATGATATAACAGCAGGTCACAGAACAACTTAAAATCAAAAGCAGTAAAATCAAACTTGTTCCACATTAAAATACTATATTTACATTTTCACTGTAAAATTGATGAGTCCGCCTCCGAAAACTCCTCAGTGGCAGGGCACCGGGGGTGGATGAGATCCGCCCTGAGTACCTCAAGTCTCTGGATGTTGTGGGGCTGTCTTGGCTGACACGCCACTGCAGCACAGCGTGGCGGTCGGGGACACTGCCCTTGGACTGGCAGACCGGGGTGGTGGTCCCTCTTTTTAAGAAGGGGGACCGGAGGGTGTGCTCCAACTATCGGGATCACACTACTCAGCCTCCCCGGGAAAGTCTATGCCAGGGTACTGGGGAGGAGAATCCGGCCGATGGTAGAACCTCGGATTCAGGAGGAACAGTGTGGTTTTCGTCCCGGTCGTGGAACGCTGGACCAGCTCTATAACCTCTCAAGGGTGCTGGAGGGTTCATGGGAGTTTGCCCATCCAATCCACATGTGTTTTGTGGATTTGGAGAAGGCATTCGACTGTGTCCCTCGCGGCATCTTGTGGAGGGCGCTCCGGGAGTATGGGATTCGGGACCCTTTGTAAAGGGCTATCCGGTCCCTGTACGACCGGAGCAGGAGCTTGGTTCGCATTGCCGGCAGTAAGTCAGACTTGTTACCGGTGCATGTTGGACTCCGTCAGGGCTGCCCTTTGTCGCCGGTTCTGTTCATAACTTTAATGGACAGAATTTCTAGGCGCAGCCAGGGCCGGAGGGCGTCGGGTTTGGGGACCATATGATTTCATCTCTGCTCTGCACTGGGACGGTTTGCAGCTGAGTGTGAAGCGGCCGGAATGAGAATCAGCACCTCTAAATCTGAGGCCATGGTTCTCAGTCGGAAAAGGGTGGCTTGCACACTTCAGGTAGGTGGAGAGTTCCTGCCTCAAGTGGAGGAGTTCAAGTATCTGGGGGTCTTGTTCACGAGTGAGGGAAGGATAGAACGGGAGATTGACAGACGGATCGGTGCAGCTTCTGCAGTAATGCGGTCGCTGTACCGGTCTGTCGTGGTGAAGAAGGAGCTGAGCCGTAAGGCGAAAGCTCTCGATTTTCCGGTCAATCTTCCGGTCAATCTTCCGGTCAATTCTCCGCAGGGTGGCTGGGCGATCCCTTAGAGATAAGGTGAGAAGCTCAGTCAATCGGGAGGAGCTCAGAGTAGATCCGCTGCTCCTCCAAATTGAGAGGGGCCAGCTGAGGTGGCTCGGGCATCTTTTCCGGATGCCCCCTGGACGTCTTCCCAGGAAGGTGTTCCGGGCATGTCCCACCGGGTGAAGACCCCGGGGAAGACCTAGGACACGCTGGAGGGACTATGTCTCCCGGCTGGCCTGGGAACGCCTCGGTGTCCCCCCGATAGAGCTGGAGGAAATGTCTAGGGAGAGGGAAGTCTGGGCATCCCTGCTTAGACTGCTGCCCCCGCGAGCCAGCCCCGGATAACAGGAAGAAAATGGATGGATGGATGGATTGACTTTAAAATTGCTGCTGGCAATTTAAGGTACATTTCTGAGGTACATTAACACTAAATTATTCATTATGGTCACATGCAGGGGCAGTTCAAGGATGAGTGGAAATCCGTGGCTTAGCACAGAGACATCCATATACAGTATGTGTGAGAATATACAGTATACATGGTATACACTTGTTTGCGCAAAAGACATAAAATGTGAGTGGCTGTGTTTTGTAGCCAATCGGTGCATACGTGAATGAGGTATACCATATTAACTTATAGTGAATGAACAGGTATGCATGGATAATGCAATGATGTACTGTGTGCTCAAAAGTTTTGCGCTTGTTTTAATTCTCACCATAAGAGCCAGTTAACACAGTTACGTTTTGAGGAGTATCCGGACTGGACCATATTAGATTCTGTCTACACTGGCTTCAATTCATTTGAAAACTCAGTATTTGTTTTCAAAACGCTATTGGTTTTCAAGTGTTTCCCTAACTTTTCCCATCCCCACTGAAACCTCTAAAAACACCTACAGTAAAACCCAAGACAAGTAAGCATGTGACATTTCTGTCAGGCGTTCATTTACTCCCTATATTTTTATGTCACGGCAATGTGGAGCAAAGACACCATTTTTTTATTTACAGACAATGAGGTAGCTTTGAGAGGAGTCTCCTTCAACATCCTTTAACACAAAACTAAACACCTATGAAAGTGAAACTTAACTCGCACTCCGCTGCCAAACAATAACTGCAAGTAATTAAATATTCCATTTCCTAAAATGCAATCTAAAGTATGCATGAACTTAAATTAATGCTATCAAACAGGAGAGCAGCCAACACAACTGCCTCACATGACTTAATACACGTTATCGTTTTTAAACCCCTACATTTTCCTCATCCACACTATCCACATTCGAGTGAGTTTTCGAAAAGATCACTTTTCGTCTACAAAAACGTCATATCAGTGTCGACGAAAGGCCAAAACAGCCTTAGTTGGAAGGATAACCTTAGTTAAGGATAGCCTTAGTTCCAACGATGTACCAAATAACATTCCAGAAACATAATTTTGTGATTCCCATATTTGTCGTGACGGTGTAACATTGGACATGGTCGAAACTAGCTGCCTAAGACCCACCTGAGTTTTGGGCCATCCCTGGCTCATCACCCATAACCCAGTTCTCTCATGGTCCAAAGGGGAAGTCCTGAAGTGGGGTAAGAAGTGTTTCCTGAGATGTTTTCCACACATGCCTTGACCTGTTCCTTCCAGTCCAGTAATCTCTGTAAATTCTATGTCCATCGAGAGCCCCTTTGAAAACCACCTCACCACCATCGACCTGGATTCCAGATGAACCAGGGCCCAGAGTTTATATCTACTCCCTTTCCATACCCGAACAGAATGCCATGGAGGAGTACATAGAAGAGGCGCTTCACCAATGGTATATCCAGCCATCCACTTCCCCAGCTGCATCCAGCTTTTTCTCCAGGATGGAGACATGTGGCCCGTTATGGATTACAGAGCTCTCAAACGCATCACATTCAAGTTAAGACACCCCCTTCATCTCGTCCCGTCCGCTCTGCAACAGCTATATAGAGCCCGGATCTTCACAAAGCTGGACCTCAGAAGTGGGTATACAGTAACCTCCTTTGAATACGTCATGGGGACTAGCGGAAGACCACCTTTATCACATCCACTGGACATTACGAATATCTACATATGCCCTATGGTCTCGTCAATGCCCCCTCCATATTCCAAAGCTACATGAATGAGTTTTTCCGGGAGTACCTCAACCAAGGCCGAACAATCCCCAACACGTTTCTAAGGTTGTCCAACGGCTCTGCAAGCATCATCTCTAACTCAAGGCTGAGAAATGCATTCCTTCAGACCGCCATTCAGTTCTTTAGATAAAACATCCAGCTCCCAAGGTATTTAGATGGATAAGAGGGAGGTGGAAGCTACCAGGTCAAGGCCCATACCTCCCATAGTCAAAAAACTCCAACGATTCCTCGGTTTCGCCGATTTCTACAGACATTTGATCCAGAACTACAGCTGCCAACACCACTACAGTTCACCAGCCTCCTTAGTAACAATCCCAAGTCTCTGTTCTGGACTCTGGCTGCCACAGCTGCCTTGAAAGCTCTAAAGAAAACCTCCACTACCACCCCACTTCTCGTCCTCCCAGATCCTCTCAATCCTTTTGAGAGGAAACGCCTCAACATCCGGAGTTGGGGAGATTCTGTCACAGCTGCAGGGGTATCAACTCAGACTCCAACTGTGTGCCTTCTTTTCCCGGAAGCTCAACAGAAACATTATTTCCCATCCACTCTGATTGTCAGTCTCATCCAGTCATCCCTGGACAAATAAAATTGTGGCGGCTAGTGTCTCCAACCCTGTTCTGCTGGGGTTCCCACCAGACCACACCTACATTCTTCGCAATCAACGGAGCTCAATCATACACTTGGCGCACACCTCCATGGGCAATGGTCATCCAGGGAACCAATCATACTCTCTTTCTGCTGAATGATTGCTCCTGATGGCTAGGAATGGTAAAGAACATCAGAATGTGAGAGGATACTGGGAATGTGCTGTTTCAAAAATACCTAAAAATCTGCCTACAGGAAAACTCCTTCCTCTTCCCATTCCCTGGCGTCCATGGTCACACCAAGGATTGGACTTTTTGACAGATCTGCCAGCCTCAGACAGATATACCTGAATCTTTGTCTTTGGACAGATTCTCAAGCGCCTGCCGTCCCGCCCTCTGAAAGGTCTCCCCACAGCCATGTTAACAGTCAAGGTACTCTTTAATTAGGTCGGGTGAAGGTTTAATTCACCACTGGGTGAAGAAAAGGCATTACATCCATCACTTAGCACCTCCTGCGGGCCGGGCAGAGCACCCCACCTCCTTAGGCCCCGTATCAGATGAGTTATCTAGCGCATAGCTCTAACCACACCTAGTGCTCCAGACGTAGCAACCCCCCAGCAGGGTGTTCCGTATGATGTATCCTCATGATTGGTTCCCACCTTGGTAACCCTTCCATCAGTCCGCACATTCCTCCCATGAGTTTTTCCCTGACGGCGAGACCATGTTGGTGTCTCCACTAAACTCCTCCCTACGGAAGAAGTGTCTCTGTAGTGCGTCTTCCTTTTTTACTCAGTTATCCAAAATTTAATTCGCCAATGTCATTGGCATTTTATAAATCTAGTCAGAAGATGATAGGTTCTCAAGTCAAACCCCATCTGTCAGCTCGACACAACGTCTTGTTCCCTCCATCAGGGAACATAGGTTACATCTGTAACCAAGATGTTTCTGTGACATAATGTCCTATGATGTGACACACATATGAAAGTGTTGTGGTGAGCCATACCCGAAATGTGACCTCTGCATTTAACCCATCCAGTGAGTAGTGAATGCACGAATAATATCTCATAATATCTTAAAGAACAGTTTAGGGATTGCAGTAGGGGAGTTATAGTCATCACTCATCTTAAAATAGTAGAATTTTTGCAGTTTTGAAAGAATGAATGAAAATGTAATCTCATATTTATTGAAAACAAACAAGTCATGAGGACAGAATACTGTAATTTCACAATTTCATACTGAATAAATAACACATTGATACTATGAAGATTCACTTAATAGGACTATTTGTTGTAATCCCTAAAAGTCTAACAATGAATATAGATCTCTCTCATGATATTATATTTAAATAAGATTTTTTTTCTTAATTCTTGCCATGTCACATCATAGGACATCTTGGTAAAAAAAAGTCATATAATTGCCTAATTTAGTGACAAATTATATATTCTGAAACTTGTCCTTGTGTATTTTTTCTTCAGAAATGCTTTTATACAAAAAAAACATTTGTCAACTACCCACACACATATACACTCCTGAACAAAATCTTGAACAGAAAAACACTTTTCAAAAGCCATGTCTCCTTCCATGCCAAAAAACTTGCCCGTTTGGAATTAGCAAGGGAGCACCAAACATGAGACATTGACAGGTGGAAAAAGTTGTATTCTCTGATGAGGAAAAATTTAACCTGAACGGTCCTTATGGCTTCCAACGTTACTGGCATGACAAGGAGATCGAACGGGAGATGTTTTCTACACGGCACGGTGTTGGAGGTTCCATCACTTCCATCACAGTGCTTTTTCCGTTGATGGGAAAAGGGAGCTTCAGGTTGTGCAGGGCCGTCAAACGGCGGCTGGCTATATGGACATGTTGCAGCGGGAATCCCTCTTGACTTAGGGCCCTCGTCTGTGTGGTAATGATTGGGTCTTTCAACAGGACAACGCTTCAGTTTACAACGCCCGCCTGTCAAAGGACTTCTTCCAGGAGAATAAAGTCACTCTTTTAAACCATCTTGCATGTTCCCCTGATCTAAATCCCATTTAGAATGTTTGAGGATGGATGATAAGGGCTGTTTACAAAAATGGACGTCAGTTCCAGAACGTGGATGCCATTCATGAAACCATCTTCACCATATTGCCTCCAGCCTCCTGGAAACAGTCGCATCAAGCATGCCGAAACAAATGTTTGAAGTGATCATCAAGAACAGTGGGGCTACTTGATATGGAATCCATTTCTGATACTTTTAGTTCTGTTGTGGGTGAACTAAAGTGACATGATCACTACTTACACATTTAATTTGTCTGCAACTTTTGTATCAGTCTTCCACTCCCGCACTACCAATCAAAGCATTGCTGTTTAATATTCAATTCAATTCAAGTTTATTTATATAGCGCTTTTCACAATGTGTATTGTTTCAAAGCAGCTTTACAGGGGCAAACAGGAAAAACAGAAAAGTTAAAACACAGCACAGCGCATGGTATTCATACAACGAGTAAGATCATACTAATAAATAATAGCTAATTTCTAAATAAATAAATAAATGAATGAATGCAGTCTCCCGGTGAGCAGGCCAACACTGCCCTGCTGTGGCGAGGAACCCAAACTCCAATGATTAATTAATGGAGAAAAAAAACCTCGGGAGAAACCAGGCTCAGCCGGGAGGGCCAGATCCCCTCTGACGTGTCATAGCTGCACTCAAACTGGAGACATGTGATTTAAGTTTAGCATTTAATACCAAATATTGTAACTTCAGCATTAATAAGCCAAATAGTCCGACTTTGCTCTTGGTTGGGGATGTAGTGGTCTGAGCTGGGATGGTCCGATGGTCATATTTCTCTTGGCTGGTGGTGGAATTGCCTTAGATGGAGCTGGGATGGTCAGTCAGTCTGCAGCTGTAGCTGGCGTGATCTCAAATTGGGGATGGGCATCTGTCGGTCGTCTGGACATGGTGGAACTTCTTCCTACCTCGGGATGGGCATCCCGAGGCAGAGGCGGAAAGAGAATAAAGAGGATAATTAGCGTAGCTGCTGTTCATTAACTATGCATTAAGTGAAAGCTTGGCTGAAAAGATGTGTCTTTAATCTAGATTTAAATTGGGAGAGTGTGTCTGACCCTCGAATAGTATCAGGAAGGCTATTCCAGAGTTTAGGTGCTACGTATGAGAAAGCTCGTCCCCCTTTGGTGGATTTTGTTATTCTAGGTGTTGTCAAAAGTCCTAAGTTTTGAGATCTTAGGGAGCGTGATGGGTTGTAACGTGATAAAAGCTCGGTTAAGTAAGTAGGTGCTAAACCGTTCAGGGCTTTGTAAGTAATTAAAAGAATTTTAAAATCAATACGATACTTAATGGGTAGCCAGTGAAGCAATGTTAAAACTGGGGTTATGTGATCGTATTTTCTTGACCTAGTAAGAACTCTGGCAGCAGCATTCTGAACTAACTGTAGTTTGTTTATCGATGATACAGGAAAACCACTAAGTAGAGCATTACAATAGTCAAGCCGTGAGGTCACAAATGCATGAATAAGCTTTTCTGCGTCTGCAACACATAAACTATTTCGTAATTTGGCAACATTTCTAAGGTGGAAGAAGGCTATTTTTGTGATATTTGAGATGTGATTTTTAAATGACAGGTTGCCGTCTAATATAACGCCTAGATCTTTAACAATATTTGTTGGAGTAACAGTGCAGCCTTTAATTTGCAGGCTGTAATCGGAGATATTCTGTTTACTTGATTTTGGTGCTATAAGTAATATTTCTGTTTTGCTAGAGTTTAAAAGGAGGAAATTACTAGTCATCCAGTGTTTTATGTCCTCGATGCACTCTGCCAGTTTGGATAGCTTAAATGAATCATTTGGTCTTGATGAGATATATAGCTGAGTATCATCTGCATAACAGTGGAAGCTAATTCCATGTTTTCTAATAATGTTTCCGAGGGGCAGCATGTATATGGAGAAAAGCAGGGGTCCTAAAACCGATCCCTGAGGTAATCCATAATTTACTTGCGTAAGATTTGACGATTTCCCATTTAAATGGACGTATTGATATCTGTCTGTTAAGTAAGATCTGAACCATTGCAGTGCCTGTCCCTGAATACCGATATAATTGTGTAAACGATCAAGTAGTATTTTATGGTCTACAGTATCGAAAGCAGCACTAAGGTCAAGCAGGACTAAGAGTGAGATGTTACCTTTATCTGAAGCAATAAGGAGGTCATTTGTAATTCTAACGAGCGCAGTTTCAGTGCTGTGATGCGGTCTAAAGCCAGACTGAAACTTTTCGTGCATGTCATTATTTTATAGGAAGGTACACAGTTGAGTTGACACTACTTTTTCTAGTATTTTAGACAAGTACGGGAGATTTGAAATCGGTCTATAGCTTCCAAGTTTATTGGGGTCCAAGTTTGGTTTTTTGATAAGAGGCTTAATTAGAGCCAGCTTAAAGGGCCCTGGGACATGTCCTAGATTAATTGACGAGTTGATGATGTTACAAATGGGCTCAATTACAGCAGGTAGTAACTCTTTTAATTAAGTAGTCGGAATGGGGTCTAATAAGCATGTCGTCGGTTTGGATGTTGCAATAACTTTAATTAATTCTTCCTGATTTATAGGAGAAAAACACTCTAGCTTTTCTTTTTGGGTGACGGTTGAGACTAATTCTTCCGACACACTTGGAGGTTTGGTTTTAGCTATGTTGTCTCGTATTATTTCGATTTTATCGGTAAAAAACTTCATGAATTCATTGCTACCAAGGTGCGGCGGAATACCCAGGTCAGGTGGAGTCTGTTTGTTTGTTAGTTTAGCAATTTTCTATGAGTTTACGGAGGTGCTCGGCTTTTGCTGCTTTTAGTGCCTTTTTGTAACAGCTTGCACTCTCTTTCCATGCAATTTTAAAGACCTCTAATTGGGTTTGTTTCCATTTTCGCTCCAGTTTACGCGTTTCTCTTTTTAGGGCTCGAGTGGTGTTATTATACCATGGTGCTATGATCTTTTCAATAATCCTTTTTGACTTCATAGGTGCGACCGCTTCTAATGCGTTAGAGAAAATAGTGCCCATGTTGCTGGTCATGTCATCGAGCGATTCTATATTAGTTGGAAAGGTTATTAGAGGAGTCAGATCTGGCAAGTTCTTTACGAAACTATCTTTAGTAGTTGAGGTGATTGTTCTACCCTGTCGATAACGAGATATACAACTGATTTCTGCAGTGCGAAGTGTACATGTTATAAGATGGTGATCGGAAACATCGTCGCTTTGAGGTATAATATCGATATTGGTTAGATCGGCTCCGTGAGATATAATCAAGTCTAGGGTATGATTAAGGCGATGAGTAGGTCTATTGATGTATTGTGTCACACCACAAGAGTCTAGTAGTTCTTTAAACGCCACAGCTAATGGATCGTTAGCACTATCTACGTGGATATTAAAATCTCCAACAATCAGTACTTTATCGACGTTAACCAATAGATCCGATAAGAAGTCTGCGAACTCTATCAGAAAATTAGTGTAAGGCCCAGGGGGTCTATACACAGTAACCAATGTAAGAGAGACCAATGATTTTTTACTTTTGTTTGGAACTGTTATGTTCAACGCAAGCATTTCAAATGATTTAAATGTATGCATTGTTCTCCGAGTAACGCTAAGAAATTCTCTAAAGATTGTTGCGACACCACCACCTCGACCAACCGGACGTGCCTCATGAATATAACCGTAGCTTGGTGGAGTAGACACATTTAGACCGAAGTAATCATTTGGCTTAAGCCAGGTTTCAGTGAGGCAAAGTATATCAAAACTGTTGTCTGTGATCATTTCATTTACAATAACTGCCTTTGGATTTAGTGATCTAATATTAAGTAGCCCAAACTTTAGGCGTTGGTTTTGCTCATTAAGAATATTGTCTTTTGGTTTAATCATGATAAGATTTTTTCGCTGACTTTTAAATAAATTATTATTTGGTTGTATTATTCGAGGGACAGACACAGTCTCTATGCATTTGAAAGCAGTAACATTTTTAAATGTAACATTCTTAACAGTTGGGTGAGAAGAACACAGATTATAGTTAAAATTTGTACTTACTAGTCAAATGGTGCGTAGCGTCTTTGAGATGTTGTCAGACAGAATTTCCGCTCCAATGCTGCTGGGGTGCAGGCCGTCGGGGCAGAAGAGCCTTGGTCGCTCCCAAAACAGATCAAAATTATTTACAAAGGGCAGCTTCTGTTCAATACACCATGACATTAACCAATTATTAAGCGTAAATAGTCTACTAAACTTTTCGTTCACTCGTCGGTAAGTAGGAAGCGGCCCTGATACGATGATCCTCGCCGTGGGCGATGCGTTGCGAACAGTATCGACCAGACTCCTGAAATCCCTCTTTAGGATCTCTGACTGCCGCATTCTCACATCATTCGCCCCCGCGTGCAGGACTATGGCTCCCACTCTTGCATCCTCCTTCAGAATCGCAGTTACCTGCGCAGAGACATCGAGAACACCGGCACCAGGAAAACAGTGAGTGCGCACCTTACCTTCATTGAATGAGGCGCGTACGTTCCGGACGATTGAGTCTCCGATGACCACAGCGTTGGATTTCGTCTCGCAGAGGGCGGCAAAGCGGTTACTGGTAGGGATCTCGAAGACCGGTGGCGGCGGTGGGCGAGAGTTCATCGCTCCGGTCCTGGATTTCGCCTTCCGCCGTGTGTGTGCTGGTGCAGGCGTGAAATTCATTTCGGCTCGTCGTGATCTAGAAGCCTGGGATCTGTGCATAGAAACACACGGAGTAGAAGTGATCGGAGTATTACAAACACGTCGAACACTTACCGCAGCTTTGCGAGCGTCAGCCCGGGATGTTTCCATCGCCGTTTTACGTTCTCGCAGCCGTGTTTGCCTCTCGAGTAGATCGTGGATCTGCTTCTCCAATACCTCCAGTTCTGACTGAAGTGCGAAGAAAGATTCATCATCTGCACTCAAAGGTAACGTTAAACACATATCTGAATCATTAGCCATAAGTGGTGTCATAATGATAACAGTGGATTAAGCAGTAAAGGCAATATTCAGACTAAAGGCTGGGAATGCTAACAGCCTGCGTGCTAATAACGAATGATCGTATAAAACAAATTTATCTGTGTGTTATATGACGATATTTGGTATGGGATACACTTAAGGATAGGTTTAACCCTATGTGAGTAATCAATTTAGAACATAAATATTAAGAAATAACAGGAATAAACGATATATTACGAAAAAGTTTGACAGAGCTCTGTCTCAAACCACGCTCTCAAATGCTCTCAATCACAGTCCAGCTGCAGTCCAATATTTCTACTATCGATACATAGCTCCTTTTAGCCAAACCATGAACGTGCAATGATCTCAAATAACTCAAACCAGCCACACTAATCATCAACCACAGGTGCATTGAAGAACCTAATTAGCCAGATCATAATTGGCGAGATAAGGACATCTTGGAGGTTTCATTTAATTTTGGATGTAATAAGCGACGTACGAAGAACAGGCCCCTGGTATATCTATGGGCTCTCACTAAATCCTTGGTGTTTCGAGTCTGACATCATCACGCAACCGTGTTTTTTGGGAGGTTTGACAATCATATATAGTTTATATGGTTAGAGTAAGGTTAAGGTGTGGGTTGGGGTAAACTTTTCGTAAGACTTAAAACATCAAGAATTTAGTGAAAACCAACTAGCCACGCCCATGGATCTGACTCGAAATACCAAGGATTTAGTGAGAGCCGTATCTATGTGTCCACAACACTTTCCTTGTTAAATGATAAAGGATGACCAGCCCTGACTAAGATTTGCCACACAGTTCCGACACTGCATCCCGACTTCTTGTTTATTTTTAATACGTATTATTCTTCATAATGCTATTTGGAACATTTGTATATGTGTGCCTTTTGTTTATATATTTTAATAGATTTTTCAGACTATACAATATAAGGTTAAAAGTGTGAAGAAGTGTTCCCAAACCTGCTGACATGGACACATATGGTGCCATGCAGTATCTTCTATTTGACAGTTTGAGAGCAAAATGTAGAAAGTAATGTTATATTGCATTCTAATATACCTTCTTAAAAGTTAAGTGAAATATATTAATATACTGTATACCTTCCATTGTAAAAGGTTGAACATCATGCATGTTCAAGAATCTCATCGAGGGTCAGTCTGCTTGGTGTAGACATCTGTTTGGTGAAGCTAATCTCAAAATGCATTGCAGTGAACACAGAATATAGGTAATTGTCCACTAAATTACATAATTGTGTTTGTATATACTTTTTTGATGAGTATTGGATTGCTAGCTATATGCAGCATTCAAAATTAATAATTTATTGTGAAGTGTCCCAAAACAGTCATGCATGAGGTTCCATTGGAGTTTCAGGTATTCATTCAAGTTTATATATATAGGGCTTTTCACAATGTGCATTATTCCAAAGCAGCTTTACAGGGGCAAACAGGGAAATCAGAAATGGTAAAACACAGCACAGTGCATGGTGTTTATAGAACAAGCAAGATCGTTATAATAAATCATATCTAATTAATAAATAGATAAATGCAGTCTCCCGGTGAGCAAGCCAACAATGCCCTGCTGTGTCGAGGAACCAATTGATTGCTCCAATGATTGATTAATGGAGAAAAAACCTTGGGAGAAACCGGGATCAGCCGGGAGGGCCAGATCCCCTCTGACGTGTCATAGCTGCAATCAGTGACCCCGACCAAAAGCCACCGAGCAAATATCCACAAAGGAAGAGGGAGAGCCCACCATCTGCAACCCAGAAAGTCTCACTCACCGAAAACCGTGCAGGTTCAACACGGTCCCACTCCACGATCGACACCAGAAAACAGAGTAACAATCAGGGAAAAAAATAATGGCATGTTGTAACTGTATTCCTCTGTTGTCCGACATCGACCACAAAACAAGGCCAAACCGGACCCACACAGCCCCAGCAGATGAATCCCCACAACCAACGAGCCCCCCGCCACTCCCCACAAACACCCACCCAACAACCTCCAATCAGGGCCACTGAATGCAGCTATAACTTCAATCTGCTGACATGAGATGTAAGTTTAGCATTAAATACGAAGTGTAACTTCAGCATTAATGTAACAAGTAGTCCGTCTTTGGTCTTGGTTGGGGATGTAGTGGATTGAGCTGGGATGGTCTGATGGTCGTATTTCTCTTGGGTGGTGGTGGAATTGCCTTAGATGGAGCTGGGATGGTCAGTCAGTCTGCAGCTCTGTCTGGCGTAATCTCTAGGTGGGGATGGGCATATGTTGATTATCTGGACCTGGCGGAATTTCTTCCTACCTCGGGTTGGGCATCCCGAGGCGAAGGCAGGAGGAGAATAATTAGCATAGCTACTGTTCTTTAACTATACATTAAGTGAAAGCTTGGCTGGAAAGATGTGTCTTTAATCTAGATTTAAATTGGGAGAGTGTGTATGACCCTCGAATGGTATTAGAAAGGCTATTCCAGAGTTTAGGTGCTACGTATGAGAAAGTTTGACCCCCTTTAGTGGATTTAGTTATCCTAGGTGTCATCAAAAGTCCTAAGTTTTGAGATCATAGAGAGCATGATGGGTTGTAATGTGATAAAAGCTCAGTTAAGTAAGTAGGGGCTTAACCATTTAAAGCTTTGTAAGTAATTGAAAGAATTTTAAAATCAATACGATACTTAATCGGTAGCCAGTGAAGCGATGATAAAACTGGGGTTATGTGATCGTATTTTCTTGACCTGGTAAGAACTCTGGCAGATGCATTATGAACTAACTGTAGTTTGTTTATTGATGATACAGGACAACCACTAAGTAGAGCATTACAATAGTCAAGTCTTGAGCTCACAAAAGCATGAATAAGCTTTTCTGCGTCAGCAACACATAAAATATTTCGTAATTTGGCAACATTTCTAAGGTGGAAGAAGGGTCTTTTGTGATATTTGATTAAATGTGCCGTCTAATATAATGCCTAGGTCTTTAACTGTATTTGTTGGACTAACAGTGCAGCCTTCAATTTGCAGGCTGTAATCTGAGATATTCTATTTACGTGTTTTTGGTGCTATAAGTAATATTTCCGTTTTGCTGGAGTTTAAGAGAAGGAAATTACTAGACATCCAATGTTTTATGTCCTCGATGCACTCTGCCAGTTTGGATAGTTTGAAGGAATCATCTGGTCTTGATTAGATAATAGCGGAGTATCATCTGCATAACAGTGGAAGCTAATTCCATGTTTTCTAATAATGTTTCCAAGAGGCAGCATGTGTTTTGAATTTCAAGGGGAGTAGAACCCAAACGCAGGCAAGTACGGGTGAAGGGTTAAACAGGTCTATTTAATGACAAAAAGGTCAAAACAAACACCCACAAGGGGGAAACAAGAACAGGGCTAAATAATACAATAAACAACTAAAACAAAAGACTTCCCATGAGAGGGCAAAACCTAAACTAAAACAAAACTCGAGACAACGTCACAATAAGGTAGACAAGGCAAATACCGTATAGAGGCAAGGCAAGACAAGGCTGGGAACACGGAACAAAATGCACACAACGAACAAGCCCAGGACAATGAAACATGAGGACTATTTCAAGGGGAACAAAGACAGGATAATTGGTAGGGACCAGGTGACACAGATCAAACACAAAGGGAAAGCTAACGAGATGCAAAGGGCGGGAACAGACGAGACTCGGGGAGAGTATGGAAAGCCACAAGGCCAAAAAGGTCTCTCCCCACATAAAACAGGGAATTCTGTTTTGGTTTTCTGCCTCAAGACCAAGAATTAGCCAACAATGATAGGCAGAACCGTGACAGAACCCCCGCCTTAAGGAGCGACATCCTGACGCTCCTCAAGGAGACTCACAGGACAAGACAGACTGGGACACAGACAAGACTAAACAAAACATGGCGAACAAAATCAAGGGCAGGCAGGCAAGAAGAAAAAAATGGGTTGGGGTGGGAGTGTAAAAACAACAAACATGGGAGGGGGGTGGGGCCAAAAAGGGGGCGGAACAAAAGGGTTGGGACAGGGCGGGACAGTCTTAGTCCGGGGTGGCGCTCGAGGGCGCGGAACCCTGGAGGACTCGACAGGAGTTCCAGAGGAAGCCTTCCTAGTCTTTGGCTGGACTGCCGGAACGGACCCCGGCTGGACTACCGGTCCGGACAAGGGCTGGACGGCCGGCTGGAATGCTGGACCTGACAAGGGCTGGACGGGGCTTGGTGCCGCTTGATGGACCGGGCTTGGTGCCGCTTGCTGGACCGGGCTGGGTGCCGGTTGCTGGACCCGGCTTGGTGCCGGTTGCTGGACCGGGCTTGGTGCCGGCTGCTGGACCGAGCTCGTACCGGCCCCTCTGGGAACCGTCCCGTTCCCACGGGGCCACCCCAAAAAATATTTAGGATTAGATACCGCCGGAGCTGGGACCACCGGACTCGGGACCACCGGAACTGGGACCATCCCCCTCTTCGGCTTCTTTTTCATAGGCTGGCCCCTGGGATGCGTGGCCGGTTGAAGAGAAGTGGTGGGGGACCCGCCCAGCTCCGTCCTGGAGGAGTCAGACGGGGAGTCCCACGACTCCCTCAGTCCCACCCACCACAGAGGCTAGCCGATGGTGGAGAGGCTGCTGCGGACGAGGTGGAATGCAATGTCAGTGATATATAAATAGGCATTGCTTAACTTCATCTTAGATAAAGGATGACCCCTCTCGTTAATTTCCTAAGCACAGCTAAGGGAGCTAAGGGACCAATAGACTCGAGTGCTGCCAAAGTATTTCCGGTAAAATCTCAGGGGCGGGAAATCTTCCGGGTGGTATTCACCCATAGCAAATTTGCTTTAGCAGCTCTCATTTTGGGGGGAATTAACGTGTAATATAGATTAGTGAAATACATTGTATTGTTAAAATACTACTGTAGTAGAGTAGGCGGGGCGAGACCGTGGTTCGAGTCCGGTGAGTAATTGTGGATGAGCGCCAGCTGTGCGCACACCGGGCTCGAATCTCGTAGGAGTTGGCAGCATATAAAAGGAACGAGCGACCGGACCGTTGAAGAGAGGGAACCGGGCCCGAACTTGTGTGTATTTGTATTTATGTTTTGTTTTGTTCGCCGGCGGTCGTCCGTGAGGGGCCGCCGGCTGTTATATTACTTTATTAAATGTTTAAATGTTTGCCGGCCCCTCACGGACGACCGCCGGCGAACAAAACAAAACATAAATATAAATACAAAAACACACAAGTTCGGGCCCGGTCCTCTCTCAGTCCTCGTTCCTCCGAACTCTGAGCCTTTTAAGTTGTCTCCTCACCAATCACTGTAAAGAGACACAGGTGATCTTAATCTGCAATCGGCCTATTTGCTTACTGTCTTTCCCGTGTCTCTCCTCCCCGGTACAGACGTCACTAAACCATGCCCCCCTTGCCACAACTATATATTAAACAAGTAGTGGGTGCTATAATAGAAAACTTGTGCAGTCATCCATATCTTTGTTCTAAGTGTGTACTTTTTTATGTGTAGTTCAGTAAAATGTCTTTGTATGCAGCTGTGGCATGACAATAAAGATATTCTATTATCAAAATGTGATCTATTAATGTAAGCTTGTATATAATAACTGATACAGAGAAAGTTTCAGGTAAAATGCAAAAACTAAGCATAAAGCTAAACCAGCATAAAACCCATACATTTTATGAATGTTATCTAAACTGGAAGTTGAATGGTTGTCTTTTATGTACTTAGCATAATTGTATCTAAACTTTAAACCTCATGTGTTAAAACAATACGCTCTATAGAATTTTCAGCCGGTCCTGTCCGGCCTTCCAGAGGTTTCCTAGCCGGTCCCATCCGCCCTTCTTGACATCTTCGAGCCGGTCCTATCCGGCCTTCTAGAGGTCTTCGAGCTGGTCCCGTCCGGCCTTCCAGAGGCCTTCGAGCTGGTCCCATACAGCCTTCCAGAGGCCTTCGAGCAGGTCCCATCCAGCCTTCCAGACACCATCGAGCCGGTCCCATCCGGCCTTTCAGTGTCCTCCCAGCCGGTCCTGTCCGGCCTTCCAGAGGTACTCGAGCCGGTAATGTCCGGGCTTCCAGAGCTCCCAGAGCCCTCGCCTATGTGCTTCTCGGGGCCCTCGCCAGTGACATCCCCTGACCCCTCCTCAGGACCCTCCAGCTCAGTCCCAGCTGTTTTGCCCAAGGTCACCATTGTGGACACCTTGACAGTGGCAGTGGTATGCGTCTGGGTGGGAAGGACGACTGGGGGCCCACACTGGAATTTTTTGGGGGTTGCAGTATCGGTCTGAAGTGGCCGTACCGGTCTGGAGTGGCCATCCCTGTACTTACGCTCTTGGCCACCGAACCGGGGAAGCGTAACCCTGCTTCTAGTGCAGTGGTTGTGGTGACGTTAGGCTCCATCCTTACCACGGCCACTGCATCCATCAGCCCCTGCTTCCCTGGCAAGGGGATGATTGCACCCACAACTGATCTTCATTCTCTGGACCATTTATATTCCTTGTGTTTTGTTCTATTCATTGTCAGGTCTAATTGTACATTGTAAGTTGTTATGTACCCCTTGTTACTCTGTAGCACGGACTCTCCATGGATGTTTACCGTTTCGTGTTCCCTTGGATATTATACCTTGTTTGTTCTGTACCCATTGGATGTTCATTGTGACTCACTCTTCACTTTAAACTGGATTATCACTACCTTTAGTTGTCATCGTGTCTGTCGTCAGTGTAACGTTACAACTATATAGTAGGGAAAAATGAGAATGAGTCTTTAGTATGTCCGAAGCCTCACGATGCAAAAAAAGAGTAGGCGAGAAATAACCAGATGGTCTACAACTTCCGGAGAGATTTGTGAGTGTGGATTGGAATGACACTTTTCTATCCCATGATGCCATGGGAGCTGAGCAACGGTCAAATTTCAAAAGTAAATAAAATAATTAAAGCGGAAACACTTAAAAACACAACACAGTTTAGGGAGCGTGGGCCATCATGGGAAACGGAGTCCATGGGAATTACAGGAGAAAACAGACATGGATACAGACGAAACTGTGACACCTATAAAGTTCAAATTATCCACTGTAGATTTTTTAAAATAGTTTATATGTAAATATTAAAATTAACTGAAGTATTATTTTACATGGGCAAATATATTATTTACTATTGTACAGTAAAAGATAGAAAACACGGTCTCCAGAAAAATTAAAACGGAATTTGGGAAAGATTTAAACAGAATTTAGAAAATAAAATGGCTTTCATAGGGCCCTACACATGGGATGGCTTCAGGGTGAGTGAAATACAGGCTAATAATATGTAAAATATTATAATTTAACTAGTATAAGACATAACTAAATAAGTATTTTTTTTATTGTGTACTACAATAGTTAAACTTTTTGAAGCACCATGCAATGAGAAGTATCACCAGTACATTGTGGTGATGCAGGGTACATTCTTTGTTCACCTTAATTTCTTTGCTCTTTATAATTTACAGATAAATCAATATGTACCTTTCTGTTTCTATTTCAGATGGTTACACAACAGATGATATTGAGTTTTATTGGCGCGGTGGAAATCATGCAGTTACAGGGGTTGAAGGGATAGAGCTTCCTCAGTTCTCCATTGTGGACTACAATCTGATCTCTAAGAATGTGGTTTTCTCTACAGGTAATCTAAACTAAGATACTCTTAAAACATGAGACAAGATATTTACTATTTAGTCATATTTAACAGTTTATTCTCCATAGCAACTCTCTAAAACTACATACACTTACACTTCTTCTATGCTTTTGGTGAAAGGATGTTATTCCTGTATATAAAAACCAAAAATAGATATGACTGAATTGTTTACATATAGTATTGATCAAATTACAGTCAAATGATTTAAAAAAGAAAGTTCAGGTACCAGGATCATATCGGAGTCACAACAGAGCTATAGAGCCAGTAAAGTATACCATGTCCTCCTTACCTGTCTCGTAGATTCAGGAAATATTATGTTAAACACTAATTTGTAATCTTATTTGCACTCATCCTGATTTACATAATCCCTACACAGCTAAATGAACAGTCTTAATTCAACTCTAATAGAGTTAGAATCAACTCCGAACGAGTGTACATTTTGTAGCGTTTTTAGCTGCATGTTAAAATAAGGATGAGTTTAACTCACCAAATGATTCTCCACCAGATCTATCAAGATCAAACATATATGAAATGAGCTATTTAAAACGTCAATTTCAGTCAAGGAATTAGTTTAGCTCAAAAGGCAAATATGTATAATAATCGTCATTACACATACATATTTTACAATTCTGATTAGCAATATAGTGATACAAATCCCATATGTATTCGTCCAGCAAATACATTAATGATTTTATACACTAACGTTATCTCATGTCTATAAGTAACGTGACTTTACCAAACAGAATTAAGAGCAGAGGTAGCATAGATCGAAACACAGTTTAAGTGACCAAGTTTGTGAGCGTGAACAAAGAGAACCCTTCACAAATGCCTTTATGGGTTTTTCAAACACGCTAGGATACGCAGAGAGAGAGAGAGAGAGAGAGAGAGAGAGAGAATGAGAGAGAGAGAGAGAGAGAGAGAGAGTGAGAGGGCATGGCCGCGAGGCAGGTAAAACATGTCTGAAAACCAATAAAATCATCTTTAACAAAGAGGCACGCTCTTAACGCAGCTACTCTATATTTAGAAACGGATACTTGCAATCTCGTTGTTGGACCAATATCCGTATGTGCGTGGATGGAATTCTTGAATGGTTTCAGAATGCAGTCCTGTTGAAATGCTGAGTTTGGGTTCTGAGTCCAAAGTTCCATGGCCTAAACGGACTGCCCAGAGGGGAGCCCCAAGCGGGGGTGTCCGTTGCAGTGTCCTTCTCGTCCTCTTTCTTTTTCCTTCCGATTCCAAAAAGTCCAACTAAAAAAACTAATTCGGTGATGGCGTTTTAAATGCATACCTGCCCTGCCCCCAGATGGTCTGCGGGCCAATGCCATGAAAGTGATAAGGGGGCCTAAGAAGGTTCCTTTGTTTCTCATGGCACCTCATTTGCATGGCTCTGACAGTATGGTCAGTTTGCATTTAATACATAAACTTAGTTATGGACATAGTATGATGTGTGCTATGTATTTATAACATAGTTCATCATATAGGGAATTCAAAGATGTGTAGTTACATATGAAACATGCAAGGCATTAAACTGTGAACGTATGAATACGTCAAATGAACCCTGAATCAAAACTTGCATATCTAACAGTTACAGAGTATATGAAATAGCACGAGCGGCAACACACAACCTAGACATTTAGATAGATTTACAAAAAGGATAGTTTAAATCACATAAGTACCTATTTGTCAGAGAAGTTTCTCTGGTTAGCCTTAGATGTTAAGTTAGAGATGAGACACAGACTTAATCACTCATGCTTTGAAGCCTATGAGTCGTAACTTTCCTACAGGGAACCAAATGGTTATCACACTATCTTTGAGAGTTTAAACCCTAAAACCAGAACCCATGGACCTAGGTTTTTATGGTCTTTGAATATGTTATCTTGAAACCAAGACAAAAGGGAGTGAGAGGTTGAATGGCTTGATCCAGACGCTACAATTTTGTCCCAATATTTGCAGAGTTTAAACAACAATTTGAAAGTGTTGCTTGTTCAACACTATAGCAGAGTTCTTATAATGTGGAATTAAAAAAAAAACACTGGTCAACACCACAAAGTGGTACTTTTCTTCAACACTAGAGTAAAGTGTTACAAATCAACACCAATTAGATCTATTTTGACTCTAGATATTTTTAACACTAGTGTACAGAGTTGACATTAAAAACTCTAAAAACTGTTCACTGCCACTCTTAGCAAAACAGTGTGCTCTGTACCTTTTGCAGAGTTACTACAACACCACAATAAATATTGTATCAAAATAACCCACAAGTTTAAAAATACACACCCTAAAAATCAATCAAATCAATATAGTATTCGCTAGTGTATATAAAAAGACATCTGACGCAATGTTTTAAGAGTATAAGTGTACTAAAATGTAAATTACACAGTTGATTTGGCAAACAAGTGGTTTTATTCAATATCTTACAATTAACACGAGACAATATAAAGCCAGTAAACTTTTTAAAATAAGTGACATGTTGGCAAAATATAGGCATTTCTGTCATCAGTATTGTATGAACACTATTTGTCAAATGGACTGTGGAAAGGCAATTCATTGAGGAAAAACACAGAATAAGGACCCATTGCTTCTTCTATCACAAATGAATGCAAATGATCATCCAAGCACACAGTATGGACATGGCTTGTTAAAAGAAAAACCTCCTCATCTTTATCAATCAAGTGAACAATTTTTTGAAAACTGGAATTTTAGATTCGACACCACTGCAAATATACATACCATTATAATACTCTGTGTCATAACTTTTTACCCAGGTGGTTGTGTGTCGTGACATCTTGGGACTTATCAGGATTACGAACCATTGATAATTGGAAAGTTGCCATAATTTTTATTTTGACTACGTTCTCATCTGAAGAGTGTTTCATTTCCGATATTGCCTCTCTGCACTCATCTCCAGTCAGCTGTTCTGGTTGAAAATGGTTCCCTCTCTGACAATGGGCCACTGGTGGTTTCAGATGATACAGGTCTGCCTTTTTCACCAACAAAAGTATTTCTCTGCCCCGTCTTTAAACACCAGGCTAGGTAACCAGTACCACATGAAGCGTCATAGAAATGCTCCTAAATAAAAACAATTTAATTGTCAAAATCAATACTGGATGGGTCAGCAAAAATATTATACGTGAGTTGTTTCTGGATATGTTAAATATTTCATCAAGTATAACTTAACTTTTTTTAGGTTATATACATGTATACATACTGTATATTTTTTTAATTGTTTGGTGTCCCAAATCGGCGCCCTTGTTTGCCTCTATGGGCAAACCTGTATGGTTCAGTAAACCTGACGAGTATAAAACAACTACTGAAAGTGACCCATTAAAACTATGATTAACAAAAACAACTTATACTTAAACTGACGGCAGCGACTAGGCACTGATTTTGGCGGTGTTTAACGTTACAACTCAAAAAATTGATTCTGATAGAGAGGCGCCTCAATATCTGCATATCCTTCCGCCCAAACAGTTACATTACACACAGTCACAGAGGCCACTTCCTATCCGGGGCCAGGGGGGAGTCGTGGTCAAAAGCATCAGCTCTGAGAACAAAGTGCAGTTTGGCCAATGCGGCGCAACCAGTAACACTTGGTGCTCCTCTTCCCTGACCTTGCACAGTGTCTGTGCAATGAGGCTGACTGGGGGGGAATGCGTACTTCCACTTGTCCCACGGCCAGCTGTGCATAAGGGCATCCGTGCTGAGGAGGGCCTCGGACAGTGAGTACCAAAGCCATGGGTCATGTCGTGGGAGGCGAACAGGTCTACCTGGGCCTGCCCGAACAGCATCCAAATGAGCTGGACAGCGTGGGGGTGGAGTCGCCACTCTCCGCAAGGCGTATATTGACAAGAAAACGTGTCAGCTGTCTTGTTCAGGTTGCCTGGGATGTGTGTGGCCCGCACGGAGCGGATCACCTGCTGACTCCAAAGGAGGAGGCGTCAGGCAAGTTGTGTTAGCTGTTGTGAGTTTACGCCACCCTGACAATTGATATACGCCATGGCTGTTGTGCTGTCTAGACGGAGCAACACGTGCCTTGTCCTGGTTGAGAGGCCGTAGCCTCCACAACTCTAGGCAATTGATATGCCAGCGAAGGCCCGTGCAACTCCCTGCTACTGCGTGCCCATTGCACACTGAACCCCACGTGCCTCGTAACCTGCCCAAGAGAGACCCCAGTCCGGAGGAAGGTAATGGATAACCAGGGGGTTAGGGTTCGTCGGCAGAGGGGTGTTATCACCATGCCCCTGTTGCAGATGTGCCACGCTCTCCTCTGAACTTGACCCTGTAGCCAGTGTTGAAGCGGTCTCATGCGCATCAACCAGAGGGGTATTCCCCCGCCGAGGACGCCATGTGTCACAGGAGCCTCTGAAACTGTTTCAGGGGGACTGCTGGCTGCCTGAAGTGTTACAGGCAGTTCAACACTGACTGGGCGCGTACTGCGGACAGTTGCCCGGACATGGTGAGTTCCATGCCGAGAAAGAGGATGCTTTGCACCGGGGAGAGCTTGGTCTTTTCTCGGTTGACCTGCAGTCCCAATCGATCCAGGTGCCGGAGCACAAGGTCCCTTTGTGTACACAACAGATCTCGCGAGTGTGCCAAGTTAAGTCAGTCATCGAGATACCCACACACCTTTTTCCCTGAGGTGAGAAAGCGCGGCTTCCACGATCTTTGTGAAAACCCGTGGGTACAGGGATAGACCGAAAGGGAGGACTCTGTACTGATATGGTTTTGAAGGGAACCCCGGAGGGAAGGTTGGCTCCGCCGACTTACCTGCCTGGCGGAACAGCTGCACGCACTGTCAGTTTGAGAGTGGTGGCGGGTGTAATATGTGTTCGACCTTACGTCTTGCCAAATCGTGAGGTCGGGTTGCTGAACACAGTCCAGTGGAGTGTGAGAGCGGATGCAAGGGACACACAGGGAGAATGGAAACTCTCTTTGTGAGTAAGTGGGCGCCAGGCGCTGAGAAGGGACCTGCAGCTCACGGCTGCCCGGGTAAGCATGGCTGACATCTCAACGTCTGCTTCCTCCTGAGCTCGACCCCCCCTTGAATGGGGGCTCGGAGTCTTCAACATCGGATGCCAACATGTCTCCCTCGATGCTGCGAGCGACATCCCATCATCGTCATGCATCCAAATACGTGACTTAGGATCCGGACGGTTTGCCACCATCGGTTGGGGAACGGTCAGAAGAGCGAGGTGGGGCGAGCGGTCTGTGAGCACTTGGCTGGCGAGTTTACGCTTGCAGAGGTCCCCATATCACTAATGCTACTAGCACTAGCGTACATCGGGGCCCTAGCCAGTGACATCACATCCCGTATAGCAAACGAAGTGGTGGCTGGTTTCCGGGAGAAGATAGCCACCCGTGACCGCAACTTCTGTATGACCATACAGTGCGGGCAAGATGCGTCCACGAAGGCTATCGTGTCTGTCACCCTCCTCGATGAGAGTGCCACACCCACGAGAACAGCAGGACATGCCAAGCTGGAGAATGCGCAGTCCTTGAAATGACTTTTTGGAAATTTCTCTGAACACCTCTGGAACCACCGAGACGCCCAGGGGAAGGTCGCTGCAGGATACGGAAGATCCGCTGCTCTACATCGTAGATCCGGCAATTTGCTTGAAGATTCTTAACACTAAATAGTGTTTCTACAATTTAATACTCAGGGGAAAGTTACTCTGTTTGGTGTTACCACAGTTTAGAACCGATGTAAAATGAACTCTCATTAGTGTTAACACTTCAGAAATGCAGAGTTTATTTACATTTTTAATAGTGTGAAATTATCTTAACCAGAGTAAAATTTGACCACTCATTTTGTGTTGTAAGTGTCTAGATTTCACGCTGTGGTATAAATGCTTTTCTCAGCTAGTGTAAAGTCAACTCTTACATAATCATTGTGAGTTTCGGTATAAAAATTACTATTACTTTTCCAAAAAAATCTAAGGACAGTAAATTATTCACTTAAAAACTAAACAATTACTGCTCTACATTTTGAAAATGTTTTCAAAACAACTTCACATTTAAACCATTTAGTAACCGTGAGGCTGAGGATACACTCACAAAAGACATTGCATGAAATGGCAATATGGCACTTTATGCAATGCAGAATCTGACTCCTCCTTACAGTTGGTCCACCTCCAGACATGCCCTCAGCAGACGATCCTTGTTCTGATGAGCAATAAAGCATTTAAGGTTAAAAGAACATAAAAGAATATACATCCATAATTATTTAAAACAGTTTCCTCTAAGAACAAATAAAGAGGTAACAGTTAGGAGATATGTAAAAAGACGTCAGGAGATTTCTCAATTTCATTCCGAACCTCCAAATGATGCTCATCGTTCCTTTGCCAAGCCTCTCTGTATTGTTTTTATCCTCCATGCAGAATACCCAGTGCTGCTCTCAACGTCGTAGTCATGCTCCTTAAGATAAAATACAAAAATATCTAAAATTTAAAAGCAAATAACAACTCAAGAGAAAAGTACCCCACCTGCCTTTACTATGGCTGTGTTAAGTCAAAACACATTTACATATACAGTGTAATAATTCATTAATTTATTTATTAATTAGATATTATTTATTAGAATGATCTTGCCTGTTCTATAAACACCATGCTCTGTGCTGTGTTTCACCTTTCTGTTCTTCCTGTTTTCCCCTGTAAAGCTGCTTTGGAACAATGCACATTGTGAAAAGCGCTATATAAATAAACTTGAATTGAATGAGAGAGAGATTTTTAAACTATGATACTTACACAGCCATTTTTGGTGTAAGGATCGCAGAGATAAGGGAACAAACCCACAATTCCTCTGCCACAGTTTCTTTCACCTGCCTTGGTGGTGATGTACTGCATAATAATAAAAAAAGAAATCGTCTTTATTCTAGGTTTACGAAACAAATAAATAGAACTATAAGAGATCACATTTACTACTTAAATTATATTACTAGTTCTTTTCTGTCATGTCAGATGCTAGGATGTTGACCATTGTCCTCCTTGTGTCATCCACCAAAGACTTGGTTCGGTGGTATTTATTTATTATTCGGTCACCACCAGGTTTCTGGACAAGAATGGATTCCCTATTTTTTCAAGATAATTTCAAACAGTCTTTTGAACTTTAATAATAGAAATTTTAAATTGATTTTATTTTTTTCATATAGATTGATCAGTCTCAACAGTCTCCTGCCCACCTTTTTAGCTTCTTCATCTAGCCTCTTTCGTTTACTGGTAGAGCGTTCTTCAAAAATGAGTGTGTCCTGTGAGTAGAGTTAGAGGATGAAGACAGACTTTTCTGACTGCACAGGAGAGACTTGAGAGGCAGATTTGGTTAGATATTGGGGGAGGAATCGTCATGATGCTAATAAATAAGCATTGAGAAATGTTCTATTAAGTAAGGTAATAAATAGATACCTTCACCATGTGTTATTGTGAGAATTCCAACTAAGGGATCTTCGACTACATCCTCAAAAACATCATCCACCAAAAGCTGAAAAAGATATGCAAATTATTGAGAAAGGTAATGTTCAGTAACTTACTGATAACTTTGAACATCAAGGCACATGCAACATTACTTACCAGCAGACAAAAATGCATCCAGAGTCAGCTCAGTTATTTTAACAAATCTTTGGGTAGGCCTTGGATGACAGGAAAAAAGGTTTAGTGCCCAACATATAATGATCTTACAAAAATTCAGCTGAAACTGCTCGCGTGGTAAATCACAGTATTTGCGATTAGAAAGGGTACAATGTAGCAAAGAAACTAGAAGTATGTTTGAATTACAAGTAGTTTTGACATCTGTATCGAAATTTAAAGATAAACTCAAAAAAGACCAAAGTACCTCACTCATAGAGTTGCAAATCCATTAAATTTGCAATAGATAATTAGGAAAAGTATTACAAAACGTTAATTCTGCAATAATATGGGCTATGGAACGACAAATATATTTCTGCAATCGGTTTCATGTTTAAGACTGAGGTCCTTATGAAAAACATTGACTTTCAAACTACGTTACTTACACTAGAACAAACATGTTCCGATCAGTTCATGTAACCTAATCGTTTATGTCTAACAGCATTCACATAAAATTGTCATTCGTGATTACGAAATTATTATGAAAACGCATTTGAAACAAGCGTTACCGCCTTACCCACACAGCACTTTCTTCTGTTTTAATGGTGGTAGGTACAGTTTCGCGCCATTGAACAGAGATAACACAAATCTCATAGCGCCATCTATGCTACTTCAATATAACGACAAATATGATGTCTAACAATTGTTGGCGACATTAAAAAGATATAGTTACTGTTTAAATAAAATTACAACATTTATTATAACCATATTCTTTTCTGTATCGAACGTCATAAAATATATTGAAATTCAACAAAACATCATTAAGCGAACTAACGTTACATCTTTTTAGTATTCATATTTAAGTAAACTTAAATAAAAGAGACAATGGCCACAGCTAGACCCAAAACATAGCCATTTCGACCTTCCAATAGACACGTTATATGACGTTAGGTACTTAAAAGATTTAAAACTAATGCACAGCGCACAGCAAGCTAAGGCAACAGATAAAGTAATCAAGTAAGACTATTGACAATTTAAGCTTTATCATTACCATGATGACAAAAAAAAATTCTTCAACGTATGCACTTGCCTCGGGATTGGTTAAGTGAAGTTTAGACCAACCAAACTCGCAAATGTCATCAAACTACTTTCGGTGCAGTAATATTAGCACATGTATTCACATAATCATAAAAGAGAACACATAAAAGAGCTTACCTTTTGATCCGAGGAATGAGAAAATGGCAACGACCAAAAACGTCTTGGTTACATATGTAAGCTCAGTTCCCTGATGGAGGGAACAAGACGTTGTGTCGAGAACGACAGATGGGGTTCGCCCTTGAGAACAAATCAACTCTGACTACTATAGAAAAGGCCAATGAAATTTGGCGAATGAAATTTGCATGCCGGACTCCGCCCCCGGATATCCGGTATAAAAGGAAGCCGGTGTGCAGCATTCACTTACCTTTTGTTCTGAAGAGCCTGAGAGCCTCTCCGACTGCAGCAGAATACGATACGTGTTCGTGGCATAAGGGACACAACGTCTCGTTCCCTCCATCAGGGAACTGAGGTTATATACGTAACCAAGACATTCCCTTTCTGTCGGTCTCTCGACGTTGTTTCGAGAACGACAGATGGGGTTGGCTATGGAAAACGCCACAACGCTGTATCGCGCCACAATCTCTAGCGAAGCGACGGTAACAAGCCTGGGTGTGTCAGCTCGATGCTTTCGCGAAACTGTAACCTTCCAGTGTGGTTGTCGGGGGGTTCCAAAGCTTTCTTGGAGAAAGATGGGTACAGTCCTGACCGGTAACCTTTCACGGACGGGCCCTTAGCTCTCTACTGGCGAGAGGTTTACACCGGGTAAGCGCGACTCTTAATCAGAGAAGCGCTGCAGAGGCCACCTCCTACCCGTGGGGAGGAATATGGTGGATATAGGTATGGTCTCGTCCTTGGAAGAGAACGCATGGAACGTGCGGACTGGGTAGTTAACCGCGAGGTGGAGGTCCACCTGGGGAAGCTCATGGGTTACCAGGAGTGGGAACCATTCTCATGAGGATATATCAGACGGAACAGCCCACGGAGGGGGTGTTACAGACGTCCGGTAGCACTTTGTCCGGTTAGATCTATCTGTGATAGCTCACATGGTATCCCGGCCTAAGGGGGAAGGCTGCTCTGCCCAGCCAGCCCCCCAGGGGGTGCTTGCTTAGTGATGGATGGAATGCCTATTCTTAACCAGTGTCTGGGTAAGAAGGGAGGTTGGTGAGGTACCAGTTTCTTAGCCATGTGTTTGGGTAAGAAGAAAAAGGTAGATAGCACACTAACCCAACCTGTTAGAGGGTGGAAAGGTGCTTTCGCAGGCATACGCCCCCCCGGATGCCAGTCCTACATGTCGCCACGCAGGACGTGGGCTGACACCGGGTTTACGCGAAGGTTTTTAACCCTTGCGAAGGTGTTTGGGTGTAGCCCAACCCGCAGCTCTACAGATGTCTGCTAGAGAGGCGCTTCTGCCAGTGCCCAGGAGGTGGCTAAACTCCCTGTGGAGTGAGCCCTCACTGCCAATGGGCATGGGAGATTCTGAGATCGGAATGCCGTCGTAACGGCTACCACGACCCAGTGCGCCAGCCTCTGTTTGGAGACAGACTTCCCCTTCTGCTGTCCTCCAACAGACACAGAGCTGGTCAGAGCTTCAGAGCTCTGTGTCCACGTACTGGACACAACACTGATCGGGTTGGGTCTTCCTCCCCTATGGGGAACGCCTGCAAGTTCACCACTTGGCCCCGGAGGGAGTAGTGGGAACTTATTGGGCACGCATCCGGGCCTGGGTCTCAAGATAACGTGAGAGTTTCCAGGGCCGAATTTAAGGCAATCCGGGGACACGGAGGATGCTCGGTGGTCCCCTACCCTCTTGATGGGGGTGAGCGCCGTCAGGAGGGCCGTCTTACTCGGTGAGGAAGATCGGAACCTCCGAGGAGCTCTTTGGGGGCACTGAGGCTCCCAAGGACCACTTAGGGTCCCAAGAGGGTATGGAGCGGAGATGAGGCGGATTCCACCCTCTTGCGCCCCTTAGGAACCTGGTGACCAGGTCGTGTTGCCCTAGAAACTTTCCACAGACTGAGTCGTGATGAGTGGCAATAGCGTCTACATACACATTCAGTGTGGAGGGGAGATGTTAGTCTCCAGTTTCGTAAGAAGGAAAACACAATCCTGATCGAACACTTCAGTGGGTCTTTCTCATTGAGAGAGACACCAGGACGAGAAGAGGCGCCGTCTAGAGGCGTGTAACCGCCTAGTAGATGGGGCCCTTGCCTGGGTGATGGTCTCTGCCATGGAGGGGGAGTAGCCATCTCAGGATCTTCTCGTCCCGTCTAGAGACCATACATGGGTGTTCCGGAGGTCTGATCTGGGATGCCAGAATGTGTCATTCCCCTGATAGAGCAGGTCATCTTCAGGGG
Organism: Triplophysa bombifrons; assembly: GCA_029783895.1. Classification (NCBI taxonomy): domain Eukaryota; kingdom Metazoa; phylum Chordata; class Actinopteri; order Cypriniformes; family Nemacheilidae; genus Triplophysa; species Triplophysa bombifrons. The sequence goes on from CM056466.1 coordinate 17,810,728, forward strand.
AATGGTTCAGGGGGAGTCCGGAATCCGCGTGAGAATCCGGACGGTATGACACCGCCGGTTGGGGAATGTTCAGAAGAGCTAATCGGGGTGCGATCGGCCCGTGAGCACTTGGCTGGCGGGTTTACGTTCGCAGAGTTCCCCATATCACTAACGCTGCTAACGTGGGTGGTCATCGGGGCCGTAGCCACAGATGTCACAGCCCAGGTAGCAGACGAAATGGTGGCTAGTTCCCGTAGGAAGACAGCCACCCGTGACCGCATCTTCTGAATGACAATCTGCCCGCAGTGCGGGCAGATTGATTGAATTCGTTCTGTTCGTAGTCATGAGCGAAGGCTCTGAAGAACAAAAGGTAAGTAAATGCTGCACTCCGGCTTCCTTTTATACCGGATATCCGGGGGCGGAGTCCGGCATGCAAATTTAATTTGCCAAATTTCATTGGCCTTTTCTATAGTAGTCAGAGTTGATTGATTCTCAAGGGCGAACCCCCATCTGTCGTTCTCGACACAACGTCGAGAGACCGACAGAAAGGGAGCTTCTGTAACTGCTCTATTCTTCTCAAAGGTTGCTTGAGGGGAGGGGCTTAAGAGTGTAAAGTTAACATCTCAGAATTTTACTCTGGTAATTTTCACCAACACTAGGGGGCATCTTTCACCATCTGTTATTAAGTTGACTCCTTAAGGGTAAATATAGAATAACACTGCTTGATTAACTCTGCCGATTTTACTGTGTGGTCTCTGACATAAATGTTATTAGAAGAACCCAGATGCAGGCAGACGGTGGTGAAGGGGTTTTAACACAAATATATTATTACACAAAACGGGATCAAATCAAAACCCACGATGTATTAACAACAAACAACAAACAACTAACAATTAACAATTAACAACTAACAACTAACAACTAACAATTAACAATTAACAATTAACAATTAACAATTAACATTTAACATTTAACATTTAACATTTAACATTTAACATTTAACAATAACTACAGCGCACAACACGGTAAGACAACGACGCTCACAAGGCACAGGTACATACGAGTACATACAACACACGAGCACAGGACAATAGACACAAGAATGTTTTATAGGGAAGACAGACAAAGGATAATTAACAGGGACAGGTGTGGGAAATCAAACACTCAAGGAAAGCTAATGAGGAAACGAGATGGCGGTAACAGAGACACAGACTGGAGAGAGAGTATAGCAATCACCATCTCTCCCTCCACGCATAACCTAAGTCTATGCCATGTCTCCGCCCCAAGACCAAGAATAGACATGACATGATAGCGGAATCATGAGAAGCTCTACCAAGATTAATAGCTTTTAACAAATGCATTATGCAACTTGTCTTCCAACCTACCCTCCAATGAGGTTTACTTAATTAGTGCATCCATTGACAGTAGGCAAAACTTTCACCTACCGTCATCATAAAATCATAAATAAGGGTTTAATTTTACAATGAAGACATGTATTGGGGTGCGATGAAAAAAGCAGTTACTACCGAGGTCAAAAATCAGTATATTGTGTAAACGAAGTGGGGTGTGGTAAGCTCCCTTGATTACTACGCATTTGGACTGTAACTTATTTTCCTGTGATGAACCTGCTTAAGCACGTTGCCATGCTTTACAACCAAGCAAACACAGTACATTCTGATGACGCAGCCAAGTCCTTACGACGTCTTGGCAAACTTCCAATACTTCAAATTTTGCTAACGGAAATGTCCTTGTCCATGTCCTCAAATAACATGTGAATTATTCCCATGGAGAAGGTTGCAGCGACATGATATACTGGTCTTCTGATAACCCGGACACTGGTCATTTATTAATGAATCTGGTCATTTATATTTATTATGTTATAACAATATAAATGGGAGACACTTTAGAAAACTGTTTCTTACTTAATGTGTAACTAAGAAGGAATAACTGCAGATCTAATAGGTAATTCCTCATTAATCATGATATCTGCTCTATTAACTACTAAGGAAGATGTGTTAACTAATTAGTATGGAGTAGCATTTTAAAAATTTGGTAAGTAACAGTTAATTTAATCAATAGCTTTCTTAAAATGCAACAAATAATGTAATATTAACATGGTTTCAAAGATTTTGCACAGTGTCTGATTTAGAAGTAAAACTGGATTAGTTTTGACTACTTTTATCCAATAGTGGAGCACATTAATGAAAAATCGTTCACTTTGTGGTACAAGCGCCAAATTTGGTACACAAGTGCTTTTGGACCTACTATCTCATAAAAGTACGTTGCCCACTTGAACAAACAAAGTGGCCACCATTTTTCAAGATGGCCGCCATTCGAAGTGGTTTGAAACAGCGTTTGAACTATATTTTGATTGAATAGTCCTATTCTTATGGTTTATACATTGAAATATGTGTTTTTGCACATGAGAAATACAACTCTGCATTTAGAAAATCAAAATTATTGAATATTATGATGATACAATGCGAATTAAATGAAAAAAAACACTCACAAACAAAGACATTAGTTTCACTTAAAGCTTTTGGACCTGTAAGCTACTTGTAGGGGAGGCCACGTAGAGGCTGTCTTTGTCTCCCCCATTTTTTTTTTTTTTTTGTATATGCTATTTTTTTTTTTTTTTTTTTTTAGATAACGGTATAAAAACACAGAAAAGGTGTCAAAGCATAGGCTGCATGTTTTACGATCCAGAACTTGAATCAACATAACTTAAAAAATAATAATACAAATATCCAACTCAAACATTCAACTTAAACTTGGTTTTTCTATTTTCTTAGCCCTCACATGCACAGGCACACAACTGTGTGCACTTCAGGCCAAAGCGATAGCATTTGCATCGTCCTTGGCATTCAGTCTTGCAGCCACATTTTGTCAACTGCTCACAAGTCTGAGCAATGGGTGGAAGGGTTGTCCAGAGAACTTGCCAGATCTGACCATCTTTTTGCCAGCCCCAGTTGGCAGGACTTTCAGTTTGCATTTTGCACACTGTTGCTTGGCCCCATATGCAGGCAGCTTGGAAAGCAGACCGTTTCACATGCTGAACGAGGGATGCGCTTGTTGGTGGAATGGCAATCATAAGACCCTTGCTTCCGAGCAAACAAGTCCGGTCTTGCCTCATCAACCTTGCATGTAGTACTTTGCTTGTCATACATGGTGATGACAAACTTCTCAAGGATGTTGAGGTCTGCATCTTCTATGATAGGTGGGTATTGGCTGAGCTTTTTGAAGACAGGACTAACTTCAGGGCAAACCTCCCATGCTTGCCATGCACTTTTCTTGCTTTTACCACGGAAAGCTGACACAACATCGCAGCCAGTGAAGGCATGGAAGAACAGCATGCCACTGGATTTCTCTGGGCCAAGATTCACCACCATATCATGAATTGGCAACCACCTAATGAGAAGCAGTTTTGTTGCAGCTTAAGAATCAACTGGAAATCGTAGGTGAAAAATCGATCATTTGTGTTTAATAGTCTGACGCGGTTTCGTTTCCTTTGTTTGCGTCCACTGAGTCACGCGCTGTTAGTTTGCATTTGTTTGCGTGTTAATATTCGGAGATTTGGAAGGCGTGTCCTGCTGAATTCAATTACGTGATTGAATAGGGTATTTAGTGGGATTGTCCACCGCGTGCTGCGGTCGCGTGCTGCCCTCATCGCGTGAAGACCGAAGAGAGTAAAGACCATCGACTCGACCTGTGCGACTCCACCGAGCAAAGACACAGACAAGGCACTTGAGTATTACTGTTTTGCACTTATTTCATTGCACTTTATCTATTATCTTTAATTGTCTTGTGCAGTCCTTCTTTTTTTTCACTATGTGTTCTCAAATCTACACTGTCGTTACATCTCGTACACCAACGGTAACCCGCAGAAGGCCACGCATGGCTAATGCTAACAACCTCCGTACTCTTTCAGCATCCAACAATACCTCTACTACCTTTCCTATTGGTTTATGGAACTGCAAATCCGCTGTAAACAAGGCAGATTTCATCACAGCTATTGCTAAACATTCTGGTCTTTCTCTTCTAGCACTTACTGAAACCTGGATCAAACCAGAGGACACTGCCACACCGGCTGCCCTCTCTAATAACTACACTTTCTCCCACAGCCCACGCTTATCAGGGAGGGGCGGAGGAACCGGTCTACTTATTCCTAACGACTGGAAATTTAACAAGCTGGCACCCTCATGCAACAACACCGCCTTTGAGTTTCATGCTGTCACTGTCATCCACCCTGTTAAAACACATGTTGTAGTTATCTATCGCCCCCCAGGGCACCTTGGACTCTTCTTGGAGGAATTAGATACACTTCTGTCATCATTCCCCGAGGATGGTACTCCTCTGGTGGTACTTGGAGACTTCAACATCCACCTAGAAAAACCACAGGCTGCTGATTTCAACAACCTGACTGCGTCGTTTGACCTCAAGCGAGTCCCCACTTCAGCAACCCATAAGTCCGGTAATCAACTTGATCTCATCTACACACGCTATTGCTTCACCCATCACTCCCAGGTTACCCCACTGCACACGTCGGATCATTTCCTCATCACTCTTGATCTCGACTTAACTTCTCCAGACACAACACATTCCTGCCCACTGGTCACATTCCGACGCAACCTACGATCTCTCTCTCCCTCCCGCTTATCCTCTGCAGTCTCTGCTACTCTCCCACCCCCTAAACAGTTCTCTCTCCTTGATGCTAACACCGCCACCCAAACCCTTTGCTCCACACTAACCTCCTGCTTAGAAATCTTATGCCCTCTAAGATCTAGGCCATCTCGTGCATCTCCTTCTGCCCCCTGGTTATCTGATGTTCTCCGTGAGCATCGCGTCTCTCTCAGGTCTGCTGAGAGAAAGTGGCGCAAATCAAAAGAACCCACTGACCTCTCTCTCTACCAGTCTATTCTCTCTTCCTTCTCAGCGGATGTCTCCTCTGCGAAAACCCAATACTACCACACTAAAATTAACAACTCTCCTGACCCTCGTACTCTCTTTAAAACCTTTTCCGCTCTCCTTTGCCCGCCCACCCCCCCCCCCCTCCATCAGACTTAACAGCTGACGATTTTGCATCGTTCTTTGTAAAGAAAACGAGCACCATCAGCAATCAATTCTCTGCGCCACCATCTCTTGATCACAGTCAATCCCCAGACACATGCTTGTTCCCCTCCTTCTCCCTCCTATCTGAAGAGGAAGTTTCAAAGGTAATTTCTTCTAACCATCCGACTACCTGCCCTCTAGATCCCATCCCCACACATCTCCTCCAGGCCATCTCTCCATCGGTTGTTCCCTCTTTGACTCACATTATCAACTCGTCTCTCACCACTGGCACATTTCCTACACTCTTCAAAGAGGCCCGTATTACCCCACTACTAAAGAAGCCTACTCTTAATCCTGCATTGTTAGAAAACTACAGACCGGTATCCCTACTCCCCTTCGCTGCGAAAACTCTAGAATGTGTTGTATGTAACCAGCTCTCATCCTTCCTCGCCCAGAACAACCTCCTGGACAGCAACCAGTCTGGGTTCAAGAGCGGTCACTCCACTGAGACTGCGCTGCTCTCTGTCATTGAAGCCCTGAGACTGGAAAGAGCTTCCTCCAACTCATCTGTTCTCATCCTACTGGATCTATCTGCCGCCTTCGACACTGTTAACCATCACATCCTCCTGTCCACTCTCAAGGCTATGGGGGTCTCCGGAATGGTGCTACAATGGTTCAGGTCTTACCTCTCAGGTAGGTCATTTAGTGTATCTTGGAGAGGTGAGGTGTCTGAGTCCCAACATCTTGACACAGGTGTTCCTCAGGGCTCAGTGCTTGGTCCGTTGCTATTCTCTGTTTACATGACATCCCTAGGCTCTGTCATTAGGAAACATGGCTTTTCCTATCACTGCTATGCGGATGATACACAACTCTACCTGTCTTTTCGCCCTGACGATCCGACTGTCTCTGCACGCATCTCAGCTTGCCTAGCCGACATCTCACTCTGGATGAACGGCCATCACCTATAGCTGAACCTTTCAAAAACAGAACTGCTTGTAATCCCGGCTGATATAAAGACTTATCACAACCTTTCCATTCAACTGGGCTCATCAACCATCACACCTTCCAGAAAGGCAAGAAACCTGGGAGTGGTGATCGATGATCAGCTCAACTTCACAGATCAAGTTGCCAGCACCGCCCGGTCCTGTAGATTCATCCTCTACAATATCAGGAAAATTAGACCATTCCTATCGGAGCATGCTACGCAAGTCCTAGTACAGGCTCTAGTCCTGTCCAGACTGGACTACTGCAATGCACTACTGGGAGGACTTCCAGCTTGCACAACCAAACCTCTACAGATGATCCAGAATGCTGCGGCAAGAGTTATCTTTAATGAACCGAAGAGGCCACACGTCACTCCTCTACTCATTAAGCTACATTGGCTCCCTATAGTCGCTCGCATTAAATTCAAGACTCTGCTCCTGGCTTACAAGACCACGACTGGTTTGGCACCACCTTATCTTCACTCACTAATGCAGACATATGTACCCGCCAGATCCTACGATCTGCAAACGAACGGCGTCTTGTGGTGCCATCCCATAAAGGTAAAAAATCTCTCTCGCGCACCTTCTCCGGATCTGTTCCACCTATGTGGAATGATCTGCCTGCTGCTACAAGATCTGCAGACTCTGTAGCCATCTTTAAGAAACGCCTGAAAACACATCTCTTCCGCCAACATCTGACATCTGACTGATCTGTTCTGACTCAACTCTCTTCTCTACTCTTTTCTTCTCTTCTTTAAAAAAAAAAAAAAAAAAAAAAAAAAATGTATGAATGATTCTGTATACTGTGTTGGACTATATGAACCTTATTTTTGATTGCACTTATGCTTTTGTTGTACTTATGATGTCCTAATTGCTTCCATTACCTACCCCACTTGTAAGTCGCTTTGGATAAAAGCGTCTGCTAAATGACTAAATGTAAATGTAAATGTAATGGACTGACCCTGGCCAAATTCTATCCAGATCTTTTCCAAGCCTGCATCCTGAAGAGTCGCAAAAACATTGACTGCAACCACAAGAATATCTGTGTCGCATGCCTTTATCAACACAGACTTTATCTGTTGCTTGGCTGCATGAAGAGCATGTGTGAAGATTCTGGAGTCAGCTTCTTCGTGGTTGCAAGGCCTTAAACCTTCAAGGCTGATGGGTTTGTTTGTAAGAGCCTGCTCTCCTTTGGTCACAACTACGACATTGTCAGGACACAAGGTAACTATCTTCTCTGCTAGGAACCCAAAGAGTTCAGTCTTGTTTTCATTGTCTCGCAAGAAGCTTTTCCAGTTGGGCGGTAGTTTGGTTTTGTCGGTCACTCTACGTCGACCTCCCCTACCTCTGTTTGACCTTGTTTCAGCCTTCAGGCTTGAAGTCCAGTAGACATAAAAAATTATGTCTGTTCGCTCATACTTTGATGAGTATGCCTGGATCTTTGGAACTACATCTTGGACAGCATATTCCTCAAAGGTCTTTGATGTCTTTGGAGACAATGAATACACAAGAGAGGAACCATCAATGATAATAGCACCACATTCTGGTTGTTTGTCAGGAGGAGAAATGGTAGCTTCCAAAATGTTTGCAAGCTGAGACTTCTGGCCGTAGTAGAGTTTCCCTGTGTCACTCAGTGCTGCAGGGAAAGACTGATTCTCATGCTTAAAGAACTCAAGCAGGTCACACTCTCGTGATTGGCAGGATATAAAGAGCTGTGAGAACAGGCGACAGTCATCTTTGAGTACCTGCTTCTTCATGTCACTGCAAGCTGAAGCTGCTTCTTGGTGAAAGAAGTCAACTTTGTTCTTTTTAATCGGCCTATAGAAGGAAGTCTCATCACCCAGACCATTGAAAAAGTCTCTGAAGGCAACTTGACCTTTCTCCAAGTGAGTTCTTACAAGCTCAGCAGCACTGGGATGTGCAATGTTTTTTGTGTCCAATGTGAGCAGATCTTTGGACTCTTCCTGAAAAGGATTACCCAGATCCTTCATCACAGCAAACAACCTCTGGACCTTGTCAGTGAAGGACTTCTGAGACTGACGAGTCTGCTCATGATGCCTGATATCTTCAGTTGCTTCATTGACCTCAGATGCCAACTCATACTGGTTGACTAACTGGCTAACTTCTGGTCCAGACACCATCCACCGCCTCAGTGCAGATGGATCCTCAGTAACTCCAATGGCACCACCATCACCTTTAACAACTGCATTAGCCTGCTCGTGAGCTTGGTCAATGGCTATGCCTGAGAACTCCCTGTGAGTCTTGTGGACCACAAACTTTCCCAGCTGAAATTCATTGAAAATCTGAGGGTGAGTTTGCTCCAAAGAAACCATGTCTCTGAGGTGAATGGGGAGCCATCCAGCATAGTTCACATTGTTGTTTGCAAAGAAGAAGGGGATTAGAGCAGACAGTGCTTGACAATACAAGTTGAAGTTAGCCTCTCTGAAAGACCTGACCAGCGAGAAAATCACCAATTCCATTGACAACACAAGCTCCCAGAATTGAAACTGAGGACTCTCCTTCCTGCACTTCTCACACCAGTCATTGAAATTCAGCGCTCCATCATTCTGTTCTGCACAATGGTACTCATATGCTTCCTTTCGGAGCATGTACAGACAGCATGCTGTAACTTGGTGCATGTGGCGTGTTCTTGTGACACTTGAGGCAGAAAGAAAGGAGTCAGCTGTTCCTGAAGAGGCCACCACAGCCTCCACAAGAGCACCTGTCCACCCACTACTCTGAAGCAGGGTCCCAAGTGATCTGAATGCAGCCATCTCTATGTGGAGACCGCCAAACATTACAACAAATTTGTCCTCACCATACAGGTCAGGCCAGTGCTACTGGACTTGTTTGGCAATAGAATAAATAGGCTGGTCTGCAGTTATCACAGGGACCTGACCAGGGTTGAGGTGTGCAATAGCATCCCTGACTTTGTTCATGGTATGCCTCACTGTGGCAATAAAATGGGCCTCATCGCGATGAAGGGGGAAGAGTGAGGTAATGCTCACATCAAATGCAAGACCTCGCTTCTTCTCTGCATGGTGAGCTGACCAAGTGATGTTAACCTCATCATCTACATCTTGTGTTAGGCTAACCTTCTGCAGCCATTCATATTCATTTGTCAGGAGGAGAGTTGGCAGAGATGCATATGTGACATTGCCCTTTGGAGGAGATGGCTTCTTTTTTGTGAAGAAAGCAGGGTGGACATTTGTATAGGAATCAGGAAGTTCCGGGACTTTCTTTACACTGCTGTTCTTAATAAGAATTGGTTCTCGAACTTCGCCTTGATTTTCTGATGATGCATGTTGGAAGATGGAGATGCTGGTTCCATGAAATGATGAAGTCGCAGTTGTAGATGAAGGATTGTGATCGATGTTATCCATTGCACTTGTGCAGAAGAGGCCTTTTCTTAGTTTGGGGGGACAAACCAGACCTTCTTCAATGTATCTGTTTACAACTGCATCTCCCAACTGAGCAGATATGTCAAGTACTCGATTATAAGGAATACTAAGACCATGGTCATGCAGCATTTCCACAAGGTGTCTCTTTCTGGTCTTAGCATAAAGAGACATCCCTATATAGACCGGAAATGGGGTTTCCCTGTCTCTGGAATGCCTTTGTGTGGCAGCACATTCTTTGCACTTGGCAAAGCAGTTGTATTGAAGGAGCTGAGCCATTGCCAGATCATTTGTAGTCGCTCCAAATTTCAGCTGAGATTTTATATCTGCCCCATGTTCAATCATACAGACAAACTGAAGTAGAGCTGGAGGAAAGGAATCGTGCACTGAACTCTCATAGAGATTGCCCTCAAACTTAGACTTGTGATTCACCATGTGCCTGCGCAATATCTGGGCAGCTTTGGCCAGAATAATGGCATCAGCATCGGATGACGCTTCTGACAAGACTGGACATCTTTTTCAAATGCCAGAAGTATATCTCGCCCTTTCTTGTAGGCTACAAGTCCAGGTATCCCTGCCAAAAGCCTTTCTTTCAGTCGGGTCGCATTCACATCAGGTAGGTCTGTCCCAAACTGCTTAAGTCTCTCCCTGTAAAGATTAACCAATTCAGCAAGTCGGAACACAGAAGGCCCATCACTGTTTTTTTTTTTGCCTCAATGACATAGGTCAGAAGTTCAGAGAACACCAAATGAAAGGCTTCCTTTTCTTGAGACGACTGGATTTTTTCTTGTTTTTCCGCTTTAATGTGTGCCCTCTCTCTGTGATACAGGTCCGTTAAGCAAGACCAGTGGTATTTAAGTTCTAGGACCACCACATCTCCGCCACTCAATAATGCCAGGAGCTTTCCGTCATTAAGGTTACGAGCACATTCATTGAGCCTCTCATTCAGCTGCATGGTCATGGCTTGTCGCATCTCTGATGTTGGTTCCATCTTTTCGTATAAGAAACACTGCTGTACTTCAGTGCTAGCCCTTCAAATTTTTTGATGTCCTTCACAAGGATCATTTTGAGTTTCAGCTGCTCTTTTAGTGGCACGCTTGAGTTTGTAGTTGCTAAACATTTTGCTAAACAATTTTGGTGATATATTCCACCGTTTCGCCTCAATGTATCCTCAATGCCACCTCCATCATCCAATCTGGATGTGTCTAACCTGATGGGCAACAGGTTGATTGCCTGAAATAGAGGTATGTTTTTGGCTATAATGGAATAGCCGTCAGAACTACACTCATAACGGGTAGGGGGAGACTTCAATGCTGCTTTTGTATCTGTCTGACAGAGGCAACACTTGCTCCAGTCAGTTTTAGTAGCACAACTCAATGGATTATCGGCAGACATCTTATACAGTTGAAGGTCGAGGGATTATCCTTTTACCACCCAAACATACAAAATATCATAGCACATTGGAATATGGGATGCAACTAGGTTCAAGTATCTGGTGCCCTACACCTAGCTCGATCGTTCATCCAGTGCCATAAATCCCGTGCGATCTGTACACCATCCAGGTAACTAAAGCCCCGTTACCCTTGGCTCGGCTATCCCGCGCTTGCACATCCTGTCAATTCAGGTGCGGCTATCTAACTACAATACTACAACTAACTAAACTTCTAGTTGAGTCTATACAGGGGCTTATTAGATAGCATTTGGGACACTAAAGTATACTACAACTACAGTGAGTACACCACTACAACAGTTAGTAAACTACAACTAAAGTTAGTACACTACAAGCTGACACTGAACCCCATGCTGAGTCTCACAGCAGTGATGTCACCAGTGTGCCCTGGTTGTGCTTTGACATCACTCTTATAAAAAATTACTAACCAATAAATGTTGACCACAGAATTTTAATGAATTATCATTAGTACTTTTATTTCAGTAAAGAACGCTTGTGTTGCTGTATGTGTGTGTGTGTGCGTGTGTGTGTGTGTGTGGTGAGTGACAGTCAAAAGTTTGGACACATTTTCACAAATGATTCACACAAAAAACACATCCCTCAGAATTCTGCAGATTTTCACTTAAGATCATTGCAGAAAACTGAAGAAAAAACGCGAAAACGCTACTTTTTAGTCATTTAATAGCCATTATCTTGAAAATTGGTGGCCAAATTGGAATTCAATTGACACCATCGAGTTATTCCAGTCATAATACATTCATTTTGATGCTTGGATCATTAACATTCTTCTGTTAATTCAAGTTCTACCTCGAAAACCTTTTTTTGGCGTTTGACGAGGCGGCCATCTTGAAAACTGGCGGCCCTCTCGGATTTTCAGCTGGGCAACGTACTTTTATTAGAAGGTATGTCCTGGACATCATTTGTACCAAATTTGGTGCTTGTACCATGAAGTGAACGATTCGGCTCAAAAATGGACTTAAGCAGCCCCACTATAACCAGCCCTTGTGTGTTTGTAGAACAAAGAACAAGGCTTATTCAGCATGCTTGATTTATAATAAATCCTGCAGTGATCAGTTTGCTCATTTTTATCTTTTTGCAGCCTGTAAAAATAAATCTCAGATTCTTGCCTTTCATTGTGTACAATCAATTACATAACTTTTGCATGTTTTAATAGAGTACAGATAGTGGCAAGCACTGCTGCATTCCGTCTTGCTGCCACTCAGTGGGCATGACTCGTATGATGATCGCCATGTGCAGTTAACATCACGTGGACGCCAACATAATGTTAGGGTGAAACAAGATCAAATGTTACTTCCGTCCATAACTAAATATTACTTTGTTTACTACACAAATTAAATATATAAAGAAGATATAAAATGTTTGAATCATTCATTTAATATGTTATATATTAATTTTATTATATTAAATTAAACTACTCAACAATTAAACGGTTACCAGCTTCGCGTCCCCTAACAACACCCCTTAGCTGTTTTAAAATGCACTGTAACCCACTGCTTCTTTTGGCTAATTGCTTTAGTAAGTCCCTTTGGGTACAAGCGTCTGCCAAATGCATATACATATAAATGTAAATGCATCCATTTGAAATTAAACGTCTACGTCAATTCTCTAGCATATACTGTATGTAGGGTTGGGTATCATTTTAATTTCAGCGATTTCATTTCCGATTCCGATTATGCTTATCGAATCCGGCTGTTAACGATTCTCTGTTCCGATTCCAATATTTTTGGGGGAGCGAAAAAAATTGCAAATAGCCTACTAAATGAAAACAGTTTTTATCTTTTATTCTTGTCACATTTAGGCTTTAACTGTTAACTGTGACAATTCGTCAAATAATTAAATAAACAACAATTCAATTAAGGAATAATCAGAAGCAATTACAAACCCAAACTACTTAAGTACAATACAAAAATACAACATAAAATATATAACTTGCAGCTGCTAGATCGTCCATTATCTAATCAATAATTTGTGAATAAAATACTAATTCATTTTTAAAAAGTGATTGATTGAACGAATAATTAAAATGAATATCATTTAAAATAAACTAGAACATTTTGTCCTGTTGCTTCCAGGATGTATTTAATTGTGATCGCTATTTTAAACAAAACTGATTTGTCTTTTCGTCTCTATCTGTATTTTTTACTTGAGTGTGAGACGCTGCTATTGGTGCTAATAGCTTTATGTTATCCCATGAGTTGTAGCAGTTGGACGCGAGGCTGAGAGACTTAAACACGGTGCATTTTTTCAGATTAATGATGCGTTTCATCGTATAAGAGGTACTTCCACCTTTTAAGGAAATACCTTTACCACACGTATTGCATGCGGCAATGCTATTATCCTTTTTCACAAAGTTTTACCAAACTATTTAACGTTTGCTCCGTTTATAGTGCCAATGGTAATTAACTGCGCGTGTGCGTCCTTGTCGCAGGTCCTGGCAGACAGACACAACGGTAAAATGCTCACTGCCGTTCGCGAGTGATTGGAAAAAGACAGGAAACGATAAACAGAACTGAAATGTGCGTGTCCTATCGAATCCCCTGTTCTTTGAAATTTGGAACCAGTTCTAAAATGTAACCGGTTCGCAATAAACAACCCTACATATATGGCATTGAATCTATATAATATATATATTCTTACTATGTTGTACTATTCAATCCTCCATAGTCCAGCTCTTCGAACCCCGCGGATCCCACCCTGAACCAGAGACCAGCCAGCCACCACCTCACCATATGTCATGCTGACTGAGAGCCTCAGCCCACAGCGACAGCACGTGACCCGTCGACTAAGCCTGCGTTCGCCCTGGAGCCTGAGCCCCAATTCGCGTCTGACCAGGTGCGTGAGCCGGCTACACTGTGCGCCGCCATGTGAGTTCTGGTGGACTTCGAAGGCTTTGAGGAAGCCCCACACATACTCCCACCGCGTTTGATGAGCTGCAAACAGCCTCTTGACTTCTTAACTGGACTAATGATATTGACTTTTGAAAAACACAAATCTTCCTAATTAGTTCTGACTTCTTTCTCTTTACTAATCTTTCTATCCTTAAAAAAAAAAAAATTGTCTTTGTATACTGTGGTAGGCTTAATGAGACAGATTTTGTGGGGCTGCAAAAGTTTACAGAGCTACGTATTTCCTATGGGACCAGATGGTATATATCTCACGTGACATTTCCCAGAACAGCCATCCGATCAAGGACTTGTAGGATTTCCTTGAGCTAAGCTCGCTGGTTCCAAGGAAAGACAATACTCTCTCATATTCTGGAGTCTCCTGGTCATGGCCATCTTTCTTCTGCTCATGTCTCCGACATCACTACCACAGTGGCCGTCTTTTTCTCCTGCGACCCTGTCTCTAATGTCACGACGCGGTGCATCCGTCTGTCTCCTGCCCTCCCGTTCCCTGCGTCACAACCATCTGTTTCTCCTGGCTCATAGTGCGGGTTGCACCTCCATGGTCCCCTGTCCTGCCCTGTCTGTCCATGTTCTTTGTCAGCCTCCAGGATGCCCACCATCCCTTCAGAATGGGGGAGTCCTGCCCGTTCCCCAATTCATTTCCCTGTGTTTTTCCTACGGACTGCATTGCTCTTCATCCTCCACAATCCCGCACCTGTCTCCTTTCTGCCATCACCCACACTTGTTGGCAATTTTTAGTATTCCTCAAGGCCTCCATGTGTATCTCAAATGATACTTTTATGCCCCATTCACACTAAGTAACAAAGCGACATCATCCCAATCATTTCAATGGAGAACTAGCGACTTTCAGTTTCACAGAGAAAGCTATTTTGAAGAATGTTAGCAACTAGGACATCATTTACTACCATAGTAGAAAAACAAAAACTGGGTGGATGGCCAGACAGAGCAAATCGTGCTTTTTAGAAAGATGAGCCTTGTAAAAGTAGATGTAAAACACATAAACACACTGTTTACGTCAAATAAACAGAATATTGTTCGTTTTAGCTCTGTCATGTGAACCCTTTTAAAGGCACCACAATGTCTTTCATGGCATTGTTAAAAAGTGATAATGTGATAACGGAAAAAAAATATTTTTAGGACTTTTAAGGTCAGTGCACTGATATAATAAAATGTAACCTATGTTCTGTGTTCAAAAATGGTGACAGACATGTTACTTAAAACACAAAGGTGGGGGACATGTAGGGAGAACATTAAAAATAGATGGCTTCATTTTAATTTCAAGTGTTTGAAGCAACACTTTTTTAATCCCATAAGCTTTGTGACAATGTGCTTGTTCTGATTACTACAACTAAATCCTTAAACATAAAAATATACTATAATTTAATATAAATTGTATAAATTTAGTTCAGAGAGAGTAATGTTATTCTGGGCATATTTTCACCTAGGTTCCTATCCTCGCCTCTCCCTGAGCTTCAAGCTTAAGAGAAACATTGGGTACTTCATTCTGCAGACCTATATGCCGTCCACCCTGATCACCATTCTGTCCTGGGTTTCCTTCTGGATCAACTATGATGCCTCGGCTGCCAGGGTTGCTTTAGGTAGGCACTCACCCGATAAACACTATCTTTTGCATTATTGTAATGAGATGGGGGTATTTGTTTCTTTGGTTTTGGGGTAAAACATGAGTTTGGTCTTTTGTTCACAATTTCTTACAGATCAACCTCATATATATATAAAAAACATAACCTAATGTCACCGTGCTTGATGTATATATATATATATATATATATATATATATATATACAGTCCAGCCCGAAATTATTCATACCCCTGGCAAATTCTGACTTAAAGTTACTTTTATTCAACCAGCAAGTTTTTTTTGGACCGGAAATAACACAGGCTTCTCCCAAAAGATAATAAGACGATGTACAAGAAGCATCATTGTGGAAAAAATATTTCTCAGCTTTTATTTACATTTGAACAAAAAGTGGCATGTCCAAAATTATTCATACCCTTTGCAAATTGTCGCAGTATATGGGATAGTCCAAAGTTCTATACCATTCCAAATAGTCCAAGCTGTTCTAAAGCATCCTAATTACCCTGATTCATCTGGAACAGCTGTTTTAATCAACTCAACTGGTGAAAAACAGAAGCTCTCTGCTGTTGGTTTGTGGACAGTCATGGCTAAGACAAAGGAGCTCACTGAGGACCTGCGGCTGTGCATTGTGGCTGCTCACAAATCAGGAAAGGGCTATAAGACCATATCAAAAGGTTTTGAAGTTCCAGTGGCTACAGTGCAAAGTATTATTAAAAAATACAAGACGTTCCGCACTGTGAAAAATCTCGGAGTACGTGGTCGGAAGCCAAAAGTGACCCCTGTGCTGGCCAGGAGGATAGTGAGAGAGGTAAAAAAGAATCCAAGGATCACCACTAAGGCCATCCTGATGAATCTGGGCTCTGCTGGTGGCAACATCTCAAGGCAGACAGTCCAACAGACACTGCACACCGCTGGGTTCTACGGACGCAGACCAAGGAGGACATCACTTCTCCAGATAAGGCACACAAAAGCCCGCTTAGCCTATGCAAATGCTCATCTGGACAAAGAAGAAGACTTCTGGTCTTCTGTTTTATGGTCCGATGAAACAAAGATTGAATTGTTTGGCCACAATGATGTAGCCTTTATTTGGCGTAATAAAGGAGAAGCCTACAACCCTAAGAACACCATCCCCACTGTCAAACATGGTGGTGGGAATTTAATGTTTTGGGGGTGTTTTTCAGCCGGTGGACCAGGGAACCTAATCACAGTAAACGGCACCATGAAAAAGGAGCAATACATCAGAATTCTCAACAACAACATCAGGCAGTCTGCAGAGAAACTTGGCCTTGGGCACCAGTGGACATTTCAGCACGACAACGACCCAAAACATACGGCAAAAGTGGTGAAGAAATGGTTAGTAGACAAAGATATCAACGTTTTGCAGTGGCCCAGCCAGAGTCCTGACTTAAATCCAACAGAGAATCTATGGAGGGAGCTAAAGATCAGGGTGATGGCAAGGAGACCCTCCAACCTGAAAGAGTTGGAGCTCATCGCTAAAGATGAATGGGCAAAAATACCAGTGGAGACATGCAAAAAGCTGGTCAGCAATTATAGGAAACGTTTGATTGCTGTAATAGTCAATAAAGGCTTTTCTATTGATTATTGAGAAGGGTATGAATAATTTTGGACATGCCACTTTTTGTTAAAATGTAAATAAAAGCTGAGAATTTTTTTTCCCCACAATGATGCTTCTTGTACATTGTCTTATTATCTTTTGGGAGAAGCCTGTGTTATTTCCGGTCCAAAAAAACTTGCTGGTTGAATAAAAGTAACTTTAAATCAGAATTTGCCAGGGGTATGAATAATTTCGGGCTGGACTGTATATATATATATATATATATATATTTATATTATATTATATTATATTTAACATCATCCTATTTGAAAGTATCTTGTCAAGCATGGTGACATTAGATAATGCCCCACCCAATTTGATGCCTTTTTTACACCGCAGATTCTCCCCCTCGAATTTTCCAAGCGTCCACTTTTACCCTGTCATCACTGGTTACTTACGGCTAATGGTAAGCAGTAGTGTGCAGGCTTCTCAGCGTGAAAGAGCACTTATGATTGCTGACTTGCCTTAATCATGCATCCACAGAAGAGCAAATCAATGTAGCATTTAACAAAAAAATTGAGTGAGAACGTACAGTAGATATAGTAATAGGGGATGTTCCATTTAGCCCATTTTGTTAAGAAATATAAAGCGTTTGGTTGTATATGCCAATATACATGTGTCTGCATTGATTGTTTTTTCTTTCTGTTGTACCACACTGGGATGTCAGTGTATCGCTGTGATTTAAGATCATGAGCCAGGAGTACGAGAAAAGAATATGAATTGCTATTGATCAAGTGTAAACACGCTACAGTATATTGTTCAGATATGAAGATTACACTTACCAGCTAAGAAAGGTGATAGTGAACAACATAGGGTGGCGTAATCGTAAATAAAGAGGATTAAATAATGTGACGTTGGCTTCCGTTATAGTGAAAATGCTAAAATATTAAAAAGATATATATATAAGCTTTGTACCTCACAGCTAATTGTTGTCCAAGGCATTGCAATACAGTAATAATTAAATATACCAATTACAGTTTCACCATTTTGCTGAAGTGAAGCTTTGTTTTTATCTGGTTATGGCGTTTAATCTTAGAGGAGGAGAATAACATAGGATTATGATTATGAATCAAAGAGGGAAAATATGTTTAGGACAGGATTTCCAGAAATTTTCCATTTTCTGATTTATCAGTAAATGCTGCTTGAAGGGAAAAAGGACATGATGAAACTTTTTCGAAAACCATTGTAATTCCAAATGTATTTTTAATTGAAATCCAATGGGACAAATATATTTTCATATATTTGATTGCATAGTTTAATATTCTTCAAGACGTAAAGGAGAAATGTGGTGCATATGTCATTTAAATGCATGCTTATCAGAATAAAATATTTAAGTACTTTAGCATAACTGATGGTATCAATAATGAAAATGATTACATATAGATGAGACAATTTTGAAATAATTAATAATATATATATTTTTTTAAATAACTGTACAATAACCCTTACACTGTGTATACACCAGAGACACAGTAGAAAAGCTATTGTTATCCCTGTTATTTTGAGTTTTTGTCTACACCACAGCCATGACAGTGATCCACGACAAGTGACTATGCTTATATATTAGAAACATTTTTAACTATGCTTGTTCCATCTTGTGTAGACAGGTGTTAGTTTATTATTTAAAGAAAAAACTTTTAAAGTTTTTACATGCCACATGTCCTTAACAATAAATTTCTCTTGAATCTAGGAATCACCACTGTGCTCACCATGACCACCATAAACACACATTTGCGTGAGACTCTTCCAAAGATTCCATATGTCAAAGCCATTGACGTGTATCTTATGGGCTGTTTCGTCTTTGTCTTCCTGGCTCTGTTGGAGTATGCCCTGGTCAACTACATCTTCTTTGGCAGGGGACCTCAGCGGCAGAAGAAAGCTGCAGAGAAAGCCACCACAGCCAACAATGAAAAAATGAGAATGGATTCAAACAAAGTATGTTTAAAATTCGCAAGAGGTTTTATAATAACTGACAGTTTTATACTTCTCTGTCATCTTAAGGAACTGATTAATAGTACCTTGCTGTAATTCAAAAATAATTATAGTATTTTAATCACGTACTAGATGAGTTAACCAAATCTACACCATAAATCTCATGGTAATTTGAAACTGTTCTACCAGGTGGATAATTTTATTTCAAATTTTTACAATTTAGTGTGATCTACTTTCACACTAATGACGGTTAAGTATAGGGATCGGGATAAATCTTTTTTGTTTTTTGTGCACATTCGTACAAATTAGCCATCAAAATAAACCATAATAATTGCTTGAGATCAACGTATCTCTGTTGCTAGTCGCTCGTAATTATTCATATCTTGACTGCACTATCTAATTCGTTTAGCCAGTGGATCAGTTCCACTGGCATTGATAGTTGCCACATATTTTTTGCTTAAAATGGACTTGATTTTATTCAATCACCTCTTACACGCATTCTTACTAAAGAAACCAGAAACTGCTAACTCATTCTAAACTGCTTGCAGAATTTTAGAATTCAAAATTTTGTAAGTGAGACAAACTCTTTGCTTATGTTTATTCAAAAATATATATATATTGTTGTCCAGTGTGTTTTATATGTCCACCTTAATTTCAATGTCTGAATCAAAAATGACAATTTCTACGAACCCCATTAAAGGATGTTTGTTTTAGAAACAAAAGTGTTGATGGTTATTCAGCATGTACTCTTTGTGTGGGTTGGCGTATTTATGAGTTTGGAGGTTAGCCGATTTTGATACGAATTTAGGTTGGGGGTGGAAGTTTTTTATTTTATTTTTACCAGTGTTGTGGTTGAAGACTGTTAAAGCGGCATGTCCTTTAGATATTTAAGGTATAATCCACACATTGCCAGCATTCAAATCCAATTTATAAAATTTGTCCTGAAATAAGGCTGGAAATGTCACAACTTTTTTAAAAAGTGACTGCTTTGACAGTGCCGATTTTATACTTTCAGTGGATGGTGGGAAATGTAGTTCAGAGAGAGGATGCTCTGTACGCCAGAATGAAACAGAGGGATATTGACGCTCATGACTCCATGTGGGAACCGATCTTCGTGGACGATGCAGCATTAGGACTAGGCGATTCGAAAACTAAGGTACTAAATAAAAAGGTTCATTTAGAAAGTTATGGAATACAATAGGGCAAATAATTTGAGACCCATCTATTTTTTCAATTCCTTGTTTTCCTCATTTGCTCGAGAATTCCGTATCTACAGCTTGACTTTCTTTCCTTTTTGTAATTTGTTTTGGGGTTTATTGACCTTAACATAACAGAAAGTATGGTTTCAGAGGTGAAAAATAAAGTCTGCCTGCCTTTTTAAATGATATATTTGTCTATATCTGAATATGCTGCAACAATTATTGACTTATAATAACAATAATACATATAGGGGCGGCTTCCACTGCAACAACACCACTGACATATCTTAAAATATATCCGTGTGATTGAGCTGTCTTAAGATGCACACCAGCAATGTTTCTTGTAAAGTATCTTTTTTTAGTTGATTTAAATATCCTTACTTAACTAAGGACTATTCCTGACTTAAGGTAATCCTTTCCTGGGAAACCGTCACATATAGTAATATTTCCCTTTGGTATCCACTTGAAGAAGGTCTTTTGTAATCACACAGAAAGGGTAATCATTTTTTACACTATATTAGTGTAATGGTGTAAACTTGCTTGGAGCTGCAGCATTTACTGTGTGCCGCTCTGAGACATAGATGCATACGACCCCACGTGAAGGAGCATAGCAGATCTGCTCATGGCAGCGCGTGTGTTTTGTAAACCTGTTTCTTGTAACACATAATTGAAATTATACATTTAACAAACTTTTTGTGCGCAAGATAAGGCACGCAATCCATACATGTCATTAATACTGCGCGCATTCGAGTTATGCTCTGTGGCTCATCAAGCCTTCTTGTCATTCTGTAGTGACTTTTTATGCTCTATTGCAATTAATTTGCATCGTTATACTGTTTTGTTCTCAATGGTATGTGAGATTTCACACGCAAGGGAAGATTTATAACAAAAATAACATAGTATTTAAAGCAAAACTACTTGACTAAAGCAAATAAAAACTAATTTCAGCTCCAGTTTTAAATGGGTAACTAAGATATGTTGGAAACATGTTAATCTTAAATTTCCAATGACTATATTATAACGTATTCTCTTGAAAATTCTTTATTGTCATAGGTGTGTTGAATATAAAGTCCTTTTAGGAATTGATGAGGTATTGATAGTTGATTGGTCAATTGTAATTACATTGAATCAATAAAATCCTTTTACATCCACAATAAATGTTGAACAATATAAAAATTTCAACAATCACCAATATTTTGAGTGTTTGATTTAGTTGGGTTCTTGACTTTCATTAAATTAAATTTTCTTTCAGTGCTTGAAATAGTATTTAATAAAAACACATACTTTGAGGAAGCCTGATTAAAGAGATGTTTAACACATGTCAATTTGTGGATGTTTGCTTCTATAATATTAACTGTAATCAAATAATATCCTTCACTGACAAATGCCATGAGTTCATGTGGCTTACCTTAGAGTGAAGTCATTCATGTTTTTAATGAATATTAGTGAAAAACTAATAACTAACATTTTTATTTATTTCTTTTTAAAACTTTTTAAGTTTTTATTTGCTCGAAGCCAGGGGTTACTGCAGCCCCCCAGCACCCCTACTTCCCTACTTCTATGGTTATGCAAGGTACTATTTCTAACATATTTATCTGTCTTTACCTCTTAGATGGACCCTCATGAAAACATTCTACTCAGTCCCCTTGAAAACAAAAATGAAATGGGTGCTGAGTTGACCCTGGGTTTAGGTGACGCACGTGCAACCATGTTGGCCTACGACAGTACCACACTACAGTATCGGAAAGCAGGCCTGGCCAGGCACAGTTTTGGACGCAATGCACTGGAACGGCATGTGGAACAGAAGAAGAGTCGACTACGACGGCGTGCTTCACAGCTTCAATTAACTATTCCTGACCTTACTGATGTCAATTCAATTGACAAGTGGTCAAGAATAATATTTCCTACCGTATTTTCTTTCTTCAATGTCATCTATTGGCTGTATTACATTAACTAACTTCACTGATTTTTACCTCATTATATTCATCCCCCGGTAGGTCTTGCAATACAAGCGAACTACAAGACTATTTCTTTTTTTTCTTGTATTCACCTTATATGCTGGCTGATAGACACACTCTGAGGAGTTTATAAACAAATTCTGGCTGCTTCGACAGTCACATTTTTGTGTTATATTTTTTGTGATCTTGTTAAATGTTTGGTTTCATTTTTCATGATGATTTTTACTAGGATGTATATATTTCGTTGATAACTGTTCAGAACAATTATAAAACGATCTTTATACCAAGAGAAATATCAGTGTCTTTAGTCAAACAGTGGATAGATCTTCTATGGCATTTTACCATGATTTCTCGATCAATTCATTCCTTTTTACACACAACCCACAACCACACAATCATTAAATTACCACTATGTTTTCGGTAAAAGTTTGATGTTTAGTAACTGCATGCTTTGAAAGTTGTCTGCAATATTAACTCCAATTAGCTAATCTATTTTTTTTAGGACGTTCAAATCTGCACACTGCCATTTCTTCACTGAGATTTGCAGCCATGTATCTTTGAGCCAATTAGCAGAGTTGTGACTAATCTCTTTGGAGCCGCAACAAAAGGCAAAGCTTATTAGCTGATGGAATGAACAGCATTTACTTTGACATTTAGCAGATACAAGTATTCATACTGTCCCAAGAACTTTACTAGTGACTGTCCTGAGATATGATGTCAAAGGCAGCTGAAACAGATCGCTTTGAAAACATCTATTCTAAGTTAAAAAAAATGTCCACTTGTGACATCTACATGCAGGGGCTGACTGGACCATGAACAAAACCTTAGCCCCCGGACTGCTACTGATAGCCATAAAGTCTGTTCCACAGTGAAGCTTACTCTGGCCAGGCACCACTCAATGAAACATGAAGAGACCTTTTGACCAACGTGTTAACTCTTCCGTTGTGTGATGATCACAAATGACTCAACAAGCAATTGCAGACAACACAGAAGACATTAATGAAAAATGTGTGGACACTTTGTTATCCAAAACTCTGGCCTTTAAAATTAAAATGTAGCTTTACTTGCTTAACTGCCTCAAAATGCTGACGTGTTTTTTGATGACACAAATGAACTTTCGCTAAATGTTAAGCAAATAACCTAAAGCACTAAAAAGTGCTTCTTCAGTAGCTTTTATGAACCTGGTATCTTGTTGGCACAACTTTCTTTCCAGGGGTGTGTGTGCACCCCGATGTTCGGATATGACAGTGAATCCCATAAATCAGATTCAGTTTAGAGCAGTGATTCTCAACTCTAGCTTACAAGATCTATTTTCCTGCTGAGTTTAGCCCCAACTCTGAAAAAACACACCTGAACAAGCTAATCAACGTCTTCAGGACTATATGGGTTCAACTTAATTTGACGCTGTGTAAATCTATTGGCGTATCACATTAAAGTACCACGACAGTGATTCAAGTGCAGACTGTTCCATGTGCAATCAACTGAATCCCTGTTTTGTAATAAGAATCCTATTCCTTTTATTGGTCAATTGTAAAGCACGGCCAGGCGAAAGAACGAGCCTACACACGTGCCAACTGACATGCGAGACCCGTCATCAAGTCTGTCTGTGGTGCGACAAGATTGGTTGTGCTGTGGGCCTGCAGCTGCAGCTCGTTATTATAAGCTTGTTTGTTCACAGCATTTCAGTGATGGATGTTATATAATGCTAGATTTGGAGATCGTTTAAGAAAGATGGCGCGATCCCAGTGCTAAAAGATGCCACACATGAACTGCACAGGGCAAGTCAAACTAAGTCATATAGCAATATGGCAATAGGCGTATATTCGTTGCCTATACAGTAACAATACAGTAGTTTTGCATAAAACACATCATTGCATTATTCCCTTCACGCTTTTTAAATTAAACACAAATGGATTAATCGGTGATGTGTTGTGTGCTCGTGCTGTAGTTCCTGTATCTCTCCTATACAAACAAAATACTCTTCGAATATACGACGTATGCAATACTACTGTGTAGTTACTCAAGATTGATATGAGACTGGCAAAAACTGAGTGTGTTAACCGATCTTTAAGTTGAACGTGTCTATTTCTGAAGACTTTGATTTGCTTGTTCATTTGTGTTTGGGGCCAAGCTTGGCAGGAAAATGGATCTTGTGCGCCAAACTTAAGAATTTTCTTTTTTTAACTTTTGTTATTTTGTGTATAATTACTGCAAAGGCTGGGAGTGACAGTTTTTGAACAATTTGTATCCAAATCTGAAATATATATATTTTTTTCAGTTGTCTAAAGATTTTACACCTGTTAACATGTATGTTTTGAAAATCAGAAGGTATTATTAATTTTCATTTAGATTTTGTTTTTAAAAGCTAGCAGTTACGGAAGGTCTAGGCTTATTTAGTAATAAAGTGAATTAAAATTAAATAGTTGATTTGTATTGTATACATATCCGTGTATTGTAACAAAATTTTTAAAGGATTGCATAAAAGACTATACCTGTATGTATTCAGATGAAATGAGTTTTCGTAAGGTATGGTTTCTGTATACTCGTATGGTTTAATATTGGGATGGAGCTTGTGATGTAGAACCAAGACTTTTATTTCATCATGATCAACTATGAAATATTGATTTCCTTCCTAAAAAAACACATAATATAAAAGCACAATGTTAACCAGATGCACTGTAATGTAGAAAAGACATTCATATACAATACATCAGTTTATTTTCAGTATATTAATTTTCAGTTGATTTATAAATATGTGCAACCATGATGGGGCTGCATATAAATGGTTTCAATAAGGTTTCCAATTCCAGTTTTATCAGCCGAAAACTACATTCTAGTTTGGCAGCAAACATTTGACACCTTTGTAAATCAGTATCTTACATACTAAAAAATCTGAATTAAAATCATATTTTACTGCAACATTAAATTAATAATATAATTGACTCACCCTTACAACGCTTTCCAATTTTCATGTTTATGTTAAACTCCGGCCCAATGAGTTCCCTCAATTGTCTTTTTAGGCATATTGTGTATATACTCATATCATAGACAATGAAACAATCACACACGTACTATGATAAACATTTTCTCCACTAATGACTTAAATGCTGTTAAATGCCTAGTTGTAAATATAATGAAAACGTAAATCAAACACTAGTATTGATTGCAAACACCACTCCCCTCTAGTGTGTACAAAGTGACAGGACATCAATTCGATTCCATTAAAGGAAAAATCAGCATCAAAAAAAATTCCGACATGAATTATTCACCCTCAAGTCCCTTGACAGCCCTATGACATCCGTTTATCTTCAGAAAGCAAATTAAGATTCAGCGCTTTGAGGTTTGTGAAGTTAAATAATACACCCAGTGCCATTTACCATTGGTCATGACCAACTTGTTTTTAACAATAAGGTAGTGTGTATATGTGTGTATTTATTGCTGCTTATCTTATATTTCAAATCTTGTATCTTATATATATTTATTTTACTTGGTCAAGCCTATTTATTTTGCATTGAAGAGAGAAGTATTAGCCAAGGGGAATCGGATTTACGTGTTTACACACAGGTTGGATGTCTGATTAAAAGCAACAATTGTGGCACAGAAAAGATACGAAAAAATGGATCTGGTTTGTGTGTGTGTGTTTATACTGTATCTGTGTAAATAATGTATGTGCAATAATATCCAATCTGTCCCAGCTTCATGAAAACAATATTTTTTTCAAAGTGCAACACAATGTTAATTTGTTGGTGAACTATTCCTTGTACAGGGATAAAACAGCGAACAATTAAATGCACTAATAATTAACATTTATATAATTTTCCTTTCACTTAAACCTCTAATCTCCCAATCATTTCAGTGCCCAGATACAACATTAGAAAGCACTTATGATACACTATTAGTTGCCAAGGATGTGTAAACTTGGGACTGATTAAAATTAACATACACATATTTATTACAAGTATTTGTTTATGTTTAAACCTGCATTACTAAATCATCCCTTTATTTAAATGTGGTATTGTACTAATATCATACAGTGCATTTAAATGCATATTCTGACATAAAATTATATTAGGTCCCCTAAAACATTCATTCAAAATATAACTGGAATTAAGAGACAGCATCGTTTTAAAAGATCAGAAATACCGGTAAACTATGGTAGAGAAATATGCAGTAATAGTGACTGTACATCTAAAACATGATGTAACAATTACATGAAAAAATGTGGAGTATTTAAGTTATTATTTCTTGCCTATTTAGAAAAAAAACATACTCATATTAACTAACAATGATTTGCATTTTTTTCTTTGGATTTTATCTGCAAGATTAACACATCATTGTTATACATCCATTTATTTTTGCCACCATATCATTTGTGTAAAACCATGCACTAATATTTATATTTTTTTTTTGATTTATAATTTACTGTTCAAGCAATATTATGGAAAGTGTTTTGACAAGTCAACAATCAATATACTTTGAGACTGTCTTACCTCAGTAAATCAATTACTTATTGTTTCATTGACAAATTCTCAACTCAACTTTATTTATATAGCGCTTTTTACAATTTTCATTGTTACTAAGCATCTGTACATGAGACACATTGAATACAAGAAAAACAACTAAAGGCATATACCTGCAATAAATAGAAAAAGGTGAAAACAACAAAAGACAGATATACAAATGCTCCACACACACAATATGCATTCATACTTACACAAATTGACTCAGACGCACACACGCAAACATACTCGCACACACGCACAGTGAAAGCACACATTTGAGATAAAGGAGAGTGAACCACAGGTCAAATATTAAACGGACTATAAATTCTTATATGCAATATTAATTATGTCTAACTTCTAAATTCTAAAGCAGCCCCCCCGGCCAGGCAAATAGTGAAAAACAATATGCAAACAGTGGCGAGGAACCCAAAACTCCAATTGAGAAAAAAAACCTCAGGAGAACCCAGGCCCAACCAGGGGATTCCAGCTCCCCTCTGGCAAAAGCTGCTGCCTCTGCACAAGCTCAACAGTGCTTGCACAACAAGGCTAAATAAAAAATAAATAAACTTACTTATAAGGTAAATTATAGACTTAAGATTATCATTAACAATCTAATAGCATTTGAAGTGTTGTAGAAAAATCGTGTCAAGTTGCCGCGTCCTTTATCCAGCTCTATCATCTCAGCTCTTGTCAGGTCACCCCTTCCCATTCTCAGCTCTGCCATCAGGTCTGGGCATGAACTGCATCCTGCGGTAACCTTGGAACAAAAAGACAAGACTGACTGAGAGTAGAGTACTGTTCTGCACTCTTTGATGCAACAAGTACACCATTTGTTGTTAGATGTGTTCCTGGTTCCAGTTGATCTAAATAATGCAGCCTAAATCCTATGAGGATTAATATTATGGAAGTGTAGCGTAAGCAAGATTAAAAAGATGCGTCTTTAGTCTAGATTTAAACTGAGTGTGTATGCCTCCTGGACAGTGCAGGGAAGAATATTCCAAAGTTTAGGCGCTAGATAAGAAAAGGATCTACCACCTGCACTTGATTTTGAAATTCTAGGTATTACCAACTGACAGGACGCCTGAGAGCGTAATGCACGTGGAGGATTGTAATACAATAGAAGTTCATTCAAATACTGCGGTGCTAGACCATGTAGGACTTTATAGGTAATAAGCAAGATCTTGAAGTTAATGCAATGCTTTATAGGTAACCAGTGCATGGTTGACAGAACCGGGGTTATATGCTCATACTTTTTTGTACATGTAAGAACTCGGGCTGCCGCGTTTTGAACCAGTTGCAATTTTTGTAATAGGCCTGCAGGGCAACCACCTAAAAGTGCATTACAGTAATCTAGTCTTGATGTCATGAATGCATGAATTAATTTCTCTGCATCTGACAGTCACAGCATATGACGTAGTTTAGATATATTCTTAAAATGAAAAAATGCAATTTTACAGGTGTTGGCGACATGGCCCTCAAATTTCAGATTACTATCGAATACAACGCCAAGATTCTTAGCTGACAACAAGGATTTTATGGAGCATCCGTCAATAGTTAGGCAGTATTCTTGGTTGTTACGTATGGCGGTTTTTGGTCCAGTAAGCAACACTTCTGTTTTGTCAGAGTTCAGTAGTAAAAAATTATTACTCATCCAGTTTTTTAAATCAACTGTGCATTCCTTTATTCGATGGAACTGCTGGGTTTCATGAGGCTTCGAGGAAATATAAAGTTGAGTATCATCAGCATAACAGTGAAAGCTAATTCCATGTCGCTTTATTATATCTCCTAGAGGTAGCATATATAATGCGAAGAGCAGAGGCCCTAAGACTGAGCCCTGTGGTACACCGTACTGGACTTGCAATTTGCAATGTATTCATTCCTATTAGTATTAGCTTCTATTCACATAAGATGTGCCTTACTTTCTTGTTGTTTAACCTCGTTGAAAGTTGTATCGTATCTTATGCTGTCTTATGTTGATATAAGTATCTGTTGTTCTCCATCTCAAGGTTCCTAATGATGTCTATGGACAATTGTTTTGATATTGTTATATTAAATACGTGATCATATCTGATTGTTCAGGAGGAATAAGACTAAACAGAAAGTCTGGTGATTTTCCACTCTGATGGTTTTATATGACACCTCCTGTTCCAAGCTTATAAATATTAGTCCTTAAAACAATAAACATTGAACTCTGATTGAACAAGCACCTGGTGTCTGTGTCAAACTTTGTCTCCAGATCTGCAAACTCTGTGTGTTCCGTCGACAAGACTCTTTACATTCTTACAGACGCTAAAAGTAGATCATTTGCAACTCGGATCAAAGCAGTCTCTGTACTGTGACATGCTCAAAATCCAGACTGGAATTCTTCATTAATGTCATTTCTTTGGAGGAAGGAGCATAGCTGAGTTGAAACTACTTTTTCAAGAACTTTAGATATAAAAGGTAAATTCGATATAGGCCTGTAATTTCCTAGTTCTCTTGGGTCGAGTTTGGGTTTTTTGACAAGGGGCCTTATAACAGCCACCTTAAATGCATTAGGCACATGTCCTAATGTCAGAGATGAGTTAATAATACTAAGAAGAGGATCTATAATTTCCGTGAGCATTTCTTTCAGTAGTATGATGTGTTGATTTTAGAGAGTTCATCGTGATCTACTGTAAAAAAGAATTGCAATTTCTCCTTAGGGGTGCTGTAGTTAGTTTGTTCAGCGGGTTTCACTTCTGGTTGCATTGTTATAATTTTTTCTCTAATGTCTTGGATTTTACTAGTGAAGTAGTTCATAAATTCATCACTGTTATGCTGATAATCAGAATCTGAAGTCGCTGACAACTTATTTTTTGTTAATTTAGCCACGGTGTTAAATAAAAACCTAGGGTTGTGATGGTTTTCTTCTATTAGTGATGAAAAGTAGGCGGATCTAGACGTTTTTATGGCATTCCTGTATTTTCTAGTACTATCCTTCCATGCTATACGAAATACCTCTAAATTAGTTTTCTTAAAGTTCCGCTCCATTTTACGGGACGCTTTCTTCATAGCCTGAGTGTGTTCATTATACCACGGTGTTGGGCTGCCATTTTAAATCTTTTTTAAACGCAGAGGAGCAACTGTGTCTTATGTTTCCGAGAAGGTAGATTTAAATTTCCAATAGTAATGTCAAGATCGTCATCGTTTTTACTCATGCTAGATATTTGAGACATTTCAGGCATATTGTCGAGAAACGCATCTTCGGTAGTTAAAGTAATCTTTCTACCATATTTGTAACAAGGAGTTCGATTTGCAGCTGTAGGTCAGTAAAGCAAACATAATATCAGATAATGATCCGAAGTGTCTTCACTCTGCTGAACGATATTAACATCGTCCACATTTATACCATAAGATAGTATTAAATCTAAAGTATGATTACGAAGGTGAGTGGGTCCTGACACATGTTGACTAACGCCCATGGAGTTAAGAGTGTCTTTGAAAGTCATCCCCAAGGCATCTGTATCATTATATAAATGGATGTTAAAGTCACCAACGACAAGGACTCTATCTGCGGCCAGTACTAGTTGTGATAAGAACCAACCAAATTCTTTAATAAAATCTGTGTGGTGCCCTGGAGGCCTATATACAATAGCTAGAATAAATTTTTAAAATGTTTTGTCCTTTGTATTAGCTGTTGATACGTGAAGTACCATGACTTAAAATAATTGTATTTAAAATTAGACTTCTGAGAGGTGATAAAATAATTATTGTGAAGTGCAGCGACATCTCCCCCTCTACCTTTTAGACGAGGCTCGTGTTTTTAGTAATAATCTTGGGGAACGGATTCATTTAAAGTAATATAATCATCTGGCTTTAGCCATGTTTCTGTCAAACAGAGCATGTCTATTTTATGATCGGTTATCATATCGTTAACAAAAAGTGCTTTATTTGAGAGAGATCTAATATTAAGCAATCCGAGTCATAACAGTTGATTATCTGTATTTTGTTCATGTTTGATTTGTTTAACGTTTATTAAATTACGTTCAAGAGGTTTACGCATTATCTTATGTTTGCTAACCCGGGGGACAGACACAGTCTCTATTTTATGTTGTTTGTGAGAAGGGATTATTACATGTTCTATATTTTGTGTATTCTGTAACGTGAGACGGCAAGCAGACAGTTGGTTAAGCCATTCTGTCTCCTTCCTGACCTGGGCCCCATAGTCAGCCTTTAGCATTATTAAGACTGTGTGCCAAATTTCTAGAGAGGAGGGAAACCCCATCCCAGGAGGGATGGAGATCATCTCGCTTCAACAGGTCAGGTCTGCCCTCAAAACTCTTCCAGTTATTTATCAAATCTATATTATTCTGCAGGTACCACTCCGACAACCAGCCATTTAGTGATGATAATCTGCTATAAATCTCATTACCACGGTAAGTAGTGAGGGGGCCAGAGAATATTACAGTGTCTGACATGCTTGCGAGCTTGTGCCTCTATGTTAACGTTCCGGACAATAGAATCACCGATCACTAGGGCACTTTCAGCAGTTTTCTCAGTGTAGTGAGAAGGCAAGCTAACCTGTAATACTATGCTAACGGCGTTACGTTTCAATTAATATAGGATTAGATTATAAAGTTATAAATAATTCGGCAACGACAGTGAAAGGTAACGATGGTAAAATTCACAAATATTAAGACCAAGAACAAATGTGAGGTGAAGCAAGTGTCAGGATACAAACTAGCCACCGGCAGCGATGCAATCAAATCTACAAGGGTTTTATTTTTATTGACTTGTGCTCATTTTACTTTGTTATCTGTCATGAATCATACAGGAGTCAGATGCAGGATGTAACAAACAAATATTTATTGATACCGGAGCAATCTCTACCGCCGAAGCGGAGACAGTAAGAGTCAACAACCCACCAAAGTGGACAATGAAAATACCCAGGGAGTCAAAGGGAACTAGAGGCTCGAGCGCTCGGCCAGTGTCACTCAAAACTGGGGAAGGAGTATATGATTGTTCCTCTGAGAAGGAAAGTTCTCACTGAGAGTCCAATAGGAATACGATAATAATCCCGGCGGCAGAGAATCAGTTCATAAAGTAATAGTCCTTGATATGGTAGCACTCTGGGGTAGAAATTCCACAGTGAAGCAACAAACTCAAAACTGGGTAATCCACATGACATGTAGTCATTGGAAAACAGGGGAATCCACGCAAATAAGAATAGTCAAATAAGAATATTTCGAGCTGGATAATTCCACTAGGAAGTGCCACTTGCATCTGGATAAATACAAGGTGAGAATCCTCAGGAATAGAAAGAGTCTAGTGAGGCAGAATGACTTGAACGGAGTAGAACCCGCCAGTCGGATATCCTCCACCCTGCAAAGAGGATGAGATCGCCACAGATCAGGATCAGTAGATAGTGGTAACCAATAGAAGGCTGGAGAGGCGATCGCTTGATAAACAGTGGTGAGACAGAAGTAGACATCCGGAAGTGTTCGAGATGCTGAAGAGAAGAGAAGAGAAGAGAAGAGAAGAGAAGAGAAGAGAAGAGAAGAGAAGAGAAGAGAAGAGAAGAGAAGAGAAGAGAAGAGAAGAGAAGAGAAGAGAAGAGAAGAGAAGAGAAGAGAAGAAAAATACTTTACTGGACTAGACAAGAATGCCAGAGCAATGACGGTCTAAACATTAAAGATCTGACTCCGGACAAGAGAAAACACGTTATAAAAGGGGAACAAGATAATAAGGAAATGGGAAGCCAGCCGTGTAAAACAATAATGGAAAGGGAGACCCAGGTGAGGAGAGGCAACCTAATTGAAAGACAATGAGGGAAACGAGCGGGGAGGGGTGAGTACACAGACTCCAAGCACGTGGCAAGTTGTCAATACAACGTCACATGCCCGACACAACAGTGACAGAGGATAATACAGACAACACAGGGAGTGCTAGACCTGAGACCTGACAGTTATCAATCTCAGGTCCTAAGAAAATCCAAAATTGCTAGATGCCAAAACAGGCCTTTTAGTGATGGCGATATTATCCCCTAGAACACAAATGTAGTGTATTTCGTGGAAACTATGAATTTGATCACAGTAAAATACGGATAATTAATGATGACAAAATATACCTATTTTATACACCTTTATCGGATTCAGCAGACCTAATAATATCGACAAACTAGGTTCACTCGTCCACCAAGTGATCAGCAGATCGTTTATCAAATCTAAGAAATATTACTTTCCTGGCCTTGGAAACATAACATCCTTACTGTAATACAGTACTGCTTCCAGACATTATAACGATATCAAGCAGTTTAAGTGACGTTAACAAGTGATAAAGAGACACACCAATAATTCGATTGTAGATAACAAACGTCTTGGTTACGTATGTAACCTCAGTTCCCTGATGGAG
The DNA here is from genome assembly GCA_029783895.1 of Triplophysa bombifrons. Classification (NCBI taxonomy): domain Eukaryota; kingdom Metazoa; phylum Chordata; class Actinopteri; order Cypriniformes; family Nemacheilidae; genus Triplophysa; species Triplophysa bombifrons. Next base: position 17,843,689 of record CM056466.1, read on the forward strand.
GGAACGAGACGTTGTGTCGAGAACGACAGATGGGGTTCGTCCTTGAGAACCTATCAACTCTGACTACTAAGAAAAGGCCAATGAAATTTGGCGAATGAAATTTGCATGCCGGGCTCCGCCCCCGGATATCCGGTATAAAAGGGAGCCGGCGTGCAGCATTCATTTACCTCTTGTTCTGAAGAGCCTGAGAGCCTCTCACAACTGCAACAGAAACGATACAGGTTTGTGGCATAAGGGACACAACGTCTCGTTCCCTCCATCAGGGAACTGAGGTTACATACGTAACCAAGACGTTCCCTTTCTGTCGGTCTCTCGACGTTGTGTCGAGAACGACAGATGGGGTTATCTATGGAAAACGCCACAAACGCTGTATCGCGTCACAATCTCAGGGAAGCGACGGTAACAAGCCTAGGCGTGTCAGCTCGAAGCTTTCGTGAAACTTGTAACCTTCCAGTGTGGTGGTCGGGGGGTTCCAGAGCTTTCTAGGAGAAAGATGGGTACAGCCCTGACCGGTAACTTTCACGGACGGGGCCTTAGCTCTCTATAGGCGAGAGGCCGTCCGGTTCGGTTTACACTGGGAAAGCGCAACTCTTAATCAGAGAAGCGCTGCAGAGGCCACCTCCTACCCGTGGGGAGGAAATGGTGGAGATATAAGTATGGTCTCGTCCTTGGAGGAGAACGCATGGAACGTGCGGACAGGGTAGAGAACCGCGAGGTGGAGGTCCACCTGGGGAAGCTCATGGGTTACCAAGAGTGGGAACCAAGTCATGAGGGTATAACAGACGGAACAGCCCACGGAGGGGGTGTTACTGCGTCTGATAGCACAGGTCCGGTTAGAACTATGTGAGATAGGTCATAAGGAATCCCGGCCTAAGGGGGAAGGCTGCTCTGCTCAGTCAACCCCCAGGATGTGCTTGCTTAGTGATGGATGGAATGCCTGTTCTTAACCAGAGTCTGGGTAAGAAGGGAGGCTGGTGAGGTACCAATTTTCTTAGCCAAGGTTGGGTAAGAAGAAAAGGGTAGATAGCACACTGACCCAACCTCGGGGAGGGTGGGAAGGTGCTTTCGCAGGCATACGCCCTCCCGGATGCCAATCCTACATGTCGCCACGTAGGACGTGGGCTGACACCGGGTTTACGCGAAGATTGTAAAACCTTGCGAAGGTGGTGGGCGTAGCCCAACCCGCAGCTCTACAAATATCTGCCAGAGACGCGCCTCTAGCCAGTGCCCATGAGGTGGCTAGACCCCGAGTGGAGTGAGCCGTGACCGTCAATGGACATGGTAGATTCTGTGATCGGTATGCCGTGGTAACGGCATCCACGATCCAGTGCGCTAATCTCTGTTTGGAGACAGCCTTCCCCTTCTGCTGACCTCCGAAACAGATAAAGAGCTGATCAGAACTACGGAAGTTCTGTGTGCGGTCCAAGTAGAGGCGGAGTGCGCGTACTGGACACAACACGGACGGGGTTGGGTCTTCCTCCCCGGTGGGGAGCGCCTGCAAGTTCACCACTTGGTCCCGAAAGGGAGTAGTGGGAACTTTGGGCACGTATCCGGGCCTGGGTCTCAGGAAAACGTGAGAGTGACCAGGGCCGAAATTAAGGCAGTCCGGGGACACAGAGAATGCATGGAGATCCCCTATCCTTTTGAAGGATGCGAGCGCCACAAGAAGAACTGTCTTACTCGTTAGGTGAGGAAGATCGGAAGCTTCAAGGGGCTCAAAGGGGGGCTCGGATAGGCCCCTCAGGACCACGTTCAGGTCCCATGAGGGTATGGAGCGGAGACGAGGCGGGTTGCGTCGTCTTGCGCCCCTTAGGAACCTAGTGACCAGGTCGTGCTGTCCTAGAGACCTTCCGTCCACTGAGTCGTGATGAGAGGCAATAGCGGCTACATACACTTTCAGTGTGGAAGGGGAGATGTAGGTCTCCAGCCTCTGTTGTAGAAAGGACAGCACGATCCCGACCGAGCATCTCTGTGGGTCTTCTCCATGGGAGAGACACCAGGATGAGAAGAGGCGCCATTTGTAGGCGTATAGTTGCCTAGTGGATGGAGCCCTAGCCTGTAGGATGGTTTCAGCCACAGCGGGGTGTAACCTACTCAGGATTTCCTCGTCCCGTCCAGAGACCAGACATGGAGGTTCCAGAGGTCTGGCCTGGGATGCCAAAACGTGCCCATCCCCTGAGAGAGCAGGTCCTCTGTCAGGGGAATGGGCCAGGGGGGAGTTGTTGTCAAGAGCATCAGCTCCGAGAACCAAGTGCGGTTGAGCCAATACGGCGCAACCAGAAGCACTTGTTGCTCCTCTTCCCTGACCTTGCACAGAGTCTGTGCAATGAGGCTCACTGGGGGGAAGGCGTACTTCCGCTTGTCTCGTGGCCAGCTGTGCGCTAGGGCATCCGTGCCGAGGGGGGCCTCGGACAGGGCATACCAAAGCGGACAATGGGTAGTGAGTCGGGAGGCAAAGAGGTCGATCTGTGCCTGTCCGAACCGGGCCCAAATAAGCTGAACTGCACGAGGGTGGAGTCGCCACTCTCCGCAGGGTGTGTATTGGCGAGAGAGCGCGTCGGCTGTCTCGTTCAATACGCCTGGGATATGTGTGGCACGCAGGGAGCGGATCACCTGCTGACTCCAGAGGAGGAGGCGTCGGGCAAGTTGTGATAGTTGCCGTGAGCGTACGCCACCCTGGCGATTGATGTACGCTACGGCTGTGGTACTGTCCAGGCGAACCAGTACGTGCTGACCTTGTACTAGAGGCCGGAGCCTTCTGAGTGCAAGCAGTACAGTGCACAACTCTAGGCAATTGATGTGCCAGCGCAGCCGGGGGCCCGTCCAGCGCCCCGCTACTGCGTGCCCGTTGCACACTGCACCCCACCCCTGCAGCGAGGCGTCCGTCGTCACCACGACGTGCCTCGTAGCTAGGCCGAGGGGAACTCCCGCTCGGAGAAAAGTCATGGAAGACCAAGGGGCTAGGGTGCGTCGGCAAACAGGAGTTACCACCATACGCCTGCTGCCGGTGTGCCACGCCGTCCTCGGAACTCGACTCTGTAGCCAGTGTTGCAGCGGTCTCATGTGCATCAGTCCGAGGGGTGTTACTGCCGCGGAAGATGCCATGTGTCCCAGGAGCCTCTGAAATTGTTTCAGGGGGACCGCCGATTGCTTGAAATGTTCCAGGCAATCCAACACTGACTGGGCGCGAGCTGAGGACAGCTGCGCCATCATGGTGACAGAGTCGAGTTCCATACCGAGAAAGAGGATTCTCTGCACTGGGGAGAGTTTGCTCTTTTCCCGGTTGACCTGAAAGCCCAATCGATCTAGGTGCCGGAGCACCATGTCCCTCTGAGTACACAACAGATCTCGCGAGTGTGCCAAGATAAGCCAGTCGTCGAGATAGTTGAGTATTCGCACACCTCTCTCCCGGAGAGGAGAGAGGGCGGCCTCCACGATCTTCGTGAAGACTCGTGGAGACAGGGACAGACCGAAGGGGAGGACTCTGTACTGATATGCCCGACCCTCGAAAGCGAACCGTAGGAACGGTCGGTGTCGAGGAAGAATCGAGACATGAAAGTAAGCGTCCTTCAGGTCGATTGCCACGAACCAATCCTGACACCTGATAGATGCCAGGATGCGCCTCTGGGTTAGCATCTTGAAAGGCAGCTTGTGGAGGTGCCTGTTCAGGATACGTAAGTCCAGAATGGGGCGCAACCCTCCGTCCTTCTTTGGAACGATGAAGACGGGGCTGTAAAACCCGCTGAACATCTCGGCTGGGGGGACGGACTCGATCGCCTGTTTCGCCAGGAGGGTGGAGACCTCTGCCCGAAGCACGGAAGCGTCTCTGCCTCTGAGAGAGGGGGAGATGATGCCCCGAAACTTGGGAGGGGCCCTGGCGAACTGGATCGAGTAGCCGAGATGGACCGTCCGCATCAGCCACCGAGACAGTGTGGGCAACTTTTGCCAAGCTCCCAGGGACTGTGACAGGGGGACCAAGGGGACGGCCTGCTTCACCATTCCCACGGAGGGTGGTTCGTAGGCGGGTGGAGTCAACCGGATGTCGCCGGGGCTTCCCCGGAGGGATGGTTGGCTCCACGTTTTTGCCTGCCTGGCGGGACAACGGCACGCACTGTCGGAACGAGAGTGGTGACAGTTGTCGAATATGTACGGCCTCACACCTCGCCAGGGTGTGAGGTCGGTTTGCCGTGCACAGTCCGGGGGAGTGTGCGAACGGCTGGATGGAACGCCCGGGGGAAACAACTCTCTTTGTGAGGAAGTGGGCGCCAGGCCCTGAAAAGGGCCCGGCTTTGGAAACGAGGCAGGCTTCGTTCCATACTGACCAGTCAGAGATGGAGATGTGACGGTCAGGCCAGATGTTGTTTCTCCCTGTGTCGTCTCGTCAGGGTCGCTTCCTGGAAGGCTGCTGACGAGGAGGGGGCCTTCCCTTCGGAGTCCTCTTCCGGGGTGTAGCCTGAGGGTGCACCTTACCCGGATTCGGATTCGAAGAGGCCCTGGGCTGTCGGGGAGCAGGAAGTGCGCGGGAAGTCGAAGGCCGGGGAGCCGTCGATTCACGGCGCGGAAGAATGTGGCTTATCGCCTCCGTCTGCTCCTTCACCGTCGAGAACTGCTGTGTGAAGCTCTCGACGGTGTCGCCGAACAGCCCACCCTGCGAGATGGGTGCGTCGAGAAAGCGTACTTTGTCGGCGTCACTCATGCTCGCAAGGTTGAGCCAGAGGTGTCTCTCCTGGACCACCAGAGTGGACATCGTCCGACCCAGGGCCCGCGCCGTCACTTTAGTCGCCCTTAGAGCGAGGTCAGTGGCGGCGCGGAGTTCCTGCATAACACCCGGGTCGGCCCTACCCTCGTGGAGTTCTCTCAACGCCTTCGCCTGATGGACCTGCAGGATGGCCATGGCGTGGAGAGACGAGGCAGCCTGGCCCGCAGCACTGTAAGCCTTCGCCACCAGGGAAGCAGAAGTCTTACAGGCTTTGGACGGGAGACGAGGTCGGGTCCTCCAGGTGGCAGCCGTCTGCGGGCATAGGTGCACCGCGATGGCACGCTCCACCTGGGGGACATCGACGTATCCCCTGGCTGCCCCACCATCGAGGGTGGTGAGGGAGGCGGAGCTGGTCTGAGTGGAACGAGCCGTGAGAGGGGCGCTCCAAGTCCGACACAGCTCCTCATGCACTTCCGGGAAAAATGGAACCGGGGGTGGGCGCGGTTTGGCACCGCGTTCCGACCCGAGGAACCAAGTGTCCAACCGCGAGCGTTGGGGAAGGGGCAATGGCGTACACTGCAGCCCAATGCTCGCGGCAGCCCGGGTTAGCATGGCCGACATCTCAACTTCTGCTTCCTCCTGAGCTCTACCCCCCGGGGGGGGGAGCTCGGATTCGTCATCGTCGGATGCCGGTAACTCTCCCTTCGATGCTGCGATAGACATCTCATCGGCTCTGCGGTCCGTTTCCGAACGTGCAGAGGAGGATCCGGACGGTGTGCCACCGCCGGTTGGGGAACAACCAGAAGAGCGTGCTGGGGTGTGACTGGCCCGTGAGCGCTTGGCTGGCGGGTGAACAGTCGCAGAATTCCCCAAATCACTAACGCCACTAACCGGACCGGAGATCTGGGCCGTAGCCATAGATGTCACAGCCCGGGTAGCAGACGAGATGTTAGCTGGTTCCCGTAGGAAGACAGCCAACCGTGACCGCAACTTCTGTAAGACAATCTGCCCGCAGTGCGGGCAAGATGTGTCAACGAACGCTGCTTCGGCGTGCTGGACGCCCAGACACCTAACACAGCGCTCGTGTTTGTCCCCCTCCTCGATGAGGGTACCGCACCCAAGAGAACAGCGGGACATGCCACACTGTAGAGTGAGTCCTGAAAAGGACTGTTGTAGAAATTGCTCTGACACCACTGGAACCGCCAAGACACCCAGGGGAAGGTCGACGCAGGAGGGACGATCCGCTGGGACAGGTCGTAGATCCGGCAGTTGTTGTAGTTTTAAGCTTTTTGCTTTATGCTTGTTCATGAGTCGATGGCTCTGAAGAACAAAAGGTAAATGAATGCTGCACGCCGGCTCCCTTTTATACCGGATATCCGGGGGCGGAGCCCGGCATGCAAATTTCATTCGCCAAATTTCATTGGCCTTTTCTTAGTAGTCAGAGTTGATAGGTTCTCAAGGACGAACCCCATCTGTCGTTCTCGACACAACGTCGAGAGACCGACAGAAAGGGAATGCGGGTTTATTGACTATACTAAAAAGAGAAAATAACAACCAACTAGATATAACACGTTAAGACAAACGTAACATGAAACATAAAACAGTAAAGAAAAGTAAGAGGTTTACAAACAAAAGAGTGGCAGGAATACAAACGGCTATTCACATCTGCATGAACCATCAAAGACAATCTCCTTGAAAAAGGGATTACGCTTAAATGCAGCTGTATAGAATAATTTCTAATACTTGCATTGGGTTCCTTTGAGTGTGCTTGGATAAGGTCTTGTGCCCGTGGAAGGTGGTTCCAAAGTCTTGATGGTTTCAATCCGTCGGGTTCTCTCTTGTAGCCGGATTGGCTGATGAAGTCAGAAGCGAACTTTGCCGAAGTAATTCTGCCGAAGAAAATCTGTCTCTGAAGAGAGAGACAGGTCTCAGGAGGTGGTTCGAAAGGGAAGTCGTGAACACGGAAGTGCTGAGCGTCGTTTGCTCCGTTCACGGGTGTTTTAAAGCCTGGGGGGTTCCACGCCCCTCCAAAGTGAGCTATCCAATGTGATGAGCTGATTTTGAGTGAAGTCAAATTCCTTTGTTTCGCCTATTAGCTCATTTGCATTTAGGATTACTTAGAAGTTTGGCGCTGTAGAAATCTTTAGAATGACAACATAGATATGGTATCACACACATTATTGTGCCATTCCTCATCTTTCCAGGAATGACGAGAGAAACATTTAGATATAAAACATGCCAGGATTATAAGTACATTGACATGAAGTTCGTACAAGAATGGAAATATAAGCAGAATACAACTAACACACATGCTTTTAAGGTTATAGGCGAGGCTGAATAACACGGGGACAAAGATACAATGTGGAGATGTAGGTTTAAACTCGTTTTAAACTATTCTTTTGTGGTTAACAAGAGGGAGACTTTCAAGACTTGACTGACCATTTGCCATTATTCCTGTTTAACACATCTGGTGTCCATGTTTAGTGACACCGACCCCATCCTCCCTGTTGGAATTTCTTTGAAGTCCACGAGTGTTTGTTGAGATTTATCCTGGTCAATTGATGGATGTGTTACGAGAGGACAGTGGGATCAGACTTGCTGGCGCCGCTTAGAGTTCCACTGAGAGGTCATGGTCTTAACGACCCTCAATGGTCCTCTTTATTTCAAAACCCAAATCTGCTGACGCCGATTAGACCCCTGTTGAGAGGTCAGGGTCATTTACGATGCCCCAAATGGTCCTCTTTGTTTCACCACCCGGATATCTAATCACTGGTGCGAAACCTCTTCCCCCTTGAGAGGTCAGGATATTTTACGACGTTCCAAATGGTCACCTTTGATCTGGATAAGATCCTACACAAAACACAAAGAGTTTGTTTCTGTTGAGAGAAATGCACTGTCAATGCGAATCCATATTAAATGCATATGCATGAGCAGAACAGTTGAAAAGATACAACAGCAGACATGTCTTACTGAGACATACGAGCCAGATGGAGAAACTCACACAATCGGTCTCCTTGTTACGCCAGAAATTGCTCACAAACATGACATTTGTAATTACTAACTGTACCTAAAAAAGGCAGATTCGGAACACAGAGCATAGGTAATTACATTTACATGAATGCATTTGGCAGATGCTTTTATCCAAAGCAACTTACATTGCATTGTCCTATACATTTTACATGTGTATGTGCAATCCACTTGGATCAAACCCACAACCTTGCGTTGTTAATGCAATGCTCTTACCACGGAGCTACAGGAAAGCACACAGTGTTTTGTGAGCCTAGCTAAACTGTAAACACTCCACTGTCCATTGAACAAAAATCTGTACTGTATATTAGCATATGTGAAATGTCCCTTTTTCAGTCAAATTCAAAAACTGCAACTAGCTATTGACCTGTGGTTGTCAAACATGAAATACACATGTTTTATGTTGCAAAGTGTCCTCTTTTGAATCTTCATATGCACAGGATGTGTTAATCCTGTAGTACTTGTTATTACATATTTTGCCTTTGAATGGATAAAGTGATACAGTATGTATGTATATATACAGCAATGCAGTTATAATCGAGACATTACTGTAATAAGGTTCAATTGAAAGGAAGGAAGGAGGCAGGAACCGGCAGACATTTAAACAAAGTTTTAATCAAATGAAATCAAAAGTAAAAAGACAGCCGGAAGCCCCTCACATGAGGTGGCCAATCATGAGATTGTTAAGAGATGAGGTAGACTGGCTTTCTCCAGGGGCTCATACGGGGCCCTACGTAGTTCTTCGAGTACGACAGTGAGTTCCCAAGAGGGTACAGAGTGCAGTCACAGTGGATTAAACCTCTTCACGCCCCTCAGAAAGCTGATGACCAGGTCGTGCTGTCCGAGAGACTTACCATGAACAAGCTTGTGAAGTGAACATACATTTTCAGGGTAGAAGGGGAGAGTGCTCTCAAGTCTTCCTGGAGAAGGACAGCATAGACACGATCACACAACTTGGGAAGCACGCCAGCACAAGAAGAGACACCACATGAAGGCATTCAGTGCACCTGTTCCCTTACCTTGCACTGGACCTATGCAATGAACTTCACTGGGGGAAGTTCACACGGACACAGCTGTGTGCCAAGGTGTCAGTGCTGAACTGCATTTGGATGGAGTCGCCTCTCTACCTGCCATAGGAGAGCGCATCGGGTGTCCAGATAAGGTGGCAGATGTGGCTCGCAGAAACTTCACGACCTGCTGACTACAAAGGAGGAGGCGTTTTGCAAGTTGTGACATATGCCATGAGCGTATGCAACCCTTGTGATTGATTAATGTCACCACAGCCAAGCTGCCCATGCGGACCAGCATGTGCCTGTCCTGAATGAAAGGCTGGAATTTCTTCAGGGCGAGTCAAACAACGCGAGGCAGTTGATATGCCATTGCAGGTGGGACCCGTCCAATGTACAGACACTGCATGCCCATTGCACAATGCACCCCAACCGAGTAGGGAGGCATCCAACGTCACAACGATGAGCCTTGTGGGAAAACTCCAACTCTGGCAGAAGTCAGATCTGATCAAGGGGTTAGGGTGCTGTGGAAATGTAAGCTACAGCGTAAGTTCTGCCGGGAAGACTCAATCTCACGTCAATTACTCCGTATAGACCAATAACCAATCATCACCTAACACTTGGAGTATATAAGATCACCACTGACCCTTTGTTTGCCTTCGCAGTTGAAGCAGCTGATATTCACGCGCTCGTGATCAAGGACGTTACAGAGGATATTCATGACTACACGGCTATATATGTTTCTTGCTAAGCTTAGTCGACTGCAACCTTTTCAGCACACATAGCAATTACTTTTCCAGAACTTCTGGGTTGTTTAAAACATTCCGTTACTTAACTCTCATATAGTGATGGCAGGCGTTTCATTCAACTGCCGTGATGAAAAGTCTCAAACGCTGCATTTTGCTTTTAAACTTGGAGATGCGTTCATGTTAAAGGTTTCGAAGTACTTTAATATGAACAACTTCTTATGCAGCGCTTGTTCCTAAAAGTGACCACCAATTTCGACTTGATTTCGACCATTTCACAAATGGTCTTGATGGGGCTATAGCGTATGGTTCCTTCGGAACAGCTGGGCAGCCCAGGGAATGTAAAAACGTTTCATAACTCTTCTTTGCGTGTCTTTTACCAGCTGAGATACCGGGAACAGGTAAGGTACTACTTTTATTATTTTCCCTTTCTGGCAGATGTTCAGCAATGGTCAACGTGACGATCACGACAACTGATTCCAGTTTACAAACTGTTTTCCGAAATGTCATAGTGTTTTAGGATTCATCATGTCATATTGTTTGATCGGAGGAAATTGGTCATACTTCCCTGCCATTTAACTGCAGTGTTTAAATATGACGGCAGATTTGTCGCAAGATACGGGACTTTTTATTTCAATTTAGTCTCCGTCAGGCCTCCCTTTACGTTAAAATGTTTGGCTGGTCCGTGCTATAAATTCCGTGAATTCCTGGTCGCGGAGTGTGCAATCATAACATTTACATTTACATTTAGGCATTTGGCAGACGCTTTTATCCAAAGCGACTTACATTGCTTTATCCTATACATTTTGCATAGGTATTGGCAATCCCCTGGGGATTCGTAAATGGGGATGTTCAGAATCTGTACTGACGTTTGCTTTCTCATCACTGCCTTTCAAAGAAGTCTACATGGTCTTATACTGTTTTGTTCTAAAGATTTTCATTGCTGTTTTATCGACATTAAACAAGACAAATTCCGAACCAGACTGTGATCCCGTAGTGAAGAATAATTAGTTTTATTGGATGTGGATTACGAACCATCGAAAGGGCATCTATACATTAAAGGCTGCTGGTTACAATTCCATACAAGTATTATGATGTTTTAAACATTGTAGGCTTAAGGTTCAGGGTGTATAAATGCGTTAATGACTGGACTTCAGCTGCGGATTTAATGAGACTTCTCACCGTAATTCCCGATGGAATCAGAAATATGTTCAAATGCACTTGAGTTTTGGTAGTATGAAAGCGTTAAGTTAAACTGGAAGGCTAAGCAAACTCAAGTCACGTTCAAGTTGATTTTCAAACATATACTGGCCGCGTGGTCCTTTTTTCAATTATTACTATCGATCGGCTGGATGGCCGGTTGGACAGGGCTTGACGCCGGCTTGAAGGCCGGCTGGACAGGGATTGATGCCAGCTGGAAGACCGGCTGGCACACCGGACCGGATAGCGGACTGGATGCCGGGTGCACCGTACTGGACGCCAGTTGCATCTCCGGCTGGGACACCTGTTGGATCGCTGGCTGCATTGCTGGACTGGATTCCGGCTGCAGGACTGGATGGAAGCTGGCTGGATCGCAGGCTGCAGGACCGGGCTCGGGAGGACCGGGCTCGGGAGGACCGGGCTCGGGAGGACCGGGCTCGGGACCACCGGACTCGGGACCACCGGACTCGGGACCACCGGACTCGGGACCACCGGACTCGAGACCACCGGACTCGAGACCACCGGACTCGGGACCACCGGACTGGATGCCAGCTGGGAAGCCTGCTGCGTCACCGGCTGGACTGAAGGCAGCTGGGCAGGACTGGGCATTGGCTGGGATGGATACTGCACCTCTCTCCGTTGATTGTTCCTCTTGAGCCGGGCCACCGGTGGTCGGCTGCAAGAGGGAGATGAAGGGCACGGCTAGCTCTGACTGTGATTCCACCAACGAGGGCCCCCCGGGCTCTCTCCTCCCATGTCCGCCAAGGAGGCCTGATGGTGGCGGGGAGGAGTCAGGGGACAAAACGACACCCGGAACATTGACTTGTGAGGGGTCATCCTCTGTTTTAGTCGCTGGCCCGTGAGAGGCTCCGCCATGGACAGTGCCCTGGACTCCTCACGCATAATAGCGATCCGGAGCAGGTCCACGAAGCCCAGGGCACTCGTCCTGTGCATGTCGGCCTGCACAAAGGGTTCATCAAGGCAGCCATTGAAGATTGCCTTCAACTCTGCCTCGCTGAAATCTGTGCTGTTTGCAATGGACAGGAAGTCCGTGGCAAAGATTCTCATGGGGTCCCCCTCTGCCGGAAGCCTCAGAGAATACGAGCCTGGTAGGCATGCATGGAGTCAGTTGCTGCCCGCTGGGTTCTGTGAGGTTCGGTAATTCTGTCACAAAAACGAGTGGAAGTAGAACCCGGATGCAGGCAGCAGTGGTGAAGGGGTTTACAAATACTTTTATTAGGTACGAAAACACCAAACAAAAACCCACGAGGGGGTAAATCCGGAACTAGACTGACTTGCAATGGACTAACATAAACAACACTTAAAATAAGATAGACTGAACACTTACTACACTGGACAACATCATGGACGACAGGAACAGGAAAACAAATAATCCAGACAGGGAAAGGTAATCCAAACAGGAGGGTAAAATGAACACTAGCAGGTAAAACAACAAGGTAGCTAAAACGCTAACAGCCGAATGTCCCACAAAACACATAATTGTGCCCTTGTAGTCACACAAAGGCAGAAAAAAAACTAATTCAAACTAAACAAATGAAGTAAGGCAAAACAGCAGCGTAGTACAGATCTGTCCGTGCCAATCCGGAAAGACCACTGTGGAAGTTGTAAAAGACGGCTATGTCTCTCCGACTGCATTCAGGCAACATACGGAGATAGCCGTTTCATATAAACATCCCACTCTAAACTCCCCCTGCAAACAATAATAATATGAGCGTCACTGACAATTATTGCAAACATCCCACCACACTAAATAATTAGCCCATACCTGGAAAGTTGGAAACACGACAGCAAAGACACTCTAATCACAATCAAAGGCATCCAGCCGGTCACTCCCAGGCTCAACCTGTAACAGAGAGTTCACACCACCTAGTGGGGCCTACCGGTAAAACATATCCCACTGCAATCTGCCCCACCCGTTAAATTGTCATCCCGACGAAAGACAGCCAACCCCCAAATATTACCTCCATGATCTAAACAGAGTTGTGTTGGGCACAATCTTCTGAGAATTCACAACCTCCTCTAACTCAACTCAACTTTATTTATATAGCGCTTTTTACAATTTTCATTGTTACAAAGCAGCTGTACATGAGACACAATAGATTACAAGTAAATCAACTAAAGGATTATACCTGTAAAAACAAGAAAAAGGTGGAAAACAACAAAAGACAGACATACAAATGCTCCACACACACAATATGCATACATACTTACACACATTGACATAGACGCACACACACAACACACTCACACACACACACACACACACACACAAACACACTCGCACAAAAGGACAGTGAAAGGACACATTTGAGATAAAGGAGAGAGAGAACCACAGGTCAAATATTAAACGGACTATAAATTCTTATATATTAATTATTTCTAATTTCTGAATTCTAAAGGAGCCCCCCCGGCCAGGCAGATGCAAAACAATATGCAAACGGTGGCGAGGAACCCAAAACTCTAATCGAGAAAAAAAACCTCAGGGGAACCCAGGCCCGACCGGGGGATTCCAGTTCCCCTCTGGAAAAAGCTGCTGCCTCTGCACAAGCAAAACAGTGCTTGCACAACAAGGCTAAAAAAAAAAAAAAAAAAAGCTTAATAAGGTAAATGGTAGATTTAAGATTATCATCAACACTCTAATAGCATTTGAAATGTTATAGGAAAATCAAAGTTGCCACGTCCTTTATCCAGCTCTATCCTCTTAGCTCTTGTCAGGTCACCGCTTCCAATTCTCAGCTCTGCCATCAGGTCTGGGCATGAACTGCCTCCTGCGGTAACCTTGGAACAAAGAGACAAGACTGGCTGAGAGTAGAGTACTGTTCTGCACTCTTTGATGCAACAAGTACATCATTTGTTGTTGGATGTGTTCCTGGTTCCGGTTGATCTAAATAATGCAGCCTAAATCCTCTGAGGATTAATATTATGGAAGTGTAGTGTATGCAAGATTAAAAAGATGCGTCTTTAGTCTAGACTTAAACTGACAGAGTGTGTCTGCCTCCCGGACATTGCAGGGAAGAATATTCCACAATTTAGGCGCTAGATAAGAAAAGGATCTACCACCTGCACTTGATTTTGAAATTCTAGGTATTACCAACTGACAGGAATCCTGAGAGCGTAATGCACGTGGAGGTCTGTAATACAATAGAAGTTCATTTAAATACTGCGGCGCTAGACCATGCAGGGCTTTATAGGTAATAAGCAAGATCTTAAAGTAAATGCGATGTTTTATAGGTAACCAGTGCAAGGTTGAAAGAACCGGTGTTATATGCTCATACTTTTTAGTACGTGTAAGAACTCGAGCTGCCGCATTTTGAAACAGTTACAGTTTTTGTAAAAGGCCTGCAGGGCAACCACCTAGAAGTGCATTACAGTAATCTAGTCTTGATGTCATGAATGCATGAATTAATTTCTCTGCATATGACGTAGTTTAGATATATTCTTAAGATGGAAAAATGCAATTTTACAAGTGTTGGCGACATGGCTCTCAAATGACAGATTACTATTGAATACAACGCCAAGATTCTTAGCTGATGACGAGGATTTTATGGAGCATCCGTCAATCGTTAAGCAGTATTCTTGGTTGTTACGTAAGCGGTTTTCGGTCCCGTAAGTAACACTTCTCTTTTGTCCGAGTTTAGTAGTAAAAAATTGTTACTCATCCAGTTTTTTAAGTCAACTATGCGATCCTTTATTCGATCGAACTGCTGGGTTTCGCGAGGCTTCGAGGAAATATAATGTTGAGTATCATCAGCATAACAGTGAAAGCTAATTCCGTGTCGCTTTATTATATCTCCTGGAGGTAGCATGTATAATGCGAAGAGCAGAGACCCCAAGACTGAACCCTGTGGTACACCGTACTGGACTTGCGATTTGCGGGACACCTCATTGTTTATTGCTACAAATTGAAAACGGTCGGATAAATGAGACTTGAACCATTTCAATGCTATTCCGTTAATGCCGACGTAATTTTCAGGTCTATGTAGGAGTATGCTGTGGTCAATGGTGTCAAATGCAGCACTAAGGTCTAGCAGCACCAATAACAAAATACAGCCACGGTCAGACGCTAAAAGCAGATCATTTGTAACTCTAATCAAAGCAGTCTCTGTACTGTGACATGCTCGACATCCAGACTGGAATTATTCATTAATGTCATTCCTTTGGAGGAAGGAGCATAATTGAGTTGAAACTACTTTTTCCAGAATTTTAGATATAAAGGTATTCGATATAGGCCTGTAATTCCCTAGTTCTTTAGGGTCGAGTTTGGGTTTTTTGACAAGGGGCACATGTCCTAGTGTCAGAGATGAGTTAATAATACTAAGAAGAGGATCTATAATTTCTGGGAGCATTTCTTTCAGTAGTTTCATAGGTATAGGGTCTAGCATGCATGTTGTTGATTTAGATGATCTAATGATTTTAGACAGTTCATTGTGATCTACAGTAGAAAATAATTGCAATTTCTCCTTAGGGGTGCTGTAGTTAGTTTGTTCAGCGGGTTTCACTTCAGGTTGCATTGTTATAATTTTTTCTCTTATATCTTGGATTTTACTAGTGAAGTAGTTCATAAATTCATCACTGCTATGCTGATAATCAGAATCTGACGTCGCTGACGATTTATTTTTTGTTAATTTAGCCACGTTGTTAAATAAAAACCTAGGGTTGTGATGGTTTTCCTCTATTAGTGATGAAAGGTAGGCGGATCTAGACCTTTTTATGGCATCCCTGTATTTTCGAGTACTATCCTTCCATGCTATACGAAATTTCTCTAAATTAGTTTTCTTAAAGTTGCGCTCCATTTTACGGGACGCTTTCTTTAGAGTCTGAGTGTGTTCATTATACCACGGTGTGGGGCTGCCATTTTTAATTTTCTTTAAACACGGAGGAGCAACTATGTTTAATATTTCCGAGAAGGTAGTGTTGAAATTTTCAATAGTAATGTCAAAATCGTCAACGTTTTTGCTCATGCTAGATATTTTAGACAAGTCAGGCAGATTATCGAGAAACGCATCTTTGGTAGTTGAAGTAATCGTTCTACCATATTTGTAACAAGGAGTTTGATTTGCAGCCGTAGGCCAGTGAAGCAAACATAATATCAGATAATGATCCGAAATGTCTTCACTCTGCTGAACGATTTTAACATCGTCCACATTTATACCATAAGATAGTATTAAATCTAAAGTATGATTACGAAGGTGAGTGGGTCCTGACACATGTTGACTAACGCCCATGGAGTTAAGAGTGTCTTTGAAAGCCATGCCCAAGGCATCTGTATCATTGTCTACATGGATGTTAAAGTCACCAACGACAAGGACTCTATCTGCGGCCAGTACTAGTTCGGATAAGAACCCACCAAATTCTTTAATAAAATCTGTGTGGTGCCCTGGAGGCCTATATACAATAGCTAGAATAAATTAAAAAAATGTTTTATCCTTAGTATTAGGTGTTGATACGTGAAGTACCATGACTTCAAAGAAATTTTATTTAAAATTAGACTTCTGAGAGATTATAAAAGTATTATTGTAAAGTGCAGCGACACCTCCTTCTCTACCTTTTAGACGAGGCTCGTGTTTATAGTAATAATCTTAGGGAACGGATTCATTTAGAGTAATATAATCATCTGGCTTCAGCCATGTTTCTGTCAAACAGAGCAGGTCTATTTTATGATCGGTTATCATATCATTAAAAAAAAGTGCTTTATTTGAGAGAGATCTAATATTAAGCAATCCGAGTCGTAAAAGTTGATTACTTGTATTTTGTTCATGTTTGATTTGTTTAACATTTATTAAATTACTTTCAAGAGGTTTACGCAATATATTATGTTTGCTAATCCGGGGGACAGACACAGTCTCTATTTTATGTTGTTTGTAAGAAGGGGTTATTACATGTTGTATATTCTGTGTATTTTGTAACGTGAGACGGCAAGCAGACAGTTGGTTAAGCCATTCTGTCTCCTTCCTGACCTGGGCCCTAGGTAGTCAGCCTTTAGCATTATTAAGACTGTGTGCCAAATTTCTAGAGAGGAGGGAAGCCCCATCCCAGGAGGGATGGAGACCATCTCGTTTCAACAGGTCAGGTCTGCCCTCAAAGCTCTTCCAGTTATTTATAAAATCTATATTATTCTGCAGGCACCACTCAGACAACCAGCCATTTAGTGATGATAATCTGCTATAAATCTCATCACCACGGTAAGAAGTCAGGGGGCCAGAGAATATTACAGTGTCTGACATCGTTTTTGCGAGCTCACACACCTCTTTAATATTATCTTTAGTGATCTCCGATTGACGGAGTCTAACATCATTTGTGCCGACGTGAATAACAATCTTCCTGAGTTTACGATTAGCCTTAGCCAGCACATTTAGATTTGACTTGATGTCAGGCGCCCTGGCTCCCGGTAAACATGTGACTATGGTGGCTGGTGTCTCTATGTTAACGTTCCGGACAATAGAATCACCGATCACTAGGGCACTTTCAGCAGGTTTCTCAGTCGGCGTGTCACTGAGCGGGGCAAATCTGTTCAAGACTTTAATCGGAACGGTTGGGTGATGTTTTCTCCTGCGACTATGCCGTCTCACCGTCACAAAGTTTCCCAGCTGCAGGGGATTTTCAACCGGAACCGAGCCGTGTGCGCTAAGATTGCTCGCATCCAAAATGTTTTCTACCGTCCCTACACTCTTACTATCCTCAAATAAAGATTGGATGCGAGACTCTAATTCTAAGATCTTCTCCGTCAGCCTAACTACTTCCCTGCATTTATCACATTTAAAACCCTCGCCGCTGACAGAGAAGGCTAAGCTAAACATATGACATGAGGTGCAAGTAACAACAATAGGAATTGAAGCCATGACTCACCGGGTATGAAGTGCAATCCTAACTTACCAAGGTTGCTTGATGAGTCTTAGTATATACGCTTAAAAAGAGAAACAGTTAGCACACAAGACAAATAGGGGGAGATGATATTCCACAGTAAACAGAAGGCAAGCTAACACGCTAATATGCTAACGGCGTTACGTTTCAATAAATATGTTTAGAATATAAAGTTATAAATAATTCGGCAACGACAGTGATAGGTAACGATAGTAAAATACACTAGTATTAAGACCAAGAACAAATGTGAGGTGAAGCAAGTGTCAGAGGATACAAACTAGCCGCCGGCAGCGAGGCAAACAGGAACCGGAAACCTGTGTCAGAAGCTCGGATGGAATAATAATTAATTTTCACTCCACCCTGCACAGTCCTAGGCAACCGATGCATGTTGGAATGTTGGCCGGCTGTGACACTTGACGTCCTTCTCCCCTCCAGGTTTCTTTCCTGATACTGGATACTAGGGGCTCTGTCCACTGGACTCCTCGACCCTGGATGCAAGATCGGCGAAGGAGCCACTACCTCAGGGTCAACAGACACTGACCCAGCCCCCTTCGGCTGACAGCAGGCCCGGTCACTACAACCAGGCAATCATCAACTTCTTAAGCCTGGCTCAGACTACAGGAGTTTTAAAATCCTGACAGATTTTGAATTCTGGTGGCGGCACACACTTAAGGAGAATCTTGCCAGATTCTCTTATGTAAAATCTTAGACCTGGCTCAGACTACAGGAGTTCTAAAATCCTGACAGATTTTGAATTCTGGTTGCAGCTCACACATAAGGAGAATCTTGCCAGATTCTCTTATGTAAAATCTACATTTTAATCTCTTTTTCAAGCACTACAAAAATAGGTTTCCCCTTTGTAAACTTGCATTTATGAATGTGAAATGTCCAGAGAAGAAAACATGGAGTTGTGTTTATAAATACGACAAAAGACAACAAGTGCAAAAAACAGATTTAGAAAGTTTAATTGGAAGATTTTTTATTTCATAATTGCACAACAAAATCCATTTATTTTAAGACACCCAAATACAGAATAATATTAAGATTATCATACCAGAGGACGCCTCCTACGTCATCTCACCGGGAAACAGAAGTAAACAAAGAGACATCGCAATTAATTTCACGTGATCTATTTGTCCTTTATGAAAAAAGTGTATTTCCACGATAGATGAAGGAAATGCAGCGGCTATGCAGCAGGTCTAGAGTGTGTAACGGTACAGGTTTAACTGTACTACGGCTTATCCGCGGTGAAAAGCAGATGTTTCGGTAGCAATTCAAAAGGTAAGGATTTTTACGTTACTGTAGCAACACTGTAGCAAGAAGTGTAACATTCAATCCAGGAATGCTGTGTCTTTGTCGCGCTCTGAATGATTCTCTGTCTGTCAGTCCAAAGCAGCGGAGACGTATTTTAAGCAGGTGATGCTATAATGCTTTTTTGCTAGGGCTGAAGTTATGACTGTGCTGTAGGCGAGCTGCTTAACTTTAATGTTAATAAATAACGGAAGAAAACAATTGTCGCTGCCGAAATAAAAGGAGTGCCAATGTGATTATGAGATAAAAACAAACACATAAACGCATGTTCTATGTGCGCCTATAGATAAATAACAGCAGTTAATTTACGCGGTACATTTAAACCGACGTGACTTCTCTTCAGCTCTTGTTCTTATCTGTGCGGTTGTGGTATGTTTTTGATGAGACATTATAAAGACGATCCTCCATCTCCGCTGTACAACGAACCCTTGCAGAAGCTTTACCTCCGTCACCTTGGAGATGTGTCTCTCATTGGCTGTAGCGAAAGTACCAACGTCATCAGCCCGATTTAAAATCCTAAATATCAAACATGTTTGATATGATCGGGGCGGCAAAGATTTCTCTTGGAGCAGATCGGGAGTTCTAAGATTCAATCTGTGAACACCTCACATTACGTGATAATCTGGGCCGATTCTCGGGCCCGATCGCGTTTCTAGGCTCGATTTTTTCAAAGATTCTCGGGAGGGGAAATCGGGGTAAAATCTGGCCGAAAATCCTGTAGTCTGAGCCAGGCTTTATTTGCCATCATCCAGAGGTGGCATCTCCTCCCCTCGATCATCCACCTCCAGACATGGTTCCACACTCTGGCTGGTAACAAACGGCTTCAACTGAGTCCGGTGAACATTCTTAGGCTTGCCTATGTAGTGCACTGGGGCTACAGTATAAACGGCACCTCCTCCCGCTGGAGCTCTCAAAACGCAGTATGGCACTAAACTCCAGCAGTCCTGGATCTTATAACGCCCTCGCTTAGAATGGTCACGTAACCACACCAGCTGCCCTTCTTTCAGAGGATCGTTGCGAATCCTTTGATCATGGTTCTTCTTCCACGATGGCAGCTGCCATCTTCATCTGATGCGAAGCCCCCTCACATGCTAGTCGTGTTTTATGCTCCACGACCCACTCATGTACTCCACCCTGTACAGGATTTCGGACTCTACCCAGCAGAAAGTCCACAGGAAGCTTGGGATCTTGGCCAAACATCACATAATGCGGGGATTCTTAAGTCGATTGATGTGGTGTTGTGTTATAACAGAACAAGAGCTAGAGTAAGCAAACCGTCCAATCTCTCTTCCTAGTTACCGGCAACTCAGTCACCAAAACTTGCGCCACCGTGGAAGCCCATTGGTCTCGAGTGGGAATCGCCTCTGTAAACTTTGTGAAGACATCAGTCATTACAAGCACATTCTTCATACCATTCTGGGCAGGTTATAACAGGGAAAAAAAATCAATCGCAACACTTCATTGAGGCGCAATGCAAAAAGGACTGACACAGTCCCTGGTCAGTCAGTTCCGAGATGTATTCTTTAACAAACCCGGGCAGACTCGGATAACCCAACACAAAACCTGACGAAATCCGATGCCCCGAGAGGATGAGTTCCTGGACCGGCTGGGAAAGGCCAGATTCATCACCACCCTGGATCTGACGAAGGGATTTGGCAGGTGACCCTGACTTCAGATTCCAAGGAGAAGACGGCGTTCAGCTCCCCTACCGGACACTGGCAATATACAGTGCTGATATAACAAAACAGTAAGAACCAAAACAAAACGACTTCTATGAAATGCGAGAGTAAAACGTTGTACTGACTGTAAAGCCGGCAAGTCTTGCTTGAGGCAGCTGAGGGATGCTGGACGGTGCGATGCTGGACAGTGCTTTGCGTTAGTACGCGCCTGCTTGACTTGCTTGTAAATAGAATGTCCAAACAAGTTGTTAGAATGCTCATGCTTTTAGATTTATTTTACAGTTACTGATCTTCATTTTGGTGCAAGCAAGATCCCTACAACTGTCAATAAATCTGCTAGTCTTTTACCTTTCCTTACTATTTGTGGTACAATGGCCTAACGTAGTGGTCAAAAAACTGTGTTCACCTTCCCCTCAGCAACTCCTATCACCTGAGGGAAGGGTCCCACCTATATGGTGCTCTCAATTAGACATGGTGACCCCTACTGGACACACCATAAACAACAAATGGCTAAATGGCTCTTACGTACTGGCTTCTAATTGGGATTACTCAAACATACCAATTCCCAACACATTAGAGAAGAGCCATAAAGTACATACAAATCGTGAGTACTATAAACCTACATAATGATTATAACAAACCTACAGATTTATGTAAAAGACAAAGGTTTGCTACAGGCCTAATACTGGTCTGTTAACGCACAAAGCGTACCAGCCCTTTTTTATCAGGTAATGTTTCCAAGACTCTTCCAAGAGGCCAGGAGCCTCATGGTGCCGTTGGATCCATAATTACCACAATATCTCCACCTTCTTTTAATGTACAAGTCATGCTCCTCAAACAATCCAGGAGATAAGCATGGTTTTCCCTTCAGCAACAGGATATGATTAGGAGTGAGCGCTTTCAGATCCATCGCAACATTAGATAATTTGGTGATTGGTCGATCATTTAAGATTGCCTCAGCTTCACACAGAACTGTAAGGAAACTGTCATCATCAAGTTTCTGCTGTTGAAGAACTGCAGTTAGTAATTTTCTCAACATACGAACGAGTCGCTCCCAAACCCCACCAAAATGGGATCCAGCTGGAGGATTGAAAGTCCACTTGATGCCCTTCTGACATAAAACTGCTTGAATCTTAGTCTGGTTTAGTGTTAAAAATGCTTCCCTAAATTCTCTCTCTGCCCCTATGAAATTCGTGCAATTATCTGATAGAAGATGTTCCACTTGCCCTCTTCTACTGATAAATTGAAGCAGAGCATTGACACAGGCATCTGCTGGCCAAGCAGGTGAAAATGACACCATAGCGTTTGACTGTTCCTCATCCCCTCTTCACCTCTATTGGTCCGAAATAATCATCACCGGTATTGGTAAATGGCGGATGGTCTAGCAAAATTCTCTCCTTGGGTAGGTCAGCCATCTTTTGCTCCATCCTCATTCCATTATACTTTCTACAGAAGCAACACTCTGCTATGATCTTTCTTACAGCTGAAGTGGCACCTGTTTTCCAAAACCTTCTTCTTAATGTCGACAACATATGATTACGCCCAGTATGGCCAAGCTGTTCATGTAAATCCTTCAGTATAAGGGAAGCCACATGCTGATCATTAGTGAGGAGTAGTGGATATTTCATCTCTTCTGGCAATGAGCCTCGGGTACGCTGTCCTCCGTCTCTCAAAAGCCCATTAGCCAGCCATTGGTCCAGCCGATAGATGACACTCTAAGTGCTCACTAGATACTTTCCATAAGACATGGCAGCAATCTTCTTAAAGTTTCCTCCAATTTGAATAGTAAGCCATCAGGCGATTTGTGCCATTCAGCGAGCCTTGAGTATTCAGCAAATTTACCACAGCTTCTTTCTTAACCTCGGGGTCATCAACCCCTACTGCAGTATGCACAATATTCTTGGGCCACTCCTCTCAAGGTTTCCACACAAACTTGGGACCTTCTATCCACAGGTTGTTCCTAATAAACTCTCCAGCCCTCCTTCCTTTTGATGCATCGTCAGCTGGATTCTCTTTTGAGCTAACATATCACTACTATGATATCTTTGTTATTTCCCTGATCATGGAAACTCTGTTTGCAAAAAGGTATAAAAACGCTTGTCCTCATTCAGGACATACCTGAGCACAGATGTACTGTCAGTCCAGAAGACAGAATCTTGCAACTGGAGCCTCGGCTCTTTCTTTAACATCAGGTCTACATGAACAGCAACCAGAGCAGCAGTTAACTCTAATCTCAGCTCAAGTTTATTTATATAGCGCTTTTTCAGGTCATCGCTTCTTATTCTCAGCTCTGCCATCAGGTCTGGGCATGAACTGCATCCTGCGGTAACCTTGGAACAAAAAGACAAGACTGGCTGAGAGTTGAGTACTGTTCTGCACTCTTTGATGCAACAAGTACATCATTTTGTTGTTGGATGTGTTCCTGGTTCCGGTTGATCTAAATAATGCAGCCTAAATCCTCTGAGGATTAATATTATGGAAGTGTAGTGTATGCAAGATTAAAAAGATGCTTCTTTAGTCTAGATTTAAACTGACAGAGTGAGTCTGCCTCCCGGACAGTGCAGGGAAGAATATTCCAAAGTTTAGGCGCTAGATAAGAAAAGGATCTACCACCTGCACTTGATTTTGAAATTCTAGGTATTACTAACTGACAGGACGCCTGAGAGCGTAATGCACGTGGAGGATTGTAATACAATAGAAGTTCATTTAAATACTGCGGCGCTAGACCATGTAGAGCTTTATTGGTAATAAGCAAGATCTTAAAGTTAATGCGATGCTTTGTAGGTAACCAGTGCAATGTTGACAGAACCGGGGTTATATGCTCATACTTTGTACGTGCAAGAACTCGAGCTGCCGCGTTTTGAACCAGTTGCAGTTTTTGTAATAGGCCTGCAGGGCAACTACCTAAAAGTGCATTACAGTAATCTAGTCTTGATGTCATGAATGCATGAATTAATTTCTCTGCATCTGACAGTGACAGCATATGACGTAGTTTAGATATATTCTTAAGATGGAAAAAATAAATTTTACAGGTGTTGGCGACATGGCTCTCAAATGACAGATTACTATCGAATACAACGGCAAGATTCTTTGCTGATGACGAGGATTTTATGGAGCACCTGTGAATAGTTAAAGAGAATTCTTGGTTGTTACGTATGGCGGTTTTCGGTCCAGTAAGCAACACTTCTGTTTTGTCCGAGTTCAGTAGTAAAAAATTGTTACTCATCCAGTTTTTTAAATCAACTATGCATTCCTTTATTTGATGGAACTGCTGGGTTTCATGAGGCTTCGAGGAAATATAATGTTGAGTATCATCAGCATAACAGTAAAAGCTAATTCCGTGCGCTTTATATCTCCTAGAGGAAGCACAAATAGGGGGTTCGTGGAAAAAAGCCTCTTGAAAATGCCAGCCATTTGACGCACAGTCTTGCGATGGATCGTAGTGTGAAAAAACCTGACACGTAGCGCATATCTAAATGACGAAGTGGACATTTCACCTTACCCTGTGGTAAGACCACTTTTAAATCTGCTGGCCACGGATAGCGGGTGTGTGGACACCACTGGGGGTGCCCTCGCGCCATGGCACCCCTCGAAGACCCCAAAGACCCCTGTCCACGAACAGCATATGCGTCCCTCACAGGTTTATCCCATGTAAGTCGGCTTACCCACTTGTCCTCCAACTTCATATGAGTCCCACGATTCATTTGTTTTCTTGGGAGGCGGGTACGAGCTTACTGCCCATGGGTGCCAGCGACCACGAAACCACTATTTGTCCACTGATCAACTATGGGTGTCAATTTGACCTTCGACCCCCCTGACCCATCCATGGCCACGCCCCCGACCACCAAACCACTGTTTGGCAGCTTCCCAACTACTTTTACCAGAACCTGGTTTTTGACGCTCGGGACTGACATATGTTTGTCTGAGGGGGCGTGGCCATCGAGTTTTGTGGTTTTTAAAACAAAATATAATATTTACACGTTTAAAATGCCCCTTCTGTGCAATGTCCACCAAGCACTTATTCCTGGCCCACTCTACAAACTGCACGTGGACAACATCGCATTCAACGTAGTAGATACCAGAATTTAAATCAAACTCATCATTTTACCACTTGTTTCTGACATACGCGTGTCCAAAAGAGTGTTCTCAAACACACTTGGAAATAAATAAATCCATATGAAACGTTGTTAAAAAGCAATCCATTTTCCAGTCTGTTCTAACTAGAAAATGCATCCATTTTCTAGTATGTTTGCATTGCCTGTCCACGTGTGGTTTATGTGAGTGGACCACGTGTATTAAGTTGGTGGACATAATGCTTTTTAACAATATTTAAAGTGTATGTATTCATTTCTAGTTGTCAGGAACAACGCTTTTCAGTGAGAACACTCTTTTAGACAGACACGGGTTAGGAAACAGCTCGTGAAATGTTCAGTTTTGACAAAAATCGGGTATCTCATATGTTGAAGGTCAGGGTGGAAACAAAGGTCCAGAAGACAAGGTTCCTGAGGTCGGAGGCCATCGAGCCTTTGCAGTGACCACTGTCACGGACCCTCAAATCAGGCCCCGCAGTTTAGAGTCCGTGGCTTCTTCTTAAAGGGTTTAAAAGTGGATGAGCACATAGCTAAAACAGGCCTCGTTTCTGAGTCTCTGCCATTGAAAGCATAGGGCCTTTTCATTTACATTAAAAAGGTTACAAAATACTTCCGGAGGACCAAGACTTTTGCCCTTTCGGTATGTCTCTCGGGGGACCGGCACGCAAGTGCACGTGAGGTTTCGGGATCGTCGGACACTCCGGCGGCCTTGCGGGAGATGTCCTGGAGCAATTTATTTGTATGGGCCACGTGTATTAAGTTGGTGGACAACCCACTTATTAGCAAAAATGTACCTTTATATTCATTTAAATGCATCAACTACCACATCATTCAGTCAGTGCACTTTATTAGACACACATATGTTAGCAACAACTTGTAGAACGCTCAGTTTGGCCTCAAATGTCTAATTAGGGAGAAAAACGTAAGTCAGTGACGCGTGTTTACTGCATGCGTTGTGCATAGAGCAGAATGTCATGCGTGCGCGCTTTGCATGCGTCACTGCATGCGTCACTGCATGTGTGATGCATTGAGCAGATCGAAAGACATGTGTCACTGCATGCATCATGCATATTGCAGTCAGTGACGGGTGCACGCTGCACGTGTTGTGAATAGATCAGAATGTCATGCATGCGTCACTGCATGCGCGCTCTGTATGTGTCCCTGCATGTGTGATGCATTGAGCAGATCGAAAGACATGCGTGCGCTGTATGCGTCACTGAATGCATCCTGCATATAAGAGACCGTGACGCATGCACACGCTTAAGTAACCACACGTGCATGCGTGACGCATATAGCATATAGACATGAGCGACCGTCCATCATCCACCGATCGTCCAGAGAAGCCGGGCGACTTTGTGACTTTGTTTACGGGTCAAAAGGTCAAAATAGGGAGAGTCGTCCACGAAAACGCATTGGCATAGATTATAGGTGGACGCGCTCCCGTTGGGAAACGATAGGCCGAAGGGTATGGACATTTTAGATTATTGTTGTCTAGAAGCCCCCATTTATGCCCCAAATGTCTAAGTTCTTAGATTTCTTTTCTGAAAAATCCCCCCTCCACCACCTCTGAAAGCTTCAAAAGGCTGTTGAGGGTTATATGAGAGAGAAGGCAGTGTGAGTAATCTTGTGATTGGGTGCAAAAAACATTTTCTAAACCTCTAGGGCGATATGCTCTCGGTATGTGGTCGGGGGCCACCAGACGGGCCAGAATCTAGAATATGGGACCCCTCGGACCTTTCTGGAAATTTCCTCGTATAGCTTATTTGCATGGGTATTCCATAGCGGTTTCGTGGTCGTGACCCGACAGGGTCAACCGATCCAAAACCGGGTCACATGCAACCGTCCATCATCCACCTATCATGCGGAAAAGCCGGGCGACATTGTGACTTTGTTTAGGTGTCAAAAGGTCAAAATAGGGAGTGTCGTCCACGAAGCACTTAATGAAAACGCATTGGCATATATGGTAGGTGGAAGCCCTCCCGTTGGGAAACGATAGGCCGAAGGGTCTCGACATTTTAGATTATTTTTGTCTGGAAGCCCCCCATTTATACCCCAAATGTCCAAAGGTCTTAGTCCTTTTCTTAAAAAATCCACCTCCCCAACACTAAACCTTCATAATGCTGTTGAGAGTTATATGAGAGAGAAGGCTGTGTGCTTAATCTTGTGATTGGGTACAAAAAACATTTCCTAATCGTCTAGGGTGATGTGCTCTCGGTATGTTGTCGGGGGACACCAGACGGGTCAGAATCTAGAATATGGGACCCCTCGGATCTTTCTGGAAATTTCCTCGTATAGCTTATTTGCATGGGTATTCCATAGCGGTTTCGTGGTCGTGACCCCGACAGGGTCAACCGATCCAAAACCGGGTCACATGCAACCGTCCATCATCCACCTATCATGCGGAAAAGCCGGGCGACATTGTGACTTTGTTTAGGTGTCAAAAGGTCAAAATAGGGAGTGTCGTCCACGAAGCACTTAATGAAAACGCATTGGCATATATGGTAGGTGGAAGCCCTCCCGTTGGGAAACGATAGGCCGAAGGGTCTCGACATTTTAGATTATTTTTGTCTAGAAGCCCCCCATTTATACCCCAAATGTCCAAAGGTCTTAGACCTTTTCTTAAAAAATCCACCTCCCCAACACTAAACCTTCATAATGCTGTTGAGAGTTATATGAGAGAGAAGGCTGTGTGCTTAATCTTGTGATTGGGTACAAAAAACATTTCCTAATCGTCTAGGGTGATGTGCTCTCGGTATGTTGTCGGGGGCCACCAGACGGGCCAGAATCTAGAATATGGGACCCCTCGGACCTTTCTGGAAATTTCCTCGTATAGCTTATTTGAATGGCTAGTCCATAGCGGTTTCGTGGACGTGACCCCGACAGGGTCAACCGATCCGAAACCGGGTCACAAGCAACCGTCCATCATCCACCGGTCGTGCGGAAAAGCCGGGCGACTTTGCGACTTTGTTTAGGGGTCAAAAGGTCAAAACAGGGAGGGTGTATGCGTCAATGAATGCGTGCATGCGTCACCGAATGCATCATGCGTGGAGCCGGTCGTGTCGCATGCACGCGTTGTATGCGTCAATGAAACCCCCATGCATAGAGCAGACCCTGACACATCCACGTGCTGTTATAGCATGCGCTGCATGCGTCGCTGCTATAGCATGCGCTGCATGCGTCGCTGTTATAGCATGCGCTGCATGCGTCGCAGTCTGCATCGTGCATAGAGCAGGCCGTGACGCATGCACGCGTTGTATGCGTCAATGAAACCCTCATGCATAGAGCAGACCGTGACACATCCACGTGCTGTTATAGCATGCGCTGCATGCGTCGCAGTCTGCATCGTGCATAGAGCAGGCCGTGACGCATGCACGCACTTTAATAACAGTGCGTGTATGCGTCAGTGAATGCATAGAGCAGACCATGGGAAGGTGTTCCATGAAAATGTAATGTACACAAGGACAGTTTCCACAAAGGCCCTCGGGGTCCCGAGAGACCCCAAACATCACAGTCACTTGCGTCACAGTCCCACAAGCGACATACTGAAAGGACAAATGCGTGGGTGCCCAAAAAGTATTTTATTTCATTTTTTATCTATTGCTCTGCAGCCCATTCATTTCAATGGACGATGCTTGAATATGAGGCTAACTAAATAGTCAAAATGAGCATTTAATGACTTGATACCAACATATATGTGAACAATATAGTGTGCTCATTGAATAATGTGGTTTTTGAAACAAAGAAAT